>JAOEGL010000005.1:165762049-167015382 GCA_034509955.1 Urosaurus nigricauda
AAAATGGAAAGATTTCCAAAAATTTGGAACAAACCTGATTGATATTAGAAAAATCTTAAATTAATTATCATGTTTCAAATCTGCACTTGAATCGATGTCAGTTGTAACTGTCACTGACTGATCTTATCACACTGCCCCATGCCAGGCAGTAGGCATCCCGTTTCCAATATGGGCTTTTCCCACAGTTTTTCAAGAAGGGGATTTTCTGTTGGTGATAGTTACAGCCCACGTCTATCCCAGCATGGATTTGGCATGCAATAATTTTCCTTAGTCACACTTATTCCTACTAAATCCATTTTAAAAATGGAGATGGAATGTTAGTTACAATTATGTGATGACAACAGACTGTTCAAGCCCAGACTACACATGATGTTGGAGATTCGAGTTTCAGAATCATTGTGCATTAGAGCAGTGGCTGTGTCTAGGTTCAGACTTGAGTTTCAGTTTCATTGGAAGGTTATTCTGAAATGCCAAGGCAGCTTCCAAGTATGTTTTAGCAAGATCCTTGCAAAAGAGATCATCCCGCTACTTCAAATTAAACCTATAAAGAGAGTTATGATTTTGGTTGCATTTCTTAGGGTTGTTTTTCTCCACCATTAATTAATGTTTCATTTTTCTTATGTTCCTACATAATTGCTTGTAGTTTCACTATAACTTAATTCTGATTATTTGGAACAAATGTCTTCAGTAGAAAGAAGCAAGAACAGCAGTCTTCTGGTTGATACTTATATACCTACTTTACCCACTTTTTATTTGTTAAAAAATTGATTTTATGCCTGAAAGAAGCATTTTGAATACAGCTGCAAGGTATATAAGAGCTGCAACAATACAGTAATTCATTGGTCAGTAGATGTTTTATTATTTTATCTTATAAACACTTCATTTACATTTGCAGGTTATGCTCAAATCACAGAGTAAACAACAGAGCTTGAAAAAGTTAATTTTGAGGGCTATGATATCTAATATGTGGTCTGTGGACTTCTGGGAACTGTAATGCAAAAAAGTGGCTTTTTTCAACCCCACATACAGAATATATTAAAACACATTTGCAAAGTGCTATTTTTCCACTTTAATGTTTTCCATGTGACCATAGCAATAGAGCAAGAGAAAGAATTTTTGATCTCATTTCCTTTTCACAACAACTATGCTACCAGCACTGAGACCGCTTGGACTCCAAGCTCTCCATTCAGCCCATCCTCCACCCAGGGCCCAGAGACACAGAAGGAGCATGGAATCCTTCTTAATTCATGCTATATATTGTTTTTGTTTTAGGTTTGGGATGGGAGGATTGGGTAAGGGATGAATCTTGAATTTTATTTGATTGTATTGTAAATTGTAATCTCTCCCCCCCCCCCCCCCCGCCGTATTGTGATTTTGAACTTTATTTGTTTGCACTTTATGGTATTTGCCTATTGCTGCATTGTATTTATTGTTATTAACTTATCGTTTATTTTATATTACTTTTGTGATAGGATTGAGATGGGAGATGTCTAGGGATTAATTTTGAATTTTATATGTATTGTATTGTAATTTTGTACTCTATTTGATTTTTAGTTGATAGGTACTGTATTGTAATCTCATAAAGTTATATTGTATTCTTTACATTGTTATTGCTTTGTATTTGTATTCTTCCTTTTGTTGTGAGCCACCCAGATTCCTTGTGATTGGGCAGCATATAAATATATTATTATTATTAGTAGTAGTAGTAATAGTTGTAGTAGTAAACAGGATTGGTTCCTAAGTATGGTAGAGACCAGCACAATGCTAGCCATTTCTAATAATAATAGCAGCAGGAATTTCTTAGCAGGAAAACAGCAACTAGTGTTGTATTTCAGCAGCAACATTGTCGTTACATGTACATTTTAAACCAATTCATAAGAGGCCCACAGAAAAAAAGCCCATGGAAACGGGGGGGGGGGGGGGAGGGGAGGGGATATACCTGGCTCCGAAGCAACCAAGAAACTTCATTTGAACACATCACATGGGAGGCAAGTGTCATTAAAATGTGATTAAAACATGGTAATAGCATGGTCGGGGCGATTATCACAGCCGCACGTGCTTCTCCTGTTTGTGTCCCATGCGTAAATTGTAATGGATGTGTCCCAGCAACATGGTAGGGAGGGAGAGTAGGGGGATGCATGCAGCCCATGAGTCATGTATTGTCCACCAGTATTAATTAATAACCTTTCTTAAAATGATTTCCTATCCAATGAAGACATGATTACTCTGAGGTTTAGTGGGTATTTTAGAAACTAGGGCTCAACCTTACACCAGCTCTCTGGGACCATCTGCTATAGTGTCCATCTCCAGATGAAGACCATGATTGTTTCATCTTCATTTTCTTGTAAAACATGAATTAGTTAATCAGTAGGAGATGTCAGAGAATGTGCTTATGTACCCTCTGGGACTATGTTGTCTGCTTGAACCTGGAGTCTGTGTCTGTAATTTAAATCATATTTTTATTTAGTTTAATTACTTACTGGGCCAGATCCAGATAGAGTAGAAATGACCCATTTAAATCAATAGGAGTTTAATTAGCCATAATCAACTTATATCCCATTTATTTCAACAATTGTACTTTAAACTAATCATAGATTTAACTCATTATTTTTGAATACTCATATAAGGTAAGATTCTTCAGTGCAAAGTTTCTACAGCAGTGCAGTACCAGTCATCAATGCTGTACTTGTTTCAAAGTTTTCAAGACATTAGCATGACTTTTTCTGGCCTTCATTCCACTAATACATGTAGGCTATCACCATCTTCACCTTCTAGGTATACTCAGGAAGAGATTATTTTAACATGCCAGGCTCACAAGAGCAAACTTAACACCAAATTAATATAACTACATACATGACATTAGTACTGAAGGTGATGAAGAATTTAACAAAAAGCAAAAGCTTGTGGTGTGACTCAGATAATTGAAAATGTCAATCCTCCAGCCATCTGGGATATTATTCATAATTAAAATACTAATAGAGAATGATAGATCCTTCCTACTTGACACAGAAATCCAGGCTCTGCTAGTGACCCAGGATAACCATGATGACCAGATCGTGAATATGGATAGGGAAATATAAAATATAATTAACAGTGTTAATTGTTCTCATTTATAATTAAATAAAATATATGTAAAAATGAATGTACTGGGAAATAATACATCTTAAGAAAGGCGAAATACTTCAGGCATCATTTTTTTTTCTGCTAGCAAAATGAATTCAAAGATAAATAAAACCATGTCTTCATATGAAACTCTAGAACAGTGGTCCCCAAACTGTGCTCTTTTAAGAGATTTTGAACTTCAGCTCCCAGAAGCCTCAAACATTATGACCAAAAGTCTAGGATTCTGGGAGCTGAAGTCCAAAATTCCTTAAAGAGCACAGTTTGGGGACCACTGCTCTAGAATACTGTGGGAGTGGGTGGTGGAGGATGGTGAATGACAATTTTCAGTTATGGAAGAATTTATATTTTATTTCTGTTCATTTATAATAAAATAACATATAATGGGGCTTTCTAGATTGGCAGGAAAGTGTGACATGAAGTTGCCTTTTCCTTAATGCTTAGCAGCTACACTGCAAGCCCCAGGTGTGCATTTAAAAGGTCCAGGGCAGCTAAACGGAGGGGTGTGGAAACGACTTATCTGAGGTCTTTTCTGTGGCTCAGCAGCTATATTGGAAGCTGTCAGAATGCTACAAACACAGGCAGAGCAGCTGCACCAGTGGCAATGAATGTGGCTTTTAGCTGCACTAAAACTTTAATTTTTTTTCCTTGCAGGTGGAACTGTGCAGCTGTGCAGGATTGCTGGCTGGGAACTGTGCAGCTGTACAGCTCTGCAGGTTTGCTGGCTGGGAACTGTGCAGCTGTGCAGCTGTGCAGGTTTGCCGGCTGCCGGCTGGGAACTGCGCAGCTGCGCAGTGTGCAGCCGGCAAGGAAAAAAATTTCTCACGATCCATTATGATCCGCACCTGTTTCTCACGATCCATTATGATCCGCACCTGTATCGCTGCCTTTAAATGGGCACTTTAAAGATACAGCGGCCCCTTTAACTGCGCAGCTGCACCACAGCCTTTAGATACAGCTGCGATGTTCCACCGTTTTTAAAAAAGAAGCTGGGAAAACCAGCACCTTTTTAAAGGCGCTTCTTCTCCCCTAAAATGCAAAAAAAAAAGTGTTTTCGTGGCACACTTTCCCTTTTTCTCATCTAAAGGCTAGACTTTCATGCAGCCACGACACCCTTCTTTTTGCCAATTTAGATCAGGCCAATATAACATAATCTTAGCTATTCTTGGTGAGTCTGTCTATGCCAGCTTTACGATATCACCCAGCAATAAAGACTTAATTATTCCAAAACCACCTCCCCTTCTTAATTATTGTTTGTATCAATACATTATGTGTGTATATTCAACAAAACATATTCTTTATCCTTAAGTATTACATAATATCACCAAGTTTCTTATCATAATAATTCCATCCTTTGTATAAAAATAAACAATAATAACTTATACTGTAGATCATATATGTCTTGTCAAAAAAGTTTTCCTTTTAAAATTCTCAAGGGGTTAATCAACGAATTCTCTTACCATTCTCCAATCCTCCTCCCACCTCCCCAATGATTTTTCCTTTATCAAGAGTGTTAGTTTGTCCATTTCCACAAATTACAAAACTTTAAGTTCCCATTTTTCTTCTGTAGGTATTTTCTCAGTTTTCCATCCTTTGGCATATATTATTCTTGCTGCCATTATTAAGTACAACAGGATCATTCAATGTTTCCTCAACTCTTCACCTTCTACCATATTTAGAAGGGAGAGTTTCAGTTCCATTTTTATAGGGATTTGTAAAATTGTTTGAATCTTATAGTGTATTTGCGACCAGTATCTTCTCGCCAAAGAGCATGTCCACCACATATGGAATAAAGTCCCCTTTGATTCTTCACATTTCCAACAAGTAGAGTTGTTTGTCTTGTGGATTTTACTCAGTTTTGCTGGGTATCAGCTAGTTTGTAGAAGTTCTCCTTGACATCCATTCTTAGTGTGAATTTTAAATCAGATCCCCAGGTTCTTTCCCATTTTTCTAGTGGGATTGGATGTCCTATATTTTGCACCCAGCTGATCATATATGGCTTTATGATTTATTTTTCATGTTCTATTTTCAGCAGGATTTTATAAGTTCTTGCTATACATTCTCTTTCCTGTCCGAAAAAAGGCATCGTCAAACCCATTCTTTCTGTTAGTTATACCAAACAATTTTATGGCCATTTTTGTTCTTTCGACAAGTTGTCTATGTTGGAAACAACTAATGTTGATTCCTTTTTCCATCAGTAAATCTATATCCATCACAGTCAGTGTTTCCCCTGTCCAACTTAAAATGTCCTGGTATTTCACCCAGCCGAAATCTACCATTACTTCTTTTTTGTGGAAAGCCTCGTGTGGTGACGTCCATGTTGGTAGTTCCTTATAACATTTCTTCTTATATTTCAGCCAAATTTTCATCAAAGAATTTCGAATTATGTGGTCCTTGAATTGTTTGCCTCCACTTTATTGTACCACAAATGCACGTACCATCTGAAGACTGTGTTAAAACCTTCTAAATTCAGAAGTTTTAGATTTTGCAAATTGACCCAGTCTCTTATCCAGTCTATCACACATGTGTGGTGGTACAATTTCAGTTCTTGTACAGCAAGGCCTCCTCTTTCTTTGGCATCCGTCATAGTTTTCCATTTAGGCATCTTTGGCATCCAGATAAACTTAGAGATTTCTTTGTCCAATTTGCAAAGATTTGTTCACTCAGCACAAGAGGAAGATTTTGGAAGAGAAACATTAATTTAGGAAGGATGTTCATTTTTATCGATGCTACTTTCCCCATCAATGAAAAGGTTAAAGTTGTCCATCTATCTATGTCTTTTCTAATTTCCAGCCCAATTATTTTTGTATAATTATTGCCAAACAGTTCAATTTTTTCCTTGTTATTTCAATTCCTAGGTATTTAATTTTTTTCTTGACTCTGAAGCCTGATCTCTTTTCAAGTTCTTGATTTTCAGATTTAGACATATTAAAAGTCAACATTGCTGTTTTATTTTCATTAATTTTTAGGCCTGATACAAGTCCAAATTCTTTTAAGATTTTCAAGAGTTTTTGTATGTTTTCTCCTGAGTCTTCCAAAAACACCACAATGTCATCAGCATAGGCCCTCAGTTTGTATTTATGTTCTTTAATTGATGCACTTTTAGATTAGAATTAAGGAAGATGATTGGATAATTCTGTATATATGGAACAATATGTTTATGTATACTGCGGTGATTGTTATATTGTTATGAGAAAATAATAATAATAATAATAATAAGTAAATATGTATTGATCATAATTTAAATTATATTTTCCAGTAATCTGCATTTTAATGCTTCTTTTAGGGTTGACATTAGATTTCCATGTTTTGGATGCCATACTCTTGCATTCATATTTATTCAGCTTTGTGGGGTGTTTTAAAAAGCCATAATATCTAGGAAAGTAAATATTCTATATTTTCATTTTTATGGGCAAGAACAAATTAACTATTTTTGTCCCCACTCTGAAAATAACCCTAAAAATAGATGTTTTTAAAGGATAATTTGAAGTTTTGGAAACTTTCATTCTGTCTTCCCCTGGTGGCATACCAATGAGGATAATGTTTTGTAATTTAGTTTTTGTTGAAAGCTAAATGAACCCATTGAAAGTCTGAATCTACATGATGGCCCTGCAGACAGGCCAAGATAGCTGGGGCTGAACCTGTGTTTTTCTGGCCATGGTAATCACTTGGGCTGATCCCTGGACCAACACAGGGACAGGTGGTGGTTGTTTACACACTCATCCCCGCATTTACCCATGATCGTCATGCTCACCTTATCTTTCTGTGCCATCAGTCCTATTGAGAAGCCTCTGTTGTTGCATCTGATGCAGAAATGGGGTGCTAGGCTGCAATCAGATGGCCAAGACCCCTGTTGCCATATCAGATGCAGTGACAAGGGGCTTCTCAGTAGGAGCAATGGTGCAGAAATTTAAGGAGCATGCAGGGGCCATTTGTACAGCCAGGGTTTGCCATAGAATTTACAGGAAACTCCACAGCAAACAGGGAGCAAATTGACCTAAGTTAAGGTCTGTTTAGCCCAGGATTGTGATGCATCCACTGGATCCATGTCTGGTTTGCCAGGACCAGGCCAGATCCTGATCCAGGTTTTTGACCTGTGTCATCCAAACAAGACAATGTGAAGCTGGGAGAAACACAGGCCTTTTGGCCCATGCAGACAGCCCTGATACTGCACTAACTTTGAAGCACATATTAACTTTTAGTCCAACATTACATTTCCAAAACTGATGTAGCCATCAATTTTATATTTTAAAAAATCATGTTCCATACCATACTTCAACGCCAGTATAGTTATTACTCATATAGAACCAGAGATCAGGTTGAATAGCATAACATTTTTTTGCTTACATCTTCAGGTTCAGATCTCCACTTCTTAGGCCCGACTGTGCATGTTTACAAGATGTTTGAACAAGGTATGGATTCTGATTTGTGTGTCTTGTGGAGTGGTGGCAGGAGAGAATGAAGAATTTGGGGAGGATTTATCATTAGGTGGCAATATGAACTGGCCTTCTGCTTGGCTTTGTAAATGTTCATCAGAAATGATGGGATGGCACAATTTGCCAGCTAGCTTCGTGGCAATGGGACTTTGAACCATCTATATCCAGATCACAACCTACTAGCCCATGCTGAAAGAACTGAACCATCACTCACATTGAGGAGTTGATTTAAGCAGTTTGAGGGAATGTGTCATTTCAAGGCCCAGCCCAGATTGTGTGTATCACCCACAAAATAAATAATAGGGTGAAGCAGACAGGTCAAAAGGAGCGGCCAGAGGCCATTTTTGTCCTGATTGCCATGGACTGCCACAGGACCACGGAAACCAGATGCCACGGTCCCAAAGGCACCTGCTGCTTCAATCCTCAACGGGATGCTAAAAGGATTGGTAATAAACCGCTCCTTTTGCAGCCAGTTTTGGGCTGCTTTTGATGGCTCTGGCACAGCCTTGATGCAGCCACAGAGCAATCCAGGGGTATGTGTCATGTGCATGCCCTGCCCCTGGATCAGCCCAATGGTGGCCATTTTTGGGCCATCAGTTTGAGGTCTTCGTCATGTTATTTTGTATGCCTTTATTTTTTTGTTTTCTTTCTTCCAACTACCTCTGGGGTTTTTCTTGTTTGTTTGTTTGTTTTTAATCCCCGTGGTGGGGCCCTTCTGGCAATTGTCTCTCAAAAACAAAAGTTCTAGGATTTACAGGTGAAACACTGTGGAGACTCCTTACTCTTCTTTGGACATGGTGCAAGGGAACAAGACTGAAATTTAAATGGTGAGAATTACAGTTCTTCCCTGGGGCACAGTCATGTGAAAATAAATATATGATATAAATATTTAAATTAGAATCAATTGACTTTTTAGTTAGCTTCTAGCATATTTGGTAAGGAGGTGGGGAAAATGAATGAATGAATAAATAAATAAATAAATGTTAAAGCCTTTTAGCTTTCCCTTTCTTCAGAAAATGTGCTGATGTTGCTGGATCACTGCAACCAGACACAACTAGCACATATTAATTTCCTGCTTAGTTGCCCACTGGAAAAGTGACTGCAGAAGGGCCTTTAACAGTGACAGAGTTCTTTGAGATTTCTTACCAAATGTCCTTGCATGATTCTGCCATTCTACTTTCCTCCTAGAGAATACAGCAAGAGAACTAAATGAAAGATAATCAATTGGTGTTCCTTATTACTACAAAATGAATAGTTTATTCTAACTGTTTGCTGTTCCAAGTCTTAAAGAAATGACCTTGAGACAAATTCCATTACAGCTTTTTGTAATGGAAAAATATAAGATATCTCATGACATTCTAGATATGGATATAAATGACTGAATATGCATGAACTTGAGAGGACTATTACATCTTCCTTTTCTTATTTGAAATTACAAGTAGAATGATAGAAAGCCACTTCATAAATATGAAACTTCCATTAATTTCAAAATGTAGTCAGTGAGGGCATTATTATTTATCATGTATTTACTCTATCTTCCCATCCAACTCAAGAATAGAATAAAATGTGGCTTTATATCTAGCTACCTGGAAGAAAAAAAAATGTATATATGGTTCTTATCTTGAATGAATTGAATGTCTTCCTTCCTTAGAACTGATGCAGTTTCTTATAGTCTGAGGCAACTAAAGACATGGACCACACTGTGAATGCAAGTGTACATACTGTATCCTTTTTAAATTATCCTCAGAACATTAGGATTAAAACACACACACAATCAAATTTAAGTAATTATTAATAGAACTTGGAAAAGTTAATTTTGCACTACAGTGCCCAAGGTCCCACATTTAGAATCTCTATACCTAATAAATAAATGTGTCACACATAGGAACAAAAAGCAGGATTGATTCCTCACACTTGAAGGGTGAAAAGGAAAGAAATAAAAAAGGGTCACGATTTCCTGAAAAATCTTTTGTAGTTCACTCAATCCTTTGTTCATATAGGAATGAAGCAGATATTTTGAAAACCACTGCCATAAAATGGTCTGACAGTTAGAGTTGGAATAATCAAGTCCAAAGCCCATTGCACAAAGCTCAGTAAAGCTGTGTCTCTTAGCTGTATCTTTTAGTGAGAGATTATCATCATCCTATGATGTCTTCATCCTATTTTTAGGATGAAGTATATTAGTATATAGTCTCTTTATTGTACACAAAATTGTTGCCCAAAAGGTGTTTAAAACATTTAAAGCCCAATATAAAATGCTTTTCTGGTTAGGTAAAATGAGGGAGAAAAATCCTTAAGAAGCTTACAGAGATGAGATTTTAACCTGGCTCAGACCTAGGCAAATTCTTTCCACAAAAGGACAGTCACGGCAGCATTGAAGGGGATGATTTTATGTTTCATAAAGTCAAGTTGCTTCTCTGTGGTTTGGAAGGAAAAACACCCTATGAAATGATTTACTAAAATGGTATGATGTGATTCTAAAACATACTTATAACATGGTCAGGAAGAAGCACTGGTCACTCATAGTGCAAGACCCCCTCTTCCCTGCTTGCTCCACTGCCAGTTTTTATTAATAAAGGTTTTCATTTAGGATAAGTGCTTGGAGGGAAAGAGGCAAATATTAATTTGATAAAAAGATTCAGTGTCATGAATATTTCATTCTACTCAATGCAGCATGATTCCTGTTTACCACTCATAAATTAACCTAGGGATATAGCTTTTAAATTTACATGTGAAATTACTTTTCCTTATAGATCTTCAGTGAACCTTGAAAGATGCATTGCTTTCTTGAAATAGAGCCTTTCTTTAAAATAGTTACACTGTCTTATAAATTTCTCTCTCATTTTCTCTAGAAATAGAGCAAACTTGCATCTACTGACTCTTATATTGCTTTCCTCAGAGCCTCTTTGCCCTTTGCTCTATTTGTGGCAATGCACAAATGCTAATCCCATCACCTATGTTTCATCTAAAAAAACCCAACAACAACTATGAAATTATTAGTTAAGCATGCTTCTTAAGACAGGGGGAAGATACAGAGACAGGAAATTTGAATGCATAATATGGAAGAAATGTTAGGTTTTATTTCATGAATAAATAATGGTTTCCTTAATCTTCTCTGTTTGTTGGTAACTGCAGTCAAGCCAGCTTCAAATTATATTGAACCTACAAATGCGAGATTTCCAAGACACCATATCATCAATAGCCATGCTCAGGTTCTTGAAGAATCGGGACTATGGCTTCCTTGATAGCATCTATCCATCTGTAATGTAGTGTTGTTCTTTCTGTTGTCATTTCCTTCCTATCAGCTTTCTTCACTGTCCAGCTTGCACAACCATACATAGAAGTTTATCACACAGAGGGTTTCAGCTATGCTCCCATCACCCAGACATCACCAAAGAGCGACGGGAGCCCTCTGGTGGGATCACGTCTTGCTCTATTGAGAAGTGTAATGCTTCCATTTTCATCATGGAAACATTGTCATAACTGCAAGGAAAAGTGCCCTTTTTATGAATGATTTAATCTGTTATAGCACGAGACGCATGGCGCGATCCCACCAGAGGGCTCCTGTCATTCTTTGGTGATGTTTGGGCAACAGGAGCATAGTGGAAACCCTCTGGTGTGATAAACTCCATTGAAATGAGATATAAAATGGCATGGACAATTTGAAATTTAGTATTCAAACATATATCTTTACATTTCAAGATCTTGTCTAGTTCCATCTTGGCTCCTCTTCTAAGTCTAAGTCGTGAAACAGATGGACAAAACGGAACATTTAGATGACACACATCTCAAAAGCAGCAGGAAACTGGACCGAAGCTGCACTCCAGGGGTAAAAACTAGAGCAAAAAGAATCTGGGATAGTCTGACTGAAGACAAAAAAACGTGCATCTTTGTGCCTGCATATGTACCCAACATGAGTGCAAGGCTTTGGTAAATGAAAGTGAGGGAGGTACTTGGAGGTCACAGGAAGTGTGTTTGTGTGATGGTGTGCATGTATTGTGGAGAGGCAACAAAAAAATTACCTAGTGATGTGGCTTGATGCTGCTCCCTTCAGTTGGGCTGTGCATATTCAGCACACCTTCAGAGTGGGACGTATGGGCAGTCCAGTTTTGACTTGCTTTTGGGAAAAGCAGGATCAAGCTGCTTTTTCCTGCCCATTTGCCCTGGCCCTCAGTCTTCTTTTGGTTTCTTAATTGCAGTCACCATTCTGGTTAATGAATAAGCCAAAGTAGGGAAAATACTGAACTATTTCAATGCCTTCAAGTCTACTTTAAAGCTATGTAAATCATTTCTGGCCATTAGTTTTGTTCAACTGTAAAACTGCCTTGTACTTTCTTCCTTGACTTTCTTCACTAATCTTTCCAAGTCTTTGCTATATTCTGCTAGTAGTATGATGTCACCTGTGTATCTTAGGGCCAGTACCAGGAAGAGGCGTCCTGGCAGCTATAGTAGACCTTGGGAGTGAGCACCAACCACACGCTCCCGAGGCCTATGGTGGTGCCATTATTGAGTGCTACCACCCACGCAGGGGAGGTGTAGATGATGTGTGGGCATCTGAGTACCCACATGTCTGTTAGGATGCTGCAAAAAAGGAGCTTCTCTAGGCAGCTCCTTTATTGCTGCACAGCTTTGCTATGCTGTTTTGTTGCTGCGGCAATGCTGCACAGCAAAAAGGGATGGTGTTTTGCTCCCCATCTGTCCAGGGCCTTAGATTGTTAATGTTCCTTCCTCCAATTTTCACATTTCATTCCACCAGGTCTAGTCCTGCTTTAATAGCCCTCTAACAGACATGTTCAGCACACACATTAAACAGATAAGGTGATAAAATACAGCCTTGCTTGACCTCTTTGCCAATTAGAAAATCTTGGGCTGATCTAGACTGGCAAAAAGGGGTGTGTTCATGCCTGCATGAAAGTGTAGCCTTTAGATGACCCACACTGAAAGTTTGGCATGAATGCACTTCTTTTGCATTTTCCCAGCTTCTTTTTAAAAAGGGTGTAATTGCGCAGCTGTGTCTAAATGCTGCAGTGCAACTGTGCAGTTTTTTAAAGCTCCCAAACCCTAGCTCCAGCGCTAATCAGAACCCTAGACATGTGCAGTAGGGACTCTGGGATGCTGTAACTGTTATGCAACTGTGCATAATATGTCAATTCATTCATAAAATAAAGAAGTTTATTCATAAACTTAAATTGTAACGGATTTAATATCTTTTTAAGGGGAGGAGGGATGCAGTTTGTTTTATTGATGTAATAGTATTTTAATGTGTAAGCCGCCTTGATTGATCTCAAAGGGGTGGGGTATTAACAACAATAATAATTTCTTTACAAGTGATTCATAGTTTTTCATGATATATACAGTCAAAGGCTTTGCTATAATCATAAAGCACAAGCTGATTTTCTTCTCAAATTCCTGGGTGTGCTCCATTATCCAATGTATATATACAATATGATGCCTAGTATCTCTTTTCCTGAAATAGTTTTGGCATTTTTCATTCCATATATGGTAAATGTCTTTGTTGTAGAATGTTGAACTTGCCCAGGAGATTAATGTAATAATCATGTGGTGGGTGGTATCCCTTTTCATGGGTACTGGAATGTATACTGAGAATGTCTAATGTGTGGGCCATTCTTTTGTTCTCCATATTTCTTGACAGATTTTAGTTGGAACCAGAGTAGCTTCTATCTCTGTAGCCTGAAGTAGCTTGATTGGTATGCCATCTGTTCCTTGTATTTTATTTTTCCCAAGCACTCTGAGTGCAGCTTCTACTTTACTAAGGCACCCTGGTATTGCAGTGGTTAAATGCCTGTACTGCAGCCACTCATTCACAAATCCATGACCTTGTGAGTTCAATACCAGTCAGGGGCTCTGGGTCTATTCAGCCTGGCATCCTTCCATAGGTTGCTAAGATGAGTACTCAGCTTGTTGGGGGCAATTAGCTTACACTTTGTAAAAAGCTTAGTATACCTGTAAGTGATATAGAGATGTACTTTCTATTGCTACTTTTTAAAATTATAGGTTCATCTTCAAATTGTTCTTTCTTTAATTAATCTGTAATCACTTTATCTCTTTTATTTGGTTTTTCATTACATTTTCCTCCAGCCCATCTTTTTTTTTTTTTTTTAAATCTATTTGCTCATGTAATGTGGTCCTCTCCCGGTAATAGAGCATCCACATACTGGGTTTAATTTCCTTTTTATTTCTCAGATCTTGTGGATAAGGTCTATTGTTCTTCTTCTTTTATGTTGTCATCTTCTTTTTCTCTGCAGTGATTATTACAGTGACCTTTCTTCCTCCTGGACATAAATCACCGAACAATTGCATGCAGGGTTCTGACTCTGTCATCTTTTACTTTTGTTTCTTTTCTCTTCCCTTTCTTTTTGGCTGCACATAGTGTCTTTTTCAATTCCTCCCTGACATAATATTTCCATTTCTTCTTCCTCTGACTCTACAGTTAGAGCATAAACTTGGATTATGGTTATAATGATGGGTTTTCGCTGAAGTCTTATTAATATAATATGATTAGACATTGCATTATATCCTTTGTCTGTTTTTGCTACATCTCTCCTCACTTTTAATGCTAGTCCACTTCTTCTTAGATTTTCATTTCCTAACCTGGCTAAAAATGTCCCAGTCCTGACCATTATAGCTTACTCACCCCATGTTTTGCAATTTTTATATATTCTGTTTTTTGTTTGGGTGGCTTCTGGCCTGTTAAGATGTGTGTGTCATTTAAACAGCATTCCTCTAAAGTGACCCAAAGCAGCTTTATTTTGGCCTGTCTGTTTGGGCCCTAAGCTTCTTTCTGGACAGTACTAACAAGTATTAGCTGTGGTGTCACTGCTGTGCTCTTTGTGATATCCTTTGTCAGTGTCACACCCCACTGCTGCTGTTGCCCAGTATCTGCTTGGCACATTTAGTCAGGATCCTCATTAAGCCTGTCTGCCATGGCTTAGCATAGCCTTCTGCCTCACAGAAGCATACAATCCCACTACCAGAGAAAGCTGACATTGATAGTGATCTTTTCTGTGCAAAACCTATATTTGACCCTCTTCTCTTAAAAGACTTCTTCTATTAAAAGATCTTCTATTGTAACTTAACTGAATTTCTGCTGAACTGTATGTTTGAAAAGTGTGAAGTAGGTAAGTTCATGTTAAAAAGATCACATTAAATGTGAGATCAACAAATTTCTTATCTAATCATTTTCGCTATCAAGTAAACAATGTCTCTGGTTTCTTGAACTCTTGGTAAATTCCGGAACCACGGTGTAGTTGCCAAATCTAGATTAGACTAAACAAACAAACAGCTTCATTTATATATCGCTTTGTACTGTCTAAGGGGTGTCTAAGCGGTTTACAACTGTAAGCTATTTGCCCCCAACAATCTGAGTACTCATTTTAGCGACCTCGAAAGGATGCAAGCCTGAGTCTAGCTTGAGCCCTTTTGCTGGTCTTGAACTCACAACCTTATGGTTTTGAGTGAGTGGCTGCAGTACAGGATTTAATCACTGTGCTACCAGGGCTCTTGCTGAAGAGCAAGAGTACAAAAAAGATCAGAGGGACCAGACATAATTCAGTCAAGAAAATCTCAAATTTTATTACAGCACATGTGGAGGGTACAAAGTTAAGAGAAGCTGAATTAAGAGTATGCTTTCTCATGAAGGAGGAATAAACTGGGAATGATCTGTATATTGCTACCTCTAAGTGATATATTTGGCTTGCAACACACATTTTAAACTACTTCTCATATTGCTGATCTGTTTTTCTTTTTAAAAGTTGGAAAACAATGAAACATTTAGTTTGTCTTCAATATTTTAAGATAATGTGGATTGTATTGCTTTTATTCTCTGATGAAAACATTGAGAAGTACCTGTATCATCAAGGAAAAAGAAAAGATTAAGGAATTGGCTCTGACAGATACACCAAAGTAATGTATGACATATGCCAAGGTGGAATGAGTTGCAATGTATTTACACAATTTATCCCTGGTAGTACCACTAAATGTATGCTTTAATATGTTTTATACCTTACTTAGGTGGGTGGTAACTTTAACACCAAAATTGCATTTGCCAAATCAGCATATATTACAAAATCATTAGCTGATTAAGAGAAACCAAAACTGCAACTAAAACCTTAAACAAACCCAAGTGTGGGAGAAGCTGCATCTGGTGTCTTACCACAGACCACCTCTGCAGCTTATCAAGAACAATAACACCTGAGCCCTGAATGACAATCCAAAAGTTGGGTTGTTTGTTGGCTGCTCACATAAAAAGTCCAACCAGAAATCCCCTTTCCTAATCTACAAAAATTATAGTCAAGGTATTGTAATATCACTTGTCCTTACTGAGAGTATGTGTTGGATATTTCTCCCTTCTGGAAACCTATCCCAACAGGGTTGACACAGACACCTGAGATACCAAATTTGGTTTTAAACACTTTTCATGTGACATTTATTGAGATACAAAGGCATACACAGATAAAAGCACCAAGAGAGCTCTGTCATACACACATCCATACAATACTCTCTCACACAAAAATGGCACTTTGCTGAAGTTGGTGATCAGTCACCCTTCACAAAGTGCTTGGGTGTCCTGTTGCCGCAAATTCAGGAACACACCATTGCTAGAAAAGTGTCTTCTTTTTAAACCTTTTGCAAACTCCTTCACTTTTGCAAAGTCCAACACCCTTTGGCTCTTCTCCAGAAACCTTTGCTTAAACCAAAGAGCCATACTTGATGTTTTTCATGTATTCCCTCCCTTATCAGTTCATGTCTAAGCATTCTGTTTTTTATTGCTGTTCTTGCAATTTTTGGATGTCTTCTTCTTCTTAGAAATAACACAGGCAGCTGCACCCTCTTTTTCACAGATACGCCCTTGTCACATCAATCTTTTAGGAATCCTTGCTTCACTTGCCAAGTTCCTCCCAATATCATGCATTACGATTCTCCATTTTGTATCTTCTCAGTCTTACAGTGCCACCTGAAAATGCATTCATTCTTCACAGTATTCCTTCAGGCCAGACCCAAGGTCCATTTCTTTCTGCCACCCCCCAGATTGCAAGGCCCATAGAGGTGTTTCTAGAAATGTCCCTTACACCCAGTACGGTGTCCAAGGTGCTTGCTGAGATCCAATCCAACATTCATGCCAAAATCAAATTCAAGCCAATTAGAAGTAAACATCTTTTAAAGCAAATTAATGTTATTTAGACACCACCCAAGCCAATTTCCCTTAATGCTGCTAGTAACAGTATGGGGTAGGCACAAACCCCATGGAAAAGGAGAGAAAAATACTACCTGGCCCATAGGCAACCAAATAAACTTCAACTATTTCAGTGGCGGGTGGGTGGGTCACCGAATTGCTCAGGAATGAAGCTGCTTGGGGGCAACGTGCCAACACTGTCCCAAACCATGCCTCCAGCAGCCAGTATGCCATGGCAACCCTGCCATGGCATGATTTAAACACTGGTCCCATCCAGTAGGAGGTCAGAAAAAAGCCCATCCCATCTCCACAGCTTCCAATGTGGAGAGGGTGGGATGGCCATTCAGTTAATATACATCCCACTTTTTCCCCAGAATTCAAGGTTGGCATTCCATGTATATGAATAAATTAGAAAAGAATATAAACCATTTTTCTAACTTGCCAACACTGCTTAGCATACCTCAATGACCACAGACTTTCTGTAGAATGTCAGCAATTAGTTTATATAATAACTGTTTGAGGTAAGAAGATGTTAAATGCAGCCACATGTCTGTCTGAATGTAGAGGGTGTGTAAATTGAGCAGGGAAGTCTGAAAGAGTGTTTCGCTTAAGTTCATTTGAATACAATTTGTAATTTTAAGACACCTTGTGAGCAGACACCTGTTTTATCCAGATCCTGAACTTTTTTCTCATGTGTTCTGTTAGAGAACATGAGATGAGTGTCCCTTCAAAGCTTGTCATGAAACATAGCATGATGGGGGAATGGTGGTGAATGGTGGCAGGCCTGGTGATATAAAAAATAAGATCAGTATGCACATCCCTGTTCCTTCACCTACCTAGAGACCTCACACATTTAGGCAATGGTCTAAACAGGGCTGATGTGCTGAAGAAAGTGGAACATGCTACAGGAACTGGTGTATCAAGGAACAAGAGGGGAAAAACAAGAATACAGTCATGAAAAGTGGAACTACTGAAGCATTCAAAACACATGATAAGTGAGCATACTCAACCATTATTAGTATCTGATCTAGTAGGGATGAAGTATTTGTGTGTATACATGTGCAAAAGGGTTGTATGTGGAGTTGAAGGCTTTCAAGGCTGGCAGCCATAGTTTTTTGTGGGGTTTTTGGGCTATGTGGCCATGTTCTAGAAGAATGCCTTTCTGATGTTTTGGCAGCATCTGTGGCTGGCATCTTATGAACATACATGCTTTCTACTGAGTGGAACTCATTCATAATTTTAAACCCTCATAATTTCTATGATTCATTTAGATTTTTTAATATAAAAAACTGATAAAAAATTGATGTAAATAATTTAAAAAATATTACAGCATGAACATCACCTGCCTGCTTAATGTGATCCAATATCCATTGTGTTCTAGCTAAAAGTGAGAAATTCTGCATTATGACCCTCCCAAACATACATGTTCTTAATTTACCAAGCACATTTTAACTGCATTATAATTTACCAACCACATTATAATAAGCCAAAGTATGTGTATTTGTAAATAATTTACATGTAATTGATATTACATATTCTTCTTCTGTCATTTCCCCATCAGACTTGTTCTTTGTAAAGTACCAAGTATATAAATGGGTAAGATAAATGGAATGATTGCAGTCCCACATGCCTTGTGACTATTTTCCAAGACAGTACAAGTTGATCTAAATTATACTCCTAAGCATCTTTCCATGGGAAATAAATATTGTGCTTTTCAGAACAAGTTACTAATGAGTAAACATATTTGATATAGAACTACACACAGGCTATTATTACTTGAAAGTTGATTTGATCCCACAACAGTTCGACTACATCTGTCACAATTAAGGAGAGATGTTCCACCTTCTTCAAACAGTGCCTGACATTGGAAGAACTGGGGAAACTGCCTCAAGAGACAGGAGAGAAAATTATCTATTTCCTAGATGTCTTATATATATTCACCTTGAATTATACTTAAAATAAAATTTGTCTGAAATCTAAAGAAAACAGTAGCTATTATGATGAAACTGGCTGTGGCCTTTTATAGCTTTCTTTATCTTTTATGACTGCTCTGTTCCCTGCAGTGTATCTGTGAAGTGCAGAAAAAGTTCACACCAGATGATTATACTAAGGTACCGAAGCCAGTGAAGTGTGAGATAATCTTTTGAGCTGAGAATTAGTGTCTCAGGCAACCTAGTGAGAAACCAAGGGGGAGTTATTCCTTCAGTAAAGTTTAACATCTAAAGGCTCACCTGAAGCTATAACTCTTTATTACTCTTCAGATCAATACTTGTGACCATCTGGTTGCATGTTAATGTTTCTCTCCTTTCCTCTCATGTGTGACATGCCTGCTTTTTCAATACAATGCAAATTGTGCGAAGGATCTAACAAGTGCAGTACATGGCAATTAACAGTTAAATGACAGAAGCTTCCTGTTCACAGCATTATCTTCTCTTTGAGATACACCAGTTGTGTGAAAGACATATAGATATAAAACCATTGAATCTCTTAAAATGTGTTACTTTTCTTTTTTAAAAAAATAGTCCCCATGTCTTTTAAAATACTTAAGATTAAGGCTGGAATCCTAATCACTCTTGCTTGAGAGCTTGGTCCACTGAATTCAAGGGAAATTCCTTCTGAGCAGACATTCATAGGATTATACTGTACATCTCAATTCTCTTCAGGCATTATTAAAGTGGGTAGGTGCTACATGTGAGATAATGAGATGCCTTGAATTGAATGGTCTACTATAGAATGGAAAGTTAAGATATTATTGCTTTAGCAATAAAACAAACATTGCAGGGGGGAATTCATTACCTGATCCTTTAGGAAGATACTACTTTCTGTTATCAACCCAAGATACAACTATACTGTAGGAATAATACCATTTGATGCTGCTTTAAGTGCTGTAGTTCCATCCTATGGAATCCTGGGATTAGTAGTTTTACAAGATCTTAAGCTTTCTCTGCAAAAGAGTGCCAATGCATCACAAAACTACAAACCCCATGGATGGAACCATCCCAATTAAAGTGGTGTCAAGCTGCAAACTACAGAATAGTGTAGATGCACGACTAAGAATCCACAACCCTATGCAGGTTTCCAAAATGCCTAAAAGAAACAAGGAGGTGGGGTTATTATGCATGCCAGAAATAGATAACCCCTATTTCTACAGGTACAGGATTCTTGACCATGGAAAAGTTTCCAACCATAGGTCTGACTACAATATATGTTAATGTGAATGTGTATTCCCTATGATTAAACTTTTCTCCCTCCCTCAGTGTGATTTCCTCTAAGGTAGCTGCTTCAGTAGTCAGACTTGTTAATGAAGCCCCCGTCTGTCTGCCAATGACCAATCACAAAACAAAGCAGATTAAATAGAAGATGCAGTGCCTTGTAGAAGTATTCACTCCCTTTTGATTTCTCTGCATTTTGTTGTGCTACAGCCTGTAATTGAAATGTCAACTCCTGATACAACTGGACCAATTTTGCCAAGAAGAATAGGCAAAAAATTCAGGATCCAGATGTGCAAAGCTGACAGTGACTTGGCTCCAAAGACTCACATCTGTAATTGTTACCAGAAGTGTCTCTACCATTATTGGCTCAGGGGGGTGAATACAACCAAAAGGATCTTGTGTACATCAGGTCCTAAGATTGCCAATAAAATCCATATCAGTCTATGGCTACAGTACAACAAAATGTGGAAAAGTCAAAGGAACAAGGAATAAAAACTTCTGCAAGGTATTGTACATGAGTAAGGTAAATCATGGGCTATGAAAGACTAACAGCTTTCACTACTTGGAGAACATGCCAGCAAAAGAACATGCTGGACATATTGTTTAGTTTGACCCTTTGTTATACTGAGTAGAAAAAATATACTCTGTTATCCATTTCCCTGTTGAAAATGGGTTTTCCAGGCAGCAGAAAATAGTCTCAGGAAGAATAATGAAGCAGCAAGATCTTTGCACCAAATCAGAATGCACAAAAGAGAAAGTGTATCTCCCAAATGCAGAGAGCAGCTAGAATGATTTCTCTTAGCTCTAGATTTCTGAGGGAGGTTGGTCCTTTTTTGCTAGGAATAGGACCATTGGGAAATAAGTGGAGGGAAGACATGTTACCGGCCTTTATCTGTCTATGCTCACTAACTGATGGTTTGCATGTTCCTTCATAACTGTTTAGCCATATATTTTTAGTGGCTTTATGTTTGTTTGTTTGTTTGTTTTCAATACCCTCCCTCTGCTACATCATTCTGTTACCAGGCCTCCACTTGCCCCTCATATTTCTATATTAAATTAATATTAAAGAGGAAGCTAGGGGGTAACCTAGGCATGGCTCTTCTATGGATGCCTGAACTGCGCACATGTGGAAAAACCAATTAGGTCTAGACAGAGTTTAGAAGGCACCCATCATGATGGGATTCCCCGAGGCCTCAGCATAATCCCTTTTGTATGCCAGGGGCAGTGAGAGGATCATGGCCAGAGGTGATTGCTCAAATAGGGGGCATAGAAGCACTGGCAAATCCCTTTGTTCAACACATTTACTGCAGTCACCCAACCATCCACTTCTAGTCTAAACTGTTCTTTCCTCCCTAGGAAACCATTTAGCAAAGCTTCTAATCCTTTCAATCCTTGGTTTTTGCACCCAAGACAACCTTTGAGTATAAATATAAGTGGAAAATAGCTAGACTTTGGTCTAGTTTGCAAGCAGGCAGACACTCTGTCAGTTTGGCTAGACTAGGCTCCTCAATGCTCTGGCTACCCCCCCCCCCCCTTTGCTGCAGTGGCTATTGTATCTTCTCCATTCTGGATGCTCATCGATTAGGACCAAGATCCAAGTCACTAAGTATCACTATTGGCAATGCCTCAAATCTATTCACCTTTCCTACCTTTGCTTCCCTGCGCATGAGTGTATGTGTGCTTATGTGTGTTGATTAATTCCCTTAATAAGAATACAAAACCCTATTTGAATGTGTGATTTGGACCTGGTATAGTTGGACTAATTCCAAGGCCACTGTTGCCCCAGTTGAACTATATCTCTCATTTGAGCTAATGTTATAATTCCCCTAAAACTAGATAAATTTTGGGGAATCCTCTCTTGTCTCCAGCAGTTTGAGTAACAATTCTTAACTGGAGATATTCTCTTTCTCTCTCATCCTTATATATGAATATGGATGAGTATTGAAAGCCAAGCTACTTATATATGTTTAACAAAGACGAAACTTGTCCCATGCTCTGTGGATGGGTTAGCAGGCATGAGAATGGCTTCTGTTCAGCTTCTGCCTTTCAAATTTATCCTCTAATGCCTCCTAACAAGTTTAAGAATGGGGGGAGGAGGTTGTGCTTGGATTTTTCATTATTCAAATTTTCTTTTAGAAGTACAAGTTATAATAATGGTTTTCTTCTGATGTTATATCAAACCATATATTAATCCATGTATATCTCTTTAAACAGTATAATTTACATGTTTCTTTCCTCCTTTCTTTTTGCCTTGCCCTCAGACTTTAAAAGGCTGACAGACTGCACTCCTCTTCTTTCAGGTATCTTCTTTGACAATGTCTCCATGGAGCATTCTCAACAGGAATTAACATTAGATGAAGCTTCAAGCTTTAAAACATGAAACTAAAGATAGTTAGAGATGTAAGGTAGCAGTAAAACAGCTGTCATTCCAAAATGACTTCAAAAGAATGCAAACAAAACCTACTCAATATGGGTAACTGACCCATTAATTATCTGCTAGAAAAGCCAAGTATGTTGCCTGCTGTTTTCTGAATTATCTCTACAACACTGATTGGTCTGTGAATAGCTATCTTCAACACAATGAGAAATGGTTTAAGAAAACTATTAAAAGTTAAAAACAAAGTTTATGAGCTTCGAACAGCTCCTTAAATGGGTGTGATAAACACATACTGGTGATAAATGCTCTACCCAAGACATTTAACCATGTGTCGTATCCAAAAGAGAATTTTGATGGTTGCAGCTGTCAATCAAAATGTTTAATAATAATATAATATATTTATTTATTTATATCCCAGTCTTCAGCCCTAAAAGCTATCAGAGCAGCTTACAATTATTATTTTAATGAAACGGTTCCCTGCCCTCAGGCTTACAATCTAAGAAGACACGACACAAAAGGAGAAGGGAATGGTGTTGGGGAAGGGGATCAGGTCCAAAAGTTCTTCTCTCCCTCCGACGCCTGGACCAAGGCAGATGGACTGGAGGGAGGGCTTTGCTTCATACTCTAGAACAGGCCCGATGGAGATTGGCCTGTCCTTTCACTCCCTCCTGGTTCAGATGGTGTAGCAAGGAGAGAGGGCTCTTCTACTAGAGGCCAGGGTAGCATGGAGAGAGGACTCTTCTACTTAAGGTGAAGTCTGACGGTGTTGCTAGGCCTCACCAGTTCTTTCACTCCTGATGGTGCAACGTGGAGAGATGGTGCACTCCTGATGGTGCAACGTGGTAAGATGGTGCAACGTGGAGAGAGGGCTCTTCTACTTGAGGCCAGGCCTGATGGGATTGCTAGGCCTCTCCTTCACTCCCTCCTGTGTAAGAATTTAAGATTCTCCTGGGTGAGAATTTAAGATTCTAAAAGAGCAGTTTCAGGATTTAGACTTCATGTCTGGTTTTGCATGCAAAATGCTCCCAAACTAAGGGGATCTACAGGCCGCCCAGAAAGGACAGTCTGGCACCACTTTTTTTTTACTGTACACCTTCGCCGCAGCAGCTAGATGGAGCAGAGAAAGTGCACAGAAAAAAAAAAAGAGTGTGCAAACCCTGCTCCTTTTTTGCATCTCAGTTGTGATGCAAAAAAGGGAAAAGGAGCCATAGCGCACCTCAATTGTGTCGCAGCTGCGCAGCTCCATATAGAAGCTGCGCAGCTGTGACGGCATCGCTATGTACCCCCGTTTAAACTGCACTACATAGCGACACCGCCCTCATCACATGCTAGGGTTGTGGGGCATGTGGAAGCCCCACCCCAAGGCAACCCTAACACATGATGGGATGCCTTAAAGGACGGGTCTGTACCGGCCCTAAGAATCACATTTTTGGCATTTGTGCAGACCATCAACTATCCTTACATTTGGTGTGTTATATGAAACTATACTTTGTAATATTAATAAGTCCCATTTTAATCTACTGAGCAGGGACAGGATCTCATGCACGAGCTTGCCAGCATACTGTATAAAGACTGACTCCATGTTTCACAGACTATTTATTATTTATTTGATTTATATCCCACTTTTCTCCCAAATGGGGTTCAAAGGGCTTTAAAGTATAAATAAAACAGATTGTCTAAAACAGGCCTGCACAACATACGGCCCGCAGGCTGCCACCGGCCCCCCAAAGGATTTGTGGTTGCCCATTGGAAAGAGCCAGGAGCAGGAGGCTCCATGTTCCAGCTCCCAGAGTTGGGAGCAATGGACAGAGAAAGAGAGAGAGCAAAGAGAGAGAACAGGGAGAGCTTTTGGTGGGCCTTAGCAGGCCTGTTAATGAGCTGCTTCTGGGGTGGTGGTGTAAGGCCACCTCTGCTGCCACTGCCTTTCCCATATATGTATATATTATACACACACACTTGGGAAGTTGTGGGGAGGAAATATGTGGGGATGCCCTGCTGCATGTTTTTGTTTTTAGTTGGTTGTGTCCTCCATTTTTCTTAAATGAGAGAGTGTGAGTTGCTCAAGGTTGCCCAGTGGCTTTCATAGTCAAGCTGGTCTTCAGACCCTGGTCTCCAAAGTCATAGTCCACACTGGCTGTCATATGCGGTTCTTTTGGCAAGATTTATTTAGAGGAGGTTTGTCATTGCCTCTCCCTGAGGCTGAGAGAATGTGAGTTGCTCAAGGTCACCCAGTGGGTTTCATTGCAGAGCAGGGAATCAAACCCTGGTCTTCAGGGTGGTAGTCCAACATTCAAGTCACTACACCACTCTGGCTCCTGCTCCCATGTACTACCTATGGAATACTGTAATTGCAGACTTTTGTTGTTGTTCTTGTGTGTCTTCAAGTCCTTTCCGACTTATGGTGAACCTAAGGCAATCTTACTGGGTCTTCTAGGCAGGTTTCTTCAAAAGGGAGGTTGTCATTACCATTCTCTGAGGCTGAGAGTGTGTGACGTGTCCAAGGTCACTTGCTTGGCCACAAATTGTACATACCCCGGAATGCATCACACAATATATCGGCAGTCCTTCCCCCCCAACACTTTCTCATTTCCCTCCAACTATCTCATAGCTGGGAGATAGAAATAATTTTTAAAGCAACATTTAAATCTGGACTATTTTTTTAAAAGTAAGGTCTAAAATACACTGCAGAAATAATCCATTTTGAGAGCGCTTTAACTGCCCTGGTTCAGTGCTATGAAACATGGGAGCTGTAGTTTCTTGTGGCATCAGAAATCTCTCACAGGGAAGGCTAAATTTCTCACAAAATTACAGTTCCCAGGATTCCTTTGCATGGACCCAGGGCAGTTAAAGTGACCTTAAACTGGATTATTTCTACAATGTAGTTTGGATCTGAGTGGCCCATATGCTATCACCATGATTCAGTTTTGTAGCTGTTATTATAAATCAGATAGACATAGAGTGCAAACTGCTCAAGTATATTTATCTTCTGGAGTGAGATATACTTTTCCAGCTGACTCTCACCTCTAAGGAGAGGGCTGCAGGGGGTGAGGGGGTAGGAGCGCAATGACATAGGGGGGCTTCAGGAGGTTTTTTGTGCATTTATATTTATACAGTTTGTGAATTTATATTATTTTTTTTTTTGGTTTTATTTTGCAATGTCACCTACATTGTTCTTGAATGTCCTATATTTTGTGGTTTCTTTCTCTCCACTCTGGTTATGACATCTGGTCTTTCTGCTCAAGGCTCCTCCACTGCTGGGCCTTCTCCCCAAAAAGAGCAGCGGAGGATGGAATTAATAGTGTTCATATTAATTATTAATAATTATTAATGATTAGTCATTAACAATAATTAATTAGTAACTATAAATAATTAGTGTTTGATAATAATTAAATAATAATAAATAATTAGTAATTAATAATAGTTCATTATAATAATTAATTAAAACCTATCAGTGAAATGGAATATAAGAACCCAGGGCACTATTAAGATGCCTGAATACTTATGCAGGGGAAAAGCCAGCTTACACCTGGGTTTCCTGATTCATGGGAAGAATGTGCTGACTGAACCACTGGCTTCCACAACAGGCCAACAACTGGCATTCAGTCTACACCATCCCTGCCTACTGTTAGGATGGACCCACCAAAATGGAGCATTTGCAACTACAAGCCATGCTGTACTATTACCTTTCTTTCTTTCTTTCTTTTTCTGTTCATGTGCACAGCAGCTGAAAATTGCTTCCACCATCCTGCCCTGCCACCAGTCCACTGGCCATCCTAAACAACTGGCTGATCACACAACCCATTGGAACATCAACTGAATGGCCATACAGCACATCCTTGCACCTAGAGACACATTGACACAGTATGCCCTTGAAGCCTCCTGTACATGCCCACTTTCTTCCTCTTCTCCCATAGCCATCTGTTTCTCCCATAGCCACTTGTATTTATTGAATCTGTTGTAATGTTGGTGACCTAGCTTGTTTGTCATCATTTCACTTAATGGGTTGTGTGATGGTGCAGGTGACCACTCATGCACTTGTGTAATTGATTTGCATGTGGGCACCAAAGTATATGGATATCAATTGTGCTGGCAGCTCACTGGCCCCTTTCCTATTGCCGCGGAGGTCATGCACCAAGACAAACAGACACATGTTTTGGAGGAACATGATCACAACTTTGTTAACCATAACACACAATTATATATATATATATATATATATATATATATATGGTGGGCCCAAAGAATAAGGTCTGGACCTGGAACATCAACAACACACTGGCTGATTGATGTAAATTTGCTTGGAACACCAAGCTTCGGGATGATGTAGGTGCCAAGCACATGCCCAGTACATAATTATGCAATTGTGTCATATACTCTGTTTAGCAAGGCACCCAAGTCACAGGGTGATTATTGGCTGTGGGCCCCACACTGGCCACAACAAAGTGCTCATAGTACCTGGGTCATAAGGACTCCCGATCCAGTCCTAGAGAGCCCTAGAAACCATGCCCACCAGATCCAGGCCTATGCTGCCAACCCCAAACCAGGTTGTGACAATCACTCCCACAAAGGGAGGGAGGGAGGATGGGAGAGCTAAGCTCAGAGTGGTGCTGAGAGGCGCACAGCAAGGCCTTAAATAGGCCTGCCCACCAATGGGATAGAAGGGAGAACGGAGGCACCACCCTCCCTGCTCTCCCCAACAAATCGGCTGAACCTGAGAGGATCAGGTCAGCCAATCAGCGACACTCCCGCAAAGAGCTTCTCTCTTGTTGGGCTCCCTTCCCGTCCGCCCCCAGCAGCCAATGGCAAGCGAGCCCACCTGCTCCAATGCTGCTGGGGCGCAATGGCCCACAGAAGTGCGGGCAAGTTCCTGGCACCCTCACCGTGTGGCAACAACGGCAACCTGGTGAGTCAGGTGGCACCATATCTTTGTACAAGTACACAGTATGCACGCTGATAGTTCAGTCTTTTTGACTTGAACCAAAGCAAACCAGGATGATTTTTGCTCTAGTGTTAAGTCCTGGAATATGGTTTGGGTCTATTTATCTCCCATTGCAGCCAAGTGCATTGTTTGGAGGGGTATAAGGCAGGGTCATTTCTTTTAAACTTGTCAGACAATTCTGAAGGTATGAAAAAGAGCCCTTGCATATACAATTACTTTTTGAAACATCAAGTAACCTGAAACTACAGAACTGATTTCTGTTGAAAACAAGATCTCTCTTTGGCTTAAAATGGCTCATGGGGACCCAAAGGAGGATAAAATTGCCCCACATGCCCAGGTGGTATTTAGAGTCAAATAAAATAGTGTATATTTCTTATTAGCCATATCTGTGAATTAATTTGACTTACAAGATCTTAATCTTACATTTGTAGAACATATCCTGGTCTGGACCATAGTTTTGGTCCATAGACTGGGACTATAGCAAAATGGAGGGGCTTGTTTGCTTGTTTTGAATCCTCTCCTTCCACCATTGTTATGCTAAGATACATCCACAAGTTAATAATTTGCCCCCCACCCACCCACTCACACCAGTGACTATTTTCAGCAAACAGAAAAAGGTAAGGTACTTTTCTAATAGGCAAATGACATGGAGAAGAATCAGAAATCCTCCTGCAATCCATTTTGCTCTGACTGGTGACACTGCCTTTGAAGTATGCCCTGAGATGCAGATGGTGGAAGAATGTCTCTAGATCACTACAGAAATGTATCATGTATGTGGGTTTGGAGGGGATGAAGAATAAACCCTATAACAGAACAAACTTCTCTCTTTGATGCAGGGTGTTGCTTGATAGATTTACAATATTGTTGTCTGGGTTCACAGTACTTCAGTTGTGGGTTGTAAATTCTCACAGTAATAAAATAAAGTTTATTTTCTTTCTTTTTCACCAAGGAAGAAAAATTACTGATGGTTTTCCTGTTCTTGGAGAAGCTACGTCCATTGATGGCTTGTGTAGAGGGCTGGTTTTTTACTTGTGCTTCTAGATTGGAGATTTGTGCTTCTAGATTGGAGACCAGATTTTTAGTACCTTCTTCGAGAGAATACTACATAGTTTGTTTCTGTAGTCTATGTGGTATGCATTCTGTAGTGAGTTCTTTATCAATATTCATATCTCAGTACTGGCATTAACCCAGTTTGGGGTTTTTTTTACATGAAGTGCATTTTATCTGTTTATGTATCATATGTAAAGCTGGATTTGATTCAGATGAAGATGTGAAAATTGGGTGAAAAAAATATTAACAACTGAAAATATGGGGATGACATATTACTAAAATAAAATAGCAAAGATCTGAGATGCTGAAGAAGGTCAAGGAAGAAAGTATAAAGGCAGGTTTGCAGTAAACCATTAAGAAAACAAAATAATAATAACAATGACCACACATGATTTATATAACTTTAAATCAGAAGGCAATTAGGACTTGGAAGGGCAGCTATGAAGGAATTAGAAAAGATCCTGAACTGTAAAGATATATAATTGAATAATAAAGTCTGGATTCTCCATGTCATCGTATTTCTAATTTCTCCATGCCATCATATTTCTAATTTCTGTGAATGGCTGTAAAAGCTGGACAGTGAAGAAAGCTTGATAGGAAAAGTATCAACTCATTTGAAATGTGGTGCTGTGACTGAGTTCTGCAAATACCATAGACATCCAAAAAACACAAATAAATGGCTCCTGTAATAAATCAAACTGGAACTCTCCCTAGAAGCCAAGATGACTAAATTGAAACTGTTGTACTTTGGATATATCACAAGAAGACACAACTCACTAGAAAAGATCATGATGCTTGATAAGGGAGAAGACAGTAAGAAAAGAGGATTGCATTACAGGTGGACAGATTCAATCAAGGACACCACAGCCCTAAATTTGTAAGGCTCAGTCAGGGTTGTTGATAGCAGGCTGACTTGGAGGTCTTTAACTTATCTGGTTGCCAAAATCAAAGTCAACTTGATGGCAATTAACAATAAACAGCTCCAATTCGAGGACCAAATAGCAAACACCCTATGGAGGAACTGGAATTCCTTCCATTTCATGATGTAAAATGGAGGAACTGAAAAATAAACAGCATCCAAATGGGTTTCCACAAGCCCTTGAACATTTATAAAGCAATTTTTGCAACATGGTCATTGGATGAATACTTTGGCTAAAACAGATGCTGCAGTCATTTAGGATGAACCTAAATCACGGGTGATATATTACATCAAGTTGGATATTAATTTGTTCTTTGGTCTCATGGAATCATAGCAAATCTCCATATCTCTTGGCATTGAAAAAAATCAAGGCTTCAAGAAGTGCAAAGCATTGAATGGATTTAAGAGAAAAGGAGAATACTTTATTTTTATTGCTACTCCCTACCTGTATGCCTAAGGGAAAATCTGTCAGTCAGTCACTCAATGAAGAAAGCTTTTCAGTAAAGGATGGCTTTTCTGTCTAACCAACTGCATTTTCCAATGGGGGTTTCCTTTTTCCATGATGCATGGGAGAAACTAAAGAAAAATGTTTCTGGATTATTGTCATTACTAATTAATACCCTGCTTTTTTGCTTCATTTCTTTGCAGCTTGCTTCCATTTCAGTTTGTAATAGCCTGTTGACATTTTGATCCTTTCCCAAATGATAAAATCATTAATATGATGGTATTGATATTTTTTTGCAATTGTTTGCAAACCATTTTCAAAAAAGAAAAGAAAAGAAAAATCTAGTATTTATTATTTATTTATTATTTATGGTCAATTGCTGGTAAATAATGCTAGTCCGTATTGCCTGGAAATAATTTGAGTCATAATCCCTGTCAGAACCATGCTGCATTGATTCTGTCAGGTTTCTGTGGTTTAGGTTTTAAAGTTATATTTTGTTTAGTTTAGGTTTTAATTGCTGTTAGTCTATCCATCTGCCAAATAGATAATTGTTTGGGGTTATAAATTTGGCTAGAGATTATGGGTAGTTGTATAGGTTTTGTTGCAGCTGGCTAGTAGAATGGACACCTTAGGCAGGCTTATTTTATTTTATTTTTAACTGATTTTATGTACTGTGTAAATTTACAACACTCAAATAATAATAATAATAATAATAATAATAATAATAATAATAGCTGTTGGAATGTGTGGGATGTAGGCAAATTTAGCCAAACCTTAGAGATTTCTAAAATGGCTTTTGTAACACACACACACACACACACACACACACACACATATATACTGTAATACTTAATTATATATTAATTATACTTAATTATATATTAACATATATTAATTATACTTGTCATAATGATACTTTGAAGACCATGGGTCTTTGAAATTACATAAAATTATTTCTGTCTGCTATACTGTGAACTCCTTCAGTTGTGTATGTGAAAGTTCTTGCACACTAAATTTTCAGTCTTACAACATGACTGTAAAAATGTTTTTTTTTTTTTTGTTTTTTTTTGCAGGGATAAATTCTAGTGACATTCATGGGGCTAAATTCTTAGCAATCATGCCAAGGATTTAAGCCTTTGTGCCACCAACAAACTTTAACAATGCAATTCAGGCTTGAAAACAATTTTGTGGTGTCAAAAATGCCCTACGTATATTTACTTTGAAGGAAGTTGATAGAAACTATCATAACTGTTTTTAATTAGACTTGTTTGGCCTCAATATATAGGCTAATATAATCATGGTGTTATACTGGTGTTGAAACTGAAGCTATAGTACTTGAGACATATAATGAGAATTCATGACTCTGTAGAAAGGGCAATAATGCTAGGAAAGTAGAGGGCAGCAGAAAGAGGAAGACTTCATACCAAATGGATAGACTCAATCAGAATGATCATGGACATGAATTTGCAGGATCTAAGCAGAGCAGTGGAAGATAGCGAGGCTTGGAAATGTCTCATCCATAGGAACACCATGAGTCAGGGCCAACTTTAGGGCTGTTAACAAGTCATGCTTGGTGTGTACAACTGATGAGAGAAAGTAGAAAGTGCTGTTTGTTTGAGCGAAAGGGAACCAAAATAGCAGCAGATAGAACAGTGTTTAGGGAAAGGACAACATTCTTTCCATTTAAGCTTTTGGAGAGAAACTTCTACTTCCCTGAAAATACTGCTGTTCACCCAAAAATGCAAACATAGAACACTTGTCTGAGTCCTAATCAGCAGCACTACACTTGAAGAACAGTTATGTGCCAGGCAAGCTGAATATGGCAGAGAAAACACAACTTTAAAGTATATTCTTGATAAAATAGGATCAGAGTGTTCAAGCTGTGCAGTCTCCTCCCTTAAGATCGATCAATTTTCATGCTAAGGTTTTGCTAAAAATAAAATTCATCAGAATTATTTTGGTTGCTGTATCCATTGAAGGAGCCATGAAGGGAATCTTAGAGATGCCTGGGGGACAGTAGCATAGAAGAGTTTTTACTCACTAGATCTTATGCAAAATTCTGACCTTCATGATACTAAAGATTCTACATTACTCAGGAAGACTTCAAATCTAATCTTTTTAATTTGCTCTGTATACCTGCAGGCTAGATTTATTATTTTTAAGGCTTTATCTGAAACTGCATTATCCAAAAAGCTCAGAATGACTTTACAACAGCCTTTGAATAGTGATATGTACCTTTTTATATATAATGTATAATAAATTAGCTATAGATTATAAAGTAGAAAACATTTAATGCTCTCATAATTTGTTCATTAACTACTTGTCAGTATATATTCCTCTGACTTCCTTCCTTCCTTGTCAACTCACTTTCATTCCATCTCTTGTCAAGTCCGATTTTGGGAATCATTTTCATGTGAATCACACTCAACAATGTTTCTAATCAGACTTCTCATTTCAGGGTAGAAACACCTTTTTTGGAGTAATAGATTGATAAATACTTATTAATTAATATTCCTATAGTTATTAATGTATTAATATTCCACTACTGTCTCTTTACCTCCCCACTGCTTTTAGTGCCACACTTTGCTATTCCACCTCAATTGCCATGCTGTTCTGTTCTCCTCCCCAGTTGAAAGAAATATGCACAGAACAAATTTGTATACTTAGGACCATTTGTCATCTATTTACAAAGATATGCAAGAAGATAATTGAAGTTGTGTGGGTTCAGGATCTCTGGTACTTGCCCTCCCCCCAATCTGAGTCCCAAGAAAGGCTCCAGAGGGAAATTAATGTAAAACTTCCCATGGGTGATTTGGCTTCCAAGAATAAAATCCCTCCCCTCATGAAACCTAATATACGAAATAAAGTTCCACCCTAGGACTATCCTAACGTTTACACTTGTGGCTGCCTGCAGGACCCATCATCCATAAGATATATCAGAAGGTTATCCTTTACCTTAAAATCTAGCTCTGAGTACTCACCAATGTTTCGGGAGCCAAACCTCTCCACACTCCACTATCCAGCTAATTGCTGCACTATCTGGAACCATCCATGCCAATAGCCCCATATAGTATTGCCAGTGATGAATCAGTATAGAACAGATCCTTATGGTGACCCAATCATGAGGTTTTCTAGGGCTGAGTGTGTAACTTGCTCAAGGTCACCCAGTGGGTTTTTGTGGCTGAGCAAGAAATTGAACCCTGGTTTCCAGAGTCATAGTCCAACACTCAAACTACTGTACAACATTGGCTCTTACACTTTGTTTGTTAACTGCCTTAGGTCAACATTGACTGATGGTGACCCTATGAATGAGAGACCACCAATTCACCATCAACAGCCTGCTCAGGTCTTGCAGTTTCAGGGCTGTGACTTCCTTGATTGAGTCAATCCACCTGTAATGCAGCCTTCCTCTTTTCCTACTCCCTTCTATCTTACCAAGCATTACTGTCCTTTCAAGAGAGTTGTGTCTTCTCATAATATGTCTCATTTTAGACCACCTTTCCTATTGCCTAATGGTCTACTAAGCATTGCCATCTTTCTAATGAGTCATGTTGTCTCATGATATGTCCAAAGTACAATAGACAGAGTTTAGTAATTTTTGCTTCTAGAGAGAGTACAGGGTTGATATGCACTTGGATCTATTTATCAGTCATTTTGGCATTTCTTTAAAACTCTTTTCCAGCAGCACATTTCAAATGAGGTGATTCTCTTCCTGTCAGTTTTCTTCACTGTCCATCTTTCACAGCCCTACATAGAAAATGGAAACACTTTGAGATGGACGAACCTGATTTTGATATAGATGAGCTAAAAACAATTTATATAAACCATGTATTAATGTCACAGAAAACATAATTAAGAAAAACCAAACAAAATGACAAAAAGGAGTTTGGCAACATGCTCAAATGCACATTCCTAATTTAAGCCAATGTCTTTTGCTTAATTCATCTGATTTGGTTCAGAGTCAAAACTAATATATGGTCATTGTTTCTTCCCCCCCCCCCCCAAAAAAATACATTAGACTTTTGTAGAGAGATTCTCCAGTGTTAGATGCCTCTTTTTTAAAAAAAAATGTGAAAGATAATCTAATTTTTCACAAATAAATATCAAATCAAACCCTGCATTTTAAGAAGTTATTCTCTTTCAGTCATGGACAGCATTCTGTTATTAAATGTGTGCCTCCAACTATTGCTTTACTGTCATGCAGCTCTAAGCACTTTAGTCAGTGATTCCAAGTCCATCAAAGTAGTAAATTGGCTTTGGTTACCTGGCAGGAAAGAAGTTATGGAATGGGATGGACATAATTTAGTAGATGCTTTTATTTGATGGTGGTGATGATGATTGTGGATGATATACATATTCATAAATGATCATTTTTGCTTTCTTGTACATTCAAAAGTGCTTATCAAAAATATATCTAACAAAATGTGGATAACTCTGCATTGTCTAATTATACAGTTAATCTCAGTATGCAGCGGAACATGTTGCATATATCTGAAATGTAGTTGTTAAAGATCTTCAATGTAGTTGTTTTTTAAAATATGCTTGTTCCCTGAGGTATAGGAAGAGAAAGAAAGAGATGCAAAGTGGTGGCTAACATGTAAGCATTCAAAGACCTCTTCCTAGAAAGATGAATCTTGTCCATTTGACTTTTTCTCACATTCTATTGATTCATGAAGAATTTTGTGAATTTAAAAAAAGTTTTTGTATCTCTCTCTCTCTCTCTCTCTCTGAACTTTCAAAAATTCACAAAATTCTTCATGAGTGAAAAGAATGTGAGAAAAAGTCAAATGGACAGATTCATCTTTCTAGGTAGAGGTCTTTGATTGCTTACATGTTAACCCCCAACTTTGCATCTTTTTCTCTCTTTTACTATACCATATATATATATATATATATATAATCTCACCCCAATTGTTTTTGCTGTTGTTGTTTTTGTCACAAGTAGAAAAAACATCTAGCTTGTTGAAGCATTCAAATTGGCTGGCTTTCTATATGCTACTTTTCTTGTCTTGATTATGACAGCATTTGGTGTTTTTATTGTTTTAATTTTATTTGTTCATCCCCTGGTGTGTGCTAGGATGAAGAGTAGTTAAAATGTTTAAATAAATGTATGAAGTACATAAATAAATAATCTAAATTTGACTTTAGTCCACAATCCTCCAGATTTCAAAAACGAAGTAAAAACTAAGTATAGAGTACCCTTGTTACACACATTAGTCTGGGTTACAATTCTTACTCGCTTTTGAGAGGTTTTCTAAATACTTTGTTTATATGCTCTACATTTTGGTATCTGTAAGATTTGTAAGATATTATGGTAAGTGGTCAACATATGTCTTAACCCTTGAAAATAATAATGCAAGGAAAGGAAAAATTAACTGCTTGTAATGAATCCTTGGAAACTTTGTATACCATAACATGTTCTACTTCAGGAAAATCTTCTTTTTCTTTCCTCCTTATGATGTTATCTAGAGAAATACACCTTACTTGAAATGTAGAAAATGTCAGGCTTCTCCTGAGGATACAATATTAATAGCTTGCCACTGTCTCAAACTTGACTGAGTAGTGCATACACTACATTTTTATTAGGGCTGGATTACAGTAGCAGCAATCCTGGAGTTTCAAATGCCTAACCACTGGAGACAATCAGAAGCACTGAAAAATCTCTACGTAATGAACTTAAATATTCTTTCAAACAGAAAATCATAATCTACTCTGCTGTAATCAAGTCTATATTGTTGCATGAAGAATTTTAAGCAGCTGAATAATGTGTGCTACTGGAGGAGGAGAAGATGCAAAGAAGCTCGTCCTTTTCTATTGCTTCTTTAAAAGCATTTTGAAGCCTTAATGCTTATTGAAGTATAATTAAAGGCGCTATATGAGGTCCTTGCTTTTTGCTCTCATATATTTTCCCTTTTAAAATGGGATGAAATTGAAATCTGCTTTTGACCTACAACTTCTGAAAAATATTTTAAGAGGTTTCAATATTTAAAATGCTCATTTAGAAAAGCATAATATGATCTGCAAAATAGGACACTGGCTTTCTATTACAATTTGCCAAATTTCAAACTATCATAGAATCATAGAATTGTACAGTTGGAAGAGACCACAAGGGCCATCCAGTCTAACCTCCCGCCATGCAGGAAATCACAAACAAAGCATCCCAACAGATGGCTGTCTAGCCTCTGTTTAAAGACCTCCAAGGAAGGAGACCCCATCACACTCCAAGGGAGTACAGTGGTCCCCCGGGATACGAAGCCCCCGGGGAACGAAATCCCCAGGAGCCGAAACCACCGGGACCGCAAAACAGCCCCCAGGATCCGAAAGAAACCCCGGGGAACGAAAGGGAAAAACTGCACGGCCCCTTTAAATCGGCCGCGCCGTCCGTCCCTTAAAGTGGTCCCCCGGGAAACGAAGATTTCCGGGTTACAAAAGGTAATCCGGAATGGATTACCTTCATAACCCGGGGGACCACTGTATGTTCCATTGTTGAACAGCCCTTACTGTCAGAAAGTTCATCCTAATGTTGAGGTAGAACCTCTGTTCTGGAGCTTGCATCCATTATTCCATGTTCTAGTCTCTGGAGCAGTGGAAAATAAGCTTTCTCCATCTTCAGTGTGACACCCTTTCAAATATTTAAAGAGAGCTCTCATATCACCCCTTATCTCTCTCTTCTCCAGGCTAAACATACCCCGCTCTCTAGGTTTTTCCTCATAAGGCTATTCTTTCATCTAAGTCATTGATAATGATGGCTACCAACTGCTGGACCCTCTTTCAACAGGGCTACCAACATGCACTTGTTGCAGGTGAAGTTCCTCACATCCATAGGCAAGAAGGCAAATATCTCCCAAGTGCTGCAGGTGACTGCGGCAGCTCCCTCACTGTCCATCCACTGAAGTCTCAAGGAGGCACTGAAACAGGACTGTGAGCTTTCCCCCTCAAAAACTGCCTTTTAAACACCCAGGCATAAGACCCCTGTTGGCCTGGCTTGTTCCTCAAACTCTGTGACTGAGCTGAAAAGACTGGGTCTATTGCTATAAAGAAAGGTCCTGACTGCTAGCTCCTTCCTGAGGCAAGTCTCTGACTCACTTCCTCTGAACACAACCCTTTCACAAGCCCCTTAAAGAAATAAAAACAGTTAAAAGTAAAGGAGAAGTCCTGAAACAAAGGACCCTCTGCTCTTGGCTCTATGTTTCTCTTTAGTATGAAATTAGGCACGTGCCTCTGGCAGGCTGCTAGCCCCTCCCCAGTGACTCACAGAAGCTCCACCCCCCTCAGGAAAATACACTCACCAAGGTTTGGAGGGAAAAAACTCATCCAGTCAAAATGGCTGCCGAGACACCTCTCTCCCTCTTCTCCCTGGCAAGGACTGAACCTGCAAGACTCTGGCAGGAGTTAAAATGGTTAGGCTACTAGCTCCTCCCCAGTGACTCACATAAACTCCACCCCATCAGAAAAACAGTCTCACCAAGGTTTGGAAAAAAACTCACCCAGTCAAAATGGCTATTGAGACACCTCTCTCCCTCTTTCCCTTGGCAAGAAAAGAGCTACCGTTCTTCTACAGATGAAATCACAGCCTTTTTTCACAGTGTTCTACAGCATCTGCTTTCCCATTAGGAATATTAGATACTTTACCAGTATCATTGCTTTGCAATAAATGCCTCATGCACATTAAGTTAGAGGATTTTTTTTTCAGTACAGCTTTAGAAATACCTATTTCCTCACTTAAAAGCCTACTTCAGTCACTGAACTGAAAGGGACAGTGACAGACAAATTAATAGTTACACAAATGTAGGGCCACAGACATGAAAATACTTCATTTTCAAATACTTTTATATCTTTTACTTTTACTTTTATCCTTTAAGAGGAATAAACAGTCTGGTGTAGGAATAAAGTCATCTCAGAGTCATTTGATGTTGTTACTTTATTTTAGTACTGTGGCATAATACAGTGACAGTAAAGGCCCTATTAAGTTGCTATTGAAGTGTGTTTATCCAACACACAAGGGTAGAGTATGTTTGTTCTGTCCCTCTTCATTTCATCCTACCATGCATGAAGGTTGATAATCTGAAACAGAAAGTCTGTACTATAGGTCCTCACATGAAATGACTCTCTGATTTTCCAAGGTTCAAACTCATGTGGAGAGGCTCAATGGCCATGTCAAGGTCTCTCCAGTTCACGGACTGCCATATCATTCCGGGAACGTATAACTCCTGTATTGAATATTGAATATTTATTACAGCACTTGGCCAGCACAAAAATAAACAACACAAGTTACAGAGAATCTGATATGTAACACAAGGATATTACATTATATTCTTACTAAAGTGTATTTACCAATAGAAAATAAGAATACCCAAGGCCTCACTTCGTAGCCTACTCATGGGTACCAAGCAACTCCTGTATTGAAAAAGCTTCACTGGCTACCAATTTGTTTCCGAGCATAATTCAAAGTGCTGGTCATGACCTATAAAACCCTACACAGCTTAGGTCCAAAATATGTGAGAGACCATATCTCCCCATACAAATCACCTAGAGCCCTAAGATCCTCAGGATAAGGCTTTCTCGGTCCCGACACTTGCCTGGTGAGGACACAAGACAGAGCCTTCTCAGTGGCTGCTCCCACCCTGTGGAACTCCCTTCCATGGAAGAGTAGGCTGGGCCCCTCACTGCTGGCATTTTGCCGGCAAGTGAAGACATTTTAATTTAAACAGGCTTTTAAAGATCTTTCAGGCTTAGTTTTATTGTGGGGTGAGGATTGGTTTTAGATTACTATTTTTAACTTTGTATGTTTTAAATTTTTATATTTGTAATTTTATATATTTTAATTTTAATTTTAATTGTTGTTTTATTCTGTTTTATATGTGTTGTTAGCCACCTTGGGTCCCACTTTGGGAGAAAGGCAGGATAAAAATAAATAAATAAATAAAGTTATTTAGATAAGATATCTTCTAACAAGAAAAAGCAAAAGGAGGAAAACTCAAAAAACAGGCTTCAGTCAAAGTCAGAAGTCACTGACAGCCTATCTTAGGGCCAGAGGGGGCTAACACCACTGTCTTGGAAGCAGAACCTAGAATATCTCGTGTGGGTCATGAAGGACAGGAGTCAGAGATATTGCACCTCTCCATAAAGGAGACTACAGTAGCAGCAGCAACAAAAGAACAAGATCCACCTTGGCATGCTTTCAAAAGGACACATTGAGCTAATTAGGCCAGCTGTACTTACAGCTAGCTTTAAATTAGAAGAGCCAAAGCTGCCTCTTTGCTTCAAGACAACAGATCTTTGCTTAGCATTATGTTACACTCCCTGCTGCCTAATTTCTTGACTGTTGGCTTCTTGCTTTCTTTTCCCTGTACTTTCATGGGGGTTAGGAATGGAAGACCATAGCAAAAGTGGAAAAATAACTGAGACCCTGCCCACCTTTGTCCTAGGCTTCAGCCAGCTCAGGGAAGCCAGCTGGGAGGTGGGAAGGGGAAGACCAGCCCCACACAGGGCCTTACCACCTTCCTCCCAAGCACAAACTCATAAATAATCAAATTTGTGCAAGTGAAAGCCATGAAAGCAGAGGGATGACTGTATTTTCTTCAGTTACTCCACAATTTGTTTAGGACCCTTCTGAAATTATTTTCAGGCTCAGCCCTGGCATAGTATAAACCACACGTCGACACTATCTACATGAGCAATAAACCCATTTCGCCCCATTTTGAAACCTACCTGTTTAAATTATGCACATGCCCAACACAGGAAGAATCTGGGATGAAGCTGTGTTCCTAGGCTAAACACTAGAGCAAAATAAGCCCCAGATTTTTGTGGGGTTTTCAGTTCTAGAAGAGTTTCTTCCTGACATTTCACAAGTATCTGTGCCCCAGATTATTTTTACTGTATTCACTGTATACACTGTGAGAACATTCAGTATCTATTCTTCATGAAAAATACATGATGGGTTTTGTTTTGCATTTTGGGGGGAGAGGGGGAACAAAAACATTTTCTAAATAGAAAACAATTTGCCTTCACAGAAAATAGCATTTTCTGCACAGAAAATAACATTTCTGTGTATAAGAGACCTGCTTTTTGTGTATAAACGCTTGCTTTGTTCACTGTTTTGGGACAGAATGAGTCTTTAAAAACTCCACAGTCTTGATTATTTTTCTCTCAGAAACAGAACCAGTCAGGATAGCTAAGAAAACAGAGCAATAAAATTCAAAATAATCTTGATACTATGAAACAAGGAAAAAATTAATTGATGATATAAAAAAATGAAATTCTGCATACTGTATAGTCAAATCTTTTTAAGAAATTCTGCATATAGTCAAATCCTCCTCTCCTCCTCCTCCTCCTCCTCCTCCTCCTCCTCCTCCTCCTCTTCCTCTATGTATAGCTAGAGCATGGGACTTTTCTGTTATAGCAGATATACAGGTTGAAAAAATATATTAGGATTACAGTTAATCACAAAGTTATTATTATTATTATTATTATTATTAACCTTTATTTATATAGCGCTGTAAATTTACACAGTGCTGTACATACAATCATAAATTAGACGGATCCCTGCCCTCAGGCTTACAGTCTAAAAGAGACAACACAAAAGGAAGAGGGGAAGGTGATGGGAAAGGGGGTGAGGTCCAGTGGTTCTTCTCTCCCTCTGGGGCCAGGACCAAGGCAGATGGACAGGAGGGAGGGCATGGCTTCTTAATACAAAGTTAAAAGGAGGCATCCTGGGGCGGATGGCACAGTCCTGGGAAAGCTTCCCTAAATAATATAGTCTTTAACTCAGTTTTGAACCTGGTTAGGGAAGTGATGAGGCGTGCATGTGGGGGAAGAAGGTTCCAGGAGTGAGGGGCAGCAAGTGAGAAGGGACGAATCCGGGATGGGGCAGTGGAAATCCTCGGCTGGGACAGGAGACCTAGACTACCAGAACGGAGGGTACGAGAAGGAGTGTGAGGAGAAAGAAGTTCAGACAAGTAAGGAGGGGCCAGTCCGTGGAGGGCTTTGAAAGTCAACAGCAAAAGCTTGTACTGGATGCGGAAGGGGAAGGGGAGCCAGTGAAGGGAGGATAAAAGAGGAGAAACATGGTCAAAGCGGCGAGCAGATGTGATAATACGTGCAGCTGAGTTCTGGACAGAGATTAAAGGATGGAGATGAGAGAGAGGAAGCCCTGTCAGAAGGAGGTTACAATAATCTAGTCGTGATACCACTAGGGCATGGACCAGAGTCTTGGCGGTGGAGGCTGAGAGGAAAGGACGGATTTTAGCAATGTTGTAAAGAAAGAATCTACAGGTCTTGGCGGTGGCCTGAATCTGGGGAGTAAATGACAGCGAGGAATCAAAAATGAAGCCAAGACTGCGGGCTTGCTGAATCGGCTGAATAGAAATGCCGTCAACAGAAACAGAAAAGGAGTATTGAAGGGTGGGCTTAGGTGGGAAGATGAGAAGCTCTGTCTTAGACATGTTGAGCTTCAAGCGCCGATGCCGCATCCACTGAGAGATGGCAGCCAGACAAGAGGAGACTTGCTGTTCGAGCCCCGGCGAAAGGTCAGGGGTTGAAAGATACAGCTGAGTGTCATCGGCATACAGATGATAGGAGAAGCCAAAAGAACTGATGAGTTTACCAAGGGACAGTGTGTAAAGAGAGAACAGAAGGGGACCTAAGACAGAGCCCTGAGGAACTCCAACAGATAAGGGGACAGAGGAGGAAGTCTGACCACCTGTGACCACGGCAAAGGATCGGTCTGACAAGTAAGATTTGAACCAGTTGAGAACAGAGTCGGAGAACCCGAGGTCAGAAAGTAAGTCAAGCAAGAGACAGTGGTCCACGGTGTCAAAGGCCGCAGACAGATCTAGAAGAATGAGAATAGAGTAGAGGCCATTTGCCTTGGCCTGCAAGAGATCAGTTGAGATTTTGGTGAGGGCTGTTTCTGTAGAGTGCCGTGGGCGGAAACCAGACTGAAACGGGTCCAGGATGGAATTGGCTTCAAGAAACTCAAGACAGCGAGAATAAACTATCCGTTCCAGAACCTTAGAGAGAAAAGGAAGAAGAGAGATCGGGCGGTAGCTAGACAGAGAAGAGGGGTCGAGAGAGGGTTTCTTCAGAATTGGGGAAACGAGAGCATGTTTGAAATCCGAAGGGAAGGATCCCGAAGAGAGAGAGAGATTAAAGATATAGAGGAGCGAGGGGAGAAAAGAAGGGGTTATAAAGATTAGAAGATGGGAGGGAATAGGATCAAGAGAACAAGTTGTAGGTTTGGAAGAATTTAGCAGTGTAGATAGTTCATCCAGAGAAACAGGTGGAAACACAGAGAGTTTATTAGTAGAAGGTACCAGGAAAGTAGTGGTAGGGGGCAAGTCAGGAGGAACAATTTCAGATCGAATAGTACTGACTTTTGTGAGGAAGTAGTTGGCAAAGTCAGTGGGGGAAAATGATGAAAAGACAGGGGGAGAAGAAGGTTTTAGCAGTGAATTGAAGCAGGAGAACAAGCGCTGCGGGCGCCTCTCGTTGGCAGAGATCAATGATTTATAGTAATTCTGTTTTGCCATAGACAAGGCACATGAGAAGGATGAAAGAACAAATTTATAATGAATAAAATCGGCCCAGTCCCTGGACTTTTTCCAAAGGCGTTCGGCTGCTCGAGAGCAGGACCGGAGAAACCTAACAACAGGAGAGAGCCAGGGCTGAGGCCTAGACACAGAGGAGGACGTGCGAACAGATACAGGGGCAAAGCTGTCAAGGGTGGAAGAGAGAGTGGAGTTGAATAAAGACATTGCTGAGTCAGCGGAGTCCCCAAGATTTAGAGAAGAGAGAGAAGAACCCAGGGTCTGACTGAGATGATCAGAATTAACAGATTGAAGATTACGAAAAGTGCGTTGAACAACATTACGAGGAGGTGGGATGTAAGTAAGAGTAAAAGAAATTAGATGATGATCTGACAATGGATAGTCAGATGCCAAGTAGTCAGAGATGACACACCTAGAAGCGAGAACTAGGTCAAGGCAGTGACCAGAAGAATGGGTAGGAGAGGTGGAATGAGGTTGAAGATTGAAAGAAGCTAAGAGGGAGCTAAAGCGAGATGTTGAAAGATTCTTAGGATCATCAAGGTGGATATTAAAGTCACCTAGAATTAGAAAGGGAACTGAGTCTGAGAGAAAAAAGGTGAGCCATGACTCAAAGTCCGAAAGGAATTGGTTAGCAGAACCAGGAGGGCGATAAATGACAGCAACCCGAAGCTGCAAAGGAGAAAAGAGTCGAATAGAATGAGACTCAAATGAAGAGAAACTATAATTAGTGGGAAGAGAAAGGGGTTGAACATGAGTCACCAGCATATGTCTGTAAAAAAGGTTAATTTAGTTTCAAGCATCATTGATAGTTGGGCAGACCATATATGGATTACCTGTCCAGTTCTGGGACCTGCCCTTTAAAATTTACAGACAAATTGGAAAAGGAGAATAGTGGACACAGTTGTATAGAAAACAAATTTAACAAGGCAGTTTTCAAAGATTAACCATGTTAGGGCAAAACAGGTGGCTCTTTTGCACTACTTTCCAGGCAGCTTAGGAGAACACGCCACATGCTGCCAAGCTGCCCAGAAGCCGCCCGGCCATTTACATGGTTTATATGCTGTGTGCCACCGAAATGCCTTAAAGCTGGCTTCCTGCCACAGCGGAATGAAAAAGCCAGCTTTTTGCTGACCTCAGAAGGAACAGCTCTTTGCAGCTCCTTTGTCAGCTGGCAAAAAGGTGAATTGAGGCCACAACATGTGGTTGCTGTGACCCCAATCCAGCTTTGGGAGGGGCAGCTTGAAGCTGCACCTTCAGGGTGGTTTGTTTAGCTCCTTAGTCTCTTTCATTACAATTTGTCTATTTATTTATTTATTATCTTTATACTCCATCTTTTCTCCAATATTGGGACTCAAGATGGCTTACAAATTAAAATGATTACAATATAGGTAAAAGCATACAAAAAGTCAACATTAAAATATTATTATTCTGTTCATAATAAACAGCATAAAACAATATTAAATTTTTAGTGGTACAGCAGCCCCTTGGTATCCATGGGGTTTGGTTCCAGGACCTCGTCCTGTCAACACTCTGTGATGCTCAAGTCCCAAATAATGGCATAGTAAAATAGTGTCCCTTATATAAAATAGCAAAATCAAGGTTTGCTTTTTGAAATTATATATTTTATAAAAATATTTTCAAACCATGGATGCTTGAATCCTTGGATAAAAAAAAAAAATCTGTGGATATGTATGGCCAACTGTATTATAACAACCCCGCTTGCCATACCTGTAAAGATGATAAGACTGAAAGTAGGCCTTCTTTTAAGGTGATGCAGATGATTTTGCTTCTGATCTGAATGAAACAAAAATTTGACTGATAGTCCATATAATTTGTTTCAAAGCAACTCTTCCATGTAAAATGAGCCCCAAGCAGTATGTTTCTGGAAAAGAAAATTGGTTTGCTGTTTGGTTTCAACTGGGATGTCACACTACATGCATGGACCAAATCTGTTCAAAATTGGTGCATAGCTGTATATTTTTGAGGTCAACCCCCCCATGTGAAATGTGTGTTGAGAAGATATCTGAATTAAATAATGGATTTGATCCTTAGACTTACTGTGGTCCTTAAATAACAAACCTTAAATAACAAACTGAGTGCCAGTACAGACTGGCACAATAGGCTGGTTTCATGGCGGTGAGGGGGCGTGGAGTATGCATGATGCATGCCCTAACACCACCCTGAAGCCAGTGTTATGCCTCTCTGCTGCCCACACAGGGGCAGAATGTTGGCACATCGACATTGTGACAGTCAGGAGTGCTGAAAAGCTACTGTGGCTGTGGAAAAGGCAGAGTTTTGCTGCTTCTTTTTGTAGCAGAAAAGAACTGGATCAGGGCCGCAGCATGTGGTTGCCACAGCCCCGATCCAGTGATCAAAGGGGCAGCATAAAGCTGCCCTTTAGGGCCATCTGTTACAGTCCTGAGTTTGTTAACACTGTGATCAAATATGTGGATTTGCACAACAAAGGAATCAGACAAAAATATTGCATAAATAGAAAGGTTTGCAAAAATCCAGACCATAAATATAAATGAATTATGGAACACACCACAGTGTGGCTTTTTTCACCCACTATTTTGAGGTTTATTCTCTTCTCTGTCCATGAAGCATAAACATCCACAGGTAATCTTGGGGGGGGGGGGGGGTATTCACTTTTTAAAGTGAGAAGTCCTTGAATCCTTTATGTTAGACACAAGTTTTTGGATACAAGTCTGATAAGTTGGCACACAGAAGAGTAAATTGATTTGAAAGAATCAAGGTCTTCTAGTAGCTATGTTTTCAGCCCAAATACATTGGAAACTCCTTTATTTTATTCACTTATTCTCATGGCAAGCAGGCTCCAACCAATGTATTAACAGCAATAGTGTGTTGCATATGCAATTACTGGAATTCAATTTAGAGTGATGCAAACCATTTGGAGGAGACACTGAAGCCATTAGTGCAGGGAGAATGCAGATCCCTCCATTTCAAGATACAGTCCTTTTAAAATGGAGATTGCTCAAACCCTAAACACAAGCAACAAAAAGATAGAGGCACGTTTTCCACAGCAGGTCTAATCCTACACAACCTGAACCTATGATTACAGGCTGAAGTGTAAAGGAAATTCAATTAAAATGTGTATTACTACTATCTAAAGTGATGTACTAAAGAATGCAAGTGCCAGCTTGCTGCACGCTATGCTGAATACTAACAACATGCACTTAATCCAACACTTTCCTTTAAAAAGAATCATTCTGCATTTTTTTTTCTTTTCTTTTCTTTTACTTAAGTCCAGATAATGAAAAAATATAGAATAAAACAAGAAAAGAAATTTTAGGTAAAGACAACAGAAAGGCATGCAGCAGCTAGCTGTAACTATCCTATCTTAGAACTTTCTTGAATTTCAAAACTTGGGTTCAGGGAATTTAGGATCTCTGACTGCAGAACATATAAGGAGCATGCAGAACTTTTTGCCATGATCTGGATGCAGCAGCTGACCCCTGCTCACCTGGATGCCAGTGCTGTTTATTTCCACAACATTTTGAATCTTCTGTTGAAATACCCTGGGTTATGAAATACCATGAAATACCATGATTAACCTGACTTTGCCCCAGAGTTAGTAAAGTCAGGGGAAGCTCAGGGACTAGTTTGGAGTTTTGTGGTGTGTGAACAGCTGAATGGGCCCAATTCTAGTTGGCCAGTGGTTTGCATGCCAGGTGCCATGCCATCTCCCTTCCCTGGGTGCAGACCAGGAAAAGGGAATGACCTGTCCTTGGAGCAACTGCCGTCATGCCCCTTACTTGCAGGAGCTTCATGGACATGCCTCCAACTGTGCCACACTACTTGTCCAAAGAGTAGGCTCACCCAAGGGACGAATGAGGAGATGGCTGGGACCTCCAGAGATCCTTCCTGTATGATCAGGGGGTTTCTCTACCTTCTCCTTTCATTGGTTGCATGGGCAAGCCCATTCTCTGTAGAAGTGATGGCATTCCAGGAGGTCTGTCTACAGAAATTCTATAGGCAAGGGCAGCAGCAGCTCTGGGGATGAGGGATGGGCCAGCTGTGCCAATGCACTATGGGTCTAGTTGGCCCACGCAGACAATACTGCACCACCACACTGTGTTTGGCTCAGTGTGTGCATCTGCATGGTAGCCAATCCAAGGCCAGTTCTGGAGCATAATGCTTCAGGGTACCCCAGATTTATTGACCAGTGCAAACAAGGACCTAACCCCAGTGAATAAAATTCCAAGATATGTTGTTTTCCAGCAGTGCTCTCTCTCTCTCTCTCTCTCTCTCTCTCTCTCTCTCTTACACAAACCTTCAAATAATACTAGATATGTCCTTGAGAACTAAAGACATAATCCCAAAATATCTGAAAATGAGAAAACTGGAGATCTATAGGGATGTAAATCTTCACTTAAAAACAATCAATAATCTCAAAAGTTTCCCCTGTGCTGAGTAAGATTATAAGAGATTTTTGTCCATTTTTAAATGGACTTTTACACACCACGACATTTTTGCAAAAAAAAAGAAAGGAGGAAAGGAAAGAAAGAAAAGAAAAGAAAAAAGGAAAAGGAAAGAGGGTGGAGGCTTTGGAGCCAAAAACATTTTTTTTTTTTTTTGGTGCATAGAACAGTGTATTTTGCACAAAGCAGTTGTTTGGTTGCCAAACATGGCTTTGCACACATATATACTTTTACCAAAAAGAAAAAAAAAAAAACCAAAATCTCAAAAATCTTGGAGGGAGAGATAAAGGAAGAAATCATGATGAGTGATGATTTTCTTGAAGTATCATCTTGGATATTGGCTTATAAGAGTAACCTTTAAAAATTACTATGATGACATAGAAAATGTTTTACCAGAAACATAACACATTTCATAGTGCCAATTCAAAATTCTGTCAAACCAAATAAGTTACTAAATGTCTAAGGACAAACTGAATGCATTCAGGTGTATACATAACTTAAAATCTATCACTTGAGAACTGAAGGTTAACTGAATGAACTGCCTCTACTGAATGACATTGTGGCTTAAATAATGTAAGATGTCACGAAACTGCACATAGTGTTTGATCTGATTGCCATTTTAGACATGAAAGCACTGTGTGGGTGGCTGTGGGTGTCAATCATTTTTGAACTAAATATAAACCACTTCTTCCTTGGTTTTGGAGGGCCTCTTACATTTTTCAAAGCATGAACACTATGAAGAGATTTCTTTCAAGGAAAGGTATAACAAGTACATTGGCATGTGTCAGCAGACACAAATAGCCTATGATCTTGTAGTCTAGTCTCCATAAATTGGATGTAGAGTTGGCAATCCAGTATCCCAAGACTTGTTACATGACAAAAGTGGACTAACCCATATCTTGTGCATACACAGAGATTGCAGTAGCACCTATCCATCATGTTAGAGGAGGAACAGTTTTTCATACATCTCCCTAGACTAGAGGAAGAAAAAAAGGCACAACATGCACAACATACACATTCCTGCCAGAAGAGGAGGCAACACCAACCTCCTACCCAAGTCCAATGGTTCCCCTCTCCAGGCTGGTAACACAGTTCTATATCTTGGGTTCTTGTCACTCACTTTGCCCCCTTGCCCCTCAGGATCCCTCCCTGGATCAGGTACTTGGGGCACAAGATATTCACTATTTGGACACGTGAATATGTTGTTCAATGTGTTCACTGTGATTAGCATGACCAGACATGCTATCAAAACTTAACAGTAACAGCTACCATATATACTCGACTATAAATTGACCTCATGTATAAGTTGAAGAAATTTGGGGACTAAAATTATGGATTTTGATATGCCCCGTGGATAAACTGAGGGTAAAATTTAGGAGTGTGTAACCATGGATCTAAAGAATGAAGCAAAGGAAAATAATGACCAAGAATTTACATAACTATTTGCACTCACCCTAAAGGCTGGATAGATGAGAGAGTAGAAGGAGGATCAGTATGTCCAGTATAGATTATATTCTTGCCTTTCACCAGAGGATGGTTCCTCAATATCTCTCTCTCTCTCTACATTGACCCATGAATAAGTAGACTCAGGTTTTTTGAGTTAATTTTTGACTAAAATTTCTAGACTTATACATGTGTATATACAGGGAAAAACAGGTATATGTTTATTAACACAGTTGACCTGTGACATCTGTTGGAATTTGATTCCAGGACCCTCCATGGATACCAAAATCCATGGATGCTCAAGTTCCATTACATACAAGGGCATAGTAAAATTGTGTCCCTTACATGAAATGGCAAAATCAAAGCCTGATTTTTGGAATTATATTATATATGCTGTGAATGGTAGAATCCATGGATACAGAAAGCCAACTGTACCCAATTAGATCCAACATTCATTTCTTCCCCCAGCTGACTGTCCTATTTCTGTCACAGCATTTCCCTCCATCTGTGCCATCTTTTCCTTATCTTCCATAGCTCCCCCTTCACAGTATTCTCAAAGCTGTAATTGAGGAGGAGATGGAAGAAGCACTCACACTGCTGCTCTACCAGAAGAAAAAGAAAGTAAGGAGTTGGAACCTTTCCAAAGAGGAAGAAAAGTAAAAGGATGTTGTGTCAGGGGTGGATGTACCCACCAGTGGTCTTTTCTACCCAGTAATGGCTATTTCCTCAATGGGTGTATTTGAGGAACCTCCAGAATCAGACATTAAGAAGGTAGAAATACCATAAATCATTCAGACCACGCAAAACATGTATTTTTTTAAAAAAAAAAATGGATAAAATTTCTGATGATATCCAGAAATAGTGAAAGGTCTGGAAACCATGCCTTAAGAGGAGTGGCTTAGGGTATATTTAGGCTGGAAAAGAGGTGATATGATAGCGCTGCTTAAATATATGAAAGGGTGCCATATTGAGGATGAAGCAAGCTTGTTTTCTGCTGCTTCAGAGATTAGGACACAAAATAATGGATTCAAATTACAGGAAAATAGATTCTACCTAAACATTGGCAAGAACCTTCTGACAGTAAAAGCTATTCAACAGTGGAACACACTGCCTCAAAGAGTCTCCTTCTTTGCAGTATTTTAAACAGAGGCTGGATGGCCAACTGCCATGTGTGTTTTGAGTGTGGAAGCACTCCTTACAGATGGCCATTCAGCCTCTGTTTTAAAAACCCCAAAGAAAGAGACTCCACCAATCTCTTGAGGCAGTGTGACCCACTGTCAAATAAATCTTACAACTTTTCTTGTAGATGGAATCCATTGCTCCATGTCCTAGTCATTGGTGCAGCAGAAAACAAGCTTGATCCATCTTAAATATGACATGACAAGATGCCATAGCAGGTGGTTGGACTGGATGGCCTGTATCTTCCTTCTATATGACTCTATGAAATATTCATACTTTAGTTAATGGGCAAACATGTGTGCAAGACTATGTAGACTAAGCAATGTGCATGGGGTGGGGGAGGAATATCAGTTAAATGTATATCAATAATGCTTACAGTTTTCCAAACAGAAAAACAAACAAACAAAACAAACCCACCACCTGATATGATCATAGGATGGAATGAAAAAACAGGTAGGATTGTGGGAAAATAATGAAACTGAAACTGATACTTTTTGAAAGGAGAAAAGGTTTGTAATAAATAGCTCCCTCATTTCACTCACTGGGTCATTAGGTTTATTTCCATGCCTTTCCTGTTCTGACATTACAGAAATATAAATATCAGTTCAAAGATATATCTTTTTCAGTACCAAGGAATGCAGATATGAAATGTATTAAACTAAATGACATTTTAAAAGTGGATATATATAAATAATAAAAGTGTTTCTTTTTTTAAAAAAAAAAAAACTTCTCTTTCTCTCTCTCACACACTCACAACTAGCATGATCAGCCAAACTTTTACAGAAGTAAAACTACAGTCATTTTTTACACTATTTCTTGCTCATCTCAAGCTTTGTAAAAATACACAAGAGGCCACAGAAAGGCCAAGAGTTAAATCCCCAAGTATGCATTACATTAATTTATTTCATATTTTTAGAAATGCACGGACAGAACAAACTTTAAGACTTGGTCTCCAAGGTAACATTTCATATTGACACAAGGTTCCACATTAACTCAATTGAAACAAAACTAAGTTAGTCCTTTTGCCGAGTTCTAACTTGGTTGTATACACTTACAATTAAGAAGAAATATTTTGAATTGGACTTAATAGAACTTAATTTTTCTTCCAAAGAAACAGTACAGGAAGGAATGTTATATTGAGAGAAACATAACAGTAGCTACATTGTGACCTTGCAAATTGAAGTTTTTTGTATGGAGTCATGGTTAGCATCCAACTTTGTTATGTTTAAGTTGAAGGACAGGCAGACATTGAACAGCAGAGAAGTGGAAGATGCTAGTGGGCACAACCAACTTAATAGTTTGATTTAAAGCTGAATTCTTCTCTAGATTTTTGTTAAACTGGCAAATTATTGGAGGTACAGGAAGCAGTTCAATACAGCTCAAAGATGAAGAAAATGCCGCTGGCTCACTTTGAACTTTTTTTTTTGCCCCCAAACTGCTTTATTATTTTAAGTGAAACTACTGAGCTCAGCATGAAAGGTAACCATGAAAACATGTAGTAATTATAATGTCACTATTCTAGAAATGTTCTAGTAAGGCTGAAGTCAAAAGATGGTACTCAGCTTTTTAAATTAATTTATTTACTTATTAAAGGTAGGAAAAACGGCACTGTGGCATGAAACTTATGCTTGCTTTCACTCTTTATTCTTTAGTTTTGTATTGTTTTTGATAATAGAGAAGAGGATATCAAGGCATCAACAACAACTACAGAGACAGAGTTTCAGGCTGTCTCAGATACTGCCAAGATGATAGATTACCAACAGACATGAACCTTAAATGTATGGCAAAGTTCATGGACTTTCTTCACCTGCAACATCTTCATTTTCACTGACAGATGCTTTAGCTAAACCCTGGAGAAATGTAGGGACACAAAGCATCCTCCAATATAAGAAGAAAAAAAAAATCAAGTATTTGTGATGCGATGAATTGACACCCTGTTAAGGTGAGTTTAATATCTATATTGTATTCACATATATAGATAGATCTGTTTCTCTATTCACATTAGTAATGTCACATTTTGGTTTTAAAATGGAATTTTATATATTTAAGGTGAGAACCTACCTGACGATTTTGTAGGGATACAATTCAGTGATTCAGTAAACAGATCAAAGGCATGTCTACATGGGCCAAATAAACTGGTTTTCCTCTGCTCTCACAGCACCCTGTCTTTACAATGCAGGGTCAAAGCCCTGATATGACTGCAGACTATCTTCACAATGATAGTCCAGTTCCACATTGAATCCAGTGCAGTCCTTCCTTAAACCAGACTAAAATCCTCACTTTTTGTTGTGGAGTTTCCAAGAAAATCTGGAACATTCCAGAATGATGTCAGTCAGCTGTTTATGCATGTGTTACACTGTGGCACCTGGTGCCACCATCACTGGCATAAGTTGCTTTCTCTGAGGTCACAACAAGGTGCCCAGCCAAGTGATTGATGATGGGTGCCTCATTTTTCTTTACCTCAGAGGGAATGACTTGCACCAGTGATACCAGCGCTGGATGGCAGAGTGGGACGCATGTGAGGAAACCTAAGAAAACCTACACTGGGAAGATGGATAGGCACTGAATGGAAAAGAAGCCTCTGTTAGCTCTAAAACCAGGCTCCATGCCTATGTACAACATATACCACATGAAAGACTCTTTATACCACTCTCATTAGTTAGGAAAAGTAATATGAAATCAACCTTCAGATGTACAGACATTTTTTTAAAAAAAATCCTGCTAAGAGATTATTATAAATGTATTTCTGCTTTTCAGAACTGGATTACATTTTCAGGAATACTAGTCCCTTATAAGATTATAAACATGTCTAACTGCAGACAAATTTAGCAGGTAGGATTTTGCTTGAATTTTTAAATTACATTTACAACGGAAACCACCATTATTTTGTTTTGTGGTGGAATTGCCAGACAAAAGGGAAATACAAATTAAGCACTCCCTTTGCCATCTACACCATCAGAGGGAGAGAGAGGCCTGCCAGTTCCATCAGGCCTGGCCTAAAGTAAGTGGATGAGCCCTCCCTTTGCCATCTAGGCCATCAGAGGGAGAGAGAGGCTTGCCAGCTCCATTGGGCCTAGCCTAAAGTAAGCGGATGAGCCCTCCCTTTGCAATCTACATCATCAGAAGGAGAGAGAGGCCTGCCAGCTCCATCGGGCCTGGCCTAGAGTAAGCGGATGAGCCCTCCCTTTGCCATCTATACCATCAGAGGGAGAGAGAGGCTTGCCAGCTCCACTGAGCCTGGCCTAGGGTAAGTGGATGAGCCCTTCCTCCAGTCCATCTGCTTTGGTCAAGGCCTCAGAGGGTGTGAAAAACTGCTGGACCAGATCCCTTTCCCCACCACCATTCCCTTCTCCTTTTGTGTCGTGTCTTTTTAGATTGTAAGCCTGTGGGCAGAGAACCATCTAGAATCATATAATCATAGAATCATAGAGTTGGATGAGACCACAAGGGCCGTCCAGTCCAACCCCCTGCCATGCAGAAACGCTCCATCAAAGCATCCCCGATAGACGGCCATCCAGCCTATGCTTAAAGACCTCTAAGGAAGGAGACTCCACCACACTCCGAGGGAGTATGTTCCACTGTCGAACAGCCCTTACTGTCAGGAAGTTACTCCTAATGTTGAGGTGGAATCTCTTTTCCTGCAGCTTGCATCCATTGTTCCGTGTTCTAGTCTCTGCAGCAGTAGAAAACAAGCTCGCTCCCTCCTCAATATGGCATCCCTTCAAATAGTTAAACAGGGCTATCATATCACCTCTTAACCTTCTCTTCTCCAGGCTAAACATCCCCAGTTCCCTAAGGCGATCCTCATAGGGTATGGTTTCCAGTCCCTTCACCATCTTAGTTGCCCTCCTTTGGACATGCTCCAGTTTCCCCACATCTTTTTTGAATTGTGGTGCCCAGAACTGGACACAATATTCCAGGTGAGGCCTGACCAAAGTTTAGTTCAAAATAATAATTATAAGCCGCTCTGATAGCCTTTAAGGCTGAAGGGCGGGGTATAAATAAATAAATAAATAAATAATGATGGGTGTGGAGCATACACTGGCAGAGAAGAGTTGAGAATCCTGTATTTTTTTATGTAAGCATCCAATGATACACCACCCAGATCCCACTACCAAAACTCTTCTAACTTTCTTCCTCTTGAGAGAACTATCAAAGATCACTTCACACTAGATCAGTACAGAGACATATGATTTTATCGTCCCTGTTGAAGAACTCTGTTAAAACCATTCACTATGCTTAGAAGCATAAAATTTCATTTTATTTTCTTCCTACTCTCTGCCCACTCTAGTATTTTCTCTAATATGGAGAGGATGGAAAGAATTCAGATAGACCCAAAAGGGAAGGCATGATTACTGGACTCCACTAAAAAATAGCTATGTTAAATGGTGACAGAGAGCATCCTACCTCTTCTCTTTTGGCCCTTCCATTGAGCAACAACTAAGAGTGGCAAGCTGGTTTGTGATTAGGTGTCCCGGACTGCGGCCAGCACTCACCAACAATAGCTGATAAGTCAGTTCCACAAGCCTAAACGTGATCCAAAGAGTAGTTCAAAAGCCAGAACCAAGGTCAGGGTTGGGGCAATCAAAGAAGTCAGTCCAGTCCGAGGTCAGGGCAAGGAGAAAGCAACAAAAATCCAAATCGTTCCAAGTCAAAGCAAACCAGAGTTCCAGAGACACGAAGCCAGCACACAGTCACACCAAGAGACTTACAATAAGTTCTGGCAAAGGGATGGCCTCTCACAGGTGTTTAAGTAGCCAACACCCTGCCTGGTATCAGCTGAGCCTTATTACGAGCTTGTTTCTCAGCCAGCCTGCGAGATCGGTGTAAGCAAGCACTTTCATGCCTTTGTTCCTTAAAGGAGATAACTTCCAAGCCAGATTCCTCCCTGGAGCCCACACTCATCTGCTGAGCCCCAGAAGGGAGCTCCACAGTGCCAGAGCCAGGCTGTGCTTCCCCTCCTGGGGCTGAACTGTCAGGGCTAGGGTCTGGCATGGCAGAACTGGGACCTGGCCTAGCCTCCAATTCCTCTTGCTCCTGAGGAGCCATGTCCTCCTCCTCATCCTCTGACTCTAACTCTTGGCTGGCCATGACATCAGGCCTGGTTGTGCGGCAATGTTACATTGCCTGGGTTTGTTGCATGATCAGTTCCACCAAGGTTTTAATTTGTTTCATGTTTATTGAGTTCATATTTAATAAAATTTACTTGTTTTACTAGGGGATGCAGTTGGCTGTCATTCTGCTCAAGGAGGGTTTGGGGTGGTGTGGCAGCCCCCAGCTCAGTCTGGGCAGGGTGATTGGGTTGGGTCTGGGAGGTGTGATGCTATTAATTCTATAGTCCACATGTTTTGATGGGGTGGCACTCAACTCTGATCAGGACAAGGGAAATTCAGGTCTAATAAGATCTGTGGTAAGTGTGTTGTCCCCCAGAGGTATCTGATGATGATTGAGGTGTTGACATCCCTCAGGCTACATGCCTTAGAACACCATAGACATGTTTAGCCCTCTAAGAAAGCAGCTAAGATTTTGGCTAAGGGGGTGGCCAAGGATACCTTAACTAATGATGTCTTGGATCATCTTGATGCCTTAGCAAAAGACAAGAGACATGAAAAGTCTGTAGCACCAGAAATACTGTGAGAGGAGATGGAGTTGGTGGCTGCTGCATCACATGCAGACCCAGTTGAGCCTGAGGATACACAGTCGTCACACCATACCCAATGTCAGCAGACTTTTGGAGGCTTGGAAGGATGAACATGACATGAATCAACAGTGCGATGCGGCAGCTAAAAACGCCAATGCTATTTGACGCTGCATCAATAGAAGCATAGTGTCTAGATTAAAGGAAGTAATAGTGCCGCTCTATTCTGCTTTGGTCAGGCCCCACCTGGAATACTGTGTTCAGTTCTGGGCACCACAATTCAAAAAGGATGTGGAGAAACGAGTGGGTCCAAAGGAGGGCAACTAAGATGGTGAAGGGTCTGGATACCATGCCCTATGAGGAACGACTTAGAGAGCTGGGGATGTTTAGCCGGGAGAATAGAAGGTTAAGAGGTGATATGATAGCCCTGTTCAAATATATGAAGGGATGTCATATTGAGGAAGGAGCGAGCTTGTTTTCTACTGCTGCAGAGACTAGAACACGGAACAATGGATGCAAGCTGCAGGAAAAGAGATTCCACCTCAACATTAGGAGGAACTTCCTGACAGTAAGGGCTGTTTGACGGTGGAACACACTCCCTCGGAGTGTGGTGGAGTCTCTGTCCTTGGAGGTCTTTAAGCAGAGGCTGGATGGCCATCTGTCGGGGATGCTTTGACTGGGAGTTCCTGCATGGCAGGGGGTTTGACTGGATGCCCTTGGGGTCTCTTCCAACTCTATGATTCTATGAGGTTTTTAGGGCCATTATCTTGTGATGACAGCAGTTGCTGGGGAAGAGTGGTCTGGGCTTGTTCCTCACCTTTTACAATACTGTGTTTTCCCATAGGAGGAGAGGAGTCTCTACAATTTATTAGGACTCAGCTATCAGCAATTTCTGTATTCATATGACCAGGAGAAAGGCAGGGTAGTCGATGACAGGAAGCCACTTTCCTCAGCTATTCTCAAGGGTTCAAAATACTCTGGCCAGAGGGGAAGACCACATTTTACCACATTCCCAAATATTTTTTAAAGGCCTGAGCTCTATAAAGCTGATGCTGCACCTATCTGAAGTGGGGAACCAGTTACTCCTGGGAGATCTACAATAGGGAGTGAAGGCCCTTTTGGTGAACCTGGTGGGCATAGGGGCTAAGCAGCTGCTTGCCCCTCATTGGCTAGCAAGAGGAAAATAGGCAAGAGGATTGTCATTTGTTATGTTTGGATAGCTGGTATAAAATAATGATGGATCTGATAACAGTGATGGCACACCACCTAACTTTATTTATTCCTTGAAAAGGAATAAATAGTACATCAATTCCCAGCTCTGAAACTGAAACTGGGCAGATAACCTTAGTTGTCCCCTTTGTTTAATTTCTGTGATTTCATCTATTGCATATTTGCACAAGAACTGTTCATGAGATTGCACTTTGTTTTAATTGCTACTGATTTTAATTTTCACTGTCGTTGATTTTAATACTTGCTGGTTTAATTTAATTTTAAGGAGAGGGTGGTCAGGAAGGGGTATGATATCCAGATAGAGGCAAGCAGTGGCATAGAAAAGTGAGATAGAAGAAAGACATTCCTTCCTGATTACCATGCCTACCTTCCTCTTGCTAGCCACCAGCTGGCTGTGTGAGGGAGCAGGAAAATGGTGAGCCTGGGCTGAGGTGGATGGGAGTCTATTTAAAGGCTTGGAGAAAAATAGGATGGAGGCTTCAGATGGATTCTTTTAATCAGGGGAACATTTTTGTTCCTTACCTAAGTTTTTGAATAGTAATATAATCCCTAGGTAAGGCAGGGCAGTCCACAGGTGAGACAATTCTGGCTTTTGGAGACCTCTCTCCTGGCACTGGCTCTGTGTCTGACTCCAGATCATCCTAGACACTTCTTCTATCACCTCCTCCTACTCCTCAGGCCAAACAGGAGCAGGTGTGAGAACAGTATCTGGGCCAACTATGGTTTTATACATGTCATAAAGACAAGAAATGCAAATGGGTGCCACGGTGGTACTGAGCTGCCCACAAAAGCACATCTAAGAATGGGGACTGGTGTCTTATCTCTGGCCAGTCCCTACTTTACCTAAAAAGTCTTTGTGATTGCATTTAGGGGGGGAGGGGGTATTCCTTATTATATCATTTATCCACCCTTAGCCTTCAATATTGGGACATGGTGGCTCAGCACTTAAGACACTGACTCTGATGATTTCAAGATCGGCAGGTTGGCAGTTTGAGGCCCAAGTGCTGCATGATGGGAGTGAATTCCTGTCACTAGTCTTAGCTTCTGCCAACTTAGCAGTTTGAAAGCATATAAAAGTGGAAGTAGATAAACAGGTACCACTTAGGTGAGAAGGTAACAGTGTTCTGTGCAGTCATGCTGGCCATGTGATTGCAGACTCATCTTTGACAATATTGGCTCTTCAGTTTATTAATGGAGATGGGCACCACCACCCTCAGTCAGATGCAACATGACAACTTTGTCAAAGTAGAAACCTTTACTTTTACTAGCCTTCAGTTAAAAACAAAACAAAACAAAAACCCACTAATATATGAATCAGTGCATGCAAAAGAAACTAGGGTGCTGTGGGTTTAATCCACATTATATGTCCTATGGTGCTTCTTTTCCCCATGTCCTCCCTTCAGTTCTGTGAGAGAGTATTAGTTCCTCTGGATTAATACAAAATAGGAGAGTGTTCCTACATGTGAGATCCAAGATTGTTTGAGTTCAACATAAAGGCATTCTGCCCTGCAGCAAGGAGTGTGATCCCAAACATGAAGGTATCTTTGAGCATATAAAGAGAGATCTTCTCTACTAATGAATACAGCTTGTTCCTGTATCTCATAAGAGGTGTAGACTGCATCTAGGTTTACAAAGCACTGACAAATGTAAAAATGTAACCATTTAAAAAAGAAATCCTAGCACTATTAACATAAATGAATTACGTTTTTTAAAAACTTACTAACAATTAATAGAACAAATGAACCTTTTTATTAAACTATTTTCCAAGTTCTAAGTGATAGGTTACCCTTCCCCACACATACATGAGCATAGGAAAGGACTGCTCTTTCAGAAAAATTGTCAAACTCCTCTAAATATTATGTTTCCATAAGAAACAGTGATGCTACAAAAATGCAGCAGAGCCTTGTTATATGTCTTAAGGTTAAAACATTTTAATCTCATAGTTACTTAATTGAAAGAATATTCTATAGACAATCATTGTGTCTTGTACTACGTAAATATCTCACAGAAGTCAATGAAGGGGTGGGGGGAGAGGCAACTTAATAATAGGATAATAATACCCATAGTAGTGAAGTCCATTAATTGAAGGCTTGCCATGAACTGTAAAATAATGTTACCATAATCTTTTCAGAAGATAATATCCTCTTAAAACTAAGAAATGATTATCAGGTTTTCTTAAAGGAAGGGAAATTATCTGTCTTTGCTCTAGATAAGAACAGAATGGTTGCTTCCAGAGTTTAGAAATGGCACACTGAATTTACACATTAGACATGTTGTTAACTGTATATTTGAGTAAGCTGATGGCATTTGAGAGCATGTTTAGCAAATGCTAAACATTTCTTATCATGTTTAGCATTTGCTAAACATGATCAGAAATCTTGCACAGAATAAATATTTTGCCCTACAAGCAATCTGTTTGTATGATAAATAGATATTTGACTATATATCTGATAGCCTTCTTAAATCTCATTTTTGGAGAAAGATGGAATATAAATTTAATAAATAAATAAATAATAGTGTAAAACAAATTAATAAGTCACCTCAAGGATCATTTAGTATACAGGAAGTCCCAGGTTGAAGAAGTTTTCAGACAATTAAACATGGCTCAGGATTTCATGGATTCTATGGCAACCACAGAAGTGTTTTAGAAATGACTCATATTTCATACAATGGATTTTGTTTGCTATCATGCTGTGATGGTAATATACAAGTAATGATGATGGCATTATTTCATGAATGAAAAATGATTTGGGACTTACATGATGTTGATGAAGAATTAAAATAGCCTCAACCTCTAAAATTGATGGACCAAGACCTTTTACAAGCCATCTACAGCGTGTCTTTAAGTAATGTTATTAGTGGTCCTGTCAAAGATCTGACTGGTCTTGGAAATGGAGAACTCAGGAAGGGTGAGGACTCTAACTAGTTGTTCTGAGCTTCTCTCTCAGAGAGAGTCTACACTAGTCTCTCTATTTCCTGTGAGGCTGTGTGCAATTGAATGGTCAAAGTTCACTTGAAAAGCAGTTCAAAAGCAATAAAACTTGCTGCTAGTCCAACAGTAAATACCCATGGCTCATTTGTAGATCTATGCCTCAGTGACAGTGAAAACATACATCTCTACCATTATTCCATCTTTTGTTATCTAAGATCTTCCAGTATTGGACAGAATATCTTTTCTAGGTTAAACCTCACTTGATAGCAGATTGACAATCACACTCATCTTTCATTCTGAGCAAGGTAATTGACATATGCTAGGAAATGCAGTTCATTATATTCATTCTTCTCTAATTTTAACTTTCCAATCTCTGGTTATAGTTTATTTTTCTAAATAAGTACCATTTTACTAGTGCCTCTCAGAATTTGCTTATTGCAATTATTCTTTCTTGGGGTTTAATTTGTGTCAAGGCTCACAAGGGGTAAGGCAAGGCTTTTTCTGTGGTGCATAAGACATGAAAGGAGATGATAACGTCCCTAACCAGTTCAAAATCTATCCACCATCACTGTGCAAATTGTCAGCACACATCAGAGATTAGAAATTGTGCTTCTACATCAAAGACTGTTGTTTTCACAGAGATGTGAGTTCTAACATCTCCCTTCCTAGAAATTAATGTCTGTGGCTATTGATAGTTCTTTTTGAAACTACTTCTTATATGGAATCAGTCTTTTAAAAATGATTTAACCGTTTACTCAAAACTATTTTGTTTCAGCAAGACTTTGTTTCTTGGCTTTTTATGGTTTGTTGTTTATGTCTTTTTAATCTGGTTTGGATTAGATTTTAACTTCTGCTGTCTCAAACTATTTGTTTGTATGATGGTTGTTTGTTATCTGTGTTTTAATCTTTTACTGTTTTTAATCTTGTAAACTGCTTTGAGTGTCATGGACAGAAAAATGGGGTAAAATAATAAATCAAATCAAAAGAGTAAGACAGACAAATAAATTGAGAACTCGGGAAAATCTAGTTTTGTAGCTCTTATTCTGGTAATAACATTTATGAAATTGCACCTATAAAGTAATTTGAGAAACTAATCAGAAGAGTTATGCTGCCATCTATTGGCCATATAGTTTTGTTCACTAAGCACTTGATTTATTAGGAAAACTAATTTTCTTCCTTTGAAGAAAAATTCAAGAGTAAATGCTGCATACATTTATTTCAGATACATGTATATATTTAAAGCATGTGCTTCCAGCAATTTTGGCATCATGTTTATGAATACAGAAGAAAAAGTCATGGACATTAAGATTTAGGTCATTAACTGCATTAAGGCACACTGACTTGGGAGAAAATCCCACTGAACATAGCTAGAATTATCTTTGAGTAAAGATGTGTAGAATGGCATAATAATGAGGCTTATATCTCAGCATACATGTTCAACTCTATCCCTGTTTCTGAAAGAGTAATAAAGTAGGTTTTCAGTTACTAATAATGGAATATCAGTAGACTACATGTTGCATGGATAACTTCACCCTCCCCATGTCAGCCAATTATGCACATTCCTCAATGTTCAGTTTCAGAACGATTTAGTGATCAGAGCAAGAACATGCATATTCTTCACCCCAATTTGAAACATATTGGGCCTAGGAACAGAAGGACTTGTTTATTTACAGAGAAAAACCTAGATCCAGTGGAGAGTTCTTGGTGGAGAAAAAAGGGCAGGTCAACAATCTGTACCATTTTTCATTTTTTTTCTCCACAGCCCCCAACACAATCTTCCATGGTTTTTTTTTCTTCTTCTTCTAGAATTACTAAACCATCTGGACTATGTTTTCAATGGGAGCATGAAACTTCAGGAACAGAATGAAAACCAGAAATAAATGCTACTCCTGGCTTCTCTGAACCCCAATATCAGCAGCACTAACCACACATTTGTATCCAACCCATTGATTTCTTTTCAGTCCCTAGGGAAAATGCATGATTGTTAATGTGGAAGAGTCATGTCAAGGACAATTTGTCTCCAGGTACAAATCACAGATTCACCCATGAATCTAACTGGGTGTCTTCAGAAGAGTAGCTATCTCAATCACTACTGTTTCACTGATTTTTAGCAGAGCAGTGTAGGGTGGTGATGTGCCGCATCCTAAGACCTTTGAAGGAAAAGTATGAATTTAAAAAGGAAAATGATCAAAGAAATGAAATGGTCTTTTGCTAGAGTGCATTATTTTAATTATGGGATATCCTACCACTATTTCAAACTTTGTCCATATAAAAAAGAAAACTCTTATACTTGAAAAAGTAATAGGTCAGAGCTGTAGGAAAATGACAGACAGTACACAGTGACCTTTCTGGCTTACCTATACTTATAATACCATGGGATTTTCTGTAATGCTATATAAATTTGAATGCTTGGTCACAGCCCCCCAATCTAAGTATGTTATCTAATGAGAACAAAATTAAAGTTTTTGGACCCAGTTCATCAAATACTTCAGATACCTCCAGAAGAATCATTTGAATTTCTGTAAATTTGTGCTAAGATGAATAAGTTGTGACCATACTTATTATTAATACATATAGCAGCATACTGAACATTTTCATGCAACTTTGGGGCACCTGGGCAAACTTCAGCTTTTTTCAGAAAATTGTTTTTTTTTGCATCTATTTTACCTAGAACTTGCCATAGAAACCAAAACTGATATGACAGTTTGAATGGTCAAGGAACGACAGTAGCTAGTTAGGTAAAAACTGATAATAGTATGGATAATTATTAAAGTTATGTGGTCCTTAGATTTTAACTGTATGTAATAATGTATGCAAATTTTTATGATGATTTTGTACTGTTTTTAATCTGTTGGGATCCCGCCTCGATCCATGGGGAGAGGCGGGAAATATAAATATAAATATTATTATTATATTATTATTATTAAGTGCTGTAGGTTGTACCAGTCAGTTATTTGTTCTGTTTCAACTGTAAGCAAAATTCAGACAATGGCACATAAATTTCTTAGGGGTTGTACACATGGGGCAAAGATCTATATTCCCCTTGGCCTGGCATCGTCCTGTGCAGATGATGAAGCCCTGGGGTGGGATTGGCAATACTGGATGCTGATCAATTGGTTCCAGCCAAACCCTTATCCAAAAGGCCCTTAGTGCCATCTGCACACTACACTTGATCTTAGCCAAATGGACAAGAAACTGTTTGCAGCAGCATTTTCTAGAAGATCCTCCATGACATTTGGCAGACTGCATGACCACATGCCCCTTATTTACCGCTGCTGTTGCATCAACTATGAAGGTTCCAATTGTGGCCTGTGGTGTTGAAAGGGGGTGCCTGGTCATATGGGTGAAGTGAGACTCCCTGTTCCTGCCCTTATGAGCCTTTACAGTCACCTCCACAGGGGGCGTAGCACTAGCAATAATAAGGGGATGTGTGGTGGCAGTTCCACAGCACAGCAGTGAGGAAATGTCTGAAAATACACTCACCTGTATGCTGGCCAGGGCAGGACCACAGTTGGGATACCACAGGGTTGGCCTAGACCCTTAGTAAACTGTGAAATCATCACACAACCATCATAGTTATATGAATCTTTATTGCTGAATCATTTAGGAAATATGACAGAAAATACATTGCTTTATTAGATAGAACAATGTATTAAATCTCTTTTTCCCTGAACCAGATAATTAATAGTACTGTATTATTCTAAATATTAAAATATATATATATTGATCAGTAAAAATCACAGTCAAAACTGCTACAGGGCTACAGATGGGAAGCATATACATTTCTTTATTTTATCTGTTTTCTTCATTCCAAAAGGTATTCACCTTTTGCATTTTGCATAGTGTGATTTCTTAACATCCAGTAAGATAGGAGAATCTTATCTGAAGCACTTCATTGTATTTTATATTAAATCAAGGAAATTCTAAGCCAATTTAATGCATAGAAATGTGGTTGAATTTGCATCTTCTGCTTTGTAATCAGCCATGTTATTGTCTGTTGCTCTCAGCTGAGTCGTCTGTCAAAAACAATACTCCAATCAATCTATCAGGGGACTTGAGCTCTAAGTCTTTCTCCTCCCAATTTCCCATTAGCTTCACTGCCCAGAGACTGTAGTACATATATTATTTAAGGCTACACAGTGAATCAAGCCTCCTGCCATGTCAAATATCTAAGAAATGTTCATTCTTTCATCCTCTGTATGCCCACCTTTCACAGTTTCACAACCTTATTTGAAAGAAATTGGGCTGTAAGAACAACTCTGTATCTGGATCAATAGAATTTATTTACTATCAATTACTTGCTTTTACACTTTATTTAATCTACTTACCATTAGAGATGCTCCTGGTCAGTCTTAAGGCAGATCAGAGAATAGGGGTCCAGCCTGTGGTGGATGGGGTTACACTCCCCCTGAAATCTCAGATTTGCAGCATGGGTGTGTTTCTTGATTCACATCTGAGCCTGGATGTGGCCAGAAGTGCCTTTACACACCCATTCCTTAAGTACACTTTACACGCCCATTCCTTAAGAAGTCAGATCTGGCTAGGGTGAAACATGCCTTGGTTACATCCCATTTGTATTAATGTAACACACTCTACATGGGGCTGCCCTTGGAAACTGGGGCGGGTCCAAAATGCTGAGGCCATTTTGATGACTCGGGTTGGCTAAAGGAATCACATCACTCCCCTGCTGAAACAACTACACTGGCTACCAGTCAATTTCTTGGCAGAATTCAAGGTGCTCGTTTTGAGCTTTAAAGCCCTAAATGACTTGGGCCCAGACTATGTGAAGGACTGTATCGCCCTATACAAGCAAGCCTGAGTGCTAAGATTGGCAGGGGAGGGCTTTCTCTCAGTCCCACCACCTTTGCACATGCAGTTGGTGAGGACTCGGTAGAGAGACTTTTCCGTGGCTGCTCCCAGACTGTGGAACTCCCTGCCATAGGAAGGCAGGTCAGCCCCCTCCCTGCTCTCTTTTCACTGGCAGCTAAAGACATTTTTATTTTGGCAGGCATTTGGTGGGTAAATTTTCTTTAAATAATATGGTGTGCTGTTTTATTATTTTAATGGTTTTTACTATTTTTAACCATGCAAGAACAAGGTTTTTTTTTTTTTTTTAATGAAAGAACAAGGTTTTTCCAACAAGTCAGTTCTGTAGATAGTGTCTTTTACAGTCAAAAGATTAATTAGTAGTAAAAGTTGTCTTTTACCATCCCAGATTAAGTGGATGAAGTTCAGAAACATAAAATCAAGCCCTTTTCCTTAAAGAAATTCCAGCTTATACAGATTATTGTTTTATCTTTGTTTTGGCTTAAATTGTTGGTGGTGGCTCTGGTGCTGAAAGAAGCTGACTTCATGCCTGCTGTGGTGGTTCTGCTCCTGACCTCCTCTGCTTCGTCTACTCTCCCCCAATTGGTCTCCTAGAGTGTTGGAATGTAAATTCCGTGTATCTCCATGCAGGGAGAGCTGAAGGCAGGAACAGGTCTTGGGGAACCCCTCTACCCAACCTGTACTGGGGTCAGGTTTAAACTCTCTCTGGGATTTCACACCGGGTGGATGGCATCCTCTAGGAGCCTCCTGAAGATGCATCTGTTGAGCTACCATTCCCAACCAGAAGTCCAACCTATTTGTAAAACGAAAATCACCATGTGAAGCATACTTTGATTAAATTTCCCCATAAAGGTTTCATATCACTAGAAGCAAGGACAGATAAATAACCGAGCAACAGTCAGCATTCACCTATGAGCACTACTATGTGATCTAGATGTGTGGATCAGTGTTTTTCCATATTTTATTGCAAATAAACTCCAGTATAATAAAACTATAACTATAAGAACAGATAAAAGATGAGGAAATATAAAACAACACAAAATTACAGAAGAAAATATTAAAAGCAAATAGAAAAATAGGAAAATGGGGGGAAAAACAAGTGAGACACTGAATTCCACTTTTTTTAACCAATAGTTATATGTGTTATAAAATGTTGTTTCCTCTTCTTAAAAATATCTTAAACTTCTACTATTTATTTACTCCTACTAGTTTTCAAAACACACTGTCAACCACTTTTACCCTCCTTCTCCTGCAAAAAGATATTTAAAGGATCCAAATCCCTAAAATTACTCATTTATTTTTCTCTTATTAAAATATAGATGGGTGGATAAGGGGTAGTGGTAGCTGCTGGTATCCATGGTAATATAACGCCTACGATAACCCCACCCCCTAGTTTTGTTTTGTTTTGTTTTTTTAAAAAATACATTTTAAAGGGAGGAGATAAAAATATCAGTTGTAAGAAATACTAATGTATTTAATGCTGTGAAATGCTTTTCAAAATTTATCTATACATTTATTATCTGTGTACAATAATCAGCATGTGGTGACTGCCTTGAGGTGGAGCTGGTGGATACCATTCCATTTTTGAGGACAAAGCTTCCTATGTATGTACATAATAATTCTAACAATATCCTATGTACTAATAATTATAACAAAAAATAAAATTAACAAAGCAAAATACACAACAATTAACAGACCAAAACAAGCAAGAAGAAAATAATCCCCATTCTCAACCCCCATTTAATACAAGAGCATTAAAAAGTATAGATATAAAGTTTAAAGAACAATTAAACAATTTAAAAAGTTCAACACCATTGCACATTAAAATATTTTAAAATATATCGAAAACTATATATAAACCTTGACATCTGAATTACACAGCATTTAAAAGCCCAACCATCATTGGTTTAAAAAAAACCTGAGAACACAAAAATGTTTTTACTTGCTGGAAAAAGACGCATGTTTATTACACATGTAGTGGCTCTCATCTCTCAAGCTTTTAGCCTTACTTCCAGATGTTTTAATGTTCAGCTACCAGAAGTATCAGTCAGAATAACCAATAGCTGGGAGTTCTGGGAGCCGAAGTCTAAAACATGTGTAGGACCAAACATTTGAAAGTTAGATCATCCACAGCCCTCAAGTGTGGTGTGGGATATCAACTCTCCACTAGTATTGAATTAAAATCCAACAGTTCAGCCATCTTCTAAATGCAGAATGAGGAGTGAAGCACCAACATGTACCTTGGCTCAGACAGCAAACTGTCTTTAGACTCTTTCACACTGGAGGAATTTCTCCCAACTTCGAATGCAGCCAATGCGAATTCATGTGAATTCGCTTGTTTAGCGAATTTACGTGAATCTCCATTGCATTCAGAAGGCGTTCGGAATGACTTCCCATTATCCAAAAATGACCCCTCCTTGCCCGAAATTGCGTGAGAAACTTTAATTTGCAATAACGTGAAACCTATGATTGCATTCGGAGTGACTTCCCTTTTACCTGAAATTGCGTGAGAAGCTCTAATTCGCAATAACGTGAAACCCATGATTGCGTTTGGATTGCCCTTGGATTATACTTCCAATTTCTCACGTCTGAAAGAGTCCTTTGGCCAGTCCTGACTGAAGAGGTCAAATAATTCACTCTAGGTCTATCCTGAACTATTTTGTTGTTAATGTATGCCTTCAAGTCATTTCTAGCTTATGGCAACCCTAAGGGGTTTTCTTTCCAAGATTTGTCCAGAGGAAGTTTGCCATTGTCTTCCTCAGAGGCTGAGAGAGTGTGACATGCTCAAGATCACCAAGTGGGTTTCCATGTTTTAGAAAATTGAACCCTGGTCTCCAGAGTTCTAGTCCAATGCTCAAACCACTACACCACACTGCCCCTCTAAGGGCTGGAGCAGAGGGCCAGGAAGGAGCAGCTTGAAGCCGCCCCAAACAGGCCATCTATTTCAGCCAAAAATTTGAATAGATAATATAAACATCTACTGTGTATGAATGAAAGACAATAGCCAATCTGTCTCAACTGTATCAGCAGGTCTAAATATGAATTTCCCAAGGTCCCAGATAAAGTGAGGAGGGACCAATGTTCTGTATCAGCTACTTAAATAATAATTAATAATGAATAATAATAATAATAATAATAATAATTTCTATTTCCCACCTCTCCATCGGATCGAGGCAGGATTCCAACAATCAATAAAATACAATAGTACACAATCAAATATTATAATCATTATCCTAAAACCGTCACAGCATTAACAACAATACTAACAATAAAAATAAACAACAGTAAAACATCCTTCAACTTCAACTGGATTAAAATCCAATTTACCTATATGCTTTATTATCAAACCAGTGGTAAATGACATTTCTGTCAGGTTTGGGGGAGGAAATGTTATTTAGGTCCAAACCACACTGCAGAAATAATGTACAGTCGGAGACCTCTTTAACTGCCTTTGCTCAATACAAGGGTATTCTGGGAATGGTAGTTTTGTGAGACATTTTAGCCCTCTGTGTCAGAGAGCTCTGATGCCACAATAAACTACAGTTCCCACAATTACCTGAAACTGAGCCAGGACAGTTAAAGCAGTCTCAAACTGGACTATTTCTGCAGTGTGTTTTGGACGTTAGTTAAATATACTTAACTATATTCTGTATATTGTATATGGCTCCACTTTCCAAAACTCAACAAAAATATCAATTCCCACTGCTCTGATTACCAGCAGAATGAACTTCTTTCTCCCCATGCAGCTGCTGCTCAATAAAGTGGTAATAGTGTCACAATTGTGATCAAGTAGCAATCATGAATACCTAGATTTACAAAAATCTACCAGCCTGGTGTAGTAATCTGACCACTGGAAAAGAACTCTGGAGACAAGGATTCATATCTTTGCTCAGACATTGAGCATTGAGTAAGTCACAATATGTTAGCTTGAGAGGAAAGCAAAGGCAATCCCACTCTGAACATATCTTGCCAAGAAGACACTTTGGGGCTAAACAGACAGGCAAAAAGAGGTGCTTTCAGAGCTAGTTTGAAGGTGTGGCGTTTAGATGACATGCCTTAAAGCCAGCAGGAAAGTGCCCTCTAGGCACCTTATGTAGAGAAGCAGTTTTTTCCGTTTCTTCCTGGCTTGAAGCCATGTCATGTGGTCATGACATGAGCACTCCAGCTGCCTTGGGAGCCGGCGGTGCGGTTGGTGGGGTTTCAATGTGGCTTCAGAAAAGGCAGCTTCAAGCCACTTTTTCCTGCCCGTCTGTTTTGCCCCTATGATAGGTTTGCTCTAGGATCACCATAAGTAAGAAATGACTTGAAGGCACACAACAACAATGACAGCAACCAGATTCTTAATTGCTCTTCCTACTCAGAAAACAAAAATCAACATTTAACAGAACTTAGTCACATACACATGCACACAGAGAAACAGATATACATGAACATATACTCAGATAGGATATAGTCTCATTATCTGTTGAACTTTCACAACAGAGTTTAGAGGATAATAGAGAGGTCCTAACCTCGAGAAGATGAAATGGTGGTCATTCCAAAGAATGCCAGCATGTGCCTTTATATGAAAGTCAAGTAGCATTTTATTCCCCAAAAAACTTTCTTCAAAGGAGATCAAAGACTTCTGTTTTCAAAGCAATCTATGGGGACTAAGCTGGGTCACCATACTTTGAAAACTCTCTTTTGCATTGCATGATGACTTCTATTGTTGTATTTCAGACTTGTGGATCAACAACAGTAAATGGAATGAAAAGATATGCTATATTGTATGAAAGTATGTGGAACTGAAATGCACAGTTCAGGCATATTCAGTAATCACATTCCTGACTATTTATTAAAACCTGTTGGGCATTTTCAGTTGCACTGGTAGCAAAATGGATGCATCCTACATTTTCAGTCAGAAGGGTTCTAAATACCTTCATTTCTCCCTTCCACCTTTTCTGGTGTCAATAACTACTATCATCATGAGTATTTTACTGGAACCTTTATGACTCAGGTACTTTGCTAACTGGGAATAGACCCTGTTTTATTAAGGGTTTAGCATCCACTACCACTTCATAGGTTATGGTGTTTTGGGACCACTGTAATCCAGGGAAGTAGCCAAGATTTGGGAAGGGGAGTCCAGACTAAGTGCCACCATATTGGGGGGTGGGGGTAAACACATTGCAAATACATCAGAATATTAAAGTGATAAACACATTTTTGGTGAGTATTTTTACATTTAAAACCCCTTTGGCAAAATCACACTCTCTCAGGCTCAGGAGACGGCAATGGCAAAAATAAATAAATAAATAAATAAATAAATTAAATAAAACAACGCTCTGAAAGTCCCATGATAGGTTCCCCTCAAGGTCTCCATAAGTTGGGAAACAGAGGCACACAACAACAACAACCATGTGGCAGGAGTCTGCCTCTTTCTCCTCCTCCTTCTCCTCCTTCTCCCCCACCTTTCCCTCCCTTCCTCCTTCTTTCTCCTCAGTTCTCTGCCTTCCTCCTCTTACTCTCACACCTCCATCTCTGCTGCTCTTCTGCCCCAGAGTTTATCTCTCTCTCTCTCTCTCTCTCTCTCACACACACACACACACACAAAACCTCAAGCCCTGCTTTTCTTTACCTTTCCCTCCTCTACCTTCCTTGTGCTCCCCTCCAGAGATCTTCTTACTGTTCCCCCACCACAGGCACAGCAACAGTGGAAGCTGAGAGCAAAGTTCTCAGCTAGTTTCCCTCTTCGGGAGCACTGTACTGTAACAAACTACAGTAATTAATCTTAAACCATAAATCTATATCACATTATTTACTTTTAATGTTTTTCATGATAATAAGAGCCAGTGGGGGAAAGATATATTTTGTGATTGGGTTAGGTTTGGTTGATAATATTTTTAACAGAAGTGGGGTCTGGACCTCAAGGACCCCCCCCCCCTGCTTGGCTACATCCCTGAGTAATCAATAGGTTTGCCTTCTCAAATCTCATAAGAGGAGGGGACAGGTATAAAGAATGGAGCAGCAATTCAAGTAGTGCAGGGTTACAGAAGGTATAGAGTTAACAGGATGAAAGGTTGTTTCAGAGGAAGATGGGACAGATGTCTGTTATCCATCCCACCTTCCATTCACCCTGTTATTCCAAAAGAGCAGGAAAGCTTGCTTAACCAGCCACGGAACCTAACTTTGCTCTTATGTAATGCCTGGTCAGCAAAGAACAAGGCTCATATTATTCATAACCTGCTGTTAGACCATAACGCTGACCTGGCATGTATTACAGAGATCTAGCTAGGAGCTGATAGTTCTATGACCTGGGCCCAAGCCCTTCCGGCTGGGTACTCTATTCTAGAGTAAGTTAGGGGATGTGGGCGTGGTGGGGGAGTGGTGGTGGTACACAAAATAATATTCCCATAGACAGGATACCTATCTGTCAAATGGACCATATCGAGTGTATTTACCTTCACTTGAAGAACAGGGAGAGTCTGAGGATTCTGTTGGTCTACCGTCCACCACTTAATAGACTCCCTGGCCAAGCTGACACAACTAGTCTCAGAGCTGGTGCTGGAGTCTCCCAGACTTCTTGTCCTGGGTGATCTCAACATCCCCCTTGAGACTGGTTTGTCTAATTTTACTGGTGCAGCTCAAGAGTTCATGTTTTCCATGACAAATATGGGCCTCCCCCAAATAGTCTCCAAGCCCACACATTGTTCAGGTCATACCCTTGACATGATATTTTGTATGGAACAGACACATCTGTGGGTGGAGGTAGTTGATATCTCTGTTCTGTCATGGACAGATAATTTCCTGATCAAGGCTGACCTAAAGGTCATTACTCCTCCCATCAGGGATGGAGCACCTATTAAAATGGTCTGCCCTCGAAGGGTGATGGAACCCACTAGGTTCCAAGAAGCCCTAGAAGGGTTAATGGTTAGCAAAGCTGGCAATTCTGTCAAAACCCTTGTTATCATCTGGAACAATCTCACCAGGGCTATTGACATTATCGCTCCCAAGCGTCCTTTCCATCCCACTCCAAATCATAATCCATGGTACACAGAAGATCTTAGAAGAATGAAGCAAGATGGACAATGACCAGAGCGTCACTGGTAAAGAACTCAACTCGTATCTGATAAGGCATGCCATAGGACCTTTCTTAAATCCTATGGAGTGGCAAAAGAGGCAACGAAGATATCTTTCTGCTCTGCCTCTATTGTGTCTACAAAGTCTCATCCAGCAGAGGTATTCAGGGTGGTGAGGAATTTAACCCAATTGCCTCCCACCCAGAATCTACTTTTAGAGCCAACATCAGCCTGCTGTGATGCTTTTAAAAACCACTTCATAGATAAAATCTCTCATATAAGAGCCAACTTAGATGCTGGCCTTATCACAGAAGTCATAGGAGAGGTATCCAGCACCTCCGCCTATACTGTTATTCTGGATCAATTTGAGTTGGTAAGTACTGAGGATGTGGACAAGCTTCTTGGTCGTATAAAAAAGACGACTTCCCCCCTTCGATCCCTGTCCATCTTGCCTGGCCGTCCGGGGGGAGATTCGATCAAGATGCTATTGAAATATATAATCAACGCATCTCTTAGGGAAGGGTATCTTTCAGCCTGCCTTAAAGAGGCAGTGATAAAACCACTATTAAAAAAGCCTTCCCTTGATCCCCTGGATAAAAAACAACTATTGGACAGTTTCACTCTTACCTTTTTTAAGCAAGGTGATTGAGAAGCCAGTCGCCAATAAACTCCAAGCTGTCTTGGATGAAATGGATATTCTAGATCCATTTCAAACCAGCTTCAGGGTGGGTTACAGAGTTGAGACTGCCATGATCACTTTAGTCAATGATCTCCATCTGGGCATCGACTTGGGAAGTGTGACCCTGCTGGTGTTCTTGGACCTCTCAGCGGTCTTCAATACCATCAACCATGGTATCCTTCTGGAATGCCTGAGAGAGTTAAAAATTGGGGACACTGCGCTCCAGTGATTCCAGCCCTACCTCTTGGGCAAATTCCAAATGGTGTCGCTTGGGGACAGTTGTTCGGCAAAGAGGGAGCTCAAATCGAGCATCCCTAAAATTCTGTCCCTAATGCTGTTCAACATTTACATGAAGCAGCTGGGTGAGATCATCCAGAGACATGAGGCGGGGTGTTATCAGTATGCTGATGAGACCCAAATATATTTCTTTATGTCTCGGACTGATGCAGTGACTAAAGATGGCATCTCTCATCTAAATGCCGGTCTTGAGGCAGTAATATACTGGATGAAGGAAAACGGACTCAAGTTGAATCCAGGTAAGTTGGAGGTACTTGTTATAGGAACCCCAAATCTGGGAATGAAGACATGTGCACCTGTTCTGGATGGGGTCACACTTCCCCTGAAAGACTGTGCCCGTAGCTTGGGGTTTGCTCCTTGACTTGTCCCTCCAGATGACAGTTCAGATAGACACGTCAGTCAGGAGCACCTGTTCTCAGCTTCAGATGATATGCCAGCTGCAGTTCTTCCTGGAACCGGGAGACCTAGAAACAGTAGTACATGCACTGGTAACCTCCCGGATTGACTTCTGCAATGTGCTGGCAATTCTGAGGCTACCCTTATACAAAGTTCAGAAACTTCAATTGGTACAGAATATGGCAGCCAGACTTGTTTTGGGTACCCCATGAGCTGCCCACATTACACCAGTCTTAAAATCATTACACTGGCTGCCTATTAGTTTCCGGGCAAAGTATAAGGTGTTGATTATTACCTTTAAAGCCCTACATGGCCTGGGTCCTGACTACTTAAGGGAACACCTCCTTCCATACAATCCACCCCGCACTCTCATGTCCTCTGGGAAGAATCTACTACAATCACAAAAGTTCAGATTATCAGCAGTGACCCAGAGGACCTTTTCAACAGCCACTCCCAGGCTCTGGAATGACCTGCTGGACAAGATCCCTCATATTACCACTCTAGAAGCCTTTAAAAGGGCTATTAAGATGGATCTCTTCCAGCAGGCCTTTCCAGACTAACCTTGTTCAGTCTTCCTCTCTCTCCCATTGATGATTGTCTCTGCTTTTCTCCTCAGGGATAACATATCCCTTCCACACTCATTAGGGTTTGTATGCAGATTTATTTCTATCTCAATCACTTTGTATCAGGTATTTTAATCTCTTCATTGTTTAATACTTTTTAAAGGTTTTAATGTTTTAGTTTTTATATGACTGGGGGGATGGGAAGACAGGGAAGGGGATCTTAATTTGATTGTGATTTTAACTGTACACTGTTTTAATATTTGTTGTAATCTGCTTTGATTCCCACGCAGAAAAGGCGGAATATAAATAAATAAATAATTATTATTTTATGTTTATCCCAATCTTAAACCTGAATGGCATTTTTCAAAACTACTGATGTGCACTTTTAAAAAGGAAAAGGATTCAAAAACATTTTTGAAAGAAAAAAAAGCCCAGTGTTTCAACCTTACAAAGAAATTCAAATAAAAATCCTTAAAAGGAATTACTCATTCTATAGATTTAGGTATAATATGTGTGGTGGTTTCAGCTTCTCATAAAATTACAAGTAGCTAGCCTAGTACATTCTATGGGGGGGGGATACCATTATGTTAATAGCATGTGGTGTAATTCCAAGTCCTACTGTGCTAAAAAGAATATATCATAAGTAGTTTTCAGCAAGTCTTTACAGCAAGTCCTTAAACCTCTTACTTCAGGAAGCCATTCAGCTTACTAGGCTTCCTTATGATGTGTATACATTCACTTTAAGTTGCTGTTATTATAATTACTGCACATTCAAACTGTTCTTTAAAACAGAATTTTTCCCTTACATTTTGTATATCATTGAAAATTTTCATTTTAATTATTGTTTTTAGACAGCCACATACCTTGAAAGCATTAAAGTTTACTGAAGCAAGGTACATTATGGTTATGCTAAAGTGATCACCATAGAACAAACCATTCTATTGGAACAGAATCAAGTGAAAGTGATTTCTATACAAATGGCCAAGTAGTAATCATATCACGTAATGGTTCATTTTTCAGGACTGTGAAGATTCTTATAGTAGGAGATGAAACAAAGTGCATCTACAGTTAAAAAGTGACTCCTATTTCTATCTTTTCTGAAACAGCTCAGGAGGATAAGGATATATGTGATGACCCCATATCATGAGCTGTTGAAAAACCAGAACATTAAACAAGATCACATTTTTCTATTGTCCTAATCAGCTTCTAAATACACAGCACTCACCATGGCAGCTAAGTAAAAATTACAATATAAAACCTCTCTAAAAAACAAACAAACAAACAAAAAACAACTTGGTCTTTTTCAGAAATCATATGCTCAACTACATTATTAAAAATGGGAGGGAGGAATCCTTAAAGCTGTTAGTCTAATACAGAGTAGAGAGATCAGACAATCAAAACATCTAGTTTTAAGGAACACTTAGTTATTCATTTATTCATAAACTGTTGTGTACATATAAATGACATAAGATCTACGGATGGTGTACAACATAAAACATAATCCAGTTAAAAACTTAACTCAGTGCACTAATATACAGTATCCATAATAGAAGACAATAAAAATTTCAATCACAGTTTCATTTAGAGGTGAAACAGACGGCAGTAAAAGGATGGATTCAAACCACCCCTGACAAAGCCATATTGGGACAGTGGCAACCACATACCATGGCCCCAATCCACTGTGGAGCTGGCCAAAAAGCAGTGGCTATTCCATGGCCCCATAGCAGCTTGGGGGCTTGTGACATGCAAATGCCATGCCCCAAGATGCACGGAAGCCAGCCCACATATGGGCAGCCAGGCAGCTGGAAGCCAACTTCTAGGCAGCTTCAGAGCATGCAGCCTCAAAATGGCCGCACTCTGGAGCCACCTGGATGGTGGTGCAAAGGGACAGTCAGTTTTGCCCCCTAGAAAACAAACTGGAGAGTTATATAAATTAAGTTCCTTATATATCTTAATGTGATACCAGAAAGTCAAATATTCATTAATATTCATTAAAATATTCAAATATTCAAATAAAATATGCAAATATTCATTAAAACGGCATAGAAACCCTCATACTTTCACATAATGGGAAGAGAAATGTTGATATTATTGCCTCTTGCTTGGCACAGCTAAATAAGTGAAGGTTTACATATCTGACTGGATTGTAATGTGGACAAATGGTGTTCCTTCAGATATTGCTGAACTATAACTCTTAGTATTCATCACCATTCACTTTGTTGGCTAGGGCTAGTAAAAGATGCAGTTCAACAATATCTGCACAGCTGCATTATGTTCTCCATTGCTTTATAACAACAAAAATGCAATTATATGGCATCCAAGAGATAATTTTTAAAAAAATAATATTTAGCTATTCTTAAGAAGACGAAAAATTCCAGAGCACATTCTTCATCAGAGGTTGCTTCTCTTACTCATGTAGTCTTTTACATATATTATCTTGTGTGCATAGACCTTTTTAAGCATGACTGTTTCTCTATCCCCCCCCCCCCCCCATGTTTTCTACTTTATTACATCTCTGGTTGACATTCAGAATTATATAGGGATTTTGGTCTGCTTTCCCCCTGCAGTGTTATTACAATAATAGAATTTGTACGTGAAAATGCAATCTAAAGAGAAAAAAGGGTGTATAGCTCAAGGGAGTGTTTTAATCACTCTGTTAATATCTAAAGGTATAGTGTGAAACATCATCTGCAAAATGCTTGAAATAATGCATACCAAAGATATGCATTCACAGAGGTTAAATTCAGTGGTGTTGTGAATGTTATGTTTAGAGCATGGGTAGGAATTCATGAGACCCCAGTCATCTCACCTTTTCTTCTTTCATTCTTTCTTTCTTTTTTGCTTGTAACTCCAATCAGCCTAGTCCACATGTTCAATGAGGAAAAATCATGGAAGTATCGTCAAAAGACCTAGAAACCCACAGTTGTCCGTCCATGTTCTAGCAAAATTATCTAATTAATCCCCATAGAAACATTTAGAAGGGCCATCATTATTTTCCTTTGTGCAGTAGTTTGTATCACAGGACACACACACACTAACAAAGGAACCCCAAACCTTTTTGTCTCATTGTTACTCACAAAAAATCTGACAAGAAACCCATAATCTCATTATCCAGCATTTCCTTTTAAATAATATTTGAATTTTAAATCTATACTGCCTACCCAACCAGCAGATGGAGTAAGAACAGAATCCATAAAGACATCTCTGCGTTAGTGCCTCCGTGCTTTTATGATAGAATATACTACAGTGATGTCGTGACTGATATATAGTTGAAAGGATTTTACTATCTAGCTCACTATATGAATAAGTAATAAATAAACAAGGGAAACCCCTACACAGGGTTTTCATGTCTCCCTTATCATAAGTGATGTTTAAGGGCTAAAAAATCCTATTTCAACATTAAACAGAACATCCAAGTCCTATGTTTTCAGGTATAAGTCAACCATGCTGCCCTCAGATTAGATACTCATGTATAGTTCACCATTGGCTGAGTAACAGACTCAACCTTGTAGCAGTAAAATCCCTTCTCTTACTTACTTACTTCTGTCCCACCCTTTATCACGTGTAATTCTCATGTAATGTAAACAATGAAAAAAATTTAAAACATTTCCAGATTAATAAATAATAAATAATTTGAAAAAAGTTAAAACCATGTTAACGTAGGGCCACTACAGACCACCCCTTTCAGGGTGGTCCATAGGTGCCCGTTTTTGGTCTGCAGCATTGCTACAGCAACCAAACCATGCAGCAACGCTGTGGACCAAAATGACGTCTCTTCTAGTGAATGACATTTCCCCCCCCCCTTTTTTTTATTTCTTTCCTTATTTTCTTTTTGTATATTTGGAAATGTTTAGTATATCTGAACACCATTAATAAAAATACAGAAATATAGAAAAAATAGATATATACAAAATAATAATAATAATAACAACAACAATAATAATAATAATAATAATAATTCAGATCAGAAGCAAATTGGCAGCTACAATGACTCCTGACCTAACATTGCAAGATTTCAAGAGCTTGTGGAGTCTTTATTAGAGGTATTGTTGTTATTGTTTTTAATAATAATAATAATAATAATAATAATATCCTACCCTCTCCCCAAAACAGGGACTCAGAGCAGTTTAGAAGATTAAAACAGTACAATTAAAAAGCTAGAGAAGTGTTGAATTAAAACAGAAGTAAATTATTACAATATTAAAACATTTGAGCTCTAGCAGGAGCTGGGAATTCTTCACACAAGATCCTCCTCTCATGATATTTGAATTTGGTCTTACATAAGGCCTGTCTCTCACATCCTGGACAGATTTTACTGTCCCTTATTGCTAGTATAAAAACCAGACAACCCTAATGTATGCACCACAGACCTACTTTGGGGAGAGTTTATATTTAGGTTTGTATCTGGTTTCATAAATGTATGCTAGAGATAAGAATCTGCTCTCCAACACTGTTTCAGCTCTGAGTGCACATTATTACAAGTTCAGGTGGTGCAACATGCAACAGCTAAATTGGTTTTAATGATGCTGTTTTCCTAATCATTTTTGGTGGAAAATGGGAGAGCAATATAACTATGTAATTATAACAACAAAGTAAGGATCTCTGCTATTTCTTTAATATCTTTTCATTCATTAGGCCCAACAACAGTGGCTTTGACAGAACCTTCTCTTTGGTCTTGGTCTATTATGCAGACTAACATAGATGAAAAGAAGATAGAAGGGATATTGCACTTAAATAAACCCTGACCTCTGAAAAAGATTCTGTTTATACTGGGGAAGGATGTGTTAAGAAGCCCCTTTCCTTCATCCCTAGTCATGCAGAAATGAATCAATGGAAACATTATGCTCTTCCATTGGTCTTTCCTCAACTGTTCCCTGTTAAATATCAATTGCCAAATAAGGTTGCACAGTATTCCATCTTAAGCTGCTAGGGCTACTCAAGCTGGCTGGTATCCTGTTAGTCCCAACTAGCAAAAGACCAATTTAACAATGAAAAGTCAACATGTAAGTAAATCCCATTGCTTCAAAGAATCAACAGGGTTTAAGCTACTGACTCCAGAGAATGATAAGTTTCTTTGGGACTACATGATGCAATTATGTTTGGGGAAGGACAAATTTGTAATTCTTCCCACATTTTTTAAACCACAAGTTCTGAATGTTGGATTTATAAATAACTTAATATAGTTTGACTTTCCCCCACAATAAAACCTGAGACCAAATAAGATTCCTCCCTACGATGAAGAATTCTAGAAATTCTAATTTTACCACCAACAGACAAGCAAGTTTTCCCATTTAAGATATCTGAATGTGAAATAAGCCTGGGACTGTAGAAGCCATTCTGAGCTCCTTAAACAGCATGGTGTGTGTGTGTGTGTGTGTAATAAACAGGGAGACACAAAAGTAATCCTTGATGCTCTAGAAGTGACATAGATACGTATACAGAAGCTGGATATACCACAGAAATTCACAGTTGTAAAATCTGTAAAACCCTTAAAACATGAAGGAGTTCTTATAGAAAAAAATATTTCAGGGAGACAAAGGAAGCTGAAGAGAATACTAGAGGGGAAATAAACCAGGAGACGGATGGTAGGTAGATGGTAAGTAGGCAGAGATTGGTAAGAGCAAGTTGTGTAGAAAACATCATCTAGAAAGATGTTCACTGGGGCATTTTAAAATTGTTTTGAGATATATTTGAAAGCTTACAAAGAAATACGATGAAAAGTTTTAAGGGAAAGTCACAGCAAGGAGCTAGTACTTTTTAGCATGTCACAATGTGTCCTGAATAGCTGGGTATAAATTTAAATAAACAAACAGCTATTTAGAGCATCTTGCATAATGAACCTTTCAGTGCCAAGAGGTGAATGCAGTCCCCGTGAAGAGTAATGCTCATGCTTTTGTATGATAAGCACTAATAAGGACACTGCATATTATTAGGTTTTATTTATATGTCAAGATATAATACTGTAAATGATACTGCCTAATACACAGAAGCAAATATGCTTTCTGGTTAGAAGAAGCTTACAATCTGCATTTTCATTTGTGCTAAATATGATACAGTCAGTCTGACCATTCCAAATGTAATAGCAGCACTACCAGCTCATTTCATGTGGCTGCAGATGGTAATGAGTTCTGGCTGCTACAAACTTGATCTGGATTTTAAACATTGACCTGAGGTGAAAGGTTTTGTCTCTAATTACCAATCCCTTATGACTGAAGCTCCCCCTTCTTGCTACTTCTTCCGTTCCAGTCAGTAACTTCAGCTGTTGTGAAATGTCATATGTCAAGAATTACTGGACTGAACTGTCACCTTTTAAACTCAAGTGATTTCCTATATACATTGCAGCAGTGATGCAGGAAAGCTAATGTACTGTACCTCCCCACAGATATCAGCTGTACAGACTTGTGCTATAGAAATGCTGTGCATTTTTATTATGTCCTATGTAAATTAGGGGTGCCTTAAATGAAAGCAGACTGGTCTCTGAGTACAAAAGTTAAAGATCAGCTTTCCTGGAATTAATCCAAGGAATGTTCAACAAGGCAGTCTTTTAGGATGCCTAATTAAAATTTTGCTTCATTTCAGCATAGGACTTCAATAGTGAGTTTTAAGCTGATGAAGGGTCCCTGGAAGAGAACATCTCATCTGCTGAGACATTTTATTTTAAGAATACAATAAGAGGTAGGAAAAGTTGTTTTTGAACTGGTCATGGTATCAGCTGGATTTGGGGATTTGTAGTTTAAAGGTAACTTTTCTAAACTCTAACTACAATCTACCTCTTTTGTCCCCTATAAAGCCCCATGAATGCTGCCTCAGAAGTGTATTTTGGATGGTACTCTACATTAAAACTCCCAAATCACTTCACTTCTCTTCTTGCATTCAGCAGCAAAGAGAAGAATTAGTTCACTTGGTGAACTTAGGCAAGTCACAATCTCTCAGTGTCACAGAAAGGCAATGGAAAAAACCCTCAGAACAATGGCACAGATGAAGCAGTAGGGGAAATCCAGCACAGAACAGGTAAAGAGGTAGGACAGAAATACCTGATTACTCTAAGTGAACTCAGGTTCCCAGGGCCAGATAGACTGGGGGGTGGGGGTGGGATACAGACCTAGGGCCTAGGCTGCATCAATAAGGATACAGTGTCTAAACTAGTATACTTTGGTCAGATCTCACCTGGAATGTTGTGTCCAAGTCTGGGAATTACAATTCAAAAAGGATATTGACAAGCTGTAACATGTCCAGAGGAGGGTGATCAAAATGGTAAAAAGTCTGAAATGCCATGCCATAATAGGAGTGGCTTAGGGATCTGGATGTGACGTCCTGGCGGTGTGTGCGGGGAAAAAAAAGGGATGGGTGCCCAGACACGTGACGTCCTGGTGATGTCAGAGCTGTGATGGACCTCCCACACAGTGGATGTCGCAGTTGCACAGTTGTGCTGCAGCACCAAGACAGCGCTACACAGAAGGGACGTTGTAAGGGCTGCAGCGCAGCCCTTACGACGTCACAAAAAGGAGTTGCACTGCGCAGCAGAAAGGGACATCTACAGACTGCCTTTCTCAGGCAATCTGTACAGCCCCTATGTTTCAGTGTGGCCTTCTTGCTTTTTCAAACTCTTTCACAGAATGTGTTAAGAATGTCTTTTGAATAGCTTACATACCTGTTTTTCATGAACATTTTGCACATCTTTACACTTACTACACACCCTTACTAATCTTTTTAAACCCCACATTCCTGTCCTCTGCTGAACATAAAGAAATTTGCAATTTCCAGCAAATTTTATCATAACTGCACTGACTAAATAGAATAAATGCCACTATTTTGAGCATGGGCAGGATCATGTTGTCCCTCCTGATAAATAACTGGCAATAGTAAAATGATTTAATATAAAGTTCTTTAAATCCAGACATTTAAAAATAAATAATTTGGATTCCTATAACTGGAGAGATGAAGCTGCAAGTTGTGATTTCAGCTTATGCAACATTTTATGCTATCAAGAAATTTGGATATTTTGCTTTTTATTATTTAAAAGAACACAAAATGACCCATAAAACCAATCCATTCTTAATTAAAACTAATGCAAATGGCAGGAGGAGGAGGGGGGACTCTGTAAGTCAGAGTTTTGAAGAAACTACAGTTATGTAAAAAGAGTTGCTTGCAATTTATTCTTTTATGAAATAACTCAGTCATGCTTTGATTGTAACAAAGCATAATTGTCTATTGGGAGTGTAATTGTTATAGTTATCTTTGTAATCACAGGGGCTATGTAGTCTGTATATAATGTTTGGTACCTCTATAGGGGGCTGTACATATGGGCCAAAAGATCCATTTTCCCCTTGACCGGGACTCATCCTGTTTATATAACACAGACCAACAGCCTAGGCCTGGATCAGGGACACTGAATGCTATTTTGGTGGACCTGGCCCAACCAGCCCCTGGCCCAGTCTAAAAAACCTGCCTGTTTGCAGTGGAGTTTCCCAGGAACTCCACCATGATGGTCAGCAGTACAGATAGCCACATTCTCCCTTACTTGCCCCCACCACTACCATTCTCCATGTAGGCCTTCATGGAGAACAGTGATGGCGGGTAACCATGGGCCAAAGACAATGGCCTGAGAAGGAGCAACTTCCAGTCACTTTGGGGGAATGCATCATATAAATCCCACACCCCCAAAGTGGCTGGAAGCCACTATATTTGACCCATCTGTCTTAGGACCAGATACATGCCAGGGGCAGGACAGGCTGGGTCCATACATATGATACAACAGGGTTGGCCCATCATATCCTGCCTAATGAGTTCAATGCCAAGATATACCGCAGGCCAAAATAAGAGGCATTCTGACACTTCTTCTGGTTTTCTTTGGATGCCATTCTAAATACTGAAGTTTGATATTCTAGTTGTTCATTGTTTGAGATTAGGATTCCTGAAAGATGACCACTGGTCTCTGCATAGGTTTGTCCATTCTCTAACATCTTAAACAGAAGTGGTGTCCCTGCCAACTTTGGTGTGGCAAATATCTATTCAGTAATTAGTGGCTCACCCACTATAGAATACTCTCCAAAAGGACACATTCCCAATGTCTTTCTTATTGTCAGTATGGCTCCAGAGAAAGGGTGTTGTTGTTGTTGTTGTTGTTGTTGTTGTTTAAATTCCCCCCCCCCCCTTTAACATGTATCTAATTCTACTGACTGGTTTTATTCAGTTCTTTTAAAATATGGCAATGTTTTTAGTATAATAATATATTTTTTAAAGTTTTTTTATTTTGCTTTATCAGAGTTATCATCGTTTTGCCTGTGAATTTATAGAGGTATAAATGAAATAAGTAGAAAAAATAACATGAATTAAATAAAAACTGTGGGAAAAAATATTTAGGGAAAAATGTGTCTACCATGTTAACTTTCACATTAACCTTCAGTCATGTGATACATAGTTGCTTTTCAGGTTTTGGAAAAAGAATATATGAGGAATAATCTAAATTGGATTTTTGAGCCTAACCATCTGTTGTCCAAATTAGACTTTAATGAGCACAAGAATGCCATTATGCAATGTATCAGGGGGAAATATCTCCTGGTGAAGCTGCACCATCTGGGATAAAACATAGGTATATCAAATACCCTGACATCTAAGAAGGGTTAATGAATGCTAGTGGTGTGAAAGAGCAGAAGGCACATTAACATATATGACATGGAGGTGGCCATCAATAGCTTGGATCTGGAAAGAATGTGAGAATTCATTTAACATTATTGCTAGACTCTCATTAAACCATTTACAGATACCCATTTGCAAATATACTTATAAAAACACTGTTTTTAACTGTACTGTAATTATTTGCATTTGCTTTCTTGAGAGTTCCAAGTCACATACACATCTCACTTAAGTATCTTGGCTGATGATGCACTGGAAAAAATATCTGTAATATGTGCAGGATTTTCCCAAGCAAAATCAAAAGGAACATAACAATCTGGTCCTCTCACATATTATTCCATGAAAAGAGGCTGATTGAATTTCTTATTTTGACATTTGTGATGGCACAATATCCTCTTGAGATCAGAAGATCAATTGAGATGGCACAGGAAGGTCATGTGGTCCGCGTAGTCTGTTCTGCAACACTGTTCTGTTGCTTCTTATTTATCCAACACCTGCTACTTAAGGTGTCCACCTCACTCTGCCTAATGGTAGACTCATCTATGATAATCAAGGCACCAAATCATGGAAACAGCCCAAATTGTACATAAACTCATTCCATATAAGTTCAGCTAGCCTATCCTACATACCTCCAATAATGGTCTGCTTTGGATCCCTTATTTGGAGAAATATATTTCTAAATCAAATAAATAAATATGGAGTAAGTTTGATGGATGTGGCTCATGGAGGTGAATGAGTGGGAAAAGTTATCATTTAAATTTTATTAATTGTACATAATTTCAACATATCATTCACTTAGTAGGTCTAAGAAAGAGGCATAGAGATCTGCTTCTGTCTCTGAAGTCTGTTGTGTACAGTAGAAGATTCCTGTTGTTTCTGTTATTAATACTGCATTCTCTTTATCAGAGGTTTCTTTAAGTTTCAACCCAAATTTTGCTCATCTTTGAGCATTCATAAAACACATATACCAGCTTGATGGAACTATTGCACAAACATTGCTCACATCTTGCTGATCATTCCTTTTTCACATGAATCACAATTTCAAAAGGCTGGACAACAAATTATATTCTAGTATGATACAACCTGTCTTTGAAAAGGATGATTACATCTATATTACAATAAGCTTACAATGATTAAAACAAAGAGAAAGATTTGCGTTGTTTCCTATGTACCCTTCTATCATACTATATTTATAATTTTTAGAGATACTTTTTCTGTCATTGAGAATACAGCACTCAAAATTTGGCTAGCAGTTAAAAGACTTCTTCTCACCCACCCACCTTGCATTATGGCAGTAACTTTATAAATACATACTGAAGATGGAAGAGAATTTCATTTTTTTCTATATTTTAAAGAAAAGCACCCCGATTCACAATTAATATGTAAATTAACCAGGAAAAATAATTCTCCACAATCAGAAATTGTTGGTCATTGTGCATTTTTTTCCATATTATCGTATATTTCATGGCTCAAATTTCTATAGAAAAATATATATTAGGTGAAATTGGAAACAAGAATGCATTTAATAAGGAATGTTGCATTCAACTATTATGTAGTGTAATTATAATATAACAAGGAAACTTGCAAATGGACAACTTTCACAACAGTTATCACTTTTCAGGACTTTTGTTTAAAAAGTTTGTGTAAAAATATTTTGTTTTGTTTTGTTTTTTTGGTGGGAAGAACTGTTTTGCATAGCAAACAGTGCTTTTTCCATAACTAGGTGTGTGTGTGTGTGTGTGTCTTATGTAAAAGTTTTTTTTTTGTTTTGTTTTTTTGTTTTTGCAAAAAAGTTCCTGAAATGTGAAAAATAATTTTGAAACGCAGGGAAAAAATGTAATATCACCCAATAGTGAAAAGCCTTTTAAAGTTTTTCATTCCTAAATGCTAGAAAGATGTAAACAAGGACTTCCATTCCTATATTAAGTAAAATTATGTATGATTATCCAGGTTTAGTATTCCCTTTTCCAAATGCTTTGGACTAGAAGTGTTTGGGATTTTGGATTTTCTCACATTTTGGGATATCTGGATATATATAATGGAGATGGGACCCAAGTCAAACATGAAATTAATGTATATTTCATATACATTTTAAACACATGGCCTGAGGGTAATTTTATACACAGTATTTTCAATAGTTTTGTGGATGAAACAAAATCTGTGTACAGGTATATATTTTTCTGCTTATACTTAGCAGAACTGAATTCCAGTACTGTTTATCCAGCTCTCTGAAATGTGTTATCTGTTGTAGATGTTCTTCCTTCCCAGGTAAAGAGATGACTGTCTTTCCTTTCCCTGGAATTCAATAAAGGAATCTTTCTCTCAGTGTGTGAACTGGGACCATTGGAAAGAACCAGGCCACCAAAGAACCAGGCCTCAAGGCTAAACTTTGTTTTCTTAAATTATACTGTGACTCTTGAGGCCTACCTTCTGTCTCAGCCAAAGTCATTTGGCTATCAAGCCAATGATTATAAATATGTTCTGAACAAGTGTGTCCAAGATAAAATGTGCATGACAACCAAATGTCTTATGGAAAAGGAGTGCCTTCACAGAAATTGCCCTCCCATGTTCACTTGCCTGATGAGCTACACTATTCCAAAACACAGGCAGAGCTCCCCCAGCTGAATTTAAATTCCAAATCAGTCAGTAGTGGTTCAGCAAAATAAAACAAAATACAAAATCCACAAAACAGTGATACTTTTATTGGACCAACTAAATACATAAAATACATAATGCAAGCTTTTGAAGCTTCACTGGATTTTTCATCTGGCAAAGATGTTAAAAATTATACAGTAGAAGAAAAATGATGATGTTAGAGTTACAGGTCTGTATTCTGTCACAGGTGTTACAGGTATTAAGATGGGTTAGAGGGATATTGATGCAGGCAAAGTCCACTTGGCTATGTGGAAAAAGCAAATACAATCAGGTAATCCTTTAAAAACCTGATTCCAATTATTTAAGGTTTTGTGTATCAATGCCCTGCATCAAGCCCAGTGGTTTACTGGCAGTATATGCAGAAATTTCAGAATGCTTGCAATATACTGCTCCAGTTACAACATAGGCTGCAGACTGCCATATCAGCTACAACACCTGTACTATTATCAAAAGTTGCTACACATTCAGAGCATTACATAGTCTAACTGGGAGTTTTCAGACTACTTACATCCTTGCCAAGAAAGAATACCCACTCAAACTCTAAAAGGTCCTAATTCATAGTTTATAAAAATTGTAGCAGGCTTTGACACCTTAACAGTCAAAGCTCATATGAAATTGCCTATGTCCATCTAGGGGAGCAAAATCTATTATGCCTACAGTGACTCTCCAGGGCCTTGAACAGGGGACTTTGCATCACATACTACTTTAACACATTGTGATCTGAGCAAACCAGATACTGGAATTTATCACATGGAGGGCAAATTGGGATTCTGCATGATTCCCATGCAGAAATGGGATTTTAAAATCTGGCTGTTGTTTGTCAATGAAAATAATCTGAATGGAAAGCTCTTTTGTACTTTTGAAATTTAGCAAAAGTAAAAAGAAGCTGATTTTGATGACTTTGTGTTTGAGTTATTTTCACATTATTTCTCTTTCATGCAAAGGTTGTCTGAAAACATCCCACAAATGTGAGTTTGGTCAACTTTCTATTTGGATTAACCCTGAACGTCATCTGAAAAACCCATAAATGTGGGTTATTTTCAGTTAAAATTTAGTTTCTATATGGGATTTGTCTAATGTGATAAACTCCATTGAACCTAGGAGTTTGGGCATGCAAAGCATTTGCACCTCTGATCAATTCTGTCCCAAAGCTTCCCCAAAGCTACCCATTGGTTCACCAACTGTCCTACTCTGGATCTACACACAAAGCGTTAATTTCTTAAATCATTTTACTAGTTCCAAGGAAATAGGGCATCTATTGGCTTGGGTAATAATAATAATTTTTATTTGTATTTCCCACTTTTCCCAAGCTAACTACTAAACTGTACTAATTGCATTTGCTGTTGTCCAACTATCCAGGTATTGTTTACATTTTTATTAGATTGTTTGAAATCCTTGGCCACCTTGAACAGTTGAAGTAGATCACTTAAAAACAACAACAGCAAACAGTCTCCTTTAACGACTAGCACGCTGACTCTAATGACACACAACAGCCAGCCATAATGGCTGATTATAACTCATCCCGTATAGAGAGTGCCAGTTTGAAGTAAATATAAGTGTACTGTATGTCAAACAGGCTTAATCATGTATTTAGAAGGGGAAAGTTAAATATTGGACAAGAAAATCAGCCATTCCAGAGTGCAAATAAATGTGAAATTTTCCAGTTTAATAAATACCCACATTTTATTTGGCATATTTAAGACACTTCACCACCAAATCTGCCTTCTTTAGAGAAATACACAACTGTAAGAAATAATGTTAGTTCTTCCTTTGGGACTGTATTCCTTTCATTGGCTACAGCTCATTAGCTTTTAGGAGATTCTGTCACTGATTACAATAGTACAAGGTGACAACCATTAGCACTTATGATGTTGAGATAAGGGGAATTCAACAAGATAGCATGTGTTTTCTATTAACAGAACCTACTTAAACAATCACTCTAACTATGCTATTAATTGTTCCCAATATCACACATATGTTAAATAAGCTATAAAATTACTGCTACTGGTTTACTGAAGCAGCTGGAAAGCATCAGTTTTGTTGTTGTTTTTCCCTACTACTAACAAAAACAACAGGAACCTCTGCTCTTGGTCTCACCTTTTACTGATCAGGAATATAACCCTCATTTTCATAACTATCTAAAAGTGAAATCCTGCCCAAAACAAACAAACAAACAAAAATCACTGGATAATTCACACTCATCTTTGTATTTCTTGATTGTGAAAATGACCATTCCTAGCTGAAAATATTAGGAAAAGGATTTCAACACCACAACATGGTAATACCTTTATTAGAAGGGTGGACAACTCCACAGAGACACTTTTTGCCCCCTTGCCCCCCTGCAGGCTATGCAGACCCATCCGTGGGCACCAGAGTTGTGGTCCTGTTACTTTTAGTCACCTATTTTAGCCATATAGGGTTTGGAACACTTTTGTGGGGAAGTAAGATGCCACACTTCCACTTGGGGTTTGGACATTTGGGGCCACATCCCCTGAAAAACAGCTTGTTTGGAGACAAAATATTAAAGAGATTTTGGACATTCTGGAGATAACTATGTGGGCCACATTTTCCCCATTGCTGCTTTATTAGAAACAACTGAAATTTCACAAAAGAGTGTGCAAGCTTTGTCTTATTGAGAACTTTTCTTCAAACCTTTCTTTTCCTGTTCCTGGTGCACTGATGTTTAAAGTTTCCACATCCTTTGTGTGGTCTGGCAACAGTGGTTCTATTGACACATTCACTGATGGAATTGCGTCACTCAGCAGACTTCCCCACCACTTCTGTTCTCATATAGTGAAGAAATGCATTCCAGAAGGTTGGAATAACAACCAGACTTTTTTTTAGGGGGGGGGGCACTGAATTTAGTCATCCAAGATCAAGATTTTAAAACAGATTTTTTTGGAGTGGTGGAGTGGATTACAGCCTAAGAGCTAAAGATGGGACTTTGCATTGCATTGTGTGTCTTATTATAACTAAACAATGTCATTCAATTCAGATTTTTACCAACTTTATTCTAATGCAAAGAGTACCACATATATTTTAACATCTACTTTCTGCTCGCCATAAGTCCTATTCCAGTCATTGTTGGAAACAGTGTTGGAGACACAGCCAAATAATTGCTAAATTCTATATTTTTAAAATATGGAAGAAAAGCCCTTTTTACTTTGATTGAAATAGACAAGTTACGTTCAGATCCAGGAAACATATATAGGGGTAGCTGTGCTGCCCATACAGCAAAAGAAAACAAAATCCAATATCCACAACAGCATGATGCCCTTATTGGCTAGCCAAAATGCACAAGACACATGATGTAAGCTTTTGACTATCATCTTCATCAAGCAAAAGATGTTAAATCATATGGGGTGGGGGGGGGAGTGATAGTCTTTTTTTCTTCCTCCTGTCTGGAATTAGCCTATTGCTAGCTTCTAAGTGAGATTCATACATGCTCTAATACACAAGGGTTTCTGCATTATACAGTATACTACACTCCATGTCCTGATCTACAAATGCACTAAAGAAGGCCATAAGGGCTCTTTAGTGTGCTATTGGGGTTAGGGAGGGAGCAGTATCCCTAACCCTAAACCATATGGGCGCCACCATTTTAAAATGGTGGCATTCATACAGGCATGCCATCATAGTGTCATGGTGCATGCAGCGTTTAGAAACACTGTGCACGCCATGACACAATGGCGCTGCGGGATGGCACCAAGCACGTCCTTCCCACAGTGCAAAAAAGGAGCTCAGAAACCAAGCTCACTTTTGCACCAGGTCCTTGAGGCAGCCTTTAAACAGCCATGCCAGGGACCCAGGGGGGAAAGGGGCCACAGAGGCGGCCCCTTTCTCCCCTCGCCAGCACCAAAGGAAGAAGGGTGTAGCTTTGAGGCCACGGGGAAGCAACAGTTTGCCACTTCCCCTCAGCCTTCCGAAGTGGCGGGATGGGGCCTCTGAGGCTGCTAGTGCGGCAGCCTTGGCCCCATCTCACCGCTTAAAGGGGCAAGAATGGACCGCCCCTTTTGGGCGGTCTGGAAAGCCCCATAGTGTATACTGTTATAAAGCCCTATTAGTTATATTTTCAGGTCTCAAAGCTGGCAACCAGTTCAGCACTGCCTGTAACAAAGGGAGTTTGTTTTTTATATATTTTCCTCATCCCCACCCCAAGGAATTTCTCTGAACCAAAAGATGCTACTTCTATTTTATTTGGACTTAATAGAATTATTGGCCTATTGTGACTTTTGAATATTTTGCTAATTAATCCATAGCTAACATGTTTTTCCATGTTTTGTGTTAGAAAAGAATTGAAAATTAAATTGCCAATATTGTAATGCTATTATACCACTTCTATATAGTGCAACCTGATTTGGAATTCTATGAACAGTCCTTGTCACCCAATTTGAAAAAAGGCATCTAAGATATGGTGTACACTCAAGAGTGTATAACACAAGGCGATGTCATATAAAAATGGGATTTTATTTTTCATCTTTTAAAACATCTTTTAAAATGAGAAAGCAAAATATGAAGAAAAAAATTCATATGACAAGATGTGTTTTTAAAGAGATTTTTAAAAAAATAAGGTATGGAGAATATTAGCAGGATGAGTGAGCCAAGTATATGGAGGAAAGGGCAGAGATGAGACAGAGAAAGGAATAGGAAGCCTAAGAAGAAGAAAGTGGGAAAGATAAGAGGGAAAGATGGCATGTAATGAAAGGTTAGAAACAACACAGAAGCCCAACCATTCAAGGTTTTAAAAGTAAGAAACACAAGTTTAAATTGGATACAGAAGATAATATGAGCCCGTGGAATGAACAGCAGAGAACAGAGAACTCACATACAGTAATCAAAGTACTTGTTGGGTAATACAACTCACAACATTCTGAACATAAATTAAAAGTTTAAGGTAGGAGACAGATAAATCAGAAATCAGTAGTAATATTCCAAATGAGCAATGCATATTTGAACCAATACCACATTTATGTTGTAGTTCAGTACACAGTTGGTCTTACCTCCGACTAGAGATGCATATGTTGATTTATAAAACTGTAATTGGAAATGAACATGCTTATATGATGGATTCTTTGTAAGTGTACTTGGAGTATTTCTTAAAATATGTTGTCAAGACAATTAGTAGTTCAAAAATAAATTTATAAAAGAGGGAATGGCATAAAAGAAAATAATAACCTTTCTTCTACCTATCTGTTTTATCAAACATTTTCATGTATTTCTTATCTCATTAATAAATGGCCTCTTTTAAATGGATGATTGCAGTAATTGTTTTTGACACTTTTACCTAGTCATTAAACAAAAAACAAAAATCCAGAATGAGCCTCCATGATGGAGGAGCTGGATTGGGGATAGGTTGTTTGCTGTCCTCCCACTGGTTAAGACCATGGCATGTAATTCACGCCATGGCAATTTTGCCATGGCATGAGACTTTAGGGGGCATGGTTATTGGCAAGCTTTGCCAGTCACACCCAGTGGTCTCATTCTGCAATTTGAATCAAGGAGGGTGGACACTCCTCAATTGTTGGCTAAGTGTTTTCTTTAAGCTTTCCTTTAGTAGTTTGTTTGGGACCTTGGAAAGTGTTCTGTGGCCTTGTTGGGTTTTGTTTTCATTTTGCTGCCCATTTCTGGCAGGCACCACAGTTTTCTGCAGCTCTTATCTGCCTAGGGGTTGTTTCCCCTCTATTGTTTTTGGGATTTCTGGAGGCTCCGAGTCGGCCATTTGCTGTGCTCCTCTGGCCTGTTACTGGGTTGGGCAGTGATGTGTCAAGGCCCTGAGTTGGGTGGCCCACTGATATCTACCCCTTTTGTGCCTGAACATCTATCTCCCCCCCCCCACACACACACACCTGTGCCACAGATATGGGGCAAGCATCTGCTTAGCCCCTATATCTGACCATGCTGGCTAAATAAACTAAGACCCCTGATTGCAGGTCCAAAATAAATATCTGATTTCCCTGGATGATGTCTGCCCTGTAGAACTCAGGCCTGAGCAGGACATCATAGTGTATTAAGTAAAAACCCAGTTCTCCCAACATAGCCTTTCAGAACACATTGTTGGCCTTCCTGTCTCCCTTGCTGTTTAACATTTACATGAAGCCGCTGGGAGAGGTCATCCGGAGACATGGGGCGAGGTGTTATCAGTATGCCGATGACACTCAGATACTTTTCTCTATGTCTCCGACTGATGCAGTGACCAGGGATGACATCTCCCCTCTAAATGCCTGCCTGGAGTCGGTAATGGGCTGGCTGAGGGAAAATAGACTCAGACTGAATCCAGAGAAAATGGTACTTGTGATAGGCCCTTCTCGCCCTGGGATGGAGATTTGTCAACCCGTCCTGGACGGGGTCACACTTCCCCTAAAGGACAACGTTCGCAGTCTGGGCGTACTCCTGGATCCGTCGCTCCAGCTGACTGCTCAGGTGGAAGCGACTGCCAGGAGTGCATGGTATCAACTTCAGCTGATACGCCAGCTGCGTCCCTACCTAGGCAGAGAGGACCTTGAAACATTGATACATTCACTGGTAACTTCTCGTTTAGATTTCTGTAATGCACTTTACATGGGGCTACCTTTGTATCAAGTTCGGAAGCTTCAATTAATCCAGAATGCGCAGCCAGACTTTTAACCGGGGCATCGAGAACAGAGCATATTACCCCAATATTAAAATCTTTGCATTGGCTGCTGATTAGCTTCCGGGCTCAATACAAAGTGTTGGTTATTACCTTTAAAGCCCTATATGGCTTGGGCCCGAGCTACCTGAAGGAACGTCTCCTCCCATATAATCCGCCCCGCACCCTCAGAACATCAGGTAAAAAATTGCTAGCAGAGAGGAACACCAGACTGATGATAACATCTAATAGAGCATTTTCTGCTACTGCTCCTAAATTATGGAATGCTCTCCCGGAAGAGATCCGTCTTCTGGGATGCTTTCAAAAAAGCACTAAAGACAGATCTCTTCCAGCGAGCCTATCCATCTGATTTCCTGTGACATTTCCAACTGGAAATAAGAGACTCAACTGATAATGACACAGAAGGCTTTTATTGAATTTTGTATGGTTAATTGTTAATTGTTTTTATATTGTATTCCATGTTTTAAAATTGTGATAGGTTTATGGATTGTATTTTATATTGTTGGAATCCCGCCTCGATCCGAAGGAGAGGCGGGAAATATAAATAAAAATTATTATTATTATTATTATTATTATTACTGAGGAGGTGAGGATCCACTCCATAGCTCCAAACCTGGTGCAGCAGCCGACCATAAGAGTGCAACAAAAGGCCACTTCTCACATATGTATCTCATGTCATGGATGACCTACAGAACCAGGGCCTTGCCCTTTAACAAACCTAAATCATCCCTCCCACACACAAATGTATAAAGAAAAACAGGGGCAGAACCTGAAAAATCATCATTTGTGGTTGTGTACATCAGTTATGTCCATATCCATATGCATACTTCTTTCCCTACTTCGATGTCCAATATCTGCATTTTAACATTAAAAACTTTGCTGGTGTTGTTTGTCTTCAGTTCATAGTGGGTTTTTGGCATGGTTCTTCTGAGAAGGATTGGCATTGCCATCCTCTGAGGCTGAGAGAGTGTGACTTGTACAATGTCAGTGGGGTTTTTATGCTATTTGGGTTAAGTGATTTCCTGGAATTTTTATGCTAAAGCAGGAAATCGAAGCTACCAGAATTAAACTGATCTCTTTCTTTTCTTTTCTTTTTTTCAAATATACCCATGCTTGTTTGAATGTCACAAACTATTAACATTTCGTTAATGAATCCTCTCTTTGACTAAAGAATATTCAAGCAATACTATGCACACATTTAAATAAGTACAGAATATGAACATTGGATTGTTCACACAATGTTTGTCTTCAGTTCATAGTGCCAAAATCCAAACATAGGTACACAAATTTCAAAACTTTCGCTTTTGCAGTGAAAGTGTACATTCAAAACGTGAATTTATGAGTGGACTGTTTGTTGAACTTTGCCATACTATAATGTGTCTAACAAAATGACAGTGTAGGAATTCTGAATATTTGCCAGGGCTAGTTTAATCTACCTTATGGAGCTTCCAGCAGAAGGTCTTATTTGGTCTTCTGTGACTTCTTTGTGATTCAGTAGCTTTAGTGAGTCTGGTAATCTTCAATAGTACATTAGGAGTTTATTGACTTTGCTTGAGGCAAGTATCAATACTGATTGAAAGGAACAGGCACTTTTTTTACTTGCAGATTTATATGTCTTGAAATGTGAAGTTAACTAACAGTATTTGCACTGCCAAATTCACAAATGTCATTCAGTATAGTACTGGTTTAGACTGATTCTAATTACTGCATTACTATCACAATCAGTTTTCATTTTCAATGTTAGCTCTTAATTTTCCAAGATATCTTGAAATTGTCTTAGGAAATGGTCAGTGGTGATCTGAGCCACTTGTGTGTTTCAGATTAATTTACTGCAGTAATGGAACATGGTGGCTCAAACTGACTTTAGTAATTTTATATAATCAGAGTATGTCAGGCAATAAATCTGAGATGTTTGTATATAATAAAAAAAATCAGTAAGAATCAAGTTTGAGACAGGTTGAGAAATCCTGCATCATGGTTCATGGGTTTCCATGGGATTCAAGAATTACCATGCACACACATTAATAGAACTATCACATAAAGGGTTGAATGTTTGTACTATTCAAGAATAAGGATGGTTGAGAATTAATTCAGTTCAGTTTTGACAAGAATTTCAGAACTCTAGTTGGGATGGATTGAAGTTGTCATTTCAAAAAAATAAAATAAAAGTGTATGTGAAAAACCAGGATTTTTAGTTCTAAATCTAGTCTAGTTTTGAATATCTATGTAACAAAACATGCAAAAGGCATAATAAATATGAAAAGTAATATTGTCACTCTATTCTGCATTAGTCAAAACTCACCTGGAATACTTTGTACAGTTCTGAACACAACAAATCAAAAGGAATATTGACAAGCTGGAGCATGTCCAGATGAGACCAACCAAAATGATAAAAACCATACCCTATGGCAGTGATGGCGAATCTTTTACAGTTTGTGTGCCGGGGGCGGAGCTTCTGCCCCCAGGGTGGGTGCTGGGGGTCAAGGGTGGGACTTCCGCCTCCAGGGGTGGGTCTTCCATCCTCCAGGGGGTGGTACCTCCAAGGGCAGGGCTCCAGCTGTCCGGAGGGACTCTCAGCAAATGGGCCTTGGAGGAAAGCACACAGTGGCATGAGCCGTTAGACACCATCTCCTGGAATTTGCCAGCATCTGAGGATCCTTTTGGGACTCTCAGAGGCTGGCAAAGGGTTCTTAGAGGATAGGAGCCACTGTCCTTCAGAGCTTGCCGGCGTCTGAGGATCCCTTTGGGACTCTCCGATGCCGACAATGGGTCCTTGGAGGATGGGAGCCACCATCCTCTGGAGTTTGCCAGCCAACGAGGGTCCATTTTGGACTTTCAGAGGCCAGCAAAGGGTCCTTGGAGGGTAGCACCCAGCGGTCAGGGAAAGGCCCATGAGAGGAAAGGGGAGGCTGCATGTGCCATGTCCCCCTTCACCCAGACCTTTCCCTGACCTGAGGCATCCCTGGAAGGGTGCATCAAGTTGGGGAAAGGCCTGTGAGAGGAAGGGGGAGGCAGCATGTGTCACATCCTCTTTCTCCTGGACCATTCCCTGTTCCCAGCTGTCTCTCTGGAGATATCTGGAGGTTAGAAAAGGTCTCTGGAAAGGAGCCACTGGCATGTGCCTGTCGCTCCTCCTCCCCACTCCTGGCCTCCAACTTTCTTGAAGAGGCAGTTGAAGCCCGAGAGAGAGCTGGGAGGAGGAGCTAGAGGCACGCGCCTCTGGCTCTTTATCCCAAGAATCATTTTCTGGCTTCCCCCTGTCTCAGAGAGACAGCAGTTGGCCCAAAAATGGCAGGGAGGAGGAGGAACAGGCACGCACATGACTCTTCCACCTTCTCCCTCTCCCATGCCCAGCAAAATGGCATCACATGTCACTTCTGGCATGTGTGCCATAGGTTCGCCATCATGGCCTAGTATGTTTAGCCTGGAGAAGAGGTTAAGAGTTGACATGGTAGTTATGTTTAAACATTTGAAGGGATGTTACACTGAAGATGGAGCAAAATTGTTTTCTCTTGCTCAAGAGACTAGGACATGGGACAATTGATTCAAACTACAGGAAAAGAGATTCCACCTAAACATTAGGAAGAACTTCCTGAACTGTTCAAGCATATTTATCCAAACATATTAGCATTAATTTTGGGTTGATACTTTCACTTTTCTGGACAGGATTTTCATATTTAATTTTCTATGGCAGATGCTGCAGGATTTTTGAACTGCTATGGCTCAATGGTATGAAATTTTTGTTGTTTTCTAACATTTTTGGCTTTTCTATCAAATAGCTCTGGTGCACAAGAAATTACAGTTCCCAGAATTCCATATCATTGAGCCATGGTAGTTTAATTGGTGTTAATCTGGATTATTTCTGCAGTATAGATGCACCCTCAGTACAGAGATGCGTGTACACCCCTCCATAGAAATGAGTACAGACACTTCATGGTACTATTCAATGTAGTGGATTTAATGTGAAAGAAGGACAACATTCTGGAATAGGCATGAGGAGTAAAACATTTTCCATCACATCACCGTATTTGTTATTTCCCAGATTTTACTTCAGAAAAGTATACTTTATTTACTTAATCAAATTTCATGTTAACATTGATTTTTGTAAACTATCTGAAATAAGATTCTGCCCATTATTCTATTATTGTTAATTGTTCTTTAAGGAAAGTGAAATATGCATGCATATTGGGAAGTACATATGGGTTCTCATTTGTTTAATTTTATTCTGTTTATTATACTTCAAATCACTATGCCATTTATGAAACTAAGGGACAAAATAGCCACTCCTTCCAAAGCCAGATTTGGGGTGTGGAATGCTTTACCATGGTCCCAATCCTCCTTGAAGCCGCACAAAAAAGGAACAGCAAATAGCCACTTCTTTTTCATGTAGCAAAAATCTGGCTTTCCCGCCCATGTGGAAAAGCCAGAATCCAGTTTTATGAAGCTACAGCAGCATGTAAACACTGTGCCACCAAAGCATCATGAAGCTGCCCCTGTATAAACAGCTGGGCAGCTTCCAGGTGGCTTAGGTGCATGCAGCATATAAACACTGCTCTCTGAAGCCACCTGGAAGGCAGCATAAAGGGGTGGTCTGTTTCACCCCTAAATTAATTAACTAGATTCATTTTTTTAAATGTTCTGTTTGGTTCCCTCTGTAATTTAACTTTAATTGTGTTTACTAACTGTGACTGATGCATCTGTTGTTCATTTAAAACACCTCCCCACACACATTTTAATGCCCAGCTTTATACTGCAGAACATTTTTCTATTTTCTAGTTTTTATTTTTTTAAGTTTTAGGATTTCAAATATTCTTTTCAGAAAGTAATTACATTATACTGAACTTGAGCTATCTTCTCTGAAAAATTAAATTTTTAAGATTAATGGACTGTATTTATTATTATCCCAAATACTTTATATTCATGTTGTAGCCAATATCTAGTCTTCACCTGCTTTATTGGAACAGAGCTGTCAGTGGGTTTAAAAGTGTTTTTTTTTTTTAAAAAAAAAATCATATGGCTTCTTGCTATATGAAGACATCTTCCAGTAGGAAATATTTGATACTACAACACAGTCAAAAATCACTTTGCTATAAATCATTATGTTTCATCTGTAAGCCTTTTCTCTGATTTTGAATGTATACTTTGGGAAAACACTATCAGCATGATTTCAAAAATGCACTCAGATACTTCTTCAGGCACCTTAAGTGGTTTTAAATGCAGTGCAATGTCTACACAGTCATGCCAAGAATGCTCTCCCTTTGAGGATAGTGATGGGCACTTTCTGTCAACTTTGCTAGGTAGCTGAACCATTGATGCACCAGAGGGTTTGATCATGTCATATTTTTGCAAGAGTTTACTTCTGTTTTCCCACAACAAATATGGAATTGAGGAGAAAATCAGGGATGACCAAATTTACCTGCCCCATCATCATAGAAACATTGTAACAATGCTGAGCTGACTTCCAGGATTTCATAGTGTTCGATCAAAATGTTATTTTACTAAAGCTCACTTCTGTGTTTTATAACCCATTCTCATCACTATATTTTTGTGTGAGATTCTTTGTTCACTCTGGCTGCTGAGAGATATGCATACAATCTGATGCATATCGGGTGAGTTGGGGAAATGCTTTACCATATTCTCTGCCAGTGATGGTGAATTTTTTAGAGACCAAGTACCCAAATTCAAATCTATGTTACCCGGTGCCAGGTGCAGAACGTCTGGGGGAGGACAGAATTCCACTTCTTCTCTCTGGGCTCAGGACTTCTACCTTCCAGAGATGGTATTTCCAGGGGGCAGAATTTCTCCAGAGAAGCTAAAGGGCCAGGAGGTCAGGGGGGAAGAGAAAGAATAGGCATGCACCTGTTCCTCCTCTTCCCCCAGCCTCCTGTCTCTCTGCGAGCCCTCCAAAATGGCTTCATGTGCCAGAGATCTCATGAGTGCCATAGATTTGCCACCACAATTCTATGCTGTTTCAAGCCTGTTTCACTCATGATAAAGTATTCTGTATTTATTTAGTGTTGAAACTATAGAAAGAAGGTGAGCCTGTAAAAGAGTAAATCTGAGTAAATTCTTGGCTCAAAATTTTGGGCCTAATGTCCATAAGGATGTATGGGGTAAATGTGGTCAAAAGATATAAACATTACTTTGTGCAGTACTTTAAAGGAAAACCTATATAAAGTGATGTATAGTTATTGTTAACTGCTGTCAAGTCAACCTCAACTTATGGAAACCCTGTGGATGACACATTTCCAAGATTCCCTGTCTGCTACTGCTCTGCTGAAGTTTTGCAGGCTCACATCTGTGAACAGCCTAGCCTCTAATAACCTGATAAAAATGGCCCAGACTATCTCAAATCAATGTTGGAGGTGTCAAGATAAGGAGGGCTCCTATTCTCATATGTGTTCACTTGTGATCAAATGAAAATTTACTGGTCTAAGATTTATGTTACTCTTTTTAAAAATTAAGGTGGATTTTGTAATGTTACCAGGAATGTTTTTGTTGGGCATTATGATAAAGACACAGGGACATGGTGGCTCAAGTGGTTGAGATGCTGACTGTTGAATTCAAGTTCAGCAGGTTGGCAGTTCCAGGCCCAGGTGCCATCTGATGGAATGAGCTCCCATCACTAGTCCCAGATTCTGCCAACCTAGAAGAATGAAAGCATGCAAATGCAAGTGTTCAAATAGGTGCCACTTTTGTGGGAACATAAACAGCATGCTGTGCAATCATGCTGGCCACATGATCTCTGACAACACTTCCTCTTCAGCTTAGTAATGGAGATGAGCACTTTCCCTTATGGTCAAACATGACTTGACAACTTTGTCAACAGATAACACCTTTACCTTTACCTTTATGATAAAGAACAAGATAGTAAATCTGGATCACTTCTTTGATATTTGACAAGAACAGCAAGAGTATTGTTTGTTCAAAATGAAGCAATAATGATGGCAAAAAATGGATTAGGGATTCTGGGCTAGCACAAAAGGCCAAATTAACATAGCTTCTAAAGAATAAGCCAAGTGAAAACTTTTTTGAATAACTGGTGTGTATTGACTTTTTGAGCAATAAGAAATGAATTTTGTCAACAAAACTCTAGAATAGTTGAAGTCAACTTAAAAGGACATAACAAAAACAACAAAATAAACCCTTTGGTGCCAGAGATGTAAAAGTGAAAAATTTAACTCAAATTCATTACTGATCTGCTTGAGGTTTGGCCCAGCTAACTTAGGCCCAGTACAGACTGCTGCATTGTTGTGGCCTGGGGCTGAAATCAGGGTCAGGAGAGTGGAGCGTCCACACTCTCCGTGCTCTCCCCGCACTATTTTGGCATGTGCGCATTCATAAGCATGCATGCTGATGACGTGTCTTATGTACCACAACGAAATAGTGCAGCGTGCAAGAGACACCACCATGTCACTCCAGGGTGCTAATGGTGCCTTGGCAGCGATACATACAGGGGCTGCATTTCACAGCTCCTTTTTAGAGCAGATCATTGCTGTGCAGATGCCGTTCTTGTGTCAACGATCCAGAGGAGATCTGTACAGCCCCATAGTCATCAGGACTGGGACAGAACATTTAAATAATATTTAAATAATATTATTTATTATATTATAATAATATAATAATAATTTATATCATTAGATATTGTTCTGCCTCAAAATTTGGTGAGTCTGTTTGTATATGCATGCATTTAAAATTGTTTTGGGAAAGTAGTTTTGAAATGAAAATATTAAGATTAGTTTATGTGTTATTATCCTATCTAGAACTCAATTAATTTGGAGTCCCACATGTTTTTTCACTAAATCTCTTCAGGCTACTCCAATTCTTGAGTCTTTCCATTCTGTTCTCATTCACACCCTTCTCATTTCTCAATTCTAATTTTAGGCTTCTCTGAAGCAGTACATAGAGCTATCATTACATCAGTACAAGGTCCTTAAATGACAGGAAAATAAGCACTGTGTAATGATGGACCCTGTAAAGACTTCTGTGATTTGGGACTCCATTCATTTGTGGGTGTTATTTCTTTGTACATGCACATAGTCTCACTCCTGCTGTGACAAAGTCCAGTTCTACATAGCAAAATGAGATCTCATGCTGCTTAGAACAGTTTAGTTAGGCAAGTTGCAGAGGCTACTCTACAGGCGTGTCAGCCCCCTTCGAAAGTTACTAATTTCATCTTGAACTCAGTGATATGTTGCTGGCACTTTTAATGGTCACAACTTCAGCCCCAAAGATGCCTTATCTAGCACATTAAAGTGAATTTGTCCATCAGGGGATTCAGCTAGTACAGAGGAAGAGCCATGAAATGAAGCATCATTTTTCCCTCCAAACTTTACCTCTTCATTAAACCACCAGGCAATTCCAAATGTGTCATGAACTTTTAATATTAGTCTGTTGGAGCTCTGCAGAACATGGCAATTGTTTGTGCTAAAGTCAAGAATACTGTGGAAGAGTGGGTATGGCATTCCTAGTAAGTTCACTGTTTTGAAAGAAAGAGCTGAATACATATGAATATATAAATACATATTTAGAGATTTTGCCATGCACCAATGCTACACTGACATGTAGACGTACCTGCTCTAGCCTACCACCATTTCATAGATCCTCAGGCTCTTTCTGGAACTCATTTGAGTTGTTAGCCATTTTATATAAGAGATGCCACTTCACTGTTGTTATGTGCCTTAAAGTCATTTCCAGCATAAAGTGACCCATCTTTAAAAGGGGAAAAGGGATCCAGGCAACTATTCAACTATTCAAATATCAAATATTCAGTTTGATTTAAAAAACACTTACTTGTGAATATTTAGGTGGAAATACATATGTTGTGGTCAAAAATAGCCAGCATGGATATCTCAAGAGAAGGTAATGCTAGGCTAACTTTTTTATTTTCCTTTTTTGATGCATTTGCTATCTTGGTAATTGGAAACAAAGCTTGGAAATGATCACTGCCCATGCTGGCTGGGCGATGTACTTCAAAAAAGTAACTTCTCCATGGTCAAATAATGTGGATGTTGTAAAAACTTTGTAACATCCGGTGAAAATCTTGCTTGTAAGATGTGCTGGTGTTGGGGCAAGATGTTCTTTGATCTTTGCAAAATGAATAGCTCTTAATTGGCTATTCAAGACCAGCCCCCTCCAAATATTCTGTTTTATAACAGAATTAGCTCTACACCAAAATTGTTGCTAAGAAAATGCATCTATGGATGCTACTGTGAAAACTGCAGTTAAGCTCAATAGGAACAGAGAAACCTGAGGTTTGAGGCAGATTGCACTTTCTCAGAGGCAGTGTAAATGTGGTCCCAGGAGCAGCCAATCCTTTCTCTTAAGCTTTCTCTCACATGTTTGACTTGGTGGATGTGTACTTAATGAACTGTTGTTCAATGGGCGAGCCCAAAGTCATTGTGCCCATGCAATCAGTTGCACATCCATGTGAAACAGCTAATTATATTAGTTATGCTACACTATGAGAGTATATTACCTTAGCCACTATCTTTGCTTATCAAAATGTCACCATGTGTCAGCCCTAAGAGCTGTGGCTCTACTACATCCCATCTACTGGAACCATTGTTGGATAAATCATCCTTTCACTATTACATGAATGGATCATGCATTGCAATAGGTCCATTCTACTAACTAGTGACAGTAGGGTTGCAGTGCCATCATGGCAGGCTATGTAAGAAAGCAGATTTGTGGTATTATTATTATTATTATTATTATTATTATTATTGCCTTAGAAAAGGTCATTATGATTCAGTTTACATATCAAAAATAATAAAAGTTGTCCAGTTAAATGTTCTCAGACATTATTACTAAGGGAAGTTGCCAAGAAAAGTCTGAGAATGAAATGTTTTCACCTAAAAATTATTTATTACCAGCAGAAGGTATGGCATGTTTTTATGCCCAACCAGTGAATGAAGAAAGCATGGATTATAAATTTTCACTTCCAGACATGAGGTTTGCAAAGCCATAGTCCCCAAACACATCAAAAACAAGAATGGTTCATGGAAGCCTAAACTAACCCAGGCTGGATACAGTAGGAATGCATTAATCTGCAGAGCATGTCTTCAGATAGAGTAAAATGAAGAGAAATCAGTAACAAAAACAAGCCATTTATAATACACTGTGAAAAATCACTAAAACAATAGCTTTTGGAAACCTTGCATCTGCAGAAAACCTTCTGGGCTTGAATCCAATACAAACCTGTCAGAAAATATTGATGAAAAATGTGCATTTACAATTGTAAATAAAACATGAATATGGAACTTGCTCCTAAATTCAATTTTTTGAGAAGGAAGGTAAGCTTTACTTCAAAACATGTTATTTAGTCAAAATGATTTAATTAAGACAGTGTTGTTGGAAACAAAATTACCTTTGAGCTGAGCCACTGGAATGATTATTGACAAATAACATGAACATCAATTACCTTAACCATGTTTATGTCCAGTACTCCTATGGACACTTTCGATAAATTACTGAGGGATTATATGCAGGCATATACACTAGCTGTTTTGAATATATTTGAAGCAATTGTGAAAAGGTTGAAGCACAGCCTTTGCTGTGTTATATGACTTTTACATGAAAGATTCCAAAGAGTCTCTTAACTATTTCATATCTGTCTTGTGACATATAGAAAAACAATCATAGCTGCTAAAATTGTTGCAAGACTTTTATACACTGCTAAATATTTCCTTTTCTGGTTCTATAGTGAGATGGGGCCAGTGCAGCCCACAGACCACATGTTGTTTAAGCTACAATTTTCTAGCCCTTCAAGTTTTCCATCCACCCCCTAAAGTCTCTGAACCCCCACTGTTTCAGTGCAATCCAGGCAAAAGTTCTTCCCCTAATTGCTCTAACCTTACACACACACAAACATGCCAACAAGTGTTATCCTGCAATGCCTCCTATTTCAGCCATATCCGAGACACCATTTTATCTAGGATAGTATAAGATAGAGAAGCTCTATCCTTGTGGCCAAAACCAGACCAAGAGCAGACTGTGGCCAGACCATGAACTGCTCATAACAAAAATCAGAGTTCAGCTGAAGAAGGAAGCAAAAAACAAAAACCATCATTAAACCAAAATATGACCTGAATAACATTTCAGATGACTTCAAGGACAATGTAAAAAACAGATTTGGACTATTGAGTATAATTGACTAGGAACCTGAGGAAGTGTGGACAGAAGTCAAAGATATAATTGAAGATAAATGCAAGAAAACACTAAAAGTGGCCAAAAAGAAAGATAAGAAACAAAGGATGAAAGATGAAGCACTTCATGCAATAAAAGAAAGAAGAAAAGCAAGAGCAAAGGGAGATAGAAACAAAGCCAGAAATATAAACACAACTGTCCAATGTCTGACACACAGGGATAAGGAGAAATACTACAATGACCAATGCAGAGAAATAGAGGAAAACAATAAAAAGAGAAGAACAAGAGACCTCTATCAAAAAATCTGAGAAATTAAAGCCAAGTTCAAACCAAGGGCAGGGATGATCCATGGAGGAAAAAAAATTATACAGGAAAACAAGAAGAAATAAAAAGATGCTGGAGGCAATATACAGAAGAGTTGTACAAAAGAGATGAGGGAATCAATGATATTTGAAATGAGGAGCCATATGAAGATGAACCCCAAATTCTAAGAAGTGAAGTCGAACCTGCAATAAAGGAAATGAGAAAAAATGAATCACCAGGAACAGACAATATCCTAATTGAACTGCTACAATGCCTACAGATAGATGCAATTTTAGTGCTAACTGAAATATGCCAACAAATATGGAAAACAAAGAGGTGGGCAACAGACTGGAAATGCTCAATGTACATACCAATCCACAAGAAAAAACATACAAAAGACTCCAGCAACTATTGCACAATAGCACTTATTTCACACCAAGCAAAATAATGCTCAAAATTCTGCAGCATGAACTCCAAACACACATGGAGAGATAAATTCCAGAGGTGCAAGCGGGATTCAGAAAGGATTCAGAGCATTGGGGACCACATTGAAAACATGTGATGGCTAATGGAGCACACCAAAGAATTCAAAAAAAAAAAAAAAAAGAATCAGCATGCATTTTATAGACTACAAGAAAACACTTGATCATATAGATTAAAAAAAAATCTATGGAATGCACTCAGAAACATGGGCTTGCCACTATATCTGATAGTCCTGATGAGGAATCTGTACCAAGGACAGGAGGCTACTATCAGAGCAGAATTCAGGGAAACAGAGTGGTTCCCAATAGGCAAAGGGGTCAGGCAAGGCTTCAACTCATTTGAAATCAACTCATTTGAAATGTGGTGCTGGGGAAAAGTACTTATGATACCATGGCAAAGAAGACAAATAAATGGGTTCTTGAACAGATCATACAATGGGTCTCCTTGGAAGCAAAGATGATCAAGTTGAAACTATCATACTTCGGCCGCATAATGGGAAGGCATGGATCACTAGACAAAGCAATAATGCTAGGAAAAGTAGACAGTAGGAAAAAAAAGAAAGAGGAAGACCACAAACCAAATGGATAGACTCAATTGGGGGGGGGGTATGGGCAAGGGCTTGTAGGATTGGGGCAGGACAGTGGAGGATAGGGATTCTTGCAGATGTTTCATCCACAGGGTCGCCATGAGTCGGAACTGACTCGAGGGCAGCTAACCACAACAATATCAAAAAGAAGGTACTTAGGAGTGTCATTGGGGGATCGGGGGGGGGGTCAACAAAAAACCACTGATCTCCATGCACTTATCCTCTTGCTTTATATACGGCTCCCCAATAGAGCAAAGTTATACTTTTGTGACTCTGACAATGAATTAAATATTGGCCTCTATCCAAGGGCTATTAAGTCATTATTTATATGTGCTGACAAGAAAATGTTTTCTTAATTTTTCTTAATTGAGTACAGTTAGTGCTTAACTGTCTTGTCTACCTCTACTGAATTGAGACCCTGCTAAATACACACATATTGAGAAGTAAATATCTATACTGATTGGCTTTGCTCTGTGTACTCAAACCCTCTTTATGGTCTTGCTCAGACCACCTGAAAGAAATCATCGGAATCTGAAGCCCAAGTTCATCTCTACCCTTTGGTAAAGATATGTTGACATCATGTTTGCTCCAGAGCACTCTGAAAGAGAAGGCTAAATGTCTCACAAAACTACAAATCCCAGAATCCCATACAATGAGCCATGGCAGCATCAAACTGCATTATTGCTGGAGTCTAGATTAGATTTTAGAGAGCCTATACAATTGACTACTAAGTGTGCTATGATTAATCCATTGCAATGAGTTTTAATTATTCAGAGTGTTAACTCTCTTGGACTGGATGAATTTGTCAAGGCCCTCTCAGTTCATGGAGCTCAATTAAGCACCTTCTGAGCATAATGTTTATCTACCCCTTTGTGATTCAAGGCCTCCTGATGTCACTGCATGACATCCGTATTCTCAGATAAATAAAACAGCACACAGTGAACATGATTACAACTAAGAGGTAAAGAAGGCATAATTTTTGTATGCAATTATATAAGTAACCATTATGACTGCATTAATAACAACTGATTTCACAAGTAACCAAGAGCTTCCTATTATGATAATATTGCAAAACTATATTTATGTTTTGTCCTGATCCCTGAAGGTTCAGAACATTCAGGGAGCTTTGCTGTAGTCTATAAAATACATGCTGAACCTAGAAGGTTCAGCCTTAAGTCCTAACTCGATTGATTAATAAATGAGTTTAAAAAAATTATGTCTTTAATTCCATCCTGAAATATTAATGCAAAAATTTGAGCTCTCTTAAATTATATTCATATTAAATAAGCAAGCTAAATATTTACACACTTATGGTGCAATTCTAAATGCAGAGCTGGGGTGGCAAAGGGAACCAGATCAGTTATGTCTTTGTCAGCTCTACAGCAATCTACTCCATCATTGTGGAAGGAACTGAAACCATAATGCAACAACAGCTCCCAGCCAAAAAAATAAAGAAAAAAGTAGTGCTTTCAAGTGACCATAGAGCTCCTGTACCCCTCAACGAATGGCAATTGTGAGCCCATTTTCACTGTCCATATGCTCATAGGAAATTATCACAAAGAGGAGGCAAGTGTCCTCCTTCCATGATTAAATTAATAGATCCGGTTAATAAAATGATGGGGGGGGGAAGGCTATCACACCCCCACATGTTTCTCCCATTCTTGTCCCATTTGTAAAGAGTAATGGAGGAGTCATTTGGTATTAACAGAAATTCCCATTAAACCCACAGCCCCAGAAAGCCATGCAATATCTGCCCTAACCCAAACTCCTCAGCACATTTCCTGTCAAATAGGGAAAAGAAATTTGTCTCAAGGGTGGAAAGAAATTCAAAACAGGTGGTCAGAGGCTCAAGAGCATTTGACTGGAGGTTCAGAAAATCCACTGGAGACTGCTCGTAGAAGAGCAGCAACTATTTGGAGTGGCATGAGGCAAGTGGGCACATTTCATCAAGAGCATAATGAAACACAAAGTGTCCTCAAGAAACTGCAGGTCAGGATGAGACTTCTACAGCAATGCCAAGGCCCTATGAAGCATTGACATATTAACATCTACGTAAGAGGATCATAATTAAAATTCATGACCAAGCATGGCATACAAAGCCCAAGCACGGCATAAAAGAATGGCACCAAGAATGAAAAAAATATGCTACTATATTGCCAGAAAGAAAGAAAAAACTATGGTGCTCACTGTGCTTGGAAGATTAGCACTGGCTCTATACAACTTTAGTTTGGAACTATGCTGGCTGTCAGAAGCAAGTTCTGGCAGAGACACCACAGACATCACTTGTAAAGTTACAAGTGATGCCTGTGGTGTCTCTGCCAGAACTTGCTTCTGACAGCCAGGTCAGAACCTTTGATTATTGTTGTTGATTGTCTTCAGGTCATTTTCAACTTATGGAAATGCCAAGGTGAACCTATAACTGAGTTTTCTTGGCAATATTTGTTCATGGGATTTGAGAGAGAATGTAACATGGTTTGCATGGCAGAGCAGGAATTCAAACCCTGATCTCCAGAGCTGTAGTGCAATGCTCACACTCAAAACGATGCCCATGGTGGAAGCACCAGAGGTCCATGGTGGCAGCTGGTGTTCCATCATCTCCATCATAATTAATTGAACACAAGGTCTGCTAAATGAACAAGAACAATAATAACAACAATTGTGGTGGCATTTTGCAGAAGAGTTTCTGAGGGTGGGCCAGAGCACTATGATATTTTCTATGGAGGATGATCCAACATGGATGCTGGGGAACTTATGCAGTAACCTGCAACATCTATACTGTTTATATTATATCTGGAAGTTGAAGAAGTTGGAACTCCAACAAGTGTTGAGAAGGTGCAGCTGCTGGAGACCTGTATCTCTACATTCATAGTTATCAGAAAAGATGAAGCCTTTTTGGACAAAGCAATGCAGACTCTCCTGGAAGGACAACATGCAGGTGATATGTCTAGGGAAATTGTTCAAAACAATTCCCAAGCACAGTAGGAAAATACTAGTAAGGATATTTGAAAGGAGACAATTAGAAAAGCTGAAGCTCAGAATGAGCTCAGGCTAGAGAGTCTAAAAATAAGAGGGGTGTTGACTATATTCAGGGCAAGAGGCAAAATAAGGAACAGTGGAGCCAATGCATGGTGAGAGCTTAATGGGGGATAGAGAGTGTACAGAAATACTCAACATCTACTTTGCATAACATTTCTCCCAAATGAAAACAGTTTTCAATCTCATGCAAAGAGAAGAATGCGAAGATTGCTGCACAAGATAGGTAAAAAAGCATCATAGGAATATTTAACTATTAAAGGAACTTGCAGACATAATATTCTACACTGACATGCTATTTTATTTCACTTTGCTTGCCCATGCTGATGGTAAACCAATTTGATGTCTTTAGTTTCCCTGACCTGACCTGTACCCATATAATTTTTTTCAAAGAAGAAGGTGACGATGGTGGTGGTGGTGGTGGTGGTGATGATGATGATGATGATGATGGTGATGATGATGATGATGATCTGGACAGTTTGTATCATCTGCAAAGGAAATTTCTCCTTTCTAAAATCTGTTTCTAATGTAGTAGTTGTACAAGAAGCACATGATTGATTTAGTTGATCTATCAATATGATCATGAATATAATGATTAAGAAGCTAAACAGACTGTCCAAAAGGGCCAGTGTTGGGGTGGAGAAGGGATGTGGTGGTCGTATGCTGTATGCCCTCACTCCACCCTCAAGCTGCCATCATGCTGCCCACCTGACTTATGGAATTCCTTTGGTGCTCAGATGCTGCATGCTAAAATGAGCACTGAAAATTGCTGTTTTGGCTGCAAAGGTGCCCTTTTTCTGCTTCCAAAAGGAGCAGCATTTTGCTGCTTCTCTTGAGGTTCAAAAAATGTCTGATTGTTGTAGCAGCATGTGGTTGCTTCAGCCTCGATCCGGCACTCAAAGAGGCAGCATTCAGCCAGCGTTTACCTGCCATCTGTTTTGCCACTTAGTTTGAATTTCTCAAACACTGATACATCATTCAAGGAAACCCTTAAATGAGGAAATGACTATTTAAATATATAAATTTGTAAAAACTGATATACCTAGTGCTTTTGTACCACTTCCCTTAAAGTAAATTTACTAAATTTTGCCATTAAATTGCTTGCTTATAAAAGATGCTGTTTTGTTTGGCCTTCATTGCACTGCCACATGAATATTTTATTTTCTAGATGTTTATGCAGAAGAGCTTTGCTCACGGTGTGTATACTAGGAAAACCCTAATAGTTTTTCAAGCACTGCATATCAGTCTTCTTCAGTTCCATTTGCTTAATGACAAAGAACATTATAATATTCAATAAAGCTGATTAAAGTTATTTTTAAAAATCAAACATCTCCTGTGGGTTTTTTAAAATGTATATTTAAGAAGAGTTGCTATATTAGGAGATAATTGTACAAAAATTATGCAACTGGAAAAAAAGTTATTAAAAAGTAAGATATTATAATTATCCAGCTAGATGGTTTTATACTTGCTAAAACTAAGGCATGCATTATTTTGACAGTTTTATGAAGAAGGAGCATTTCTACAGGAGGATTATTATTCAATTTGATAATTTTGTTAAAACCCATGTCCCCTGCCATGACACACTGAAACAAAAGCAAATTTTAAAACATTATAATAAGAATCTGCTGGTTCCACAGAAATTAGGTTAGTATTTTGTTCAATTTTAAAATTTAAGAAGCTTTTTAACTTACATCGAGGTAGCTATGACTTTTTGTTTCTCTTGATACTTCCTAAAGGTCAAGAAAAGGTACTTCTTGATTAAGTTGCAGCAAATCTAAAGCTTTAAAAGTGTTACTAAGGAGCAGGAATGAAGAATGGGTATTCTCCAGATGTTGCAGTGCTATAATTTCCATGTGTACAGCACATTTGAGGGAACATTGGAATTACATCTGGAAAACTACAAATCTTCCCATTTGGTGAAGTGACAGCAAGGGCTATCATTTCAGTTGGGCAGTGAATGTGCCCTGGGCTTTCACCCAGATGTAAGATAGTGAACTCTAGGCTTTTCATTCCACAAAGGGTTTATTCTTCCTTCCTTTCTCATTCGCCACTCCATACTCCTGGAATTGTCTCCCTGAAAATATGTGGACAAATCCATCCTTGTTTTCAAAACCTAGTTGGAAACTTTCTTGTTTTCCAAAGCTTTTAGGAGTTTTAGCTTAATTTGGGGGCAAAACAGATGGGCAGGAAAAAGTGGCTTGAAGCTGCCTTTTCTGAAGTCACATTGAAACCCCACCAACCGCACCACTGGCTCCCAAGGCAGATAGAGTGATCATGTCATGACCACATGACATGGCTTCAAGCCAGGAAGAAGTGGGGGAAAGCTGCTTCTTTTTGAATTGGCTTTTCTCTGCATAAGGGCACTTTTCTACTGACTTCAAGGCATGTGTCATTAAAGCGCCATGCCTTCAAGCCAGCCTGAAAGCACCTCTTTTTGCCTGTATGTTTAGCCCCTTTGTTTTATTATGTGGTATATTTTGATTATATGTATCCCTCGTTTAATAATAATGATGATGATAATAATAAAAATTATTTATATCTTTCCCCTTTGGGAGCAATCAGGGTGGCTAACAATTGATCTATTTATATTGGATATTTGTATTTGTATTTGTGTCATATAAGGATAATCTGTTTTATATAGCTATGTTGTAGCTTTATATTTGCATTACTTCATTCTTCCAACGTGTGTGCATGTGTGTTTATTTTAGATTGCATGACACTGGCAGAGCTGGGTGTTTTTCTGTTCTTGATTTACTTGTAAAAGCACCATGTATAATGATGGTGCTATATAAATAAATTATAATAATAAAAACAAAGCAATAACAATCTGTAAAGCACCATGCAACCCCATGATGTTAATCCACAGCTATGCCTGTGCTAGAGGGAGAACTGCTGAAAAGAGGAGACTTCTCTACTCCTAAACAAATAAGTCCTCTGCACTGTTTAGAACTCTCAAGGCTTTAAATTTCACAAATTTCATCTATCTGTGTAGTGTATTCTGTAAGAACTTGTGAGTTAAAATAATGAATTAAGTTGGAAATGTGCTAAAGAAAGAGGGGGGATTAGTTAAATTGTTATTTTAAATGCAGTGTTTGACTTCAGTTAGTATTTTATCATAAACATTTCTCCAGAATCCAATGTACCACCAAAAGAATACCAAAATTCCATTCCCCCCTTCTTCCTCCATAGAGCAATGCAGCACAATGATCTCCAATGATGCACCCTACGTCCATTTTTACGGCAACCATCATAACCTTTGTTGAGTCTCTCACTGGTGCTAAGGAGGGATGCATTCATCCTCTGAAAAACACCTTAGGAATTGATATAATTAATTTATTGTGTATATAATCTAGATAGCAGTCATGTGTGCTACATGGTTATCAGCCAAGAAAGATATATAGAAGAATTTTTGTAATGTGGCAAACAAAAACAAACAAACAAACAAACGATACAACTGTTTTTACAGAATTGTTCAAAAGAGCCCACGCTGGAAAGGGGCTGTCAACATTCCCCAAGAAATATCTTATCTTCACTCTATGCCATAATGCTTTTGGAGGGTACTTGCATGAAATCTGATTAGTAACTGGGATATGATTCTGTATTATCGTTACCACTACACATTGCTCTTTTCTTCTTTACAGTGATCTTTTGCATATCTTAAATAAGATTTCTCAGGCAAAAACAAAGCAAATACGGAGATTATTTGATATCTTCTAGGAGATAACATTTCTAGGAGATAATGTTCTAGATAATGTTTCTAATGTTTCATATATTAGAAATGTATGAAATATTTCATACATTAGATGCAATTAGATAGCTTTCTTATTAGGTGGAGTGCATTTTGATTTCTGTATTTTATATTCATTGAGATTATTCCACATTTCATGTTTTCAACTACAGAAGGCTTTGCTATTTGAATTGCACTAGTCAGGCTTTGATTGCTAATCTGTGTGTCCGCTGATAGCTAAAGCAATCTAATCTGAAAGTGTAACAGTTTATTAGACTGATTACCTTGTATCTATGAGAAGAAATTACAGGACAAATCTGTGAAATGTGGAATAATTTCCATTCATTGGCAAAGGATTTCATGCTGAATAAAGCCTAAACTAAAGATGCAGATAGAGGCAGAAATCTCAAATTCAAGGACTGCAAGCCTCCCTCTCCCCTTTCATTTAAGACCAAACGGTTCCCATCTTTTTGCTTCAGATCAAATCTCTACAGCCCTACAAAGCTCAGAAACCTTGACACATAATTCTTCTGGTGGTTAAGAAAGAAAGAATGGGGCAGAAAAATGAGTAATGTGTTTAGCTAGTGATGCAGGCTGTTCTCCAATCAAATTTTGTTTCCCAAAGGAAAGTCTCAGTTTTAAATTGCACGGCAAGTAGGCAACAGAAAGGAAACAAATACTCAAAAAGCTCTCAGGAGGGGAAAGAATAAAGCGAGGGGTTCAGAGATCCTTTTAAATAAATAAACACATTCATTTCTTTGAGTTAATTTCACTGTAGGAAATAACTTTAGTCTTAATTATATTGCCATATGTCATGTTTTATAAAAGGTAAATGAGTCTCATTGATTCATGCCTATTAAAGGAATTGTGTACTGAGGGAAAAATCATAAAGCATGTATATTAGATTTGACTAGAATCCTGGTAGATTACAATTATGTATTATAGAATATTGGTATTGTTATCTCATACCCATAACAATTAAAACACAGGGAGCTTGAAGTTGAATGTCATTTCCCCATTGGTGTATCTATATTAAAAGAATTATTGTGCCACAGCATGCTGAAGCAAGTGAAAGGGCAAAACATCTACAAAATGTAGACAATATGGAGTCGAAGGCTTTCATGGCCGGCATCCATAGTTTTTTGTGGAGCTTTCGGGCTATGTGGCCATGTTCTGGAAGAGTTCCTTTCTGACGTTTCGCCAGCATCTGTTGCTGGCATCTTCAGAGAATGATAGCCTGGAAAAGGATGGAGATATATATTCCTTCCCAGGGTCACACAGGATATAAAACAAATTAATGTGTTGTGAAAATGAATATATTCCATAAAATCTCCCAGAATGTGAACATTTGGCTGTTGACCATTCTTGATCTGCCAAGAAGTTCATTATTATGAAGGACAAGAATATCCATTAATATTTTTTACATTCATACCTCAGATCCCACTATAGCTATACTCTACAAAGCAGCATAATGTGAAGAAACCTGCAAACTCTTTAGCAGGAACCCATCATCACTGCATGCTAATCTCACCATTACTGACATTTTTATGCCTATCACATAAAAAGAGGAATAAGAACAGGTGCTTCTTCAACACAGTCTTGGTTTTATTTTTGATTCCTCTTTGTCGTTTACTCCCCAGATTCAGGCCACTGCCAAGACCTGTAGATTCTCTCTTTACATCATTGCTAAAATCCGTCCTTTCCTCTCAGCCTCCACCGCCAACACCCTGGTCCATGCCCTAGTGGTATTGCGACTATATTATTGTAACCTCCTTCTGACAGGGCTTCCTCTCTCTCATCTCCATCCTTTAATCTCTATCCAGAACTCAGCTGCACGTATTATCACATCTGCTCACCTCTTTGACCATGTTTCTCCTCTTTTCTCCTCCCTTCATTAGCTCCCTTCCCCTTCTGCATCCAGTACAAGCTTTTGTTATTGACTTTCAAAGCCCTCCACGGACTGGCCCCTCCTTACTTCTCTGACCTTCTTTCTCCTCACACTCCTTCTTGTACCCTCTGTTCTGGTAGTCAAGGTCTCCTGTCCCAGCCGAGGATCTCCACTGCCCTGTCCTGGATTCGTCCCTTCTCACTTGCTGCCCCTCACTCCTGGAACCTTCTTCCCCCACATGTGCGCCTCATCACTTCTCTTAGCAGATTCAGAATTAAGTTAAAGACTATATTGTTTAGGGAAGCATTCCCAGGATTGTCCCATCTGCCCCAGGATGCCTCCTTATAACTATGTATTAAGAAGCTGTGCCCTCCCTCCAGTCCATCTGCCTTGGTCCAGGCCCCAGAGGCAGAGAAGAACCACTGGAACTCATCCCCTTCCTACTACTTTCCCCTCTTCCTTTTGTGTTGTCTCTTTTAGACTGTAAGCCTGAGGGCAAGGATCCATCTAATTTACGATTGTATGTACAGCACGGTGTAAATTTACAGCGCTATATAAATAAAATTAATAACAACAACAACAACAACAACAACAACAACACAAAATAAAGCAGCCATAGTATTGTCCTGTCTGTGGACAGAATTGCAGCCTTATTGTAATTTAGTTCCACCTTGAAGTTGCGTTTGGACTCTTAACCCCAGAAGTGATAGTTTCTTTACATCAAAATGTGCAGTATGTCTAGACAGCAAGGCAACAGTGTAAGGATTCACCGAGGACTTGTAAAAACATGTAAAGAAAACCCTTGGTCCTTTCAATGGAGAGTATTTTCAAAGTTTAGTCACATTTACTAGTTAGCTTAAGAGCTTGGGAATGCCTTAAGCCTCTGGCAAAATTCTCTGTCATAAGTCTTCAAGATTGTGGATATTGTGATACAAGGAAAGGTCTGAGAGCTCGATTTCAAGTGTCCTCTGAGAGTAGAAAATAAACTTGAATATCACCACTGTTCTTTCATTCTTCTATAGACTATTGTTTTGCCGCCTGAAAATAGCTACACTCATTGACAACTTTTTGTGTCACTTCTCTTGTTATCACCAGAGCTATTTCCACATAAAAGTAACATGAACACTAAACTAGGTTGATACAATACAAAAGAAATATGCAAAGGGTAGGATAGCGATAGAATCATATGATTTTATCTCTTCATTTTTATGAAAAGCCACTCCTCCTGGGTCTTTTTGAATCCAGGAGTTTTTCCAATTTAAGAAAATGGCTGCCAGAGCTGCTCTGCAAGTGAGGATGGCCCCAGGATGTATTTGGGTGGTAATTTCAATGGTAAGAGGCATGTGATAAGATCAAATGCCACCTGAATTAACTCTTAAACTGGATAGCGGTAAGCTGGTTTAATAATACATTGATAAGCCTCAAACTCTCACCCCAATATACTCTCTCACCTCTCCTCCACATGCAGTGTTTTACCTTTTGAAGTGGCATTTCTCTGTTTCTCCACACCACTATGATACTCATTTGGTTTATACTCTTTTTGCTTGGATTAGATAGAAATTCCCTTGCCATACACATCCCAGTGGTGTTTTCTTATGGCCACTCTCTCTCTATTTTTTTTTCTTTCTTGTTTGCTGGTCTTTTTATCAGTCCACTCTCATTCTCATTCTTGTTGAGCCCCTACTTGTCCTAATTTTACCCCTAATCTTTACCAAACAGTTAATCTGTCCAAACAGTTAATCTGTTCATCTCTCATTTAGGATTTAGTACTCAAAACCCAGGCAGGTGTGCTTTTCTGTGTGGCAGATCTTTTGCTCCTTATGCAGGTTGTGTGTTGGAACCTAAAGGGGTTGATCAGTGAATTCAGATTCTGAGAATTTAGAAGGACCCATCTCATTTCATTCTGAAGGATTCACTTCAAATTGCTCTGTTTACAGAAGGCAAAAAGTTGGATGTATTCTCTCTCTCTCACTCTCGCCTTCCTTCCTTCCTATACTGCAAAGGTTTGCAACCACTTCCCAAAGCAGAATATGCAAATATGTTTCAGGTATAGAGAGCCAGTGTTGGACTACAATTCTGGAGACCAGAGTTTGTGAAACTTCCTCTGAACAAATCTTGCCAAGAAAACACCACAACAGTGTCCCCATAAGTAGGAAGTAACCTAAAGGCACATAAACAAACAGCTTCATTTATATATGGCTTCATACCACCTAAGCAGTGTCTAAAAGGTTTACAACTGTAAGCTACTTGCCCCCAACAATCTGGGTACTCATTTTAGCGACCTCGGAAGGATGCAAGCCTGAGTTGAGCTTGAGCCCTTTTGCTGGTCTTGAACTTGCAACCTTATGGTTTTGAGTGAGTGGCTGCAGTACAGGCATTTAACCACTGTGCCACCAGGGCTCATAACAACAAATAGCTTGTTAAAGACCCAGTGTAGTGTTGTGGTTTCATTGTTGGACTAGTAAACTGAGAGATCAGGGTTTGAATCTCTGTTTGGTCATGGAAACCCACTGATATGAAGATATTTAACAGGTATAGAGAACCAGTGTGGCATAGTTGGACTATGATTCTGGAGACCAAGGTTTGATTTCCACAAGTGATCTTGACTAAGTCACATTCTCTCAGCTTCAGAGGAAGGCAAAGGCAATCCCGTTGTGGACAAATCCTTTCAAGAACTCCCCATGACAGATTTGTCTTAGAGTTGTCACAAGTCAGAAATGGCTGGAAGGTGCACAACAACAACAACTTGTATAAAGAAGCTGAGCCCTCCCTCCAGTCCATCTGCCTTGGTCCGGGCCTCAGAGGGAGAGAAGAACTGCTGGACCTCATCCCCTTCCCCACCACCTTTCCCTTCTCCTTTTGTGTCATGTCTTTTTAGATTGTAAGCCTGAGGGCAGGGTACCATCTAATTACAGAGTGTATGTTCAGTGCTATGTAAATTTACAGCTCTATACAAATAAAGGATAACAACAACAGCAACAACAACAACAACAACAACAACAACAACAACAACTGAGCTTTTCCAGGTACTGGGAATCCACCAAGTTGGAAATCCTGCTTGAAGCATCTAAAATTATACATATCAACATCTTCTCTATCTGTACAAAACCTCATGGTGCTGAAATGATGCTCCAAGTGACATACCTTTAAAACAGAAAAAAGTTTCCATGGTTTCCCATGAAAAATGGCAGCTTAAGCAAGGAGCAGAAGAAAATATTATTATTATTTTTTTTAAAAAAATCTCTCTGTATATTTTTACATCATTCTAAAGTGACAAAGGCTGGGGCAAAGTTACCACTTCCTTATTCTATGGTTGACAGCTGTCCAGATCATTGAGTCTGGAGATGTCAGCTACAGCCTTAGGTAAGGGATGAAACCTCAATACCCATGTTTTGCACACAGAAGATCTCACATTCATTGCCAGTCATTTCCAGTTTTGTTTGTTTGTTTGTTTTGAAGAGGTAGCAGTGATATGAATGACCTCTGCCTGCATTGCTACAGAACTACATAGAGAATAATTTCTTTGTCTATATAAGCAAATATAGTAGTGGCTTAATGGTTAAGATGCCAGTTATGATGATCAGAAGATTGGAAGGTTGGCAATTTGAGGCCTGAGTGCTGCATGATGGGGTGAGCTCCTGTCAGTAGTCTCAGCTTCTGCCAATCTAGCAAGTTCAAAAGCATGCAAATGCATGTAGATACATAGGGACCACTTGGGTGGGAAGGGAACAGCATTTTGTGCAGTCATGCTGGCCACATGACCACCAGAGCAGTCCTTGGACAATGCTGGCTCTTCATCTTAGTAATGGAGATGAGCACCACTTTCTACAGTCAGTTACATGTCAAAGGACTACCTTTACCTTTTTATATACCCAAATATTCTGTATCAGTGTACCTTGAGAAATGTAAGCCCATATCACCCACCAATGGCTTCTATATTTTAAGAGTGATCCTTATGCAAGAGACATTCTCAATGTACTCTTATGTGTACACTCCTATATGTTCTGTAACCGTGGCTGATTTTCAATTTTTATATCTCACAGTGCGAAAGATTACCCTCTCTCCCACACATACAACAGAATTTATTTACTCTCAAATCTGCCTCTAGCAACCAAGCAATATCTAACTATCATTTGTGAATTATGTAATTCAAAATAAATGACTTCAACAGAAACATAAAGTGCTACTTTGTGAAACCTGCAAAGAGGCACTAAGTGATCAAGGTTCACCTACAATTCATAATTTCAATCACTGAGTCAATTTTTGATAGCAAGAACAAATTTTCTTAAGCTTTCCTAACTTGCTTCTTTATAGTTATATTAAGTCTATAGTCCCAAGGAAAAACAGGAGTTTGCTATGATACAACTTGATTAACTAATTGATTATATTCTTAAGTAAATCATATATGAAATAAAAAAAATTAAAATGATAATTAGAGATGGTGCATAATGAAGCCACAATGAAAGAAGCAGCAAGCAGATCCACATGTATAATCAAAATAAAACATTACTATCTATCAGATGATAGCAGGATTGAAGACCATGACAGATTCACTTTGATCTTACTGGATATTATACACACTATATGATATCATTTTCATCATTTCCATACCATAATTGTCATCATGAATTTATTTACATGCTATTTTTCCATGGTAAAACTATATTCAAATCAGCCTACAGTAACAGTAGAATCAGAAACAACATTTAGAAAACAGAAGCAGTCCAATAACAATGTTTAAATGATCAAATAAGCAAAACTTCTTACAGTAACAAATGTACATCAAGATTAAACAACCCACTAAAAATAGACATCGAGAGTTAATAAAATACAAAAAAAAAGGGGGGGGGAAGAAATCACTGGTGGTTAATACAAACCCAAAGGGGGTTATTTCATAGAATCATAGAATCATAGAGTTGGAAGAGACCACAAGGGCCATCCAGTCGAACCCCCTGCTATGCAGGAACTCCCAATCAAAGCATCCTCGACAGATGACCATCCAGCCTCTCCTTAAAGACCTCCAAGAAAGAAGACTCCACCACACTCCAAGGGAGTGTGTTTGACTGTCAAACAGCCCTTACTGTCAGGAAGTTCCTCCTAATGTTGAGGTGGAATCTCTTTTCTTGGAGCTTGCATCCATTGTTCCGAGTCCTGTTCTCTGGAGCAGCAGAAAACAAGCTTTTTCGCTCCTTAATGTGACATCCCTTCAGATATTTAAACAGGGCTATCATATCACCTCTTAACTTTCTCTTCTCCAGGCTAAACATCCCCAGCTCCCTAAGTCGGGCTCCTAGATCCCTTTCACATGTAGTCCCATTCAGCCAGGTGCCCCCCGTCCTCGTTCAGCCAGGTATCCCCCATTTAAAAGAGGGAGACCCAGGACATTTCCCAACCACAAACTCTAATATCATACACCCAGGACTCCAAGTTATATCCTTCCCAAGTTATCCCTCCAAACCCTCACACAACACTGTTGCACCACAGTGATTCCACTTTAGCTTCCATGGCTGCATCCTATAGAATTGTCAAATTTGTTTTGGGATGAGGCAACAAAGTTCTCCCTAAACAGCTAATTCCAGAATTCCATAGGATGGAACCATGGCAGTTAAAGTTGAATCATATAGTGCTATAATTGTGTGATGTGAAAGAAAATTTTAGGCAGGCAGGAAGGTAGGTAGGCAGGCATGATAACAGAGACTAAACAATTTAATAATTTAGAAAAAGAAACTACCAAGAGATTAAAGGAAAACAAGAAAGTAATGTGATACTTTTAAAACTTACATCATTTTAAAGCCTATTGAATCTTCCTTCCTCTTCAACATATTTCCATGCCTGTCTATTTTATGGTATACATTTTTCATTATAAACCCGGGTTCTACATGGCCCGGTTCTCACATATTAGTCATCACAAGGAGGCACATGTTCATTCCCTTCAGTCTGCGGCAAATGTTCCCAGTATACAAAGGGATGTGTGTGAGTGTTCAAAATGAAAGTGAATGTCTGACAGGGATGTAAACAATATTTTCAGATTTTCTCATCCTTGATGAGAAAAAGTGTTTCAACACATCCAGACCCTGCCAAAAAAACGACAGCTGCTGTTAGATTTCCTTCCTCTGCAAGAGAATAAAAATACCAACAGGGATTTTTATTTGATTTTGTATTTTAAAAGACACTGCCTTTTGTGCTAAACTGTATTTTTGTGTGTGTGTGTGAAACACACTGGTTTTGTTTGGAGAACTTGCACACACAAAGCGTCCTGAAATATTTTTAAAACGTAACTAAAAATGGTACAAAACACTTATAATCTTTCCCAGTGGGAAGAAAACTTTGAAAATCTAAAATATTGTGTTTAGATTTGGGTTCCATTTCCAAGATACCTCATTATGTATATGAACATATTTCAAACACTTTTGTGAAAATTTAATAAGCCAAGATTTTTGTTCCTACTGAGACCTGTCCTCTCCTCAGAGAGATTCGACAAGCCTACTGGTTACACTGCGAACCTCATAGGAACAACAACTACAATGATTGTTTAATGACTGAATTTTACTTCATGTTATCAGTGAGTTTTCTGGAAATTCATCTGGTCATTTTTAACCTTCACACAAGCTTATTTCTGGTTTCAGGAAATACTTGGAGAGGAAATTGATTAAACTGGCCAGAAAAAGTGGTACTGAAGATGGCAATAAATGGCAATTCTACTAACAAAATAATGAAATTAATCTTTCTGAGTTGAAATTCTGCTCCATTTATGCTGTTTTGATGTGTCTATGCCTGCGGGCAGAGATTTTTTTTCTGAATTCATAGCCCCAAGGGATACTTGGAGATATCCTGCATTATATCCCAGGCAATTTACAATGTGATTCTGTAACAACTGTTGGCTTTAACTTCGGAGTAACAAAACACTGAGTGGATTTGAAACAACCCCTGGACAGATGGACAGGAAAGGAAGAAGAACACAGACCAGGGTGAGAACAAAATATGGTCTTTACTTTGCATTAAATATTTTAAGCCACTCTGAAAAGCCTGTGGGATGATGGAGTGATCAGCAAATCCATTTAGATTTTATATAGTGCTATGTAGATCCTCCACATGTGTCTGGGCCAAGATGCCTTTCTCATGGGAAACTTCCTAGTGCTCTAAAGGTAATTGTGCCATCTTAGAAAATATGTCTGGCTCTAGATATCAAAATATGAATCCCCATATTCAGTGTGGGGGTGTAGGGTATGCTAGTAGAAGCAACAAAAAGTCTTCTGGCAAATTAAACTTTTTTGTTGTAAGCTTTCATGGACAGCAGCCAATTTCATCAGCTACATCAAGAATCAAGCTGTCCTAGAAACAACTAGTTTTCACATTCTACTTAGTTACCATAGTGTGAAAATTCTGACATTATAGATTAGGGAATGGATCCAGCTTGTGATTGTGGTGGGTAGGTGTGTGCTCATGTACATTTCATGTGGAAGCCTTTAGGACTGAACTGAAAGTACACAATGCACCATTGGGAATCAACTCTATATTTTGGTGCAAGTATATCTTTAAAAAATCTGAAGGGCAAAACTACCTTTAGAAGGAGCTCTGTCATTCTTTCTGCTGAACTATATAGTGTCTAGAAAAGTGTACATCTTCATTTTTAAACTGATGGAGAATCTAGGACTGGCATATAGCTGACTGAGAATATTAGATGAATAAACCATAATTATTTCCAGGCATCGAATAATCAGTGTGATCTGTGGGTGGCTTTCATATTCAAAGAAGTGAAAATTAGAGGTAACTTCTGGAAACAGCCAGACTATTTGCTGAATCCAGCTGCTTCTCATGTATAGATCTTTGCAAGATTAAACTTTTTTCCCTGTAGTTTATTTGTTACATTAAATTTTTACATGTAATCCACAGGTTTTCAGCCTGCTGAAATTATTCATACTTTGTATTAATATGCTTTAGCCATGAAATTCTAAGAAGGGAAAAGAGCTGGGAGATAGAAGAAGTGAGGTGGATAGGTCTGAATACATTTTATTGATCTGAAAAGTAGGGTGCATATAGATATAGACACACAAATATAAATGACATGTTGTCCTACCTTATCCAGAACCATACTGAACACTGCCTTGGAGAGTAAAAGCCAGTAAAATTAGGCAAATCCTAGAAATGCTGGATTGAACTGTCCTAAATTCATGGTACCCTGAAGCAGAATATCACATCATCTCTTTTCTATGTACAGAATCTAGCTAGATCAGCAGCTAAATTGCAGACATAAGCATCTTCTGCTTAGTCTGAACAGCCGCAGTAAGATAATGTGGGGAATAATAACTGTCCTTTAACATTATACACCTACTGTTTCTCCCTCAGCACCTGCTGCTTAATAGTCCTGTTGTCAGACCCCTCTTTTTTAATTTGTCTAAGACTAGGGGAACATCAATCCCCTGAAAATACAGTGCCATTCATATGTGAGATATTGTATTTATGGGAAATGAAATGACAGTAACTGGTTCCAACCAAACTTTGGAAATCTTAAATTTTTGAAAGGAATTCTGGAATTAAAGTAGTTTTCCCAAAATGTAGTTCCAACCATGTGGGTTGCCACATCTGGACATCTATTGCAAGGGCATGCCTTCTCCCATTCCCCAATTTGTATTAAGAGTCAGAGCTCCTTGGTACAGTGTGTAAAGATCTTGACAAGAAACAACCTGCTGGGGGGACTACATTGTCAAGAAGCTACATAAATTTGGTTCCCTGGAAGCATTTTGTAAGTGTTCATGATTTAGGTAACATTGCTCTAAATCTAACCAGAGGGGGTATATTAGTTCATCAATACAAATTACTAGAGCAGAAAATGTGTTCTTTCCAGAAATCAGTACATTAAAAAATAATTACACTATATTCACATTTGAGTCATAAAAAACATTTAAACTTTAAAACAGACTGTTAAGATTGTTCCCAGTTGTCAGCCTGACTAATCAAAATTTGCTCTCAGTTTAAAATTGGCCTCCATTGATTGAGTTGGGAATGTAAACAATGTGTTTATTCAGAAGTAGGTTCACTGATTTCAGTGGGATTTTATTTCCAAGAGATTGTGTGTTGGCATTTACCTGCTATTGATTAATGTAATAATTAATCTGATTAATGTTTGGAACTCCAGGTTCCCCCTTTAATTCAAATGTAAATTTCTTTGAAATAATATGATCTGAATTTTAATACATTTTAATATATAAAAAATCATATAACTAATAAGTTTTCTTGAATTAATATGCAGTTCTCTGCTGATGTAAAGCTTTATTATGGTACCAAGCAGCCAATCATGCAGGGATTACTGGAGCATCACTCCACCCCAATACCTTCTCCAGTAATGTGTTGGCTAGCCAGCAGTGAAATGACAACCCTACTCCAAAAAATGTAACAGACATATAAAGAGACGCAGAGAGGGACTTTGCTGAACAGCTTTTTTGAAACCCTTTGTACTGGCTTCAGCATGGTCACTTTGTGGGTATTATCTCTGTGCTAATGATCTGCAGGGAGTATTACAGACAATAAAAGTATCTGGATTAATGCTTTTCAAATAACTGTTTGGGCTCAGTTTTGAATTGGTCGATGAGTAAGTTTTAAGATGAAATAAAACTAATGGGAGGGGGCTGATATGTTGTAATCATATTAATTTAATTGGTGGATGTGCTTTGTAATGTTATGAAAACAATAAACACATAGCCTTTCCATAGCACTTACTGTCACTTACCCTCCAAGTGATCAAATGTCTACATCTGTAATGTCCTTCTAGTGCAAGTAAAGAAAACTAGCAGATGGGGACGAATGAGTTACACAATGGAGTGGACCTTTTCACTGCAGCTAGGATAGAACCTCTATTTTGTTTCCAAGAGATTGTGGTTGGCATTTACTGGTATGACCCAGTTATTCTATACATACCAATTCTCTTTTTAAAATAGTTCTACTCATTTGATAGCATGCAGCTTGGATATATAGGGTGTACCCTGCCAGAATTTGGAAATATGTTTTAGAGGAAGAAGAGGAGGAAGAGGAGGGTGGTGGTAATAGAATAATAGGGTCCTCATGAGCCCTTACTCAGTGCAGGAACTCAGTCTAAAGCAAACGTGCACAACTTGGCAGTAGGTAGGGTCCAAAATTAATATTGGATAAAAATCTTCAGTCTGCACATAGGTTTTTAGCAGCTTACTTTCCAAATAAAGATATAATTAATGAATAAACTATTTTAATAATTAATTAATTAATTATTAATATTATTAACCATTAATTTTATCCTCCTCTTCCCCTGCCCTGCCCTGTCCCCAGTAGAAGGCCGAGTGGTGGAGGATCCTTGAGGGATGCCTGTTTGCTCTTCCTTCCTTTTCTGCAGGCCAGCCTTCTCCCCTGGAGAAAGCCAGGGAGGGTTGGGTGCTCCCCCTTTTCAGTCTGGTCTTCTCCTCTGGAGAAAGCCAGACTTCAGGGGAGATCCAGGGGATTTGCCAATCCTCCTCCTCTGCAGCCCAGATTTTTCCCAAGAGAATGCTGGGTGGCAAAGGAGCCTTGGGAGCACCTGTTCATCTGTTCTCCTCCTTTGCAGCACAGCTCTTTCATGGGAGAAAGCCAGGCAGTGAAGGAGACTTGTGGGGCACTCACTCACTTATCTTCCTTCTGTGCTGCCCAGTCTTTTCAGGAAGAAATCCTTGAAGTCCTCACAGGCTGCCCAGAATCCTTTGGTGGTTTGCAAGCTGCCCACTGACAAGTTGTTCAGGCCTGAACTAAAGCATCCCTAGCAGGCAGTTATCCAGCCTGTTTTTGAAGACATCCAGAGAAGACCCCACCTTCTTGATAGGCAATTGGTTCCATTACCAAATTGCTCTTATTATCAAGAGGTTTCTTAAAATGTTCAATCAAAATCTACTGTCATGTTATTTCAAACCATTAGACCCAGTCCTACTCTCTGGAGCACCAGAGAAAAGTTACTATTATATTACTTGACCCCCAAACTAGTTAGCTATCATAATAATAATATTATAATAATACAATTTTATTTGTATTTCCCGCCTCTCCCTATGGATCATCATAGTAACTTCTGAGCAATTTAAAAAGTAGCTTTCCAGTTTTCTAACATTTGAAAGTAGCTAAAATAGTTTATTGTAACATTTATTTAAGTTACTTTGAGAATACATAGTAATGTTACAAACCATTAGCAAGTGTATAAAACAAGCTGTTCTCCTGTCCCATTCATCATTTACTCTACAACAAACTGGAACATGATGCAACAACACGAGGCACATCATCAGCCAGTATTTGAAATATGTGACTGTCTATAATCACCAATGGAAAATACAATTAATTACAAGCTAAGTCATTGTAACTAGTTATTTCTGAAGCCCTGATTTGCTGATGTTTTAATTGAAAATCGCCCTTGCAGGTGGCCTTGCCACACCTGTAAACTTATTGAAATTTCTACAATCACTAGTCATTAGAATTTCTTTTCATTACAGTTTAATCTCACTATTGTGCATGGAGATAATTATTACCATTACCAAATTCTATTTCTTTATATCTCTATTATTTAAATATGCTATCACTCCAACTCCTGTTTGAAAGCAAAGCGGTGGTGTATTAGAATAAAGGCTGTTTGACGTCACAGAAAGCACCCTCTATGCCTGATTATACCCTTAATTTTTCTTATCAGAACTCTTCCAAACAGATATCAGTGAAAAGGTCATCATGTCAGATATTTTTGTTTATGTTTATAAACTGAGAAGGAAAGAGATTTTTTAAATTGACACTGTATAATATTAAAGAAAGGACACCAAGCACCTCAAGGGTAATTCATAATAGCTATATCAATTCTACATGGTTTTCTTTAATAACTTTCAGGTAATGGATTCCATGTCCAATTTTTCATTAATGTGTAGCTGTAGCTCTGAAATCCATATATATATACAACTTGATATGTTCAAAGTCTAGAATATTTATGCTGTTTTTTACAGAGTTTAGTCTCTATGTATAGTATAGAGCAGTACTACTGACAGTGCTGGTCCCAGAACCAGTGTTATGCTCTGAGTCATTGGCAGCCAGTCCCTGGGAAGATTTCAGAAAAGAAAGAAACGATTGTAGCCGGTGTGCACAAATATGGTTTCAGTCCATGGAGCACTATTTTCCCACATCAAATACCCTGAAAAGAACTGGCATAGGAGATTTCAAAGTGATGTTTCAATTGGACAGGCTCAAAGTATCTTTTCCAAACTAAGTATATAGCTATAGTTTTTTGTGGGGGAGAAATACAGCCAGATGTTCTTCTCCATGGCTCCAAATGATGAAAGTGTCGTCCATATATCAGAACCATGGGGAGCCCTCTGAGCCCTCTCATAGCAAACTTTTACATGGAGCACTTTGAAAAACAAACCCTAGAAACAGCACTGAAAAGGCCAACAACATGGTTCTGATATGTGGATGACACATTCATCATTTGGAGCTATGGAGAAGAAGATCTAGCTGTATTTCTGAACAATTTGAATAACATTCATCCTAACATCCAATTCACCATGGAAAAAGAAAAGAAAGGAACATTACCATTCTTGGATGTCCTAGTCATTCGCAAGCAAACCAACGTTTGGGCCACACAGTATACAGAAAACCTACACATACAGATGGATACCTGCACAAGAACTCCAACCATCATCCAGGACAAAAAAGAAGAACAAAATGGATCTGTGAACCTCACTTCTTGGAATATGAACTGAAACATCTTGACTGGGCTCTACAGGCCAATGGTTACTCCAGCACAGACATCAGAAGGGCTGCCAGACCCAGAAAAACCCAGAAGACTCAAGACAAGCAACCACCCAAAGGGAAGATATTTTTACCATACATCAAAGGAGTCACAGACAGAATAGGGAAAGTGGCAAGGAAACACAACTTTCATATATATATATATATATATATATATATTTGTAAATGATTTTTATTTGAGCGCGAAAAATATTTTTTTTTCCCATAAAAAGATATATATATCTCCAATCATTCAAACTCCTTGGATTACAAAACACGAACACAAAATACATACATATAGACAAATCAGGTGAAAAAAACACATAAAACCAGTTTTACAGTAGTGACTAACCTATACCTCTAACAGACAACCCCGTGACGGAAAAAAACTTGACTGACTACAAACACTCTCGCATACAGATGCATCCATTCCCTTCCTGTCATTTAAACTTAGAATGCCTTACAGATTTCTTTACTACAACTTTCAAATGGTTTACAAACTGATGAAGAAAATCCAGCAAATGTTTCGCTCAGCCAAGGACAAGAGAGACCCTCTCACAGTCGCAGGAGTCTACTACATTCCATACAGCTGCGGACAGGTCTACATAGGGATCACCAAACGCAGTGTGCAAACAAGAATCAAGGAACATGAGAGACACTGCAGACTGGGTCAACTGGAGAAATCAGCAGTAGCAGAACATGCTATAAACCATCCTGGGCATAAAATGCTGTTTGAAAGCACTGAAATTCTGGACCATGCCAACAACTACCATGTCAGAATTAGCAGATTTTAATCCCCTTTGCACATCCTCCCACCCCGAGGACTGCCATTAGCAACAGAACAATACATTTGGAAATTACTCCTTCTTCCCAGGATCACACAGGATATATATCTCCAATCCTTTTTCCAGACTATCATTCTCTGAAGATGCCAGCCACAGATGCTGGTGAAACGTCAGAAAGGAACTCTTCTACAACATGGCCACATAGCCTGAAAGCCCCACAAAAAACTATGGATGCCGGCCATGAAAGCCTTCGACTCCACTTAAGTATATAACTGTTTGAATGCTAAGTATATAGCTGTTTGATTGGGCAAGGATTCCAGGGAACCAGGGTTCTAATTCCCATTCAGCCATGGATACTCACTGGATAACCTTGGGCAAATCACACTCTCTCAACCTTAGAAGAAGGTGATGACAAACATCTTCTAAATTAATCATACCAAGAAATCCCTGTGATTTCTGTGAAATCCCTATGATAGGTCAATTTGAAGACACAACAACAAACAACAATAACCATCTAGAAAGTATTTGCTGGAAATATAACACATTTCCTATTAAGTAGGTGCACATAGTGCTGCATCTTTAGTCATGGAGATTCTTTATTTAGGAAGTTTACATCTACAGTGTCTATAGAATTGACTAGCTGCTTTTTATATTCTATGTTGTATGTATGTAATTGTTCTTGGATTTTAATCTGATATTGGTTTAATTTAATTTTAAGGAGTAGGAGGTGGGGTTTTGGGTTATTGGAATTGTTTTATCTTGATGTCTTTTAATTATTGTAACCCGCTCCGATTGATGACAGAGGAGTGGGCTATAAATAAACTACTACTACTTCTTCTTCTTCTTCTTCTTCTTCTTCTTCTTCTTCTTCACAACCATAGGTACTATAGAATCTATCCAACATTGTGTAGTTGTTTGAGATTATACTATGACTCTGGAGACCAGAGTATGAATGCCTGCTCAGCTATTAAAACCCACAGTGTGGCCTTGGGGCAAAGTCATTTCTAAGCTCAGCCCTAGAAAAAGGAAAAGACCCTCTGAATAAATTTTGCCAAGAAAACCCAGCACCAAAGAGAGTAGACTTATTGATTCAATTGTTGAATAGTGAGTCAACATTGAGAAAAATGCTTTTGATTCAATGAATTTACACTAGTTATGCTAGCACTAAGATTTAGGCCAAGGTCTCCAATATTGCCTTGTGAGCACACCAATGAAAAGGGGAACTTTTTTGTAGGGTTTTCAGGCTATGTGGCCATGTTCTGGAAGAATTTATTACCGATGTTTCACCAGCATCTGTGACTGGCATCTTCAGAGATAAAGATTTCTCTGAAGATGCCAACCACAGATGCTGGAGAAATGTCAGGTATAAACTTTTCCAGAACATGGACACATAGCATGAAAACACCATATAAAATTATGGATTCCAGCTATGAAAGCCTTCTTCTTCACAAAAGGGAGAAATTTTATCCCCCCAAAAGCATGATTAGCTCTCAATGGATCAAATGATAGTAGATGTAAAGCAAGCTATTAGTAGAACAGGGTAACCAATGGATTTGTGTACCATTGCATTTGAAGACACATTCTATGAAATCAAATATTTGGATCCTTCCCCTAACTATGGTCTGAAAGCTTGGTATCTGATAAGTATATCCTAACAGAGCACCAAATATTTTTTTAAAGAGATTTTACCTGATGCACCAACATTTAGCATTCTAATCTGGAATTCTAATCTGGGGGAGGGGACCTTGACGACATTTTGTTAGTTCTAACCTTCAATAGCTGAAAATGAGAAAACAGTTTTTGTCATAATGAGGAGTTTTGTCTCATTTTAAAACATCAAGATAACAGAATTCCATCTTCTTCTTTTTTCATTTTTAACTTATTGCTTACTCTGATGAAACCAATGAAGTTGACTTATTGTAAAATGGTGTGAGTGGTTAGTGTTAAATGACCATTTGAAACTACCTAAACCAGTGTGAGTGCCGGTTTAATAACGTGGCTCAGACAACCTGTAACACTTTATATTGACAATCCTACATTTGCCTAAAGCAAAATTTATGATTCCAAATTATTTTATTTTTAAAAGAAAAAATATATAGAAGATATGAAAATACAGTTCATTTTCAGTGGGTTGTATACTAAGGTAGTGCTTATAGCAGCATTTAACATTTAAATTCACAATAATGGTTCTAGGCTCATGGGGATAATGTCCGTTACTACTATGTAAATTTTTTTGTGTAACAATTGCTTGGTTAAAGATGGTGATTGATATGGCCCAGGTTTATACATAGTGACATTTACTACAGGTTAGAAAATTATTCAAAACATTTCCTGTGTTATATGAAATTTCAACTTGACAAGGTGTCTTTGTGAGAGGCATGAGGACACTAACATCAATATCCTAGGAAGATATTGATGGAAATGGTCTTGCTATATTCTGTGAAATTAATAGCTGCTTGGAATGGAATGACTCCTGCAATGTATCTATCATTTTCTAATTTAAGAATTGGTCCCCCAAAAGTAGGGCCAGATATTATCATAGCATCTGACTGATACTGGGACAACTTTTCAGCTTATTAGCAGTTTGCGCAAAATAATACTTATGTAATCCACCATTTTAACCCCACCCAGAAACATTCTTTAAATGAAAAAAGTAAAATTAGTCAAGCCACAGTGACATGCTGTATATATATCACTTGCACATTGAACCTTGGATACTTGGACTCTACAGAAATTGAGTAGGATTGTTTTAGAGTATGGGTTGATTTTTATTATTTTTTTATTTATTTTACATAACTATAAAACATGACTATCCTGGGTTAAAACTGCAGTGTGGTCCAGATGAGCACATAGGTCCTTCCTGATGATGTAACTGAAATCAATTCTATAAGCAGCAGCACTGCAACTAGGAGGAAATTGTTGATGTAATTTCAGAAATGATGGTTTGAGATGGCATTTATGGAAAGCCCAATTAAGACACATTTATAGACAGGCAAGGAATTTAAGGTCATCTTGGAAGAACTTCATCATGGTGAACTGGAATGTAGCAATACCCAAAGGTTTTTGTGGGGGGGGGGGGGCTTAACCCTAGCACCTATACTTTAACCCTAGCACCTATACTATGCTATTCATGAAGTAGCCTTTGTTATGTATTTCAGATGTATTCTGAAACTGTTCTATCAGGTTTTCCCCCCAGTTCTTGTTTTGAGCTTACACTGTCTAGGCATTTTGCACTTCTATGCTGCTTAGATGTTGTTTTATAGTAAAAAATCTAGAAGTTTCACAACATTAATAAATATTTATGTATGGAAGTGAGGGGAAATATTGCATAATACCATGGGGAAAAAAGCAGTACCCATGTGTAAACCAACGTATGGGCTATGTAGCCAACATACTCTTATGTAAGAAGTTATTAAAACACACAAACACACAAACAACCATTTCTGGATGGAAATGGAAAGCACAACAAATGCTACATAGTGAGGGAAAAGCAACACTCATGTGTGAACCAACCTCTAGGTTATGTAGCCAACAAACTGATAGGTTGTACATAACATAACCTGATAAAGGCAGAAAGATTAACAGAACTGGTCTAACATACCTTCCTCTGGAAATAGAAAATAGAACATACGCTAATTCAGTATTTCTGACAGTGATTTACAGCAGTGAACTCTATGAAAACAGAATGTTTAACATCAAGATGTAAATATGGACCATAAAGGAGTGGTACATCAAGTAATCGGCTTCAGTGAAGAGCTTTGACAGGAACATTATTTATGCTTTCCAACCAAGCAACATCTCTAAAATGCAGTCTGTGTAGGTGGTTTAAAAAAATACAAGTTTATTCAAGAGTCTATGGTAGAACATGTTTTACAAAATTCCCATGTACTACAATGGGACATTTTGTCCTTTTGATGCATTTTTGTGTTTCTTAACACAGCTAGAATTAGGTCATTGTACAACCATGTCAACCATGGGGGGGGGGGGATGCTTCATTGGGGGATACACTTCATTGGAGAAATATGGGATTTTTTATGTTTTATGTTTTGCAGTGGGAGAAGGTGTTGTCAGGTCCAGCCTGGCTGAGGACTCAGAGTAAGACTCTGAGACTGAGCTGGAGCCTCAGCCTGAACGTGACCCTGGTCGTAGCTCTGCCCTGAGAGCTCCAGCAAAGAAGAAGACAACCAGGAGCCAAATCCCCTGGCATCAGGGCCTTATAGTACTGTGGGCATGGAGGAGGATAATGTACCTACTTTCAGCCAGAGAAGATCAGAAAGGGTGTGCCTCCGGCACTCGAGGAAGCCTTATGAAAAATGTCAGCTCATTAAAGCCACCTGTACTAATGAGGACTGATGATAAAAAGCCTGGGAAGGACACACGAGCTTTCATCAGAAGTTTTCTAAGTTCTCTGGAGAAAGCACCTTTTTTCCTGACCCGGTTATGATTTCTTGGCTTGACCCTTTGGACTACAGACTGATCTGACCATGCTGCTCTTCTGGAACCCTTCACCTGGACTGCCTGACTTTGCTCTTAGCTTGACCCTTTGGCTTATATTCAGATTGATTCCTGACTTTGTCTGTCTTTGCCTGTAAGTCTGCCTTGCAAGAATAATCTTACTCCACAAATTCTGTGTGGAGTCTTTTTGTGTTTGTTTGGACTCATCAGCTGTTGGCTGCTCTCCTGTACAGGTGTTCAGAAATATCCTAAGACATAGCCCACTGGTAGGACAACTTTTCTGTGGTGGTGTGATTTGGGGGCTGCTGTGAGGCATGAAGCTATATTGATGGAAGCTGTACTGCTGTTAAGGTCTCTTATGATAGACAAGCTTTTGCTGTGGAGACAGACAAAATGTGCCAAACAACTACTGGGCAGCAGCAGTAGTTGGGGGTGACACTGCTAGAGAATTTCTCAGAGACAAAGGCAGTGCTTGATAACACTGATTAATCAATAGTGATTAATAGCACTTGTTAGTACTATGCAGAAGGAAGAGCAGTAAACCTTCTTTTGAATATCTTTTACCACTAAAATTTTATGATGAGACAATCCAAAATGAAGCAAGAGTTAGTGGGCCTGTTCAGACCCACCGTTAAGGCTGGCCTGGGGAAGGAGTTGGGGAATTGTGTCCAGATGACACATGCGCCAACTCCACCCTCCAGGTCACCATGAGGCTTCATGACACTCTACATGACACAGCATCATGGCACTCCTCCAGTGCTGCATCCACATGACACAGTGCCAAAGGAGTACCACCAAGCCTTGGCAATGTGGCTATGGCACCCTTTCCAGAGTAGTTCGTTTTTGTGCCCTGGAAAGGCTAGATTGGGACCATGGCGTGTGGTTGCCATGGCTCCAATCTGGCTGAAACAGGCTGTCTGAACAGCCCCTGAGAAGATAAAATTCCTACCTCAGATGTCACTTATTGAATTACTGGAGAAAAATAGAGGATACGTATAATTAGCAATGTGGCTAAAGATGCAACTGGACTCAAGTTGAAAGGGCATGCAACTGTTGATGTACTCAAAAATGAAATGAAAGTTTGAAGCTGCACAGCAAATATTATAGGAACATGGAATATAAGAAGCATGAACCAGGAAAGGCTAGATCTCATAAAACAAGAAATGGTACATATAAACATCACAGTACTTTGGTATGAGCTAGCTAATGTGGGCAGGAATGGGACATTTTGAATCAGAGAATTACATAGTGATTTGCTCAGGAAATAAAAATCTAGGAAGAAATGGGGGTGGCATTGATAATGCAGAGAGTTGCAAAATCAATCAAAGGATATAATGCAAAATCTGACCAAACAATATCAACAAGCCTAAAGGAAAAGCCAATCAATATAGCCACAATCCAAGTTATGCTACAACGACAAAGAGAGAAAAGGAAGAAACTGAGAGATTTAATGCTACAGTCCAGGAAAAAATTGATCACACACACACACAAACAAGACTTGTTAATAATAGGCAATTGAAATGCAAAAGTAGGAAACAGAGCAGTATCAAAGATTTTAGGAAAATTTGTCATAGGCTCATAAAACAAGCAGGTGAATAACTGACTGCTCCTATCCTACCATTTTTGCTTTAAGACAGAAGAAGAAAAGTTTATCGTTTTAGGTTAGCTCAACTCTACTTACTTCACAACCCTCACTTCTTACTTTGCTATTGAGAAATCATTTAATTCTCTCATGATAATGTCCTTTCATTACAAAATTGTTAATATGGTAAAATGTGTATTTAAAGATTAACTATCTACCATTGTATGTAAGCTTATTGCATCCAAATTAATTCTAACATACTTACAGTTTCTGGCACACTCTAAGCGCATCCAACAGTTTGTTTGTTTGTTTTTTCTGAGGGAAATATCGTGTTCTCCCCAAAATAAGACAGTGTCTTATATTAATTTTTGCTCCCAAAGATGTGGTAGGTCTTATTTTCAGGGAATGTCTTATTTTTTTCCCATGAAGAGGAATTCACATTTATTGTTGAACCAAAAAAATGAACATTTGTTATATACTCTGTATATATTTATATACAAAAACTTTGCTAGGTCTTACTTTTGGGGCATGCCTTATATTTAGCAATTCAGCAAAACATCTACTAGGTCTTATTTTGGGGGGATGTCTTATTTTCAGGGAAACAGGGTAGATAAGTGTGTTTTACACTGTGAGAATACTTTAAACTGTAGGTTATATATAGGTTACATGAAATACATGCATGGTTTTAAAAATAAGCTCTTCCCATTTCACTCATAATATAGAAGGTAACTTATTCTTTTTTCCAAAAAAAAAAAAAAGTTATCAATCAATTGTACATATTCCTGTCCTACACCAGTGGGAGCTAATGAGGTGAAGTGTGTCTAAGTTAACAACCAAAGAAGTAGTAATACAGTTATGTACTGTCAGAAAGAAACATGCAGAATCAAAGTTTGTGAAATCTGAAAACTTCATTTGACATTGAATAGCACAAAATGCAGTGCTGTCACTAGGGTTGGTGTCACCCAGTGCAGAAACTCATTGTGTCCCACCCCCACTGACCTTCTCTCATACCATAGAGAATCCTTAGTGATTTTTTTTGTACTAATGTTACTTGTAATTAATAATTCCTGTATGTCAGTGAATATAATATCAAATACAAATTACAACATTAATTAGCTGGAAGCTACTTTATTTGATCCATGTGTTCCAGGCCCATGTAAGCTCTCATGGCCCACTCATTCCCAAACCTGATGAAAACAGCATTCAACCATGATCCAGTCATTGGCAGAATTGATGTCCATCTCCCCATGCAGCCGATGACCAGTAAAGTAGATTGGATGGGGAAATACGCTTGTGACAATAGTGTCAACATTGAGACTACATACCAATCATGTATACAAAATAGTTACAGATGAGTAAATCAAGGTATCTTTTTCATATTCATGATTGCTACTTAGGACTTTACCACATGGAGGAAAATGGGAGTGGGAGTGGGAACTGGGGTTTAAACTAACATTATTCCATTAAAATTACATGATTGCATTGCAGATTTTCTCACACATTGCGATTAAAGAGATGTTTTTCAGCAATAACCAGATAACAGTCAGCAACAAATCATTCATGGGATTTCTCTGTGATTGATTTGTTGCTGGTTATTACCTGGTTATTGCTGGAATAAGTCCTCTTTAATCACGACATCATGTGAAAATCACACGATTTTCATGAGATAATGTCCATTTAAACCCCAATTTTCACTTATTTTCCAGCTAATTAATGTTGTAATTGTGATAAAGTATTTAGTCTAAGTTTGGACACTGTTACCACAATTGGAACATCCCTCCCCCCAACCAACTTTACTGGCCATCAGTTGCATGGAGAGATGGAGGTCCATGCTGCTAATGGTAGGAACAAAAGTGAATGACATTTCTGTCAAGTTTTTCGGTGGGGCAGTCAGGCCAGGGGTACTCATTCTAGCCAATTTTGACACAAAAATTGTGTTTACACAATCAAAGCAACCTTTTTGTTCAGAAAACAGTAAATATATTCAGAAAACAGGAAATTTGGCACAAAGTGTACAGTTTTTGTTTATTTGTGTGAGTGTGTATGAGCGTGCATGCACATGTGTGTGTGTTTATTTTTTCAGGAAAAAAGTCCCAGATCATGAAAAATATTAGGACAATTGACCATTTTTTCAATGGGCTGTTTCAAAGTGTTGAAACATCCTTTTTCTTCAAGAATGAGAAAATTTATAAGTATTGTTTCTACTCTTAACTAGTACATGGAACAGAAAATAGCACTCTTTCTATTTCTGTAGTACTATATATGGAACTATACCATATATAGTATATGGTATATATGGTAGCTTTTTAGCCTGTGACAGGAATTTAGAGGACTTTAACAAAATGCGATAGAATGCATCAGCTTAAGAAACACCCAAAATACTCAAAATTCTCTGAGGATTTTTGTGTTCTTTGAGGCATTACACAGTAACTAATTCATCTTTGGAAATTTTAGTTGTTGCCAGTTTTTCTAGTTCTTCTTCTTTCATGTAGTTTTCTTTCTTTTCTTTTTTCAAAGCTTAGTTTTCATGGAAGTGGTAAGCCAATGTCTGAGCTATACTATTTTAGATGAAAGGATGGACTCACCTGACTGACATAAGTCCACCAAATTGCCTATTAATGGCTCCTTTCATGTAGTCTTTCTTTTCTTTTGTAAAAAGCATCATGTGACATTCTTTTGGCGACATGTATACAATGTCAACATTGTTTGGAAATAATTTAGGGCAACACCTTGTTTCAAAACATAGCTTTGGAAATTACTTTGGCCCTTTTGCTTACTCTGATTTTGTTTGGGCCATGTTGGATTTATGCAAACCAGTTTGGCTTCTAGTCCAAAGCTGAGGCCCAGTTCAAATATCTGAGGCTTCATATGCTTCGAGTCACTTTAAGTGAAGCTTTGTTTTGCATTTGAGAGAGCCCCACTTTTTCTAAAGTAGCCCATTTTGGTTCAGAATTTGGGTTTCATCTGGAAAAGATGCACAATCTTGGTAAATAATTTCCTGTGCACACCGGCCATAAAGACCAGCCTGGTGGTGGAGTCGGGGCATGGCATCCATACGACGCGTGTCCCGACTCTGCCCACAAGGTGGCAAGATGCTGTGTGCCATTCCACATGACGTATTGTGTCATGGTGATCCTCTGGCGCTGTGTCCCCTGATGCAGCACCAAAGGAGTGCTTTAAAGCTGTTGCATCCTGGCTATCATGCCCTTTCCAGTGTGCAAAAAAGAGTCGATTTTTGCATCTCCTTTTTGCACCCTGAAAAGACCAGATCTGGGGCCATATCGTGCGGTTCCTGTAGCCCCAATCTGGGGAACATGGAGGCAGCTGCAGGTCACCCCTTCAGGGGAGGTCTTCACAGCCCCTCATTACCTAGGTTAGCACACATGTGAGCTGCTGATTCAGTGCAATCTTATGCATTTCAGGCAGATATTAAAACAAAGGTTAAGATCAGAATATTAGCCAAAGAAGCTTCTCTGAAGAAGTTTGATATAACTAATAAAAATGTGTACAGAAGGGCATCATATGCACAGCTCCTGGTCTGTTTTATTCCCTGTTTTTCTTTTTTCTTTTTTTTTATTAAGCCATGCAATATTGCAACACACTTTAATATGAAAATATAGCACAATGGCATTTCCCTTAAAAACAAAACAAAACAAAAAAAAGCCCAACTTAACTTTAAAACGAAGTAGATTTCAATACAAAATTTAAAATGCAATTTTTTTTTTAAATTATTCCTCTTGGATTACAAGATCCCATTTCATTCTTGGCAACTTTTATAATGGTTCCCTTTTTTTGGACTAGTAACATTCTGCTTTTTCAAGAAGTCCCTCCTGTCAGCTAATATTAATACATCAGAGTAGAATAATTTGTCAGAAATCATGAGTGACTCAGAATTAAATGCCCAGTTCTCTAAATCCTAACCAGAGATGGGCAACTATTGGAGGCTAGGGAGTTACATCAAAGCCCTAGGGGATTTTGGAAGACTGCATCCCTTGAAGTACCTCTCCCCAATAAAGAAACTAAATATTTTGCCCTAAAATCCCCTTTAGAGGACATGGGACATTGTTTGCCATATTTTATTCCACTACCCAGACATTTTAGACCCAAAAGAGCCATTTTTGCAACAGGATGTGACCAGAAATTGAGTTCCTGGTTATTTTCTGTTTTTAGAAACACATTTCCTTTGCTTAATGGTCTGTGGAAGAGAAAATGTACACAAATGCCTCACACAGAAAGTTTGGGGGAATTTAGAGGGGGAGGTTAATTACATTTTTTCCAATTTTGTTTGACTCCTGATTCCCATTGAAAGCATAAAAACATACCAAGAGTCTATCCCTTGATCTTAATCAAAGAATACCTTTAAATTATACCTTTTTCTCCTCTTTGAACAGAAAGTGAGACATAGCGAGGTATAAATCAGTATGTTCTAATAACAGAGACCATTATGTCATCCCCATGGTTTTTTCCTGGTCCTTGACCCCTCCGAATCCTCAGACAATCCAAAAAGTGAGGGTGGGTGGATTGAGTCTCCTGAAGCCTTTAAGAAGATCATGTCTTGCCAAAGCCAAGGCGGTTCTTTTTGGGGATTCATAAGCAATATAAAACACATGTGGTAGTTGGAAAGCCTTGAGATTTATTACACAATCAGTATCTTATACAGAAGAATATGCTTAAATCATACTAAGCAAACACCTCTGTTCAGCTATGGGGAGCCCCAAAACGTTAGCAGTGTAGGGGAATCTTTCTGTAGCCACCGAAAATACAGCACCTCAAACCTGAAGGTCCATGCTGAAGTTCTGACCTTGTGTCCACGTCTTAGGTGTTTTGATAGATTTTATTTTATTGTCTCAAAATGACTTAACAGTTGCCTATACCTCGGATGAACCATATGATTGGGATGGCACCATTCCAAGGCCATCAATCAGGTAGTTAGGTCAACAGGTGCAAGCCATGAGCCTTGCACCACTCCAAGATCATTAATCAAGTCATTATTTCTGTACCAGTGTTTAAGATTCCTTCATAAGCAGTTCTGAGATATTTAGGCTAGCAAATGTACACGATACAAGAACAAAGATACAAAATACAAGATACAAAATCAAAGCAAGCTCCTCCTGAAGAAGAAGGCCCTATTCTGAAGGCATGAAGGAGCAACAGTGACAAGCCACTACACCTCCTCAATATACTGCATCTACCAGTGGTTGCTCATACACTTCCACACCATTAAAATATTTGAAAAGTTTGATTTCTACACACACACACACACACACACACACACACTAATTTATTAATTCATTTTGGTAGTATTTGCAGCTCCCAGAAGATCACAACAACAGCTTGTTGGGTTCTCTGCATTTGTATTTGCACACCCATATTTTATATGTAGTCAGCTAGTGCTTAAGACTTCAGGTCTTTTAGAAGGGCATCAGAAGAAGAAGAAGAAAAGCCGGAGACACAAAAATTTCTAGAGTGATAGGGATATCATATTCTCAGCTAACATTTCATGGACTCAGTCAGAACTAATTAGGGACATTTTTTAAAGACAATAAAACATGGGACAACAAATAAGATTGCACTTAGAAATGATATTAAGATCATTATCTACACTGACTTCCCACTTCAGTTGAGTCACACTCTGCATTCTGGTTCCCAAATACACTGTGTTTTGTTTAGCTGAAAATCAGTTGAGAGCTCTCTACTGCAGACCTCTTCCCCTTCCAATTATCACAGCTCTATTCAATGTACAACATGTTCTTGCTTTAAAAAAAAAGTAACGAAAAACTAATTTATATCAGCTTCTTTCTGCTAGTGCCCTTTGTTTATGCTCCTAATGTTACTTTTGCTCTGATTTATTTGTACAGCCTGATGCAGAAGCAGAGCTTACATATCAATTAATTATATTTAAGTATATTGACAAATGCCCTTTAGACAGGTCCCATTAACTTGCAGTATTCTGATATTGTTTTTGTGCACCTTCAGGTTGCTTCCAGCTTATGGCAAACCTAAGGTGAAGATATAATAGGCTTTACTTGTCAAGATTTGTTCAGAGACAGTTTACTCTCTGTGGCTGAGAGTGTGTGACATCCCCATAGTCACCCAGTGGGTTTGCATAATTGAGCAGGGATTCAAACCCTGATCTCCAGAGTCAGAGTACATCACTCAAACCAATGCACCATGCTGGCTCTCAACTTGCAATATATGACGGGTTAAAATGGGTAGAGGATATGCATGTGTAAAACAAGCCCTGCCCCTGACCTGAATATTCCCATGTACCTGTTCAAAATTATCTTTGCAGAGGAGTTGGATGGGGTGTGTACTGTTAGTGTAATATGTCTTTAAACAACAGAAAAATATTTTGATTGACAAGTAACAGTTGACTGTTGACAGTTGGAATGTTCTGTTGGTTGAGAGTTATAACTGAAATAGCTGTGTATGGATGATTGCTGTGTGTGTGTGTGTGGATTAAGTTTGGAGCTGCGTAACAGACTGAAGTTGATTATAAGTCAGAGGTGTGTGTGCCAGGAGTTGGACTAAATATAATTACAGACTGACATGTACATGTGCTCGACTGAACAGAAGTACAAAGTACTCTATAATCAGGAATCTTGCAAATCTGTAGTTACCACAATAATTCTTATTGCACTCATAGGGCCTTCCCATCTCCTACACTATTTGGAGCAAACCAGCAGGTACTGGAAATCTATTTTCTTGTAACTTAAACATTTTGCTGACTACAAGTGAAACATAAGTGGCATATACAGAAGCTATTCCAGCTGTGTTCAGAGGTGCTTATTTCCAGTTATTAGAGACTTTGGTCTTTCCTTTCCAATTATTTTCCAATCTTCATAGAAGATTTGGGCAGCACAGGATTTCAAGGGAGAGTAAATCCTTGCACAAAGGATACTTGCCAGATTCCACTCTTTGCTATGTATTTTCCCTCTGCACACTATAGAAGGGCTCCTTCAAAGCATAGAACTCGTCTGCATTCTGGAATCATTTCTCATTGCCCACATTGGGGTGATTGGGAAACAGTGCTATTTGGCACCAAGATGAATGTTTTTTTATTACAGTGAAACAGTAAATAATCATCGTCACTACCTCTGGGTCCATTGGTATAGGTCTTGTCCAGCTGACTTCAGCATATGTGTTTATGTCTCAGCCGAAGATACAATCTTAAGATAAATATTTGGATTGGCTAAATTGAAAATGTAGACAATTGTCACTTGGAATCAATCAAAAGATTGTTTGCTTATGAACATTATTCCTCACCCTGGAATTTTGGAGGTGTGGAATCCTGGTTCCTCCTCTCTTCTTCTGTTTCCCACACTGCATATTTGCATTTATTTTGTCTATTTTTCTATGCCAATAAAATACATCAATGCACAATGATATTATGTATTTGTTGATCTATTGTTGTTCTCCATCTTGATCCATAGAGAGATGCCAGTACATGTTGTTGTTGATGTTTCTTACTAATCTCTCTCCATGGGTTGCAGTGGGGAACAACACAAAGCAACAAATTCACAACACCGGTTAAAATCTAGGATCATAATTCAGCCATATGTGACAGCATCCAAAAACAGACAAAATAAATGATTGTTACTTACTGATATGTACATAGAGTTATTGCTTAGGGGAAGGTACAGTAATGTTGGAAAGATATAGGTGAGTTGGGGATAATCCTAGGTGTCCTTTTGCTGGGTTATAAACTTAATAAAACCTATAAATTAACACACACATACACATAGAGCACTGACCTCTGCCAGTATGACTTTGGTTTCCTACAAAAATTGAACAGATCTTGGCTACAAATTTTATTGTCTTCTTTTACTGCTATTTTCCCCAAATACATTTCTGCTTATTTTAAAATTATTTTCATGGAATAAAAGATACATAATATAAAATTTCAGTAACTCAGTTAACAAAATGCTATAGCAATAAATTTATCATTGTTTTTTTTTATGTATAGCTTTCAATTAGTGCATCAGTTTTTCCATCTATGCCAGAGCATAGGTTTTGTTTAATCAGTCTCTTACAGTTAATCCTTCAGCACCTCTCCAATGTTTGGAAATTTCAATACAGCTCCTGTAATTAAACTGAAATCAATTCCTTATGATGGAGAGAGGCATTGGGACCTTTATGTGTCCAAAGCATTAAGAAAGTTCCATATTCCTGGACTGTTTGAACTGATATTTAAGCTGGAATGAGCAGTAAAATTTTCCAAAATGTTGATACCATAGGGTATCTTAGCTATATAGAGAATTGTACTCTGTTCATTAAATCAAACAAAGCACTGATAGATTTTTATGAATTTGATAAAGTTTAAGTGTAGTCCCATACTGCTTATAGAATTTTATATATATATATATTTTCTCAGCATTCTGTGGAGATTATTGTAGAAGCATGGAAATGTTCCCCATTCAACATCAGTGGGCGGCATATCTAGTTCTGTTTCCCAAGAAATGTCTGACCCTGGTGACAGACAATTGGGATAAAGGGAGTATATATGTTTAAAATCATTGGAAAAACTTGTTTTTGTTGAGAAACTGTGGTGGGGACCATCCTGAACTGCTGAGAATCTTCATTTTGTGAGTTATTCTATACAACATTTGCACATGGTTACTTTGTACAAAAAACATCATTTTCTCTGCATGAAAAACCTTCTTTAGCCTTACTCAGAATAAGCCTGGTGTCATTCCGATCCTCTTGACTACTATACCCATTCTGTGCATGTGGTGGTGGTGGGAAGGCATTTTAGGATTATGAGACAAAACATCTGAAATTAACCTGATTAAGGAAGCCTTTTCTAACCTGTATTCTTGTTAACTCTTAAGTAGCATCAACTGATGGAGAGTTCCTAACTCTCATACTACTGATTCATCGCAAATGCCAGCCATCTAGGAATGTAGTCCTTTGCTTATTTTGATCTCACATGCAAAAACAAATTTCTAAAGTTCTGTGCACATAGATTAAAAGAGGTCGTTTTTATTTTTAAAAAATGTTGTTATTATTATTAATGTTATTCTTCTTGGCTTTTCAGGACCTGTTTCTGACATTTTTAGTTTTTCACAAAGCTAAACTACATTTAAAAACAAAACATTACTTTTTGCACACACACACACACACACACAAGAGGGAGTATTTATGCCCCATCCTTCAGCTAGAAAGGCTCTCAGAATAGTTTACAAATTTTGATTTGACAATTCCCTGACCTCAAACTTACAATCTAAATAAAACACAAAACATAATGTAAAAGGATCAGCAGAGAGGGGAGAGAATAAGTACAGCAGATACTGTCTATTCCTTCATCCACTGTCAGGGGTGAGATATGATGGAACTGTTCCTGACTCTTCTCTCCCTCCCAGATGATAGCAGTCATGTTTTGTGTAAATAAAATTTTCACACAAATTTCTTATGACAATTCAATCTTTCTATGACATAACTCAATAACATAGACATTCTCTCTCAAGGATAAAAAATGTGATGTTCTTCAAAATCCTAAACCATAAAAAATAATGAAAACAACTGAGTGAGAGAATGGGTGTGACCTAATATGAGTCTTAGCAACTTTCTGTACAGTTGTTTGCTTTTAGAGAAACACAATTATCATTCCCATTATCCTCAAACCCGCAACCGAAGAAATGAAGGTTACTAAAGATTAGTAAACCTTGCCACCTGTATTGGGGAGTGATATTCACTCTTTATGTGATATGATATTAAATGATCTGAACTGCATTTCCAGGACTAATGTGGATTAGAACATAATTATCTTTTATATTGTGCACTTTTCTGAGTTCTGTAATGTCATTCTTGACTAAAAATATATACTATATAAAGTCAAGCTAAAACTACAATTTTGGGGGTAAAATGTCTTTAGAACCGTGGTTTTAGAATTTGAATAAAGTAGAATAATGCAGATATGGGACAGAGCATGTGTGTGAATAAACACACAATATTCTCTCTAACTTTATTCACATTAAAAGCCATTCAGTCTGAGAAGATAAAACAACATTTGATTATATAGAAAATGCCTCACCACTGAGTCAAAGCACCCACCAGCTTCCATACATATGTCTGAGTATGATAAAAGATATCTCTGTTTTTGATAATAAAAACGGGTTTAGTGTGATGCCGAACTGGTTTGATGACAGTCTTCCAAACAAACCCAGAAGTGGAAATTGCCTTGCACTAAAATGATTATCTGTGTTTTTCTTTCTACCACTTAGTTGTTACAATGAAGCATTTGGTTACATTGTACTATTGGAAGGCTCATTTGCTTCCAATCAGGATCTTTCACTTCTCAACTCTTTTGTGGGCTACCAGCCCCTGTCTCTGTAATCCTACTTTCATGCCATTTTTAGGAAGGAGAGGGGAAAAAACCCTCCAGAGACTGGAGGCAAAATAAACCAAACCACCCTGTAGAGAAAAGATAAATTTTCAGAACTTGAAGATCAGAAGATATTTTATTTTAGAAGAGGATAATTTATCTTCTAAGTGGATTTGAAAGCCCTTATCATTCTTATAGAAATTGCCAAAGATAACAAGTCTTTTCAAAATTGTTATCTCATTCAACAAAGTTATCTAGAAACTGAAATGATGCCTATGCAAAAGTATGCTTCAATATTAGTTTGCAGGCTGTGAAGATGCATGCTATTTGTTAGTACATACTTTACTGACTAAATTGCTATCTTGTGTAATGAAAGGAAAAATTACATACTTTGTCACTGAACAAACATGATGTGCTACAAATCATCCTTACTTAAGGACACTCTTTAAAGGATATAAACATGTGATTTATCAATTTGGAAAACAGCCTAATTTAATTTAGAATGATTCAGAAATGACCAAACTTGACTTATGTCTGAATTTGAATTTACAATCAGAAATCTGAACCTTTGATCCTCCTTATTGTCTAAACCAGAAATAATTTTGAAAACCCACTTAGAATTGAATGAAATTAACAAACATAAAAGCCAATGAAGAGAGGCTTATACTTTCCAAATTTCAGATTCATATATAAAGGAAATGTTGAATTATGCACCTTTACATGTTGATTTTATTTCTTTATTTTTTTAAAGGAGCTGCCCATATTCTTTCTCCTTTATTTCCTCCCTGCAAGAATTGGCCTATGCTTCCCTAGATAGATTCACTTCTGAAGTGATGAGATTTTCCAAATTTCAGAAGTACAGTTTGTGCAAAAACAAATGTAATTTGTGAGTTGCCTGAAGAATGTGCCTATCCTCCAAATTTGTGGTGGCAAAGAGTTATGTCAATGATGTACAGAATAAAGGTAGCCATAGTTTAAAGACTTATATAACTGATGTAGTGAATTTGTAGAAAGAAACACTTCAAATTAAGAGTAGAGAAAGTGATTTGCTTCTCCTTCCTGACCTCCACAGCTATGGGGGCAATTTATATGAAACTATGTCACAGAGGTGTCCATTGGCAAGAAACATGCAAAATATCAGAACAATAGGTAAAGGGATTACATTGCTGCAATGGAGATCAGGAAGGGAGCATCTAAAGATTTCTTTATTGTCTGTTTTGGGTCTATGTACCAAAGTCACAGATAATGCCATAAAACAAGATGTTAATGCTCTGACAGAGGAACAGCAGAGGAAGAAGCACTTGAACATCACTTAACATCCAGAAGTATTAAAGAAAATACCTAGTGCTATACTTCCCACAGACTGTAGTAAAGAAGTTTTAATATTAATATATTTATTACACCCTGGTCTGGGCAGCCATCAACACCAACCAACTCAATGCACACCCAGTGGAATGAAATCAGAGTACCAAGAGATCAGATCACCAACAGTACCATGGATTTTTTTTTTAAAAAAAAATGACACACTCCCCAATCCAACAGGGGCCATGGGGGATGGGGAAGAAGTGGGTATGTGCAGGGGATCACCAGGACCATGCTGTGTGAATGTGTCATTGGGAATGCTGCTGTGCTATACAGACAGTCAGTGGACCATGCAATTGAGTGACCTATTGCATAGGGCATCCAATGGACCAGCAGCTTGATGGAATGGGGGTGATCTGTAGGTGCTGCTTGAGAATCGGTGGGCTCATGCACATGCATTTGTGTTGGAATGGAGAGAAATTGTGTGGCATGGCCTTTAGCCATGAATGCTCCCTTTTTTAGGGTCCTTGCTCAGAGTGGGGGGGCAGGGGTGGTGCAGGCTGTGCATCAGTTGTCAATCCATTGTGGTACCTGGTGATGCAATCAGCAAATTCTCCCTCCAAATTGGGAAATTCTGAGGGTAAGCTGGATTTCCCCCTCAACAACAACAACAACAACAATAAATGATTTATTTATAGCCCGCCTGGTCACAGAGAATCTGGGTGGGTTACAGCAATATAACACAGGAAATACAATGAAAATCAAAATTAATCCCTCCCCAACTCCTCTGTCTGTTCCTGGCCTAAATCCTGGAAGACATCCTAAATACATAAACTCAATCAGTCTCTAGTGAAATATCAAAAACCACTGACCACAGGATCAGTCCTGCAGTAGATAGCTTTATCATATCAGTAAAGAGCTCTAAAAACAATTTACTATGATTAGATGCTAGAGCTGTCACTTAGAAAACAACACCCTCTTTCCCCTTCCCCACTCTGTCTACTCCAGTGTGTGTAAGGCTTAGGAAGAAATATATCAGTTTTTGAAAATACACTCCAATTCAAACATCCCCCAAATCTACCCAAATGAACCCAATTTGATTCTGGATTTTGGATTAAAACAGCGTTGAACATTTTAGTGAAAGTGAGACACAGCTGCTTGTTAAAACAAATTGTACAATACTATGGAAAGTGCTGCATCATTTTATAGACTTTAAAAATTAGAAGCACTGAATGAATTATTTGAATCTTTCTGATAAAGCAGGTAGTACTTCTGCATTTTCTGTGTGTTTGTTCTATATTTCACAAGGGAAAGGACACTAGCTCTATATTGGTCTTTCATTTCCCTAGCATCTACACTAATTTTCACAAATTGCAAGAAGCTCAACAAAAATGTTTTTGTGGCTCATGTGGCTCATGAAGACGAGAAATCTCATGTGGCTTACTGGACGGAAGTAGCTATTGTGGTATTTTATGGTTCTGTACTGGTATTGTTCACCCTTTTTATAAACAACATCTCTTCCGACAGGCCTTCCCAGAAGCTTCCTAACTTCCCAGCTCCAAAACTAGAAATCTTGCTCACTGGGTTTTCCCTTCCCTAACACTATGTCCCCGAGCCTTGGCCATGATGTTCAAGGAATTGTTGTTTTTTTAAATGTATTATATTGCATTACTTTTATCTTTGCGCTGGTTTTAACTATTGCTTAGTTTAATTCAGTTTTAAGGGGTGGGAGGTTGGGTAGTGGGTGATTGTTGAAACAGAGGAGTGGGTTATAAATTATTATTATTATTATTATTATTATTATTGACTAGAAGACATCCATCCATGAGATCTGGGAGTGTTGCTCTACCTGTCCAGACCAATTGAACCCAATCAAGCTGTCAACATGGCAAAAAGAACCAGAGGCACTCCAGGGTTTCTGGAAATTCCAGGGTTTTCACTGGCTGAAAACCACCTGTCCTCCCTGGAAGTAGCTATATGTCCTGAAAATTACCAGTAATGTCTTTGAAGTGAGTGTGGCATTTCTCACTGGTGTATACAAGTCAAATGTTCTAGCAAATATGTCACATATTATTGATATAAAAGACAATTCATGGCTAAGAGGCGCTTTTATACTTTGTAGAATGAATAGGGCTCTGTAGAAGGAATAACGTCTCCATCCTGATGTACTCTGTAGCCCTCTTGTAGCCTTTGAAAGATGGCCAGTGTCTTAATTAGCACTAGGAAGGAAAAGAATCCTGCAACAACTCACAGTCACAAACCTTATTAAACCATCCTGGATGGAGTTAGAAGCCTTTTGGCAACCTTTTTGGTCTCCACAGAGCTCCAACTTCCTGGCATGGGAGTGATTTGCATATTGCTAATCATTACATTCAGTGCTGGAGTTTCCTTCTTAATTAGCTCTTTTTAAGTGCATCAAAGCTTGAGTAGACATACATTCAGTTGACAGCTCACTAATTGCTTTTTATGTTGTCATATTTGTTGCAAAGCAGCTTTATGATCTTAAACCTCTACAACAGTTTAATTTGCCCTAGAACTTGATATTATAAAAAGCTACAATCTGAGGTCTTTTTAACAACTAATTTTAGACAGTATTGGACTATTTTACCTCTTCCTATGAACCATAGGGTGTGTCAGTACATCCAAAGATGAAAACTGTAAAACTGTAAAACCTATTACATGAGCAGTTGGTATTCTCCAAAGACATCCATGTTGTGTTGTTCATCATACTGCTCATCCTGGCTGTTTAAGTAAAAGTGTGTGCAAGCTGTATATAGTAAATGTATTTATTCAATTGTTTGCAAGTATGCAGGCAAAGACAATAAGAAGTGGGAATGCTGCTAGGAATGTGTATGTCATGGTTGGTCTTGCCAAAGTTCTCAATTTTCCAGAAGCAAACTCATTCCAAATTGTGAAGTGAGGAGTTATTTCTTTTCTCAGTGTGGAAACTTGTGTGGTTCTTTTTAATATATATACTCATCCCTCCACATTTGCATCTTTGACTTCTGCAGATTTGATTATTCATGGATTTTATGAATATGATCTCTCCTGAAATATCTAGGTCCTCCAGTGCAATTGTATGGTCAACTTGAACCAAAAGTCACCCTGAAGGACCCAGAGATTCCTCGAGAGAACACTCCACTTGTCATTTGTAGCTCCTCCAGTGCAATTCTATGGTCAATGTCTGGCAGATGTTGACCACAGAGTTGCACTGGAGGACCTAGAGATTGTTACAGAGTTGTTCCCTCAGGTAAAAACATAGTGTTTTTGTTATTTTTGGTTTTTCCACATTGATGGGGGTCCTGTGCCACTGACCCCAGCAAAAGTGGAGGAACAAATGTATTTCTATGTGATTTTTTTTTAAAAAAATGGATCTATTTTATTATGCTTATTATCCAAATAGAGGCAACATGCATTTCCCCATGTCTGCAGCAAACTGTCACCTCTTAGATGCTGTTGGAATGCAGCCTTCTTCAGCCTTAGCCGGCATAGACAATGATGAACTATGCTAGAACTTAGGCTCCATTGGTTTCTGGGCCCTTGCATTTCCCCTCCTATGCATTAAAGTGTGTTTATACCTATTTGACATATGTATACAACTTCCATGCACATGATTTGTGACTACAAATGACAATCAGGACCACAGCCAGGAGGAGTAAAGCCCATTATTTTTACATTCCATACAGAATTAATGAATTTCAAATTTTATGTCCATGCCTAATTCACACAGCCCATTTAGTCACTTAAAGGCTGCCACCACACTGCAGAATTAATGCAGTTTGATACCAGTTTAACTGCTATGGCTCAATCCTGCAGAATTCTGGAATTCATAGTGGTACCAGAGTTCTCTGACAGAGAAGGCTAAAAATCTCACAAAACTAGAAATTCCACAATTCCAAAGAGTCATATAAGTTTAAATGGTATTAAACTGAATTAATTTTGTAGTGTAGGTGCAGCCCTAGCCTGGTGGCAGATGTCACAAATTTATGCCAGCAGACTGTGCCCCATGATCACCAACTGTGCTACTACATTGTACAGTATATGTGTACAGAGATGCTCCTTGCAAGTAGGATCATTGACCAACCAGGATTTCTCTATTATGTGTGGGAGGCCTGTGCATGAAGTCCTTGCAGACTGCTTTCAAATGCATAGACATAGGTGCTAAGGCTGATACAAGTATAAACAGTGGAGATTGGACTAGTGAATGTAATTCCCTGCACACCTGTTTTGCTGGGGATAGAAATAACCTTTGAAAATATCATCCTTCCCTATAGAAGAAAACATGTTTTTTGAATGTAAAAAAAAAAAGTTGTTAAGAGCAATGAATGGTTTCCGGGGAAGGGGAACCTCTTCTAGAAACTACCCCCCTGCAGGACCTTGCAGGGTAAAGACTTTGTTCACATTCTTTGTGGTTCTTCAAGTCATTTCCAACTTATGGTGACCCTAAGGCAAATCTATTATGTTTTTATTTTGTTTTGTTTTGTTTTTGACAAGTTTCTTCAGAGGAGGTTTGCCACTGCCATCCTCTGAGGCTGAGTGTGTGTCACTTGACAAAGGTCACACAGTGGGGTTTCAGCAGAGATTCCAACCCTGGTCTCAGTCCAAAACTCAAACTACTTTTCCACACTCATTCCCAAAGGCCTTAAAAATGGACAATTACCAATGTGACTCCAAGTAAAAATGAAGTAGAAAGACAAGCTGATTTTCCAGCAAAAATAATTATTTCTTTATTAAAAAGACAAGAAACAGACAGCGGTAGAAGCAACAGAACTTATTCAATGCAAGCTGTTTCTCACAGTATAAAGATGGGGGGGGGGCAGTGCAAAATGAAAGCTAAAAACCCTTCCCCAAAACAATCTAAAGGAGCTTGAGCTAAGCTAAAGACTAAAACACATACATGGATCTTCTCACAGTCCAATGTGAAGAAGATAACTGGAGAATAGAGCAGCAGGTCAAAGAGAGGTGATGTTCAGGATGGACACAGGTCAAAGAGAAATTCTGTGTGTTCATATTTTAAAGGCCTTCCTAACTTGGCAGGCAATTGCCTAAGAGTGAAGGTAACACCTCTGGGTAAAGCAAACATGAAATCAACATGTGTTTGCAAAAGGGCAGAGGTTAACCTCATTACAGGTTCTAATAATGGCTCTTAAGTGGTTGGAGCAGATAGAGACAATGGCCTGTGTATACCCAATGAAAAGCCTGTCAGTATAGATATTTAACTCACAATGGGGGTGAAACAGTCTGAGCCAGTTTGGCAAGAGTCCATTCCATCCCTCACAATCAGTACAACCATTTCCTTGTCAGTGGAGGTGGGGTGAGGTTGTTTGAAAATTCCCATTTACAATTTGGCTTTTCCAAGATCGACAAAGTTCTAGGCTATTATCAGCCCTTTTGTTTTGTTGTCAGCTACCCTTGAGCCAACCTCCACTCTTATTGACTTTGTGTATGAGACATCTCCCAGATCCCCTATCCTCAACTGATCTGCTCAGGTTTTGTAGATTCAGGCCCATGACCTCCCTAGAAAAGCGCTGTTTTCCTCTATTTCTACTTCATTCTACCTTTCCTGGCATTATTGTCTTTTCCAGTGATTCATGCCTTCTCATGATGTGACTGAAGTATGACAGCTTCAATTTAATCATCTTGGCTTACAGGGAAAGTCCACATCTTGACCATAGGTATTTTCAGTACTCTTCTCTAGCACCATATCTCAAATGAGTTGATTTTCTTTTTATCCGCTTTCTTCATTGTCCAGCTCTCCCTTTGCACTTTTTTTCTATACTTTCCTTAGTAATTATTCCAACTCCATGATGTTTTCATGTAGTAGTATAATGTCATCCACATATCTTAGATTGTTAATGTTCCTTCCTCCTATCTTTACTCTTTCTTCTTCTAAATCCAAGCCTGCTCTTCATATCATATTTGCTGGATACAGGTTGAACAAGTAGGGTGATAATATGTCTGATCCTCTTGGCAATTGGGAACTGTTCCATTTCTCCATATTCTAACAGTTGCCTCTTGTCCTAAGAACAGATTTCCAAAAAACAAACAAACAAACGAACAAACAAACAAACAACCCATACTTTCTTTACACAACCAAACACACACAAAGACACACACAACCCACACAGAATAATTTAAGGAAACATCTTGGGAAGTGTGAATGCCAGGTGAAAAGTTCAAAAAAGCCTCACTTCTCTCTTATTCCTTCCATCTACCTTTCCCCAGGAAATTAATAATAGTGAGTACAATTGGCCCTCCTTATCAACAGATATTTTAACCATGAATTTGAGCATACATGGCTTGAAAATATTCCCAAAGAGTATAAACTCCAAATAGCAAACCTTGATTTTCCATTTTATATATGGGCACCTTTTTGTTGTGTCATTATATTTAATGGTACTTGAGCATCCATGGATTTTGTTATCCACGGGGGGTGGGGGTGGGGGGTGGGTCCTGGAACCAAACCCAAGCAGATAACAAGGGTCCACTGTATTCTTTCCATCCCTAGTTCTATAAGGGTGAGCTCTGATATATGTGGAAAATTGAGGTGGGCAATTAGGTGGAGGCCAGTAGCCAATTTTACACCCACCCATACCCACACCCACAAACCAACGGGGTGCACCTCCCCAAGCACACCAAAATATTTCTTTTTCCTCTGTTTCTCCTTCAAAGTGGAGACCATAAGTGGCATTACATTATTTCCTGACACACATTTGAAGGAGAAAATGGAGACAAGGGTGAATTGGAGGGGTGGGGTAAAGATTTTGTGAGTCTGCGTGCATCTGCATTGTTGGAGTCCTTGGGTACAATTTTCAGGTTAGTTTTGTCCCAAACCTCATTCAGGCTTCATAGGAGTGTGGGAGAACTTCAAGTGCTGAAGAAATGAGGGTCCAGGGGCAGCACACAGAGCACAGGAAACAGTTTCCCCACACCATGTTAAACCTATTTGTAAACAAATTATAATTATAATTGGTCTTCCTTAGATTCATTTAGGGCTGCTTTAAGGGGTGGCCTATGATCTTAACAGTTATGTGTGTTTCACCTCAAAGAGGTGTGTCTTGCTCAGGTAAATGGCCAAAAACTAAAGTGAATTCCCATAATATATGTTAATCAACAGCCCATTATTTGTCTTGTGGATATTACAAAAAGCTGTGATTTATTTCTTTGAAGTCTGCACTTTTGCTATAGTGACTTTTAAACTTCAATGTACTTTTTCTTACACATTTGCCTTGTTCTTATTCACATCTGCACAAGTCATTCACCTAGTCCTTAAAACCAAAGTGTTGCTCTCAGTTCCACCTATTCTATTTTATTGTTCTGATGGCAATGAACCCTCTGGCCTGTGGACATTGTAACTGCTTAAAAAATAATAGTATCAGAATATAGCTTCTATGAATGAAGAAAAAAGTGCCCAGTGTGAAATGGTTGAAAACTTCATATTGGAAAAACAATAGACCTGCCCTCCTTCCTTTTTGGAAAGATTAAAACCTGGGGGGGGGGGGGACACAAAATAGAGAACCTAAGGCACAGGTGACAGGAAAGCAAGAGGCAAGGAGGAAATAATCTGGAAAAAGAGGGATAAACGGGAAGGTCAGCTGAAAAGGAAGAAAATGGGTGCATGTATGTAGTGGGGGAATAAGAAACTAGAAGGTAAAGAGACAAGACAATAAATGATAAAAGCAGAGCTATGAAACAATTTCACAATATTAAATGCCTCTCCAACATCCCTGAGAATACTGCTAGGTTATAATGTAGTATCACATTTCAGGGGGAATACCCTTTTCAAGAATGTAGTAGGAAGGTTGTGGTAGTCCACAAGAAACTGCTATATTTTAAAGAGAGAGGTAGAAAGAATTCCTATTGGCTTGTGACATTGTGAATTATCAAGAAGAAAGAAGTGAGAAAAAACAACAATGCCTCTTCCTGAACAAATTTCCCTATAGTTCAAGAAGATCTGTTTCTGAATTTATTTTGTATGCTCCATCACCAAGAAAGGTAAGGTTTATGGGAAGGTGCAACAGGCCTGCTTGTCTTGGCACCTAATTCTAAAACTCTCACCCTAAAGAGTTTAGGATGTCCTCTTCTTTATTTATCTTTAGGGTGTCTGTTCAAACTTTTTTGTTGTATTTGATGTCTGTATTAATTTAAATGTATTACCTCTGCTTTCTGCTTTTAAGAATATTTCCTCCTACAATCATTTTATTTCTTTGTTCAAATTTCAAAATTTAAACAAATTTGTAAATTGTTTCTATATTTTCAACAGGAAGTCATTTTTGGCCCTTTTTACAGCCAAATATGTCTCAGAAATATTTTTTATAAATAAATTAGAAATAAATGAGAATCAAGAAACAAGATGGGAGATGGAAAAGGAAGAGGAAGTTTGGAGACTGATTTGTGCTTTGGCTGAATTGCATTATTAGGCTACTATATTTTCCTTAAGGATACATTTACTAAGGAGTATGCACCATTGGAATGACATTCTAATATGAATGACCTGATGAATTTCAGTTCATGTAGTAGAGGAACTGGTGGACCTGAATAAATGAAAGCAAAATTTTGTTTGTCTTTTTAGTCATCCACAAAACTCTTCTCTAGCACCACATCCTAAAAGAGTTTATTTCCTTTCTCTCAACTTCCTTTACTGTCCTGCTATCACACTCATACATAGTGATGAGAAATATGATGGCATGGACAATCCTAACTTTAGTATTCAGTTGTACTCAGAATCTCATCTAGCTCTTTCGTAGCTACTCTTCCCATTCCTAGCCTTTTTTCTGATTTCTTGACTGTGTTCTCTATACTGATCAATATTTGATCCGAGGCATGAGAACTCTTGAACTATTATTCAATCTTTATTGTCTACTTAAAAGTAATGTCAATCACATGAGGTCATTATTTTTGTTTTCTTTATATTCAACAGTAAGCTTGCCTTAGTAATTTTTTCTTTGCCTTTCTTGAGTAATTCTTCAAAATCTTTGCATATCTTTGATGGTAGATATTCCGTCCTCTGAAAGTTCCCTGTGCAGATCATAGATATTCCCTGTGCAGATTGTAGACACTCCAAATATGTTCCCATGCAGCACACCAGCTGCAACTGGGGCATGGTGATGACTTTTGCTCCCCACAAGAAACAGATGATGATGATGATGATGATGATGATGATGATGATGATGATTCATTTATATCCTGCATTTAAGGTTTCAGCTAGTAGCTGCCTAGATATTTGGAGTCTGAATGCTGTAAAAACAGGATCCACTCTCAATACAGTACTTTTAATTTTGGTCTTACATATCAGCTGTCCCCTGACTTCTGTAGACAATTGCTGGCTGCCTTTCAGAGAATATTAATTTTTGCTCCTATCCTTTACCTACCTTGAACTGTAGTCAGTTAACATTAGAATGACTGACCAAGTTGTTGCCATTGTAAATAGTTGGTCACTTTCAGGTAGAATCTGGGGAGTAAGTATGAGAAGGAAAGGTGAGCACGCTGGGTGGCATTTCATTAGGAGAACGTGGTTCTCCAAATTTGCTCCTGAGATCATGGGGCTTGGGATAGACACTACTCTTGGGGCTGTCCTAAGACATGCTCCCCATTTGTTTTGGGACCTGAGAGGAAGGTCACATGGGAAAGCCTTCTCTATGCAACAAAAGGCAGCTGGTTGCCACAATGTAGTTTGACTTGCAATTGGGGTTGTATTATAATCATTATTTCATTATTATTTAAAAACATTCAAGTCATTCAAGTAAAAAAAAAAGTGTTAGGAATAAGATACGATTGTGCAGTTATCCACAGAGCAACCCTATGATTGACGGTAATATAAATGATCATTTGTTGTTGATATTGCAAAAATAAACTCAGTTTTAAATTTGATCATTTCATCACTTCTCATTAACAAGTTAGCATATTGTTCTTGTAGCTTTTGAAAAACAGAGCCATCTGAATTAATAGCTAATGCAGATATGAAATTAATGAGCTTCACATTTGTTAATTTCCCCTTCCACCTTTTGCTGAATAACACTGCCTTTAAGTAGGTTTCAATGTAACACATGATCTTATAAGTCCCAAATGAGTAAACCATGATGTCTCGTTAGTCTTTGTCACCTCTTAATCACTCATGTTGCATTTTAACAAAGCAACATAAATAGTTGCCTTGGGAAATTATTTTGGAATTATAGAACAAATATATGCTAGCTGAACTTGCTACTCATTCCAGTAAATCACTTGATTCAGGAGAAAATTTGCATCCTGTTTTTATTAAATGACTTGCTTTCAGATCCATGTAGGCACCTTTTATGTCCATTAAATAACAAAGAATCTGTTTATGTTGTGAGATCTCACTGGGGATGCAATTTCCTCCACAGAGGCTACTATATCAGATAATAATGTTTGAGAAGAAACACAGATGAATGTACTTCTTCCTGGAGACCTGTTGGACACCAGAAAATTTTAAAAGGCAATAAGTGGTGAGTCTCAATCTCTCTTCCTCCCCTCCCCCCATTTCAAATTAATTTGGATGCTTTGGTAGTCTCACAAGATTTGATCACACAGTATTTGTATAAAATTATAATTTTACCTTAGAGTGTGATGCTAGCATGTAAGGGTGAGTTTTATTATTCTTCACTGTGTTAAATTTCACATTATACTTTGCAGGCTGGGGATTATTTTAGTAATTCTGTTTACAAGTAGAGGTGGGCAGCTGCAGTGGCCCAGGGCTTGATTGTCTACTCTTGGGACCCTCTGGGAAGGTACATAGACTAGAAAATTGCCCCTCAAACAGAAGTGGCTTATTTCAGTTTCTAGGATTGAACAAAACAGTATTTTTCATATTCGATAGTGCAGAGGTGAGGGTATGCAACCTGCTTAAAAGGAAAATAGTTACTCCCAGAGGTATTGACAAGATGCAATTTGTCTTTGTCTTTTAGCAACAAAAGGGCAGTCCATGAAGTAATGTAAAGCAATAAAAGCCTTAGGGAATGCATGCACCCCTAAGGCTATGCTCTCCCCACCTATGGTTTATACAATGTAGTACCTGGCATGATATTTCATTTCCAGAGAATTCCTAAGATTTCAGTGTTCACATGATGCAGAACTCATGGCATGAACCCAACAAGGTGGTGTTTGACTAGTACATCTTAACCATATATTAGGCTGATCTAGATGGAAAAAGGAGTGTGTTCATGCCTGCATGAAAGTGTAGCCTTTAGATGACCCACACTGAAAGTTTGGCACGAACACACTTCTTTTGCATTTTAGTGGGGGGGGGGGAGCTTTAAAAAGAAGCTGCTTTCCCCAGCTTCTTTTAAAAAAGGGTGTAACTGAGCAGCTGTGTCTAAATGTGCAGTGCAACTGTGCAGTTTTTTAAAGCTCCCAAACCCTAGCTCCAGCCCTAATCCAAACCCTAGACATGTGCAGTAGGGACTCTGGGATGCTGTAACTGTTATGCAACTGCACATAAAATGTCAATTCATTCATAAAATAAAGAAGTTTATTCATAAACTTAAATTGTAACAGATTTAATATCTTTTTTAAGGAGGGGAGGGATGCAGTTTGTTTTATTAATGTAATAGTATTTTAATGTGTAAGCCACCTTGATGGATCTCAAAGGGGTGGGGTATTAATAATAATAATAATAATAATAATAATGGGGTTCGTTCATGGTGCACTGATGCAACTGTGCACTTTAAAAAGGGAAGTGAAACCACAATGGTAATTTGACAGATCTTCATAACTGCACAGTTCATGTGTGATGTACCTGCGCAATTGTGCAGTTCGCAGCTGGCAATACAATTGCCTGTATGATGTACCAGTGCAATTGCGCAACAGCAACAACAACAACAAAAATATTAAAGGTTCAGTGCGGACAAAAGCCCCATTCATTGCCACCTGTGCAGCTGCTCCGCCTGTGTTTCTAGCATCCTGACAGCTTCCAATGTAGTTGCTGAGCAACAGAAAAGACTTCAGATATGTCGTCCCCACACCTCCTCAGTGTAGCTGCCCTATGCCTTTTTATTACACACCTGGGACTTGCAGTGCAGCTGCTAAGTATTAAGGAAAAGGCAACTTCATGTTGCTCTTTCCTGCCAATCTAGAAAGCCCCATTGTCTTCCATTAGCTTGCACTAGGGTCAGCTAAAAAAAAGGAGGGGGAGTAGAAAGTTACCTTGGGTTGCTGAAAATTCTTTGAAGTCTTGCCAATGATATTTTTCCCAAGTATAACTTGTTTATCCTTATGGCTGAACCACTCAAATAAGTATGACTTCTTACATTAGGTCTGTAAGGAAGATTTTAAAAATCTTATTTTCCTCAATTTAGTCAGTAAAAGAAAAACAATCAGATCTTTAAGGAAGATTTCACAAATATCATTTTCCTCAACTTACTCAGTAAAAGAAAAACAATAAACTAACACTGGGCATTTTTGTAACCCCAAGCAAGAGGGACAAAACAAGCACTTTCTGCATTTTGTAGGGGGAAAAAAAGTTTTTTGTTCTAAATACAGTCAGTCCTCTGCATCCACAGCTTCTTTATCCACTGATTTAAGCATCCACACATTGAAAATCTCTCTCTCTCTCTCTCTCTCTCTCTCTCTCTCTCTCTGTTCCAAAAAGCAAGTCTTGATTTTGCCATTTTATACAAGGGACACCATTTTTACTGTTCCACTGTATTTAATGGGACTTGAGCATCTATGGACTTTGATATCCACGGGAGGTCCTGGAACCAATCCCCAGTAGATACCAAGGCTGCACTCTTCTGTTTTTTTTTACTGAAAAGTCCTAAAATATGAAAAATCTCAAAATACAGAAAAATGCTCATATTTATATCCACCTAGGAAACATTTTTGAAATGTTTAACATAAGATAATAATAATAATAGTAATAATAATAATAATAATAATAATAATAATTTTATTTCTAGCCCGCCCCTCTGAATGGGCAATCGGGGTGGGGTACAAGAGAAGTCACAATTAAGATAGCCAATCCCATTCCCAACTCTCCCCCTTAAAAAAGGATTAAACCAAAACAAGTTAAAACAATTACAGATAAACAGAATCAACGATGTCAAGCTAAAAAACTCCCTGAGCTGTTTAACAGGATGGAAACTAGGGACTAGCAGGAGGTTTAGAGCTAGGAATGTTAAACATTTTCCGGGAAGGCCTGCCGAAAGAGATGGAATGGCTTTCTTGAAGCCATCAATAGATGGAATAAGACGCATCTCGTCCAGCAGGCCATTCCAAAGCTTGGGGGCGACTGCCGAAAAGGCCCTCTGGGAGGTCTGCACCAACCTGGTCTTCCTGGGCTGTAACAGATTCCTCCCAGAGGATCGTAGTATGTGTGGGGGGGGGCAAATGGGGAGAGGCAGTCCCTTAGATAGGATGGACCTGAGCCATGTTGGGCTTTATAGATTAAAACCAACACCTTGTACTGTGCCCGGAAACTGATTGGCAGCCAGTGGAGAGATTTTAGCACAGGTGTCATGTGCTCTCTCCTAGACGTACCAGTAATAAGTCTGGCTGCCATACTCTGAATCAGTTGTAGTTTCTGAGTTAAGCACATGGGTAGCCCCATGTAGAGTGCATTGCAGAAGTCGTCACACTGGCAACACTCATCGTCCACTCAGACCTCAGATGGCATCTCTCCTCTCAACCGCTGCCTTGCCTCCATGTGCCCCATGCCCCCATGCCTCCATGCCCCATGCCTCCAAATGTCATGAGGTTACCAGTGCATATATCACAGTTTCCAGGTCCTTCCTCTCCAGGAAAAGGCGCAGCTGGCAGATCAGCCAAAGCTGGTAGCAGGCACTCCTAGTCATGTGAAGTGACGAGTCAAAGAGGACCCCCAAACTGTGAACACAGTCCTTAGAGGAGAGTGTGACTCTATCAAGAACTGGAGATTGTATTCCCAATCCTGGGTTCAGGCCTGTGACTGTGAGTACCTCCGTTTTGCTTGGATTGAGTTTCAGTTTGTTTTCCCTCATCCAATCCATTACCGCCTCAAGGCAGCGGTTGAGAGGAGAGATGCCATCTGAGGTCTGAGTGGACGATCTTGTCATGGAGAGATATGTCTGAGTGTTGTCACACTGACGACACTCAGACATATCTCTCCATGACAAGATCGTCCACTCAGATCTCAGATGGCGTCTCTCCTCTCAACCGCTGCCTTGCCTCCATGTGCCCCATGCCTCCAAATGATCTTACCAAACGGCTTCATATAGATGTTAAACAGCATCAGGGACAGGATGACGCCCTGAGGGACGCTGCAAATAAGCTCGATTTTAGGGGAGCAACCGTTCCTGAGCCTCACCCTTTAGGATCTGCCGGAGAGAAAGGACCAGAACCACCAGAGCGCGGTGCCACCGATCCCCAACTTTCTCAGCCGATCCTAAAAGATGGCTTGATCTATGGTGTCAAAGGCTGTGGAGAGATCCAAGAGCACGAGCAGGGTCACACTACCCCGTCAATGCTCAAGCGGAGGTCGTCCATCAGAGCAACCATGGCGGTCTCAACTCCATACCCCACCCTGAAGCCAATTTGAAATGGATTGAGATAATTGGCTTCTCCCAAGACTTCTTGGAGTTGAAGGCAACAGCTCTCTCAATGACCTTGCTAAGAAAAGGTAGCATGGACGCTGGTCTGTAGTTGTTCCTGTCCAGGGGAGCAAGGGAGGGTTTCTTCTGGAGGGGCTTTACCGCCGCCTCCTTTAAACATGATGGAACAATGCCCTCCCTGAGGGACGCATTGATTACCTCCCGAAGGAAAGTTCTCAGTGCATCCTCTCCCTGGACTACCAGCCAAGTTGGAGCCGGATCGAAGGAGCAAGTCGTCTCTTATTCGGACTTCCATGGTTTACAGTCACATGGAAATATGTACCCTATTCAGCTGAATGCATTTACCAGCACCTCTTCTGACCTTCATGCTGAAGATGTAGAGTTTAAAGAGAAATCAAAATATACAAGGATTTTGGAAATGAGGCTTGCATGTGCATATAGTTTTTTCCAACTACTCACATCCTTGTGTAATGGTCAATTAACAGATCCTTCATTTTTCATAAATGTCTGCTTTTGAAAAAAAACAACAGCAGGCATGGCTATTGCTTGTAGAATTTCTGATCTGTTTGTACACTGTAGGAAACAGGATGATGGACCAGGTGAATTCTCTTTTTATCCATGAGTTGGATTCATCTTCATAGAACACTTTCAGGGGATCTCTTAATGCACAAAAAGTTGTAGGATTTCTTTTCCTTTAACATAAAGCAACTTTTTGCAAAATGATTTTTCCTGATTTTTTTTAAATAAAAAGTAAATAAATTAAAACAAAAAAGGCTCTAAAAAAAGTCATTGAAAAATATTCAAAACCATTCATGAAATCCCAGGATAAATCCTTTGATATTGTTTATTGGATATAGCATATGGCTATACACTTTATAGAGAACCAGCATGGTATAGTGCTTTAGGCATTGCTCCATGATTCTGGAGACTAGGGTTTGAATTCCAGCTTGAACATGAAACCCACTGGGTGACTTTAGGTGTCATACTCTCTCAGCCTCAGGAGAGGGCAATAACAAACCTCCTCTGAACAAATCTGTTCAAGAAAACCCCATGGTAGGCTTGTCTTATGATCTCTATAAGTCAGGAATGACTTGAAGGCACACAACAACAAATACACTTTATTGGGTAGAGAGAATCTTTCAACTAAGACTTCTTATTGAACTGTCTTTGTGAAGAAGGGGGGACAAAAAGAAAGAAAAAAACACTCTCTTTACATAAGATCTTACAATTATAAATTGGCTTCACTTTTAATTAGTTAATGATCCAATTCAGCTGTGATCAAAGCACAACAGCTAGATAATTCAGGATAGAAAATGGAGTTAATTTACTTAGATATGATACTACTTGGCTAATGACTTTTTATTTGAATGGAGTTTCAATTAATTATTAGGTTATTTTACTCATTAGAACAACAGAATGTCTTTAGGCAATTAACATGTCACTCCTTGTGGAAACAGTACACTTTCTTACCCCTAAGGGATTGTCTTTAAGATTTATATTGCTTAGATTACCAAAGAACTTTATGGAAATACTAATTAAATACTAATGCATGATGAAGTAGCACTTTTTTTCTCATATGGGTTTACAGAAGTTGAGTTTCTTAAATGTTCTCACAGAGTGGTTCTTTTAAGGCAGCATATGGTTCAGTTAGGTTGTGTGACTCAATTTCATATAGTCACTAGCAACAAGAGTTAGTGACTCTACTAGTTTTGAGCAATAAATCTATCTCTGTAATTTGAGAAATATTTGTAGATGTGCACCAATGTTGATGTTAAATCCTGATAATCCAAACAATAGTTTTATGTTCCACTTTAAAACATGGATGCAAACTATGGTTTGGCATTAAATATGTTTCACAGCTCTAATCCTAACCAGAATTAGTACCATGCCATATACCAATGCTGATATTTCATTTTTATAAAGGTATTGCTGATATGTTTATATTCTGTTACATACATTCTATTACTATTATTTTATATGTTGCAAGGGGCTATGGGAATAGTATATTATAGGAAAGCAGCTGATCAATTACCTATGAATGATGATGATTCATACAGCTAGATTCATATAGTTCTCAAAGTCAGTTCTTAACTATACATTCCACTCTCAAACCTTCATAAAAAATATTGGAAAGGCCTCCTACCACCCCCACCCCCCAAGTATACTGTCTAGGTTATTTGTTTTGCACTCTGTGGATGTGAAGGAATTAATTGTTTCTTTTTTTAGGTTTTGAAAAGAGTCCTGCTGGGAAACTAGTTCCTTTGTAGCAGTTAGAGGACTAACATGAAGAATTGAAAAAAGCCTCCTGAAATAAGAGCCTTTCATTCCATTTCTTTAGTACCAAAGGACAGGAATTGGATCAGCCTTCCTGTCTGAAGTGCCTAATGAGCCAATTTATTTAGCCTTGTAATCAACTGCATTTTAAAACTGTCTCTGCCCTGAATTTTAAAAGTATCAATTAAGCCTTAACCACTTATCTCATGTATTTTGTCAGCAGTGTGTACTTTTATTGGATAAGGCTAAAATTCTAGTCTCTGGGATAAAAAGGAAAAAGGAAAAACTGAAAGCAGTGTTTCAGAGAGCTTTTGACCAAACTACGTACGAATAAAAAATGAGGGTAGAGGTGAGTTACGAATGCATAATGACAAAATCAAATGGAGGAGCCATAAAAAGTTTAGCTATTTGATCATCTTCTAATGATATTTTTAATATACCATGTAGGAAGATAAATGTGTAGCTTATAACATTGGGGGGGGGTTGATTTGTCTTGCTTTTACCACTATGATTTTCATATGTTCACTGCCTTTCAAAATAAAATAAAACTTTGTGTAGATTTATTTGCTCAATTGTTTTCCCATTATAAAGAAAACAAAAGCTCAGTTTTGAGAAGCTTCTTTGATGTGAAAAGTGTTCTGTGAAGCCACAGAGTAAGTTTCCTCTGAGAAGAAATGTATGCAAAGGTAATAGAGATATAAATGAAATGCTGTGTCTCTCTCTGTGTGTATGCACATGAATGACACTCTCAAAGGCTCAATGATCAGGTGTCTATATTGGTATGCATCCTTAGAAATTAAGTTTTCAGATCTACTTCTTAAATACTCAGAAGAGAGGTTTAAACTTCTAATGTGGATATGTGTGGGATAATGCAATGAATTATTTTTGCAATGTGTCTGTGGAGGGAACTATTATGGACAATTGAATCAGAAATTCCATGACTTCACACAATGTTGAAAGGTTATTTATTTTGCCCCACTCTTTATTCTCTCCCCACTTTTATGGCCCAACATTCTTTCTCAAGAGGCCATCTTGCTCCATGTCCTCTCAACAAGTCTGTATCCACTTTTCATAGACTGCAGGCAGGATGTCCTGTTCTTAACCTCAAACGAGGTCCAGCAGTCCCAACTCAGTAAACTGTGTAAACATGAAGCACCCCATGTACTCCAGGACCAGGAAAGCCATGAATCAGGTCAGGATTCCAGGGTGTCATGATAGGCAAGTCCTTAAACAGTCTACGGGTCAGAAATCTGATAACACTCTTTCTCCAGCCAAGCTCACTAGAAGGATACTGAAGTTGTATTCCACAAGTTAGCTAGTGGTTGCACATTAATGCCCAGATTTCAGGTGGTATTTAAGGAAAGGGCTCCACAGCTCTTCTCCCCTCATGCCTTGACTGCAGCTTCTTACATCATCTATGGTGAATGGTGTAAGCCAGATACCTGAGCTTTTGTCTTTTTCTAGCCTTTCTTCCAGCTTCCTTTCCTGCTCTGAACCCAAGATGACCTGCTGAACAAGAGAAGGATGGTTGACTAACAGGTATTGCTGTGACTCCTCCAAAGGTAAGTCTAATTCATCTTCTGGTGGTGAAGGCAAATTCTCAAGGGTGGGCATTACACAAGAAACCTCTTTGAGAGATGTTCCATGTGGATTTTGAAATCCTCTACTCATTTCACTTTCCTAAAATGCAGATGTTGGCAGTTCTCTCCCTGTTGTGGCTGACAAATGTGTGGGCTGAGAGGTTAGTGAATTCACATGGCTTCCACACTGTCCCAGGAATAATCTCAAAAATGAGAGCTAGGGGGAAGTGAGGGGAGAAAGGTGCACCAGTTATTGCATCTCTGGGACACTGAAGGTTCTCCAGTGAGGACTAAAGAGTTTATTTGGATGTTGATTTGGCTGGCTGTAACAATTTCTCACATGAGGTTTCCTTGTCTGGCTTATTTTCCCTGGTTTCTGAAAAAGCCATTGTGAGTGGAATTGCTAAACAGGCCTTCCTGGCAAGTCTGTACAGAAAGGTCTCACTGCCTGTCTCTTCCCTCTCCTCCCCCAATGCTCAGCATCTTGGCCACCTCTGAAGGTGTTGCTTCTTGAAGTCATATGTTCTTCCAGCTGCTGCTGTTTACCATGTGTTGGCACCAAGAGACAAGTCAGGTACATTGCTTCTTCCTTGCCTGGGCAACACTTCCAGCAATTCCTGGTCTGGGAAGAGGAGTTTTCTGTCTGCCCAAGCATCAACTGATAGGTCAGCAAGACCAATATTGGTGAGTCTGTTCATCTCACAGCATGCCACACTGACATTTTGCCCAGGACAAAACTGTGTTGCTTTGTAAATATCATGAAATAATATATAATTCATATTCTTAACAAAAAGGATTAGTAGGAGTATTCATGCTATTTTAAATCCCCTGTTCTCAAAATATTTAATGATTTAATGATACAGATCCACAGATAGCCAGAATCATAAGCCATGTAGAGGAGATGGAATATTTACAGCCTTTTTTTTAGTTGCCTGCTTTGCACACACACACACACACACACACACACCATCCACACGTCCACCCACCCACATGCTTCCAGTTTAATAAATTGACAAACCAAGAGTTTAGGAGAATATCATTCAAGTATAGACTGCATTATTGCACTTGGATTATTGGAGCAAAACATTCAACTCTATGATCCTTGTAAAGACATAAACAAGTTGATGCACCTTTGATTTGCTCCCTGTTTCTACAGTGAGAAAAATCCAATAAGGACATAATAGGAATTAGTGATCAGGGTCAACCACAGGGCAAGAATTAGCTTTTGATTGTAAATTAAGCCATAACAGCTTATTGGATAAAGTCGACTGGAAGCAAAATACAAATCAGGTATATAACATTGAACTACCATCTCAGGTAAATCACAGCTCTGATTAGAATTCTGGTTCAAAAAGTTAATATCATCTAGTGGATATGTCATGCAATCACAGTAGAGTGCCTTATTAGGTTGTCAGACGTGTTGAGGCTTGTGGTTTATTTTTGAAATTACTTCTAACTTCATTAAAAGTGGTGACAAATTATTCACAACAAGTGAAAGCTTTGGTCACGATATGGATCTTCTGTCTCCTCATGGTTGGGAATGCTAGCCATTTCAATAAAGTTCTGTATTTGAGGTTAAAGAATTGTTTGAATTGCTAATCAATAGGAATACTAAGCTAATGAAAAAGAACCAATTCTTGGTTAAGCAGTTGTTTAAAATATATAGTACAGACACAGCACAGGCTTCATGAAAGGATTTTTTTAAAAAAAATGAGAAGGGATGTGTGAATGAGGCTGTATAGAAACAACACTTAAGTATAATTGCATTCAGTGAAACAATCTAAGCATAATGAAATTAAGTCTTACTCATTTCAATGAGACATACACCTTTGCTCCCAGTTTTTTTTTTTCTGGTTTCAGTTCAATTGGTGTTGGCCCCCTAAATGTATTGACACACCTGTTCTTATATGAACCTCCTTGTTGGCTTAAGTCTTCAGAAGCTCTTTCCCAGATGTCCCTCCTTTCAAGTTTAAAACTCTGCCTATTAGTCTCTGTGTTAAGATCTTCAGAAGAGGCCCTCTGCAGAATATCTTGGTCTATGTAGTCTGGCTTGATGGATTTTCAGGAGAGGGCTTTCTCCAATATTGCTCCTGGAGTGTGGAAGGTGCTTCCTTCAGAGTGTGAAGCTCCATTTTTAAATAGTCCTTGAAAATTGCATAGTTTTTACATAGTGAAGATAAAAATGGTAAAATTATTTGTTCTTGTTTCTAAGAAATACATTTGCAGAGACATACATCATCATTCATTCTTTGTCTAGTATTTTTTGGATGCACTGCCAAAAATGTCAAAAAGTGTGTGGAGGGGGGGGGGGGATACAAAGCAGAAGTGATTAGAAGTCCTTTTCTGGTTTCTCAAGACCAAATTAAAAAGTGAGACAATATGGCTAGAAAGTTTTTCTTTTTTTAAAAAAAAGGTAGCCAAAGAGAATCTGGGGCTCAAATAAAGCTGTTGGAGACCACATGTGACCCCTGGGAGACACTTTGTTTACAGCTAATACAAATATTTTAAAATACTTTAACTACTTAATAAATGACTCAGCTGAAATTAAACAACTTGAAGTCTAATTTACTACAACAGGAGGCAGCCCTAAGATCAAATGGATTTTAATATGCTTAAAGACACCCTGTCTATCATTCCAGAGAATAATGTTACACTGAGATTAAAGCTAATTGCTGTGTACAAATAGCAATGTGTTCATTCATTTCTTGCACATCTTTCAGATTATTACTTCATTAAAGGAAGTATTTAACATAATGTCTGATTATGCCTAAATTATTTAAAGTGTATTTTGAGTTCAAAATGTGAAATGGACAAATAGAAAGAGACTTGAATCAGAATTAAATTTCTTCCTTATTGAATTAAGCCTAGAATTTAATAATTATATGAACAAAAATTTAAAAATGAGATTGTTCTAGATAAAAGAGTGGCTATTATAATAATGTTCACAGATTGGGTAACTAGATTCCTTCAAAATGTTCTTCTTAACCCATTACACATTATGTGTAGATAAATATTGCCAGAAGAATTTTTCCTATTACAGGATATCTTTCGCAAAAGGTATGATTAGAATTTTGAAGGAGACATTCATCATTCTTCTCTCTTGAATTATAAAAATTCTTTTCAGCTATGGTGAATATAAAAATTGATTAAAAAAAAAAAAGAAGTTCCAGAATTAAGGTGTTGGAGTTGCTTCCTGTACAAAACTAAAGGCTCTCTAAAGTTCAGGTACAGAAGGCAGCTCAAGATATTTTCCCTGACTCAAAAAGTGAATGATGGCACCCCTCATTTCTGAATATAGAAATCAATGGACTGGCTGTTGACTCTTATTTCAGCAGTGCTCATTGGATAGCATCCTCCACCATATCTGAGTATAGCAGTCTAATTTACAAACTGTGTTGAAACTGTACAAACTGTACTGTCCCATGGATCTGTCCTCCAAGACAGGAATGGGATGCCATCCCCCCCACCCCCCACCCCACCCCCCAGCACCTTAAAGTTGCCATGATTCTGTACCCTGACTAATTGTAGGGCTATCCCTGGCCATGAATCCTGATCATATCATTCAGTGGTGCCCATAAACCTATTCAGTGTACTCTTCATTTAGAAAAGGGGTGTACTGCCTCAACCCAGAGCTTTGCTGCTTATGTACAGCACCCCAGTTCTATTGGAAGATCTGTGTCCACCTGGCAAAGATTTCTTTGCTTTTCTTTTTTATACAATTTATTTGTAGCAAGAAGTCAAACTGTTACTCTTGCCTCTGACATCACTTTATTGATCTTTTACTTTACTTAGAAAATGAATATCACACCGCTATCCCTGCTCTCAGTAAGCAAGCAAAATAAAACAATAACCCTTGTAAAACATTAACAGAATGAAATCCAGTTCACTGAAAAGAAAAAAGAAAAAAAGAACTTAGTTTATATGAACAGCCCATTCCCATTTTCCTTTTGTCAGTAAGTCCCAGACACTTATATCCCAAGGTAGAGCAAAATATGCTGGGTGTGACCTTCATTGTGTCAACTTGTTTTTCTGATGGAAATTCCCAGAAAGTTAGAAAGCTACATGATTCTCAAGATAGGCCTACCTATTACTAAGCTTACTCGACATTTTCTGGATCAAGAAAGACTCCCAGGTTGGATGAAAGACTGTCATTCTTGGGGAAAGACATAATAACCTTAGTACCACTAAAAAGCCATTCAATCTCTGGAGGCAAGTGTATCTTAAGAAGGCCCTCAGCAGATGATGGTTTGCTGTATATTTTGTTGTGTTTTCTAAGATGTAACTAGATCATCATCCACCACCTCTAGCCTTTAAGAAATAGTGGGATATTCCAGCTGTAATTGATAGATTCCTTTTTAGAATTCATTGGAATTCATTGAGAATGGCTGCTTTAGATATTATTAAAGTCACAAATAAGCCACCCTAACTTAAGCATGTATAATAGTTTAACGACTTTGTTTTATGTTACTCATACCATCAGAAGTTACTGCTTTCCATTGAATCATTCATTTTACGCTGCATTTAATAGTTAGCAGAGAGCAAAGTAATGTCAACCACAAAGTCAAAGCCATTCTATTCTTCCTACTGAGTCCAATTAACTTGAAAGTTCTTACCATCTGGTGCTGCAATCATTATCGAAACCAAATCAAAGAATACAGGGTGTATCCATAGTGGACTCACATATTAATTTCAAACAAAATCCAATTTCCATACATTATTTCTAATACATTATCCTGAGCCACCATTGCATGTCAAGTAGCTTAATACAGTGCTCATCATCAAAAGAAACTTCTGTATTGCAGCACAGTGGGCACTCATACTCAAACTGCTGGGCTTAGTGAAAGCTAATGAAAGATGAACAAAGCAGCCCTTTCCCAAAAAATTTCATTTTTATTCTGTGCTGACAAAGTTAAGCAATTATTGTAGGAATGTGATATGTTAGGTCACTTTCCTGCCATGGCTTCAGAGATACAGGAAAAAGCCCTATGCATGCACTCTGAACAAATCTTTCCAAGAAAACTCTTGCCAGTTGTCGGAAACAACTTGTACACATACATCATCGTCGGCAGCAACAACAAAAACACATGCTGTCTCCTTTCATACTCTACTTCATGGTTTGGGAACCTGTAGCTCTCCTGACATTGTGGAATACCAATATCCACCAGCCCTATTCTGTAGTGAGGGATGATAGTAGCAGGAGTTCATAAAAAAACCTTTGGTTTCTTCCTGGTTTATACCAATTGCCACTTTGCTGTGTTACCTGAACATGTCATTTGTGATTGTGTTGGAAAAATAGTTTGTAATGCTAAAATTTGTAGGTTTGTAATGCTATGATCTGATGCTGTTTGCCAATAGCTGTTTAAATGGTTTTAAAAAGCTAATTGGCCTAAATCCAATTGTCAATTCCACTCATTGCATAAATGGGAATTTGTTATGTTGTTGTTGTTGTCAATTGTATGTATACCTTGCTGTTTAGAAATGATCTCAGAATGGCTTGCAAATTGTTAATTAGATAGTTCCCTGCCCTCAGGCTTACAATCGAAAAATGCATGACATAAAAGGAGAATGGCAGTGGGGAAGAGGATCAAGTCCAGCTGTTCTGCTTTCCTTTTGAGGCCATGGCAGATGGAATAGAGGGAGGGACTTTCGTCTGTTTCTGGACTAGTAGCAACAGTATTTCAGGAATGCTGTATCACCACAATTTGATATATAAAACACAACTGTTCTGTAACAAGATGATGTTACAATATTAACAAGATGAACAATTTCGTAGTTATATTTCTTATCATCCAATGGTTCTCATACTGTGATGCAGTCCCTCTTAGAGAGGTCAGAATTGTAAAGAGTGATAAGATTCTAAGACAGTGGAAAGATCTTCCTCTCTAATCCCCTAGGCAGAGGTAAAGGTTTCCCCTAGGACATGATTGTCAAGTTATGTCTGACTGTAGGGGAGGTGGGTATGGACTGTATAGATTGCAATATTTTAACTGTATATGTTTTTAATTGTGGTACCCTGCCCCGACTGCTCGCTCAGAGGGGTGGGTTAGAAATTATTATTATTATTATTATTATTATTATTATTATTGGGAAATGCTCATCTCCATTAACAACAACAACAACAACAATAAACTTTATTTATATCCCGCCCCTCTACAAAACGCAATTGGTGTGGCTTACAACATTAAAATATACATTCCCAAACTATCCTTCCCAGCCCCTTTAAAATACAATTAAATAGATTAATATTAAAACATACCTATAATTCACATATAACAATAAACAGTGGCTATAGCGAGGTCAGGTCAGAAACTGGATTTCCTTTCTTTTGGTGGCCAGGAATTTATTCAGGAAATGCCTGTCAGAAGAGATCCATCTTAATGGCTTTCTTAAAACTGTTTAGGGTGGTAATATGACAGATCTCATCTGGCATGTCATTCCTTAATCTGGAAGCGATAGCTGAAAAGGTCCTCTGGGCGGTCATAGACAATCTCATTTTTAGAGGCTGTAACAGATTCCTCTCAGAGGACCTGAGTGCACAGGGAGGATTATATGGAAGGAGGTGGTCCCAAAGATAGATTGGATCCAAGCCATTTAGGACTTTATAGATAATAACCAACATCTGGTACTGGGCCCAAAAACCAATGGGCAGCCAGTGAAATGATCTTAAGATCAGCTGGCTGTCATATTCTGTACTAGTTGAAGTTTCCAGGATAAGCACATGGGTAGCCCCATGTAAAGTGCATTACAGAAATCCAGACTTCCAGAGACCAGAGCATGTATCATGGTCTCACAGTCCCTGACTTCCAGGAAAGGGCGCAGCTGGCATATCAGCCAGAGCTCATAACAGACACTCTTGAATGTTGCTTTTACCTAATTCATCATCAGGAGCGACAAATCCAGGAGCAACCCCAGACTATGAAGACAGTCCTTGAATGAGAATATAACCCCATCCAGGACTCGAGGTTGTATCCCAATACCTGGGTTTGGGGCTGCTACCATGTGTGCCTCTGTTTTGTCTGGATTCAGCTTCAATTTGTTTTCCCTCACCCAGTCTGTTAGTGCTTTAAGACAATCATTGAGAGGAGCTGTAGACCGAGACATGGAGAAATATATCTGGGTGTCATCAGTGTACTGATAACACCCCACCCCATGCCTCTGGATGACTTTCCCAGAAGATATATGTGTGTGTGTGTGTGTGTGTGTGTGTGTGTATAAGTATAATCATAGGGGACAGAATGGTGCCTTGAGGGACACGATAATCAAGTTCTTTCCTTGCAGAGCAACTGTCCCTGAGCATCACCCTCTGGAATCTGCCTGAATGGAACCACTGCAACATAGTGCCTCCAATTCCTAATACTCTCAGACAATCCAAGAGGATCTATTGTATCAAAAGCATCTGAGAGATCCAGTAGGACCAACAGGGTCACACTACCCCTGTCAATGCCCAGGCATCATCACCCAAGGCCACCATGGCAGTCTTAGCTCCAAATCCTGTCCTAAAGCCAGTTTGAAATGGATCAAGATAATCAGTTTCTTCCAAGACAGCTTGTTGAAGAGCAATTGATCTCTCGATCACCTTGCTCAAAAAAGGTATTAAAGAGACTGGCCTATAATTCTTCATATCCAGGGGGTCAAGGGCAAGTCTTTTCAGGAGTGGCCTAACCGCCGCTTCCTTCAGACAAGATGGAATATGACCTTCCCTAAGGGATGCATTGATCATGTCCCTTAAGAACATCTTCAATGCATCACACCCCTGGATGACCAGCCACGAAAGGCAAGGGTCAAGAGGGCAGGTAGTTTTCCTCACTCTACCAAGGAGCTTGTCCACATCATCAGTACTTACAGATTGAAACTGACCCAGTATAACCAGATCAGTGGAGCTGCTGAACACCTTGTCAATTGGTTCTGTTACAACATCATCATCCAAGTCGGCTCTTATCTGATATATTTTATCTGCAAAGCTGTTGAAAGCATCACAGCAGGCTGTTGTTGGGTTAAGTAATGGGTTCTGCACAGGTGGAACCTGTGTCATTTCTCTTTCCTCCCTAAACAGCTGTGCTGGATGGGACTCTGCAGGCACAATACGTGTAGAGGTGAAAAGTTCCTGTGCTGCACGTATTGCATCTCTATAGGAACCAAGAAACTTCCTTTGATAGGTTCTGTCAGATAAGAGCCGAGTTCTCTGCCAGACACACTCTAGTCATTGTCTAACCAGCTTCATTTTCCTAAGATCTTCAGTATACCGTGGTTGGCAATTACAAGCAGGATGGAAGGAATGCTTGGGGACGATCGTGTTGATAGCCCTGGTAAGATCAGTGTTCCAAGTGTCCAGGCCTCTTCTTGGCAGCTTGCTTTCCCTGAGCCCGAATGGGACTCCGCAGACTCCTTTCGGGCTCAGGGAAAGCAAGCCGCCAAGAAGAGGCCTTGGCTGAGCACCCAGGCCTCTTCTTTGCAGATTGGAACTCAACCTTCAGACCGAGGGTTGAGTTCCAAGCTGGCCTCGGCCCTCTCCCAGCCCCAGCAGCCAAGCCAGGGCAGAAGCTGCCATAGAGGAAGCAGGAGGTAAGCAGGGAAGGAGGGAGGGAAGAAGATGGGGAGAGGGGAAGGAAGGAAGGAAGGAAGGAAGGAAGGAAGGAAGGAAGGAGGGGGGCAAGGAGGAAGGGAGGCAAGGAACTTTTGTCCTCAATGGTGGTGCGGGTCACGTGTGCTGTCATTGGGGATAATATGGGCTTGCCATCTGCAGATACTCAAATCTGCCGATGGCAAATCTGCATATAAGGAGGGCTCACTGTATATTGATGTTGTGTGCTCTCAAGTCATTTCCAAATTATAGTGACCCTAAAGTGATCCTATTATGGGGTTTTCATGTCAAGATTTGATCAGAGGAGATTTCCAATTGCCTTCCCTTGAGGCTGAGAGCTTGTGATTTGCCATGGTCACCAGTAGGTTTCAAGGGCAAGCTGGAAATCTAACCCAGGTCTCCTGAGTTGTAGTCCAATACTCAAAAACTATCACACTATGTTCTTGTTATAGCAGCCTTATACCAGTATTGTGTTAGTGCCCTTTTTCCAGATCAGCAGAAGGCTATAATATTTACACAGTTATGTATCAGAATTTTTCTGCATGCCCACCAGTTGAACAGATGCTTGGTGCTAAGCTGGTTTTGTGGAAAAGGCCTTCCTTTTTGAAGGGACAGGTTCACAAATTTTGAGCTATCCAGACATAGTGGCATTTTAAAAGTACAAAGACATTCATTTTACTTATGTAAGGACAGTAACCACAGGAAAATAAAGTATTCCTCCAACATATGTTTTCTTCTGCCACAGAACTGGCTCTGATGAATTATTTTGACTTCTTTTCTCCACCAGTCACAATGTGTCTGTGTGGCCTGGACAAACCAATTAAAAATGACAGCGTGTGAATTACACTATCCATTCCAATGGCAGCCAGAGACTCTTTGAATTACTGCTGCGAAGCTCATTTACAGAAATAATCAGTAAACAGTAGCTGGTACTATCTCCTTATTCTATAGTTAAAAAACAACAACAACTTTTTAAAAAGCCCACTGTTTTTATTTTGCCAGATTCATTCTATTTGCAGTAAGGCCTTAACCATTTATTTATTTATATTCCATCCTTCAGTTTCACTACACACTTAAATATTCAAGGTATATTATTCCAGACAGTTCTGTTTTAAATTCTCTGCCTAGCAACAGTATAAACACTGGTAAGGGAGAATGGATTATGATCTTACAACCTATTAATAATTTTGCAACAACCATATGAGAATAGATTGGAATTTCAATAATAAGATATAATGCTATCAGACTGCATAACTGTGTCACTCTTGAATAAAAACCCTATGAAGTTACATATGAAGTTATATAGATTGAATACAGTGGACCCTTGTTATCCACTGGGGGTTGGTTCCAGGACCCCCCCATGGATAACACAATCCTTGGATGCTCAAGGGCCATTAAATATAATGGCATAACAAAATGGTGTCCCATATATAAAATTGAAAATCAAGGTTTGCTATTTGGAATTTATACTTTTTAGGAATATTTTCAAGCCGTGTATGTTCAAATCCGGGGATAAAAAAATCTGTGGATAAGGAGGGCCAATTGTCCATTAAGCAAACACAATATCCCCACAACTTTAGGACCTAATTTTCATAAAGATGTTGGATATATTTATAGAATTTTGAGGTTATTTCTTCAGCATCTGAGATATAAAATGGAAGCATCTACACAGATCCAATAAGATGGTTTTACCTAGCTCACAGTGAATTGTCCAAATGACATACAGAACTGAGGATGAACATTTTCATCAGTGCAGGACTTTAATCTAGGGGGTGGGTAAGGTTTTATCTCAGTTTGGAGCAGAAATTCAGAATATTTTTCCATGTGTGGACTCTACGGACAGCACTCCATAGATGCATCAGTATGAGACCAGGAGTGAGGGTAAGAAATATGTACATTCACATGCATGGTGAGGAGGGGAAACTGGAGTAGCTATCACCACGTGACTGCACAAAATGAAATTTATTGGACTGGGCTGAGTTCGAACTATGTACAGATAGTTTTCTCAAACAGGCCTCAGGGAGTGTAGGCAAGCACATGGTCATTTAGACTGGGGTAACCTGAAGGTAAACTGGATTTTCATGCCAGTGCAGATATGCCCTGGGGGAGTTTTAAACAATTCAAGAAAATGTGAAATGACTATAACATTAAGTGATTCTGTCCTCCAAAATCCTGGAGCCAGATTATTTGATGCTAACAAAAAAAAGCAATAATGGTTGGGGGAAGGGGGACAGAACTCATCCTTTACCATTCTTCCCCCCCCCCCTTCTCTCCCTCCCCAATACCAATTTTTTTTATTCCCATGTGAGACGGGATGGGAAATTATACACATTTTTAGAGAATAAGACTATTCTCTGAATACACAAACCTGAATCCTATTGGTAATCCCAGTTAGAGTAGACCTGTTGAAGTAATGGGATTCACATAAGTGTTGTCTCCCCATTTAACAATTGGTTCAATGTGTCTAATATATTTGGAACCAACGGTAATGTTCAGGCTTCTATGTTGTCTCCAAATTGAGAGGCAGTATGGCTCTGAATATCAGTTGCAAAGGGAGTGAGGGAAGATGATTGTCCTCAGGTCCAACTTGTGGAATTCCCAAAAACATGTGTTTGTCACCATGGGACAGAATGCTGGACTAGAGAGCAATACATATTTTCTCATGTCCCTTTTTTAATGGCAAAGCATCATAATTGTAGATGTCTGTAGTTCATGCATCCAGGTACTGAACTGCCTTTTCAATAGGCCAGTCACAACTGATGATCAATACAGTGAGATAATTTCAGAATCACCTAACTTCAGAGCTTTAGAATGCTGCTTTGAAGTATCACTTTCCTGGATTTCTAGCAAAAAGCTTGTGGGAAGAAAGATAGGCTTTTCTTTATTTCAGAGCTATAGTTTAAAAAAAAATCACTAGAATAATTTTCCTCTTAAAACTAGTTTCTATCAAAAGAAACCATTTTCCACTCCAACTAGCACATACATGTCAATGCCTGCTTCATCACTGCATTCCTTCAGACTTTGAAAGGCAAAGCTTTCATGTATTCTTCATTAAAAAAGATCAAAACATCTATCTTTCCATTAAAGTTTTTTTACATAATCTTTAATAGATGCTTTACAGCATTTTATTTTATTTTCCAGTCCCCGAAGTTATATTTTAATATAGGACTATGGTCAGTTAATGACAATGAAGAAATTTCACCTCCAGCATTTCTATCTTTATTTTGTCTTGATAGATTCTACAACAGGACTTGCACTCACACATGATGATGATGATGATGATGATGATGATGATGATGATGATCTATTCCCAGAAATGGGACCCACAGCAGCTCACAACATTAAAAGAACAAAACAATTAAAAACATAGGGGGTTATCACACGGGGTGCTTACCATGGGTTAAACAATGATGAAACATTCCTGAACCATGAAGGTGTGATAGCTGGTCAAGCTTCTAAATCGTTATTGATGTGTCCCCGCTCCTCTCCCATCCTTAAAGTGTTTGTGGAGTAGCCATTTCTTCAATAACAGGAACTTCCATTATGAAGAAATGGCTGCTACGCCAATGCTTTGTGGACAGAAGAGGAAAGGGGACACTTCAATGAAGTTTTAGAAGCACAATTGGCTATCAAACCTTCACACTTCAAGAATGTTTTACTGACAGTAAGCCTCCTGTATGATAATCCCCATAGAAAAGCGATAAGTTAAAACAAGCATGTGTGCACACACAAACACACACACTTTTTATAACATCCATGTGCTAAACCCAACTAGGTATCTCAAAAAGAAAACTGCCTTCGTTTTTGTAGGCTACTGTACTCAAATATAATTGATACACTGTTTGATCTCATTGGGCCGGCACAGACAGACCCAAAGGGCTGTCCTGGCGACAATACTAGGGATCCAGATCACGCAACAGCTGCATGGTCTGGAACCATAATACAACATGGTGCCAGAATCCCGGCAGCCTCCCATCCACACAGGGGCTGCCATGATGCTGATGTCACTGCTGGGCACCCAAACGGGGTGCACAGGAAGTAGTGTTGTAATGGCGCCATTTCCTGTATGCAGCGCACCAAGAAAGGAGATGCTGTAGGCAGCTCCTTTTTGGTGCAAGCAGCATCCAGGCACTTTTTTCCCACGGCAACCAAACAGCCATGGGAATGAAGCTTTCTCTACTGGCAACAGGCACGGGGTGTCCAGGGGCATGAAGCTTCAAGGACACCTCTTTTCCGTGGCACAGAAAAGTGGCATTTTGTCGCTTTTCTGTGGCACAGAAAAGAAGTGGATTGAAGTCTCTGGGCTGCCGGTGCGGCTGCTCCGGCCCCAATCCCCCATGGAAACGGGCCCCTTCAGGGGCAGTATGTACTGCCCCCTCATCAAAAGAAACATCTAGGCTGAAATCATTTGGTACTACCCAATGTTGGGCTTTTGTTTCTACACACCTCTTGTACATATACATTTTCTGTAAACTGATATCGTAGCATAGATTGACTAATAGGACAAACATTTTAACTAACTGGCTGTACCCTATCCTTCCTTCCCTTCTAGAAAAGAAGTTGGCTTTGAAAGTTCAATCTGAACACAGGATTTCTCTCTACTACTATATGAAATTAATTGACAGCCTCATTTTACTTAATAAAGTGGATGCATACATTGAAATAGCACGGGACTCCTCCAACATCTGCTCCTGAAGTCGAGCAGCTAGTGCCATCACAGCTTCTTTGTGTTGAGTGTGGACACCTTCAACAGAAGTTTATAGATTTAGCTCTTTATGCACATCGGCTCTTGGCACAACATGGTTCTTGGCAAAACAAATCATGAAATTAACAATAACCTCTGCTCCATTGTTGAACTTTCTGAAAGTGAAGTGAAGAAACATGGTTTCCTTTTCAGAAAATGGGTTAAAATATGGCTAGTGACTAAACAGAAATATTATTATGCTAAGTGGTTTTACATCATGAAATGTACAATTTTTGTATGAAATGAGCAAAGGCTACAGAAAAACACACACAAGGAATGCCTAATTTATATCTATATAATTTATTTAAATCTTTGGTAGCACAGCTATTTTATTCCTTCACAAAACATATGAAATGCAAAATTTAAGCAAGGACTTCAAAGGTTTTACATCCAGGATTTCAGCAGAATAAACCTGGCATTAACTGAATACCTAGCTCTTGAACCCTATAACTTGTTCTTTGAAAAGTGTGAAGTATTTTTACATGCATAGCACTGGCTATTATTTTAACTAGCTCTATTTTGATGAATTATTTCTGAACATGAATTATTGTGTATTTTCCCACTCATTTGAATACTTGTACTCCAGAAAATTGTTTGAGACAGAGAAATTCAGATTTTTGAAGACAGTCATGCCATTAACGTTAATGCTAAGTAGGAAAAATAGTCATTTCTTTTGCTACTTTCATAGTGTACACTTACAAGTGAACTTCTATTGGTTCAATATAAGGCTGCAATAAAGAGACTGGGGAAAACTTTTCAAAAACTTGGGGTAACTGTTAGCATACTATACTAAGAGACTGACTCAGTAAGCTTCAAGCCTGAATGAAAATGCAATCCTAGATCTTACTCATTCAAAACATTTTGCCCTCCATCATAAACTGACTCTAAAGTACCATAAGACTAGAGATATTTTTATAGCTGAAATCTTGCACAATGTCATTCCATATTAGGATTGACCAAATAGCCAAAGACTTGGAGAAAATTAAAACGCAATTTCTTGTGGAACAAGACAGCTGATGAGGAGAAGCCTCTAAAGCTCCAGTCCATGGGCCCTGACTAGAATCCTCAAAAACAAAATCCAAAATTGTTGCAAACTCTTTTTTTTTACCCCCACCCTCAGCCATGTGAGACAAAAGAGTGTGGGATAGTCAAGAATGTGGCTATGTTCTGATAGCTAGATGTAAAGCCACAATACCATTCTCCAGATCCACTGGTTACCCAGGAGGTCCCAGAAAGGCCTGAACTAGCTATCAGAACATAGGTGTATGATTCTTGGGTGGACTCTGCCTTCCTGACATGACCATGCCCTAACCATCCTTGCAATTAAATTGCTGTGTTAGTAAAGGAAGGGGCCAAGGACCATCAGGCTATGTTATCTTAGCTGGTACACCATGACACAAGAATCTTCTGAGACCTCCCAAAAGTCCTATGAAGGTCCTGGTGGATGACATCATCATTGTGTCCCTGATTTTCAGAAGACAGTTGAACAATCCTTGGCTTTCCTTTCCGCAGCAGTCACAGAGCATATTATCTCGTTGTGAAATATGTGATGCACTGTGACTATTTATGGAACATCACTGAATAAAGTGGCATGTTAAAGGCACTGAAAAATAGTTATGAACTGTATAGCTGAACTGTAGAATGGTGTGTTGACATGTAAGTACATCCCACTGATTCAGCGAGTCAACTCTACTTAGAACTAACTAGTGAATGGTGCACTTGTAGCACTCTGTTTATGCAAGCAGAAAAGTTCCAAAGCTACTTAGCAAAGACCATGGTGAACAAAGGAAGGATCAGTGGGTCCTGGCAATTCAGGAAAAGGCATGATAGTTTGGAAAGATTACATTATAAGACCTCTCCCACATCACCAATTCTGCCTCCCTCCTCCTTTCCTGCAATTGGCACCTGCCAGCTAAAGGTTTTTGATATTCACACCCCTTTTGAAAGTACATATATTACCTTAAAAGCTCTCCCTGGAGCTCTGTTTAAGAGTGAAGACTCTGTACTGTTCCTTTTCAAACATGCTGTTTAATGCAGCACTGATGACCATAGCCTGGCTTGCAAAGATTATATGTAACTGAGCAATGCATTGGGAGCACTGAAGTGTCACTCTACTGTATTAACACTACCAGTGGGAAGAGTTTACTGGCAACAAGTTTTGTCTTTTGCACATAACACATAAGTGGTCTCAGGAGATGACCAAGGCCTACATCCTAAAGAAATGTTGCCACAAATAAATATTTTGTCATAAATGACTGTAAAAGTGTACCTTAATTATCCTGCTCTAAATAGATGGGAAGTGTGTTATTCATTGACAGCAGATTCTGGTTTCAATTCAAGACTGAGTTTAGGATTATCAGTAAATGGAACTATAACAACAACAACAAAACAAAAAAGAAGACCCCAGGAGAGAGTAAGCCAACATGGAAAGAAATTCTAGAATATAAAGAGCAGACTTTTTTGATCATTCACAGAGGCAGAAAGTACAGATAGGCTGTCTGCAAATGTGGGGGGAAATTCCACATTTGTATCTCCAAATGTCAAGATTTGTATCTTCCTTTTTTCTTTTTTCTTCCTTTTTTTTCTTTTTTGCCAATTTTGTTCCTGCAACTACAAGTGAAACGCATTGTGAATTTGTGAAATGCATTGCCCCCTGCAGGATATTGAAGGTTTGCACCCTTAACAGTGGTGCACCTAGCATATTTGACACAAGGAGATGAAAGGGGCATGGGGCTCTTTTGCCACCTAAACCCAAATTATATGGCCGAATCAGGACCCCAGAACCAGGGGTCTGTCACCGGCATCCTTGCATTTCCCACTCAGCAGTGATAACACTACTGTACAAGGACTGATACAGTCCACAGAAGCCTGAGAAAGACCTCTGCCTGCAAGAGCAGCAGCCATTGAGAGGGTCTCAAAATGGGGGAAGAGATAAAAATAGAAATAATCCCCTCATCGAGGAACAATGATGAAGAGGAAAGAAGAAGGATTCTGGTGAGAAGGGGCACCTAGCCGGAAGAATAACAATGGGAAACTTGGGAGGGGCACTTGACTTTGTCCATCTCTCCTCCTCAAGAAAGGAAGCACCATCGTTTGTCCTGCCCCACACTGCCTCATTTCATTTGCTTCCTTGCAGTAACCATGGGAGTTCCATGTGTTAGAAAGCAAGTCCAGTGTAAATGGTCTGAGAAAGCTCAAGCACAGCAACTGCCATCACTCTCCATCTTTTCATGGATCCCTAAGGGACAGAAAAGGAAGAAGCCACTTTATTTGCCAGAAAATGCACCCTTATATTGTTTGCATCTGGGGCAGACCATTCTTGGTATGCCACTGATCCTCACAATTACATGGAAAAGCCAGCACTGGAAAATTAGCAATGTGATCCAACTAGGGACATTTGCTGCTGAAATTTTGTGATTTATAAGATCTGGTTGGGAAACTGAGTACAACAAGAAGGCATAAGTGAGTTCATGCACCAACATCAAAGAGCTCTCTCCCAGCTCTGAGACTAAAATGATGGCCCAATCTAGATTGGCAAAAAGAAGTGTGTTCATGGCTGCATGAAAGTCTAGCCTTTAGATGAGAAAAGGGGAAAGTGTGCCATGAAAACACTTTTTTTTTTTTTTTTTTTTTTTTTTGCATTTTAGGGGAGAAGAAGCGCCTTTAAAAAGGTGCTGGTTTTCCCAGCTTCTTTTTTAAAAACTGCGGAACAGCGCAGCTCCATCTAAAGGCTGTGGTGCAGCTGCTAAGCTTTAAGGAAAAGGCAACTTCATGTCACACTTTCCTGCCAATCTAGAAAGCCCTGACGACTCTCTTGCTGTCCTATAGTTTTCACTATGCAGCAAGAGCACCATTATCAGTGGAAGATACCCCATACAATTTTGATTTTCTATGTATTAGGGATGTGATAATCTATTCATTTCATTTGTGTTGCATTTCTCAGAATCCCAATGGTATTCTCTCATCCCAATTCTCTATCAGTTTTGCTAGACAGCCCCTCATAAATTTCCACATGGAAATTTATATTTATTTTGACATGGATTTTCCTAATATTCCTAAAAGGAGTATCTAGGGGAAATATGCAGCTGTGTACACTTTTCAAATTTAAATACATTTTAAGCCATGAACATTTTTACCACAATATAAATGTATGTCCCCCCCCACACACACACACAAACACACACACACACACACAAAACACACACAAAAAACACACACAAAAATCAACTTCAGGACTCAAAGATATAATGATTTCTGAAACAAGTTGAGCTTGACTCCATTCTCTTTCTTGAGAAGTGGAATATGGCTATTTTTCAAAAGGAAATACAAATCCAAGTAATTACTTTTTCATCCCTTCCCACAATGCAACAAAGTACTGCCATTCCAGGGCATTGTACATTGCTGGCTTTCCAAATGTATGCAGTTACTATTCAGGAAATCCAAACCAAGTGTTGTGGCAAATTTAAGCATGGCTGAGGCTTTGGCAACTGCCCAGATATGCTATCTGCCCAGATATACAGTGCCCTCATTCAGCTGCATTGTCACAATTCCATAGCTCCTGATCCCACAGTTTCTGGAAACCTGTCATGATTATATAAATGACAAAACCCATTAGAGATATATAAATTTATTGCTTAAATTGGTCTTATGCATTACTTGTTTTTATGCAAGTTCAAGAGGGAAAGTACTATCAGCACACTACATGAGCACAAATGTGGAATTCACCTGCATTTCCAAAGCTATTTCTTTTATATCCTTGTTGCTAGTAAAGGATTACAGATGTGACAGACACTACATTAAAACAAGGCTTTATGGCAGTCAGTTCTGTGAGACGCAAGAGGGAAATGACAGAGTAGTTGAAATGGGGAAAAGAGAATAAATTTACTAGCTTAAAAGGTTGCAACTATAAACTTAGTATTTAATTCCAGAAGCTAGACAGTAAATGCAATGAAGTGCATATTAAAATAAAAGTTTATTTAGCAATAAATTGATGAAATTTAGGAGCACTCTGAAGTGTGACATTGCATTCAACCACAAGGGCCTGTGTGTCTGTGAGCATGCATGTGCCTCAAAATGTTAAGAACACAGTGTAAGAATGTGTGAAGGGGGGAACAGATTAATTCTGATTAGCTAAAGATTTATTGTATTGTGGTACAATTGTGTTTGACTTGGGCCTATGTAAAATTTAAATGCTTGCTTATTTTCAGTCAATATTACTTAGGGCTGTCATGAGCATTTGAATTGGGGTGTGCATCAGCCAAACACTGAAAAGGAGTATCTAGGCAACAGAGGCTTGGGGCCTTTTCCTACTACAGAGTTATAACGCTGTCACTCCATTTAAACTGTCATGATTACATCTTATAGACTCCTGGAATTTGTAGTTTAGGAAAGGGTATTTTTAATATTTTGTTGGGAGGTGTGCATTTCCAAACAAAGGGTTTTCTGTGAAATCTAAGGCTTTCATGACTGGCATCCATAGTTTTTATGGGTGTCTTTTGGGTTATGTGGCTATATTCTAGTGTCCTGAAGTTTCGCTAGCATCTGTGACCCAGAAAAACCCAGAGGAGGGAAGACAAGCAACCACCTAAAGGGAAGGTATTTTTTACCATACATCAAAGGAGTCACAGACAGAATAGGGAAATTGGTGAGGAAACACAACCTACAAATAGTTTACAGACTAACCAAGAAAATCCAGCAAATGCTTCGCTCAGCCAAGAACAAGAGAGACCCTCTCACAGCTGCAGGAGTTTACCACATACCATGCAGCTCTGGACAAGTCTACATAGGGACCACCAAACACAGTGCACAAACAAGAATCAAGGAACATGAGAGACACTGCAGACTGGGAGCCAGAAAAATCAGTAGTAGTAGAACATGTTATAAACCAACCTGGGCATAAAATGATGTTAGAAAACACTGAAATTCTGGATCATGCCAACAGCTATCAGGTCAGAATGCACAGGGAAGCCATTGAAATCCATAAACACCTGGACAACTTCAAAAGGAAAGAAGAAATCCTGAAAGTAAACAATGTTCGGCTACCAGTCCTGAAAAACAAGATTAATACTCAGCAAACGCAAATGAGAAACCACCCAGGGTCAGGGGTTTCCCAGCAGACAATGAGCACTAATCAAACAGACACTAATCCTCTTTGCATATCCTCCCACCCTGAGGCCTGCCATTAGCAACAGAACAATACACAGATCAACATGCAAATCATTCATCCCTACCCAGGGTCACACAGTATATATATACCCAACTCTCTTCCAGACCAACATTCTCTGAAAATGCCAGTCACAGATGCTGGAGAAACGTCAGGAATAAACTCTTCTAGAACATAGCCACATAGCCCAAAAAACCCACAAAACAAGGGGGGGGGGTCTTTTTGCCCATTATACTGCCTTTATGTTCCCAGTAAGGTGAGGAGCATGGTAGTATGGGGATGTCTGATGAAACTGTATTGCTCATCTGATAATCCTCCTTCCATGCCATCCCAAAACAACCTACAAACTGCCTGTCTGTAAGACTATCAGTTTTCTTAATGCCCCTACATTTTACTGTGGGTATGTTTTTGCTTGATCTTTGCCTGATGAAGAACCATGTTTTGTTCAGAAGCTTGTCTCAACATGGATCCATGTCTCAACATGGATCTTGACCTCACTTTTTTCTTCTGTCCACATGCTTAGCCTCCAGTAATTTACAGTGTTCTCGAAGAGTCTCCCTTGATTCTTTGTGAAGCACTGGACAAAATCATCCCAATCAGCAACACACTGCCTGTTCTTTGCAGGGCCAGCTGCACCAATGCTGAATGGAATTTATTGGGCCTTTCTCTAAGAGCAGTGTACAATTGCCTCCTCTGTGGAAGGTCTAATGCTTTACTTTGATATAGCAGTGACTGTATTCCTCTGACTTTGCAAGAATTGATTGATGTGTGGGGGCACTATATTAATTTGCTATACTTTTGGAGGGGGAACCCACAGGCTGAAATCCTCTTAGTGACATCTAATGTTCAAAACACACACACAAACCACACAGAGAGAGTTCTCATATTTCAGGAGGGGTGTTGGTACTGGAGCTGCTGCTAACTGGTGACAATGGAGTGAGGGAGGGAGAAGAAGGGGAAGCCAATTAAGAGTATTTATTTCTCAGGGGAGGGATGGGACAATGGACGCTGCTATGAGTGGAATTCCATTCCCTGTTCCCTGTGATCTGAGATGAAATGATTCTTCATTGTCTGATTTATCTCTTGACTCCCTCCTCTCCCTGCTGCTAAGTGGGAACACAAGTGGAAGCACCTGATGTTTGACCGCTATGGGGGTAGAAGTGAAGTTTTGGCTGGGGTATTCTGGATACTCCTCTGCATGCATTCCCCAAAAAAGCTAAAAACATATACCGGGGTGAACACTGACCTACATGGGGCAGAGCGTTACATTCTCCCTGCTTGATGTAGGATCTTAGCCACAGTCATAGTGTCTTCGTATACATTTAAAATATCTATCTTGTGGGATTTTGCATTAATAAAATTTCAGAAAGGGTGGTCATTAATAAACAAATAATAATTTGAGGAAGGAGGGGAAAATATTCTCCTGGCCAACTCTCCCTTGGTCATAATTGGATAATAATGATCATATTTTATATTTATCCACCAGTATATTAATTCTGACCTAATATAGTCTGAATGGGAAGCCAGGCGTTACTGTACAATTACAGACTTCCAAAAATATTGGCAACATAGATCCTAACACAGTAGTGGGTTTCCTTACCATCAAAATACAAGTGATGATGAGTGGTGGTGAACCTGCAACCTTCCAGATTGTTCTGAAAGGATGGGATTTATTGTGAATCTGAAAGTTTCCCACTCTTTCAGTAAAACAAAGGTAAGGGGCGATCCTGTTGAATCTGAGAGTATCTTTAAACAAGAAAAGTTTATACCATAACCTCTTTTCCTTGAATGGGAGTAGGGGAGCCATGGCTCTCCAGAACTTTTGGGGTTTTGCCACCAGAAACCCCAACCAGCCCGTAGCAGTAAGGGAACATGGAAAATATATTCCAAAACGTGAAGCCCTAAATGCTTCCCACCCTAAAGCCCTAAAGCTTTTGCCTGTCTCAAATTGTTGGAAGAAGGCATACACTGAACAGCTTTAGCCTTCCCAGTCATTATTTGTATTTCAAAGTTAAGGGAATAGTATTTCAGAATTTGGCATGGCTATATGATTCTCCACTCCTCCCCCCCCCAAAAAAAAGACTTTAAAATTCATTGTGAGCTAAATACTTCCATCATCAAAGTGTGTCTTATCTTTAACCTGGAAATGTGTACATGTTTTATGGGACACTATAGAGTTAGGGTGAAATTTTACTCTCATTTGAAAGGCAAATCATCTCATCAGGGTGCCAATCTCATGCTTGCAATGCAAATTCCCACTACATTCTCTGCACTCTGCCCCTGAGGAAGCTTCAAATGACCTTAGAAAAAATAATATGAAATATGCATTTGAAATTTACACTGAACCAGAGGGGGCAGAGCAGGGGTAAGTTTGTCTCCATGATTTATGCTTGTGAGGGTGGGGTGGGAAGAAACATTTTTATTAGTCTAACTACATCATTTATAACTACTTTAGTTTGTTAGTTTTAGTTTGTTTGCTCTGTAACATGTTGCTTCACCTTTTATACGTTGCAGAGAATCTACTTTTATCTTTACAGGGGAGAAGAAATCAAGGGTTGGGCAAGTGTCCCAGCGCTGAGACCAAACAAGACACCTGCCAGAGCTAGAAGGAATCATAGAAGCTTTCTAGATTGGCAGGAAAGTGTGACACGAAGTTGCCTTTTCCTTAAAGCTTAGCAGCTGCACCACAGCCTTTAGATGGAGCTGCACTGTTCCGCAGTTTTTTTAAAAGAAGCTGGGAAAACCAGCACCTTTTTAAAGGCGCTTCTTCTCCCCTAAAATGCAAAAAAAAAGTGTTTTCATGGCACACTTTCCCTTTTTCTCATCTAAAGGCTAGACTTTCATGCAGCCATGAACACACTTCTTTTTGCCAATCTAGAAAGCCCCATAGAATCACAGGAAGCACCTGCTGCTATGTTCCCTAGGAAGCTGAACATAACCCACAGATAACATTTTACTCACTCCTGTTCTAAATGATGCTGGAATATGTTGATATAAAAATATTGGGTTATGGTTAGATAAAATAGACATAGTTCACATATGCTGTATATGGAGGAGTCTCAGCTTAGCATTTTGTCAAACCCAGCTCACCCAACTCTGTTAAGTTTTCTTATTTCTCTGTCACTACCCCATTAGACCTGGTCCCTTAACACTACACCATTAAATCACTTTAACTGCTATGGTGCCTTCCTATGAAACCCTGGAATTTACTCCTTAGGGAGAAGTATTTAGAATTCTCACCCAAAGGCTGTAGTGCCTCACTAAACAACAAAGCCCAGGATCCCATAGGAAAAGCTATGGAAGTTAAACTGGAATCATAGTGCTATTATTGTGTAATGTGAAATGTATGAATGTTGACAGAGGCAGTGTAACACAGTGGCTGAGCATATGATTTCCACACAAGTTGCAGGAGGTTCAACCTTGCCTAGTTTAAATTGTTAATGGTAGAGAAAGAGAAATTGAACATACATTTTAACCAGATTGACATTTCAAAAAACATTTCAAGCAGGTACTATGAACAGGAGATCATGAAAAGGGGAGGAATGAAGGCAGAAACAGAAAATAATTTCAACCATCTTGACAAAAGTAGCATTTCTGAACCTTCTTATTCTGAGAAGAAATGTACATGTACATTGAGAATTTTGTACATTTTGTACATTTGCAGGATTTGTACTGCATTTTTGACCAATAGGACAGTTCAATTTATAGGATTTATAGTGCATGTTTGAGCAATAACCATGAAAACAGATTAAAAATTTGAACTGTTAAAATGTATATAATTGGGGGAAATAAACACACAAAGCAACAGTGTGAAAATGTGGACATGAAGCAATATGCACAAATACATGCACCCCAATTGTATATGAATTTCAGTGCTGGAATAAAAGAGGGAGGGGGACAAAGGCTTGAAGTGATATCAATCAAAGAAGGGGAAAGAAATGCACATCGACTTTGAGAAAATGCAATAAAATAGAGCCTGAAAAATATGAGAGAGAAAATTTTGTCCTTTGTGATTTTCATTTAAATTACCAATAGAACTGTAAGGGGCAGAGGAAAGAAGCTGACCACTACTGATCTCTCATACTCCTAAGTACAACAGTTTTAAAGGATCCATGACTGTTCCTGATCACTGCTAAGATAAGCAATCTTGCCCCACCCAAATGTGTGTGTCCTTGTTCCAAGGATGAAATAAAACATTCCTTCCTGTTTTTTCCTGTGTTTTTTTTTAACTAACTGTTGCAATCAAATGTGTCATTGCACTCCAGCTGCTGTAATGTTTCATCATTGTATATCATAGGCAGGTCTGACAGGAGTGTTAGGCCAAAAATATCCAGCTATTGCTTTTTTAAGAGAAGCTGTTTATATTCTTTGCATACCTCTACAAATACTGACTTAAAGATGGTCTTCATTTAACATGGCATGCATTTTTATGTATGTTTGTAGATTCATCCCATTCTGGTCATCTTAAAACATATGCAAAGTTCTAGAGATCATTTTTTTAATTAATTGTATCACTGGAAACTTAGGGCTTGACAGACCGCCCCAAAAGAGCAGGTGGAGCTGCCAGTTTTTGCTCCTGACAGAGGCTGTAGCAGCCAAACAGTGCAGCGTTTGTCTGCGGCAAAAAGAAACTGCTGAAAGCGGGTTCTTTTTGTTGCATGCAGGGGGTGCCATGAGTGCTCATCAGTGAGGCAAATGTTGCACAGCATCATCTGGATGCTGTGCCATGTGTGTGTCATCATGGCAGCCCCCGTGTGGATGGGAGGCAGGCATGATGGCGCCACCGGTACGTACTAGGTTTCGGGAGCATGCGGTCACTCTGCTCTCCCGAACACTAATTTTGGCCTGAGGCCAGCGCTTTGCGCCAGTCTGCACTGGGCCTTAGGCATAGCCTGGTGTCCTCATCTGATCCTTCACATTCTTCATGTTGTAAAAGCTTTCAGTTTTCCTTACCACTTTGTATTTATTGTTCTGGTGCACTTACCTGTATTTTACACTTTTCTTCCATGTACTTTGTAAGTGCATAAATATTTGAACTTCATATGTATATTAATTTAAAATAGTTAAATGTATGGAGTGGAAGTTCTGGAGGGTCTTGGTTACCCAGCCCTATGTACTTTATAGTTGTGGCTCTAGAAAGCCATATTGGAACAACACTGCTAAAGTTCTTTAATATCCGCATTTCTAAACTATTTAACATTCGCAGTGGGCAGCCAGGAGATCTGAAGAAAAACAGAGTAAAGGTCACTGTAGCCTTTTCAGTGATGTTTCTTCTTTCCTTCCTCCATTTGTTCTTCCTCCATAACAGGACCAATTTTCTCTTCCATCACTTTTCAGACTCCATTAAGCTAACACATGCTTCTAGATAGGTATTTTACTTTGCAAAGTTCATGTAGACATAGAAATCTGTCCCTTTCTATTTCAAGTGCAAGAGATATTTAATCCTTAGGGATGTTGCTGTGTGCTTAATAAGGATAGAGATATAAATTATTCTATCATTTTATGGGCAGTGGTGCATGTGGGTGAACAATTGCCTGCAAGATCACATCAGCTTAAACACAAATCTCTTTAGTGGAAACAATATGTCCAAAAGCATTTTCTGTTCCTCTTGATAGTTGTTACACCTTCATGAAAGCGGGTTTTTTTTGGGGGGGGGGGTGATATTCCTTAGTTGAACTATTCTAACAGGTAGGAAGGCAACTGTCTGTAATTCTGAAACCAGAGCTTGAAGAAGTTACTTTTTAAGACTGTAACTTCTAGATTCCCTAAAATAGCATGGGTTCTGACCATGCTGACTGAAGGTTGCTGGGAGTTTAATGCAAAAAGTAATGGCTGACATCCTGTTGGGAAAAGTCATAAATAAACTTATAATGGTATGGTCTAGAATTGCGACAATGCTTAGTGGCAACATTAAAAGGAGGAAAGTGTTGTCTTAGTTGCACCACTGGGACAATTGCACAAATGAAGTAAACAGTGTGGCATACAGCATTTTACAGAACAGGCTCCCATCTTTCAAGGTGTCCCACTGTTCATTGTCATAATTTTTCTAATATAGAGGGTGTACAGACAGGCCATTAAGGCCAGCCTAGGGGTAGCATTGAATTATGGTGTAAGAGCTCGAAGAAGTTACTTTTTAAGACTGTAATTTCTATATTCCCTAAGACAGCATGGGTTCTGACAATGCTGACTGAATGTTGCTGGGAGTTTAGTCCCAAAAGTAATGGCTGGCATCCTGTTGGGAAAAGTCATAAATAAACTTATAATGGTATGGTCTAGAATTGCGACATTGCTTAGTGGCAACATTAACAGGAGGAAAGTGCTGTCTTAGCTGCACCACTGGGACAATTGCACAAATGAAGTAAACAGTGTGGCATACAGCATTTTACAGAACAGGCTTCCATCTTGCAAGGTGCCCCACTGTTCATTGTCATAATTTTTCTAATATAGAGGGTGTACAGACAGGCCATTAAGGCCAGCCTAGGGGTGGCATTGGGTTATGGTGTCCACCCAACACACACACTGACTCCGCTCCCAAGTTGGCATGATGCTGCATGCTGCACCACATGGTGGGTGGCATCTTGGCACTCCTCTGGCACATAAAGCAATGTCAAAGGAGTGTCAAAAAGCCACAGGCTAACTATGGAAAGGAGCCACTTTTTCCAGCTCCTTTTTGCACCATGGAAAGGTGAGATTGGGGCCATGGCATCAGCCCAGATCTGGCACTAAAACAGGAGGTCTGTGCAACCCCATAGTTTTGTATTATGTCAGCAATGTGGCCCCTTCATCATAACGCTATATTCTGCAGCCCATGATGCAGAGTCTTGGCCTCTGTTTACAGGCTTTGGCAGCTACCAATTACCAACAGAAGTTTCCCTTGCCACTGACTAAAAAATAAAATAAAACTAAAGCTCACAGGCATATGTATGTGAGGGATTTTTCATAATGCTTATTCTGTAGAGAAGAGGGCTAAACCACCCTGCTCTGCATAGAGCATTCCTACCTCAAAATTTTGCAATAGCTCTTTTTCTGTACTGTAGTCTGTAGTTCTGATAATACCTCTGCTTTGACATTTGGTTTTCATTTCCTTCTTAACTATCATGCCATATGTATAATCAATATTTAATTTTATGTGCATGTCCTACGTCTTTTTCCCCCCTTCAGACTACAGTCTCTCTTTTATATCAGAGGTTTTAAATTTGCTCTCATATAAGCTAACACATTATCCAGACCTTGATTTAATGGGTCTTTTAAATGATATTTCATATTACTAATAATTTGCTTGTTAGTCTCTGATAATTGTTATTGTATTTATCTGAATTTAAAACCTCTATTAGTGTTCCAAGACATTACAGTGGTAGTTGGTACAAAAGATGAAATGAGCTTACAGTCATCGTTCTATATCCACAGATTCAATGATCCATGGCTTGGAAATATTTTAAAATTATATAAATTCCAAAAAGAAAAGCTTGATTTTGCCATTTTATATAAGGGACACCATTTCACCATGCCATTGGGACTTGAGCATCCACAGATTTTGGTATCTACTAGAGGTCCTGGAACCAAACACCAGTGTATATCAAAGGCTCAATTTTCCATGAAACAAGGTTTCTTGGTTGTTTGTTTAAAATAGGATCACAGCCCATTTTCAGAAATTGAAACTACTCAAGTGCTTGAGGACACAAACACCCACATAGTACAGAATGTTACTGTAACCCAGGTCCCTTTAAATAGGACCACCCCCACAGGACTCTGGAGAAAACCAGCATGGGGAAAAGAACATGGCAAGTTCTGAGTAGGAAGGCAACTTCCTACTAACATCTTTAGTAGAGTAGAATGCCTAGAAAATGAGTGAAACTTGATCTTGGTTGGTCCCTAGTATTGGCATGTCCAAAAGCCTAACCTAGTTGAGAATTATGCAGACTGCAATTCCAAGAGGATCTAGCCAGCACGTTCAATTGTAAGGAATTGTAAGGAGTGATGTACATTGCACTTTCCCTGGATCACAGGGAGCCTTAAACTAAACACAGACTCCTAGCAGAACTAATCAAAAGCAATACGTATTATTTGGTATTGGCAATCATGACCCAAATTGGGTCACGATGCAGTTTATTTCACAAATGCCCACAATCTTTTAGCATTCAATTGATGTCATTTTGTACAAAGTTGCAACAAGCAGCCGCACTGACTTTTATGTATAGAAGGTAAAAACAAAAGTAAAAAAAGTACTACAAGGAACAACAAATCCAAAATTGTTTGTAAATTCAAGAGTAAATGGAAAAATAAATAGTATGCCAGCTGTAACCTGCTTTTCAGTGTCTATGGCCTGCTTGCTTGCTCCCTCTCTCTTTTCTGATTTAAAAAATAAAAATTATCATGAAGATAAAAGTAAATAAATATGTATATATAGCACAAAACTTTGACTCACACTAACCAAAGAACAGTAATTTAAACCTAGGGCAGATGTACAAAATTGACAGGGGTTGGCAGCTGGATTGGTCCATCCCAGAACCTTGGTGGGTTTGGTTCTGACCCTCAAATTATCTAGTTGTTGTTTGTTGTTGTTTTTTTTAAAAAAAACAAACTCCTTTAAAAATAGTTTACTAAAAATGCTATACCCCCATTGTAGGTAGAGGAACATTTTGATCTTCTTGTCTGTTTCAAGCCCTGAAGAGGTATTTATTAAACAGGGTGGGGGTGGGGGTGGGGTGGGGTGGGGTGGAAACTGATTTCCAATCTATTACTTGTCTTAAAATGGTCTTTCCTGAGCCTGATGCAATGACAAAATACAATGAAGTTGCTTTCATACCTAGAAACAAAGGGCCCAAACAGACAGGCCAAAATAAAACTGCTTTGGGTCACTTTGAAGGTATGCTGTTTAAATGGCACACACATCTTAAAAGGCCAGAAGTTGTACCAAAGCTATGATGCAGTCCTTAGGCCTAGAACGTGGCTTTGGTGTGGATTCTGACCTCTTAAGATGTGTGTGCCATTTAAACAGCATACCTCCAAAGTGATCCGAAGCAGCTTTATTTTGGCCTGTCTGTTCAGGCCCAAAGAAAGAAAGAAAGAAAGAAAGAAAGAAAGAAAGAAAGAAAGAAAGAGGCTAAGGAACATTTGACCTACAGTTCCCATCAGCCCTGCTTAGCAAACCTGATAGTGAGTGGATTTGGTAATCCAAAACATCTGAAAGAGTAATTGTCCCTACAGAGAAGTGTATGGTTGTAGGAATTGTTTAAAGGAGAAGCTGGTTCACATTCATTTCTGTACTGGCTTAATTTTGTTGTCTGCTTTTTGTATGTGTTTTTTATTATTATTTAAATCATGATGGCCTTTGCCTATGAACAATAAATTTTACATGACATGGCCTTTATTCCTAAGGAGGAAGGTTGTGGAATGATGCCCAGATACTGGTCTGAATGCTATTGGTTGGCCCAGCTATGGCAGATTAATTGAATCTGCTGTTGAATTATGAGCCAACATGTAATTAATTCCCATTGATTCAGTGGGTTTATTGCAGCTGGGATGGAAAAGAGGATTCAGGTCTCTATGTTAAACTAACTCACTTTCCAATTTATTAAGCAAATTAAGCAATTATTATACCTAGTCAAAACCTTTATGATAAGGTCTAAACAAATACTACTTTCCTTTTTATTTATTTATTTTTTAATCTTCATATATTAATATTTCTGTTTATTCAAATAGTCATTAGCTAATAGAAATGAAAGCTCTTATTCAACAACAGCTGCTGCTTTTTAAAAACAAAACAAAACAAAACTGCAATATGTGATAAATGCAAACATTAGGGTACCACTAATTCACTATCCATTTAGCAAAATGCTTATGAAAGTGTAGCAACACTCTTCAAGATTGCTGGAATACAACAGGATTGACCTCTGTTTCCAAGAAACTTATTTTAACAAGGAGATCATCTACATAGACACATAAGCACACACACAAAATATGCCCCCCTCTTTTTAAAAAAAAAAAAAAAAAAATTCAAGCTGATTTCTCAATCATGGTTCCAACTACTTCCACATTTCTGATCACTGATGATAAGTTGCTTGAGGCTAACATCAAGAAAGGCTGATCCAGTAACAATATTGGGAAGATCCTCTTTTCATGAATCTTCTTGGTAGCCAAAAGGGTCATTCCATTTCCAGCACTAAAGGAAATATTGAAAGGATGCTTATACTTTTATTCATCCTTTTGGAGTAAGGGAAGTGCTGACCCAGAGAGCACTACCTTCAGTCTGTAGTGACTTAATTTGCTATTCTATCACATGATCTCTTATTGGTTGAACCAAAGCTGATAATGAAGATAACTCAGAGCGAGCATTTACAAAAGCTGTTGTTGCTGCTGTTAGAATAATTTGCTGCTACTCACTGACTCTTCTCTTTTCTCCCACCTGTAGCCAAAATCACAAACAATGGACAGGAATTAAGGAAGAGAAATTACAGACCTGCATGGCATTTAGGATTTTATTTTCTGGAACCATTTTGAAGTTACAAAGTTTTGATTTCATCTAGAGGAAAAATTGAATCAGGCAAATGTTCAGCAGAGACCTGAACAATTAAGAATACTTAAGAATCCATTTTTCTAAAAATCTCTAGATCAAAGTTCTGTGTATTGTGTAACAGTGCACACTATTCCAAAAAGATATAAAATGCATAAATATAATAAGTAAGAATTTGTGAAAAAATAAAACAGATATTTAAATCCCTGGGGATATTAATGTAATAATACAAGTACAGATAGCAACTGGAGATTTGAGGAAGATAAAACTACATCAACATATCTGAAGTCTCACCAAGACTCGTATCACATAATGCAACTGAAAAGTCACAATCAAATATTACAGGGTAACAGTGCTGCAGAATATAGATCTGGGACACAGGAATGTGACAGAACCCTATGTAGGGAGAAAAATGAGGAGAGGAAAAGAAGGACCATGTTTTAGGAACTAAGATTAATATTATGGTGAGTTTGGCTTATAAAACTAAATTTACTAAACAGTAATAAGGAAAGAAGAAGATAAGAATCTATCTGTTTGTCTGTCTGTCTAGTTTGTATTTTTTTTTTAAAAAAACCAACAATATATAATATATAGAGTTAAAATTCATTAAAAGAGAGATTTTAAAAAAATCAAGAAAACAAAACACCATTAAAAACCCATCACAGCTGATTCCCAGCCTGATGGAATTCCCAGCAGCCTAATGGAACCAATATTACAGTCATCCCTCCAAAGCCACAGATTCTTTATCCATGGATTCAAATATCCATGGCTTGAAAATATACCAAAAAGATATAAACTCCAAAAAGCAAACCTTGATTTTGTTATTTTATATAAGGAACTATGTCATTGTATACAATGGGACTTGGGCCGCCATAGATTTTGGTATCCACAGGGGTTCTGGAACCAAAACCCAGCAGATACCAAGAGCACACTGTCTTGTAGATCAATAAGGAAAGCACAGATATTTAGTGCTCTGAGCAGGTTGACATACTGTAATAATATCTCAGTCAATGCATTGAAATTGAGTAGTTCAATAGGGACTATTGTTTGTTTGCTAGCTTTTAATGATTGTCTCATCCAATATGTTCTGTGGAGTTCTAATTTCATTTTAAATCTAATCACCAAGAACCATGTACACTTTTGACACATGTACAGAAATAAGAGCTGCCTGGTGCAAATTCTTTATTATTGCGTAGTGGCATTTTAAGAGTGAAGCACTGATACATAACTTTCAGGGTGATGAAAAGGTGAAAGGAAATGAATAATTTGCATTAGAGGAGGATGCCATTTTGGAACCACTGGGAAACTTTTATCACTTGTGAGCATGTTCTTTCCATTTCCCACTCATGCAGTGATTTGTATTTTAGAGATGAACCAAGCCCTCAGGCAGAAGAGCTGAGCCAAGCCCAGAAGCAGCCCTTTGTCCTCCCCAAACTCCACCAGGGGCCAAAGAAAGCAGCAGAGGCAAGGCTGCAGTAAGAGGGGTGTGACCAGGAGTGGTAAGCTATAAAAGCCACTCCCCTAGCCCTCAGAAAGAACAGCCAGGCAGGAGAGCTGAGCCAAGCCCAGAAGTAGCCCTTTCTCCTCCCCAAACTCCACCAGGGGCCAAAGAAGGCAGCAGAGGCAAGGCAGCAGCAAGAGGGATGTGACCAGGAGTGTTGGCCTTCGGTTTCTACTTCTCTCCCCAAACCACCAGGACAAATGCCAAGGGGGCAGGTCAGAGGAGCAGCAGGAATATTAATATCATTAAACTAACTCTAATCAATGGACTCCAGAGTCTCCTTCCCAAATAATGAGAAGCCTTCACTTGCCCTATACTATGCAAACAGCAGAACAATATAAACTGAGGAGTTCTGGAAGGCTCAGTGAACAAGGTATATCTAGGTGAGGCTGGGCAAAATCTGGGAGAGAAGATTGAGGTTGTGTAGGGAAAAGGAAGGTATGGCGGTAACAGAGTGAAGGTTTGTTACAAAGGAAGGTGGGATCGATGTCTGAAAGCTATCCCACCTTCAGTTCACTCTGTTTCTCGGAATTGATTGGAAAGCTAACCAACCATTCCACAGAACCTGACCTTGCTCCTCTGCAATGCCAGTTTGGTCAAAAATAAGACTCATATTATCCATGACTTCCTCTTAGATGAGGATGCCAACCTGGCTTGCTTCATGGAGACTTGGCTGGGAGAGTACAGGACTGTAACTTGGACACAGGCCCTCCCAGCTGGGTAATTCATTAGTGAACAAGAAAGGGGAAGTGGGTAGGGGGGTGGAGTGGCTCTGGTTCATAAGAACAATCTTCCCTTGAGAAGGATACCTGTCCGGAAAATAGTCCACTTGGAGTGTATGTACCTAAGTCTGAAGACCAGGGTTAGTTTGGGGATTCTGTTAGTATACCGCCCACCCCGTTGTCTAACAGACTCCCTAACCGAGTTGACATAGCTGGTCTCCGAGTTGCTGTTGGAGTCACTCAGACTTTTAGTTCTGGGCGATTCCACTTGAGACCAGGTTATCAAATCTTACAGGTGCAGCTCGGGAGTTCATGGAGTCCATGACAAACATGGGCCTATCCTAGTTGGTCGATGGACCCACACAATGTGTGGGTCATACACTTGATGCAGTCTTTAGTATGGAACAGGAACATTTGTGGGCGGAGGTAATTCAAACCTCCACATTGTTATGGACGGATCATTTCCTGATCAAGGCTGAACTAAGAGCCACTGTCCGCTCCACCAGGGGTGGAGGACACACTAGAATGGTCCACCCTCGAAGGCTAATGGAACCAATTGGATTCCAGAAAGCCCTAGAGGGTTTAATGGTTGGTAATGCTGGTGATTCTGTCGAAGCTTTGGTTAATACCTGGAACACTGATCTCACAAGTCTATTGACACGATTGCTCTTTCCAACCTGCTTCAAATAAACCGTGGTATACTGAAGAACTGAGGAAAATGAAGAGGGTTGGACAATGACTAGAGCGCATCTGGTGGAAAACTCGACTCCTATCTGACAAGATTCATCATAGGCAGTTTCTTTATTCCTATAGAGAGGCAATACATGCAGTGCAGAGATCTTTTCTCCTTTGTATTTATTTCATCTGCAGAGTCACGTCCAGCAGAGCTGTTTAGGGTGATGAGGAACTGACACAGGTTCCACCTCTGCTGAACCCTTACTTAATCCAACAATGGCCTACTGTGATGTGTTTAACAACTTTTTTGCAGATAAAATCTCTCAGATAAGAGCCAACTTGGATGCCAGAGTTACAGCAGAATCAATTGAGGAGGTGTCCAGCAACTCCACTGATATGGTTATACTAGATCAATTTCAATCTGTAAGTACTGATGATGTGGACAAGCTCCTTGGTAGAGTGAGGAAAACAACTTGCTCTCTTGACCCTTGCCCTTCGTGAGTGGCTGTCCAAGGGGGTGATACCTTGAGGGTGTTCTTAAGGGACATCATCAATGCATCCCTTAGAGAGGGTCATGTTCCATCTTGTTTGAAGGAAGCACCACTTAGGCCGCTCCTGAAAAAAAACAAAAACCCTTCCCTTGACACCCTGGATATGAAAAACTATAGGCCAGTCTCTTTATTACCATTTTTGAGCAAGGTGATTGAGAGAGCAGTTGCTCTTCAACTTCAAGCTGTCTTGGTTGAAACCAATTATCTATATCCATTTCAAACTGGCTTTAGGGCAGGATTTGGAGTTGAGACTGCCATGGTTGCTCTGTCTGATGACCGTCTAGGCATCAACAGGGGTAGTGTGACCCTGTTGGTGTTACTGGACAGCTCAGCGACTTTTGACACAATAGATCATAACATCCTCTTAAATCATCTGAGAGGGCTAGGGATTGGAGGCACTGCATTGCAGTGGTTCCGTTCCTTCCTCTCGGGCAGATTCCAGAGGGTGGTGCTCGGGGACAGTTGCTCTACAAGAAAAGAGCTTAATAGTGGTGTCCCACAAAGTGCCATCCTGTCCCCGATGCTTTTCAACATATATATGAAGCTGCTGAGAGAGATCATCCGGAGGCATGGAGCAGGATGTTATCAGTATGCTGATGACACCCAGATATATTTCTCCATGTCTCAGTCATCAGCTTTGACTTTAGATGGCATCTCTCCTCTCAATGACTGTCTTAAGCCAGTAATGGACTGGGTGAGGGAAAACAAATTGAAGCTGAATCCAGACAAAATGGAGGTACTTAGGGATCAGCTCTGAACCCAAGTATCGGGATACAACCTCCAGTCCTGGGCGGGGTCACACTCTCCTCAAAGGACAGTGTTCGCAGTCTGGCGGTGCTCTTAGATACATTGCTTCACATGACAAATCAGGTGAATGCAACAGTCAGGAGTGCCTGTTATCAGCTTTGGCTGATAGGCCAGCTGCGCCCTTTCCTGGAAGTCCGCAACCTTGAGACCGTAGTACATGCTGGTAACTTCACACCTTGATTTCTGTAATGCACTCTACATGGGGCTACCCTCGTGCTTGGTCCAGAAACTCCAATTAGTACAAAATATGGCAGCCGGACTAGTGTCGGGCACATATAGAAGAGACCATATTACTCCAGTCCTAAGATCTCTCCAATAGCTGCCCATCAATTTCTAGTCCCAGGACATAGTGTTGGTTATTACCTTTAAAGCCCTAAATGGCTTGGGTCCAACCTATCTCTGAGACCGCCTCCTTCCAAATAATCTTCCCCGCACACTCAGGTCCTCTGGGAGAAATCTGTTACAACCAATAAAAACAAGGTTATCTATGACTGCCCAGAGGACCTTCTCAGCTGTTGCTCCCAGATTGTGGAACAGCCTGCCAGACGGGATCCATCACATGACCACCTTAAATAGCTTCAAAAAAGCTGTTAAGACGGATCTCTTCCGGCAGGCCTTTCCTGAACAGATGCCTGGCCACCACAGAGAAGAAGTAGGTAGGATTTTGTCTCCTGTTCAGTAGTTTATATATTGTTGTTTGCACACTTTTTAACTGTTTTAAATTGTTTCTTATATTAATATGTTTCAGACTGCAAATTGTTTAATTTTATTTTAATGGGGGGAGGGTTGGGGGGATATGTTATGTATATTTTAAGTGTTGTAAGCCACCCTCATTGCCTGAGTGCAGAGAGGCAGGATATAAATAAATTATTATTATTATTATTATTATTATTATTACTACTACTACTACTACTACTACTGTAAGGTGATATATATATATATATATATATATATATATATATTGTAATGGAATAAGTGGCAGGAAGGGGGCCTGAAAAAGCTAAAAACTCCTAGAATCTGTCAGCAACGACAGCTAGTGGCTGCCATACAGATAACAGCAGGATTTATAGCCCACAGGGTAATGTTTTCAATCTCTAGGCAGGAATGATTTGTGTGTGGGTGCAAGAGAGCAGCAGGATTGGGTTAGAGAGAGGTTGGATTGGGTTAGAGAGGGAATACAATGGCTTGGACAATTCTAACTTTACTGTTCAGTTGTATATCTTTACACTTTAAGATCTTTTCTTGTTCTTTCTTTGCTGTCCTTTCCATTAGTAGTGTTCATATTTCTTGACTGCAGTCTTGACTCTGATCAGTGTTTGATCCAAGGTACAAGAACTCTTTTACTATTTCAATTTCCTCATCATCTAGGTTAAATGTGTGTAGATCTTCTGTGGTCATTATTTTTGTTTTTGTTTTTGTTTTTTATTTTCAGCATCAAGACTGCCTTTGCACTTTCTTTGTCCTTCTTTAATTTCAAATCTGTGATCTTTTCTACTAGTAGTATGGTGCCATCTGCATATCTTAAATTCTTTATATTCTTTCCTCCTCTCTTTATCCTTCCTCTTTCCAGGTCTAAGCTTGCTCTTTGTATGATATTTTCTGCATATATATTAAACAAGTAAGTGATAGAATGCAGCCTTGACTGGCCCTTTGCCAATTGGGAACCATTCTAAAAATGATGGGTATGTTAATTACTTTCCTAAAATAAGAGGAGGGAAAATAAACCCACTAGTGCTCTCTCTTGCTCTCCCTCCCCCTTTTCAGGATTATTCACACTGAAGTCTGTCATCAGGTCAAAGGATGAATGTTAAGTTCATTTCTAGAAAGGCATATGAGATGAGATTCACACATACTCTTTAAATGAGAAGGCTGCGACTTGCAAGAGCCTGTGTAATAAATGAGTCTTAGGTAGGTAGGCAGGAAAATATGATGTCAAGGGAAGACAAATAAACCAAAAGCAAATGAAACTTGGGTGGCTTGTGGAGAGATCTATTAGAGGACGTCAGAAGTTCCTTGGTTCAGCAAAGGCTCTTGGCAACATCATTTAACACACATTTTGAAAACATTATAGGAAAAAAATATTTTGGTGCACTTCATAGAAATGGCTGGATAGCAATGTATTAGACTTGTTTGATTGATTTCTGCTAAGATTAGCAGCATGTTGGGTTGTGAAAGGAAAACTAGAATAAGTGGTGAGATAATTTATACCCACTATATATTGTAAGCAGTTTTATTCATTGTAAAAATAAATCTGTTCCTCTGTCTGAAACTATCAATTAAAAAGGTGCCCATTATTCATGAAAATAAATTTATAGTGTGCTATCCATGACAGGAGAATGTATCATGTATAAGTGGTCAATAAATCATTTGACAGGGAAAAGTGATATGGGAAACGATGGCACTTAAGCTTTCAATGTTCATTAAAATTATAACCACAGCAAGCTGTTCACCAGAGATTCTATTTCAATGGCACAAGCCCCCACAACTTCCCTTTAAACACCAAACCCATAGGGCCTATTCACAAAACCATTTCCCCCAAAATAGAACACAGTTCCAGATGGTATATTCAGGTCCTCCAGTTATTTGGAGCATACAATACGTTATCATTACATATTCTAGGGCAGTGTTGATGAGTGTTGTTAACACCAGAGGTTCTATATACCTTTTGGAGATTGTGACTATGAAGACTGTCCATAGTAAGGGGGTAGGCTAATGATCACAAGTTTTAGAAGTCATGGTAATGGGAAACCTGCATGGAGAAACATTCCCAGTTCCTGTACTGTATATATCACTAAACAAATTATCAGTTGATTTACCATACCATTAGAGGAGACCATAAAGATACTCAGGCATAATTTCATCAATCAGATGTCATACTAGATGCTGAATCAAGTAATTCCCAATCCCATGTAATTCTTTAGACAGATAAAGGTTTTCTTTAGGCAAATTAACTTGGACACACAGAAAGTAGTGGGGCGTGTGCTATAATTGTGTAGCATGAAAGAACCCATGATGTATTTTTCATTTTTTGATAATGGAGGTTCTCATCTGTATGACTCAAGGAGGGGTGGGAAGACTTTAAGATTTAAATTGCCTTGCCCAAGATTCCCACAATTAAAATGAATGGTTGAGGTACTGTTACTTTTATTACTTAAGCAAAAAGAAACAAAAACAAACAAACAAAGAAGTCCTGAACATTGAATTCCCCACTGAAGTGCCCTTCCAATTATTTCTTTTTCAAATAAAGTATCTGCAGATTCCCATACCTTGGTAGACTAAAGCCAAAAATCTAGTATGTATAATGAACACCAACAAACTTTCATCTCATCCCTAGTGCTATCACAAATGGGGGACTTTGGCTGAATTATTTGCCATATCAAGGAAATACATCAACTGGAATCAAGGGAACTAGACATAGGAAAGCATTCAATAATCTAACCTCACACCTCTACTTTAGGGCCTGTCTAAAATGTTGCTGTTTGAAGTGAAGGGAAAGCCCCCCCCCCAATTCAGTGTATTCACTATTTTTACACCAATGACAAGACAATGTTTTCAATTAAACCTGAGAACAGCAGGGTATCTGGAGGGGAGAGAAAGGAACTGTGTAGCTGTACTGTGCATTCAGTGCCTCACAATATTTCTTGTCATATATTTCTTGTCTGAGGCAGATGGTTTATTTTGCCTCATGTTAGAACAAGCCTTGCTCTATTGTTAAGTGTTATGGTTCCACATGGACTGGGCTGCTTTCGTATAGATGCACTCAGATGCAGTCCTAACATGCTGCTCCAAAGACTAGGATGCGGAACAATGGATAAAAATTACAGGAAAAGAAATTCCACCTCAACATTAGGAGGAACTTCCTGACAGTAAGGGCTGTTCGACAGTGGAACACACTCTCTTGGAGTGTAGTGGAGTCTCCTTCCTTAGAGGTCTTTAAGCAGAGGCTGGATGGCCATCTGTCAGGGATGCTTTGATTTGGAGTTCCTGCATGGCAGGGGGTTGGACTGGATGGCCCTTGTGGTCTCTTCCAACTCTATGATTCTATGATTCTATTATTCTATGTTCAGATAGTTCTAAGGGTAAATGTTCTCTTAATCTGTGTTATTCAAGATGGTGTCCCACAAACTGATACTGGTCCATGAACCATCAGTTGTTGGTCCTCAGTGAGTATAATCATATTCACAAGAAACTATGGCTGCATCTGCACTGCAGAAATAATCCAGTTTCACACCACATTGCCATGACTCAATGTTATGTAATTCTGGAAATTGTAGTTTGCTGTAGCACAAGAGTTTTCTGAAAAATAAGGCTAAATTTCTCACAAAAATAAAATTCCCAGAATTACATAGCATTGAACCATAGTGATTAAAGTGGTGTCAAACTGGATTAATTCTACAGTAAGAATGGAGCATAAGTGAATATAATAATGTGGCACAAATATGGTATCATTCATTGGCACATGGAGGAGGCGGGGGGCAGAATTTCTTGCCCACTATATTATATATTTTAAGAAACACTGCTCTAGAAGATGTTCTCCAAAGAGTTGGAGTCTCTTAAAATAAGGGCCATCTCATGTGGATAATGCTCACAGTTCATGTCTAACTAAAGGAGAGTAAATAGGTTAGCTATCTAATCCGCCCTTGCTTTAAACAAGTAAATTGCTACATTGACAACTTCATTTCACCTTAACAAGGATGACCTAAGTGTTCTCTCAAGACAAATTGCAGCCACAGACTATATAAACTATGTTGTTTTATTTTAATTAGCAGAGTTGAAATAGCTTGTAAACTTCAGTGCTACCTTTCACAATAACCAATAGGTGAGGCAACAGGAGCAGAACAGCACAAGAGAAGAAGAGGATATTTTGTAGTATATTAAAATATTATGTGTTGAAAAATTGTAAAGAGTGCCTGGGGATTTGCGAACACATTTGTTGGGGAAAGGAATGTGATAAAGACGGAATGCATTGTGGAGCTTTTCTCCAAATTCCCTCACTGATAAATGCTAATGCCTAGAAACTGCCTAATGAAGACCAGTTTACCATGGAATAAAGTCATCCGTGATGAGTAGAAAATGGAAGATTTGTAAATACAGTGTAACATGGAATGATAAAGCACATCCAGTTTATGCAAAGATGTGCTTGCAGCAGTACAATAAATAATATCTGCATAATCAATTATTGAAGAAAGATGGATTGAATAAGTTGCTTCCTGACTATTTTTGAAAAACTAAGCCTAGCACACTAACAAAAAAAAAAAAAAAAAAAGACAATTTGGCTCTAGTCTTTTAACAAGATTGTCAAGACAAGTACTAAAACTGTGCTTATTATTAATGATTCAAAGAGCAAAACATTTCCAATTGCCTATTTTCATTCACACAGGCACATTCAAAATTGAGGAAGGCAACAACTTTTCACTCTTAGTTTGAAGAATGCAAACTCATATATACAGCAGGGAGCGGGGAGGGGATTGTTGCTTGATATAACTATACAGTTAAGAGGAAGTACCATATATACTTGTGATGAAATGAGTGAATGTGAGCAAGAGTGGCACTTTCTGACACTATCTGACTAAACCAAAATGGAAGAACTGCAGTGCATGATGTCAGGCAAGAGAAAGGTATCTTGGCAAGTAAAAGTGGGAATTCCAGAGGTATAGCACAGAATGTTGCTGCCTGCTTATCAAGGCATAATTTGAACAATCCACCCTGTCAGGAACAGATCAGGCATAACTTGAACAATCATGGCACAACTTGGACAATCTGCCCTGTCAGGAACAGATCAGTCATGGACAGTATGTTAAGAGTTGGAATGTGTTTACATCAAGACTGAGAAGACCAGAAGAACTGAAGCCAAAAGGCGCTGGTCTGGATCAGAACCTGAAAGCTTTAAATGGCAAGAGTTTTCCTGACAAAGGTGTGTTCCTGCCCACCGCAACAGGTTCACCCAGGCGTCGTGACAAGGTTGGCCATCTTGTTAGCGAAGTGCCATGGCGTGTGTGAGTATATGTGTGTATGTGTGTGCAAGAGAGCTCTCTTAGTGCTTGTATTTCTGTATGTCTTGATTTTCAAATAAATGTTACATGCATTTAAAACCAAATTTGGTATCTCAAGGTATCTGTTTCAGCTTGGCTTGGGGTAGATCTTTTTGAAGGTGAGAATTTACATTTACACACTCTCAGGAAACAAAGAACTGTCTGACAAAAACCTGGGCATAACATACTCAAGTCGACCTCATGTCGAGGCAGCTTTTGAGGCCAAAATTATGGATTTTGATATGCCCCATGGATAAATAGAGGGTAAAACTTAGGGCCACATAAGAAAGGATCTAAAGTTTGAAGCAAAGGAAAACAATGCCAAAGAACTTACAAAATTCCAGAAGGCCTAACTGTTTGTACTCATCCCAAAAGCTGGATGGATGAGAGAATAGGGGAGGGTCAGTGCTTCCAAAACAGATTATATTTTGCCTTTAACCAGCACCTGGTTCCTTTCTTAAAATAAGAGTTAAAGTGTAGTACTAACATTGACCCATGGATAAGTCAACTCCTGTTTTTGGGGTCAAATTTTTGACTAAAATTTATGGACTTACACATGAGTATATATAGTATACATACTATCCAACCCCTAACCAAATGCAAGACCATCAACCACAAATGGAGAATAAGGGCCTGTACAGACCAGCACTTTGTGATGACCTGCAAGTGAACTAGGGCTAAAGTAGGATGGAGCATTCACATGCTCTGAGCCCTAGTTCTATTGAATGTGCATCATTATGGCATGCACCTATCCACACAGGGTGTGCCATTATGACACACAGGAGGTGCAATGCCCAAATGGTGCACTGCAGAAGGAGCATCATCATGGCACACAAGCACAACTATGGTGCCCCTTCCAGGAAGCTGCTTAGAGCAGTTCTTTTTGCTCCCGAAAGGGAGCTGATTGTTGCTCCAGCATGTGGTTGCCACAACAACAATCCGGGGCGAACAGGGATGCCATTTAGCCACCCATCTGTATAGCTCCTAAGTTTACTTTTGAAATAGTTTCAGAAACTGTGAAAGTATCCTGAAACTAAAAGCAACACAAGATCTAGTTCTTTTACTGTTGTTTTCACATTAGTGTCATTGGGAGACCAGGCACTTTTTCAAGGAACCTATTATTCAAAACTCAAAATAACTGGGGAAAACGGAAAGCTCTATAAAACCAATAAACATACCAATTTTCCAATTTAAACAAAGGAATATTAGTTCAACACCTGTAAGGTTCTCCAAAAACTATTCCATCCTGAGCCCATCTTGTTATAGAGTTGTAATTGTGCAAATTTCTTAATTATCTAATAAATGGAGAATATTGTGTCATTTCAAGGGCCATTTGAATGTCTATTATTATAGTGGAATGGAATGGAAACCAATAGGTAAAAGCAGGAGAACAAAAAAATAACAGTCTTCATTAAAAATAATAGAAACTTTAGAGATCTCATCCCTTTTGGCTGCATGCAAGATGGGAAACTTGTCCAATCTTAGAGATGTAAATATTCAAATATTTCACCCTCATGTGAGAACAAATAATCTCCCTCCTGGGGAATGGGGTTAAAAAAAAGAGAGAGTGCATTTTTTGCCTGATGTTCAAACATTCTGATGTGTTTCAGAAGATTATTCTGTTCATAAAAAAAGGACATTTGTACAAAATCCCATGTTTTTTTCAAACACACACATAGAGAAAAGATAGCCATGTGCTGTGCAAGATTACTATTTTGGGGGTATTCCCACCCCACCCCCCAACATTTTACCTTAGTGAGGACTGGCTGTTTCATTATCCTTGGATTCAGTGCTGGCACTGTTTTTTTCCTATTTTAGATTTTAATCTAATACAAAGAAAAACTGGGACATTTTTACTTTCTTTTAGGGATTTAACAAACCCTTTAAATTGTTCACCTGATCACAGACAACTTTGTTGACATTTCTATTCTGTACCCTTTCAACTGAATGGTCAGAAAAACATACTACAGAACTGAACAATGATTCAAACCCATTTGTCTTTCTACTCCCTCTGTCCATTCTGTTCTTACTGCTGCTTTATGTTGGAATCTCTTGAGAAATACATCCACAACCAAATTGCTGAGAAAGAAACTGCATTGCCTTGTTCTTACACTAGTAAACTGGGGAGCTTTCACACTACACAATTGTAGCAGTATAATTCCATTTTAACTGCCATGTCACCATTCAATGCAATTCTATAGTTTGTACTTCAGTGAAGCTCTAGACTTCTCTGGGTGAGAATTCGAAGCACCCCTCACTAAAAAACAAATTCCAGGATTCCCTAGGGTGGAACCATGTCAAATAAGCAGAAATCATACTGGTATAATTGTATAGTGTGAAAGGGACCCAGATGAACTTAAACCAGCATCTAGTTCTCTGGTAGGGTGCAGAGTTCAGCTGTGGAGCCAAGCTTGTAGCAATATGTATGCTGCTCAAGATTCCTTTTATCTAAGCTGAGAGCCTTGCAAAAGAAACTTTAGGCTGAGCATTTAGTGCAAGGTGCCCATCAAAAATTCTATCACACTGTCTTATTTGCATATCTGTAAAACATCCCTGTCATTCTAGCCTTGACATTTCACTCAGAGAAGGCCACTAATTGTGTTAGTTTTCCTAACCAGAGGGGGTTCTTTTTGTTTCATTTTCTAATTTAACCAGCATTCACTTTCCACTGCACTGATGATGAAACTATACACATTTCCATTTGTGACTCTTATCTCCAGAGGTGAAGAGCTAGTGCAGTAAGACACGATGCTATTTACTCTCAAAATTGGAGTATTCTTTTAAAAAGCTGATATATAATTAAATTGAAATGACAAGAGTTGCTTTTGCTGCTAAACAAGACATGACAATTGAAAAACATTATTTATGAAATGACAAAGTTGCTGGCACTAGAAAGCAGAAATGGTTTTCTACCAGAGGAAATTCTATTGTATATGTTGAATTCTAATGGGGTGATACATTATTTCTTCATTATAAATTAGCATGCTAATCTATGTTTCTGCCTTTAGGAATTACTTCTGTCCATACACTTGGGAAGTCAGAAATAACTTTGCCAGATCTTCATAGTTTTCCAGACTTACACATTTGCAGAACCAAGTATCTCAGTATTTCAATAGGCTAATTTTACCTGAGCAAGTATATTTCAACACTTCAGCCAAATCTTTCCAAGTAAAAGAGTATGCAGACAGATTTGGTTATGATAGTGAAAAAAATATTTTAGGTAAGGAATGATCCATATGTTTTATTCATAGAGTTTTCACATTTTTAATGAGAATATGATTTTGATCATTCATGGAATTCATGAACCACCACAAGATCTTTCACAGAGAAGGCTAGCTGCTGAATTCTCACCAGCTGCACCTGCAAATGCAATAGGACCAAAATAAGGCCCCTCATGTAAATCTTAACACTTGTCCTTATATAAGGAGATAAGGTATTTCAGATAATCTGGACCCAAGTCATTTAGTACTTTAAGGATCAAAACTCAGGGACACCATTCCCTGAGAAGTCAGATCTGTCTACAGTGACACATTAGTTTTAACTGTGCAGAAGCACTCCTGGCCACAGCCAGAACCTGGGCATCCAAACTTAAATCTGGGTCCAGGAGCACATCCAAGTTGCAAACCTGAGATTTCAAGGAGAGTGTAATCCCATCCAGCACAGGATGAATCCCTGTTCCCTGAACTGCCTTCAATTGACCAGAAGCACCTCTGTCTTGTCTGGAATAAGTTTCAGTTTGTTCACCCTCATCCAGTCCATTACTGACTGCAGACACTGGTTTAACATTTTCCTTGGTGATGAATGGACAGGAGATATATAGAGTTGTGTGTCATCTGCACTGGCAACACTGACTACGAAGCCAATACCAGAGAGGTGACCCAGAAAGATACCATGATTGATGGTATCAAAAACCACTGAAAAGTACAGCAGAACAACAGGGACACAGTCCCCTACCCCACCCCACCCTGTCTAGTTCCTGCATGGATCATCTAGCAAGGCAACCAAAGCAGTTTCTGTCCCATGGCTAGGCTTGAAACCAAATTGAAATGGATTTAGATAATCTATTTCATCCAGGAGTGCCTGGAGGTGGAAAGCTCTCACATGCTTTATTACCCTGCCCGAAAAGGGGATATTGGTGACTGGCTGATAGTTCTCCAGTATGGTGGGATTCTATGATTCTATGGGGCGATTTAGACCGCCCCAAAGCGGCAGGCTGGGGCTGAGGCTGCCATACCTGCAGCCTCAGCAGCCCCATCATGCCACTTCTGGAGGCTGCGGGGAAGTGGCAAACTGATGCTTCCCTGCGGCCTCTAAGTGGGGTGCAGCAGGTGCCCTGGGCGCCCACAACACCCCACTTGCTGAGGCGGGGCAGAAGGGAGGAAGAGGCCGCCGCCACAGCCCATTACTCCCTTGGTCTTTGCCGTGGCTGTCTAAAAGCTGCAGCAAAGACCTGCCTACAAAAAGGAGCTCCATTCGGAGCTCCTTTTTTGCACTGCAGGAAAGGCGCAATTTGCGCCCTCCCGCGGTGCAAAGGCGTCATCCTGTGTGCAGCGCATCTAGCAGCTGCACACATGATGAAGCTCTTGCAGCGCGTCTGTATGGACTCCGCCATCTTAAAATGGCAGTGTCCATACGCTTTAGGCCTAGTGATGGTGTAGACGCTACACCCTCCCTAACCCTAAAGGTGGGATTTTCAGCCCTAAACACTCTGCTTTTTGCCCATCTAGATCGGGCCTATGATTCCTAGGAAGGATGTTTTCAATAATGATCTCATCACAGGCTCTTTTACACTAGATGGAAACTTGAATTGCTGTAGTGAGGCATTCACTACTCCCCTTATCCAGTCCACCAGTACCCTCAGGCTGCTTCCAACAACTAGGAATGGCACCTCTCCAAGAATCATGTCCACATCCTCAGGTTGCACCAACTTAAATACGTTTATCCAATAAAACTGGACAGGAAGGTACTAAGGTTACATCCACCAGATCTGTATCAGTGACAGCATCCAAGGCAGAATGGGTCTGGAAAATTTTGTAAAATATATTTGTTTTGAAGATGCAAGGAGTAAGAAGTAAGTTAGTAGTGGTTAAAATAGAACAAAATATGAAATGGCATACAGGTTTTTAAAGGCCTTAATCTATGACATCTTTTGTGAATTTTTTCCTCTCCCAGCTTCGCTACTATCTCCTCTTCCCATAATTTTCATTTTACTTTCTCCATTTTTTGACACAATGTGTATGTGTGTGCAGGGACATGCATGTGTATCTGGCATGCTTACAATAGACACAAACAAACAAACATGTGGACAAATGTGAGACTATGATGTATAGCTATTGTTCATCATCTTATAAACTGGGAAACCAGAAGTGAATTCTGATATACTTTCCTTTATAAAAGATTTTACTTTAGCTTTGTAGGCCCACACTGAACTTTCATAAACCCATTCATAAGCTTCAGCATTGTGCTCCACTCCACACCATTCAAATTAGAGTCTGAGGACAGATTGCTTGGAAATGCACTGGAACATACACAGCTGTGGCAGTCACTAAATGAATAATGCATTATCAACATCTGTAGGATTTTTGAAATGCTAAGTGCCCAGATATGAAGTCTCTGCAGAGGACACAGATGGTAATGATGTTGTTGTGCTTGCAGTGGTTCCCACCAGAAACAGATTGAATCCCGTAATCAGACTGGACTGCTAATGGCTGAAACAATACATTCCTTTAACAGAACTAGCTCTCAATTGTATCTCCAAATGATAAATGCTTGCTTTGTGGGTTGCATTTAATTCCAAGGTTTGTTAAGCTAAAGAAATCCACTAATGAATATGGACATCTTCAAGCATGAGTACAGATGCCAAGACCAGTTGATAACACTTGGTGAATTTAATCTGACAATCCATTTTAAGGTAGAATAATTAAAATAAAGTTTCCATTCAGTGGAGGGGGAGAGAAAAGATCATACCAGTATTAGAGGCTAACACAAAGAAACTTTCCCTGCTAAAGCAGCAAATCTTGCCATTTTTCATGGCTACAAGAGCATGTTGTTATTATTGAGCTATTAAAATTTCTGGAAAACCAGTAAGATAACCTTATTCATCTGAAGCCATAATGAGTTAGCACAGTATACTGAATATGTGGAAAGAATAGGATTGTATATGCAATCACATTCTTCTCCTATATGTTTTCTGTTACATAGGACACTCTCCTTGTGATAATGAATTATGGGAAATCAGTGGTCCCAGTGGTAGACAGCAAGTCCTTAATCTGTACTATGGTACTGTAACCATTGAGTCAAAATCATTGGGTCAAATGTCAGGTTCAGAGACAAGAAGCTATAGTTCATCTTCCCTATTCAATCCTGATTGAGCCATCAATAAAATTTGGGGTCACACTATAGATATTTTGGTGACTATACCACACCAAATACACATATACAGAGAAAGAGAGAGAGAAGGAGAGAGATAGAGACAGAGAGAAAGAGAGAAAGTGAGAGATTTTATTTTTTAAAAAAATCATGTGCCCCACAAGTTTAACAGACACACACATGTTGCTTGGTACCTTTATTAAGAGACTTATCACATGCATGCTAATTCAGCTTAATCTATCCAGTCTAAAATTTAATTCAGATGACATCCTGATGTTACCAGACAGTTTGTGCTGCCAAATTTGCCGCCCAAATACAGCCTGGGTCCATTCCCGTTTCCAGAGCCACTCTTACCAGCTCTTTTCAGATCCAAGAGTTTTCTGAGTTAAGAAATGGCCACAGGAGCAACTCTGGAAGAAGGAATGGACCTCAGCTGTATTCGGGCAGCAAATTTGGCAGTAAAAACTGTCTGGTAACATCAGGATGCTGCCCGAATTAAATTTTAAACAAGATAGAGGTAAACTGAATTAAGATGCATGTGATAAGCCTCTGAGACTGGGAAAAGTGTACTATCATGTGATATACGCAACTACAGAATTTACTAGTTTTCAAAGCATAAACTTTGCAGCCTAAAAAGGAGGAGGGAGTAATGTAGCAGCACCTTTAAAACTAAGTTATTTTTGGTTTTGCATGAGCTTTCATGGATATAATTTAATTCAGTACAGAGTGATAATCAATGCTCAGAGCAAAAATGGTTCCTAATTACAAATTCTTTTCTTGAAGAGATCTGGACCCTTGTGCTACTTCTTATCCATGGAGGTTCCGTCCAGCAAAAATCATAGTACCTCAAGTCCCATGATTTTTAATGACAGTGTGCATGCCCACAGCTGTTCTCCCAGGGCCATGCGCATGCACATCCATTGAAATTGATGGGGCTTGCCATCCCTGGATGCTCAAATGCACATATGACAAGCCCATGGTTGGCACACTGTACTACTCTTACTCCAGGTGGCACAGCATCCTGTCTCTTGCTTGAAGTGGACAGGGAGGGCCCACAATTGCGAAAGTACTGATATTTTCCTAAACTTTTCTATCAGTTAACCATATGTTGCTATTCTACCCCATATGTAAATCTGCTCATTCCACTGATGCATTCTGGATTTTCATGCAATAATAGAATATTAGAGGTGCCCATCATTTTATCATTTGTTCCTCATTATATCATTTGTTTCTCCATAGATTTAGACTAAATATATGGGTGCCTTAGTCAGTTGAAGCATGAAGGGAATACAGGGCATGTAAAATTCATGGTTCATGCACTGGCATCCCAAAGAGTTCAACAGTATTCTATGATACCACATTCATAATCATCTATCATATGTACTTATATACACTGATCACCCTATCTGATTAATTTATAGGCAGAACATATTATACATAAAACAGGATTCAATTCAGAGAAAGAAGGTATGAAAATTTAGGGAACTATTATCAACAGTTTAAGATATGCAGATAATACTATATTGTTTGCAGAAAGCTGCAAAGATTTGGAAGGACTAATGATGAATGTTAAGAAAGGAAGTGCACAAACAGGGTTGCATCTCAACATTAAGAAAACAAAAATAATCACCACAGTTTATCTACATAACATCAATTTGGAGAAGGAAGACACCGAAATAAAGGTTTTCTATTCTTTGGCAGTCTTATTAATCAAGACTGCAGCCAAGAAATCAGAAGACATAATAGTTTAACGCACAGGCTCCAGGAACGGGATGAGAAAACTCCAAAAGGGGCTGGGAAGGGAATGGAATGAGTGGGGGATGCATCTTACTACACATAGGAAGTCCCTCATTCATTCCGTTCCCTTCTTTTCCATTCCCAATCTGTCCCAGAGGAAGCGATTTTTGAGAACTGTTCTGAACAGTTCTCAAAAATCACCTCCTCTGGGATGGATTTGGAAGGGAAGGGAAGGGAACAGAATGGGGACTTCTGTGTGCAGTAAAATGCACCCCCACTCACTCCTGACCCCTTTCGTTCCATTCTCGTTCCATTCCGTGAAGCGTCTGTGCGATAAACTTATAAGATTTGAAAGGTCAGCTATGAAGGACCATAGCATTTCTGACTTCTACTTATGGTTGTGAAAGCTGAACAAAGAAGAAACTGACAGGAAGAAAATCAACTCATTTGAAATGTGATGCTGAAGAAGTGAAGTCAAAGGCTTTCGTGCCAGCATCCATAGATTTTTGTGGGTTTTTCAAGCTTTGTGGCCATGATCTAGAAGAGTTTTTGATGTTTCGCCAACATCTGTGGCTGGCATCTTCTACATCAGCCACAGATGCTGGTGAAACATCATAAACTCTTCTAGGACATGGCCACATAGCCCAAAAATCCACAAAAATCTATGAGCTGAAGAAGTTTTCTACAGAAACCCTGGACTGTTAAAAGGACAGATACATGGATCTTAGAACAAATCTGGCCTGAACTCACCAAAATGACTAAAACATGACTGTCATATCTTGGATGTGTCTCCCTGGAAAAGACAATAATGATAAGCAAAATAGAAAGCACTAGGAAAACAGCACTACAGGTGGATTGATATAATCAATGAAGCCACAGCCCTGAGTATGTAAGAAGAGTTGATCACTTGAGCTCTTAGAAGCTTCTATTATTTATAGGGACACCATAACTCAAAGTTGACTTAATGATGAGTAAAAATAGCAACAGGAAATCAGATCACCCTTCAGGCTCAGCATGAAACTAGACTTGTGCATTGGCCCATGTTACTACCAGGTGATGTAAAGCCACTACATTATTCTAGTGTATTATAAATTCCAGGGCCATGTCTTTCACCTGTATCTGAATAGAGAACAGTAATGTCTGGCAGTTAAAAATCCAGGTCAAAATCCTGTTGGGGATGTACACCTTCGTAAGTAGACCTATGTTTGCAGGAATTAGAACTGGAAGTTCCCTAACATCTGTATCGAGTACATTGTTGCTTTTATGCTATTACACAGGGAAGCTTAAAAAGTGACCAATGCACATTGGAACACATGCACAATGGGATCAATGCACACCAGCACAGATGTGCACCAGGATAGCTGCCCATCAGACCTGTTGTGCATTGGTCCCATTGTGTATTGGGACACCAACCAGGGAGTGCCAATGTGCATCAAGACACACTTCCCAGTGCCCCCTTATGCATCTTTGAAATTCACTAACAGTATTTCTTAACCCTCTGCTGCATAGGGATGTGCATGTGCAGTTCTGCAATGTACTGTGGTAGAAAATTCTAGCTCCAGTTCTAGAAATGATACCTTATAAACCAGGCTGCACCATAGGACTGGCCTTGCAAAATGATAGAGCAGAAACCACTTCATATAATATGGCTCAAGTCCTATCTCATGCTGAGTCTTCCTGTGTTTTCCACTTGCTGTCAGTGGTGGAGCAATGTGATAACAAAGTATTGTAGCTGGAAGAAGCATGTGCTTTACACTGCAGGTTTGTTTGGATATTTGTGTGTTAAAAAAAATCTAAAACCTCAAATATTTAATCACTCATTAGAAACAGGAAGATATAATGGAAGATAATAGCTAATTATAATGGTATTTAACTGCATTTGGGCTTGAAATGGAAAGTGTTTTTAAAAGTAACTTTCCAAACTCTGTTTCTGCTTCACCATGTAATCATCTCTAAAAGCACATACACATTATTGTTAACCAAAACTCTTACATTGCTGCCAATTTTTTGAAACAGAGGATTGGAACAGTGAGAACTGTCACTAATATTGTCAGTCATTGTACTTGCCACATCAGATATCTGATAAGGGATCTTATTTTGCTTCAGTATATATATCATGTATGAACAGCTTGAAGAGCTTCTTGCATTCTGTTTATGTTCCTGAATGTCAAAATTCCTTTCCATGAAGGAATTGTAATTTTTCACCAATTTGTTTCAGTCATGCACAGTTACCTGCATTACCCTTAAAACCTGTGGGATAAATATATTGGTTCTTGATCTGTAATAATGCCATACAGCTCTACAGATGTTGTTCAACTGCAACTTCCAGGATTTCTCACCATTATCTGTACTAGCAAGGGCTAATGGGATTTTCAGTCAAACATCTAGACAGCCACATGAGTTACAGCACTCCTGAGTTACAGCATCTCACTGTGCCTCTCTGTCGGCTCCTGCAAATAGGGGCAGCTCTACCAATGGGAAGAATGACACTATTACTTCACACAGTTATTTTTGGTTTCATGAAAGGGATGTACACTGTTAGTTCTTTAATGTATTACGATTGCCATTGGCAAAGCTAGGAAGACATGATCAAGAGATTTGCTGTCCCAGGTAGAAAAATAATGGCTTTTCCTGGGTTCTGTACAGCTTGACTAGGAGGATAGAAATATTATTATCCTCACTGCCTCAGGCAGCACATTATCTTGAGCTGAGCCTGCCAAGAGCCCACCCTAATTATTGATTACACACATACAGCAATAATGACTGAATAACTTTGTTCTAGCATGGACCACAGTCTATTCCCACTCTCACGAGGTGTAAAAGGCTTTGAACTGAGTTTCTGCATTGTATCCAAGTTGACTAGCTTGTCTATAAAGCCCAGGATTATACACATTATATTTAACACCATAGTTGGAAGAGGAAGGAAATCTATGTGTAGATTAAAATATTACTCTTTTGAAAGTCCCTGGAACTCTTTGTCCCTGTAGGACACAACTCACACGAAATGGAAATATATCTGGAAAAAGGTGGGGGGGGAGGGGAGTTGGGATAGGGAAACATAATGTATATGAACACAAGAAAAGTAGGACTTGTATCTAAAAAACAAAACAAAACCAAAGACCAAATATTCAAAACTGTCTCAGAAATATTATTCTGACTTAATTTGCACATCATAAATAGCCTCTGATATAAAACACTCATTGCCTTTAGGCTGATATATTCATTATTACTCATTTGTTTGAATTCATATTTTATTTATTTGCTGTATTTGGTGTTTTTTCCTCCCCATACACTAACCACTGTAATGGAATCTAGCAATTAAAATAAGCATAAATTAATTGCTCACAGGCAATCACTTTAAAGCAGTGAACTATAAGGCCTGTCAAAATATTTAATTAAAGGCCAGAGGAATCAAATAAATTGTTTGCACTTTAGTCTTCAGTTTCCAGAATATTGATTTTTTTCTAGTATATTCTCCCCAATAATAGTGGTGGAGAAAACCTCTGTTGCAATAGGATAAAAATGATAGTTTCACCAATAGTGATATTTAAAATTATTTATTTACAATTTTATTTATTGGATTTTTTTACACCTCATGGCATGAGGGAGGAAGATATTAAAATGAGAAATATAGGCTGGCATCCTGTTCAGCAATTCCAAGATTGTAAAATGGGCATATAACTGCTGGAGATTTTATATTTACAGTTACTAATGATGTAATATTACCCCAAAACCTTTGCAGCCTGATAGTGCCCCAACCAAAGCATTTCCAAAGTTATGCAGACTGAGATGCAGGGAAATTATGTTTGCAGCACTCTCCTGGTTGAAAGATGCCATGATAAAAGCAATCTCTTTGGCAGGACCCAAAAAGTCTCTCCAGCTATCTATTCTCAATGTTCCCTATGTTCAGGAGAGTACTGCAATGTCATTGTCCAATGCCCTAGTCTCTAGCACAATGGAAATTCTTCATCCAGGGTACTACCAGGCTGAAACAGAAGGTTTTGGGAAGGTGATATTGTCAGATATAACTACAATGATGGAACACCTTCACTGTAGTTATATTGACAATGCAGGATCTTAGCCATTGTCCAGCAGTGTATGTTCCCTCTATGTGGAAAACTTACCTTTAGATCAGAGCTTGGAATAATTACTTTTGTGACAACATCTTCCCAAATCCCCAGCCATCATGGTGAGTGGTTATCTAAGCTTTGATCTGAAATGGCATAAATCATGGGCAGGTTGTAATTGTACCACATGCCAATTTTATTCTATTCCATATCAAATTAATTGAATAACAGCAGCTCCCAAACCGGTAACCAAAAATGATAGAAAACTAGGAACTGAGGGGTGAAACAGATGGCCCCCAAGGGGCAGTGCAATGCTGCCCCTGAGAGAGCTGGCTTGGGAATGTGGCAACTGCATGCCGTGGACCCAATCTAGCCAACTTCTGTCACAAATAGAAGCAGAAAAAATTCACTCCTATTTGGGGCAGAAAAAAAAGCAACCCTTTGCCTCTAGAGCCAGCTTTTTGCCAGCTCTGGGGCAAGTGGCATCTCAACACCATGCCCCCAGGTCACCCGGAAGCTCGTCAATGTGTAATTGCCAGTGCGGCTTCTGGGTGACTCAGGGTAATAATTATTTATTTATTTATTTATACCCCACTCTTCAGCTCTAAAAGCTATCAGAGCGGCTTACAATCATTATTTCAACTAAATGGTTCCCTGCCCTCAGGCTTACATTCTAAGAAGACACAGCACAAAAGGAGAAGGGAATGGTGTTGGGGAAGGGGATCAGGTCCAAAAGTTCTTCTCTCCCTCTGACGCCCGGACCAAGGCAGATAGCATGGGAGGAGGGCTCTGCTTCTTAATCCAGGACAGGCCCTATGGAGTTTGGCCTGTCCTTTCCCTCCCTCCTGGGCAAGATGGTGTAGCATGAAGGGAGGGCTCTTCCACTTGAGTTTATGGCATGTCTGAACTTTCAGGGCTGTCTGTTTTGGCCCTGAGTATCCCTCTCTACTATACTATAAAACACAGAGGCAGTCACTCAGCTCTTCACAATATTCTGGTGTTTGGCTTAAATATATGTGAGAGATCTTGCAAGGAATGGATAAATATGGCTCGCTCTAGTTCATTTAGGCTCATATTTTTCAACCGTTAGGCTCATTCTCTCCCAGCTCCACAACAAATTGCAAGCTTATTCTCCCCACTGCCACACTTTGTAATGCATGCATTCATTAAATAATGTTTCTTTGTATCATTTTAAAAAATTAAATGTTTACAGTGGGCCCTTAGATTTTTGGAATTTGAAAAAAATCTATTTTCAAACAGTAGATGGTTGAATCCATGGATGCAGACTCCATGGACACAGAGGTCCAAATGTACATATTTTTAACACACAATTTGTTTTTGTTCTGCAAATGAAACAGCAAGTTACAGTCAAGTCCTCATTCCTTTATTGGAGTTACCAACCATTTGTGGCCCACACATAGGAGTTTATCAGATGACGGAAATTGGAAGTATAATCTAATGGCAATCCGAACACAGTTATGGGGTTTCACGTTATTGTGTATTAAAGTATCTCACGCAATTTCGGGCAAAAGGGAAGTCATTCCAAATGCAATCATGGGTTTTACGCTTTTTCTTAGGTAAATCATTCCCTTAAATTCACTAAACTAGTGAATTCACGTGAATTCGAATTGACTGCATTCGAAATAAAGAGAAATTCCTCCCGTCTGACAAACTCCATACACAGTTCTCAATAAACCTGGAAATCTAAAGTCATGTGAGAGGATTCTCTACTGTGGGTCTTTCCTGTACCACTATTATCTCTCCTGTTTAAATGTTGGTAGTGGTTACCAATCCACTGCAGCAAGGACTTCTCACTCATAATGTTGTGCTATATTTTGTGTCAATTCCCATAAGTGAAGATAATGTTGGAGAGGGTCTTCAAAGAAGGTAAAATATACACAAAACAGGCTAGACAAGCACACTATTATCTTTCACCATATAAATTCCATATTTTTCATGGTTAAGGGGCTAGATGAATAACAAGTCATAGCTCACTTCTTCTGTTAGAGAGAAGGAAAATGCATTTCACAATGAAACAGACACTAGTTTGCCTACGCTTGAAAATCATATGGGCTACCAGAACTATGACTAGGAAATAAAATAATTATGTGGATCAGGGTTAGGACCAAAGCATAGTCATAGGGCAGATTCTTTATATGAGTAATATTTTCCAGTTTAATCCCTGACATATCCATTTAAAAAGATCAGATAGCAAAGTGAAAAGAAAACCTGTCTGAGATTCTGTAGAGATGTTGCCAATCACAGTAGACAGTGGTGGTATAGCATATGACATAATGAGTTGTTTGTTTGTTTGTTTGTTTGTTTTCCCCTGTGTCATGGCAGTGAGTATTTCTTTTTAAAACTTTAGATTTGCTTGTACACCCATACTTGTACAAGGACACATTTTCTTTAGAAGCATACTAAACGATCTGTTTTTCTAGTGCATTTCTATCATAAGCATTATGCCATCATCATATAGCTTAGGGGTCTTTGGCAATAATGTCAAATAAAGAGAGAACTGTCAACAAAACATATGCCAATATATTTTCCTAACATGTTCACATGGCTCATTGCATGAGGTAGTTCTCATGCCAGAAGGACTTGAGTGGTGGCCACTCAAGAGAGGAAAACTAGATGTCATTAATAGGTTAGATGCCAAACAATTTAAACTGTCTTTTTCAATATTTATCAGCATAAATAATGTCTCAATTGCTCCCAGAATTTTTTTCAGCCACAGCTTGTTGAGGATGTGTGACTCTTTGGAACCACTGCAGTTTAATTTGAGAATCAAATTAAAAGTTATTATATGATGCAGAACATAGATGATGCCATGACATTCTGTAGATATGTATATGGATATTACACTGCTCTTGAAGAAATCAAATGCATGAAAGAGGAGGGGGGAAAGGAGCATTTTTGTTCCAGTTTCTTTAGTCAGTAGCAACAGTTATGAGAATATCTTTCAAATGTTCTTTTATTTTTCATATCACCACAGATGTTGTTTTAACTGCTGCTTGAGATAAAAAATTCAAAACTGTTTGAATAATTGGAACCAATTAAAGTTAAGCCTTCACTCTGGCATTATAGCTTCAAAATTTTGTGGACATATAGGACTAAAATCTGTATGTGTGTATGTGTGTTCATGTGTGTACACACAATTAGCCATCAGAAAGAGTTGGTCACAACTTCTTCTGTACTAACTGCAGGCAACTATTTGGGTAAAGCAACTGGTGTCTGAATGTCAATTACCTTTATTATGCTTTGCTCATGTTGGCACTGCTATGTATAAAGTTGTTGAGTTTGCCTAGTTGGTTTTCATAATATATGCACATACACTCTTAAAGTATAATGAGAAAAAAACATTGGCAAGGTCAAAGTACAACTGATCCCTGGGAGAAAGCATCTGGGGAAATGAGAGAGAAAAGGGATAGTTTTGCCCAGTCAGTCAGTAAGAGTTAATAGGCATGGACTACTGCCTAAAATCAGGACCTTAGGTTCTTTTTCATTTCTCCCCTCTGAAGTTGTGTCACTGCTTGTATCACATCATTTAGAGAAGTACAAAATCAGTGAGTGATTAAGTTCTAAAGTACACAATATTCCAAGAGGCCATTTTTCTACATTAATTTACAAATAGCAGCAATATACATATACTCTCAGAGGACTTTCCAAAGAGTAAATGTGTACTTGTCTTTGATCCCTTTACCAGAGAGGGATCTACTGATTTACTGATACCAGTATCTACTGATTTATGCACCATAGAAATTTTCAGGTGAGCAATTTGCTCCAATAAAGGTTGGAGAAGAAGTCTAGATAAGCCTCTCTTCTCCAGTCTTTTTTCTCCTCCCTTCATGCCACCACTAAAAATATAATGGTGCTCTTAAACAGGAATGGGCATCTTCAAGTTTGTTTATTTATGTGGTTTTTATCCTGCCTTCCTCCCTACACAGGATTGAAAGTGGCTAGAAAACACACAAACACTCAAATGAGAGAGGTCTACAGCTGGCCCCATGATTCCTGGAGAAAAAACTTCCCTGCATCCTTTAGGAACTGTGGGTGCAGTTTCACCAGGTTTTCACCATTACTCCAAAAATTATATAGGCCCAGGAAGTCACTTTGTTTTCAAATCTAGAAATACCAGAAGTCTATTTTGTGTTTTCTTTTGTTCTGATCTGTTCTGTTTCTGCACCTTTCCTGGTCCTTATTTTGCAAGACAAAAAAAAAAAAAAAAAAAAAAAACCCTGATAAAATTGTTCCCCACTGAGCAAAAGACTAAAAATACCCTCTAACATTTTTTTAAAGAAACAGGATGAAACACATGGCAGGAAAGAAGTCATGCTGGACCATACAAGGTCTCCCAGTACATTAGCCCTGTGGGTATCACTTAAGCCATCATCAAATAAAAAGGAAACAGGCTGGTATAGAGATTAACCGTTCTTCACTAGTGGCTTTCTGCCTGATTTGCTTTCTGTGCAATTGAGCATGTTTGAAGGGAGCATTTGGTTCCTCTAGCTCAAGCAAAGGTGCTTTGGAGCATCTAGTGTCTTGATCAACATGAACTGATTAGACATCAACAGGCTGATCCAATTCTTCACCTGGTGGTTTAGCCAGTTCACCTTCTCCTGGGCTCTAGGCGAGGTAGACTAATATTTTATTTGGAGATCACTGTTGTAGAATTCACTTTCTGTTTTCCCTGTAAGAGATAAGAGTGCTTTTAGTTTTCATTTTATAATTACTAACTTTGGATGAATCTGATATTATCTTTATGTGCACCTTTTCTATTTTCCTTTTGAAAGATCAGGGTTAGGTGCTCCATGTTGTAATCCATTCTCAAAGGCTGTCTGCTTTGTTTAGTGAAGTGGATGGTGCTTTTTTATTGGTTAAACTTCACTTCCAGCATTGTTACAGTGAACAGAGAGAGTGTTATTCAATTGTAAGTGAGAAATGTATTCTTTATAGAAATGATTACTAAGTGTAATTGAGCAGGAGGGGAAGCAAATCAAGTAAACCATGGAAATCTGGCCATTGTCATTGCCATTTTCTCCTTTCATTTTTTAGCTCCTTCCATCCATACATAAATCAAATTAGAAGCAAGTGACAAGGGCTTCTGAAGCTCTGTCTGTCTTTCTATTTGTCCTTACTATCATGCTATTCAAACCAAGAAAAAATGGAGCCAGTAACTCCAGCTTTATCTCTCACATTACAGTTTGAAGGAAAAGGTGTGGAATAGGGTAGAGGAGTGGAAAGATCCCTTTCCTGGACCTTTATTCACAGTTTTAAATGTAATTCCATTATGAAGAGAATACTATTTCCAGCCAAGAAACAAAAAGAGCTGGCAACTGCTATTTCACTAATCTCTCAAACTGAAGGACATGATGACTATTCATGAACTTTGATACAGGCTGCAAGTGCTTTCCTTACTAGAGAGTGTGTGTTTCTGTTGCCTCCTTTGTTAGTCTGGTGGAACTATTTTGCTTTGCATAGTGTGTCCTCCTTTTAGACATATTATTCTACACACACACACACACACAATCCAATTGAACTTTATCTCGTATATTGAGACACAGTTCTTCTACATATCTGGCCTTAATTCTTCACTGAATTTTGAAAACTGTCTTTAATCTGCTCACTGATTAAAGTAGCTCCTGTTAACAATATTTGAAAATTTTTCTCCTCTAAACATTTGTTGCTATTTATTTTATTTTCATTTCTTTGTTTTTAATGTGTATAATGCACTTACCAGTTAATATTTCTATTGTTGTAGATTGGATTTTTTATTATCATCAGGCAAGCCTTCCCTGACTGACTGACTTCCCAAAATAATAAGACTGTTTCATCTGCCCATACCTATTTTTATTGTCTGCCTGTCTCTTAATTGTTAACTAATTTTAACCTGCACTTGTAATGTTATTGTTTTTGAACTGTAACAAAATTTTATATTTTATTTTGATGGTGGGTTGGGAGGATTGTGATATTTTATGATTTACTATATTTTGTATTTTTTTACTATATTTTGTATTTTTTTTTTACTGTAACTCAACTCGATCCATGGGGAGAGGTGGCCTAATAATAATAATAAATTATTAATATTATTATTATTATTGGTGATGTATTTCTTCAAGTCAATAGGTTTTTTTTTTACTGTTTTCCTTTTCATACCATTGAAAACAACATCAATGAATTATTTCATTTTAATGTGTTATATTAAGGCTTTCCATAATCCTTGAAGCTCTAAAGTACCAGGAAATGGTAACTGTTGGTAATTTTTTTAGCACAGCATTATGTAGTATCTTATGCTGTACTTAATATCAGCTTCATTACTACCTTGGAGGTGGTGGTAAGTGGCAGAGAAACCTAAGTCCTAGATTTCATGGTTTCTGAGAACAGAGATAATAAATAAATACACTTTATTTATACCCCACCCCTCTGTCAAAGACAATCGGGGCGTCTTACAAACTAAACCTTTACACATAATCCCAATATTCCCATTTCCCATAATATTCCATAATCTGGGAGCAGTGGAGGAAAAGATCCTCTTGGTGGTTGTAATCAATCTGGTCTTTATAGGTTGCAACAAGTTTCTCCCAGAGGACCTAAGCGGATGGGGTGGATTGTACTGAAGGAACTGGTTCCATAAATAGGTTGGACCCAAGCCATGTAGGGCTTTAGAGGTCATAATCAACATCTTATACTGCACCTGGAAACCAATGAATATGTTATTTGAGTAAAACCTAATATTATTGTCTATTTTGTTCTATTTCTAAAATATTCTTCCTTCTGTGGTTTAATTAATTTGGGCACCTCTGTTATAACAGATTTTTCTGTTTGAGCTTGATTTTATAATATCCGGTCCCATCCCCACTAAATTCAACTATTTTGGATGTTAGCTAACAGTTGTTTGCTGTTGTCTAGTGACAGGATTTCAGTCTTCTCCTCATTAACAGCTAGGCTGGAGATATATCTTCCACAATTGGTATATTTATGTAGTTCAAAAGGTTAAGTATAAAATGGTGAATTTTACTGTTTGGATTGTTTTTTTCACAGTCTGTATATATTTCCCCGGTAGCCTCTTCAGCAGTGTATAACATGAATTTCTATGATTAAAGCTATGCTTTTGACAAACACTGAATATTCAGCTGTTATATATTGTGGCCAATTTTCACATAAAATTTTATCAAATATTCCATGTCTTACTAGAACTGCTGTAAAATTTACTACAATATTTGTCTTTTGATTTAGTTACTAGTAATTGCTGAGCCTCTGGATGCAGCTGTAATATTCCACAATGAGCAAATAATTGTTTTGATCCCATGTGAGCATCAGCTTAGTCAATTCTTAATTCCCTATTAAAATCATTTGAAACATGTTCTGCTTCATGTAAAGCAATTATGATCAAACAAGACAAATGTAGCATACACAAATTTCCAAATGATTGTCACATTTTTTATTAAATACAGCTATTCTATGCAACTTTCTGAATAAAATTGTACCCCTACTAGAGTGACTTCGAACAGTCATTATTTAATCGCTAGGTCCATATTGTGGCTCTAAGCACATAGAGAACAAGAGCTAGAATCCTGTATAGCTCAGCATAGTGCAGTAGTGCTACAAGCAGAACTATACTACAGCTGATCATTTACTTTCCACCTAGTAATTCCTCTATAGCTAGTGCAACCCCCTCCCCATAGGCATACCATTCCATTTCTGCTTGAGAGTGTAAGGGTTCAAATGAGCATCTGGATGTACTTCTAATCTGGTTACAGTGTTGTTGTGTGCCTTCAAGTCATTTCCAACCTATGATGACCCTAAGCAACCCCATCACAGGGTTTTGTGAGGCTCAGAGTGTATGAATTACCCAGGGTCACCCAGTGGGTTTCAATAGCTGAGCAGGGATTCAAACTTTGGTCACCAGAGTCATAGTTCAACACTCAAACCACTACACTACGCTGGCCCCTATATTGATATAGCTAGATGCTTCCCTTATGCCCTGCTCACTTTCTACCAGGCATGGAATGGTGGGTGGCCTGCAGTAGCTCTACACATCCCTAGCCAACCACCATGTATATTATCAATATGCGCATCCATAAAGTACACATCCCTAAGCCAGCTGCCTTGTATAACATCTTGTAGGTTTTTGTAACATGTATTTGTTAGTTTCCTTTTTAAAATATTATATATAGATATAGATATAGATATAGATATAGATAGCATCATTCCTTCCTTCCCTTGTGTCTCTGTGTTTGTATGTTTGTACACTTTTGGCAAGACTGGCTGTTTTTGGTTGTTGTCATACTTGTAAAGCATTATGTAAACTTATCACACTATATCAGTCAGTCAGTCAGTCAGTCAGTCAGTCAATTACTGGGCCAGTACAGACTGCCCCTTCTGAGACAGCCTGAACCCACCCCTTTCTGCAGAGGATTGGGACCAGGGTAGCCTCACCGGCAGCCCAGAGGCCCAATCCAGCGTTTTTCGGGCCCATGAAGAAGGGGCAAAAAGTCACTTCCTTGTGGCCCAGAAAGGGGTGTCCTTGGGGATTCATGCCCCTGGACACCCTGACAGTTGCAGCCAGAGGAGAAAGGGGCCACGTACCAAAAGAAGCCTCCTAGAGCAGGTCCTTCTTTGTGGCACTGCAACCAGGAAGTGGTGCCATTATGACCCCACTTCCTATGTGTGACGTATAGTCGCTGCGCGGCAGTGGCAACATCATGGCAGCCCCTGTGTGAACAGGAGGCTGCAATGATGTTGCCATGGTCCTGTGCTAGGGTTAGGGACCGTGTAGTTGGTGTGTGATCCCTAATCCTAGTATCGCTGGCAGGACAGTGCGCAGTGGCCGTCTGTACCGGCCCACTATTTTCTACATTTGTGCCTGATCTATGACTGGTTTTGTTTTATACTTTTTCTTTTTTTCCCTTGGGGATGAGAATCTTTCCTTTATTTTATTTTTAAAATATACATATTGTTGATGTGTTGTAAAGTATATGTATTACTAGAATATGTTCTCTACATTGGCTAAAGCATGTTCAAGCAGTATTTTCCTTCAATTTAAACATGCACATTCTTTATACTCACATTTCTCATGGACATATTTTTGAAAGTTTCTACAACAGGGAATGTGACAAATATTTGCAAACCTTCTTATCTTTTAAGAGAAAGGGAACCTCAGCACATTGAGACATCCCATAATAATGTTCAACTGCTACAAGATTGCTCACATTTTAAGATTTATTTGTGAAATATTCATTTCTATTCAGAAACTGCTTTTTGCACAAACTGCAGAGGATTACAAAAGTGTTTTTAATGCAAAAACAGAATGTCACAACTTAGAATTTGTTCACAAATAATAACAAGAACTGTGGAGTATGAACCGAAACAACCTCCCTGAACCTTGTACTGAAAGTTGATTGTTCATGTATCTCCTATTTACATGGAAAGGTAAGAAAATTCAGTAAACTGCTTGAAATCTATGCATGGCTGTCACCAAAGAATATCCATTGGTTTACAGATATTTAAAAGATTATCCATAATGAATTGGAAGTCAGGAAGATTTTTTTCAATTTCTCTTTCAAATTCATTAAAATTTTCTGGGTTTATCATCTTATTGTCAGACCTTCTTCATCTAGGGATGAAAAAGTTCACTATTTTCCATTTTGAAGTGCTCAGAGTAGATACAGGGTTGTGCAATCAGAAAGAAATTTGTGCCATAGGACTTTCATGCAGTTTTATTTTCCTAAAGACCTCTTTTTAACCAAAATTAGCAAAGTGAATGCAGTAGGAGGGAACAGTAGCTTGGCAGTTATAAATAAGTAGGAGCAATTTAACTTGAGCAAAATGTCCCTATTTAATTTTCACCCATTTCCATTGCCACATCCCATCTTCCAGTTCTCCACAGTACCTTGCAAATGTAGGGGAAGATAACCTTATTGGATGAGTGGACTTTCATCCATACAACCCTCGACTGGATCCACTGTCATATCATTGCCACAGTTGGACCGTGTTTGTGTTGTAGTGTTGTGAATTCTTTGTGACAAAGCACTGTAAATATTGAGAAAGCTGTTCTTCATTGGTATAAAACACATATATTTTCAAATGTTAAGGTCATCCAAAATAATATATCTCTTTCAGAAATGGGGACATGACAGAATGTTAGGAAGGATGACATTTAAGGAAAAATGCCTTGGAATAGAATAAATGCTTTGACAATAGTAATGTGTGCCTTCTTTCCATATGAAAAGAATCTCTGCACTATGCATGTTCAGCCAACTTTCATTTCTGATGTCAGGGTTTTCATTGCCATTTTAAAGCAAAGATCTATAGCTAAAGTTTCACTGATCTTTAGATGAAGGATACTTAGAGGTTTTATTCTTGTTTCTCAAAATTATTTTCATAACTTACATTAAGAAAAGGTCAACTATCATATTATTGCTGATTGTGGGGGAAATGTGATTTTAAGAAGCCAAAACTGAGGGAAAGATTCAATGTTTAAATAGCATTAACAGCAAAAGAAATTCTTCTTTCATTAAAGGTAAGCCCTAAGGATATTCTAATGTAATTTCCTCTTAATTATTGTATTATTAGAACTTTGCCATGGTAGAATAAACTGGATTTTAACTCATCAAACTTTATTTAAACAGAATATGACAAAACCATTTTATACCAATTCTATACTTAATTTCTACAACCAGATTTTTTTTTTTAAAAAAAAAAATTAGAACAGTTATATACTTGACCATGTTTGAATGTCACAACAGTCCAAAATTCCACTTAGTTCTGACCATTTGTGGACAAGACAGTGTACAAGCTAAAGAAATGGTGGAGGTTCCATTCATGGTTCGAAAAGACATCCCAACCCAGCAAGAATGAGCACTCTGACTTGCATTTTCTCTTCTAATCCAGTGAAATAACCCTTGAACAAACCATAATTTATTTTTCCAACTTGCCAGGGGTAGAAAATAGCCAGATTGCCAGTGCCTGACAGGTTCAGACATCACATTAAGGAAGCTATGGCTAGAAACCCTATGGTTTGTTGAGCTATTCCTGGTGCAAGCAGGAGCAACCAGTGATTCACCACTGGACTTGTACTGAAGCCTGAAGACATATCTAACCAATGTCTTTCAATGGAAGAACAATTAAACAAACAAAACCGAACAGCTTCATTTATATACTGCTTTATACTGCCTTAGCAGTGTTTAAGCAATTTATAACTGTAAGCTACTTGCCCCCAACAATCAGAGTACTCATTTTAGCAACCTCAGAAGGATGCAAGCCTGAGTCAATCTTGAGCCCTTTTGTTGGTATTGAATTCACAACCTTATGGTTTTGAGTGAGTGGCTGCAGTACAAGCATTTAACCACTGTGCCACCAGTATGATAAAAATTGAACGTGAAAGTGAAAAATTTCGTTTTTGTTTTGTTTTGTTTTGTTTTTGCTTTGTTTCAGACTTCCAAAGGAAATAATTAATCTTACAAACATATTGGAAAGACTGCTTGCATTTGATTATTCAAGGGATTTAAACTTGAAGGAGGCTAGAAAGACTTGTGAATAAGTTAACATAAAATTATACCTGCAAGGTAGAAGAGGTTGATTTTCTCCTATTTCTGCAACACACCTATCCAATGCTCTGTGTCTTCCCCAGTTTCCACGCTACCTGATCAGAAAAAAGCTCCATGGAAGTTCACTTCATTACCTCTTTTGCTGGGCTTTATTTGAAATGCTGCAGATGATGGGAGAGGTTACTGCACAAGGACAGGCAACACAATCCCACATGCAAATATTGGCCTCAACAAAGCAAAGGTCACTACGTGAACTCCACACCTCCCCTAAAGAAATTTCACTTATTATGTTCTCTTCTCAGAGGAAAAATCACAAGTGTATTTTTTTTCCTATTAAGCTGAATGAGAACAATTGAAAAATGCAAAAGATATTCCCCATACTCAACCTTCATACATTTCACCAAAAAATATTTATCTCTGAAGCGTTTACCCATAAAATAGTTAAGAACTGTAATTAGAAACAGAAAGAGCAGCAAACAGAAATTTTTGAAAAATATATATTTTCGTGCAACCTAGAACAACTTTGTGAATCACATGTCCTGAATCCAAAGGTCTGGTTCTGTTTATAGTAATTCCAGGCATGTTGCTCATGCAAGCAACCTAAAGTAGAACTTAGTGCAAGGAAAAAAAACCCTTATGTCTAGATTGCTTCATGCAAAATATCCAGATGGCACTATTAATTGACATGCGGTCACAGACCATAAGGATGTTCTTTTGCAAAACCTCAATTGCGATAAACAAAAGCTACAGAGAAATATAATGGTCTATTCTGCTTCATATAACCTGATCAGGAAATCTGTTCAGCTCTGCATTTTATCTGCTTTGCTGCCATTAAGGGCATTCAAACTGTGGTACCTCCATAACTGGGGGGAAAGGATAGTGAGCCTCTTCCAGATGAAGTGCTGGGGGGGTAATTAGAATCATAATATTGGAAGAAACCACAGGGGGTCACCAGGTCCAAGGCCCTGCCATGCAGGAATACACAATCAAAGTACCCCCGACAGATGGCCATCCATTCTCTGTTTAAAAAAATCCAAAGGTTTTTAACCTCTCCAAGGCAGCACATTCCACTGTTTAACAGCTCTTACTGTCAGGAAGTTCTTCCTAATGTTGTGGTGCAATCCCTTTTCCTGTAGTTCAAATCCATTGTTCTAGGTCCTATTCTCTGGGGTTGCAGAGAACGATGTCAACTCATTCCACCAAAACATGGCTTTGAAAATACTAAATATTTTAGATTAAAATCCCTACTGCCAGTAACTAAATCTTAGGAAAGGCATTTCGAAATGTCAGAAAAGTAGAAAACCAGCACACAAGCAATAAAACTATGGTAGCTTCATTGGCAAAGGGTTTTAACCATTTGTGGAATCTCAGAGCATCTCAGGAGAAACGCCATTCCAGGTGTTGCATTTTGCTCCAAAGCCTGACTCCCCCATCTCACTGTCTATATGATCTTCTTGCTTTGTCTTATGTCAGGTCACCTTTACCTCTTTCTGATCAGATTTAACAGGTATGAAACAAACCTCACATGTAGTATCTTTGTGGAACTATTTGTGCATCAACCGCTACTTTTCTCTTTCTGCCAAAGGTCTTTGTTCATTGTGATTTTTTTAAAAAAATGTGGATTCATAGGTTTTGCACTTGTAGATTTTCATTATTACATATTGAAAAAGGTAGCACAATATTAGCCATATATACACATATTGTGCTACTTACTACCTTGATCTTGTTACAGAAAGCAGGTAGCTGGAAACCACATTATATGTTGGAACAACAAGCTTCATTTGGTCTTTAGTGGCACATTATATACCTGTGTTTTATTATTTGGTGTAGTGAAAAATATGAAAATTCCTACTGGGTATGTAAACAAACAATGAGATTGTGTCAACATTCTGGTCTCCACAACAGTATTATAAGGGTCATTTCCTCATCTTGCAAGCTGCCACAAAGAGAAAAGGAAATCAAGTTGGAAACAATGATTCTGGCTATTTTCAACAAAAGGTGCTAACAATTATTTGGGAATATCATCTTACATTGTTCTTGGAGATATTGAGGGGATATTATCCTGGACTACAAATTAAAAACGGTGAAATACAAGGAAGAATAGGTGGCTGAAAAACATCAGTATACAATGAAAAAGGGGGGAAATCACATTTTAATTTGGGTATTGGGAAATGAATGCTCTGTGTATCATGTATGTGTATTTAACATATTGTCAGATTTTTTAAAGCAAATTATTATGTAAGTACATAGATAGAAGCAAAAGAAAAAGAAGAATAAAATGAAAATGTGATAAATGTTTAGTCGTTTTATTTATTTATTTTACCCTGTTGAAGTCAAAGAAACCAGTTGCTTCTAAGCAGATCAGTAACAGGATTTCAACCCCTGTAGAACAAGATTAACTCACCCACCCCTTTCAAAGGTTCAGGTTCACAGTTTACACGTGCTTCTAGATTCATCCCTGAATATAAATGCCCAGATATATCAATTTATATACCAACTATGTTATCATAACTGGATTTTAATAAAATGTTGGTGTGTAGTTCCCTTCATGAACCCAAGCTGACCCTGCCAAGCTAGCAGCCATAACCCTCAAGGCAGTAGGTCAGGTAAGTACATAAGTCACCCTCACAAGACCCCTGGAAAACAACACTTTGGAAATTCCCCACAGGAAGGTTTGGGAGTTGCTAAATGGGAAAGCCATCAACTTCAAAACTTAGACAATGCCATCTGCTTGTTCTTAGTCTCACACTTGATGGGCTGGTGATTAACTTAATGCCTCTCCCATCTCCTTCCCGATTGTGGACAGACCCAAGAGAATACAATACCTTTGTCTAGGCTTCAGCCAAACAATTAAGCTTATTGCTAAAGGCAAAATTTTGCCCATAAGAACCCTTTGAACTCTCCTTGTAGTGTCCTCCTAAACTCTGATCTGGCTCCTGGCCCAGTCATTAACTTCCAGGACTGACTCCCATCCACATCCCTCTGCATTGGATTCCCGAAGAAGCCTACTGGAGTATGTATAGCCCTAGTATTGCCTCACATCTTTTCCCAATTTCATTCCTTTATTTCCTTAGTTTCGAATGAGTGTGTGTGTGTATGGGTGAGTGTATTGCTGTATGTTTCTTTCCCTTTTAATAAAATTAGACTATAATTGAAGAAGCCTGTCTCTGAACTATTTCTTAAGGAATTATTCTGTCCCTTGGTATACAAATTTGGGAAGCTATTTCATGAGGTACTTGTAATGCTCCCCCCCCCTCAGCATTTTGAGCTAATTAAAATCCCCCTAATTAGACTTATCCTTACAGCACATTTTTGGATAAATCTGATCTGCTCATATTTCACTATGCCTTTCATACATCCTGCTTGGACTACTGCTATATCATCTATGTGGAACTGATTCAGAAAAGAATATAAAAAATTCTGTTGGTCTAAAATGTGACAAGCGGTTGGCTCAGGTTGGTTACAGAGAATGTATGCCTCACTTGTCACTATTCTATTTTAAAATTATGATTATGACATATCACTTGGGTCTTGGTTATTCTCCAACCTCAGTCTGAGATCTTTGGGGAAGACTTTTTTTTCCTGCCAATTTCTGAGACATATCTAGTGGAGACAAGAGAAACAGCTTTGTTAATGACTGGTTTCAAGTTCTGGAAGTTGCTGTTGAAGACATTTTCTATATCCCTGATCCCTTTCAGGTGACAGATAAATAACATTTATTCATGTTGACCTTTTATTCAACTTGCTAGGGAAGTGTATTTTTAAACAGATAGGGTTCCATATTTTTAAAACTGGTTTGTTTTTTTATCCCTCCAGGGGTTATATTATATTATATTATATTAATGTATAGTATTTTCAGTTACATTTGTTAAGCTTATGTAAGTTATTTCATGTCCCACATGTGGTAGAAAAGACAGGATATAAATGGTAATCAAATAAATAAATGTATATTGGTGATTAGTATTATTTCCATTCATCTCATATGTCTGGAATAGGTATGAGCTAGTAGTGAGAAACGACTATTCTAGTTAATTTTCTTTCTAATCTTTCCTGTTCTAAAGTCCAGTTCAGTTATCAGTTTAGCCTCCAGCATTTTGTCCAAATTTGTTTTCAGTGTTTTGAGCAGTGGGGTTTCTACCATATCTTTTGGAAGATTTATCCCACAAACTAATAGCTCTTGAAAAACAAAGTAACAGAGGAATGGGAGGCAAACAATTGATCAAGATGATTAAATTAAATGGGATAACAAGACAGATTACCTTTTGTACATGGCTGTAGCAGAATCAGTAAATGAAACACACTTGCACACAGAAGTGTCCAAGCAATTGTCTGGCTTCCACAATTCACAAAAATAAACCCTTGAGAGAAAACTTCATCTTAACAAGGTAAAGGACAATTTCCTTTGTTCTATGGAGTAGAAGTCAAAAGGAAATGTTAAATAATTGTCTGGGCACAGAAAAAAAGGAGTGAGCTTCCTGACTTTGAGCATATTGGTATACTAAGTATAACAATATTGGTGATGTTTATAGGGTTGTCCTGCATATTGCCTAATTCCAGTATTTGCTTTAGCATATCTGATCAAAGAAATTGTTGAAAACAAAATGCATATCTCACTTAATATTTTGCGGTTTCAGTTAATCAGCATAAAAATATTTTGTTTCCCTGTACTTCAGTTTTCCTTCTTTTCCCTTACTGACCTTCACCTCAACAACTAGATGGCCAGGACCTGAATCAATAGGCTCAAATGACCAGAAGGGTTTCGTTCTTTCTTTCTTTTTTTGCTAAGCCATAGGAATAATATCTTAAAAATACAAGCTGCTTAAAAGTGAAACTAGAGGAAAGAGAGAGATTTTCATTGGGATTTTGAAGTAATTGGATTACCATCTCTGACAGAAAGTCTTAGGAGCAAATCTATTTATTTACTTATTTGTTAACTAACAATGAAAGTTCTGGAGTCCTATCCCTTCTTATGATATATTGTCATTTAATTCTGTTGACTCGGTTGGCCCAGGTTGACTGAAATCCTGCACTGACATTGTACAATGTGGATCTCTGTATTTGGGATACAGTCTTTCTGTTGTATGTCAACAATGAACTGAATGTGCAGCCTAATGCATAACCAAAGATGCAGCCTAATGCACTTCTGCATGTAACATGGCACCACATTTGCAACACAACTTCTAAACCTTTGGACTAAATGCAATATTGTGCATTGGACAAGAAGGTACAATCGCTTCCACTGGGGAACTTATGCATTCATGCATTCATAAGATGCCAAAATAATTTCAGTCTTTTTAAAACAAAATAAAGCATGGATATGTTATGTTATCACTTCAGGTGCAATGCTTTATTAGCATCACCACCAGAGTCTCCTCAGCTACCACTACCCAAAATCAAATGGTATGGAGAACAAATAAGTTGCAAGATGATGAAAATAGAAAATAGAAATATAAATGATGTTGAAAACAGGGATGAAAAGAATATTCAAAAATATTTGAATAATGCACAAAAATGGGTTTCCCACACACCTGGAAAACCTAATGAGAAAAATTCTGAACAGACAAGAATCTTCACAGTTTGAAACTTGTTCTGTGTAAAAAGTGCATGTGGTACCTTTGGGGAAAAAAGAATGATTTTTCTGGATAGAAAATAATACACCCACCCATCCACCCACAAACACACATTAAGTCACTCTTTATACAGAGAAAAGACTATTTTTGACCAAAAAAAAAAAAAAACCAAAAAAAAAAAAAACCCCACCACCCTCTCACATTTAAAAAAAACAATAATGTTTTGTGTCTTCAAAACATTGGCACTACATCAATGGTTCACACAACAGGGGGCAAATTATTTTCTCCCTGTGCCTAAGTCATAACTGTGAAGAACAGGCAGAATTATGCCAGGCTAGCAACAACCAATCAGGCTAGCTACAGCCCATTAGGAGTCAGCTAGTGACAGCCAATAGTATGTTGGCTGGTAAGAGGAGAAGAATTATGTTTCTGAATTCTGACAGTTGGAGTCAGACAAGGTTTTGGTTTCAGACAGTTAGGGTCTGGTTGTGTGAAAGTTCAAAGGTTAGGGACAGCGAAGGCTAAAGTTTGGAAGGAAACAGCTCTGCGACAGGGTCTGCTAGGGAACAAGTTCTGAAATGAGGTACATGGTTCTAATATAGCCCTCTGGGTGAGTGATTAGCTGGTTTGATATTTTGAGGGATAGGGTTAGCCTGAGGGCTAGTATAGAAATAAGCTCAGAAGGGTAACAGTAAATGAGGACAGTGTGAAGATCCTAAGTGAGAGTAACTGGAGTTCTCTAGAAAGAGAGAGATAGGAGTAACAAAGTGTAACTAAGTGCAACAAAGTGAAACAATAACAAGTGAATGTAACAACTGAACAAGTGAAACATTTTTGAACTGTTTTTCAAAAAAAAAAGTTTTATTGTTAATTACTTATAAGCTTATCTGGGTCTGAAATAAGTAACCATGCTACTAGGTAACATCTGAAAGTGGATTCTAAAAAGGGGGAAATAAGCAGTTTTGGTGGTTCTCGTCACATAATTTGGTGGCATTGGTGGGATGACAAAACCCATGGGGCTGGCACTATAGGAAAATAGTTGGGTGAGTGGGACACACTATCAAATTAACATCTTATGGAGTTAGAAGATTCAGACATAGAGGCGTCAGATTTACAAGAATTTGCAAATCCTGATGGTGGTGGTCTCCCCAAGTCTGAGGACCAGGGACCGGGACAGTGGGGGGTCCTACTCCCCAACAGGAGCTGCCAGATGCTGAGGACATGCTGCCATCCTTTACAGATTATCAAAGAGACAGGAAGAAACTACACCAATCCCACTGGATGTTAAATAGGGGGTGCTTATTAAGCACATAGTGTCATGAGGCAGCTGCCTATAAATCCCCCAGAAGCTCCATGGAATCATTATTGCTTGCAACCATTCTATTTTGGTGACTGGCAGTACTCTGCAACATCAGCGTTTTCTTGACCTTGGACTGGCACAGATTGATGACTCTGTTTTACTCCTTGCTGGCTTCATTCATCTGAACTATTGACTTGCTGTAAAGATTTCTAGACTGGTTGATAACCACTCTCTTGTTTCTCCCATCGTCTTTCTGGGTAAATTTTGATTGACTTGGGCTAGATTAACAAGCCGACAGCTCTTATATTCTAGCTACCTTATTCTTGGATTATTTTCTGACTGGATGAATGGCCATCCAACAAGAATATAATTTTTGAGGGTTTATTCCCTTGATGAGAACAATAGAATCAACTTCATTGTCTTCTTACTAAATGCTGAAAACAACTAGAATTAAGAACCAGTTTTTAGCACTAATGAAACAAGATAAGTAGTTTAGTTTGGCCATAGTACTGCTCACAAACATATAATAAAGGTTGAATGATTATATTTATATATCACCATCTCATACAGTTCAAAGTGTTTACAATTAAAAGAATGCACACTTCTGGGCCAGCATGCCTGGCCCTGAGGATCTTATTTTGCTGCTGTCTTAGAAGAGTGGCCAGAGGAAAAAAGTTCCAGTGTGTTTGCACCATGATGAAGGGTTGAGGGATGGAGCTACACTTATTTAAAGCCTGTGTCCCTCCCTTCTGCCTCTTGCTGTTTTGTTGACCTACCCTGCCATCGCTACACCAGTGTGAATATTCTCCCCCTTCCAAGGGCTTTTGCCTACCCTCACACTGTTATTGGAGGACCTTGGCAATTGGGTTGGGTTTGGTCATAAATAGGTTGTCACTTGGCTGTTGGTGGTAGTGGTGGGATGGATATATATATATATATATATATATCATCCAGATGAACATCTATGTTACCCTCTTTGGGTAAAGGTTAAGTCTCTGGAACTGCCTCTTTACATCATGTGACTAAAAGGAAAGACACCTTCCTTGGGGCTGACCTGGGATATAAACCCTTGCTTAAGTCCAGTGAGTTAAATGAGGAAATCTCAGGATGGCATTCCTGATGTGAGCCAACCATGGGTTATCCCCAAGGCTCAGTGTTTTGTCCAGGAGAAGCTGAGAAGGTGGTCTGGGAAATAGACCACTGGCCTCAGCTGATCCCACAGTACATTACTTCCTCTATTTTGTAGATCTCATAGAAAAGGCACATAAATAAGGTAATTTGGTCAATTTTACAACCCATGTTTGGTATCTGGGGGTGTTATTCTCAAGTTGGTCAGCAAAGAAAAATACAACCATATTTTCTTTTTCCCCCATTTTTAAAAGTTTCCTTATACATTGTATGTGTTGCAAGCAAAGCTGTTTCAAAACCTGTTTGGTGGTTACCTCCAGAGTTTCTCTGGGACCTCTGTGTTCCTTCCAACCTCCCTTTCTCTTTCAACTCAGCAACATGCAGAGCTCAGAAATTGTGCAGGCATCACTAATTCCTTTCCCTTTTCTATGGTCTCCTTGCCTCTTCCCTCTTTCCTTACCTTTCTCTCACCTTGAATCAGAGATAGAGTTGCCAATATTGTGGGAATCCACTGGGGTCTTCTCTTGTTATTACCACCACCTCTTTGCTCCTGACACCATGGTTCTTCAACTGAAACTGAAGGGGAAACGAACAAGTGGGGCCTGAAAGCCTGAAAACTCTAGTGGGTTGGGGAGTCCTTACAGAGCAATGAAATCAACTGAGGGCATCTGACCCAAAGGTCTGCCAAATCCTAATAAAATATTGTGTGTCTGTCTTTGATTCTAAAGCTGAAATTCTTCTTAACCACTCTGCATCACAAATATTGTGCTCATGAAGATAGACAGGTAAACTGAAAATGCATGACTATCTAATTTCACTGCTACTTGTGCAGTTTAATATAATGTGTCAACACGCCAGGCTCAGACAAGGTAAACAAGCTGCTAACACATTAAGCATTAGAACTATCCTGTGAAAGTAAAGTGGAATTTAGAGCTAATCATGACTGTCATTAAAAAAAATGCAGAAGAACCAGAAGTGTTTCCTTCTCTCATATCTTTTTGTTTATGACTTATTTTGCTTTCCAGTTTAACTAACCTACAAGTCTGAGAATGTTCCCTAATCTTATTTGTATTATTAATGTTCTGATTAATTGTGTGAGGATGCAAAACAATTAACAAAAGGAGCCCAAAGCAGCCAGCCATCAGTGTCAGCTATTTTGACCCAGAAAAACAGAAAAATAACAGCTGTAAGGCTGTCAATGAAAGAAAATAATGAAGGTGGAAACAAAGAAAAGTGAAAGAGGTAATATCTTGTTGGCTTTCTTGAACATGAAAACAGGTGATTCCTTAGCCCTGTTTCCCTTGTCATCACTTTACTCACATGGAAAGTGACATGGCAGAAGAGATGTGGTTCCTGATCACATGGACACCTTCCATATGAAGAAGAACCCTGGAAAATGAAGAACCATGTTCCATTCCAACTGGAACCTCTCCAATACTTATACTTGCTTTCCACACAAGGAGACCAACAATGTAGAAAGGTGGGGGTGATTTTTCCTACTTCTGGATTCAATAAGTCATGGAAAGTAATACCTGTACTTGTGTTGGGTTTCAGATAATGAGTACAGAAAATAGAAGGGGGGGGGGGGAATGTCCTCTCAACTACTATATTTGACCGGAACAGTAAAGTAGTAGGTGTTACAGTTTAACAAGATATAAAGAGACAAAGAAACATGTCATACAGGAAGGAAATTATCAGAAGTGTATCTCCAGCTGAAGATGTGACCTCCACCACTGTCAATAACGATTATCTAGATATTAATGCAATATCATTGATCAGAGGTATTTGATACTCCAGAACCCCTACACACTACACACCAGTGGAATCCAATTTTTTGGTGGGGGGGGGAGGCAAAACAAGATTGCTTATAAATCATGAAAATGGTGCAGTCTGCAGATATTACCAATTCACTGGGACAAGATTGGTGCTAGGCTCTTGACAGAACTAATACGACCCACTTCATTAAGATGCAAAAAATAAAATGTTGCTGGCCACCAGTTTCTATTGGCATAGTAACATGAAGCTTAAGTGTGAATCTGAAATAGCAAAGCTAATGCGTTATAACAAATTCTGTCATTGGAACTATTTAAATAGTGTGTTCAGTTTCATATTTTGCATAATGAATATCATCCAAGTCTGGTTTAATTTGGTTTTAAAGATAATTGAAGACAACAAAGAGTGATTCAATTGAGTGAAGTAATTAGAAGAGGAGACATCCAAGGAGTTCTATAGGTTTCACTGTCAATAAAGACAACACACACTGTTTTAGATGAATGTACTGCCAACCTTTCTTGGTTAAGAGTCTGAAGAATTCAGACTGCCATTCAAAACAGCATGGTATTTAATATATTATATTCTGTCAGAGTGTTATGACCAAACTACATATTACTTTAAACCCTTTAGTTTGGCCTTCAGCTTTGCAAGTTATTCATTCATTCATTCATTTAGTTATATTTTTATTTATTTATTAAACAGAAGGATAACAAGAGAGAACAGTCTGACCTCCCAAGGAAGGGAGAATGAAAGCCTGATGGCAGTTGCCAACAAAGTCAACTTCCATGTAACAGTGGCAAGACCAATAAGTTTACGGCACATCCTCCAGGCACAGGACGAGAACAGTCCAAAAGGGGCTGGGAAGGGAACAGAATGAGTGAGGGATGCATTTTACTGCACACAGGAAGTTCCTCACTCATTCATTCCCTTCCCTTCCATTCCCAATCCATCCCAGATTAATTCCCATTCCAGGCTATTCCTGTTTCCCATTTCAGGCATTAGCCAAGGGTTTGACAGCATAATCTGCCACAGACATTATCTATCCTGGTTTTTAGGCAGCACAGACAGACCCACACACAAGTACAATATAGTTTTGATTATCCAACATAAACAGGACTGACTGATAGTCGGATAACCAAAAATGTTGGATAATCCAGACTCCATTGTCCCCAATGACGGCGTGCGCACACCTGCACCCAAGCCACTATTAGGGGAAAATGTCCCTCTCCTCCCCTCCCCTCCCCTCCCCTCCTCCCTTCCTCCTTCCATCCTTTTTCCTTCCCTCTCTCACTCCCTCAATCCCTCCCCATGTCCTTCCCTCCCTCCTTCCCTGTTTACCTCCTGTCCTTCGCATCTGAGCTGCGCTGAGCCTTGCCGGGCTCAGGGAAGGAGGTCTCGATGTGGCTTGGTCTTCTTCAGCAGCTCCTGCTCCAGGGCCTGGTCTTCCTCCTCCTCCGTTGCCGCCACAGCCATCGACTGGGGCCTGCCCCTTTGCTGTTGCCATTACCACGGTTGGAACCTTCTTCCCAGCAGCAGGCTCCAGAGAAGGCTCCAAGCACCGGAGCAGGCCCCAGGCTCTAGAGAAGCCAACAGCTGGGGCCTGGGGCTTGCTCCGGAGCCTGCTCTGAGCCTGCTCTGGGGCCTGGGCCTCTTCCGGGGCCTGCTCCTCCTCCTCCACCACTGCCGCCACCGCCATAGTTGGGGCCTTCTCCAGAGCCTCCTTCCAGAGGCAGCGGTGGAGGAGGAGGAGAAGGCCCCAGAGGAGGCCCCAGGGGGCAGTGGCGGCAGCGGCAGAGGAAAAGGAGCAGGCCCAGGAGGAGACCCAAGCATTGGAGCATGCCCAGGCCTAGGCTTCTCTAGGCCCTGGAGCAGGCCCCAGGCCCCTGCTGTTGGCTTCTCCAGAGCCTGGGGCCTGCTCTGGAGCTTGGAGCCTTCTCTGGAGCCTGCTCCCAGAGAGAAGGATCCAACCATGGTAGTGGCGGTGGTGGCAGAGCAGGCACTGGAGCAGGCCCCAGGCGGTGGCAGCAACAGCAGAGGAGGAGGAGGACAGAGGAGGAGGACCAAGCCCTAGAGCAGCTCCTCCTCCTCCACTACTGCTGCGGTTGGGGCCTCTTCTGAGGTCTGGGTTGCTCCTAATCCTCTTCTGCTGCCGCCACTGCTGTGGTTGGGGCAGGCCCCAACTATTTTACAGTAAAGTCTCGGTCCGACGTCGGATAATCCGGAATGTCATATTACCAAGTGTCAGATAACCGAGACTCTACTGTATACCATAACTCGGTGGATAAAGACATATCTATGTACAGAAAAACAAAACAAAACACAGTATCAATACCTGCATTTTCAGATAGAGCAAAAAAGACCCATCTGACGCCCATGCCAGTAGGTAAGACAGATTCCCGTGTTCTTATTCAGAAGAGGGGAAAGCCATGCAAATATTTGATCATGGAGACACATCTAATAGTTCCACTTACTAGCACCCACTATACTCATTGTATACTCATTGAACCAATGGGTTTCACATAAATGTTGATTTACCATTCAGCATTTCATATAGACCAGGTTAAAAACCTTACCATTATTATTATTATTATTATTATTATTATTATGCTTTGTTTATATATCTCTCTGGCTTTTCTTCGCTAACGAAGATTCAGGAAGGACTCATCCCACGCTTACTGCAAGAGCGTTGATGACTAAAAAGGCCGATCTGAGATAAGCAAGTCCGGTTACAGAAAGCACAGCAGAAAGTCTCCTTGGGTGATGTTACCAAGTTGAGGTTCTTTCTCTATTGTTGTATCTCTTCGAGACTCGTTCAGCGTGAGTTCTTGATTGAGGCTGCAGCATTGTGGATAGTGCGTTTCCTTGCCTCCCGAAGTGAGGCCAGGGCAGACCATTGTTGGTGATCAATTTGGCCAAGCTTGAGATGTTGTTTCAGGGAGTCCTTGTATCTCTTCTTTAGCGAGTTCACCATAGAGTACTATTTTGGGGAGGCGGTGGTTCTCCATCCTAGAAACATGCCCTGCCCATCGCAGCTGCATTTTCAATAGAATGGCCTCAATGCTGGTGATCTCTGCTTGCTCCAGTTCAGCAACATTCATCACACAGTCAGTCCAGTGTATGTTTAGGATTGTGCATAGACAGCATTGATGAAAGCGTTCAAGGAGTCGTAGATGTTGGCGATAGGTGACCCATGTTTCAGACCCATAGAGGAGAATGGACAGTACAATGGCTCTGTACACACTGATTTTTGTGCTTCGCCTCAGGTGTTTGTTACTCCAGACTCTTTTGTGAAGCCTTCCGAATGCACTATATGCCTTTGCTAATCTGTGACTGATCTCTTTGTCGATCTTGGCATCTGAGGAGATGATACTTCCTAGCTAGGCGATTTGCCTATGGTGATGTGGGGGTGATAGTGCTCTTCCTGTGGTTCAGGCTGGTAGAGAACTTCCGTTTTCTTCAGGCTGACTTCCAGCTCAAACAGCTCTGCAGCCGTTGCAAAGCAGGATGTTAGGCACTGCAGAGCTGCTTCTGTATGGGCAACAAGGGCAGCATCGTGAGCAAAAAGCAGCTCATGAACTAGATAGTTTAGAGTCTTTGTGCGAGCCTTCAGACAGCTTAAGTTAAACAAGCTACCATCAGTACGGTAACGTATATAGATGCCGTCTTCTTCTTCAAGATCTGCTGTAGCCCTTTGGAGCATCATGCTGAAGAAGATTGTAAATAGAGTTGGAGCGAGAACACAGCCTTGTTTCACACCATTAGTTACTAGAAAGGGGTCTGAGAGAGCATCGCCATATCTGACTTGTCCTTGCTGACCCTCATGCAGCAAGATAATCATTTTGAGGAATTTGGGGGGACATCCTAGTCGTTCCAGCATCTGCCACAGACCTTTTCTACTCACAGTGTCGAAGGTTTTGCTAAGGTCGACAAATGTTACATAGAGTCCTTTGTTTTGCTCGCTACATTTCTCTTGCAGTTGTCTAAGAACAAATACCATATTTACATAGTGCTGTAAATTTACACAGCACTGTACATACAATCTTTTGAATTAGATGGTTCCCTGACCTCAGGCTTACAATCTAAAAAGACACAACACAAAAGGAGAAGGTAATTATGGTGGGGAATGGTGAGGGAGAAGGGAATGGTAGTGGGCTGGATGGAGTCAGATGCCAAGTAGATAATCTGGTTCAAGCTTTTGCTATAATGTAAAGTCTCCTGTAACAAATCCCTCTCTAAACTCTTTCTACCAGATTGAATATAGTTTCATTGTGCTGGTTTATAGAATTTTTAATGTCCTACAATACAATGAAGCTGCCCATTGAGAAAATGTACAGGTGCTGGTGTGCTCATTTGGGTGTGGGTGTGAGTGCATGTTTGTAAATGTGTGTTTCCTGGGGAGGGGAATCACAACTGCAAATCCAATTCAGTGGACACAAAAGCAAAACAAATATGTATACAAAACAGGTAGCTTTTCAACAGGCAGCTTTACTAAAACATCTGCTTTCCACAACTTCTCTGAATGCTTTATGGGAGTTGAGAATGGAAATATAGGTTATTTGCAAAAAGAGCTGCTGTAGCAAGTCACTAGGCATAGCTGATTTTCCCAACAGCCAACCATGGTCCAGTCTGGTTGTAAAGGAGGGGGCTGCTGCAGGAGAAGTGACTATAAAAGACTGGAGTGAGGGTTGTGTATGTCAGTTTAATTACCAATTCAGAGCTGTTGCTTTCTGAGGGTTCAGCATTTTAGCAGAATTCATAGTTTAAGAGAAAGAATAAGAGAAAATGTTTAAAGGAAATAAGAAGCAGTTTACTTTTGAAAGAGTTCAGTGAGGGAACTGAATAAGAAATAATTTGTAACTATTGAAACACTGTACAACTGTAACCATACAATCCGTGAAACAATCTTGAAAAAGACACATGCTTGTAAATAAAGTTAATGTTTATTTTGTTTCCAAAAGAGTAGTGGCCTGAGTGAATTTCTAACAATAGCTTTACAAACAACATGCTACCAAAGATAAAACACATATAAGAGGAGGACACTGGGGACTCCAACCCTAATTCATTTAAAGAAAAGTGTACTAAGGGTAGAAGTGGGGCAAGTGCCAAGGACCAAGGGGTCTTCAGATGTTTATAAGGTGAAAAGAAAGCCTTATAGCACTGATGGGAAGACTGCCTTGGTCATATAATTGGTGGTGGCGACATGAGCCCTCATAACCACAATATGATCCATGAAATGCATGTGAATTGCATCCCAGGAAGACAATGAAGCTACAAAATTGAACTGAAATCCAAGAATGCTAAGCTGCTAGGTCTCTCTACAAAAAAAATAAAAATGACTATCTATGTCTATATCTAAATCACATGGGAAAGCTCTGCTTTGCAAGACAGAAGAAGAAGCAGAAAGATAAGAGGAGAAAGATCAAATCAGAGCTTAACTGTGTTCTTTTTCCAGGACATTTCCACATTTCTCTCAGTTCAATGCAACAGATATTTATTCATGTGGAATCTGATTAAATTGAACAAATTAAATCTGACTACTGATTCATCTCAAAGCATTGGAGCAGGAGGATGGGAATGACACTAGAACAATTCATAATTGTCTGGGAGGTTGTCATCTCTCAGTAGCCCTTAATTAGCCATTAATAATTTTGTGAATTCTAAATTTCATTCACATCGTGTAACATGATGTGAGCTGAGAGACAGAGAGTTGTTAATCCACTGATTTTAGCAAGTAGCTCCAAGCACTTAGACTCTATATAGTACCCACTTATACTTAGGAAGCTAGTATAACCTCTTCTTCTGACAGTTTCAGATACAGTTAATGTAGTGTGGATAATTCTACATCGTTTGGAAGGTATTCATCTTTTTACAGACACCATAAAGTGAAGCTGTCAATCTATAAACATGACATGTCAACATTTGCATAGCTACGTTCAATTAGAATATAAACCTTGTGAATAAATTTCTTTTTAAGGAAAAGAAGCTAGCCCAGTAAATCAAATTTCAAGAGAAGAGGTTCAATGCAAACTATGCTCTTCACCCTGCATACTGATTCCACATGAGACTAAGGAATCAAAACCAAATCCAGTAAAGAAGTAAAGAAATGATAATATTTAAAAGGTTATTTCTTATTGTATGAGGCTGTTGTACTTTGGACATATCATGGGAAGGCATGGATAATTGGACAATAATGCTAGAAAAGGTGGAGGGAAGCAGAAAGAGAGGAAGGCCACATTCTAGATGGATAGACTCTATTAGAGAGGTCAAGGGCAGGGGTTTGCAGGACTAAGCAGAGCAGTGGAGGACAGGGGGTCTTAGAGATGTCTCATCCACAGGGTTGACATGGGTCAAAATTGAATTTGAGGGCAGTTAACAACAATAACAAATGGCTACAATGGTTATTGTTGCTGTTGTAGTTTGAGTATTGGACTATGACCAGGGTTTGGATCCCCACTCAGCCATGTTTCCAGGGGATCCAAACCCTGGTCTCTGGGTATGTTTCACTCTTTCAGCTTCAGAGGAAGGAGAACAAATATTGCCCCCCCCCCAAAAAAAAAACCAAACAAACCATGGTATGTTCACCTTAGGATTACCATAACTTGAGAATGACTTGAAGGCACAAAGAAGAGGAGGAAGAACAACAACAACATATCTCTTCTGGCAGGCCTACCTAGTCAATTTTAAATCATGACTTTTTAATTTGTATATTTTAAGGAAATGCACTGAGTGTTTTTTAGTGGTTCTGTAGTATTGTATTTTTACTTTTGGTTTTATTTTTAAAAATGTGTTTTGTATTTAAACATGTTGTGTCTTGTGCCTTGAGAAGAGGCAGGAATAATAATAATAATAATAATAATAATAATAATAATAATGGCTCAAATGTTAAAATTTGCACAGAAGAGAAGGTGAAGGAATGTACCAAATATGAATGAAAAAAGAGGATAACAACTTCACATCTAGAAAGAAACAGGTGAAATGCACTGAAATGTTTCAACATCCCAGTCAGAAGTGATTTAAGGTAATAATTTAACAATCCAGCAATCATGCTGGAATAAACTGAATCACTTTTTCATGCCATCTAATCCTTACTTGGGGTGATTATTTTAGCAACTGCAGTGAGAGTAGTTAAAATCTGGTTATTAAACATGCACGTTCCTTTATTTCTTTATTAAACTGTTGCCTTAGTGTCTCTGTTCTTTCTAATGATGGTTTAACTATAGGAAGAATCAATAATATCAGGTATCCTATGCTGACAATAGATCACTGTACAGTACTCAGTATCTTGAAGGCAAGATTCTGGAAGTACACTCCAAAATTTATTTTTCCTTCAAACTGGAAGTACATGTACTGTTTCTCCTGCAGTAACTATTGAGAAAATGGCATTAATCATATTATCAAAATGCTGGAAAGGATCTCAATGGTCATCTACTCCAACCCCAAGCCAGTTCTGGAATCCACTGCTAAAGAACCCTCAAGATGTGACTATCTGACCTCTGAGGTAGCCATCTAACCTATGGATTTGTTGGAAAAGACTCAGATAAGATGTTGAAAATACAACACTTGAAAACAGAATTTAGAAAAAATAATATTTGGATTACAACGCCTCAATTCTCCCAGCTATCATACCACAGAGAAGCTGCTTGAAGCGTGGTCACTCCATGAACTGCTGCTGTTGGTAATATTAATAATGATAGTAGTGAAAACAATAATGATACAACATAACTAACAAATTGGTGAGAGTACTGAACTTTTTTTAAAATTACCATTAAAGGACCCAAACACAAAAACTGCATATCATCTCAATCCTATCTACGACAAATCTCTGTTTGCTTCCTCTCAGCTAAATAAATCCAGATTTGTAGTCTATGTATGTATTCAAATTCTCTCACACATGACAAGTTGGGACATGACAGTTTGGAAAATTGCAGCCCTTTAACAGTCTTGCAGGGCAGTTCATTGTAGAAAAAAAAAATCATACAGTTATCAATGCATCTAAACCTATTTTACATTAGATTTCTGGGACTTATATAAATAATTATATTTTATTGCTACACAATTTGCATTTTGTGAAATTGATGGATTGCAGCAGATGAAATAAACAGTAAAACCAATTAGTCATGTTACGCTGATTGTCCACACTGGATTTTCTTTAACCGGCAATTTTCCATAAATCAATTAAAGCCATCAAATTATCTTCAGTAAACTTTTTATTGAAATGAGTTGTTTTAGTTACATTCCTAAAAGAGCAAACGTTTATGCAGTAGGAAAAAGGATTTCCTATCTCATACTTTATTGTTTGCCTTGTGTGTTTGACAGCTCTTGAGAGAAAAATACTTGTAGCCTCTAGACAAACCCCATTTTTTGGGCTTTCTCTATAAATGACAAAAGTAATGGAAGTATTTTTTTATAGTACATAGGGAAATGTCATTGCAATTCAACAAAGGATGACTTATTGGCAGGGAAGCTTCCTCAAAAAAGACTCTGAGCCTGTTTTTGAGACTAAATAGGTAAGCAGGATGGAACTGAAGAAATGGTGACAGGGAGGGCAGGCAGTCAAACCACAATGGTGGTGAAAGACAAGATGTACCAGCCCTGTTGCCTTGAAAATGCAGACATATTTCCACTCATCTTTGTCTTGACGTCTGCTAAGAGTCAGGAGAGTACACCCTTGTTTTTACTTATTGATGCCTTCACATAATTACCTAGCCATGAGAAACATGATGGCTGGGATAACTAGTAATTACCTCCCCTCAAAAAAAAAAAAAATAAAAAATAAAAAAAAAGAAAAGAAAAAGAAAAAGAAAAAAGTTTTCAATTCTTGGAAGTCCTAATCATCCACAAACTGAACAAATGTTTGGGCCGCACAATATATAGAAAACCTACACACACTGACAGATACCTACACTAGAAATGCAACCATCACCCAGGACATCAAAAGGGCAACCAGACCCAGAAAAACCCATAGGAGTGAAGACAAACAACCACCCAAAGGGAAGGTACTTTTAACATACAGCAAAGGAATGACAGACAAAATAGGGAAACACAACCTCCAAATGATCTACAAACTGACCAAGAAAATCCAGCAAATGCTGCACTCAGTGAAGAACAGGAGAAACCCTCTCATGGCAGCAGGAATTTAGCACATACCATGCAGCTGTGGACAAGTCTACATAGGGACCACCAAATGCAGTGTTCAAATACAAATCAAGGAACACAAGAGACACTGCAGACTGGGTCAGCAAGAAAAATCAGGAATAAAAGAACACGTTATAAACTAGCCTGGGCATAAAATGCTATTCGAAAACACTGGACCATGTGTTTTCTGGAGCATGCCAACAACTATCAGATCAGAATGCACAGGGAAATCCACAAGGACCTAGACAACTTGAACAGGAAAGACGAAATCCTTAAAGTAAACAAAGTTTGGCTACCAGTCCAGAAAAAAACCAAAATCAAGACCCTGCAAGTGCAAATGAAACCCGCTCTGGTCAGTAGTTTTCCCAGCAGACAATGGATCATTCATTAAATGGATACCCTGAGGCCTTGCCATTTAACAACAGACCAACACACAGATTAACATGTAAATCACTTTCTTTCAACCAAGGGTCACACAGTCACTTCCATGCCAGCATTCTCTGAAGATGCTGTAGTGAGCAGGCCGTGGAAACAGCCAATCACCGAGCTCCAGGACTGCAGCCAATGAGAAGCTGGCTGGGCAGGGCTATAAAAAGAGTCCTGATAGGAAGAGAAAGGGGGTTATTTTATTGGGATTTTGGAGGGAAGAGACATCATAGAGGGAGGGTGTGCTCTTAGGTTCCTGAGGTAACATTTGTAGGTTCATTTATAGACCAGGGGAGAGTCTGAAGAGTCCATTAAGGGACTAGATAGGCTTAAGGAGTGGAAGAGAGACTCATAGCAAGCCGTTAGGTTGAAGAAAGATATTGAATGTAGTACTAGTAATAAGGTTGCCTGAGTGGCTATAGTATTTGTGTTGTAAGGAACTTCTGTAACTAAAGAAAGACAAAGTTTTAAAAATACTTTATTAGTTATTTCTTTATTTTGTAAATAAATTTTATTCACATTTTGAAACACTGCTTGGCCTCTGTTAAACTATTGATACACGCTACCAAAGATATTAGTGCCTCAGTAAGAGATAGGTGGTGGACGAACAAGAAAGGGTTTGTTCAGTTTACACCACATATAAATAAAAGTGGTGGCAGCGGTGGGATCTAAAAGCTCAGGGTGCTGTCATCCAGAAGACGTAGGAGTGAACAAGGAAGTGTTCACTACAGATGCCAGCCACAGATTCTGATAAATGTCAGGATTAAACTCTTCCAGAACACGGCTACATAGCCCAAAAAACCCACAAAAAACTATGGATGTCAGCCGTGAAAGTCTTCGACTTCACTTCTCCAGTAACTCCCAAACATTTGCAAAAGTGTTGTCAGTATCTTAAAAGGAGATCTTTAGTGTATTTATCTGTGCAAGTTCTCTCTATATATACATGCCTTCTATTTTGATAAACTGTAGCATTCTGTTTGCTAATGATATTGTGTTTGCACCTGATTTAATGCTGTATCTGCTAGTTACTAATAGCCACATTCTATTTGTAACATGCACATGCATAAGTTCTCCTATGGGAAAGTTGTACACTTTTGTTTGATATGGAATATTTGCATTCAGTTCAAGGGTGTGGAAATAGAGTTATGCCTGCTGTGAACATTGTGCATTGCATGTACAAGGTACATTGAAAATTGCACACACAGGAAACTTTGCAGTTATTCATTGTACATGCCTATGTGCATTTGACTGCACATTTGGCTGTGAAACATCCTAACCTATTGTATTTCTGATATAATTTTTAGCTTTTTTTCCCTTTTCTTTTTTTTCTGTTGTGAAGCACTTTTGCATGGAAAATATAAGGTATAAAATGATCTTAAATAACTCAAAGAACTATATGCTCTAATATAAAATGGTAAACATAATATTACCTCAGACACAGTCATTGTACACGTCCACAAATAACCCATGCACCCAGCAGCATTTTCTAAAAGAAGATTGAAGATCTGAGCAATACAGTGGTGACTGTCACTTTTTTTTTCCCTTGAGAAAATAAGTGGTGTTACTTAGTTCCTGGCAACAGTTTGTGTGTCTTTTCCACACAATGTTTTCTTTTTTAGCCCTGATGGTGACACTCATGTCAAAGTACTTCAGGGAAGTCTCCAATCTCTTATCTATAAAAACAAGAGCGAGGGTCTACATTTCTTATCTTTATACAGCACCCTTAAGACCTCATTTGTCAAAATGCGAGCAGAACATGTAGCTACCCACAGTAAATGCTTAATACACAGTCTTCTTTTACATTCTGTTCTGCAGTACACAGCATACTTAAACCTGTCATTTCTGATGAAATTTATTATGTTATGATTCCTTCAAACTTTTTTCAGTATTCTTTCACTGAGGCATTGCACTACAAAAATAAAATTTGATATGATTAATATGGAACTTTATGACAGAGACCATGACCTAAAATTCTTAAAAAGCCACAATTGAAATATCAGATGACATTTTTTTATTATAAGAAAGTATTTTCAGTACATTACCAGGCAATATTGAGTAACTTGTCTCTCATACTGAATGGAAATCAGTGATTTTCAATTACTTGAATTATTTTGTGTACATTGCTAATTCTCAAAACTGCTGATACTCACTTAATTGAAACCGAATCATTTTGGCAGATTTTAATGGGGAATGGAATACACAAAATTTGTCTCGTCAATCCATTGGGAAGTCTGAGAAGCACAGTAAGTCACTACATCTGTGTATCTAGGGGGCTGTACAGACAGGTAGAGAAGCGCCACCCCCTTTTTTCTGCGCAGCATTGCCGCAGCATTGCCGCAGCAACGCTGCACAGTAAAAAAGGAGCTGCCTTGAGCAGCTCCTTTTTGCGGCATCATAAGGACTGCGTCACAGCCCTTAAAATGCCACTTCTTCTTACAGCAGACTGAATGCTGTGGTGCATCTGCACAGCTGCAACGTCCGCTGTGTGGGTGGTCTGTTGCAGCTGTGACGTTGTTAGGGCTAGGCCCTAGTATCGTCACCAGGACTTCACATCTTGGTGGTCTGTACAGGGCTTAGGAATCTTACAATGCTCACTGATTGACCCAAGATCAAAATGGTACCTAGTGGATTCCACTGCAAGTTGCAAGAAGATCACTTTGTTGTTCTTTAGATTACCACCTTGAATGTCTGCCCAAAATGCCAACTTCCTAGTTGAATACTGGTTGATATATTTTATGTTCATGTTTGGAGGTTGTTGTAGTTGTGTGTGTGTGTGTGTGGTGGGAAGTTGTTGTAAACCACTCTCATGAGGAAGACTGAAAACAGGATGAAATATTGAATCTCCTAAATAAGAAAATAATAAAGGATAATTCATAATCCTAACTGTAAATGAAGTTTGTCTTTTTTTAAAAAAAACAACACCCTAACATCTGTATTTCAAAGTCTTCAAATGTGAATTGGTACATGCAATGGTAAAAGCTTTTCTATCAACATCAATGTTAGTGACCCATCAAACAGCAAATATTATATTTTGCTTGACATAATTGTGTAGCTCATATGCCTTGCCACATTGTTGAACGCAAAACCTTTATCAGTGTACTTTAGTTACAGGGCATGGAGAAATAAATAGACACTGTTCCTGTGCAAATTGGGACAGATCACATAACAGTGTTTAGAAACTGGAAAGTTCTCCCAGTTTTATATCATATTATTGCAGTAATCTAGAGCAGGTAAACCATAAAAATAAGGAGATTGAAAATAAGACTTTGTAGAGCTCCTTACTAAATTCAAATACAATTTGTATTGTGAATTCAAAGGCTTTCATGGCTGGCATCCATAGTTTTTTGTGGGGTTTTCAGGCTATGTAGCCATGTTCTAGAAGAGTTTATTCCTGATGTTTCACCAGCATCTCTAGCTAGTATCTTCAGAGAAAGTTACGGTTATACATTGTTTTTCTCCTTTTTATTTCAGCTGAAAAGCTTACCTCTTTCCTCCACCAGGTGAATAATATTCATCATCTCCTGAAGCTATTTTTGGATGCATTTTTAACAGAACTGTTCCAGTTACTCTAATTAACTGAAATGAATATTTAAAGGTTATAATTGCTGGACTCTGGCATCCTGAGAAATAATAATTACCTGTCTAATTACAAAACTGAAGTGTGGTGTTACATACATACAGCTTGAAATAAATTTTTAAAATGTGGCTTGTATTCATTGAAACAATTAAAAATGTGGCATGTATCAATTGGAAGAATGTTACGATGTTCTAAAGTGGTTTTAGGAATTGCTGTTTAGTTAACCAGCTCTTTTAAGCACTTAAATATTATGATTTTTTTCTTTTACAAAAAGAAAATAATCTTGTTCCTTTTCTGAAATAGAGATGGAATTTAGCATTACATTTTTAAAAAATCATCCAACTAATCTAAAATGTCTACCTTTGAAGCCCAAGGAAGAGTCACTCCTGAACTTTCTTCTTCTGGTGAAGACATGAACAGGAAAAACAAATAATTATTTCATTCCTGATACTATGGCTTCTATTGAAAGAAACATATATTGATGTGTTTTCTCAGTAGGACCTTACCTGCAGGGCTGGCACCAAAATTTGATAGGCTCTTGTCATGATGATGGCAAGGGGGCCCTACCTAGAGACATAATCCCTATGTTGCTTCACCAGTCCCCACCATTCTCAGTATCAAATCCTCTGCTTTCAAATCTGCTTTCTGCCACTTCTCCCTGTCACTTACCATCTTAGCCCTCTCTACCTTCTTGGGATATATTTAATCTAGGTGCTTGGCTCCATAGCTGGTAGTAGGCTAAGTTTACTAGTACTAACAGAAAATGCAAGATATATTGAGGAAAAAACAATGACATCAATTTTATTCTGTAGATTTATATTAGCTCATACAACTTGCTGCTCAAAATGTACTAAGATATATTATACATTGCATATTTATCTTATATTAATATTTAGACGTAAGTGGATAATGGATTATAAGCAGAATCATAGAGCTGGAAGAGACCAGAAATGCCATCCAGTCCAACCCCCTGCCATGCAAGAATTCACAGTCAAAGCACATCCAACAGATGGTCAGCCAGCCTCTTTTTAAAGACTTCCAACAGAGTAAAGCAAAGACAGATAAACTTAATTAGGTAGATCTCTATTTAGGAAGATAAAATACACAGTTAGATTTATTATAGTTGTTGTTATGGTTATTCAGAAGCAGCATGAGTGACAAGTTTCAAGACTGAGCATTTCATTCAGCATGGAGAATTTAATTTAGGCAGATAAAGGTAGAGGTCACAGGTGGTCAGACTTCCTCCTCTGTTCCCTTATCTGTTGGAGTCCCTCAGGGCTCTGCCCTGGGTCCCCTTTTGTTCTCTCTATACACATTGTCCCTTGGTAAACTCATCAGTTCTTTTGGTTTCTCCTATTATCTGTATACCAATGACACTCAGCTGTATCTTTCCACCCCTGACCTTTCGCCAGGGCTTGAACAGCCAGTCTCATCTTGTCTGGCTGCCATCTCTCAGTGGATGCGGCATCGGCACTTAAAGCTCAACATGTCTAAGACAGAGTTTCTCATCTTCCCACCTAAGCCCACCCTTCAATACTCCTTTTCTGTTTCTGTTGACGGCACTTCTATTCAACAGGTTCAGCAAGCCCACAGTCTTGGTTTCATCTTTGATTCCTCTCTGTTGTTTACTCCCCAGATTCAGACCACCACCAAGGCCTGTAGATTCTCTCTTTACCACATTGCTAAAATCCATCCATTCCTCTCAGCCTCCACTGCCAAGACTCTGTTCCATGCCCTAGTGGCCTCACAACTAGATTTTTGTAACCTTCTTCTGACAGGGCTTCCTCTCTCTCACCTCCATCTTTTAATCTCTGTCCAGAACTCAGCTGCATGTATTATCACATCCGCTCACCCCTTTGACCATGTTTCTCCCCTCTTATCCTCCCTTCACTGGCTCCCCTTCCACATTCAGTACAAGCTCTTCTTGTTGACTTTCAAAGCCCTCCATGGACTGACCCCTCCATACTTGTCTGAACTTCTTTCTCCTCACACTCCTTCTAGTACCCTCTGTTCTGGTAGTCAAGCTCTCCTGTACCAGCTGAGGATTTCCACTGCCCTGTTCTGGATTCGTTCCTTCTCACTTGCTGCCCCTCACTCCTGGAACATTCTTCCTCCATATGTGCACCTCATCAGTTCTATAACCAGATTCAAAATTAAGTTAAAGACCATATTGTTTAGGGAAGCATTCCCAGGATTGTGCCATCTGCCCCAGGATGTCTCCTTTTAACTATGTATTAAGAAGCCAAGCCCTCCCTCCAGTCCATCTGCCTTGGTCTCAGAGGGAGTGAAGAACCACTGGACCTCATCCCCTTCCCACCACCTTTCCATTCTCCTTTTGTGTTGTCTCTTTTAGATAGGTCTGAGGGCAGGGATCTGTCTAATTATAAGATTGTATGTACAGCACTGTGTGAATTTACAGCGCTATATAAAATAAATAAATAAATAAATAATAGTGAAGATAGGCAAGTAGAGGCACTATACCTTCTTTTTAATTAACATAAAAACATAATATAGAAACAGCATTCTACACTATGTTTTTAACACTTTATAGTAACATAAAAACAACACACTACACAATGCAAGGTACCTTCTTCAATAAGAATCACTTTCACTAGACAATTTTGTTAATCAGATTTGTAATTAATTAAAGGTGGATCATGTACTGAAATGCACCAACCAAAGACATACAACTTGATTTTAAGTAAGAAAGAATCCCACTTTCCAGTGAAGGAGATTTTTTTTTAGACAGAATCTACTCTAGTTCTAACTAAATTCTGTCAGCACATATGGTAAATAAAATAATGGTCCAAAGATTGGCAATGCTGAATACATATTCCAGTCCCCAAGGATGGGGGCACCAAGGATTGCTGTAACCATTGGACAATTGCATTAATTTCCCAGAAAGCAAAGTTATGCTCAGCATTCTACAACAAAGATATTTACCAATTCATCTGGAGCTTGAAATACCAGAGGTCCAATCTGAGTTCAGGAAATGAAGAGGCACTAGGAATCATATTGAAAACATACATTGGATAATGGAGTACACCAAAGAATTTCAGAAGAAATCAGCATGTGATATATAGATTTTAACAAAGCCTTTATCATGAAAATATCATGAAAATCTATGGATAAGTCATAAAGAAATGGGTGGTCCACAACATTTGATTGCTCTTGTTTGGACAAGGGCACTATGAGAACAGAATACAGAAAAACTTAGACCTTTCAATTGTCAAGGAAGTCCAGCAAGTCTGCATTTAAACATCTTATCTGTTAAAGTTGTATGCTGACTGTATCATACATAAAGTAGGATTAGGCTTGGAGGAAGAAGGCAGGAAAATTGGAGGAAGGAATACCAGCAATTAAAGATATGCATATGATATGCATACTACCATAGTACTGCAGAAAATAGCAAAGACTTGGAATGATTACTGAAGGAAGTCAAGGATGAAAGTGCAAACACAGCTTTACAGTTGAACATTAAGATAACAAAACTAATGACCAAGAGAGGATTTATATGACTTTAAAGCAGACTTTGAAGATGGCGTGAAATAGTCAGGCAAAATAAAGCAGCTTCCAGCTGCTTAGGTGTATTTATATGACACATACCTCCAAGACAGGTGGAAACCTAAATGAAGCCATGCTCTGGGGCTAAAAACTGGAGCAAAAAGAAGCCAGGATACTTCAGTTGAGCTCATAAAATGTACAACTTTGTGCCTGCATATAAACAGCCTGGTGCCAGTGCAGGGCTATGGCAAAGCAAAAAAGGAAAGTGTGACAACTCCATTGGGTGTACAGTGGTCCCCCGGGTTACGAATCCCCCGGGGTACGAAAACCCCAGGGTACGAAAGAGCCGAGGCCGGAAAAACGGCCCCGGCTTGCGGAAAAAACCCGGGTTAAGAAAGGAAAGCGGCGCGAAATTCAAATCGCGCCAAGCGCTTTCCTTTACTTACAGCGGTCCCCCGGGTTACGAAGGTTTTTGGGTTACGAAAGGGATCCTGGACCGGATTACTTTCGTAACCCGGGGGACCACTGTAATTACAATCTACACAAACCAGACAGTCCAACAGGGAACAGGGAGTGAAGATGGGGTGACGGAGGCATGTATGGGGGGCTCTGATGATGATGATGATTTCTAGCATGTCCTATCACAGAGAATCTGGGAGCATTACAACATCAAAGTTAAAATAAAATCCAAGAAAAAAAATCAATCCCTATACCTACCCACCCCATTCCCAATACTAAAACAGGATTAAACAGTCATAGTATAAAAATATTTTAAAAATCAGTAAAAAAAAAAAAATTCAACTAAAATTTGGTGGAAATTAAACAGATGGGGGCATATCTATATCTGGGGAGGGGTAACTAAGTTGGAAAGAGATACGTCTTGTTTTCTCAGAAGCGGTCAGAGTGGAAATGTGGCAGATCTTCTCCAACAGATCATTCCATAATTTTGGAGCAGGAGTAGAGAAAGCCCTCTGGGAAACTGATGTTAGCCTACATTTTTTAGGCTGTAATAAATTCTTCCCAGAGGACCTTATTGTGCTTTGCCAATATATCACTTGCACACCAATACACTGATGCCGTGTACCCAGCGGCGCAGCTTCACGCCATGCTGTGTGGTCTGGCCATGATTATTTGTCCCACCTTGGGGCTTTGACCCACTCTATTTTTGGAAAAAGCAGGATCAAGCTGCTTTTTTCCAGCCTATCTACTCCAGCCCTCAGAAATAGTTGATAGTTGAAACAGTTATCCATACCTTAGCTTTGTCATTAATCAGAATGAAGACTGATGTCAAGAAATCAGAAGTCTAGGACTTTGAAGGAAAGCTGTGAAGGAACTAGTCAAGATCCTAAAGTGTAAAGCTTTAAAGATGCAACTCTTCTGGTAGGCCTTCCCAGAGACCTCTTAAATTCCCGGCTCCGATATTAGTAGACTAGGTTCTGTTTCTCCCCCCAGCCCTCCATCACTATGTCCCCTGGGCCATTGGCCATGCTATTCAAAGAATATTTGCTTTTATGAAGATGTACTGTTCTATATTGTTTTGCTCCAACAGCTCTTACCTAGATGCTCCAGCTTCTCCCCAGCCTATGTACAGAAGCCTTCCTTCGCTGCCCGAAGACAAGTGTTTTTAGTTATTATTTCTTGTTGTTGCATTGCTGTTGTTTTAATCTCTCTTAGGTAATAATAATAATAATAATAATAATAATAATAATAATAATAATAATTTGTATTTCCCACCTCTCCCTTCGGATCGAGGCAGGATTCCAACAAGTAAAAACTACAACAAAATCTCACATAAAAATATACAACACATCGAAACATACAATTTAAAATCTAAAAACTATTAAACATTAATTCAATCCTTTATCCTCAGTCTAATTTACTTCTGTCATTTCTTAATCCATCACAGCAATCATAGCAGATCAGGTGGATAGGCCCGCCGGAAGAGATTCGTCTTAAGTGCTTTTTTGAAAGCATCTAAGGTGGTAATAAGACAGATCTCTTCGGAGCCATAGCGGAGAATGCTCTATTAGATATTAAAATCAGTCTTGTGTTAATGACTTCTAATAAGTTCTTCCCTGATGTTCTGAGGGTGCGGGGCCGATTATGTAGGGAGAGGTGTTCCTTCAAGTAACTCTGGCCCAAGCCATATAGGGCTTTAAAGGTAACGGCCAATAGTTTAATTCTATTTTAAGGGATGGGAGGTGGGTAACAGGAAGGATATTTTTAATATAACTTTTTTAATTTGTTGTACCCCACCTCGATTGTTTGATCAGAGAGGCGGGCTATAAATAAAACCGATTAATAATAATAATAATAATAATAATAATAATAATAATAATTTTAGTTTAATTCAATTTTAAGGGATGGGAGGTTGGCAGTGGGTTATTGGATTGCTTTTAGTTTTTGAATTTTTTATCCTTGTTGTACCCCACTCCGATTGTTTGAACAGAAGAGCAGGCTTTAAATAAAATTTATTATTATTATTATTATTATTATTATTATTATTCTCTAAATAGTGAGTTCAGGATTGTCCATGGCCATCACATTTTCCCATTTCTATGTATGGTTGTGAAAGCTGGATAGTGAAGAGAGCTGACAGGAAGAAAGTCAATTCATTTGGAATGTGGTGCTAGGTAAGAGTTGTAGAGACACCACAGACTACTAAAGGACAAATAAATGGCTCCTAGAGCAAATCAAATCTGAATTCTCCTTAGAAGCCAAGATTACTATATTGAGACTGTTGTACTTTGGATATATCATGAAAAGACATGACTCACTAGAAAAGACAGTAATGCTTGGTAAGGCTGAAGGCAAAAGAGGAAGACCCATTACAGATGGATAGACTCAAACAAAGAAGCCATGCCCCTGAACCTGCGAGACCTGAACAGGGCTGTTGATGTAAAGGTGACTTTGAGCTCTTTCATTCATAGGGTTGCCATAAGTCAAAATCAAGTTGATGGCTGTTAACAACAAAGTTCATTAATGAAGTCTGAAAGTAGATTGAAATTAGCAGCTTATTTAACTACACATTGAAGGGTGATTTTTAGCTAGGTAGCCCAGGTTTACACACGAAACAAGCAATTAAACTAACAATATAGCATTTTGACAAAAAATGTACAGTAGTAGCAGCTGAAGTACTATGCTATGGCATACATACAAATTCACCAATAAGGAGTCAGCACTCTTTCCAAACTATGTACATCACACTTTTCTTTATGTATTATTTCAATTTTCCAGTAGTTATAATAACAACAGAAAAAGAGTTTATCACATTGGCTTTGCTCTGCGATAGAAGCGAGATATAACTTTAAGAAGATGGATCTTATTGCATTTCCATATCACCAGAGAGTACACATCCTATTTGCAACCTGGACTTCTGCTACATCTTTTCAAGAATGGGAAAATTCCAAATGGCAAATGGGCTGTGTACTTTTCTAGCAATGGGGGAATGCAATAAGATCCATTTTCTTAAAGTTACATCCTGCGTCTATTGCAAAGCAAAGCCAATGCAAAAAAAACCTCCACTGTCAAGATGTTTTGGAACATGGCTCAGAATGTTTAGAATATGTTTAATTTAAGCTGAGGTCGCTAGTAATTTATGCCATTTTCTGTATCTAACAGAGCATCCTGACTGATTTAAAACACCAGAAAGTCCAGGATTTTGTTCCTATTCTTTTTTATTTTATTTTGGTGATCCATACATATTTTGTTTATCTCAGAATATTTTCTGTCATCTTCCAGTACAATCAGATTCTTTTTATACATGTTCTTCAGTATAAAATCAGCTTTGCTGAAATGGTATATCTTATATGGAACTGTGGAAATGTTAGTTTTTATAAAAGGTAGTGACATATTTAACAGGGATGAACAGCCTTAACTATTTCATTCTTAGATATAAGAACTAATTTGTTCAAAATTTTTCTTCCTATGGATTTTGTATATGATTATTGAGGAAGAGAACATTTGAGAATATTCTTCATATCTCTAAAATTTAATATAGGTTTACCCAATATTATCAATACTGCATTTGATTACAAGAGTAACTAATTATCTCTGGCAGTTCACTATTAATTACACATCATAGAATTTTAACACGAATGTTTTGCTTTTTTTAAACACACTCGTGCGACATCCCCGCTCCACATAGGTCAGCCAACCATTAGTTGATCTACAGAAGATTTTAGATAGTTAATAATAAAAAAATAAGATTTTGATTTAATTACTGCCCTTTGAAATAATTTCTCTGCCTTGAAACCAAGAGTACTGCTGAATGGATTTTAATTGTTCCAAAAGCAAGCACTACTCTCAGTAATTAACATGTCTCTGTAATTATGGGTGCTTCGGGGTTTCAGTATTTAACTGCAAAGTGCAAATGTTGAAAGTCAAGATATCTCAGAGGGAGAAAGACATAAAATATTATGCATGTTATAGAAACTTTCATCGTTTTAATAAGAAAATTAAGATAATTTTTAAATCAATATTTTATTTCTCTCTCTCCTATACATGCTGTGAAAACTATGTAATTAACGCAGTCATGGTAAAGAACTGCACATAAAAATGAGTGGGTTTTTTTTTTTAATTTATTCCTTTCAAGGGTCTTATCCCACAAGTAGTGATATCTACATAAGACTGTGCTCTATTCTGGTGAACCTTAAGAGAATCAAACATATCAGTGAGGGTATTATGTTATAACTGTTTTTTTAAAATTGTAAACAGATATTTGTATACGTTTATAAGAGATAGATAAATAGAAAGACAGACAGACAGTGTTTTTTCTGGTCTTATGAGACTAAACAGTTAGCAAACCTCAATATTTTTAATCTACAATAATATTAATTATTTATCTACATTTTTCCATTCTAATCAGAAAAGCCATAACTGCTTATATTTCAACAGTGAACAATAAAATTATCTATGGTTTCAAAGTGCAATAAATGGCAATAGGAGAAACAGGGTAAGTCCTCAAGCCCTATGGTTCTACAAAACAATTGTCCCATCTGGTAGAGTCCCAGTTCACCAAGGATCCCTGTTTATGCAGTGATGGTAAAGCTGATCAGGCAGGCTGTGCTATTCATCCTGGAGCAACATGCCAAAAGTGGTGCATTCCTAAACCATCCTTCTTGGAGGCATCTGCCCATCCAAACAATTAGATCCTCTGTTGTCCTTGTTCAGGGTGGGGCGAGTCAGAAGGACCAGAAACAAGAAATCTGCCATCTGATCAATTTAAGGGCTGAATGGACTGGCAGTTTCAGCTGGTTTCAAGCAGAGGTACAAGATGTTTACATGCACCACACCCGCAAGTCACCTGGAAGTCACTCTGGCAATTGCACACTGGGCAACTTCAGGTGACTTGGAGGTATGGTATTTAGATGCCACATGCTTCCAAGCCAGCTGAAAACTGGCTGAAGCTGTGATTGTGTGTTTTCAATCCACCCCAAATAGGGTTGGCTCTTTGCCACTCCTATTTGTGCCAGATTCTGGCTGTATTGGGGCCACAGCATGTGGTTACTGCAGCCCCAATCTGGCTTTTTCAGGGGCAGCTTGAAGCCATCCCTTCAGCACAGTCTGTTTTGCCCCTAAAATAAATAAATAAACAAATAAATTATAACCCGCTCCTCTGTGCAACAATCGGAGCAATAAGAGAAACATAAAAGCATAGCCCAGTCTAATTTGTTTCTGACACTTCTCTATGATTACAGGTGCACCTAGGCGAATCTCCTTTTAGGGGAAATTGTATCACTGTTTAAATCCAGATGTGAGGATCCCTTGAGGTACTGTTAGGAAGTCTTTCACTTGGGGGTATTTTAATTAGCTAAAAGGCTTCAGAGAGGAGGTCCTAACAAAGCCTTCTGCCAGAATCGGGTCCCACTGTGTTTATAGAAGGTCACCAGGAAATTCCAAGAGAGATGATGTGGATACCAACTGTGTCCAATTAAATGACTAAAGTTTATTAGGGCAAAAGCATACATACAACAAAGGGGCCACTCACAGATGTCTCAGGAAATCAGGAGTGGCAGTACTAGGGATATACATACACCAGTAGGCTTCTTCAGGAGTCCAAATGGAACATGATGGAGATGTAGTTTTTTTGTGGAGCTTTTGGGCTATGTGGCCATGATGGAGATGGCATGAGGCTCAGCCAAAAATGACTGGGCCAGGAGTGAGGTCAAGGTTCAAAGGGGCAAAGCTTCCCCTAAAATCCAGACTAGCCCCCTGAACAGGCAAATCTGGCAGTCATTATAGGCAAAATCTAGCTTCTGGCAAAGGTGCTTAATGGCTTGGCTAAAGCCTAGACAAAAGTGTTGGATTACTTGGGCACTATAAAACAAGGCTTTGCATTGGCTGAATGAGACCACATGTGAAAGGGATCTAGGAGTCCAAGTAGACCATAAGCTGAACATGAGTCAACAGTGTGATGCGGCAGCTAAAAAAGCCAATGCAATTTTAGGCTGCATCAATAGAAGTATAGTTTCTAGATCAAGGGAAGTTATAGTGCCACTCTATTCTGCTTTGGTCAGGCCCCACCTGGAATACTGTGTCCAGTTCTGGGCACCACAATTCAAAAAAGATGTGGAGAAACTGGAGCATGTCCAAAGGAGGGCAACTAAGATGGTGAAGGGTCTGGAAACCTTGCCCTATGAAGAACGCCTTAGGGAGCTGGGGATGTTTAGCCTGGAGAAGAGAAGGTTAAGAGGTGATATGATAGCCCTGTTTAAATATTTGAAGGGATGTCATATTGAGGAGGGAGCAAGCTTATTTTCTGCTGCTGCAGAGACTAGAACGCGAAACAATGGATGCAAACTGCAGGAAAAGAGATTCCACCTCAACATTAGGAGGAACTTCCTGACAGTAAGGGCTGTTCGACAGTGGAACACACTCCCTCGGAGTGTAGTGGAGTCTCCTTCCTTAGGGGTCTTTAAGCAGAGGCTGGATGGCCATCTGTCAGGGATGCTTTGACTTGGAGTTCCTGCATGGCAGGGGGTTGGACTGGATGGCCCTTGTGGTCTCTTCCAACTCTATGATTCTATGATTCTATGATTCTATGATTGTCTTCTTTAGGCAAAGTGGTCTGACAACAATCGAGGGAAGATGGTAGATGAGTTAAGTTAATCACTGGCTCATCAAGTGTGAGACCTAAAACAAAGATGTTACTCTTGGAGGTGATGGCTGTCCCATTTAGCAACTTCCAAACCTTCCTTTGGGGAATCTCCAAAGTATTGTTTTCTAGGGGTCTTGTGAGTTTGACTCATCTGCCTACCTGACCCACTGCTTTGAGGATTATGGCTGCTAGCCTGGCAGGTCAGCTTGGGGTCATGAAGGAACTCCACACACAGTCCAAAATGTATTAAAATCCATACTTGGCAACAGTACAGGTGCACAACTCCACAAGAGACAGGAACTAAGTTATGAGTCTCCAGTGGTCTGCAATGTTATAGTCCTGTCACACCAGAAATGATGTGACATCATTTTCATTTTCAATTTCAACTGGTTTTCAACTTTTTGTTAGCTTTGTTGGGGGGGGGGTATTGTGAGGAAGGAGACAAACCTCCCCACAATATACTTTCCCTCAAATTATACTTGAGGGCAATTTACAGGCATTTGGGCAATTTGAAGACGAAAAACCCTCCAGATTTAACTTGAGGTGGTTTAAAAACATGTTCCTAATCATTTCCTTGAAGAATAATACATTTCTCAATGCTTGGACACTCCCCGTGAGATGAATATAGAAACAATGGAAATTCCTCACAGTTTGCAAAGTTTTTCAGGGAATTGTTCTACATTGAAATACCACTGATTATTTTCTGTGAAAAAGCAAAAATAGCATTTTCTCTCTCTCTCTCTGTAGAAAAGTCTTTCTTGTGAAGGAGATTGTGTTTTGCAGACAAATATTTTCTGGTTGAAAATAAGTAGCTTGAATTTTATGGTTAGTCCCAAATAATATCAACTGAATCAATGGGATTAAGCAGAGGCTGGATGGCCATCTGTCAGGGATGCTTTGACTGGGAGTTCCTGCATGGCAGGGGGTTGGACTGGATGGCCCTTGTGGTCTTTTCCAACTCTATGATTCTATGATTCTATGACTTACCTAAGTACTGACTCACCATTCAATCAGGGAATCAATGATTCCACTTTAGCTGATAATAGCAAATAGGAAACAAGCCCATTTTGTCTTGCACATAAAAATCATACACATTTTGACCCAGAATTATTTCCAAAAATAATATTTATCATATATTTCCAAATATATGGTAAATATATTTTTTCATATATTTTCCAATTTCCAAAAATATTATTTACCAAAATAATATGTACCATAGTGTCACTATGGTAAGAATACAGCTTTGAGATCTTTGCGTTCTCCACAGATAGGAGAACACATTGGAAGCCATTTCTCCTTGCATGCAAGGAGGAACAATACGAAGATTTACATCCTTAGTTGCAAGCAATTTTGCTAATGTTACATAACATCAATAAAAATGTCATAATTTCAATGAAGAGTGTTCTTTCCTTTTCCAAAAAGAGTATTTTTATGGGTCCCTGAATAAACCATGCCATACTTCCTAATTGTTTAGATTAGGAAGGAACAGTTTTGATTAATCCTGTCTTCTCACTTTTTATTTGCTTTTAAAATACCCCAGTTTGTCTCTTCTCCTGTTAATTTAGTCCTTTGTCATTGTCTTATTTCCATTGATGAAAACAAAGTTCAAAGGGCAAAGCTAGCTTGTATTCAACCAACTCAGCATGAGGGAGATGAGTAGGGCCAGAATCTTGCCCTTCCCTTAATATTAATCTAAGGACAAACTATTCCAGTCTCTCCTCACTTCTCTGTTGTTCCTTATTACTAATTATCCCCATCTTGACTATATTTTTATGTTGCTTAGTCATACATGTCCCAGTTTTCTACTATGAAATGTTAGAGGATATGCCATGTTATACAAGCCTTCTAGATGTGCCAATGGAGTGTAACTTTTGTTTATTAAATGTAAAGATTCCCTCTTCCCCATTTCTTTTAGGCTTAATGCACAGCAAGTTCTTTATAGATTACAAAATAAAATAAAGTAAAATCAATGATTATTTGGAGCTATCCAGGCTGTAATTTTCTCTAAGCCTGATTAGGGAGAATCAACAGTACTTCAACGGGAACAAAACAGTGATTGTATTAAGCAAAACTGATAAGAAGTCCCATTAGGAAACAGTGGATTTTTTTCTAGGCTGTTCTATAACATAACTTTTTAAAAGCAAAAAGAGAAAAACCTATATTCTTTTCAGCCTATCAACAGAAACTGAATTGCACCTAAAACAAGGCTATGCTAATAGAAGAAAAGAGATTTTTATTATAAAGAATACACTGCCATCTATTGGAGGTCACTAGTTTATTGATAAATGTGTATTTTCTTCTTCCTGTTTTTCTGGAATTATCCTGACAAAACAAAATAAAGCCAGTGGTTTACAATATTTTCTTTTTACTTTCTCAGATAAAGATTCTTTGGTTTCAAAGCCCTACCACTATTGGTTTCAAAGCCCTATCACTATTTCATAGAAACAACATTGTCTTCTAATTTCTACACCTATCAAAATATATGGGAAGAAATGTTTCATCATACATCAAACAAGAGTATGCTGGTGAAAAGAAAGAAAGAAAGAAAGAAAGAGGAAAAAAAGATTCAAATTCTACCTTACATTCTTGTATAGTTGTGTGTGATGCTTTCATAAGAAGTATCTTTCAGCTGAATGGCTTTTTTCCTGCTGTGGGAATGAAAAGATCTCACTCTGTTTCATGTTTTCTAATGCAAACAGATAAAGCTTTATTAAATATCTGCTAGTGCTGTTTTGAGGAAATAGTAATCCTTTCAGAACTGATTTTAGATTTTAATGAATTCGAGTTGCTACTTAATCAATGGGTATTGGTGGGGTTATGTGCAAAAACACAAATAATATTCTACTTTGAGATTTTCAGACCTTGATATCAACATGAAACAGTCACTCTCACTTTGTAAAATGATCTTACATTTTAATTTAATCCTAAACATGTTCAGTTGTTCTCTACACATGCCCAGCAAAGATAGCCACTGGGTAACTCTACTTTTTAAAATTTTCTGGTGGTAAAAATCAAAATAAAGGCAATTTTATCTTAGTTCAAGCTCCTCAAAATCGGGAAAAGGGAAGCTAAGGATGAACAACAGACATTGTCCATGATCCATGTTGATATTGTGTAACATTACAAATGATGCTTTGTTAAACATACCTTCCATTTACATCTGAACTTTAATGTGATACTATAGGGTTATGTTAGTTGACTCATACCTTTTTGTTTTAGTGATAATGATTACTGGGTGGGTACTTGTAAAGTGAAATGGTAGTTCGAATTGCATGGACTCTATCTTTCCATTCCAGTGAACACATGAATCTGAGACTGAGGAAAACCACTATAACAATGACAGCCATCCAACTCCAAGGTTCAGGGCAAATTGAAACTAACCAGATCATAGCTTTCCATGTCAAATCCATTTTGTTTAAATAATGCATGAGTTAAGGATGTGTCCCCTCACAGCTACAACTTTCTAGCACTTTGGAGCATCACTAAATATGTGAAACCAAAATATTTTTTTAGGTGCATGTATGTGAACAGATGTATACACACACTCTCACACACTACTGTGGCACTGGCATTGTCCATTCTGTTCACATTTAAAGTGAAGTGGTAATAAAGTAATTAGGTGGCTGGCTGTGTCCTTTGCCCTCAATGGGCAAGTACATATACTGTACATATGGTGTGGAGCAGGGACGGGAAACTTTGGTGGACTGAGGCCAAATTTGCATCTCCAGAATCCACCATAAACTATGCCAGGGGAGGAAAATGTTCCCTATCCCACCCCACCCCCTGGGGGTGGGGGAGAGAGAGAAAGGAAAAAAGAAAAGAAATCCAACCCATACATAGTTTAACAGCACTTCAAGTTTCAATTTCTACCATGGGGAAGTTGTTGTTGTTGTTGTTGTTGTTGTTGTTATCCTTTACTTATATAGCACTGTAAATTTACACAGTGCTGTACATACATTCTTAAATTAGATGGATCCCTGCCCTCAGGCTTACAGTCTAAAAGAGACAACACAAAAGGAAGAGGGGAAGATGATGGGAAAGGGGGTGAGGTCCAGTGGTTCTTCTCTCCCTCTGGGGCCAGGACCAAGGCAGATGGACTGGAGGGAGGGCATCTTAATACATAGTTAAGAGGAGGCATCCTGGGGCAGATGGCACAGTCCTGGGAATGCATCCCTAAATAATATAGTCTTTAACTCAGTTTTGAACCTGGTTAGGGAAGTGATGAGGCGTGCATGTGGGGGAAGAAGGTTACAGGAATGAGGGGCAGCAATGAGAAGGGACGAATCCGGGACGGGGCAGTGGAAATCCTCGGCTGGGAGAGGAGACCTTGACTACCAGAATGGAGGGTACGAGAAGGAGTGTGAGGAGAAAGAAGTTCAGACAAGTAAGGAGGGGCCAGTCCATGGAGGGCTTTGAAAGTCAACAACAAAAGCTTGTACTGGATGCAGGAGGGGAAGGGGACTTGTGATCCCTCAGAAGCACTACACAAGCCTCCATAGGCAGTAAAACTCATTTTTATGTTTAAAAAAAACACACACAGTGGCAGGTAAATCATGAAATTGTGATGGACATGGGTTACATAAATCAATCCATCAATCAGTGGAGGTTTCCTTAATCTGGGATCCAGAAAAATAACAAAGACATAACTGTTCAGTAAGTCTCTGTCCTGGACTGCAGCCAGCACACACCATCCAAAACTGATAAGGCAGTTCCACAAATCTAAATGTTGATCCTAAGAATAGTCCAAAAGCCAGAGCCAAGGTCAGGGTTGGAGAGGTTACAGGAGTCAGTCCAGTCCGAGGTCAGGGCAAGAAGAAAGCAGCAGAAGTCCAAGTCGTTCCAAGATCAAGGCAAACCAGAGTTCCAGAGACACAAAGCCAGCACACAGTCATACCAAGAGACTTTCAATAAGTTCTGGCAAAGGGATGGAGTCCCACAGGTGCTTAAGTAGGAGACACCCTCCCTGTTGGCAGCTGTGCTTTATTAACAACTTGCTTTTCTGCAAGCCTGTGGGACTGACACACACAAGCTCTCTCAGCCCTCCTTTCCTTAAAGGAGGGAACCTCCAAACTGGATTCTTCCTTTGAAACCACTCAGCTGCTTAGCCTCTGATTGGAGTTCCACAGTGCTAGAGCCTGGCTGGGCTCCCACACCTGGGGCTGAAATGTCAGGGCTGGGGTCTGGCATGGCAGAACTGGGACCTGGACTAGCCTCCAACTCCTCTTGCTCCTGAGGAGCCATGTCCTCCTCTTCATCCTCTGACTCCACCTCTAGGCTGGCCCATGACAGTCTCCCACAAAAGGGTGTCTCATAAGTTTCCCAATTTGCTAGAAAGATAGACAGAGTTGCCTGTCCACAGTTGGTAATCTGTGTTGATGTGTGTTTGAAAGAAATATTTCTTACTGCCCAATCTGAAATGATGAGACCAGATACAAAATGTGGTTTAAAATAGGGCCACTTTTATTAAAGGAATTAACTAACTGTTTCTTGAATACTTGCAAACTATAAAGGGGGCGACCTGTTGTGGGAACAGCTGAGGCAGATGGTCTATTCCTCAGACCCCCCTCCTCAGATTTCCCTGGGCAAAACACCTGAGTTCCAAGGATAATCCAATGACTGCTCCCCAGCCAGCTGGAACGCCCATGTGAGATTTCCCCAGCCAACTCACCAGACTTGACTAAGGATTATTATATCCCAGATGAGCCCTAAGGAAGGCCTATTTTACTCTCTCCTTACTTGCATGACCTAAGAAGAAAGTTAGAGTAATAACCTTCACTCCAATTGGGTGCCACAGGTGTTCACCTGACTCCTAATATTCCCCCATAACTGTCAGTGATCACCTATTTAAAGTCCATACCTGAGCCAATTTTCTGATGCCAAGAACAGTGTGAGGTAGGCAAAAACAAAACAAAACAAACAAACAAAAAACAACAAAAACCACGACCCTTGGAAAAGGAGGAGAAAATTACTACCTGGCCCATGAAGTGACCAGGAGGGCGGGAGGGCGGGACAACAAATCTCCAAAGAGGGAGAAAGAATAGCCTCTGTCCCGCCCATAACTGTTCTCCCGACATGGTATGAAGTGCTTGCCATAAGTTTACTGCCTCTATGCAAATAGGCCAGTAAATTTGCAGCCTGGGGACATAAAATCTGTAAAATAGATTTATTTTGCACTGAAGTGACAATATTGTCCCAGTATTCATGTGGCCCAAGTCAATTTTGTTAGGGTCCATGCAAACTTTATCTTCCTTAACATCTTGATGTGGCCTAGAGAGTGGTTATTCTGCTATCCACTAAAGAAGAATCATTCTAACCTGGGTTTTTTTTTAAAGTCATAGAATTGTTTTTACCAAATAATATTTTAGTTACTTGCATGAAGATGAAAATCTAAATGGCATGGCAGCTTTTCTGTTTCATTGTCAGGTGAAATCCTATAATTAAAATTCTTCAGTCACTCTTGACCAGCAAAGCTCATGATTTATTTCTTCAGGATTCTACTGTAAATCTTTACTTGAAAATTAATTTCTTCAGGTTAAGAATATCCCTGATGAGACATTGAAAGTCACCTTGATTTTAGAAGACTCCAGGAATTGAAAAATTCTCTGTCTAAAATAAGAAATAACAGCTAAGAAAGTAGTAAAGCATCTCCTGACAATATTCACATACTAAAGTGTAAGATGTAAAGGAGAGTGGGACCTTTAGGCTATGGGACTAATTTGGGCTAAATGATATATAACCAACACATTTTCTTCCCCAGGCCACTGATCCCAACCCCTCCCTAAAGATCATCCCAGAACAGTAGCTGTTAAATTGGACCAGGGATAGAAGGCACTCATCCCAATGTGACAACAATGCAGGAGCCAACTGAGTCCCACTCCAGGACCCAAGAAACCTTCTCTGCTGACATTTCCAGGGATTTGCTGAGAATTCTGGCTGAAATTGTTTCATTTGACTGCTCTTAATTCCATGCATGAAGAAGGATGGAGGCCTGAAGCCTCATTCTCAGATGAAATGTTGCACTCAACCATGAGCACTATGACTGCAAGGAAGAGATGGTTACTGTTGACGACAGGGATTTGGCCATAGACTCTGATATCTACAGGTTGAGCAAGATATCCAACTTTCAACAGCTGTTTTCTGTTGCAAATTTACCACAGTAGAGAGATGTGTTAGCAGAGCAGCCAGTCAGGAAGCCATTATAACCGGAAGTGATAAAGCAATTTGTTGTGACATGAGTGTCAAATGTCAGCTAGAAACAAAATTTGTATTCCATGTCCAATGTCCAAATGAACTTCTGAATTGTGTTATTCAATGTGATTCAATTATCATTTCATATCAATGACACTCTGAGTTCTGATAGAGTACTAGGTGAAGCAAAGGGAGAAATCCTACTTATAGCTTGTTCCCTGTGATCCATGTCTTCTTTTGCCATTTACTCAGCTACAATATTAGAGAAGGCATCTTATTCATATTTTGACATCTAGGATGCAGACACACAGCAACATTAATGTTTCTTGAAATACTGCAGTTTCTGTGAAATATTAAGATTGGATGAGAGAAAATATGTAGGAATAAGATGAGCCTATGTTCAGAAAATGAGACACAGAGAAGTTGAAGGCTTTGATTCTGAGTGATGCAAGCTATTTTGGTTCCCATATTGGAATATATATATATATATATATATATATTGTGTGTGTGCGTGTGTGTATATGTGTGTGTGCGTGTGTGTGTATGCACATAGTAAAAGTTTACATGATATACATGTTTATTTGACATGACGTCATATAAAAGAAGGAGTAAGCTTGTTTTCAGCTGCTCCAGAGACTAGGACATGAAAGAATTGATTCAAACTACAGGAAAAGAGATTCCACCTAAACATTTAAAAAAAAACTCTTGACAGTAAGAGCTATTTGACAATAGAATACACTGACTTGCAATATGATGGAACATTCTTCTTTGGAAACTTTTAATCAGAGGCTTGATGACCATCTGTTGGGAGTGCTTCCACAGACTGAGTGGCCCCTGTGGTTTCTTCCAACTCAACAATTCTATGAAAGATCTTGCAAGCTGAAAGTCATGGGATGAGTAGCATCTTCCATGTTCTTGGGATCACAGTTTATATGCTAGTTGAGGGACTGGAATAGTCTAACTCCCTTAATATAGTCACTGGTGAGGTTTCATAGTATAATTGGGAATGGTTTTCAGAAGAATGGAGCTAGTAGGAGGTCACTTGGTGGTGGGGGGCAATGTAATGAAGTATACAAGTGTTTTCTGGCATATATATCTGTACCATTAATAGGCAAACAAAGCTGATTCAAAAGTTGTCCTTGAGATTGATGGGAATGTGAAATTATTAAGAACAGAATACTAAAAACACTTCACACAGAGCAGTGAGGAGGGATGGATTGTGTTGGAATGAAGCTGTCAACATTCCCCATCAATTGCAGAGCCAAAGAATACAGCCTACTTGTTCAAAGGCTGTAAAAGTCACTCTGAAGAGAGGCTAGACTCCCTACTCCTTATTGTCTTTGGTCTGATAGGTAGCAGGCAAAGATCTTATTTAATCAGGCTTTTGGTAACTGACTGACTTCTGGTGAAAGAAAGAGCTTTTAATGAACGGGAATGCACTTTTTTACTTGACAGACTTTTAGATTTGTTATAAAAATTTTAAAGATATATTTTGGTGTTACTACATTTTAGTAATGTTGTGAGGCACTTTGGGTTCAGCTCTGAGATAAAGGTGTGTAAATAAGGAAAGGTGGACATGGGTTTTACCTTATTGTGAATTAAAGCATCTCACGCAATTTCAGGCAATGGGGGGGGGTGTCATTTTGGGGTATTGGGAAGTCATCCTGAGTGCATTCCGAATGCAACTGGAATTCACGTAAATTCGCTAAGCAAGCGAATTCACGTGAATTCAAATTGGCTCCATTCGCAATAAAGAGAAATTCCTCCCATCTGATAAGGTCCTATGAGAGCTTCACCTTAAGGTTGCCATAAGTTGTTGTTTGTTTTTTTTTAATGTCTGGAAAGCATGCACAACAAAACAACAACAACAAGTTTTGTACCTCATCTTAGCCTCCAAGCTTGATTCAGGAGAATATATATTATTGAGGGGGGAGAGAGTGAGAGAATAATCTTTTACTTATATTTGAGGAATCCTTTACAAAGTTGGTCAAAAAAGTATTAATGCTACTTAAAAACAATTATCCAACTTATTCTCTTTCCTAAAATATTTCCAATCAATGAGACAAACAATGAGCCTAATTTTCTGATAGTACTACAAAATCAGTTAGATGTGGATATGCAATAACATAATAGAGGGGGTGGCAGTTGCCCTCATGCTACACACACACATCCATTGTCATATCTGATGTCATTTTATACTACACAAATATAGCATTCTAATTCCACTTTAACTGCCTTAGCGCCATCCAATACAATCCTGGAAGTTGCAGTTTAGGGAGGAATATTTATAATTTTCAGCCAGAGAACTTTAGTGCCTCTGTGAACTGCAGATTCCTGGATTCTACAGAATGCAGCCATGGCAGTGAAAGTGGAATCACAATGCTATAAATTGCATGGTGTGCAAGGGCCTCTACTGTCTAGACAACCAAGGCACTGCAATGTCAATAATTTGTATATCTATAGATTATTTTAAAAGAGGAGCTAGCAAAAATGTTCTTAAGTACCTTACATCTTGAAACAGGTATAGGCTCCAGAAATTACCATACTGTCCACATATACCCATATCATAAGTATGTGAAGGGCAAATACTTCTGTACTGCATATATTTTTGAGAGGAAAGTGGCATCTTTAAATAAACCATGCCAAACATTCTCTGAAGATGCCAGCCACAGATGCTGGCGAAATGTCAAAAAGGAACTCGTCTATAACCTGGCCACATAGCCCGAAAGCCCCACAAAAAGCATGCCATTATTTGCACTTGGTATGTACATCTACAAAATTAAAATCTTGATACCATTTCAAGGAAATGACACATAATGCAGTCATAGAATCACAGAATCATAGAAATTGTGTGGGAAGATATCATAAGGGACATCCAGTCCAACCTTCTGCCATGAGGAATATACAAAGCACTCATGATAGATGGCCCCCCAGCCTCTGTTTAAAAACCTCAAAAGAAAGACTCCATATTCTACTGTTGAACAGCACTTACCATTAGGAAGTTCTTCCTAATGTTTAGGTGAACTCTTTTTTCCTGTAGCTTGAATCCATTGTTCCGTGTCACAGTGCCTTAGTTTTTACAAGAGAGAATAATATTGGGATTGAGGTTGGTTAGCAGAAGAAAGAAATATTATTTTCATATTATGTAAGTGAAAAGGAAAGAAAGACAAGATTATACAAAAGAAAAACACAAAATAGTTTTTTTACAAGAAAAAAAACTTAAAAGCATCCTTATAATGGGGTTTGATTTTACCATTATATCCTTGATGAAGTCAAATCAAGCCAGACTCTGAATGTTCAAATATTACTATGCAGTCCTCTTAATTATACATCCTTCTTCCTCTAATATGAGAGATGCCAAGTCATCAAGAGTTTAATCCTGCTGTTAATAGTTTTTCTAATAGCAATCAAGTGCCAAAAATATAGCTTGGTGAGATCATATATATTAAATGGAACATGCAAAATCACAATCTGGGTACTATATATTTAGTGGAAGGGAAGAACAATGCATCTATTACATAATGAAAAATAAAAGTATTATCTGAGATAGTTATGTGTTTGTGTACTAATCAGGTTGTCAGGGGACAATACCACCCCACTTAGTTTTTCCAGGAAAACAATACATAAGTGAATACTTGCATCAGCCCTAATATCATATCAAGTATTGAGATAGGTTTTTCCCCCCACAAAATGTAGTGATCATAGTGGTAAAACATCTTGCAACAGTTGCCTTAGCTAAAGTGATGTAATAGAATGTTCATGAGTTGTTTCCAAAGGCAAGGAAACTGATAGCAATATATTGCCCACAATGCATTTTCCCTATGCCCTCAATTGATAAGTTGAAGTCAACCTTATTTGCCATCAAGTTGATTTCAACTTCTGGTGAACCTATGAAAGAGAGATCTTCAAGAGTCCCAGTCATCAATTGCCCTACTTTCATCTTGCAAATTCAGGGCTATGCCTTCTTTGATTGAGTCAATCCACTTGTAGCATAGTATTCTTCTCTTCCTATTGCATTCTACTTAAAGTAAAATTAAAAATTTCCCTTGACATGGATGTCGTAAGGGGCAGTGCTTATCTCTGTTACTAAGCCAAAGAGCCAGCATTGTCTGAAGATGACTCCAGTCATCATTTGGCCAGCATGACTGCATGGAACACTGTTATCTTCCCACCGAAGTGAGGCTTATGTATCTACTTGCATTTGCATGCTTTCAAACTGGTACGCTGGCAAAGGCTGGGACTAGTGACAGGAGCTCACCCATCACATGGCACATGGGCCTTGAATTGCCAACCTTCTGACCTTACAATTATTACATTACCACACTACACTCTTAGAGTGCTGCTATTCCACTTTAACTGCTCTGGCTGCTTCCTGTTGCATTCTAGGGTCTGCAGTTTAAGGAGTCTTGTCTGAACATGTTTCTGAAATGTCTGGAGACACTAATAAGAAGGAGTGATGAGATCAGAAATATTTTTTCTGTGCAAAAAAAAAAGCTGCTTTCTGTTCAGAAAATGCAGCAAGTGGGGACTTATCTTGTACATAATCTATAGGTGGCATAGAAAACAACCTTGTCTTTGCATAAAACAAACTTGTCTGTCCAGGAATAATATTTCTGCAAATAAATCTGATTTTTAAATATAGAATTCTCAGCCAGAGAACTCTTAGGCCTCACTGAACTACAAACCCCAAAATGCAACAGGAGGCAGCCAGAGTGGTAAAAGTGGAATAACAGCACTATAGGAGTGTAATGCAGTAATGTGGTTCATGTTTTAACCACTAAGCTGCTGTATCCCACATTCCACTTTACCAAGCATTATTATTTCTTCCAAAGAGTCATGCCCCATAATATATCCAAGATATAACAGTCTGTTGAATCATCTTGGCTTCTAGAAAGAACTTGGACATTGCTCTGACATAACATTCCTAAACATAGGCTTCATCCATTCCCTTGAAGACCTTGATCTGTTCAAATATCTGTTTGTTTCTCTTTTTGGCTGTCCATGGTATCCTCAGCACCTTCCTCCAGTATTACATCTCAAGTGTGTGTGTGTGTGTGTGTGTGATTATCTAGGTTGGAGCATATTTGTCTCAGCACTCCTGTGTGATGGAACAGAAAGGGACAGCCAATGTTACAATGGACAATTAGGAGCAATGGCAAATTCCCCTTTATATAGAAATGCCTTTCCATCTTTGTTTTCAGATCCTATTACATGCTGGCCAAGAACCCGATGCCAGTGAATTTGCATAGTGGTCTTGGAGAGCGACTGTTTTCAGCCCCCAAACAGCATGATATATCTCTCTTAGTGAATCTCTGGCCAATTGGATGCCATGAGGGTAAAAGTAATCCTTTCACTGCTTTTGAATGCTTGGAAAAGTCTGTTGTGCAAAGAGATGTTGGATGCCTCCATGCGCAATGTCTGGAAAAGTATACTGACATAATCCCACAGGTTTACCCACATAAGTCAGAAAGAGGATTCTGACTACTGTTAACTACTCATATCAAGTATTCAGGCCTTCAGCAGCTGGTTAAGGAAGAGAACAATCTGGTCTCCAGCTATCCTTTGTTACCTTTACACAAATTGTCTATCCAGTACTTGAATTCCAGAGAATTGGGGGGGGGGGGAGGTAGCCTGGCTATCTACTCACCTTTTTTTTTGGACAACATTATTTGGATTAAATTGGCATGAATGTGCATGATGGATTTCTAATTTTATTACAAGTCCCCCAAACTTCAAATATGTGCAAAAGCATTCATGCCTTAAATGAAAGATGGGAGGTAGAACTTGTTTATAGGCTTTGTGAAAGCATGAAATCTGGTACACAGCCACTTTGGCTTCTATATCACCAAAGTCTAATGAAAGAAAATGTTGCTGTTCAGCTCCACGACTCTCTAAGAACATTATTTCCAGGAGTTATTGCAACAAACTGGTGATATACCATACCTCTTCATTAGAACCATTTTGTTCAAAACACATCTGCCATTAACACTAAAAGTGAAGCAAAAGTGTCAGAACCACCACTGCTATAATTCATTTTCTGCATTGTACTAATATGGGATAATATAGCCTAATTCATTTAATGAGTTGTAGTTAAGGAATAGTTTTTTACATTGTAAATAATTTCATTCCATTATTACTCACATAAGTTGCTCATGCAGAAATGTGGTTTAATGCTGGATTGTTCGAGCTATAATAAGCAATTAAAGCATGTTGATGGTTTAATTCTTTACTTTCAACTCAGCAGAAAAGACGTTGGTGGGACCATGCCCTCTCCCTTTTCTACATACAATCCAGAAATCGTGGAAAAAAATAGCAAAAAATATTAGTGGACAATGAATACATAATTTAATTTACCAAAGCACTATAGTAATGAATATTCAGTGCAATCTTATGCATGAATGCTAAGAAGCAAATCTTTTATGAATTGTACAGGGCTATCTTCCAGAAAAGTATTTCAAAGGATTTCAGTCTAATAAAACAACTGAATTCATAAAGTAATATGTAGGGCAGAAAAAAATCTCAGGTATTTGATCATGGAAATAACCATGCTTCTAAATATATTCAGAAGTGCCTAAAAATTTAAAGTTTTTGTAATCTCTGTACATAGGTGCCTCCTGAAAATTTGATGACAGCTCGTTATGAATTTAATTTTTTTTTTCTAGTCCAAGCAGTAGGGGAATCCTCTTGGAGAAATCTCCAGCATATTTAGGCTTGACTTTTCTTTTATCTAACCACAGGTACAATTTAGCAGCCCCTGCTGTAATAAAATATTCAACTTAACCTAGTTCCTAAGTGGCTTATTATGCCATATAGTCTCCTTTATTAGGGTAAAGAAATGTTATCATGGGAGGCTGTAGTAACAAGACTAGACACCACTTGTATTATGAGACAAGAAGTTTGTGTTTCAGAGGAATGGTAAGACTGCAGAAACTGGTATCCCCATAACAGAAAAAGCATTCTACTTATACTGAGCAGTCTCTTTTGAAATAAGAAGAATGGCTCTCAACAACAAAGAGAAAATCTGTCTAACTGTCATTCGCACATAACTCAGTGTTTATTGTGGTTCTTCCCTAAGCACAAAAGGCATCTGAACAATGCTTTAAATAGTTCCAAAGCTCTCTGAGGAATGAAGCTGCTCTGCACATGCCAGCCTCAATACACCTCATCCTTACTGGGTAGATTTTTATTTGCCCCATTATTTTCAAATGCCCTTTAGAAATGGCACCCATCCAGTAGATTCTTTGGCTAAAGGAAGTTAAGAAGTGTTTTAAAAAGTCACATTTCCATGCAATATTTTGTTTCAGCTCCATTATGACATTTTGAAAATTTGTAACTGGCAATTCACAAATGTATTAGGTTGAATCTGCACTGCAGAAATATGCAGTTTGACACCACTTTAACTACATGGCTCAATGCTATGGAATTTTTGGGTTTGTAAGATGCAAGGAGTTTTTGGGTTTGTGAGATATTTAGCCTTGTCAGAGAGCTCTGGTGCCCCAACAAACTATGAATCCCAGTATTGGGATGGATCATAGCATTGATCCATGGTAGTTAAAGGCCAGGAATGAACACAGAGAGAAAGCTGGCTTATCACCTGGGTTTCCTAATTTGTGGGGAGAACCCACTGATTGCACTGCCAGCTTACACAATGGCCCGACAACTGACATGCAGTCTGCTGTGAGGAAAGATATGCCAAATTGTGGCATTCATGGCACAAATTGCACCATACCATAATTTTTCCTGTTCTGTTGCAAATGCATGTACATGAGCATGTAACTAGATGTTCTGCCAGCAGCTGATGATCACCCTCCCTGCATCCAGCCCAGCTACCAGTCTATTTGACATCCCACATGACCACTGCCAATTTCACAATCGCATAACTACCCATAAGGAGCATGTAGTGACACAGCATAGTCATGGTGCCCACCCTTATATGTCCCCTTTCTCTACACACCCCGGCCTCCTGTTGTACTGGACAGTTTGGGCTGATCTAAATGCGCCAAAAGCAGCGCGTCTAGGGTTTAAAAGGGCGTTTTTAGGGTTGGGAAGGGCGCAGCATCTACACCCTTTCTAACCCTAAAGCGTATGGGCGCCACCATTTTTAAATGGCAGCTGTCCCGGACAGCGGACAGCACTCACCAACAATAGCTGATAAGTCAGTTCCACAAGCCTAAACGTTGAGCCTTATTAAGAGCTTGTTTCTCAGCCAGCCTGCGAGATCGACAGACACAAGCACTTTCAGCCCTTCGCTCCTTACAGAAGGGAACCTCCAAGCCAGATTCCTCCCTGGAGTCCACACTCATCTGCTGAGCCCCTGAAGGGAGCTGCACAGTGCCAGAGCCTGGCTGTGCTTCCACATCTGGGGCTGAAGTGTCAGGGCTAGGGTCTGGCATGGCAGAATTGGGACCTGGCCTAGCCTCCAATTCCTCTTGCTCCTGGGAGCCATGTCCTCCTCCTCATCCTCCGATTCCAACTCTTGGCTGGCCATGACAGCAGCATCCATACGGATGTGTTATGACAGCGTCATCATGTGTGCAGCGTTTAGATTCGCTGCGCGCATAATGACACTTTTGCACCGCAGGAGAGCGCCAATTGCGCCCTTCCCGCAGTGCAAAAAAGGAGCTCCAAAGGGACCTCCTTTTTTGTGGCGGGTCTTTGCAGGTCTTTTAAATGGCTGCGGCAAAGACCCAGGGAGAAAGGGGCCACGGCGGCGGCCCCTTTCTCCCTTCAGCCCCGACGAGGGAAGCAGGGTGCAGTGGGCTCCCAGAGCACCTGCTGCACCCCGCTTGGAGGCCGTAGGGAACCGGCAGTTTGCCGCTTCCCCGCGGCCTCCAAAAGTAGCGGGGTGAGGCCTCTGGGACTGCCTGTGCAGCAGCCTCAGTGTCATCCCGCCACTAAAAGGGGCGAGTACAGACCGCCCCTTTTGGGCAGTTTAGAAAGCCCCTTTGTTACTGTTTTTATTAAATCTATGGTATTGTTGGTAACCTGGCATGTTTGTCATCATTTTGCTCCACTGGGTATGCAATGGGTCATTGGTGGAGGTGATCAGTCATGCATTTGTGGACTGATTCATGGGTGAGCAACAAAAAACATTATGGCCAGCAAAGGTGCTGGTAGCTCACCAAGCCTGTTCCTAACTGCTTTCACACTGTTATACAGTCCATATGCCAGTGTGATAGTTCACTCTTTCTGGATTGAAGCAGAGGAAATAGTGATATATTTTTGCTCCACTGTTAAGCCCACAGTGTGTTCTGGGTCCGTTTTCTTCCTATTGCAGCCATGGGTATGCTCTGCATAATTAGGTTTCAAAACAGGGCAGTGCCATTCCTTTTAGCCCCTGAGGACTACCCCCAGAGTTTTTATCAAAGTACATCATTTATTCAGTAAGCCCTTACTTAGGGATGTAAAAAAAGTGTCCATTCTTGAAGAGGAAAGGTATTTTGATCTATCGAGCTGCCCAGCTAAAAAGAGTCAACTGTTTAAAAATGGTCAACATTTCACCAAGTAGTGCATAATGGTCTGCCTGGCCACTAGGTTCCTGAGTATTAAGGATGGAAAGAATATTGAAAACATGTTTCTGAAGTGTCTGGAAACAAGATCATAAGATCAGAAATTCTATGCAAAAAAAAAAAAAAAAAAAAGGAAAAAGGAAAAAGGAAAAAACTGCTTTCTATTCCAAAAATACAGAAAATGGGGACTTATCTTGTGCAGAATTTACATGTGGGCGATTTGTATAGAAAACATTCTTGTCTGTGTATTGAATAAACTTGTCTGTCCAGGGAATAATATTTCTGCAAATAAATCTCATTTTAAGTATAGAAAATAGTGCTTCCTACACAGAAAAAGCTGTTTTTGCAAAACACACACACACGTAAATTTTTCACAGAATGTGTTCCAAATTGTGAATAGGCTTCAAAAAGTTTTTTTGGGGGGGGGGGCACTTTCTCACAGTGGGAATAAAATTGCTAATCTTTCTTATTGCTTCCATTGAGAAGAAATTTAGTGAATAAGTACATTCCTACAGGGCATGCCTGTCTGCTTCAAAATTCAATTGCATGACCCCTTGGCCATTTTGTGACTAGGAAAGGTACAGAAAGCCTGGTAACCATCTCCTCTACCGAGGAAACTAGAGATGTGGGACACAGAGAGAGAACTGTGCTACATACTTGGGTGCCTCACAGTCCTTCCAGATCTAAATGGGCAATGGAGAATATATCTACCCTTTGGGAGTATGTAGGTATAGCTTGTGAGTACAGCTCCCTGAATCATAGTTATAAATGATAATTATAAAAGGACATACAAATACATAAACCAATCTTTTTCATCACCACAAAAAGAGTGTCAAAGCAACTTAACTGGAAAAACGTTACAGTATACATACCCTGCAGCATGTACATTTGTATTTTATTTATCAGTCTTCCAGAATTTTTGACTTTATTTTTTTTTAATTTATTCACATATGGACAGACCTTACACTGCTTTGAGCACTGAGTATAGCTGCTGTATTTGTAAATAGTTTATTATTATTGTTATTGTTGTTGTTGTTGTTAGTCACACGTACCTGCCATTGCAATGCCCTCTTATTTGCTCTGGGATATGCTTTTGAATCTCATTAAACAAATACTGTCATTGCTATTTCAGACAAAGAAATCATTTCATGTGTCGGAAGAATACTGTAGAGTTAGATTTAGAAATACATAGGCAGTAAAAAAGATGTGAATAAAAAAAATTAGAGAAGACCTGTGGTTGAAGAAAAATTACAGAAGAACTATAACGGGGATATGTTTTGACCCGAGTTCAAGCTGTCATGCAATAATGGACTCACTTTCAATGCTTTTAGAAGTTAGTTCATTTCACTAGAGCAATCCTATAAAGATTTCCTTGTGAGTAACATGAATTAAACAAGATGGAACTTCTAAATATATACACTTAGGCCCAAGACAGACGGGCAGGAAGAGCTGTCATGGGACCGATACTAGGGTTAGGGAGCACGCTCCCTCACCCTAGTACGTGTGGGTGCTGCCATGATTGTGCAGCCACGTCCATGATGTGTCTTGTGTGACATGTGCAAATGGTGCATCACAGAAGACACACCATCGCACCACACCAGGGTGCTTGTGGCATCGCAGCTGCAGTGCCAGAAAGAGATGCATTTTGCAGCTCCTTTTTGGCGTGCACATCATTGGCAGGGCAACCACATGGCCATGTCAACAATGCAGAATAGAAAGAGGCTGCCCCTTTCTCCTCATGCGTCTTGGGGTGTTAGAAGGCATACTGCCGCAAGGGCACCCCTTTTCTGGCCCACAGAGAAGAGGCTGGATTGGGGCCTCAGGGCTGCACATGCTGTCACTGTGGCCCCAATCCAGCACTTCCAGGGGCAGCACAGAGTCACCCCTTTCAGGGCTGTCTGTACAGCCCCTTAGGAATCAATATATATAGTTGATAGCAAAATCACAATGTTGATATCTAACTAGTGTATTCTAATTAAAAGTGTAGATGGTGCCTGAGGACCACCACACCTACAGGCTGGCACAAAGTGCCGGCCTGTACAGCCCCAGAGGTGGCATGCATAGTATCACATTGTTAAGCAAGTATCATTACAGAATGAGGTACATTAAGGCAACTTTCAGTTGGTTGATTATGGAAGGGAGAAAAAGGAAATACACATTTCATTTTATCCCTCTTAGAATAAATCAACTTACTTACTTCCTCTCCCATCTGTATGTCTACATTGAAGAAGACAGAAGGTTGACTAAATCCTTCCCAGACAGCAATGAACAGAACAGGAGCAACATAGGAGCAACACAGCATGGTAAGTATTAGGGGCTGGCATGATAAATTTTGTACAGGCCTTTATTCTCCTCTACATTTCTAAGCCCTTCTTTTACTGCCTGAAGATTAGGCTCATCTGGAAACATTCCTCTTCAAGTGTTAAAATGACAAATACTGATGAAGGTAAAGCTGATCAGCAGTAAAACTCCCACTGCTGAACATTATAAAGTTTCTGTTGTTCAAACAGCTCAGTTAATTATCAAAATGTGAAAGATACCAAGAAGGGACCCGCTGAGCTTTACAGCCGACTTCCTGGGAATTATCCATAATAGAGTCATTATAAGAAAATGATGACAGACATGGTGTCCAGAGACCTCTGCTTACTCCTCCTGAGGATTTGTACAGGACCTTCTAATCAAACAGAAGTTAGGAAATTCCTCAGAATTAAAGAGAAATTATATTCTGAGGGAGAAGAGCAACCCAATCAGCCTCTCAGCACTTAATCACATAAAGCCAGAGAGGATTTCCAGAGTCACACATGTTAATTGCCTGCTGTAAAAAGATGACTGCCACTGGTGTTGGTGGGGGAAAAAAAACTTTCTCAACTCTAAATTCTCCAAATGAACGACTGCTCCCTGTCTACAGCTAAATCTATCACAATGCCTACTTATTTCCTTGGAAACTTCTGACACCTGGATTTTTTCTAAAGAACAAGACAAGTCCTATAGAACTAAACCTGTGACTAAGTAGTGTTGGAGGCCTTTGAGATATAATTTAAAACAAATTTTAAAAGTCATACAGTGGTCCCCGGGTTGCGAAAGTAATTCGTTCCGGGATTACTTTCGTAACCCGGAAGTTTTTCGCAACCCGGGGGACCGCATTTTCGGATGCACAGCGCACCGGAGTGCGCTGTTTTAAAGGGCCCGGGTTGCTTTTTTTTCGCAACCCGGGGATTTTTTTGTAGGCCGGGCCGTTTTTCCAACCCCGGCCGTTCCGGGTCCCGGGGATTTTGTATCCCGAGGGATTCGTATCCCGGGGGACCACTGTATTTCAAGATCAGGACAAAGCAAAAAAAAAAGTATTAGGATAATTTCATAAACAATGTCTATTTGTTATATAAAAACCAAATACATAAAAATGACTGAAATGCAAGTCTGCACCTAATCTCATTATGTGAGGAGCAACATTTATACATTTAGTGGATAGCATACAAGAGATCCCCCCTATCTTCCAAATCCCATTGCCTTAACATTCACTTCCTCACTGCATACTTCATGCTTGAATCTACACGACTGAGGAGATAATTATTTATTTTATTGTATTTTTAAAATCCTGGTCTTCAAAGAGACTAGAACAGATATCACATTTTTAATGTTGAGATAATCCAAATATTTCTCTAGCAGATATACCAAATATTTCTCTATTTTGATAATGCCTATCTACCCTAGGTATTGTAGATTAGATTACAATTAGATATTATAATAGGAATTTTGTATTCAGTTGGTTTATTGGGCTATACAAGATCCAGAAATGGAATCCTCAAGGGATTTTAAAGCCATGTGATTATTAATTTGATCAGAAAAGTCATGTAAGGAGTTGCAATTAATTCAAAAACAAGGATTTCAGCCATTTTAAAAAAATAAAAATAAACCAAGATCAGTCTAGTTCTCATTTTGATTTGCTTGGACAAATCATAGTAAATGTGGATGGTCATTCCTTGTTCGGATGAAACTGAACTTTACTTTGCTGAAAATGGAATCAGAAGCCTCCAATCATTTCCTATAGTTGGAGGAGAAGATGGAAGGTATGTGAAACTAAGTCTAGTTCATGATTTACTGTTATGTCTAGATATGACCACCAGATCTTCCATGTGCCACTGAACCATGGTACTTCCCAATCTGGACTAGCTGTGGTGCTAGCTATATGGCTATAGTTCATATATAACTACTGACCACCATAATCACATAACTGATAGTACTGAAAAGTAGTTGTACAGGAAACTCATTTTTAAGGGGTAAATCAAGTTTTCTTCTTTTACTAAATCAATTCATGTTTTTAAAATACTTTTTTCTGTGGTATAACCTGAAAATGAAGAAAATTTCAAACTTTGGAACACTTTTCTTCTGTCATAACTGTTTGCTGAACATCTTTGTGAGTTGATGATAGAAACAGCCATCTATTTTTTCCAGCCTGTAAGTAACTAAAATGGCAAGCCCAACATGTTTATCTTTTCGTTACAACTTCATTCCAAGACAGCAAGTTTAACTCCTTCAATAGACAGCAAGCTTAACTTCCTCAACCTTGAGCCTCAGTGCTAGACATACTGAATAAAAATTCAATTGTTACTGAAGGCCCTCTAGGGCAATTACATTAGTATGGTGAATAGTTCTGTTGACAGAATTCTAGATGAAATCTAAACAGTGCCTTTTGTAGTAATATCAATGCCTACCCCTGCAGGATTAGAGCCTGTTCCTCTTAGCAATATAAAATAATGATTTTACTTTGCTTACAGCTGTATGTCAGGCTGAGAAAAACTCCAGAGCTTTAGTTTCATAAATTGTCTTTAGATTTATGTACATTCATTTTTTTTACTATTTTTTTTTTACAATTCTTCTCACCAGCAATATATATATTACGATGGGTTTTTTATTAATTGGATAATGTTCTAAATTCATGTCATAAACAATAACTACAGTAAAAAAATCATATTTTTTGGAACAGCTGTATCACATGTCATTGTGTTTAAAAATATTCAGAACTGAGGCTTGTTTTTCTAAGCTTAATTTTTAAAATTATTATTCTGATATTGTGCTATGAACTTATGGTAAAAGTACCGTGTTTCCCCAAAAATAAGACAGTGTCTCATATTAATTTTTGCTCCCAAAGATGCACTAGGTCTTATTTTCAGAGGATGTCTTATTGTTCATGAAGAAGAATTCACATTTATTGTTGAACAAAAAAATTTAACATTTATTATATAATGTATATATATTTATATACAAAAACTTTGCTAGGTCTTACTTTCGAGGGAGGCCTTTTATCTAGCAATTCATCAAAACCTCTACTAGGTCTTATTTTCTGAGGATGTCTTATTTTAGGGGAAACAGGGTAGGAAACCTTTTTCAACCTGAATTTCAATTTTCCAACTTGGATGATGTCTTAAGCCCACATTCAAGTGGTAGGTGGAGCTGAAGTAACAGGAGGCAAGGCCAACATGCAATTTTTACTAGTTTTTGATACACTTTAATTCAGAAAAGGCTTCACTTCATAAATAATCTATAAAAGAGTCATTCAGTGTTTATTTTACCTTTAGTTATGATTGAACAGAAGCACCTGATGAGAACATTCAGCTGTTCAGCCCCAAACACACTGCAGAAATAATCCAGTCTGAGATCGCTTTAACTGCCTTGGCTCAATGCTAGGAGATTCTGGGAGCTGTAGTCTATTGTGGCACCAGGGATCTCTCTGACAGAGAAGGCTCAACATTTCACAAAACTACAGTTCCCAGGATTTCCTAGCATTGAGCCAGGATAATTAAAGCAGTGTCATACTTATTTCTGCAGTGTGTTTTGGACCTTATTCTGCAATATCAGTATCAGAATATCAGAGATCATGTAGCAGCTCTGATACTGTGTAGAAAATGTTGTAGCATAATCTTTGATACATTTGGTCTACTTCCTCAGATGCAGATGAGAAAATGTTGGCTATGGCTGACTAGCATATTTTGAAACAGCATAACAAGGAGAACTCATGGAAGAAAACTGTGAAAATTTCATAAAAGACTGAAGCATTCTCGGTGCTTTCCAGACCATCAAGGCCAAAACAAGCTGAGACACATATAAAAACAATCTACTTAATGCCAATAATCAGCAATAACAGTGGAAAAGAAAAGTTCAAAGTAGAAAATAAAGATCAGAATTGCAGGATAAAAAAGACAAATGGTGTGGCAGTGGAAAGGAAATGTGGGTGGAGTGGAAAACCTTGTGGTCTCGACTAAGTCATCTTGCAGGCCAGTTTACACTTTTAATGTGTAACATATACCCCTGGTCTATAGAATGAATGAACTAGCTATTTTTTATCACTTCATAGTTATTATTATGTAAAAGAAAATGAACACTAAGAACCTCATTTTTTGTGTGTTTACTCAAAAATAAATCTCAATGAGTTCAATATAATAATAATAATAATTATTATTATTATTATTATTATTTGTATTTCCCGCCTCTCCCACTGGATTGAGGCGAGATTCCAACAATTCATAAAAATATACATACAGTCAATATAAAATCTTAAAATCATTATCTTAAAAACCATTTAACAACATATATTAATATAATTTAATTCAATCCTTCATCCTAGTCAGTTACTGTCAGTTATTCCAGTAATGATCAATTTCTAGATAGATCTTTAATAATCTTTTATAGTAAATCAGGTGGATAGGCCTGCCGGAAGAGATCCGTCTTTAGTGCCTTCTTCTAAGGTGGTAACAAGATGGATCTCTTCTGGCAATTTCTTCCAAAGTTTTGGGGCCACAGCTGAAAATGCCCTATGGGAAGTCAACATTAATCTAGTGCCATTGCATTCTAGCAAGTTCTTCCCTGAAGTTCTGAGAGTGCGGGGTGGATTATGTAACTCGGGTGCAAGCCATATAGGGCTTTAAAGGTAATGACCAACACTTTGTATTGTGCCCGGAAGCTAATCAGCAGCCAGTGTAAAGATTTTAGAACAGGGGTGATGTGGCCTATTCTCGATGCCCCTGTAAGTAATCTAGCTGCCGCATTTTGGATCAGCTGAAGCTTCCGGACTTGGTACAAAGGTAGCCCCATGTAAAGCGCATTGCAGAAATCTAAACGAGAGGTTACCAGTGAATGTATCAATGTTTCAAGGTCCTCTTTGCCCAGGTAGGGATGCAGCTGGCGTATCAGCCGGAGCTGATACCACGCACTCCTGGCTGTCACCTCCACCTGTGAAGTCAGCTGAGGGACGAGTCCAGGAGTATGCCTAGACTACGAACTTTGTCCTTTAGGGGGAGTGTGACCCCGTCCAGGACAGGTTGACAAATCTCCATCCCTGGGCTAGGGGAACCTATCACAAGTACCTCCGTTTTCTCTGGATTCAACCTTAGTTTGTTTTCCCTCATCCAGCCCATTACCGACTCCAGGCAGGCATTTAGAGGGGAGATACCATCCTTGGTCACTGCATCAGTCAGGAGACATAGAGAAGTGTATCACTTAGTCTCACATTTATATGTGTAGCATCACAACCTTACATTGGTCCAAAACACACTGCAGAAATAATCCAAGATGAGACTGCTTTAATAGCTCTGGCTCAATGTTAGAGAATTCTGGGAACTGTAGTTTTGTGAAACATTTAGCCTTCTCTGTCAGAGAACTCTGGTGCCACAATAAACAACAGTTCCCAGGATTCCCTAGCACTGAGTCAGGGCAGTTGAATTGGTCTCAAACTGGACTATTTCTGCAGTGTGGATGCAGCCATTGATTTTATTGTATTTTCTGTGAAGCTTTCAGATCATATTTCTTGTCTCCCCATTTCATCATCCCAACACTCAGTTGAGGTACGTTAGTTTGAGATGCAGTAATTGGTAACAAATAATGTACTGAGCTTAATGTTTTATTCAGTTGATAAAGTGTTTGAAAATGGATACACCTGAAAATGTTTGCACAAAAATATGTATCTATTGAAAAAGCATACACCAACATGAATTGGCAGATATTTAGACAAGGAAAACATTTGTGACATGATACGGCAATGAAATGGAACAAAGCTAACAGTGAGAATTTCATCTTCCCACATTTTTAGCATCATGCCGTAAAACTGGATTACTCACATTAGACATGGTAATCAATTGGTTTTTGCTAAAACTCACAATGATTGGACCATTACAGAGCACAAAGGACTTGATAGAGGATTGTGAGGTACACACCCTGCATCAAGGTTTTGTTTGATTAATAATTCTAGCATCCTTACTGGCTTCTTTGAATGTTGTAATATGAGCAACCATCCAGAAAATTGTCTAACATTCTGAAAAATATATTGTGGCAGCCCAACCACATGAGAAAAGTATATATTAAAAATGGTCTATCACAGGACCTCAGCTTGTAGTCACATGCCACAAAACATTCTGTGTGAGCTGAAATTTCACTGAAGACATGTTACGAGACCCTACTTTGAATTTCCTTCTCATCATCTAATAGCCTCAACTAGCAATGAACAATACCAAGCTCATTAATAAGAAGATGCTTCATAATAATCACTTCAACATTTTTCATAGCATCTAGACATAACTGGAGCAATAGCTGCAAAAATTTCAAAGTCAGTAGTAGGAATATGAAGTACACTTCTTAATACAGTGAGTCCTCCATATTCATAGATTGCTTAACCACAGATTCAACCATCCATAACTTGATATATATATATATATATATATATATATATTCAAAAATCAAACCTTGGATTTTGCAATTTTATATACAGGACACCATTTTACTATGCTATTTAATGGGACTTTTGCATTCATTGATTTTGTTATCCTTGAGTGAGATGGTCTTGAAACCAAACCCAACTGTATTTACTGTACATTGTGCAAATGAATTTTTCCAAACTTTTCCAAAGTACAAATAGTGCTTGAAAATTGCACACAACAACTATATTTTTGAATTGCAGAGAGAATATTGTGGACATTATTTGTCATTTCATTTAGGAATTAAATATATGAAAAATTTCATCCCTAGCTCTGGGCATCTGAATTTACAATTTTGTTATTGAAATCACTCTGGTATAGTCATAGAGCTGAAATTAAATCCAGTATCAAAAAGGAGAGTCAGCTACTGTTTGGGTTCCATTTCATACACAAAACAGCTATACATATTCTGTGGTAGCACAGCAGAGATGCACAAATTGCACCCAAATTAGTTGTGAAGCTAAATGTATCTGTCCATTCAATGTGCATATTCTTGTGCCTGCTTCTGAAGGGAAAGGAACTTTTAATATCACCTGTTTTCACTTTCAGATTGACATTTACCCAGTTTCTCTCCATACATTTGAAACAGAAAGATACATATTACCTACAGTGAAACTATACACGTTCAATTTTCTGTAGAAGAGATATACCTCCCATTAAAATGAAGCAACTGGTTCAAGCATCAGTAGTGATATCAACCTCACAGTTATTATAATTAATTCCCCAGCTGTTCACCTCTGTTGGAGTATAAAGTAGTGTGTACCATGCCTTGTCCCAAAGGAAGATGAAAAGCCTTCACTCCATCTTGGCTGCTGCCATCATGGCCTTGGAGGGAGAAAAGGAGAGAAGGAGAGGGCAGACACAGCTCCATCATACCTAGGCCCAAGGAAAGATTAAAGGCCCTCCCACAATTCCAACTGCCACCTCCCTGACCTTTGAGGGAGAGAAGAACTGGCAGTATCTGCTGAACTTGCTCTCCTTTCCCACTTCCATTCCCCTCTCCTTTTTTGTCATGTCCTTTTATATTGTAAGCCTGAGGACAAAGAACTCTCAACAAATTATATATCTTCTGTCCTCTATGAGCTACTAACAGTTATTTTATTTAAACTTAATAATTTTCTAGGACTAACTTTTTGCAATGGCCTTTCACCCAATGGCTAATGTATTATTATCTCTGCAAGAATAAACCATAATAATTGCATATGATATCATACCACTGTGCAATGTGAAGCTCTTGTTACTCATGAGTGTACAGCTGCATAATTAAACAAACAAGAAATTTCAGATATCCAATAACTCCTGTTGTGGTATTAAAGGATCACTCAGGTTTTTTTTCTTTTAGCAGACAGTTTAAGTAGCTTATTGCCAGAAAGGAGTGATGTACCCACAAGCAACTGTGCTGCAAATTCCACAGTAAAATCCATGGTACCTTCATGAAAAACCTCTCCTTGATATGCAAGACAAAACTGAGAGGAATGATAGACTACATAGACCCAGTAGAGGTCAGCTTCTTACACACTGCTAGTAAAACTGTCACATTCAATAAATATCTAGCAAAGAAAGAAGCAAGAAATACTTTATTCATAAATTCTAGAACAATTTGTAAGAGAAAAACATCTGCTACCAAAGCCAGCCATCTAAACCCGAGACACAATTGAACCTGAAATGTTGTAATTCTCTATGAATCTATTTATTCATTTATACACAACAATTCCAACCATGACAGAGGACAAAAAAGAAGCACAATAAAAACACTGGTAGACTGGACAAAATGGATCTATGAACTCCACTTCTTGGAAGATGAATTGAAGCACCAAACCAGGCTCTACAGGCTAATGGTTATTCCAGCTCAGACATCAGAAGGGCCGCCAGGCCCACTAAAACTCAGGGGAATTTAGATAAGCAACCATGCAGAGGGAAAGTATTTTTTTTTATCATACATCAAAGGAGTCATGGGCAGAATAAGGAAACTGGTGAGGAAACAGAACTTCCAAATGGTTTACAAACCGACCAAGAAAATCCAGCAAATGCTGCACTTGGCGAAGGACAAGAGAGACCCTATCACAGCTGCAGCAGTTTACAGCATACCATGCAGCTACAGAGAAGTCTACATAGGGACCACCAAATGCAGGAGTTTTTGAACAAGGGCTCAGGAACTGGTCTCAAAATGGAACAGAAGGGGCCTGGAACAAGTGAGGGACAAGTGGGGGATGCATTTTATCACACACACAAGTCCCTCACTCCTTCCGTTCCATTCTCCATCCATTCCCAGTCAGTTCCAGAAGAGGAGATTTTTGAGAACTGTTCAAAACAGTTCAAAACTCACTTCCATGCCAGCATTCTCTGAAGATGCCAGCCACAGATACTGGTGAAACATCAGGAATAAACTCTTCCAGGACATGGCCACATAGTTCAAAAAACCCATGAAAAACTATTCATTTATTTATTTTTTAAAAAGAAAAGTTGTATATATTTCAGAAATGTTTTCTTTTTTATTCAGAAATATACATATGTTTATAGGCAATGCCCCAGCAAGCATATAGATACTGTAACACTACAGATTATTTACTGACACTCAGTGAGTCAGAATTGCTCAGCACTCAAAAATTGTGTTTCACTTTTTTTCACCCATAAAAGCATTGCATGTTATCAAATCCAAATGTGAGAGGGACAAATAAATGCTCACACATGATACAACATGATCCTCTTCTTTCTTAGTTCACTAAAAAAATAACTCTGTACATGTGCCATATTTCCTGCCTTTATCCACAGAAAAGGCCAACAAGTTCATCTGTTATGAGTGATGCCCCTATATCACTACGACTGATCAATAAGGAATTACTGGAACATAGGGTTAAATCTAATAATTAGTCTGGCATTGAGCTCACCCACAGAAATGAATATTTACTAATCACAACTAATGGTAGCACTTTTTGCCAGGAGACGAATTCCCAGGAAGTTCTGCCCTTAAGATAACAAAACAAGCATTTTTGCCACCCAGCTACTGAGACTGTAGCTGCTCCTGCTTGGTTGTGGTCTACCTGTAGTGTTGTGGGAGAAAGATCTGTCTCTGCCTCTTCACAGACTCAGGCCAATCACCACCTGTGATTCTGCAAGCAAATTCCACCTATCCCAGCCATAAAGTTGAGGGAGCTGGCATATAAAAACAGGAGATCAGTGGGGACAGGTCTGCTGTTGGAGGGATCATTGCTGAAAGTGAGTTGCCTCTTTAGGATAGCAACTTCACGGGAATAGAAGGGTTAGGGCCTTTCATCCTGCTTGAAAAAAGGGGGAGGACTGTATTCTGTTAATTTTCAGTTTACCAGTATATCATTATCATCCATAAGTATACAGAGAATGTTATAGAAAAGACGTGTTGTGAAAAGAGGAGGGGAGGTACTAGATCTGAGGGCAGACATTACAGTTGTACAGGGCAGAGAGAAATACCGATAGGGTAAAGAGTTATACTTTAATCAAAGTGACAGGAACAGGGTGTTTGGTGTCACCAAATAAATTCAAACAACCTGGATATTCCTGTCAACAGAACCACTGGTTTAAAAATGACACTGTTGAACGCAAGGTTAGTGAATGGGAAAACAGCTGCCATTTATAACTCAATCATCAGTAAGCATGTCAATGTGGCACATATTATAGAGGCTGGGTCAGATGAGGCTGGGTCAGTTACTCTCTCTTAGCTTTGCCCACCAGGGTTCTCTCTTCAGCAGCAAGGGAGACCTGGAGGTGGGGAGGTGGAATTGCAGTACTCAATTGAAATTCCATCCCCCTGACCAGATGCTCTATCCTATAGTTTTCTGAAGCTGGGTGGCTGACAACCTGGAGATTAGAGATTCTGTTGGTGTACCACCCACCCAGCTGCTCAATGGTCTCCCAGCTAGCTGGGGGTCAGGGTTGGTGGTGTAGTTATGTATTGTGATGCTGGGGTATTTTCAGGAGAGGTTCAGAACCTCATGTCTGCTGTGACAAGCATGGTTCTGCTTCAAGATGTCTTCTCTCACAGAAGTGGATTCAAGCTGCCCCCCTGATTTTCCAGCGACATGGTGGCAGTGAAACAAGTAAGAAGACTACTAGAATAATGTTGGCAAAAAACTCCAAGTGGGTGCAATTGAATACAGCTTACCTGAGGACTTGTTCTGGGGAAATACGGCCAGCCAGTATTGAATAGTCAGGGGTGTTTTACACACAGACAAAGGAGAGAAAAATCCAGACAACCTGACAGCCCACTGCAAACACTTTGCCCTTGAATTTTCAGATAAAATCACTCATATTTTATCTGACTTTGGATACTTTTTAATGTGTGCAACTTTAGGATATGGGATGAATCCTTGGAAAGTGAGAACCACCAGATGTAAGTGATAAGTCTACCTTTCTTGGCTTATTAAAAGAGATAGAGGGAGACTGGCTGAACAGGGAAATGAAATTGTTACAACCTCATTAAAACAAGGCAATATTCTAACCTGCCTAAACTTTTCCTTCTGAACATGACAAATATATTAGAAGAAGCAGCAAAGGGTAACATTGGAGAATCATACTATATATTATTACAGCAGCAAGGTTGCTCTATGCTCAGAAATGGAAATTGGAACAGACCACCACAGCTGATGAATGGATTATCAAACTAGAAGGTATGAAAGAAATGGACAGTATCTAGATGCATTTAAGAGAATGTGATAGATGACTTAGAAAAAGACTGGACTTTGAAGAATATAAAAGTAGGGAGTTAATAATGGATAAAGCATTATACTTACTGCAAATATGCGAGGAAGGAGAGAGATAGTCAGAAAGATTGAACAATTCTTATTTAATAGAAATTTGTCTGCATAGAAAAGACAAATCACATGCAAAGGGAACACTAAGAAGAGGGTAGTGTGAACAAAAGTAACAAAGAGGGAATAGAATAAATTATATGACAACACTTTTTTATATAGGTATGGACTGTGTTTGAGAAATAAATGTTGGAGAATTTTTTTGATAGTTAGCCTAGGCTTTTAATGACTTCATTTATGGATGAGGGGAAACAGTTTGATTTATTTGATTATGACAAAAGGTGAATGATGATTACAGTACTAAATATGAGTTTAAAAGTTTGAAAGCCAAAATATGAAATCTGTTGATGTTGTTTAAGATGTTTTATGTTAATTTTGTATATGATAAAAATATTATTAAAAAACTTTTTGTATCTTGTGGATTTTTAATAATATGTGGATTTTTTTAATTTGTTGAAAGCCACTTTAAGTCTTGAATTGGGCAAAAGGCAGGATAGAAATATAATATATATAATATTATATTATATAAAAACATAATAATGATAGTGATAACAACAGTTAAACCATCAAAAACAATAATAATACTAGCAATAGTATGGATTTAGTCCATATTCTGTGGAAGCTTTACTACATTTAATGGGACGCATAGTTAAAGGTGCAAGGTATAAATGTGACAAGAAAAAAAAGTGAGAACTATATGTAATGGTAAATACAAGTAGAAGAGCAAAATGGTTTTTCAAGACTCAAAATATTTATAGATGAAAGCTTATGACACAAAGGTCATCACAGGGATGCCAATATGTATAGAAGTAATAACATAGTGCTAAACCCACAATATAATTGTGCCATAGTTCTATAGTTTTTATTCGTACTGTTATATGTTTTTTCTGCAGCATGAACATTTTGTTAGACTAATGGGTGGGTGAAATGGGGAGAAAAGAATGTGTAGGTGTGAAAGAAAGAAAGGAAAATGCTCTCAAAAGGAAGCATTAGCAGATAAGTGTGAGACTTTTATCTCTTTCTATTTTGCTGAATCCATCTTATGGAGACATTTGACTTGACATGGTTTACAGAGCAGTGCTACAAAGCCAATATGATTAGCACTGCAGTCAGAAGTTCCCATTATTCAGCAATATGCATGCCGAGTGAAGGCAAATTGTAAAAACACAGAGAAAAGGGGAGGGGGACAGAGCAGCCTGAGAGGGAATGAAATATATTAGCATATATTAAGGCTTAATAATACAACAGGGCTTGGATAGATGTCAGTAAGAGCTTCTGGAAGACAGTAAAATTATTTGTAACCATTCTGTCATTTGACAGTTGAGCTACAGAAAGATATTTGCCATATCTTATGTCATATTTCATGCAAACATGTAAAAACTAGAATGATTTCTTCCCTGACTCTTCTGTTGCCAGGGTCACTTTGTTGGCTGGTGCTAAAAAGACTTCCTCTATGTTCTTAGCCCCATGGCTGGAATACTTCACTTTCAGACATTAAGATAAACAAATTGCTCAGTGTGATGGGGGGGGGGGGGATGCAGAATAATGTTTTGTTTTTCTTCTCCCCCTCACTCCATTTTTTTTTTGACAAGAAATTTTGGTGATGACATATTTCTCCTGAGAGAAGGAGAATAATTTGAAAAATGTACCCAATTCTCCTATTCAAGTCAGTTAAAACTTATTTTTGAAAAGAGATCCCTGGAGGTTCACTCATATGGGCTACAGCTGTGTTTTCACAGCCTATTTTTAAAAGCAGCCATTTATTTTAATCAGCTAGGATGGAGGGGGTCTTCCACACTCTGCAGTCATTGATTTCTATTTATTTATAGTTTGGAGTTCAGTGATTTTTGAAAATTAGTTTGGATAACATTATCCCATCTGATGTGTCATGCTTGTCTTCATTTCAAGCAACCTTAAGATCCACTAGATAAAACCTGTTATTAACAGGCCATGTCAAAACAGACTTCTATACTACATCCTGGAAGTACTGTCCTTTTTCTTTTTCTTTTTTATCTGTGCCATAATTGCCATCCCACTCAATAGTGGCTAATTGAAATCCCAATGATTAATGATCTGTCCTTTATGTAGATTTTTCTTATCTGACTCTGCTTTCTAAACTTTGTCTAGAATGGCTTCAATAGTTTGCGGTTTTAATTTGCCTGTCTCTCATCTTCATAGAACACAGTCCCTGTTCTAATGTCTAAACTATACATTGTATTGCTTTCTTTTACCACACCATCGTCCCTCATTCATATTGCCATATGTCTTTCCACTATGCTCTGTATGCCTCCATTACAATATGTATTTATCATGAGATTTCATTCTGTTAGATCTGTCTCCAGATATATTTGTAAAATGAGCACTCAAGAAGGACAATTTGCAATGGATATCCAAATGAAATGTTTGACTTTCACAGGGTAATTCATACAGCATAAAGGAGGACACCAAAATAACCACTAAAGCCCTGAGTAACTGTGCAAGATGGAATATATTTTCTCAGATGACCATAAGCATTATTCTATGCTGCTAAGTATTTTGCTTATTAATAACATGTTTAAGTAATATAATGTGTTCGTAATTTGTTTTACATTTTCTCCTTTTTAAGGAAAGTTCATTGTAACATGCATAAAGTTAGAGATCAGAATATTTTCTCAATCATATTCCAACCCTCTGCACGTATAGGCTATAATCTTAGTATACTTTTTTCAGTGTAATCTGACACACTGACTTCATCCACTGTTATTTACTTTCTAGTAGACATTGTTCTGATTTGATTATTTCTGAAAGTCAATATGACTTATTTTGTGAAAAAGTCAATATTACTTCTATTCATTGAATTGAGCAAGAGTACATGCAGAGAATGATAATTGCACTGAAGTGTAGTGTCATAGAATCATAGAGGTGGAAGATGCCTCAAAGCCCATCAAGTCCAACCCCCTGCCATACAGGAAAACACAATCAAAGCACTCGCAACAGATGGCCACCCAGCCTCTGTTTAAAAAACTCCAAAGAAGGAGACTCTACCATATCCCAAGGCAGTGTATTCCACTATTGAGCAGATTTTACCATCAGGATGTTTAGGTGGAGACTCCTTTCCTGTAATTTGAATCCATTGCTCCATGACACAGTCTCTGGAGCAGCAGGAAAAAAAATGCTCCTTCTTCAATATGATGTTTAAACATGGCAACCATGTCATCTCTTAATCTTCTTTTCTCCAGGCTAAACATATCCAGCTCCCTAACCCTTTCCTCATAGAACATGTTTTCAAAATCTTTCACTATTTTAGTTGCCCTCCTATGGACACATTCCAGCTTGTTAACATCCTTTTTGAATTGTGGTGCCCAGAATGGACACAGTATTTCAGATTCCAGAGATATGATCAATGCTGAATAGAGTGGTATTATTATTTCCCTTGACCTAGAACAGTGATGGTAAACCTTTTAAGGACTGAGTGCCCAAACTAAAAGGCTTTCTGGCACCAGTGTTACCCAGTGCAATCTATTTTAAGAATCTTTCTGGGTAACATCACTTTGAATAGTTCTGTATATTTAACTCCTTGGATTACAAGAAATCTATGAACAGCTGGGGCAAAATATAATTTAGGATATATCTTGTTCATTTTTTTCGTATGAATCAGTGGCATGAAGAACCATTACAAGGAAAGACGCCAGTGTCAAATTAATCATTCATCACTTTTCTTCTCAAACTTTTTTGTATGGTTTTCTTGGACATAAATTAATATGGCCTAACCAGAATAGAATCATTAGTTAATTTCTGAATAGTAGATCAAAACTTGAGTAAATATTATTGATTTAATGGAACATGTGATTAGCAATTGGATTTAAGCCATTGTTTTCTACCATTACTTCAAAACATTGAGGACCCAGTAGATTAGCTGGAAGAAGATAAGTAGCAAGATCTTCCACAGTTATTCTAAAGAGATTATTGCATTGAGTTTATCACACCTTATCCCCAACAGGGTACACACACCTTTAATTTTAGCCCTGGTGGCCTGTACTGCAGCCACCCACTCAAAACCATAAGGTGGCGAATTCAATACCAGCAAAAGGGCTCAAGCTCAACTCAGGCTTGCATCCTTCCGAGGTTGCTAAAATGAGTACCCAGATTGTTGGGGCAAGGAGCTTAAAGTTGTAAACCACTTAGACACTGCTTAGGTGGTATAAATCAGTATATAAATGAAGCTGTTTGCTTGACTGCTGTAATCCTCTTTGATTCCCCACCAGAAAAGGCAGAATAGAAATAAGTCCTATTATTATTATTATTATTATTATTATTATTATTTAAAAATGGGTGTCATCTCACTCAGCCACAGCGGGGTGAATGCAGCCCATATACAGCCTGCATACAAGCTAGGCTTATCCTGCAACTCTACAAAAATGGGATTTTCCCATTCATAGAATCCAAGAGTTGGAAGAGACCACAAGGGCCATCCAGTCCAACCCCCCCGCCATGCAGGAACTCCCAGTCAAAGCATACCTGACATATGGCCATCCAGCCTCTCTTTAAAGACCAAGGAGGGAGACTACACTGCTCTAGGAGGGAGTGTGTTCCACTGTCAAACAGACCTCACTGTGAGGAAGTTCCTCCTAAAGTTGAGGTGGAATCTCTGTTCCTGGAGCTTGCATCCATTGTTCCGGGTCCTGTTTTCTGGAGCAGCAGAAAACAAGCTTGCTCCCCCCTCAGTGTGACATCTCTTCAAATATTTAAACAGGACTATCATATCACCTCTTAACCTTCTTTTCTCCAGGCTAAACATCCCCTCCTTCCTCATATGGCATGGTTTCAGGACCCTTCACCTTTTTAGTTGTCCTCCATTAGATATGCTCCAGTTTCTCAACTTCCTTTTTGAATTGTGGTTCCCAGAACTAGACACAGTATTCAAGGTGGGGCCCAACCAAACCAGAATAGAGTGGCACTATTATTTCCCTTGATCTAGAGACTATACTTCTATTGATGAAACCAAAAATCACATTCGCCTTTTTAACTGCCGCATCACACTGTTGACTCATGTTCAACTTGTGGTTTACTTGGACTCCTAGATCCCTTTCACACATAGTCTCATTCAGCCAGGTGTCCCCCCATCCTAATTGGTGTTATCTGCAAATTTGATAACTATGTCCCCAATTCTGTCGTCCAAGTCATTGATAGCACTGGGCCCAGGATAGAGCCCTGTGGCATCCCACTGGTCACTTCTCTCCTGGATGAAGAGGAGCTATTGTTGAGCATCCTTTGGGTTCGGCCAGTCAACCAACTGCAAATCCATGTAACAGTCACCTTATCTAGCCCATATTTTACAAGCTCGTTTGCAAGAATGTCATGGGAAACCTTGTCAAATGCCTTACTGAAATTAAGATATACTACATCCACAGCATTCCCTTCATCTACCAAGCTGGTAATTTTATCAAAAAAGGAGATCAGATTTGTCTGGCATGACTGTTTCTCTGAAACCCATGTTGATTTTTGGTGATTATGGAATTGCCTTCTAGATGTTCACAGATTCTCTGTTTAATGGTCCATGCCCTAGTGGTCTCACGATTAGATTACTGTAACCTTCTCTTGGCAGGGCTTCCTCTCTCAGACCTCCACCCATTAATTTGTGTTCAGCACTCAGCTGCTCACATCATCTCACTTGCTCGCCAGTGTGACCATGTCCCTCCCCTATTGTCATCCCTCCACTGGCTCCCCTTTCCTTTCCGCATTGAGTATAAGCTTCTTCTGCTCACTTTCAAAGCCTTGCATGGGCTGGCCCCTCCCTATCTCTCTGAACTTCTTTCTATCTAAATTCTCACTCATTCCCTTCATTCTGGTAGCCAAGGTCCCAGGTCAGGATTTCCACTGCCCCATCCCGGATTCGTCCCTTCTCGCTTGCTGCCTTTCACTTCTGGAACCTCCTCCCCTTACAAGCACAGCTCAACACGTCTCTAACCAGTTTTAAAACTGAGTTAAAGACCATATTGTTTAGGGAAGTGTTCCCAGGAAGTTTGTGACTGTGACCTGGTTGTTTTGATGCCTGATTTAATATTTGATATCTGTTGTTTTAACTTGTTTCTTATGAAATTTTTAACTTGCTTTAATCTCTAGATTGTATGCCATAGGCAGGCTTTTTACATATTCTTGATTTTATTTGGTTTTTGTACAGGGCAGTGTACACTTACAGTGCTTTATAAATAAATCTAATAATAATAATAATAATAATAATAATAATAATAATAGTCTGCTCCAGAACCTTCCCTGGTATTGATGTCAGACTAACTGGATGATAATTGTTAGGGTCCTCCTTTTTCCCCTTTTTGAAGATGGGGACAACATTTGTCCTCCTCCAGTCTCCTGGGACTTCTCCTGCTCTTCAAGCGTTCTCAAAGATTACTGCCAGTGGCTCAGATATTACATTTGCCAGTTCTTTTAATACCCTTGTAGACTTGTATTAATTTAGATTAACCAAGTATTCATGTACTATTTCTTTACTTATTCTATGCTGAAATTCTAGTATTCTGACCCCTGCTCCATTATCTTCAGGTTGAGCATCCTTTGCCTTTTCAGAGAATACTGAAGCAAAGAAGGTGTTGAGTAATTCTCCCTTTTCTCTGTCCCCTTTTAGCATTTTGCCATCTTCTCCACACAGTTGCCATACCATTTCCTTCTTCTTCCTTTTACTGCAGATACAAGTCTGAGTTCATTTTGAGCTTTACCTTTTCTGACTTTTGTTTGAATTCATCTTTTGTGATTTCCCCATTTTTCCATTTCTTATACATGCCCCATTTAAAACTTAGATAAGTTGAAAGTTCTTTAGTCATCCACCCATTTTTTTTCTTCATTGGAACTGTTTTAATTTGTGCCTTAAGTATCTCCCTTTTGAAAAGCTCCCATCTGTCTTGAACTCCCTTCTCTTTTAGTATAGTATACCTGACCATGGGATCACCCCCAGTATTTATCTAGGTTTATTAAAATCAGCTCTTCTAAAGTCTAGAATGTGTGTCTGACTATGCCTGGCTTCTTCCACTGTATAACAAACTCCAGGAGAACATGATCACTCCCACCTAAGGATCCCACCTCTTGCACCCCATTAACCAGGTCATCCCAGTTGGTAAGGATCAGATCTAAAATAGCTGATCGCCCTGTTGCCTCTTCCACCTTTTGGACAATGAAACTGTCTTCAAGGCAAGTGAGGAATTTGCTAGACCTTGAGGATTTGGCTGAGTTTGAATTCCAGCAAATATCAGGATAGTTGAAGTCACCCATCACTACTACATCTCTCCTTACTGAATCTGTGGCCATCTGTTCTAGAAAGGCATCATCCAATTCCACAGTCTGATTTGGGGATCTATAGTAGACTCCCACAATAACATCCCTGTTGTTTCCCTTCTTGTAAAGCTGCAGAAAAAGCCCGGCTGGCATCCACTCTGTATATGAGCTGCATTCTCCTGCCTGTGGCTGAGTACGATAATATCCATTTTTAAAATTAAAGGTGCCTGTATTGTGTCAGGAATAAAGAATCTTCAAGTCAATGTGATAATCTCCAGTGTTAATCTCCAGTGTTAATCTCCAGCTGTGTGTGCAGGCTGAATTACAGCAAGGATTGGAAATGGAGCCAGGAGAAAAAAAAATTAAACCTCTTCCCCACACCACTGAATGAAAAACAGTTGGGAAAAGGATTAACCCCTTTCACTAGTCACAATATAAACCTCCATCTCTTTTGCTTCAACCCTAATCTTCCAGCATTCGGAATTCAATGGACAACCTTCATGGATAGAAGAGACTCTAGTTTAGTTTGTCACTCTATCAGAAGGAGGAAGTTGAAACTACAGCATTCCCAACTTCCTGTATTTTACACAAGTTAGAAGGGCTGTACTAAACAGTTGGAGATCCTTTGATTCCTTTGGAATCCTTTTCTAATCTTGACATTCAGGAACTCTTTTGTTAAATTGAATTAAAGTGGGTGGAAGTGGGATCAAATTGCTTACATTTGACCTCAAATATACAATAGCTGCTTATATCTAATAGATACAAAGTGATAGTATTCTTATTCTTGAGGAGGACAACATCTAATTAGTGGAATCACAGGTCTTTTGATAATGTGTAAACATAGAATTAGACATCAGGACCACATCTGTGGGCTTTGTCCTATCCCACTTAACTACAACACATTTTAAGGGAAACAGCATATCTGTCTAGCTAGCTAGCTAGCTAGCTAGCTATCCAACACTTCCCTGTACATGTATAGTGATTTCACAGCAATGCAAATTCTCTTTTGACTGCAGTTCCCGATCAAATGGAACATGTGAACATGCAGAGTTGTAGGTGTTCAGACATTCTAAATAGCGCGTGGGGCACTGGTATACAGCCAGCAGAGTTTTCTTCTGGAATATACACGTTTAGTTTATATATGGAAGAAATATTTTGAAAGAATGTGTGGTACCTTCCCATCTCTTAAATACTAGGTTACTTACTAAACCCCAACCTAGTAAGTATAAAGAAATCCCATAGCACTTTTTGGACTAACTAATAAAAATAAATTTCAAGTTTTAGAATCACAAATTCTTTCCTTCCCATTTCCATTGTCTCTCCCAGCTCTTCTGGCCAGACACTCTCATTGACCTGGCAGGCAATCTGCTAGGTAGGGAGGTGCAGAGGCATCACTAGGGAGTGCGGGGACACAGAACACACATGGTGACAATTCAGAGGGTGGTGTCATTCTGTGCACTTGTAGGAAGGGACTGCCTTCTGGGTCTGCTGCACTAAGGGTAAAAAGTGCTACTTGTCCAGCAGCTGTACTAGACCCAAAAAGGTTGTAGGGCTTCAGCAAAAGCCCACTTCCATGGTAGAGGCCTCTGGTGGAAAGAGGCTCCCCTTCTGGGTCTGGCAGCTCTGCCAGTCACCTCTTTCTCACCTATCCAAAAATTCTGCCAGACCTGGAAAAGATTGTTGCAGATATCTGGACCAGGTGTCAAAGATTCTAGGTATGCCACTGGGGAGATGGAAGACCCAGAGCTGACTAGATATGGTATGGAGGCTTGATTCCTCCATTTTCTCAAGTAATAGATCTTCCACCTTCCTCCCCAGTAGGCTGCTTCCTTTTCTCCCCATCTGCCCTCTCTCAGTGTCTCACAATACAGATAGACTTCCTTCTTCACTTTGCAGCTGTCTCCCCTATCCTGATCTGCCTCTTTGAGCATCCTCTAGACGTAATATGCTCCCTCTTTCTCTGTCTCAAAGCTTTATCTCTACAATCTAGTGACCTCTTCTTCTATTCCTTCTCTTCTTTCAAAAGGCCCACTCTCCCTCATCTCCTCCTAGTTCCACTCCTTGGAACAGCTACTGTCAATGCCATGAATCAGATAAAACTGGAGGTAAGTGGGTCCCTACAATTATGTCATTCACAGATGACATTGCGCCCCCCCCCCCCGCCCCATGGCCAATACTTCTGATAGGGATTCTGGAGCCACCTTGTGTCTCTGCGGTACCACAAACACAATGTTTATATTTTCAGTTCAACCTTCGAAAATGAATATCTCACTCCATGAACAATCTTAATAACCCAAAATGTAAGTCTGGAGATTTTAGATTTTAAAGTTAACACAGAATGTGTCATGCCATGTTCACATAGAATATCTTTATAGTTCAGAAGACTATAAAACTAAAGTATATCAATTGCCTTCTTAATATTTGACGTAAACCTATCACTGTTGGCGAGATATGATCCAGTGCAATTCCTATGAGATTGTTCATTCCTCTATAATCTGTGTATTTTGAAGCCTATGCACAGCAAACGACTATATCAAAGGGACCTATAAACAGGGTATTACAATAATCCAGATTGGTTGTTATAAAAAAAAGTGTGAATCAAGAGCTCAGCACCCTGCTGAGACAGTAAGCTTTAATCTTTACACCCACAGCTAAATTCCTGAGATGGTATTAGGTGCTTCTGACTCTCGTTTGTGTCTTATCATGTGTACTGAGTTTAAAAAAAAACCTTTGCTGTTGACATTATTTAAACCTTGTAAGATTCTACTTACTGTCTTCTGTTAAGTGATCTTTAAAGCTTCATTAAAATTGACTAGGATTTCTCATGGTAGCATCTGCTGCTCATTCTTGTTTTCAAATCCAGGACCAATATATATTCCTTTTTCCCTTAAACTTCTAAAGACATATGTGCATATGCATGTGCACATTGGGTACTTAAAATCCCAATCATGTAAGGACAGTTACAGAAGAGTTAGCTACTATAGGCCTTTTACCAACTTTTTAACCTTTTTGAAAACTATTTTGTTGTTAACTGCCATTGTGCCAGCCTTGACTCATGGTGACCCTGTGGATGAGAAATCTCAAAGATTTCTTGTCTTCAACTGCTCTGCTTAGGTCCTCCAGGCGCAGGCCTATAGCTTCCTTGATAAAGTCTAACCATCTGGTGTTTGGTCTACCTCTCTTTCTACTGCCCTTTACCTTTCTCAGCATCATTGTCTTTCCTGATGAATCATGCCTTCTCATGATGTGGGCAAAGATGACAGTCTTAATTTAGTCATTTTGGCTTCCAGTGGGAGTTCAGGCTTGATCTGTTCTATGTTCCATTTGTTTGTCTTCTTGGTTGCACACTGTATCCTCAGCACTCTTCTCCAGCACCACATGTCACATGAGTTGATTTTCTTTTTGTCAGCTGTCCAGCTGTCACATCTATACATGGTGATGGGAAATATAATGGCTTGGACTATCCTTACTTTAGTGTTCAGAGTTACATCTTTGCATTTAGGATTTTGTCCAGTTCTTTCAAAGTTGGCCTTTCCAGTCCTAGTCTTCTTCTGATTTATTGACGGCAGTCTCCATTCTGGTCAATATTTGATTCAAGGTATGGGAACTCTTTAACTATTTCAGTTTTCTCATTATATAGGATGAATTCTTGTATATCTTCCAGGGTCAATAGTTTTGTTTTCTCAATGTTCAGCATTAAGTCTACCTTGGTGCTTTCCTTCTCAACCTTCTTCAGTAATTGCTTCAAGTCCTTGTTGAGTTCTGGTAGTAGATTGTGTTGTCTACATATCTTAGGTTGTCAATGTTCCTTCCCCTATCCTCATTTCTGCCTCTGAATCTAAGCCTGCTGTTCAAATGATATTTTCTGCATACAGATTGAATAAATAGGGTGATAGTATTCAGCCTTACCTGACCCTTTTGCAGACTGGGAACAATTCTGTTTCTCCTTATTCTGTTATGATGGCAGCCTCTTGTCCTGAGTACATCAGAACATTATGCATCAGGACAATCAAATGCTGGGGAACTCCCATTCCTCTAAGAGCAAGCCATAGGGTTTTTTTGTTTGTTTTTTTGTTTTTTTGTAATCGATTCAGTTTAAGGCTTTGCTGTAGTCAATAAAACACAGGCAGATTTTCTTCGAGAATCCCCTGGTGTGCACATCTTGGATTTCTTGCTCCATATATGGTAGGAGTCTTTGTCAAAGAATTTTGAGTGTGACTTTGCTTGCATGGGAAATTAGTGCACTGCAAACTTTTGTGTCTCCTTTTTTGTTGATGGGAATGTATATTAATGTCTTCCAATTTGTGGGGCACTGCTTTGTTTTCCATATTTGTTGGCAGATTTTGGTTAGACCTATGCTTGAATCTGTCTCTGTGGATTGTAGCTGTGCTATTGGTATGTTTGTTCTTGGTGATTTACTGTATATACTCAACTACAAGTCAACCTCATGTATAAGTCAAGGGAAGGTTTTGAGATCAAATTTATGGATTTTGATGTGACTCATAGATAAGTCAAGGGTAAAACTTAGGGGCTGCTAACAAAGGATGTAAAGGATGAGGCAAAGGGAACCAATGCTAAAGAACTTACAAAATTCCAGCAGACATAACTGTTTATGCTCATACTAAAGGCTGGGTGGATAAGAAAATAGAGGGGTTCAGTGTTTCCAGGGCAGATGACACTCTTGCCTTTCACGAAAGATTTAAAGCACAGTACCTACAATGACCCATGGATAAGTCAATTCAGGTTTTTTGGGTCACTTTTTTGGCCTAAATTTCTAGACTTATACACTATACAGTATTCTCCCGATTGCTCTGAGTGTGGCTTTTACTTTGCTTTCCAAAATTTGGGGGTTCTACAGGGAATTGTATTGATTCTTTGAATGTATATTATCAAAAGTGGCTCAGAAGGGTGGCAAAAAGTTTCTGAAAGCAATTAGTAGGCTAAATCTAAATGTTTACTGCAAACTCAAATATGTCTTTGGCCTAAAGTCTTCAGATATTGAAATATTAAAATAACCTCTGTGGACAACGCCATTATTCCCAAGGGTGTAACATTTAAACCTTTTTGCACATCAAAGTAGTAATATGCAGTGCACAGCAGTAATTGCCATAAATGAAAACAACTGATACACAGAGTTCAAAACATATATCAAGAATAAATGTTTGAGCCAGACTGCTGGCTGTGCCATAAACTACAATTTTTGTTCATGAAAAACAGTTCAAAAGTATAAAGGGCTATAGGCATTTCTGCCTTTAATTTATTTCTCCCTTTCAAAGATCTCACCTGAAGCCAAAACTCATTATCAAAAATATTTGACATTGATGCTACTCAAGTGACTCATAATAAAACACTATAATGTCAAAAGTCATTCCATTGCTCTATCAAAAAAGAATGAAGCCCTCTCTAAACATATTAAAATATTATTCACTTTGACAAAAGAACTAGTTCCAAGGTACGACCTATATTAGAAACAAGAGGCAATCAGTATTTTTCATCTTTTAAGAATATATATATATATATATATATATATATCATATATAATGGAATTGGTAAGTACCCTAGAAGGCAAATATCTTTTCTTATGCACAGTGTGAAATTTGGGTTGAAATAAATGCTTGTAGTTAAGTCACAGTTCTTATATCTAGAAAACTTTGAGCAAAAATGAATCAGTATTAGCCACATCTTTTTTTTTTCAAATTATATTAAATTTTAATATAGTTCCAGAGCACATTGTTGTAGTATTAATGAGTGGTCCCTCAAAGGATGTATAATCCTCAGGCTGTCCTTAATATTTAAAACTATCAGAAACTCTTATAATTCAAAGGGAGTCTACTTCACCTAAACTGACAGAATTTCCATCTTGTTAATTATGTTGTCCATTTTGTCATAATCTTCACCAGGAAATGCCATTATCATTTGTGGTTATAAAAAAATGATTGCATTTGAAAAAGCTCTGCTATAGCCATTCTCTGGAAACATTTTACATTCAATTTGCACAAGAGACAGGAACAAAACAGTGGTCCCAAAGCAGTGCACTTTTCGTCTTACTTAAATTTAATTGTTCTCTGCTCACGTATACATGCATTAACTGGCACACTGAGAATTTTTTTAATGCTCTGTAGGACAATTATTGACCACAACTAGACATTCTGCTGCCTAACAGAAGATGGAATGTCTCATCTTCAAACTCTCCTATTTATTATTGGTACATAAGATATCACAATAATAAATCTGATAGAACTACTTACATAGTGTATGAAGAAGGTATTTCAATTTTCCCTTTTACTACCATGTTTCCCCCAAAACAATACAGTGTCTTATATTAATTTTTGCTCCCAAAGATGTGCTAGGTCTTATTTTCAGGGAATGTATTATTTTTTCCATGAAGAAGAATTCACATTTATTGTTGAACCAAAAAAAAAAAAAAAAGAACAATATTATATTTATATATAAAAACTTTGCTAGATCTTACTTTCAGGCAAGGCCTTATATTTAGCAATTCAGCAAAACATCTACTAGGTCTTATTTTATGGGGATGTCTTATTTTCGGGGAAACAGGGTATTTTTTAGAGAACCTGTGATTCCCTGTGATTCTAGGTATTAGAGCCCTACATTATAGCTCTCTCAACCCTGTAAAGGCAGCATAATGCTATGGGAAGGAGTCAGAGTCTAGGTCCTTTCTATGCTACTAGGTCCTTTCTATGCTACTATGCTTCTATGCTACGAAGTAGTCTAATGCTGCACCCATACTGCAGAAATAATCCATTCTGATACCACTTTAAATACCATTGCTCCATTCTATGGAATTTTGGGATTTGTAGTTTGTTGTGGCACCAGAGTGCTCTGACATAAATATCCCACAAAACTACAGTTCCCACAATTCCATAGTACTGAGCCATGGCAGTTAAAGTGGTGTCAAATTGGATTATATCTGTAGTGCAGATACAGCCAAAGTCTACAAAAGCTAATACTGCAATTTTGCTCAGTTAGTCTCAAAGGTGCTACAGGATCCTTTTGCATATTGATATGCCCGAAACTGATGGGCCAAAAAGTGAAGTTTCTGCCTACTTTGGAGACATGGCTTGCAGATAACCCAAACCCCTATTTAGTTAAATATACTTAGCTAAGTATACTTACCTGAGTAACTGATAAAGGATTCTGGCCAATAATAATGTTATTAGCAACATCAGTGGAAGCAGTAACAGCAGTTCTGGGAAAAACAATGTGTACAGGCCAAGGAGTCCGATGGACAACCTCTGAGGAATTTGAATCCTATTATGTTAATCTCTAACTATTAACTGATACATGTGGATGTGCTCAGGGACTCTGGAGCTCCCTGCCCAGGGTGATCAGAATGGCTCCCTCCTGTTTTCATATTTTAATAATTTAGTGTACTTTTTTCTACTGTTTTTTAATGTTGTGAAGTGCTTCCCAGTTCTGGGAAAAGAGCGGAATACAAAAAGATGATGATGATGATGATGATGATGATGATGATGATGATGTGCAGAGTGTAATGTTGAACATCATGTGTGAACTGCAACATATATGTTTGCATGAACTAAGACTATGACAGAAATATTTTAAGAATCTCTTTCAATGCTTATTTATTTCCATTTGTCATATAGATGGCCTATGACAGAAATAATAATAATAATAATAATAATAATACATTTTATTTATACCCCGCTCTTCAGCCAAAGCTATCAGAGCGGCTTACAATTTGTTAATTAGACAATTAACTCCCCTCAAGATGGTGGTTGAAGGGAGGGCTCATCTTGCTTCCAGCAGGAGGTGGCCTGCATCTCTCTCCCCTCAAGATGGTGGTTGAAGGGAGGGCTCATCTTGCTTGCAGCAGGAGGTGGCCTGCATCTCTCTCCCCTCAAGATGGTGGTTGAAGGGAGGGCTCATCTTGCTTGCAGCAGGAGGTGGCCTGCATCTCTCTCCCCTCAAGATGGTGGTTGAAGGGAGGGCTCTTCTTGCTTGCAGCAGGAGGTGGCCTGCATCTCTCTCCCCTCAAGATGGTGGTTGAAGGGAGGGCTCCCCCTGCCTGCAGCAGGAGGTGGCCTGCATCTCTCTCCCCTCAAGATGGTGGTTGAAGGGAGGGCTCTTCTTGCTTGCAGCAGGAGGTGGCCTGCATCTCTCTCCCCTCAAGATGGTGGTTGAAGGGAGGGCTCTTCTTGCTTGCAGCAGGAGGTGGCCTGCATCTCTCTCCCCTCAAGATGGTGGTTGAAGGGAGGGCTCTTCTTGCTTGCAGCAGGAGGTGGCCTGCATCTCTCTCCCCTCAAGATGGTGGTTGAAGGGAGGGCTCTTCTTGCTTGCAGCAGGAGGTGGCCTGCATCTCTCTCCCCTCAAGATGGTGGTTGAAGGGAGGGCTCTTCTTGCTTGCAGCAGGAGGTGGCCTGCATCTCTCTCCCCTCAAGATGGTGGTTGAAGGGAGGGCTCTTCTTGCTTGCAGCAGGAGGTGGCCTGCATCTCTCTCCCCTCAAGATGGTGGTTGAAGGGAGGGCTCTTCTTGCTTGCAGCAGGAGGTGGCCTGCATCTCTCTCCCCTCAAGATGGTGGTTGAAGGGAGGGCTCTTCTTGCTTGCAGCAGGAGGTGGCCTGCATCTCTCTCCCCTCAAGATGGTGGTTGAAGGGAGGGCTCATCTTGCTTGCAGCAGGAGGTGGCCTGCATCTCTCTCCCCTCAAGATGGTGGTTGAAGGGAGGGCTCTTCTTGCTTGCAGCAGGAGGTGGCCTGCATCTCTCTCCCCTCAAGACGGTGGTTGAAGGGAGGGCTCTTCTTGCTTGCAGCAGGAGGTGGCCTGCATCTCTCTCCCCCCAAGACGGTGGCTGAAGGGAGGGCTCTTCCCGCTTGCAGCAGGAGGTGGCCTGCATCTCTCTCCCCTCAAGATGGTGGTTGAAGGGAGGGCTCTTCTTGCTTGCAGCAGGAGGTGGCCTGCATCTCTCTCCCCTCAAGATGGTGGTTGAAGGGAGGGCTCATCTTGCCATACTGAAATGAGGGGGGGTGACCCAAATAATGGGTTGGTGTGCCACCCATTGCTTGGACCAAAAGCTTTCATGGTTTTTAAGCTAATTCACTTATTTCAGCTGATCAACTATCTAATATAGCAAAGGTTTTGTAATCTTAATATACACAACTATATATTGTGCAGTCTAAGTCTGTCTTATTCAGAATACAAAACCCATGGTATTCAGTAAGGCCTATAGTATAACTGGATTATAACATTTCATTGCTTTTTACATATCTTTACTTTTTTACAAAAAAAGCCATGGGGTCCCTGATCCAAATCATGGATATAGTGCACTGAAGATTAACATGTGCCTTTTGGGTGTTTTTTTCTTATGGCAGTCCCCTACCCAACCTACTGTTTGTGGTCAAAGTGATGCAAGAAGGGCTGTTTTCATTCATAGCTAGAGTTAGCAAATTATGAATGACTATGCTCACTAATTGCTAGTTTGTACACTTGCGGGCTTCCTTTTTGTTTATTCTACCATGCCCTTTCTCTTCCTACTCTGTATTTCTCTTTCTCTGTATGTGTAATCATGAGACTGGTTGTTGTTCAGCATTTGCCTTGCCAGGGTTACTCCTGTGCTTGAAAATACCACTGCTATCTCTCTCATTTCCAAACACATACATGGCTTAACTTGCCCACAGTGATTTTCCATAGTTAATATCCTTGACATAAGTAGGATGTTGAGATAGCAGGATAAGAACAGTTTATACTCCAAATAGTTTGAACTTCAGTTTCCATGATCTAGTAGCTATCCTGGCAGAGTTCATGGGAGCTGGTCCAAAATATCTGGAAGACCAAAGTTTCCCCACTCTTGCCCTCTTTATGTGACTAGAAGCACATAAATAAAAATAAAGTGCTGATGAAGCACCAACACATAGAGGAAATAACTGCTAAAGAAATGTGTAGCCATTCAATGAATTATGAATTATGTTGTTTTTAAGGAACCATTTAAGACTTCAAAGGCCCTAAAAATGAAAGGGGAGTGTATTTGACACTTTGTCACTGAATACAGATTCTTCTGACCAAATTGTGGCAAAGATGGTATATAAGATAACTGGATATTTAAGGCATTGTTTATAAGCAGCCAAAACTATTTGGAAAGCTAAGTTCTTTGTTTCCATGGTGACACAATGAAGCTCAAAGATAAACGTGAATTCCCACCTACCCTCAAAGAATTCTGCAATTTCCCCTTCAAATTGTGAGTACAAACTATTCTCCAGTATATTTAGTTAATAGCCAATCAATTCCTATTTCTCTTTGCCTGGAACAGACAAAGAGGAGTCACACTGCTTAATCATATTGCTAGCAGGAGACTAGATTAAAATAATCAATAGAGCTTTTAACACTGGCTTTTTATTTTAAATAAAAGTCTAAAATTCTGTTTCCTAGATTGTCTCCTGCCAGAAAGTGCTGTGTATTGGGCTATACATGAACTACTATTTAGATGACAGCCAAAGTCAAGGACATACAATTGTCATGGTGGACAGTTTGATACACTCTTCAAATCTGAAATTCAACCTCTAAGATTATACAGTGGCACAGGCTCAAATAAAGGAAAAAGAAGAAGGAAGATCATTGGCTCAAAAGAAACGTAGTTCAGCTGACACCTATGTAATGTTCTGTGTTAGTAAAAGAAAGATTACAGGTTACGATGTGTGCAGACCTCTTCTTCAGGCAGGCAGAACTAAAGGAGGTTAATGACTCACATATTTTCTGCTGTAGTAAAACGTCTGAATGGAATACTCTATGGGCTAGATGTAACATTTGGACTAATTTGATCTAAATCCTGATGGACCTATTTGCAAATATTTTGATGTAATAAAAATGAAGATTCTACACCTCAGTCTCTCTTTTGAACTTTTGAATATCAAAGTCTATGTGTGCATTTAATATGTTATTCTTGGTATAATGTGTATAATATTTTTGCTCAATCTTTCCCCAAAAAATAAAAATGCTGCAGGGTTATATATAGTGCAGGATGAATTTACACAAAGTATAAGGCAGCCTTTCCTAAATCCCAACTTGTTTCCCTCTAAAAAAAAAAAAAAAAAAAAAAGACTACAATTTCCATCATCCTAATTGCTAAACTGACAATCTGTGCTTAAATTGGATAGGTTTGCATCTTTATCATAATATCTGTAGATGAACTATATCAGTAGTAAGATTTGAATAAGATGAGCATGTATTTCAATTAATGCTTCTAGAATATCAGAAGCACAGAATTACAATGTAACTGAAAACGGATACAGAAATCTATTATTTTAATGCAGATGGGAAACACGTGTCGCTCCAAACATTGTTGTTGCTGTCAACCTGGATCCAAAATAAACAATAATGAAGGATAAAAGATGTTCTGGTCCAATAACATCAGCATAGCCACACATTCCTCATTCCTGTGGTGCTGAGAATTTATGATGAAGTACTTTTAAGATCCCTTTCCTAGCTTAACCTATATCTGGTTTTTGGAACAATAAAGTTGATTATGTTTATATTTATTTATATGCTGTTTATACAGCATATATGAAATTATTTAGAGAATAATGATTTGTTGATATGCTGAAATCAGTTAACACTGCAATCCTGTATATACACTCCTGTGAGCTAGTGTCATTGAACTGAATGTAGACACATGTAGGCATATACTGCATAACTTCTGAATTATATTAACTGATCATCTGGCCAGATCAACATAGAAAAATAATAATCAGCTCAGTGTCTATATTAATATGTACTTCTCAGTTATGGAAACCCCTTCCAAATCTTGCACTACATTACTTTTGATGCATACTAATAAATACCCCTTAGTTTAAACAAATATTTGCTATTAATCATAGAGAGAAATAAGGTTGGAAATCTATTCACAACCCAAGCTTGTTGTGATCATGCATAATAAAATTAAGTATGTTTTTGTTCACACTCCACTGAGGATGATGCCTTGTATCTTCCATTTTTTCATTACTTTAAAAATATAATAGGTCTTTTCCAATTAAGTATTGTCTATTCCATCACCAAATATTTTATTTCTATATCCTCCACAAAGGGTGGGTTTCATTAATATAAATGTTATTGTGTTCATAGAGATGCAAGTAAGGTTTTAAACTAAAGTATGAAAGTATTGGCTAAATATTCTAAAATCACCAGATTCTATCTAATATTGGAAGTTAGACCTGGTTGGTACTTGAATGGGAGACCACCAACAAATGTCAGGTGCTGTAGGCTACATTTCAGAGGAAGGGATTGGCAAAACCACCTCTGAGTAGTCCTTGCCAAAGAAAACCCTATGGAATTCAAAGGGTTGCCATGAATCAACAGGTAACTTGAACACACACAAAAAAAGAAAACATGAACATTACTGATCAAAACACAGAGTGCACACCTTGTTTTTAAAATGAATTGTACTCTCAGAAGTCCTCCCAAGCCAATAAGGCTCTCGACATGCCTTTAAAGCAGATGTATATGTGGGACAATTTGTCACTGATGTCACAAAAAAAAAATCATTAGCACAGTAAGCCAGGAGGTGTAAGCAGCCTCTGAAAAACATTCTGGACCTTAAACACTAACAATCTTTTATTATCTGTTTTATTACCATACTATTTTGTTACCTCTTCTGTTAATATATTATTTTGGAGCTATCACTATCAAAACTGATGCCTCAAAATATGTGAAGAGAGGTAAAGTAAGTGAAACACTGAAAAATTATTTCTCAACATTTTCTTGCTCAATCTTCTACTGTTCAGATTTTACACATGAAGCAGTAATGACTTGTACTGGAGCTCCAAATATCTAACAGACTCTTTTCAGGTTGTAACTAAAACTTACCAATGTCTGGAATGGCAAACTTGTTAAATAAGCAGACAAATATGCTAAAACAACAGGACAAGCTGTTATCTTTTCTCAGCAATATTTGCAGTGCTCTGCTAATTTGCATTAATTTCTTATGATGTTTTGGAAAGGAGAAAAAAAAAACCTTACAGGGAGCTGTTCATCTGAGATTCAGATTTGAGATTCAAACTAGTCCCTTCAGGTTTCCATCAGAAAAGTTTGGGTGCATGTAGCTTTACACTATACGCTTGAGTTAAAAATCAAAAAAGAAAGCTGCCAATGAATATTGATTTGACTGGGGGCAGGAATGCATATTGAATAAAAACAGAATCAGACATAGAGTAATGATTCCTTTAACAGTTTTGGACTAGAGAATATACACAGGAACCATGGTGGTATTATTTCCTTATATGCTGTTATCTTTGTATGAACTATACCATCTCCATGCCCTCCAACTGTTTAGATTCAGATGAGACAGCCATATTCAGTTGTTTGGCTTGCCAATTTCACAGTTAAAATGTTTCACTTTTACTTTGTCCCTCTCATTTACTTAGTTGATTCAACACTGACTTCAAAGTACAAAGTAATTTAGTTAAGTCAGAAGGAGGAACTTGCACTCTGGAGAAGAAAATGTGGAGCCTTCTCCTTCACTGTCACTCACAAAAAGAAGGAAACTCCAGTGGTTAGTGGATAAATAGCTAAGGATATTTAGGAGCAAAGCTATGTTAGCAGGCAGATATTAAATTTTAGCTTCACATCTCTAACTTGCTGGGACTTGAAGAAAGCTGAATCTGCTCTTCCACCCAGTGGCGTGCAGGAACAAAGCTGCATTAGCAGGCAGGTTTTTGATTTCCTTCACAGCCTACAGTTAGTTTTAACGTATACATCAAAGTGAACCAAAGTTTCTGTGCTTAAAACAGTAGTTTTCTGTGTTCTTCGACATTAATAATTGTGTCCTTTCTGCTCTACCACATCCTTTTTACCACCCTTTAAGTTTGTGCAGCCATGCAGCTCAGTTTTCATCTATGAATGTTAGAGGATATTCACCTTTGTAAAAAGATTTCATGATCAACAAGAGTCCTATGATAGTGCAGCATGAAACCCTTAGGAGACTCATGACTTCAGAAAGAAGTACAGATGGCTAGAGATAACAGAGAATCCTGCATGATGGAAACCCTTTATTTAGGAAAAAGCCAAACAATAATGGCAACATTAAGCCCACAGCATGTATATCCTATGTTCCATTATAGCCTCTAAAAGCAGTAAAAGGCACTCCCTTAATTATGCCATCTTTATAGCAGATTAAGACAGCATCTTGTTCTCTCTCTCTGTCTCTGTTCCAGGAAACATGCCATCATGCAAACCTGGAGATCTTTCAGGAAGTCTGTAAAAGCTGTTTGTCTGAAGGCAGTGGATGATAGTAGTTTAGACTTAACCTGGTAAGAGATGGTGTATTTAACTGACCTGTTACTGTAATAAAGCTTGTCTATTTGTACTATGTCTAGTTGAATTGGTATGGAGATAAATAAGAAACAGAGAAAAGAGCCATGAAAAGGTTGTGTTGCTTACTGCATATCTTACTAGGTATCTTAACCCAGATAAAAAATTCAGTATTGAGAGAAGAAGGAATCTCAGGTAAGCAACCTCTGCTACATTGATTGATGCACTTCTACACTGTTTGATCTAGGTTCAGGATTCCTTGTATAAAACACAGTGATCCCAAGTGAGTCAGGAAGTAGCAGAACAGCAAATCTTCCAATGAATCCCTAGTTTTGCCAGGTATGATAGTCATGTCCCACACTGTATATTGGGGCAGGGGCAGGGCAGGTTTTGTCAGACTAGTGGCCAGAAATGTGTATTTTAAAATCTTTCTCCCTTCCAGCTGAAAGTATTGGGTGCTGTGCCACATTGACAATGGTATTGTTGATGGTTTCAACTACTGCTTGGTTCCATTGTGAAGTGAGTGCCATGAGTCGATGTGACCAAGGTTCATATTCTTCAGTTAGGAATTATGAGACATTGTGAGCTCTAATAAATGAACTAGTCAACTCTGTCCTGAAATAATTTCTTTGACAACCACTCTATCTTAAAATAACATTCTTGACAACTGACAACTGCATTTGCAAATGGGGACAGGTATGTTTTTGGGTTTTTTTACTAGTGATTTCTAGCAACATAGCTGCAAATATATATATATATATATATATATATGATACAATTTTAAGCATTTGTATGTTAAGGTAGGTTTACAGATGATGGCAAAAATGACCATTAGTACATACATCTGGAATGTTGGTAACATTTAGATGCAGAGTTTGGACATATTCCTGTTGATGGTGTTGCCAAAAGAAAGGTGGGAAACTGGAGAAGTCCCCAACAAGTATGTCAATGTTACTTTAAATGTTAGAAAAATTAGCTGTGCAATAGGCTGGGTAAACTTTAGCACAATTGGAAGCTGCATATACCAGTAATCACTGAGGAGAATTCAAGATCTGGGTGAATTAAGAATGTGTTATTTAGAAAAATTCAGAGTGCATTCACAGATATGCAGCATTCAAAGCTAACTGAAATGGAAATATGGAAACTAGAACAGTGATGTTTGAGGTTTAAAGACAGCAATATTTACCCGTCCTAAGAGTAGACGATGGAAAGAAGGAGTTACTCATGGTGAAGTCTGAGGGTGACACAGCTCATACACAGAAAGCAACCTACAACAGCTGTATGTGCATTATGTGCACAGAAACTAGATTATTGGGGCCAATATTTATACCTAAAACATAGCCTCTCAGGCTGTGCTATCTTATGAGGTAGCAAAAATTTGATGTTCTTTCCCAAAAACTGACAATGGAATTTTAGACTGGTTGATAGCTATAAATTGAAGGTGACAAAAACAGTGATTGTATCCGGGCAACTCCAGGATGATTAGACAGGGAGGTTGGCTGGAAGCATGACAGGGAGTAGGCAGGGAGAACTGCAGTGTCTCTTAGTACAAGAGGAATTGCAGAAGACTTGGGATAAAGAAGGAATGATTAGTACACTCATTTAGCCTTGATTGTATTATGAGCTGGATTGCCCACATGCCATCTGTTCTTCACTCTTTTTCTTCTCACCTAGTGTTGCAAAAAGGTCACCGGGATCTCTTGAGAACAGTCTGGATATGAAATATGAAAATATGGAGAGTCCAAATACAATGTGGGGTACACAGGGAGTGCTAACAATGGGGGATAAACCAACCAGTAGTCATCTTGGTTGGTGGATTCTTGGAACTGTAATAAAAAAAGTAATTTTTTCAAGCTTTAGACAAGCTTGGAGGGAAACACAGGGTTCTACATAGTTGGCTACCCTGCAAGTATAGAGCAGGCTTTTCACCACAGCTGTTGTCCTCAGTGCACAGACAATCCTATGATAAATCTTTCCACTTTTCTGCTCCATTTCCTGGAGCCCCGGGAAAGAAACTGTGAGCCTTCCATCCTCTGTCATTATTTTTCCCTGAAAAAGGAATGTAAATAAATTATTTGCAAAATAATAGCCTTAATCAGCAAATGCTTTATTTCTGAATACAACCATACAGGGCCAAATCTGTGAAAGGTGAGCTTTCAAAAAGCTTAATAAAAATAATTAATTTCCTCTGATAGCCAGATTTCCTTGGGATTTTATTCCATAGCCAGTAGCAAAATCATTATCTAACAACTATTATGCTCACAGTCCATAATTAAACTCCTACTTCACTACACAGATGTAGTTTAGGCATTACTTCCAAATTATAAGATTATTGCCAGTATTTTTCCTTTAATTAAACATTATATGATGTTAGTTCTACTCCTTTCCCTTAGGTCATTAGCATACAAATACAAGTGACTAAACCTACAATTTGCTAGGAAACAACAACAACAGATTACATTTCAGAATATCCATTTAACTAATGATTTCTTACAAATAAGTAGATGACATATTAAACATTGCTGCTAATAAATCAATAAATCATGGGATAAAATGATATAAATGTTTATATAGAGATGAAAATTTAAAAGGATTAAAAATAATTTTCCTTTACCTGTACCATATTTTTTTTTTAAAGGGAGCCTTCAAAGCGAAAGCATGCCTAAGGCACCAAAGTTATTCTATTTTCAATTGAAAAGAAGAAAGATGTAATATTAAGGCTCAAATGGTACCTACTTCAGGCACATGTTTTTACACTCACTTTTAGCACACTTACTTGAAGATGTCTTGAAAATAGCTAGGGAGGTTAAGGTTTTGAAGAAAGGAGGAATAGTGGTGAATCATCCCAAATCCTGAGCATAAATAGAAGGGAGCGAGGGTGGTGTCTTTTCATATTGACAAAACAGCCTGATCTGTTGGTTTAGAAAAGGGCTTAGTTGGGTATCAACCTTCCTAATGCTGCAACCCTTTAATACAGTTCCTCATGATGTGTGACTCCCAACCATAAAATTATTTTCATTGCTACTTCATAACTGTAATTTTACTATGTGTTTTCTGATGGTCTTAGGCAACCCCTGTTGAAAGGGTTGCTTGACCCCCAAAGAGGTTACAACCCACAGGTCGAGAACCACTGGTTTAGAGAGACCCCTCCTCACATATGGCTATAAACGTAAGGGGTGAAACACATGGGCCAAATAAACTTTGAAGGCAGGACATTTAAATGACACACACCTCAAAAGCAGGTGGAAACCAGATTGAAGCCATACTTCAGGGCTAAAAAGAGGAGCAAAAAGAACCTGGGATATTCCAACAGCCGAGAAAAATGCCCACCTCCAATTCTGCATATAAGCACCCTGACACAAGATTATTTCCAGTATTTTTCCTTTAATTAAACATTATATGATGTTAGTTCTACTCCTTTCCCTTAGGTCATTAGCATACAAATGCAACTGACTAAACCTACAATTTGCTGGGAAACAACAACAACAACAGATTACATTTCAGAATATCCATTTAACTAATGATTTCTTACAAATAAGTAGATGACATATTAAACATTGCTGCTAATAAATCAATAAATCAAGAGCAATTCTGAAATAGTGATCCATCCTAGCCCTAACCCTAAAGCTGCATATAAACCCATTGGTGCAGGTGTGCATTTAAAAAAGACAGAACTGGGCCGAAATGCAAAAAGGTGAAAGAGTGACACCTCAAATGAATATAAGTACAACATGCACAAATCAGACAGTCCATGAGGTGAAGGAGAGTGAAGGAGGCATGTAGGGGGCACCCATGATTGTGGTTTGCCAGTGTTTTACTGGGCACACTGATGCTCCAATGCCCTGTACCAGTGAAGGATTGCAGGTATTATTATTATTATTATTATTATTATTATTAACCTTTATTTATATAGTGTTGTAAATTTACACAGCACTATATAAATAAAGGTACCACTGTGTGGCTGATCAAAGGGGCAGCCATCCAATGGGATGATATCTAAACATCAGGCAGTCACCAGTGGTGTATTTGTCAATGGTGCACATGCATGGTGGCAAGGTGACCAAAAAAATAAAATAAAATAAAATTACCAAGCAGTGTGGATTTATGCCACACCATACAGTTGAGCCATGTGCATTTGGGCTACCTTGGGAGTGGCCAGTTCAAACAGCAGGGATTTAAACTGCTTCAAGAAAATGCGAGTTCGAGCTGCTTTGTCCTGCCCATCTGTTCCACCCCTTAGAGATCGATATAAACTTTTAAATGTCCTCTTTCATACATGCATGTATACAGATATATCTGAAAAATCTGGAAATATGAGGTTCTCTTCAAGAGGCATGATCTGGACAGGGGAGATCTTATAGCCCTCCATCCACCATCTTGAGGGAGAGAAAGGCAAGCCAAAAGAAGAAGAGCCCTCCCTCCAATCCATCTGCCATGGTCCAGGCCTCTGAGGGAGAGAAGATCTACTCGACTTTCCCCTTCCCCACCACCTTTCCCTTTTCCTTTTGTTTCGTGTCTATTTTAGATTGTAAGCCTGAGGGCAGGGGAATGTCTTAATTAACAAATTGTAAGCCGCTTTGATAGCCTTGGCTGGAGCGGGGTATAAATAATAATAATAATAATAATAATAATAATAATAATAATAATAATATAGAATTTCCCTAAAATAGGGGGATTAACTCAAAACTATTGACAGTTGAAGTCTTGATATTTTGTTTTACCTTAAATTTTTAGAGAAATATTTAGTATATTAACCATTAGCCCTGGGCTGGTAAAGTCTTTGTAACAGTTATTATAAAGCAATGAAAGATGACAATTATAAAGCAAGGACTGATATATAGGAAAGAATAGTAGAAGGAAGAAGGAATAAAGTGACTATGAACAGATTAAAGTTTATGGAGAAGAAGGAAGACGCAAGCAATTCCACCTTCCATTTCACATAAAACTTAGAAACCCATCTTGAGCATGGTTAGTCTAAGCTTTACCAGGCTTGGTAGGTACAGCAGACCAAACATCACAGACTACAAGACATTGTGGTCTTCAGTCTCACTCAGGCCTAGCCAATGTGGGCAATGTTCTGGAGCGTCCACATCCAGCCAATCTATTATTACACACCTTTAAGCCTTTCACCCCAAATATTGTGAAATAAACTTAAAAAACAGACTATCCTTGATCTTTTTCCTGAATAGTCAATTGTTTCTTTTAAAGAAGACCTTGGTAATTAAAGAAAATGTACAACAGCACAGTGGTCAAGCACATACCAACCTTTGTTGGTGCAGTGGTTAAATGCCTGTACTGCAGCCTCTCACTCACAAACCATAAGGTGGCAGGTACAGTCCCAGCCATGTCTCAGTCCCAACTCAGGCTTGCATCTTTCCGAGGTCACCAAAAATGAGTATCCAGTTTATTGGGGGCAATTAGCTTACAATTGTAAACCACGCAGAGACTGCTTAGGTAGTATGATGTGATATACAAATGAAGCTGCTATTGCTTTTACCTTTTGTGCCAAAGATCACAGGTTTGACATCTGGCAATTCCCATTTATTTATTCTTATTTTTGGCATTTCAATTTTTGTTTTGATTACCAAACAAATATTTTTTCCCACAATGGCCCATCATCAATAGTCAAAAAAATGGGAGAAGCCCTGCTCTCAGATGTACAAACTAAAAAGAAATGGAAAAAAAACAACCACAAAATGGAAGGTGTGTGTGTATCTGTTTTTAACTGGCCTGCCAACTAATGGAGATCCCATTAATTTCATATGGTTATCGTGGGCAGGGAATATTCAGAGATTGTTTTTCCAGTTCCTTCCTCTGAATTATATCTTATCATACCTGGAATTCACTGGCAGTCTCCCATCCAAGTAATAACCAAGGCTGAATCTGCTTAGCTTCTATGATCAGACGGGATCTAGTACTTTTTAGGCTATTTAGAGCACAATGGAAGGTGCATGGAGGAAAAGGGAAATAAAATGGAGATTAAATTGACAATACGGGAGCAAAGTGTTAGATTGCAAACAAACATCAGATCACTGCTTTGAAATGTCACAGATTCTGGAGTACAGCTCCCCAAATTCCCAGCTAACATGGCCAACTGACCAGCAGTGGCCCCAAACATTCTATTTTTCTCTGACTGGTGTAGAAACCATTTACTTTGTTTCAGTTCCTACATAAACCTAGGTTGATCATTTGTATGGGTGGGGTATTGTTTTAAAGGTGAACACAATTTGCAGGCCTCATTTTTATCCATGATATGGTTTGCATAATGACAGAAACTGCCACTTAGCAGAAGTGATCAAGGAGCTCCAAACATCTGGCTACAGCTAATGAGCTGGAATTTCTCAGCACTCTTGGATGCTAATTGTGGTGGTCAAAGGTCATGGTGGAAGGCCATCAGCCCTTCTGCTAAATGATTTGCAGAAAATTCACTTCTCATATGAGACATTAATTCTTTCCCAATGGCATACAGAAAAACACAGGGTTAGATACGGTATAGCAATATCCTTGTACTTTCCCCCATTTCTTTAAAAAGAAATCTGTTTAGCTGTTATTAACAGCACATTCCAAAATCAGCAAACCACAAGAATTAGCTCTTAACAAAATACTCCACTGTTTCTTGCTTACCTATTCCCTAATTATTTTATTAAATCTCAGGTTTATGCTTTTTCCCTGGGATCCGGGTTTATACCTTAAAAGTGCTGTTCAGTTCCTTTATTATACAATGTATAGGGTTATATAACATTTTATGCGTCATCTTTGCTTCTGTTTACAAATCCATGGATCTCATGGCTTTTCATTTCCACTCCTTTTTAAATCAACAGATTCCAGCGATTAAGAGTGGCTTAAAATATAGGATAAAGACATAATAGGGAAATATGCCTTTGCTTCCTGAGAGAGGGCCTGGAAGGTGTTAGGATAGAGCCAGTGTGCTGCTCCACTGATCTAACCCTCCACGTCCCCAAAATTCACTGGAAGAAAGATCTGCTACCTTTTGGGGCAGTCTGCAGCCGTCCCTTTAAGCAGCAGGATAGGGCCAGGGCTGCCTCATTGGCAGACCCAGAAGCACCATCCCGCTCCTTCCCCAGGCCACGGAGAAGCGGCAAACTGCCGCTTCTCCGCGACCTCAAAGCGGGGTGTAGCGGGAGCCCTAGGTGCCCGCTACATCCCTCAAACCCTGGCTTTACCGAGGGGAGAAAGGGGCCACCGCTGCAGCTCCTTTCCCCTTGGGGTCCTTGGTGCAGCCGTCTAAAGGCTGCGCCAAGGACCAGGCCCAAAAAAGGAGCTCGATTTTTGAGCTCGTTTTGGCGCCGCTGAAAGGGCGCCCTTGGCACCCTCCCATGGCACCATTGCATCAGGCGTGCACAGCATTGCTTAAATGCTGCATGTGCCATGACAACATCATGGTACGTCCACATGGATGCCGCCATTTTAAAATGGTACTGTCCATATGCTTTAGGGTTAGGAAGGGTGCAAACGCTACACCCTCCCTAATCCTATTCATGCCACCCAGGTGCCCTTTAGTGCCCGTCTGTATCGGGCCATTGTCTTCATTCCCACCTTCAGCATTCCATTAATTGTAGATAGCAAAATGGAACATTCTGAGGTCATCGGGAATACGTTGAGGGAAGCCTTACTTTTCAAGGAATCTAAGCCTTTGTTGTTTCTTTAACAAATCCCCAACTAGACCCCAAACTCTGCCACCTATCACCTTCCATTGTGATCAATGGAATGGGGTGTGTAAGAAACAGGAAAAAAGACAAAATAGAAATGCATTCCACTGTTGCCACGATATAGTGAGCTGTATTAAGCTCATAGGGGCAGGGTGAATGAAGTAAATGTTCTACTATGAAATCCTATCACCATTACATACCGAGTCAAGATTGCTCTGTCTCTTATTATTTGAGATGTTATACAAAAGAGATTTACACATTTATTGAAAGCTGTCCTTTTTCAGTCGTTGAAATAGTCTATTTTGTTACCAACTATGCATAGACAAATGTTATTTTCAAAAGTTGAAAGTGAATCCCATCTGTGTATTTTCCCCTCTTATGATTATCATGGTTTTAAAATCATTATGATGTGTCTTGGGATATACATTTAATTAAGGTAATAAAAAAGTTTTTTTTAAAAAAAAATTGAAAATTATCTGCATATTTTGAAGGATAGGGATGGATTTTACTGCATCATACAAGATCATATTTGGTTCACTTCTAACAAAATAAAGATAAAGTTAGAAAAATAAATTTAGGAAAAGTATAGAAAAGAGACTGCATCAGATTAAAAACTAGTATCATCATAAAGCAAACTATAGACCATTGGTTCCCAACCTTTGGTCCTCCATTTGTTTTGGACTTGAGTTCCCAGAAGCCCTAACTAACTAACTTAGCCAACAGTCAGGAATTATGGGATCTTAAGACCAAAACATCTGGAGGATCAAAGGCTGGGAACCACTGATACAGACTAATGAAAACCTCATCTAGATGAAATGGCATAAAGCAGAAAATTAAAAAAGACATAACACATATATTCCATGGAAAAGAAGTCTGCAAGTGTGATGTAACCATAGAAAAGACCATGGGATCGGACCTTTTAACCCTCTTCAGTGTTCTCATTCATTTAGATAAGCATTAGAGGACTATTTGGGACTAACAAGGAGCAATTCAGCATTCTTCTCTTCAGTTTTGAAATAAGTTATTTGATTCTACTGTGTTTGGAAAAATTAGGGGAAGTTATTTTAAGGAATCAGAGCAGTGTCCAAATGCAGAGAGTTTTCCCACTAGTCAGTGATTCAATACTATTGAAACACCATTAAGAACCTTAAAGATGTTAACAGCACTGAGCTTTTTTATGTCTAGAGGAATTGGAGAAAAAGAAACAAAGATCTATATATTGGGCTTTCTAGATGGGCAGGAAAGTGTGACACAAAGTTGCCTTTTCCTGAATGCTTAGCAGCTGCACCACAGCCTTTAGATGGAGCTGCGCTGTTCCGCAGTTTTTAAAAAAGAAGCTGGGAAAACCAGCACCTTTTTAAAGGCGCTTCTTCTCCCCTAAAATGCAAAAAAAGCGTTTTCGTGGCACACTTTCCCTTTTTGTCATCTAAAGGCTAGAGTTTCATGCAGACATGAACACACTTCTTTTTGCCAATCTAGAAAGCCCCAATTGTTAAAATAAGAAACATATGGAGCTTATCGCTTGGGCAAATAAGCTGGTTTGCCTCTTCTGGCTTTAATTCTGGATCCAAGATGCCCCTGGATGTTATCATACCTAAATCAATTTAGGCAGGATGCCACCGCCCAGATGCATCCCAAGTCAAAACCTTGCTCAGCCGGCCAATTTTTTAAGTTGGAAGCCCCCAATTCCTAAAAAATGATGGCTGCGCGAGGCTTCGAACTGGGATGCATCTGGGTGGGGGCATCCCACTTAAATTGGTTGTGATTTAGGCATGATAACATCCAGGGGCATTCCGGATCCAGAACTGAAGGCAGAAGAGGTAAGCCGGCTTATTTGTCCAAGCAATAAACGCCATAAATAGGTGCTACTGATTAGTACCTAATATCTTCTCCCAAGATGATCATTGCAAAACAGATTACTTGTGATTATAACCTGACTGGCTGCTAATTTAGAAGACTCTAAAGGGAAATTATGTTCCAATTCATAAATAAAAGACTATCAGTAATCATATGAGTAGAGAGCCAGCATAGTGTAGTGGTATGTGCATTAGGCGATGACTCTGTAGATCAGGGTTTTTAGCCTGTTCAGGGATGGAAACCTACTGAATGACTTCGGACAAATCACACACCCTCAGCCCCAGAAAACCCCGCTGATAGGTTCAACTCAGGGTCACCATAAGTGGGAAGTGACTTGAAGGCATACAACAACAACAACAAAATACTATGAGTGTAAATTAGCAAGAAAAATAAAAACTTGGAAATAGAAATATTTTAAAAAGTGTGAATGTGATTATAATTTGCATCCCACTCCCACACAAAGGGTTTGCCCATGCCCACAGAGAAACAAGATTTTGGGGGCGTGACCAAAGCCAACTTATGGTCTGCTACTCCCAGCTTCTTCACTTCAATTTTGCCATCAAGTAATTTATTAGACTGGGCTAAGTGTTCTATTTTTCACCTTCCCCAATTTTAAGGGTTGTTTTTTTTTTTTTTTTTTTTTTTTTTGCTTGTATACCTGCCCATTTAGCCATATCTAATATTTTCTTGGTTTATCAGTGAAGAGGGGGCTTTTTCCATCATTGTTTATTATTATTATTATTATTATTAGCCTTTATTTATATAGTGCTATAAATTTACACAGCACTGTACAAACAATCATTTAATTAGACAGTTCCCTGCCTTCATTCTTACAATCTAAAGAGACACGACACAGAAGGAGAAGGGAGTGGTGGTGGAGAAGGGGATCAAATCCAGCAGTTCTTCACTCCCTCTGAGGCCTGGACCAAGGCGGATGAACTGGAGGGAGGGCACGGCTTCTTAACAACTAGTTAGGGCACAGCATCCTGGGGCAAAGAAGGGCAGTCACCTGGGAATGCTTCCCTAAACAATATAGTCGTTAATTTTGAAACTGGTTAGAGAAGTGATGAGATGCACATGTGGGGAAAGAATGGTCCAGGAGTGAGGGGCAACAAGTGAGAAGGGCTTCCTTTATATTTCATTGGCCTTCCCTTTACTCTGTTTTTCCCCTTGTTTGGCATCTTCTGGTTGGGAAGTTTTTGTGCACCTTCCCTCCCATGTTTTTCCCCCTTTTTTACCCTGCTTATTATTGGCCTCTCCCTCCATTCTTTTAGGCCCCATTTGAATATTATAGGCCCAGCAGCCTTTTGCGTCCCCTTTTGATTATAGTCCTGGCAGCCATTTTAGGCCCCTTTTGATTATAGACCTGGCATCTGTTTTAGGCCCTGTGGCCATTTTATATTGCTACACCTGCAGCCATTTTGATCATAGGCCTAGTGGCTATTTTATATTCCTGCACTTGCAGCTTGTTTAGAATAGGCCTGTAGCTTTGTGGGGGGACTTATACAATACAAGAGGGCCCCAGCTCTTCAATAGCAAGCGGACATCACCACTTTTAGATCTAATTGCCATGCAAAGCTGGGTTGGGCTGGATGGTTATTGGATGGGAGTCCACCAATAAATACAAGTGCTTTTGGCTTTTTATTTACCTGCCTGGGGCCAGCTGTCACAGTATCAGTGACAATCTGTGCTAGTCTGTTCATTCTTAAATCACTTTGTGACTTTTGCTGGGTGTTACCACCACAACACTTTCTGGATTATGTTTTTTATTATATTTTATGCTTATGTGGCACACGTATGTAGTTGTGGTTGTAATAGTCTGTCATTGTTATAGTCAATATGTTTTTTTCCCTCTCTTTTTGTTGTGTTTGTGATGTTTGTGGTGTTGTGATGATACTGAATAAAAATTAAAAAAAAAACCACTTTCTGGATTATTCCCAGTATCTCATAGGAGTTTATCACACGAGGGATTTCTCTCAATTTCGAATGGAGCCAATTCAAATTCACATAAATTTGCTAGTTTAGCGAATTTACGCGAATTCTACTTGCGTTTGGAATGTGTTCAGAATGACTTCCCATTTCCCAAAAATGATCCCCCATTGCCCGAAATTGCATGAGATACTCTAATAGACAATTACGTGAAACACCATGATTGCGTTTGGAATGACTTCCCTTTTGCCCAGGATTGCGTGAGATACACTCATACGCAATAACATGAAACCCCATGATTGCATTCAGATTGTCATTGCATTATACCCCCAAATTCGGTCGTATGATAAACTCCAAAGACATTTGAAGATAATCCATTGTCTGAATTGTGGTGATTTTACTCTTAGCATTTTCATCCTTAGTGCTTTATTGTGGTTATTAATTAGCTGATTTACTTACATTTTGCACACCTGTCAATTTGTTCTGCTTGGCTATGCCACCCAGCAAAAGAAAGGGAAGTAATAAGGACAAAGGTCCAGCCATAAAGGTTCCTAAATGTCCCTTAGTTGAACCTTATTCATCTAGTAATGATTTGCTAGTGGAAGAAATGTTTTCCAGGATTAAATCCCTGGAGAAAACACAGAATAGCTCTAGGGTTATTCCTTAATATTCTCAACTTCCTAGGGTTGCTTCTAAGTGTACTAGATACAAATAGTTGTTTAATGAAATGAAATCTCGTATCACTGTTTTGGAACAGGAATGTGTTCAGATTGCTGCTCAGGTGTCCACGTCATTGGGTGTTGAGGTCATGCCATAACCGGACACAGATGTCACACCTCTACCAACTGTACTGCCATCTCCATCAGGTGAGTCAAGCACCTTATACAGCACTCCTGTTGTGGGATATTAGTGGCCATGGGGGTGCCTGGTTATTCACAGCAACAAAATCATTCATTTCCAAAGGAAAGAACAACTGTACCACAAGCTACGCAAGCCCCACAGTGGCCACTAGCCCCACCCACTTGGAGAATGTGCCCTGGCTGTTCCATGACACCCCCTCACTTACAACCTGTGACTTAAGCGAAGGGTACCACAACATAGTAGCACACTCTGCCATTCCCTACAGTGAGTTGTCCCTTCTTCTAGGGCACCAGTTCTCAACTTGTGGGTCATGATCCCTTTGAGGTCAAATGACCTTTTCACAGGGGTTGCCTAAGACCATGAGAAAACACACATTTCTGACGGTCTTAGGCAATGATTTTATGGTTGGTGGTCACCACAACATGAAGAACTGTATTAAAGGGCTGTGGCATTAGGAAGGTTCAGAACCACTGCTTTAGGGAATCACCTTCTCCAGTCTACCATAGATAAGATACTCAGGGATGAATATGTAGTTATCTTTTCTCTACTCTACTGGGAAATGGAAAAGAAAGATAAGGAGGAGCTTGATGACAAAGATAAAATGGCCAAAGGTTGAACACAGCTTTATCAAGTGGTTGGAGTTCACCTGTCTGAACTAGCTAATTCTATTTTCTTAACCTATGACAGGGCATTAAAGGTATTTTGGATGCCTTGGTGGGAGATAGGGACTAAGCAGACACTTGCCCTGTATCTTTGGCTTGATTTGAAAGAAATTTGGATTTTGGTGAATGCCTAGGACACCATTTGGGTGGAAGGGAGGTCTACGGAACCACGTCTTTGGGCCTTGGGACCTTGGAGGTGAGGAAAGAGACACCATGGAAGTGAGATCCATGAAATATAAGCTCCTCTTTTTAATTCTTGGCCATTTAAAGAGGCATTTTCATTTTCAATGCTGCAGTGCAACTGTGCAGTTTTTTAAAGCTCCCAAACCCTAGCTCCAGCCCTAATCCAAACCCTAGGCATGCACAGTAGGGACTCTGGGATGCTGTAACTGTTATGCAACTGTGCATAAAATGTCAATTCATTCATAAAATAAAGATGTTTATTCATAAACTTAAATTGTAACAGATTTAATATCTTTAAGGGGGGATGGATGCAGTTTGTTTTATTGATGTAATAGTATTTTAATGTGTAAGCCACCTCAATTGATCTCAAAGGGGTGGGGTATAATAATAATAATAACAACAACAACAACAACAACTATTATTATTATTATAAAATAAAGGAGCTCATTCATGGTGCACCGATGCAACTGTGCACTTAAAAAAGGGAAGCAAAACCACAATGGTAATTTGACAGATCTTCATAACTGCACAGTTCATGTGTGATGTACCTGCACAACTGCGCAGTTCGGAGCTGGCAATACAATTGCCTGTATGATGTACTGGTGCAACTGCGCAGTTCGCAGCCAGCAACAACAACAACAACAAATTAAAGGTTTGGTGCAGCCAAAAGCCCTGTTCATTGCCACCAGTGCAGCTGCTCCACCTGTTTTTCTAGCTTCCAAGGTAGTTGCTGAGCAACAGAAAAGACTTCAGATAAGTTGTCTTCAGACCTCCTCAGTGTAGCCACCCTATGCCTTTTTATTACAGATCTGGGGCTTGCAGTGTAGCTGCTAAGCATTAAGGAAAAGGCGACTTCATGTCTCCCTTTCCTGCCAATCTAGAAAGCCCCATAATCCACAAACTCTGTACCTTTGAAAGACTGTAACAAAGGCTGTAACAAAAAGTTGTAAACAACTATTCTTGGAAATGTGGAGCTTTTTCAATGAAACTTTTTATTACTCTTCTGTTCTTCAGATGTGGATAAAAATTTCCATAATAACCCAATGGTCACAGATGGAATATACAGACTACTAAATAGTGTAAAATCTATAAGAATAGCTAAACTGAACTTCCAGATACATAAGTACATCTAAACATAACATGATGGGAAGCAAAGGCAAGGGTGAGTTAGGATGGTTTAGATACTAAGAACTGTAAGCAAATAAAAATACCGACAACGGTTGCAACTTGAAGGAGTTTGTGGAGTTCAAGGAAGAAGAATCAACATCAGTAAACAGCTATTGAGACACTCAAGCCTAAAAGGAGACTTTGGGGTCTGGGCAGAGGGAGACTAACAGACCCAAGAGAAGGATGGTATCTTACCAGTTTTGAACGTAAATTATTGTTGTCATTTTTGCTTGAATTCTGCTTCTTGATCTCTCTCTCTCGGTATGTAAGAAAGAGTGTTTGTGTATGTATGTTTAGCATCTCTAGTTCTATCCATTTATTTACAAGGCATGTTCAAGCAACAATTGTCCCTCTGGCTCCAGTTCCATCACTCTCCTTATGTGTAAACTAGAGTGATGAAACCTTTATTTATTTATTTAGGAGTATTTACAACCCACTCTTCAGCCACAAAGGCTGTCAGAATGGTTTACAAATGGTTAATTAAACAATTCCCTGCCTTCAGGGTTACAATCTAAAAAGAAATGATACAAAAGGAGAAGGGAATGGCAGAGGGGAAGGGGATCAAGTCCAGATAACTTCTCTCCTTCTGAGGCCTGGACCATGGCAGATGGGCTGGAGAGAGAGATCTCCTTGTTACTCTGGTATAGGCCTGGTGGAATTGACCTTTCTATCTCCCCATCTGAGAACAAACTACCCTTCTGTGTGCTAGGTGATCAGAACTACTAAAAATCAAGGAGGGACAGGGCTACAATGTTCTGTTCATCTCTTAGCATGTTATTCAACATGCTTTGCAACCACATGAATAAGATTCCTGTTCAGGTCTAATTTCTCCTTGAGAATGCAAAGATTTAAAATGAGCATTTTGCTCATTACAGACAAAGGGAGGGGTATTTAGAATTCTCAGTGAAAGCACTCCAATATATTACCAGACTACTGTTCGCAGAGTTCCATAGGCTGTAGCCATTGCAGTTAAGGTGGACTAATAATACTATAATTCTGTATTATGAATAGGCCCTTAACAACTTCAGGCTGCTGTTGGATCATTTTACTTAATGGCTCAAATTATCTTTACCAGATTAGGCTGGAATCCCAGCTACAGTCCTATTAGTAGCAATCCTTATGTTTAACCTCGTACTGGAATGAAAGTGATGGACTTCATGAATCCAGAAATTTAAAGAAGTGCTTGAACTACAGTTGATGCAAAATATGGCAGCTGCTGATGAAGGAGAAGTTGCATGTTATGCCAAATCTGTTTACAAAATTCTTGGAGGAAGGGTGCCCTGGAAAGCAAGCTAACAGAGCTATCTACCCCAAGTGTGTGTGTGCGTGCGTGCGCGTGCACACACCCACACCCATATATGTGCATGTGATGCAGTTCTACAGATCTAGCACAATAATATGTTTTTGAGAGAGCACGGTTAAATGTTGCTGAAACATACTGTTGGTTTATGCTAACATGTTTTCTCCTTCCCCCATTTCTTCAGTTTCTTAAAGACTGAGAAATTTCACTGTGCTTTATGTACAAATGTTTTGGAAGAATTATAGGCAAACAATATTTTATGTATACCAGTGAAGGATGGCCACTTAAGGGGTTTTAAAGAGTCATATTAATTCTTTGGGTTTTCTGGAAGATCAAAAAGAGATTTTTCAAATTATTTCCATGAGAAGCAGCAGTCTTCAGAAGCAATGCCATTTGCTTTCAGACAGGAACTGATTTTCCTTTGGATATAAATGTGCAAAACCTCAGTCAGGATGCAGAACAGCCAGTAAAAGAGAAACTTCAAAAAGACCCTTAGAAAGGGAAAACTGCATGAAAGTTCACAGTAATTTCAGAATAAAGTTCTGAAAAGAAAAAGGGCTTTGAAACTTGAGTCGTCAATTTGCAATTTCTGGGCTACTGTTCATCTACAATGCTTCTCTTCAAACTCTCTTTCTTTCTTTCTTTCTTTTTCCATGTTCTTTCTTTTTTAACTTTAACTTTCACTCAGATTAAGAAAAGAAAGAAAAATTAGACTTCAGATGTTTTCTTTTCTGCCCAATCCCACCATATTTGTTACTTATACACCAGCATATTGATGTTGTGTAGATTTGGGCTATTCTACTTGCAGATAATGAACATGCAGAAAATAATTTATCTGTAACTATAAATTTCTATATTTACAGTACACACAAAAGTGACAGACGTGATATTTAAAAAAGGAAAGGTATCCATGCTGGTCCATGAGGGGATAACTAAATCCACAGTTGGGCATTAGCCTAATTAAATAAAAGACCTCAAAGGTGTACCAGATTTTCCAGAGTGCCTCATCAGACTATGACTCAGAAATGTTGTAAATGGGAAGGAAGTATGTAACTATTAAAATTTTACCAGATTTTGCATCTAAAAGGATGCAAGTACTGAAAGTAGCCATATGTTGTGAGGATTGCCAACACCAACTTTGGGATAAGTTCAGCATTTCCCCCCAAGTGTAGACAAGCCCCCATGTGCATCAGAAATGCCCCATGCACATCACAAACACTCAATGCATTTCACAAGTGGCCAATGGGCATGAAAACTCTCTAATGGGCACAAAAAGCACAAAATTTGCATCAGAGCACTCTTGTCAATGCTGGGATGTGCATCTGCACAGTTCATTCACATGATTTCATAGCATTTCTGCTATGTAATTATGGATTTGTAAAGTCATCAAACATGTATTTTCTAAATCCTCCAGCAGTTTTTACACTGTTTCTTCTGTAATTCTTTATATATATAGTAGCTAACAAGTCAAAATGAATGAGGACAGTGAAAATGAAAAGGAGACAGAATAGGCAGATATTCTGGAGAAAAAAGGCTTGAGAAGATGCAGTGTATCCAATGATCCTGCTGCTGCCAAGTGGAGGTTAAGGAAGGCATAATACACCAATGCTGAAGGAAAGCTTTGCTGGCTGAACCCTTTCACTTAAAATGTCGTAGATGACACTGTTTATCTCCAACATATACTTTCTCTCATTGGCATCCCATGTAGACCTTCATCTGATTCTAGTAAACATTGGTTTGCTACCATATTAAGTAAAATCACCCCTTGAAATAAGGTGCAACAGATTGTCTCTAGCAACTAGTATGATTTGGTTGTGATGTTTAGATGGGTCTTATCTCTTGGACTGCAGTCCCAAAATACCTACCAGTGAATAGACCCTGCTGAAAACAGATGGGCTTACTTTTGAGTAAAATTCACCAGCATCTTAATATTTCTGAAGGGGGTAAAGCAGATTTTTCCTCCTTTTCCCCCTTTTTTCTTTGTACGAAAGATGTGGTCATCCCTCCTTATCACCATAAGACAAAGCCTTCCATCCTTCCATATTCTTGTTAGGTGTTTTTTAATTAGTTTCAACTAAAAATCATCTATTCACTCAATGAAAGGGATCATATTTTAGTAATGAAAAAGTTTTAAAAATTTTTTCCATGTAGAGTGCAAATCTACCTGGAAACAAAGCTGCATGCTTGAGTGTAGTACACGTGCATGTGAGAAGAAAGCAGAGCTTGCAACTTTGTTTTGAACAATTCTTTATTATTAATTGTTTATTTAGAGTGTTTATATTTGACCCTTTAACCACAAAAGTTCCAGTCAAATAATATATAAACGTAGCCAATGAATTTTGGTTATAATATATAGATGGATAATTGGAAAAATATGTGGTCAAAGGAATTGAAATTTATACTGTGCTATGCTCTTAAAGATAATTTATATAAAATGATGTATCATTGCTATATGATTCCAGGGAAACTGTTTAGAATATATAAGGATATTTCTATTGTATGTTGGAAATTTGAGCGACAGGAGTGGACATTTTATCATATTTGGTGGACATGTAAAAAGACTTTTGAAAATGGAATGAGATGCACATATTGATGATTTCAAAGATTATTACTCAATTAAAACACTACCCACTATGGCGGAATGGTTATTGAAACTGATTTAGCAGAAATTGACAAATTGTCTGGTTTAGTTAGAGAAACTTTGCTAGTAGCATTTCTCAAAGACTGGAAACCCTTTATAAACTTATTTCTGGAAAAAAGAAAATGACTTGATAACATTTGGTTTTTATTATTAGAAAAAATATATCATTTAAAGAAGAGAATATACTGTAATTTGTTAAAGAGAGCAGTATGAATAACTACATATGGAAAGAAAGATCCTGGGATTTGTAGTTTGGTGAGGTATTGTACCTGGTCTATCTGATCGCCCCAGTGCCTTACTAAACTACAAATCCCAGGATTCTATAGGATAGAGTCACATCAGTTAAAGTGGTGTCAAACTGCTTTAATTCTGCAGTGTGGATAAACCTTGGTTCAAAACTACAAAACTGATATATTTGTATTAAATTGTATTTCCCACCCATTCCCCAATACTGCTATGATTTTTTCAATCATAGCTATTTGTGATGATGCTATAAAAGGGTAGTGCTGTATTGCCACAGGGATATATTTTGAGATGACATATATTTAGAATTAACTTTATTTTCAAAGGTGTAGACATCTGAAGCAGAAATTAAAACAAAATGTTTGTTTTAGAAGAAATGAAGTGTCAAGCAATGCAGGACAAAGTGTCCTGGCACAAAACAGTAGCAGCTGGAACAAATAAGTAATTCATACAATTATCCTACAATAGACAGTAGAGACATTATCCTCAAATAGACAGCTATAGCAGTTAAATCAGTGTCAGACTGCATTATTTCTACAGTACAGACGTAGCCAAAGTCACAACAGGAGCAGAAACTGGAGAATATCCAATGGAATCTGCAGAAGAAACAACAGATATGTCTCAAGGTGTTCAAATGACAGTTGTTTTATTAGTAGAAAAGTCTGAAACATTTCAGCCTGGGTCTACTCTCTAAAGGCCTTCTTTGGGGCAGCTATCTAAAATCATAAGAATATGTGACAAAAAGCATTCTAAGAATGAAGAGCACAAACACACATGGGAAAACATTCTGATTTGTGCAACTAGACCCACAGGACATCATCCCTGTGGACATAGTGTCTATTCAGTTACATTTCCAAGATGATTGAATTCATGGACAACAATAACTGACAAAAAACATATTTTGCACCACTTCACCACTTGCAACAGAAGTTTTGTTATTTATGACATACAGTGCAAGTGTCAAAAGGTTTGCGTGGGGAAAACAAATAGATCTCATAAGGGATGACCTCTTGACCTCCTTCCATTCTTGTAAAATATTTCAGAGTCTTCACTTTCCCTTTCCCTTTTATACAGATACATCCATGTGCCATTGAATGTTGTCTATATTTTTTTCTGGCACCTCCTTGGAAGCTATAAAAAGCCTTCAGCCTTTGCTCACATGTTTTCACTTGTCCAGTAAATAATTTGAAATCTCTTGGTTCAGAAATTTCTGAAGTTTGATTCTAAATAAATATGTACAGGCCACGGGCAATGTACCATTGTAATAATGATTTTCTGTAATGTGATATTATGAATTTAAATGGTAGAATAACAGAATCACACGAATGTACAACTAAGGTATTCCCAAAAAATGGATATCCAGTCTCTGTTCAAAGTCTTCCAAAGAAAGAGAGTGCACTGCCATCCATATCAGTCTATTCTACTTTTTTTCCTTCCAGTTTGAGTCCATTGGTTCATGTCCTAGTCTCTGGAGCAACAGAAAACAAGGTTGCTTCATTTTTTGCACAAAAGAACCAGAAACTAGGGACTGGCCAATGTAATCATTTTATGATTTTAGCATGGACTCACCAGAGATATCTCTCCCAGGCTTCTGCTCATCACCAAAGGGCTAGACTGTTTAGTACTATTTCTTTATTTCTTTTTTCTCCCTTTGCATTTCAGACATATGTAAAGCTTTAAATCTTTGATCTTTGAATATTTGCTTATCTCTTCATTTAAACACAATCCTTTCCATTTGGATACAGTCTACAATGGGAACATGGAGGGGTTGAGGCCAGCAAACATCCTATATCTTGTCCTTTTCCTGAATTATCTTATAAAACAATCCAGTAATACATAGTGAGCCACATTTTGCTCATCTCAATATAGAGAGACATTCATCACTTCACTGTTACTACAGCACTGGTTTTGATTAATTGCAAAAATGTTAGTACAAGAAAAACAAATTAAATTACTCTCTATTAAAAATATTTTCTCTTTCCCTTTTCTTGAGTATTGATTCATCTTCTTTATTGTAAATGCATAAAGTCATATTTTGCTTGTCTTATTAATCATTAATAAATCTGTCATATATCCCCACAACACCCTGCAAGCAGCTGATGTAGATCAGTCACTTCATCTAGGACTTATAGACCAATTAAGTAATTATGTCTAAAATGGCAATTATCCCCCTTGATGCAAAACAGAGATGTCTACAAAAAGCATCTGTATGCTTAGAGCTGGAATGTCAAGAAATATACAACAAACAGCTGTTTTATTCATCTCTTTGGCAGTAATGAAATATACACTTTTGAATATTGAAACATTTCCTAACAGCAGGCTAGTCATTTCTTACAAGACAGGATTTTAATAGACAATAAGTCTTATAATTCTAACAAATGTTCACAAATCTCCTTCCCCTCACAAACAAACCTTCTGCATCTAGTGACAAAAACTGAATGACACCTTTTAAAATAAAATAAAAATACTTCAGAAATTTGAACAGTCTACAGAAATTATTGTATAGTAAGATTTGTTCAATTTAATTATAATGGCTGCTATCCTATACCACAGATGTAGTTATGAATGCATAACTACATATTGTCCCCTGACCTGACTTACCAAACTACTTTAACAGACAGCTGCTGCACTGAGCATCAAAGTTCAGTTTGCTGAAAATTGGAACACAGCAAGATAACATTTCCAGAACACCACCACCAGTGACGTGTGGCATGGTGTGCAGTTGCCACAGGGATCTTTAGGATTCCCCATTTTTAAAGAGTACAGTGATTTCAGTCAGATAGAAGCAGTGTAGTAAAAAGATGTGCTTCTCCTAATCCAAAGTAAAAACTGTTACACTGTCGTGGACCTATAAATAATTTAACCAAAAAAAAGTTATTGTTACTCAATGAAAGTATCATGTAGCTTTCTCTATGGTGTGTCATAGTTACATAAGAAAAGAGCAGTATTATGGTGACTATAAGTAATAGGAATTGCAGTCTAAATCATTTCATAAAATCAGAGATCTGGACAGGACCACAAGCACCATCTAATTCAACATTCTGTCATGCAGAAATATACAGGTAAAGCATTCCCAAAGAAATGGCCATCCAACCTGTTTGAAGACCTCCAAATAAGGAGAATCCACCACCCTCTGAGGCAGCACACTCTGCTGTCTTACCATCCAAAGACTTCTTATCGGTGTTTTGATGGAATCTCTCTTTTTATCATGGAATTTCTCTTTTTATCATTTGAATCTATTGGCCCATATATTTGGAGCAGCAGAAAACAAGGGTGGTTCACCTTCTGCATAACATCTCTTCAGAAATTAAAAGATGTCCCATGTCATCTCTCAATCTTCTCTTCTCCAAACCAAACATACCTCATCTTAGTAGCCGTTCCTCACAGGGCTAGATTTCAGGCATTTTAACATCTTGAATGCCTTCCTGTGGACATGTTTGAATTTGTCAATTTCCTTCTTCAACTGTGGTGCAAATATTTGGATGACACCAGATTGGGGAAGCCTGCCATAAAAATGTAATGTTTTGCCTGAGGTTTGGCAGTACGTATAGCCAAATTAAATTGATTTGGATCCACTGCTTTTCAGTTCTCTTGACTCTCAGGATGCTAATGTGTGAAACATGTCATATGTTTACTTCTGTGCGCACTAGCTCTGAGCAATGCAAATGAGGATATTTTAAATATATAATTTTTTGCATCTTCTTCTGTGATAGCTGAAAAAGTGTGCATTAGGCTTTTATCTCTTTCACTCAGAAAGCTTCTTGCTGTGATTCAAGGAATGTTTCATAGTCCAGTGGGAATAGGGAGTGCTTGTAAGTCTATAGAGTCAGCTGAAGGTGAATATAGAGTCAAATGTGCAAATAAAACTATCTTTCCCAGCCACTTGCTTCATCTGAAAGTAAAAACTTCCTAAAAGGCATTTCAAAATCACTCATAGGAAGATTATTTTGAAAATATATTTTCTGTTTGCTTCCACATTTAAACCCCCTTTTCAATTAGTTTCCACCTTATTGTTTATCAAAGTAATATTGCAAGTTTTATAGAATATCCTCCTACAAGCATAATTTACATTCACCAACGCTGGTTATGACATAGAATTTGATTTCAACCCCATTTCAAAGAAGTGGCTTTAAAAACTTGGTTTCAATATAAATAAGTAACATCATGTAGGGCTTAAAGGTAAAAACTAACACTTTGTAATTTCCCAGAAACTAATTGCCAGCCAGTGAAGTGGTATTAATATTGGTGTAATATGGTCTCTCCTAGATGTACCAGTAACCAATCTGGCTGCCATATTTTGAACTAATTTAATTTGCTTAACTTAATACAGAGATAAACAAACAAACAAACAGCTTCATTTATATACTGCTTCATACTACCTAAGCAGTGTCTAAGTGGTTTGCAACTGTAAGCTACTTGCCCCCAACAACCTCGGAAGGATGCAAGCCTGAGTCAAGCTTGAGCCCTTTTGTTGGTCTTGAACTTGCAACCTGATGGTTTTGAGTGAGTGGCTGCAGTACAGGCATTTAACCACTTCGCCACCAGGGCTCCCAATGTGCAGTGAATTCCAGAATTCCAGTCTTGAGGTTACCAGCACATGCACATCATCTTTAGGTCCTCTAATTCTAGACAAGATCACAACTGGCAGAACAGGTGAAGTCAATAATAAGTACTCCTGATGGCAAGGGTATCAATAGGGTTGTTGTCATCCAGTGCATTAATTTATAGTGCCACTATTCCTGTACCAGACCATAGTGAATAAAGAAAAGGGCACAACCACTCAATTTACCCCCACACCTACTGAGCAGTTGGCATGGGGCAAAAAAAAAAAAAAAAAGGAAGGTGTCATGCTGACAGAAAATTGAAGCAGTTATCAAGAGTTTACGACACAACATAGCCAGTGGCATTGGGTAGAGGATAGGGAGCATGAACAACTGAGTTAGAAGGAGGAGGAGGAGCAGGAGGAGGAGGAGAAACTTTTCTCTGACCCAAGAGATTGAGAGAAAAAAGTGGTGGGATGATTCAGTGCTTTGTCCTATTTCTGCTTCCTCCACCTTCTGTCTCAGCTCAGTTGGAAAGAGAAAACTACTGAAGGGCATTCCAGTGTCCACTGGGTGGATGTATGCCTTGGAAGGGAGGGAGGGGATAGACTCCTCTTCACAGCCCCCTGCCAGCTTCCATCTGCCAACCTCAAGCCAGAGACCATTAGCAGAAGGAAGGCTGGGGGGGGGAATCAAGGGTTGTTGGAGGCTGGTGCAGCCAAATTTGAATGGAGCCATTAGGAAAGACTGGGAGAGGAGAGAAAACTGCAGTTCCCTTCTAGAGAAAGAAGCTGCTGCCCAAGTATCCCTGAGGGGAATTACCTGAGGGGTATTCAGAAGCAAAGGACTGAGAGAATGACTGTCCATTAGCCAGAAGGGGATTCATCTGGGAAAAGGGAAAGGGATTGGAGGAGGAACTGATGCCTACAAGTCTCAAGCGCCATCCTTGGAGTGGGGAATGGAGAAGGGGGCGTTGGCTTCCACAGACATGACATGATGAAGATCATGCCAGGAAGAAGCACTTGGCAGGGGAGTTGGCTTTTTCATTAGTTTAAGCAGGATTATTTCAGAAGAAGTGGGTAAGCGGCATGCCCCTCTTGCAAACACTGAAGGAGAAAGGAAAGGCTTTCTTTCGACCCTTTCAGAGTCGATGGCCATCCTGGTCCTATACCTGTCAGAATGATCCCCCTGCCTTTTCTTTCTCAATGGGCCCCTTTGGCTGTTGGGAAGAGCAAGTGGTGTTGTCCATCATTCCTTCCCCCTGAATCCCCTCAGGACTGAAGAATGTCTAAAAGGAGTAGGTGTCAGATTAGGAGAGCTCCATCCCCTTCCAAGATGTAGGGCACTGGCAAGATTTTAAATGGATGAGTAGCTGATGCCACCCTAAACTGCAGACACAGTTTCAAGGGCAGTGTAACTTCATCTAGAACTGGTTGGTATACATCCAAACCTAGGTTAGGGCTCTTGACAATAAGCTTCTCCATCTTGTCTGGATTCAGTTGTTTCCCAAGGCTTCATTCAGCCTTTTTAAGGAAGCAAAAATATTCAAATATCAAATATTTGATTAAAATATCAAAGCCAAGCCTGTTATAAATGTGCTTTTTTCTAACTATACTTACCTAAGAATTGAGACTGATTCCCAAAAACAACAAACACATAGTTTTAAAAAATAAAAGTATACTAGTGGTTTTAATCTATATATACATAAAGACTATAATCTAATCTAGCTAGTTAATAGTTCAGGTAAAAAGAAATATTTATCTCAACATCTTACCAAAGAAAGTTGAAAGATCAAGAAGATGGAAACACAACAGCTCAGTTGAAAATATTTAGAGAATATTTGTTAGTCCCAAAGAGGGAGTGGCTTAAGTAACATGGTTAGTTTGAATGAGAAAGGGGGGAGAGAGGGAAGAGAATGCAAAAATCTTCCAGTAAGTTGGAAGTTTTTTTGTCTTTTTCTTCATCCGGCCCATTACCTCCTCCGGGCATTCATATTAAAGAAGATGTTCAAAACATAAAGTAATCTTGCAGAGATCAAACTTTACATAATACTTTAGAGATCAAGTTTTGGATTATATTACAGGGAAAACTTTATCACTTGATATAAGGGTAGAGTGTAAAAGTCAAAACTTTTTTGGCAAGTGTGCCACATGCCTAAGCCTACATGACTTGTGACCCACCATACAAAAGCATCTAACCAATCATATGTGATGGCTAACTATGGTTACAGTTAAGTTCCTGTTTTTGCTACTGTTTCAGAATTGCAAAGACAGAGGGGCTGCTCATAGCATAGGATAAATTGTGATAGAGTGTGAGTCTAAGGGTCACAAATTGTGCAGGAGGAAGGAGAACTATAGTCCTGGTCTATGATATAACCAGTACTAGTATATACATTCCAGTAAACCACCTGCAGCCAATGCCACACAGTTGTCATCTATAATCTTTACAATCCTTACTACCATGTGCCCCCAGAAGAAAACAACTGCAGTGAAATAAGGTCCTTGTGGAAGAAATGGTTTCATCTGGATCAAGCTTTAGGAGTAAATAAATAAAATAAAGTAACCTCTACGATCACTTGACAGTTTACTATAGGGAAGAATTGCCCAACAATGTGATAAATCTGAATTTTGAAGCATGAATAGGACCATCCAACAAGTGTTCCCCAAAGAAAATTAGATACCATTCAACATCTTGGCTTTAGTTATGGTTATTTCTCAAGCTTTGGAGAAAAGAGAGGAAAAACATTTCCAGATATTTGAAGTAGAATTCTCCCACTGGTGTAATAACCATAAAGATCTTGATAGCTTTATCATGAATCCTTCAGGTGCACTGTAGGACAATACAGCTAAAACACATTGCTCTTTTAAAGAAAATTAAATCAGTTTACTATAATTCACATAACTTTTATGTATTTTGATAACTGCAAACTGTATTTTTCTTGTTGTTGTTTTGTGTCTTCAAGTTGTTTCTAAACAGATACAAAGGGAACAGGTATCATTCCTTCTGTAAAACCCACAGGATTTCAATGTCTTCCTATATGTTTGAAGAAATCTACCTAAATCTATAAGACTCATTGCTGCAAATTGCTGAGGCCAGTCTAAATACCATTTTTATACTGAAGAAATAAACTATTTCTTCATTGTTCTGGTCAAACCATATTGAAAGCATATGTGAAGAATTAATGCTGACTATCCTTATCTTCAGTATACATGTTACCAATGCTCCTTCCACAACTGTCTCTGTATTTGACATAGGAATGTAATTCTTTGCTAATTTTCTATCTGAAGAAAGCAATTGTAGCAATTTTCTTCTGACTGTTAAGGAAGTTTTCAAAAACCTCACAGTATTTGAGAACTATTCCTAGTTAAGACTTATTCTGTGCAAAATTACATACTTTTTTGTGCAGGAAACAACATTTAATTATGTGCAGAAAAAGCTGTTTCCTCCACAGAAATTGTGAATTTTGCACAAAATCTCATCTGTGCAGATTTTTCCTTGCTAGGGCTTCCCATCACTCTAGAAACACACCCCTGCACCCTTTTAAAATATGGTTTTGAACTTAATTTCCCACCCTAATTTGGTAGCAGTGTGAAGAAGTCCTATGGTGGTAACTACATATATGTGTAGTTGATGTCATCATGGAGGATAAATTGCCAAGTGTACTGCTCCAAGTAGGACTGAGCAATTCTGTCAAGGTCATTTGTTGTTAGCTCTTCAGTCTGACACAATTGAATTCATTGTATGCACTTTGTGCATCAATTTACAATTTTTAAAATTTTGCACAAAAAATATGTATATATACATTTATTCCAACATACTCATTTTTTCATGTAATTTTTTAAAAATATGCATTATATGTGCATTTTTAAAAGAAAATACAAGCATTTCCTGCACTCCCTGGGCCAAAGAGAATTTGGCCAGGATCCTGGTGGTGTAACATAGGTGGTGATAGTAGGAAGAAAAGGCCAAAGGCACAGTGTCCATGAAGACAGTAAGCAACTGAAACTAGCAGGTTTTGTCAGGCTTTTGTCTTCACTAATAAATCACCCTGGAAAAAGCATAGCACACCAACAGATATCTATGAGCATAGTGCACCAACAGATTTCTAACCAAAGTATGTAATTTTCTCTGATGTGTATATTTGGTGCCCATATCTTTCCTCATATACACATTTTAAAAAAATCTTGACTCAAGTTCAGCTGTTGGGATTCATTCTGGTTCATTGATCATGAAGGAAATTAGGGTTTGTTTGTTTTTTCTCAACAAAATACAAACCAAACAAAAGCTATAATCCTGTTGGTCAAACCGAACCGAAGTAGACCATTTAGTCAATTGTTAAAGGATGGGCAAACACACAGTCAAATCCAGTTTCTTTAATTGCTGTAATAGTTAGGAGTAACAATATGATTTAGGCCAAAATGTTCACCCTTTCCTATCCATAAGGCTGCTAATTGAAAAGTTAAATTAAGTGTTATTTACTAACAAAATTCTTATACCAAATAGGATAACTGGTCAATCTAGTTTAATGACTGGGAGTGATTCTTCAAAGTTTCAGGCTAGACTTTCTCCTGGCTATACCTGAGAAAAAGTATTCACCTTAGGATCTTTGATATGTACAGTAGCAATAGCAATAGCAAGTACATTTCTATACTGCTTATCAGTGCACTTAAGCACTCCCTAAGTGGTTTACAATGTATGTAAGCTAATTGCCCCCAACAAGCTGGGTACTCATTTTAGCAACCTCAGAAGGATACTAATCTGAGTTGACCATGAGGCCCCGGCTGGTATTGAACTCACAACCTTGTGGTTTTGTGAATGAGGGCTGCAGTACAGGCATTTAACCACTGCACCACCAGGGCTCAGTACATGCTCTACCACTGATTTCACTTACTTATTATTGGACATTTGGTCCATTAAGGAGAAAATTATGATTAAAAATTGCTTGCTTGCTTCCTCTCAAAAAGGACCTCCTGAGTAGCAAACATCAAAATTGTTTGAATTTTATACTGCCTTTTTGAAATAATCTTTGATTTTTTTTTATTTTGTTAGATGTGTACCACAAATTGGTACCATGCTTTCCTTTCCATGAACTGGGACTTATGAATAGTTGCTAAGCAATGTTTTTGTCTTCATTTTGTACAATCAGGAATGAGTGATATTTTTATATTGCTGTGTGTTTCTTTTTCTAAAATATGAACTTTCCAAAATTTGAACAATTATTCATAAATTCAATGAAAAGACCTTGAAAACTTGAAAAATTTCAAATACAGAAGAAAGTAACTTGCAGATTTACTGGTGGGCCTTTTTTGACTAGAATCCTGTTGAAACAGTAAGCTAGTTGGATTGTTTGTTTGTTTTATATCAACAATAATATAGTTTCTTCTGCTCAGTAACTGAGAGGGGTGACTTAGTGTCCCAAAAGTGGTAGCTTTCTTTGTCCGCTTCCCCATCACAAGAACACCAATATTTGGGACACTCCTGATGCTGCCCTCATCATTTCACCACTTGCTGCCAATGGCAAAGATGTAGTTATACAACCCAACAAAATATCAAGTTTGGGATGCTTGGCTCTTAAAAGTCTGCCCTTGAATCACCTTGTATTCAGTTATATTTGTGCCACAGCAGTAAACCATATATAAAATATTACATTGCATCTTTTTTTTCCCAGATCATCAAATTTCTTTTAATAAGTCAGTTACAAAGGCTAATTTAAAAGTTATCAACCTGAATACAAACCCCAAGTCAAGGGATCATTATAGTAAATAAAGGAAACTTTAAAATATGGATAAAATTAATGTGGCTTCTGAAGAAAAGATGCACTAGCAAGTTAATTGCTTGAATAAAGATATGACAGTGAACACTTGGTAGAAATATTCATCTCAAAAATGTTAAATAATACCTAAATATTATGAGTCTGTACATGACTAACCAAGTTCCTTTTATCTCTAAACCAGAGGATGAGATATTTGGATCCCTATTATAAAAAGAAAGAATAAAGTATTGTTGTTGTTTTTACCTTAGCACATTTGGACACCTACTTATTCCTTCAGCAACAAGTGTCATAATGTTTCTGATACAGGGCACATCAAACAGTAGTTTGTTTCTTATTAATGTATTTACAGTTTTTGGCCCCAGGAATCATATTCTCTTCCATTGTGCTTACATTGCCAAAGCATTCTAAAATGCATATAGAGAACACCCAGTGTGGAGGTAATCGTTACTAGTGCTTGGCCTTTTGATCCACAATACCACCTGGCATAAAAATTGGATATTACACCTTCAAACCCCTTTGAAATGCACTTTTAGCATGTTTGACTTCTAGATGTTTCTGTTGATCAAACGTTTCCCAAGTCCTTTGAAGCTTTCAGAAGTGTAGCCATTAATTAAAGACAGCTGTCTTGTGCTAGTTGTTCCTCTGACCCACCACAATTAGATACTCCCACATAATCGACTACAGACTGTGGCTTGCTAGATTGAGTGTAGCATTGCAAGTGTGTGATCCAGTAAATATTGACCCAGTTTTCACTCTTTTAAATACTGAATGAGTATGACTCACAATTTCTCTGAAATGGTTTGGTCTGCTGTATTAAGAGAAAAGAAAGATGGTAAAAGGAGCAATGGAAAGCTAATTGCTTCTTGTAAATAGAAAATTTGAGTTCATTACTCTATGATAAGGTAGAGATGGGCAAATCTGTAGGGTTCAGTTTCTTCCACATTCACATTTTGGAAGTTCGGGCATAGTCTGATATGAAATGAAGTAAAACAATATTATCACACATACCTATGATGTGGACGGGTTAGAAATTCTTAGTTTCACATTTTAATGCTAATTGGTCCAATTTGAAGCTCCCAGAACTGAATATAATGCAATATGTCTGTGTTTAGAAATTTCCTGATTTGCACGTCCATCCCGGGTGGGGGGGGGGGGAGCACTAGAAAATATGCAGACATTTCAAAAATGTGTATATTTCAAAAATGCACTCAAACAGCACCGTCTGAACAACTGATCTATTTTTTGTGATCAGAACTCATATGTACATGTGTCTGTCTGTGTTTGAGATCACATGGAAAGCCTGAACATGTAGCAATAACAGAGTAGGAAGAACTAGTCTGCTTCCATTCCTCATATATTCAGGTTAGTATCTTGAATGTCTGGACAGGGCTGTGGACTGTATCTGTTTAAAGAGGTTCTGGTGGAGATATGTCAGATTTTAAGAACATCTGGGCTCTCAAGTTTGTTGCAATCTACAGACCTCATTGTTCTCCTAGTGACAGCTTTCAGAGTGACTCCTTGGGGACCTGTCACCCCAGGAAAACTATGCATACAATACAGGGCATCTGTTGTTATTATCTACCATCGAGTCATTCCTGATTTATGGCCACCATAAGGTAAACGTATCATCAGGTTTTCTTGGCAAGATTTATTGTGCCTTTCCCTCCCTCTGAGGATAGGAAAGTGTGAAAGTCACCCAGTGGGTTTCCATGGCTGAGCAGGGATTTGAACCCTGATTTCCAGAGTCATAGTGCAATGCTCAAACCACTACACCAAGTTGGCTCTCACACTGCAGTTCAATCCAAAACCTCTCTCTTCTTCTGTTCCCAGAAAAGGGAGAAAGCATTAATGGACCAGATGGGAATGCCTTATAAGCAGAACTTGGCCTCCATCCATGTCTTACAAGGTTGTTAAGATGAGATAATGCCCATATAATAATTACTTGGAATGGATTATATTGCTTTCATGAAGTAAAAGAAAACATTATATGTTTCTAAGCTTGATAGTCTATGCACTAGAACAAATATGTCATTTCTTCACAGACTTTTTTTTGTCTCATATACCCTGAAAAGCATAATGCTACAAAATCAAGATGTTTGTTATTAAACTTGTGTCTAGAGTTAGTACAAACCAGTTAATTTTTTTTTTCTCTTCGTTTTTTGAATTTCCAGTATTGTAAGTACTGAAAGGGCACTGAAATATTCCCCAGTACTTTGAACTCCAGAATAATTCCAAACTTTTCGTAAGATTGTAAATAAGTGCATCTCCACTTTTAAAAAGTCATGCAGTACAACTTCCTCTTAACCTTGTTTATATTTCATTATAGCAATACATTTCCCCACAAATACAGTCTGTACACGTCTATTTTTATTAGAAGCTACTTAGTGGAGCCAAATTGGTCACTTAGAGGGAACAGACATACTGACTCCTTCTTCATATTGTTCAAGAATGCCTGATTGAATCACATAAGCTGCTCCTAAGAAATGAGTGCCTAGAAACAGCTTTGTGGAAAACTCTTTGCTCAGATTAACAAACTAGTCCTTTTATCCTCTATTTTGTCTCTATTGTTCAAATAATGTCAATGCACTAGAACAAATATGTCATTTCTTCACAGACATGTTTTGTCTCATATAACCTGAAAAGCATAATGCTACAAAATCGAGACATTTGTCATTAAACTTGTATCTAGAGTTAGTACAAATCAGTTAATTTTTTTCTCCACTTTTTGAATTTCCACTCATCAAATTCATGAAGGAATTTGTGAGGTTTTGTAAGTTCTTATGAAAAGAATCAAATTGAATTATCAAAGAATGGCATTAGTCAGATTTCCAAGCTACAGTTGTTTCCAGAAAGAAGTAATTTGTTAAAGATGAGACCCTTATAAAAATGAAGTGACAATGCTAATTCCATACTAACATACCCTGGATACAGTTATTTCAGTTTCATATTACTTTAATTGCCATCCAATGGAATCCTGGAATTTATAGTTTGTTGAACTGCAGCACTAGAGCTCACTATCTAGGCATTATAGTTACCTCATGAAACTATAAATCCCAGGATTCCATAGGCATAAACCATGGCAGAAAAAAAGTAATATCAAACTACTATAAATGCATAGTTTTGATATACATAGAGTTGAATACACAGAGATTCAAACCCAGACTTTTAAAAATCAAGCACTCAGAGTCTTGGATGGACAAATTCTGGTTTCTCCAATATTTGATTTTATATTTATGAACATAGGTAAATAGTTCTAAAAATGAACAGAGAAGAATACTCACACATCCCTGATTTGCCAATATCACATATAGTTTATTCTTTAACTTTTCAAATCCTGTCAACACTTGAGAAAATGAGGTCAAATTACTTCACTACTGCATTGGTTAGGAATAATGCTAAGGCTCTTGGTTAGCTGCTTGTGGCAGCCTTGTATGACAACAGCCAAGTATTGAATGGAAAAAGGACCACAGTGTTTCTAGCCTCCAGGCTCATGTTCGCCAACACTGAAGAGAATGATGCTATCAGCAAAGGGTTTCAGATTGGGCTTGTTAGCTACAAATGATGAATGAGTATTCCTTGGCTATCCCTTGTATGTTTTGGAAAGGAAACACAGAGCCTGTACCAACTGGCCAGTAAAGCTGGCTTCCGGGTAGCTTGGGGGCATGGCATTTAGATGCAGCTTGCTTCCAAGGCATTCAGAAGCCGCCCTGGCCAACCAGACATGGGTGGCATCAAGCCTTTCTGGGGGCATGGCATTTAGAGACCGCACACTGCTGGAGCACATGGAAGCCAGCTTGGGGCTGCATCAGCCCTTTACCAGTCGAAATAGGAGTAGATCTTTTCAGCTCCTATTTAGGCTAGCTCTGGGGAGGATTTAGGCCATAGCATGTGTTTGCTCTAGGGCAGTCCCAATCTGCCCTTTGTGGTGGTGTGTTCCAGCCCACAGATTGCAAGCCTTTTTCCCAGGTCATCAAACGTTATACCTGAACAATGCTGATCATTTCATAGTCTTAAAACTGATAATTATTTAGTTGCAAGCATATGATTTCTAATCATGTTAAAATAATAAGCACGACTTCAAAAATGAAAAACAGCAGCCAAAATTCAACATATGCTTCTTATTTACATAAATACCTTAGATGCACAGCTGCATAGAGGGCTGACCACCCCCCTCAACACACTTACACACAATCCCAATTTACCAGGCAAGAGCAGCTTCTAGTGATGGAATCTCTTCACCTTTCAGTCAAGATGCATCATACTGTATAATGTTTCAATGCCCCTCCTTTGAGCAATCTCTAGTGTCAGATATAAGATCCCTGTCAAAAATTCTCTTCACACTGGAGATTCCTCTTGGGACTGTTAGCATAACTGAAATACTATGCACTATAGCTGGAGTTTCCATATTTTCATACCTGTTGCAGCCTATAAAAACTAAGCTGGCACAGACCTCCCAGAAGGCCTTTTCGGCTGTCGCTCCCAGGTTATGGAATGGCCTGCTGGATGAAATGCGTCTTATTACATCTTCTGATTGCTTTAAAAAGCCTTAAAGACTCATCTCTTCTGGCAGGCCTTCCCAGAAAGCTCTTAACTCCCTGCTCTGTTTGTATCAAGCCTCCCTCTTAATTCTATAAATAAATAAAATATTATAAATAAATTATTATTATTATTATTATTATTATTATTATTTTCATATCTGGAACTAAGTATGTTTTGAGAGGTCACAATGACTTTTGAAACACAGATAGGTTTCCCATGGGAAAGGAACACAGACCCAAAGACATATGTAGGACACAGGAAATACCACAATAAAAGTTGAATGTGTTTGTTGATCACTCCATCCTCATATTAGGCTCTACACATATGTTCTCATACTCATACTAAAAACTAAAGTAACAGAGAGCAAAAAAACACTTCCTCCTAATCCTCTGCTATGTTCCCTTATCTCTCTATCCTGACGTTGTCCTAAATCCAGTTGCTATTTTTGTAACTCTAAATTTAAAGCCATCAACCATTCTGGAATTCCATTGTCAATTCCATGAAGAAGACCATCACTGCTTTAATACATTGCAAGGTAGCACCTAGCAACCCTAGAGGCTAGGATCTCAGGTATAAATTTCAGCCCCAAACCTAGCCATCTTGCAGAGAGACAGCATCCATCTCTTGCACATAGTTGAGCCCCTTGTTTGCACAGAGAGATTCTTCCACTCACTGTGTGACCATCAGACATTGTCTGAGCCACATTCTGGACTCCTCTCCAGGGAAGGTAAATATAACCCCTCTGCACCCCTAAAACTACACTATCCGATTTCCATACCTCTATTTCAGTTAGCTGTGATGCTGTTTCTGTCTGGATTCCTCTCATGTTTGATTGCACTCTTGCATATTTCTAAATAATAAAACTTTCTTTTATTCACCAATCTTGGAGTCCTCTATCGGTTAGTACTGGTATACATATGTTGAAACAATCCTAAGATTACCCAGCCTCCTGCAAGTGCACTTTGAGCTAAAGCAATTCCCCAAACTTTAAAAAAACACTCCCACAGTCGGTGGAAACCCCCAGTCCACCCAAAGTTTTGGGATAACGGGGGGGGGGGGGGTTGTAGACATATCAGTTTGCTCCATCACAATGGATAGTAGAGCAGACACCTAGACATTGTATTGCTTGCAGCTGCTGCTGCCTGTTGTCAGGGTAGAGCAGGGGGTATGATCCCTATATATTCTCTATATGATTAACTACATAGTGATCATGAATATGAATCAGTTACAAAAGTGTGATTCTGATCTATCATGGACATGGCTAATACCTACCAACAGTTACATTCTCTGTGAGCTTCACCTAACTGCTCACACCTAACTCCGTGTCATTTATGAACAAGTTTAAAAGCACCAGTCCCAATATAGATCTCAGGAGGACTCCCAGTGCTCCCACTTCTGAAAAGAGTGCCTGCATGTTCTTTCTATCTGTTCCTTACTGGTAGAGCCCATTAACCTTACAGAATTATAGCACTACTATTCAACTTTAACTGACCTGTTTCCATCTTTTGAAATAATGGGATTTGTAATTTAGGGAGAGGAATTCTCACCTGTGCACTCCAGTGCCCCACTAAAGTATAAAACCCAGGATTCCATAAGATGGAACCATGGTTGTTAAAGTAGGATAATAACTATAATTTAGCAGTATGAATGGTATGGCATGTGGTGGTTTAGTGGTTAAGATGCTGACTCTGATGATCGCAAGGTCAGCATGTTGGCAGTTCAAGATCCAAGGACCGTGGGATGGAGTGAAATCCCATCACTAGCTCCTGCCAACAGAAGTGGAAGAATCTCTCTGTGCATGTTTGAAAGCATGTAAATGTGCAAGTATTATTAATTTATTATTTATTTATGGTATTTATACCCCACTCTTCAGCCCTAAAGGCTATCAGAGCAGCTTACAATTATTATTTTTAATTAGACGATTTCCTGCCCTCAGGCTAACATTCTAAAAAGACATGACACAAAAGGAGAAGGGAATAGTGGTGGGAAAGGGGATGAGGTCCAGTGGTTCTTCTCTCCCTCTGAGGCCTGGAACAAGGCAGATTGACTGGAGGGAGGGCTCTTCTCCTTCAGGCAAAGCCTGATGGAGCTGCGCCTGCCTCTTCACTCCCTTGCGGGCTGAAAGATGAGAGTTTGCATGGAGGGAGGGCTCTCTTTCTTCAAGCTAGCCCTATTGGAGCTGGGCCTGCCTCTTCACTCCCTTCCAGGCCAGAGGATGGCAGTTGGCATGGAAGGAGGGCTCTCTTTCTTCAGGCAAGCCCTGATGGAGCTGGGCCTGCCTCTTCATGGAGTGAGATCCCATCTTTTATTATAGAGTGTACCTTTAAAAATGTCTTTACAGAAGTGTGATTGATGTTACAGAGGGATTGAGAAGGAACAGGTAATTAGACAAATGTAACAGGTAGAATTTAGGATTTAGAATTTAGAAGATAAGAGTTAATCAGTTAGAGTTAAAAACAATTAAGGCTTGATATTAAACTGCACAGATGTCTCTTCTAAAGGAAATGGCTAAAATAAGGAAATGCTTAAGTTGCAATGTTCATTTGAAAAATAGACTTAATGTTAAGCAAAGGGTCAGACGTTTGTCATATAGGAACTTTTCACTTCTGCTAACTAAGATGTATTTTTGCCAAAGAACATGATATTAGTCTGCGGTTTGGCTATTCCTCTTTTTGACCAGATTTGATCAGACAAGACCCTTGATTTATTTGGAAACTTGTTTATCAAGCCAAGTATTTTGCTAACCTTTGCTAAATCTATCAGAGTCTGAGAAATGATGTAACGACTTCCTTATTTTGTGTGTTTTGTAATCTGAAGCTATATATGCCTTGATTTGATTCTTGTTCTGGGCTGCCTTATCTTCTCTTCTCAAGGCAGTCACTGTTGCTTGGCTAAGTAACAGTTAAATAAAACGCTCTGTGTTTGAACCGTTTCTGGCTTTGAAGACTCCGTTCTTAAAAGTAAATCAATTTTTGGGTTCCCGCCGTAACATTTTGGTGGCCCGTACGGGGAACCTTATGGAGCAGGAAAGGTTTTTCCTGATCCACTAGTCTGCAACGGAGCTTTTCAAGCTAGGGAGTTTTCCCAGGACTTCCTTGATCATCGCTGACTCCTGCGTTTCTTCGTTATCCTTTCTACTGGGACGCGCATCTTGGAAGCCTTCTGCCAAGACCTGGTGGGCTGGAGAAGAGAGGCAGGACAACGCGTTGTATCAACGAGGAGCTTCCTTGAAACCAGGCACAGACCGTCGGAATCCTGTCATATTCGCAGGCGAGTATTTTTGGGGTTCCTTTCTTTTCTGTTCTGTCAGTAATCTGTAATTTGTTACCGGTAACCTGACTGCCACTCCAGTATGGAGTGAAGAAGAGGTATTGATCAGCCTCTTAGAGATTTAATAATCTCCTGTTTCTGTATCTGGAATTCTGAATCTGTTGGGAAGTTGGGAAGCTTCCTTCTGGTTTTGGCATTTAGCATTTGGAACTTTGGCACTTAGACCTTGGAACTTGGACTTTGGAATTTGGAACTTGGAACTTGGACTTAGTCTTGGTATTTGGAACTGGTGGGAGGCTCTCTTTTGGGGAGGAGGGTTTTCCTGTTTGGGTGTGAATGTGTGTGAACTGTGATCTGCTGTTTGACCGTTGAGCTCGCGGTCGATGGACTGGATTGCAGTGAATGTGTTCCTAAGCAATCTCAGCAAAGCAGCTCTCCCCAAAATTTCTATAACTGCTTTGTAACCTGTCACAGCCCTCCCTATCGTGTTTTGTCTGTTTTACTATCCTTAAGAACTTAGAATAGGTAGGATGGGAGGAGGCTCATCTGCTCCTTTAGATCTTATGGTTAAACATTTTGCTGAGGTCTTTGACCCCGCGGAGTGCAATGTGGAGGACATGAAAACTAAGTGCAGATACGACTGGCCTGCTCTTGGCCCTTTGGTTGATTGGCCTGCAGAAGGAACGTTTTATGGACCCGCTATTAGTAGATTGTGGAATGTCGTGATCGTGGAGGGGAACCCCGGGTACCCCGTTGACATCGTGTACGTTAAAGGGTGGAAGAAAGTTTCTCGAGATCCACCTCCCTGGGCTAAAAAGATGGTAGAACATGCGGCCCTGATCCTGTTTGCCCAGTCTAAAAAGGGGAAAAAGAACCAGTGCAAGTCTGTTGATTGCTCACCAACTGCTTCCTCAAAAGTCCGAAGTTTAACCTATACTGTAGTTAAGGAGAAGAAGCCTATTTTTGATGCTCCACCGGAGGAATGTCCACCACCTTATGTGCCTCCGCCCTTGCCTGTTACTTTGCCTACTGCACCCCCAGCTCCACAGAGGGACCAGATAGTACCAGATCATTATCCTGACTTAGCTCAAGCTGAGGCTCCCGCCCAAGCTCAGGCAGAACCACCACCGCAGGTCTTGACTGTGTCACCTGTGATTAAGAGGCTACCTAGCAGTGAGAAAGAAGAAGAAGAAGAAGAGGAGGATGAGGATGGTGGAGATGAGGGGGGCGAAGGGCTAGACAGACAGGTGCCAACATCCGCACCTGAGGCAAAGATACGAAGGTCAGCCAGACTAGCTAGCAAGAACTCCACCCCCATAGCTGCCAAGCTGGGAATTAAACCTGTCAAGTCTCGGATTGCCCCAGCCTCTGGTGTACGGAAACCTAAGCTTATCCAGGTTTCTGATACAGCAAAGCTCATGCCCATCCGAGTTATTCCAGCTGTTGTCCCTGAAGTAAATGACGGGGGACAGGTTGCCTATTCCACGGTGAATACATACTCCTATGTGCCCTTTAATACATCAGACCTTTTGAATTGGAAAAACCATGGGCCTTCTTATGAAGATGATCCTGAGCAGTTTGTAGAAATGATAGAAGGTGTAATGACAGCCCACAATCCTACCTGGTCAGACATTCAACAGCTAGGAGGCTATGTCCTAACCTCTGAACAACGAATGCAAATCCAAGCCAATTTAGAAGAGGCAGCCCTGAAGAAGGCTAAGAGAGATGAAGTGGGTCAGGAAAGATATGCTGAGTATTTGAAGAAGTATGCCCCCACTACAGACCCCGGTTGGAAAATTGAGGATGAGGAGGATAGAAAATCACTACGAGCCTACCAGGAAGCCGTTGTGAGTGCTGTGAAGCAAGGACGCAAACGCATGATGAACCTGCAGAAAATTCATGACATAGTTCAAGGAAAAGATGAGAGCCCAGGTGCCTTTTTAGAAAGACTGATGAAAGCCTACCGAAAATACACACCAATTGATCCTGAGGATGAGAAGAACCGACAGACAGTGGCAATGGTTTATGTGTCACAGTCAGCTCCAGACATTAGAAGAAAACTGCAGAAAACCGAAGGATTTGAAGGGATGTCATTTAGCCAACTGAAGGCACTGGCTGACAGAGTGTTTCTTAACCGAGATGTGGAGGAGAAAAGAGAACAGAGCAAGCGGATGAAGGAAAAGGCGAGCTTGCTCGCTGCCGCCTTGAACCCTAATCCGCAATTACAATCACAGCAGCGACTCCCCTTGAGCCGTACGCAGTGTGCCTACTGCAGGGTTGAAGGCCATTGGAAGAGTGAGTGCCCTAAAAGAAATCAGATTACTACGCAAGGCGGCTATGAAGGTTACGATCCGTCTGCTCAGGGCAACTATAACCCCAGCAACCAAGGCAATTACAATTACAATGAAGGATCCAGCAGAGGATCCCGGGGAAGGGGAGGTGAACCGTCCAGAGGAAGAGGAAGAGGACGAGGAAATCTGAACCCCCGAGCACCTCCATTCCCAACCCCGCCTGCCAGAACCATGACGATTGAGAACTATTATGAGGACTGAGGGTGTCCACGGGGGCCTTTGTCTCCCGACCCCGTTTTGGAAATTACAGTGGGAGACAGAAAAATTACAGGACTTTTAGACTCAGGAGCACAGCGGTCAGTACTAAATACCCAATTGCCAATGCCTTTGGCCAAAGAAACTACTATACCTGTTGTGGGAGCAGGAGGACAAATACTGCAAGCCCCACAGTTTAAGCCTGTAGGAACCAAGATTGGGAACTGTGAGGTTGAACATGAATTTATCTTGCTCCCATCCTGTCCTATCCCCTTGATTGGAAGAGACCTACTTTGCAAAGTACAAGCAACCCTTTCCTTCCATGCTGATGGCCGAGTCACAGGCACAGCTGGAGGTCAGCCGCTATCCATCATTTGCCCTCTCCAAGAAGCTTGGAGACTAGCACCGGCTATAGGACTGTGTACCCCGCTGATTATCAGAGATTCCGATGTTGCAGCACGAGTCATTAGAGCTGTGCCAGGAGTTTGGGCAGAAGATAACCCAGGGGGGCTAGCTCGATTCGCTGAACCAGTGCGCATTGAGCTAAAAGACAACTATACTGTGGTGAACCAGCCTCAGTATCCAATACCTGCCAGAGCTCGGTACTCCATGCACGAACACCTGGGGAAGCTGATACAACAGAAAATTCTAGCTCCTGTGGTCTCCGCTTGGAACACCCCGCTTCTACCAGTCAAGAAACCAAATACAGGTGAATACCGTCCAGTCCAAGATCTCCGCTTGGTGAACCAACAGGTCAAGGACATTGTGGCTGCAGTTGCCAACCCATACTCTCTTATAAGTCTAATTCCAGGAGGCAGCAAATGGTACTCCGTAATTGACTTGAAGGATGCCTTTTTCACTATACCTCTCCACCCAGACTCTCAAGCAATCTTCGCCTTCACGTGGGAACACCCCACTACTGGCCGGAAGAGACAATTCACCTGGTTGAGGTTAGCCCAGGGGTTCAAGAATTCCCCAGTGTTGTTTGGGCAACAATTAGCCAGAGACCTACAACAATTCCAAGAAGAAGTAGGCCTTGTTCTACAGTACGTGGACGACCTCCTTCTGCCTCGGCAGACAGAAGAGAAATGCTTAGCTGACACCATTGAACTACTTCGGTGGCTCGAAGATTGCGGCTATCGTGCCAGTAAAGCTAAGGCGCAGATCTGCAGTCAGGAAGTCACCTACTTAGGCTTTGTCATCAAGAAAGACACGAGAATTCTGGGAGCCAGTCGAACCCAGGCTATCAACTGTCTACCTCGCCCTACCAACAAAAAGGAACTTCGAGTGTTCCTGGGAATGGCTGGCTACTGTCGAATTTGGATCCTGGACTTTGCTTCTATAACCCAGCCACTCTATGAGAAGCTGAAAGGGAAAATTCCTGAGTCATATCCATTGGAGTGGACAGGTGAAGAAATCCAGGCGCTGAAACGATTGAAACAAGCCCTGACTAGCCCACCTGCCTTAGGCTTGCCTGACATTAACAAGCCTTTCCAGTTGTTTGTGGATGAGCGCAAAGGAACAGCAGTGGGTGTTCTCACGCAGAGGATAGGAAGTTGGAACCGACCAGTGGCTTACCTGAGCAAAAATATGGATCTTGTCAGCCGAGGATGGCCAGGCTGTCTTCGCAGCATAGCGGCTGCTTCTCTGCTCCTCACAGAAGCAGTTAAGCTGACTTATGGCCAAACTATTGAAGTAACTACCTCTCATTCCATTCAATCGCTGCTAGAGGTGCAAGGACCAAAATGGATGACCAACTCCCGTCTGGTAAAATACAGAGCCCAGCTATGTGAAAATCCCAGCATCATCATCAAAGACCGAACTACGCTGAATCCAGCTACTCTAATGCCTCTGCCAGACCAACCAGTGCATGAGTGTGAAGAAATAATGTCAACCGTGCACTCTAGCAGACCAGACCTAAAGGATGTGCCTATCCCTGGAAGTGTTATTCTGTTCACTGATGGAAGTAGCTCAGTAGTTAATGGAATTCGACACGCGGGATATGCAGTGGTCACTGAAGACCAGGTGTTGATGGCTGAACCGCTACCTGCTAATACTTCCGCCCAGAAAGCTGAACTGATAGCCCTCATCAAGGCTTTGGAGTGGGCGACAGGGAAAAAGGTGACCATTTATACAGACTCCAAATATGCTTTCCTGACTGTTCAAGTACATGGAGCACTGTACCGAGAAAGAGGATTCCTAACAGCCGAAGGGAAAGAAGTGGCACATGCATCCGAAATTCAGCAGTTACTGGAAGTAATATGGAAACCAGCTAAAGTGGCAGTGATTCATTGCAGAGCCCACACAGGAAAATCTGACCCGATTGCCCGAGGCAATGCCCGGGCTGACAAGGCAGCTAAGGAAGCAGCTCTGAAGCCCTATCAAGGTGCAGCTAATCTTATGGTTGTTTCACTGCCCTATTTCGACTCACCGCCTCCCTATACTAAGGAAGAAAAGGAAGAGGGGGGGAGGAATGAATATCACATTAAAAATGGCTGGTACATCCTAACTGATGGGCGAATTTGGGTGCCTCAACGCATAGCCCGCACTGCAGTTTTCCACATGCATGATCAGTGTCACTTGGGGAAAGAAGCTCTTCGACACTTGATTGAAAAAACTATGTACATTGACAGATTGGCTTCCCTTTGCGCAGAAGCATCCCGAAGATGTGTGATTTGTGCCCAGAACAACCCTCGCAAAGGTCCAACTCCCCAACCTGGACAGATTCTTCGAGGCAGTCGACCATTTCAGGTGATCCAGATGGACTTCACCCACATGCCTCCTGCTGGTGGCTACAAAATAGTCCTGGTAGCCATATGTACTTTCTCCAAGTGGGTTGAAGCATGGCCAGTGAAGTCTGAAGGGTCCAGAGAAGTTACCAAACATCTCCTTGAAGACATCATTCCTCGGTATGGGATGCCACAGCAAATAAACAGCGACAATGGACCTGCGTTCCAGTCTGAAGTAACAGAAAAATTGAGCCAAGCTCTCCAGCTAGATTGGAAATTGCACTGCGCTTGGAGACCTCAGAGCAGCGCTATGGCAGAACGCGCCAATCAGACTCTTAAATTACACCTGAGGAAAATGTGTGCTGAAACTAAAACTAAATGGACTCAGATGTTGCCTGTGGCACTCTTGCACATGAGATGCACTCCTGGGGCCAACGGCTTAACTCCTTATGAGATGGTTTTTGCCAGACCACCACCCCTGCCTGCTATGGTGGGAACATTGGATCTGAGGGGGGAGATGAGTCTCAAGAGGGTGCTTCGGGAGTTAAACCAGGCTGTTCTAGAAATTGGTCAGTATGCAGAACAGTGTCCATTAGGTCTTACTACCCCTGTACATGGTTTCAGTCCTGGGGACACTGTATGGGTCAAAAGTTACAAAGAGAGAACCCTGGGAGGGAGCTTGCACTTTAGGGGAAATTCGACCTTCATTTTTCTTGATTCCCCTTTCTGAAGGAGCTCGGTTGGGACATCCAGTTTATGCAAAGCGTTCCACTATTGCTATAGGCAATTGGGCAGATAATGAGTGGCCTCCTGAACGCATAATTCAATACTATGGCCCGGCAACTTGGGCACAGGATGGCTCCTGGGGATATAGAACTCCTGTATATATGCTAAACAGAATAATTCGTTTGCAAGCTGTGTTAGAGATTATCACTAATGAAACTGCCAGAGCCTTGACTACTTTGTCTAAAACCCAAACCCAGCTTCGTAATGCTGTGTATCAAAACCGTTTGGCTTTAGATTATTTGCTTGCTGCTGAAGGTGGAGTTTGTGGCAAATTTAATCTCACAAATTGTTGCTTACAAATTGATGATAATGGAAAAGTGATTGAAGAAATATCAGACAAGATAGTCAAACTGGCTCATGTCCCTGTTCAGAAGTGGGAAGGATTTCAATGGGATGGAATGGACACCTGGCTCGGATGGCTCGGCGGGTTAAAAGGGTTAATCGGAATCGTGGGAGTAGGAATTTTGTTGTGTATTTTCCTACCCTGTCTCTTACCCCTGATAATACAGGGAGTAAAGGGAATGATGGAAGAGATTGCAGATAAACGCTCTGCTTTGCATTTGATGGCTTTGCATGAATATAGACTTTTACCCTCTCGTGAAGCTGCACAAAGTTCTTTTTAATTCTTTAAGGCTTTGAGCTTCATATATACACCTATATACACATGTTATACTAATAGAGAGTGTTAAGATTAATTTCTAGTAGGTAACCCTGTCCAATCTCAGAAGAAGAGACATCGATAGTCCAAGCTGGTTTACTGACCAGGAGAAAGGTAAACCGCTGGACTCAAGAAATTATCCCATCATGCTGTAAGAAGATTTCGGGGTAGGCTAAAGGGTCCGCAGGCACTCCGGACGCTGCCCGGCCCAGCCACACCTGCAACTGCTGTGGAAAAGAAGAATTGAGGCTAGGTCTTACTGTACCTGACCAAGGACAAACAGGTACTCCACGTACGACCAGACCTTGAAAAAAGAAAAAAAAAAAAAAAAAAAACTGAACCAAAGGAAATTTAGACAGGTACCTATAAAGGTGATGCTCTTAAATCAACCCACTGAGTTCAGTGTCTTGATGTAAAAGCATCAAAGGGGGGAAATGAGAAGGAACAGGTAATTAGACAAATGTAACAGGTAGAATTTAGGATTTAGAATTTAGAAGATAAGAGTTAATCAGTTAGAGTTAAAAACAATTAAGGCTTGATATTAAACTGCACAGATGTCTCTTCTAAAGGAAATGGCTAAAATAAGGAAATGCTTAAGTTGCAATGTTCATTTGAAAAATAGACTTAATGTTAAGCAAAGGGTCAGACGTTTGTCATATAGGAACTTTTCACTTCTGCTAACTAAGATGTATTTTTGCCAAAGAACATGATATTAGTCTGCGGTTTGGCTATTCCTCTTTTTGACCAGATTTGATCAGACAAGACCCTTGATTTATTTGGAAACTTGTTTATCAAGCCAAGTATTTTGCTAACCTTTGCTAAATCTATCAGAGTCTGAGAAATGATGTAACGACTTCCTTATTTTGTGTGTTTTGTAATCTGAAGCTATATATGCCTTGATTTGATTCTTGTTCTGGGCTGCCTTATCTTCTCTTCTCAAGGCAGTCACTGTTGCTTGGCTAAGTAACAGTTAAATAAAACGCTCTGTGTTTGAACCGTTTCTGGCTTTGAAGACTCCGTTCTTAAAAGTAAATCAATTTTTGGGTTCCCGCCGTAACAGGATGACATCTGAAGAATTTCAATTTAGGTGTGAAATAAATGGAAACAATGTATCATAAAATCTATTATTTCAATGCTCTTTAATGCTTTTGTTCTGTATATTCAATTTTTTCAATAATGTTGTAGTTCAAATCCATGCCATTCAATTTTCCAGAGGCAGTTTTGTTTTCAAGGTCTGAAGATAACTACTGATCTATAGGGCAAAAGATACCTTAATAGTGTCTTTAATTTAAATAAAAATGTTGACATTACTTCAAGTTTCTCATGATTTGATTTGATGATGCACTGTACATATGAATATGAATTAATCTGATTAAATTATTTGTTCTTGACCACCTCTGTCAGGAGTTCTTTAAATCCTGTAAGATTTTTCATCACCAATGCGAGAATGAGGCAACAAGCACTTTTTTCCTGTTGAGTTTTCTTTATATAAAATTAATTTCTTTCCCTTTTGTGAAGCAAAGGAGATAGAGAGAGCAGTCATAAAAGGACTGGGTGATCAGTTAAAAAGATGAAAACAACCCATCTGACACTTCCAATTTTTTTGATTCTAGGCAACAAGGAATCAGCTATCATAGTTTTGCTATGCAGTTTGCAGAATTTATGCAAAATGAGCAAAAGCCATTCTTGTAAATGTAAAACTTTCTTGAGACCATTAAAAATGTTTACTGTGTCACAGATACATAAATAGATGAAGAAAAAAATTGCAGTTACTTCTTTTGACATGCATATCCCTTATATTAAATAAGTAAATCAAAACGATAGATAGATAGATAGATAGACAGACAGACAGACAAGACACAAGACATCAGGATTTGGATTATTTTGTTCTCAGAAAAAATGTACATTTTCCAAAGTGATTTTTGTGTACTTACTGTAAAATAACAGAACAAAAAATGTAATAATCACTTATTTATATGTTAATACAAATTATAGCCTTTCCAGTTGTGCTTGCTGTGTGTTTGTGCTTACCTTCAAAAAGGTTAAAGGGCACTAACTTTGCAGAGAAATAAAAGTTTTGCACAAAATGTATTTTGTACTAAATACAGAAATGACACCAAAAGCAAAGATTTAGCTTTTAAAAAGTGCATGAGGAAGCTTGGAAAATCTTTCCTGAGATGGTGAGTTACTACAACAGTAAGATTTCTTCATGCCTCTGCTTCAAGCTAGGATAGAGTATTGTAAACATTTTGTTAATTTCCTTCATCCTTACCATGAATTAATGGTTACCTCACAGTAATAAAGCTGAGTTGACTGGCTTTATAAGTAAGGGACCAAGAGACAAACCAAGTTGGCTTCCAGTGTCTCCCATAGGCTAAGAGAGAAACCAAGTTTGCTTCCTGCAAACCAAATACGGAAATCAGCAAACTTGGAAGCAAACTTGGTTTCTCTCTCAGCATATCTCCACTGTGAGATACAACTCTGATTTATGACACTAGACTGTTTCTTGACTCTGATATCTTGCTACTCCTACTTGGACTCTGCTTTGATTTTCAGCTCTTGACCCTGGACTGCTTGTTACTGGTCAACGTTTTAGGCCTTTGAGTTGGCTTATTAGACAGATTATGTTAAGATCCTTTGTGTTCCATGGAGAACTGTAAGCCTAATAGGTGATTGTTTTTGAGTAACAGAATCCAGAAAAGGTAAGTCTAAAGTCAAAAGCACAGCTAAGTGGCCACCAGCCAAGCACGCCCCTCTAGAGTTGCCTCTATTTCATCAGATGAGGGGGAGGAATTGTGAATTGGCTACCACATTAGCCAGACTAGAGGTGTTGGAAAAGCTCTAGCCCTCTTTCAAGTTTCTTTTTCAGCTTTCATCTACTGTGAGATCTGACTCTGGTCTAAAATATACTGCAAAAATAATCCAGTCTGCTTTAACTGCTCTGGCTCAGTACTAGGGAATGCTGGAAATTGTAGTTTAGTGGGGCACCAGAGGTCTCTGACAGAGAAGGCTAAATGTCTCACAAAACTACAGTTCCCAGAATTCCCTAGCATTGGGCCAGGGCAGTAAAAGCAGTCTCAAACTTCTGCAGAGTGTTTTGAACCTGTGATTTCCAAACCTGAACTATTTCTTGACTCTGTTACCTTGATACTCATGGACTTCACTTGAAGTTACAGCTTCTTACTCTGGACTGTCTGTTATTGGATATTGCTTTTTGCTTTGGTTACTCCACTGTTGGCATTCAGCAATTTGTTACACTGTGAGAGCAGGACAATTGGCAATTTGCAATACAAAATAACACTCTGTCATGCTACTATGGCAAAATTACCCTCAGATTTTTGGGTCAGTCCAAGAACTTTTTAGCACCCTCTTGCATTGAATAATTCATATGAAATTGAATGTTTATAGTAAACTGAAAAACAGAATAAATACTTTCTACAGATCAATGACTGCTCATACAGATATTTTATAACTTCACCCAGGGGCTGTACAGACCTCCGAAAAGGGGTGGTCTGTAGGTGCCCAAAGAAGCGCCAGGATGGGGCCAGGGCTGCCTCACCAGCAGCCCGATAGGCTCCATCCCGGTGCTTCTCCAGGCCATGGAGAAGCGGTGAACTGCCTCTTCTCTGTGGCCTGAAAGTGGGGTACAGCAGGTGCCTTGGGCACCCACTGCACCCTGATATCCCCGGCGGTTCTGAGGGGACAAGGATGCTGCCACTGCAGCCCCTTTCCCAAGGACCAGTAACAAAAAGGAGCTCCATTTAGGAGCTCATTTCAGCGTCTCTGAAAGTGTGCCCTTGTCTAAATGTGGCGCGTGCCATGATACCATCATGGTGTGCGCGTATGGACGGCGCCATTTAAAATTGTGCCATCCATACGCAGGAGGGCTGGGAGGGTGTAAATGCTGTGCCCTCCCCAGCCCTACTCACGCCCCACAGACGGCCTTTTGGGCCGTCTGTATTGGGCCCCAGTTTCATATGTTAGTGGAGTTGTTATTTATAAAGACTATATAATATTAATACAAAGTATAAAATAATAATTCACCACACTTGCTTCCACCCACTTCACCCAGGGGCTGTACTTTTTAACTTCACCTAGAGGCTGTACAGACCACCCAAAAGGGGCGGTCTGTAGGTGCCCAAAGAAGCGCCTACACCTGGCAGGTGCATGGAGGAAGCAAGGGAGATGTACATTGAAGTACATGGCTTTTTAAGGTATAATATCTGGTTTATTTTTATACAGCCATAGGAGAACAGTGGTTATTAATCATGATCACTCATGGTTTGGTTTGGTTTGTAACCAGACTGCTTTAAAACTTGGTTTATTAGTCTAAAGGGTATCTGCCAATAGCAAATGAATTCCATTTCATGGTGTACAAATTTTATATATATTACCAAAGAACCATACTCTGTTCCTGATTTCCTTTACTTTGGGAATTCAAAGACTTGCAGGATTAAACAAAGCAGGATCAGCAGAAGCAGTTTCTTCCCAAGAATCAAGAAAAAAACCTTAAAACCATTTTACACAGAGAGACAGGCACACATTTATAATTGGTATCTTTGTTTGTTTTTAAGAGCACTCTAATGCTTGAATGTATCTACCTGAAATGTGAGCTGATGGAAATAGTTGCACAGTTTGAATTTCTTTATAAAAGAAAGAGAGAGAGAACCACTAGGAAGCTTTAGGGATTATCTGTCCCTTTGGTGAGATGTGAATGTGGAGAATTTGGGACTTAGAGTTTGGAAATGTTATGATTTGTACTACAATTTCCAGCATTCCCCCAAAGGTAGCTTTTTCAAGTTTTGATATCTGATAGCATAGCAGACAGTTAAATCAGCAAAGACAGGGCAAGAGCCAACATCCAGACCTACAAAAGTTTAATAGTCACTTCACACCTTGTGCAATCATTAAACTCTGTGTGTGTAATTTCTATTACAGGTAATAAAACCCATTTCTAGTATTCTGTGGCTGGGCTCTCTTTAATGTTCAGTAATGAGATCATCTTGGCCATGACTGTGTAAAAAGGTAATGGCAATTCTATTGCAGAGGGGAAGTTACAGCATCATGGCCTAAGGATCATATTACCCAGGTCAATTTCAACATAATTACTGCATCAATTAAGTTGGCTTTAGCTGCCACTGATTTAAAAGAAATCTGCATATTGTTGTACAATACTGTAAAACATATTAGTTTTAATAAAGACTAAAGTATAAAGTCAACGTGAACCATATGAGGATGTTTAATCACAGATTTATTACAATTTTAACTTGCACGTCAGTTTAGTGAGAGCTACAGGTAAACTATTATAAATCCATACAAACAGCTATTCAACAGCAATTTAGGGCAAAATGTACCAGACAGCAAGGCTGACTGACTGAAATGGGGGAACGTGCTTAAAGATTCAGCTTGTAGAGGTAGTCCTACACCAACATTAATCAGAGCTGAAAATGTATCCTAAAATAGGTCCAAACCTAAAAGTTTGTGATTGCCCCAAATAGACTGAGTCAGAGGCAACATCTTACTGGGTATAGGAAGTGTCAGCTTTTAAAGAATAGGACACAAAGAAAAAACAACTCATTCCAGAGAATAGCTCAGGGAATATGGGTAGACTGATGTTCAGAAAAGAGCAGAGAGGAAGGACTGGAGATAGCAGAGCTCTTCAAATCTAGGAATAAAGTGTTTCTATTTTGTGCCAATTATAAAACTATTCATTCAATTTCCTTCCACTACAATCTTAGAATTTTAGAGTAAATATGAAAATGTACATTTCAAATGTATTTTCCAGAAAATAAACATTTTTGCTTGCATTTTGACTTAAAATAAGCAGTTCATATACGTTTTTATTATTGTTACTTCTACATGCAAAGAACTACATCATGAAATTCAAAAATATGTAAAAACTGAAAGATAACCATGTTCCAATCCATATATTGGTCCAGGAGATGGCAATTAGATTGGTTCACCAAAAAATGTGCATCAAAGGAAATGCATAACTATTTCTATTCAAATCTATGAGGCAAAAATCATAGGGCTGTAATTTATTGAATAGGATATTCAACAGAAATAGATGAGAAATTTGCAGTCAGCAGAGCAATCATTCCAAAGTAGGCTCATACTTATGCAAGGGAAGGTACTGTAGCTGAGTAGTAGATCATAGGCAGATAGACTCTGGTCCATCTGGTGATAAAAGCAGCAGAATAGGAACTATTAGTTTCCTTTTTCAAATGCTGAAATATGTCTCTGTGGTATATATTACTCCCTTGTCCAAAAGGTATGGCACAAGATAACCTGTCTCTGGGTGTGGATCCAGGCTCTCTGGTTCAACATTTTTGTGTGATGCAGTTGTGCAATGTGGTTGTGCCAAAAAGCCAAGTGTAAGGAGAGGGAACTAGAGAGGAAATAATGCAGGGGCTAAATAAATAAATAATAATGCAGGGGCTAAATAATTAAGGGGCTAAACAGACAGTCAAAAAAAAAGGTGATTTCAAGCTGGCTTGAAAATGGGACATTTAGAAGACACATGCCTTGAAGCCAGCAGAAAAGTGCCCTTATGAAGAGAAAAGCCATTTCAAAAAGAAGCAGCTTTTTCCGCCACTTCCTGGCTTAAAGCCATATCATGTGGTCATGACATGAGCACTCCAGCTGCCTTGGGAGCCGGTGGTGCAATTGGTAGGGTTTCAATGTGGCTTCAGGAAAGGCAGCTGTTTCACCCCTAAGAACACCAGAAGTGGTGAGCTTTCTATTTGTATGTGCTTTAGCAACAGCAAAAGAGAGCATATTTTTCCACCTGCATTGTCATGCCATATTTCCTGGTTGGCTTGTTTATTCCAGGAAATATGACATGTTAAAGCAGAAAGGGTATGGAAAGAGGACCAAAGCATTTTCAGCAGGTGGGAAAATGTGTCTCCATCCATTTACTTTAATTGCCCTTATACCCATTTGCAGAGTCAGATGACCTAGAAGTAGTTCTGGCCCATCTCACACCAATTCCATGTCCTCCACACTTTGACATTTCAAAGACTCACCCCATGACTTGAAAAGGGCCCTGTGTCTGTGACATCAGGAGGCTCTGCCCCCTTTATCTCACAATTCGGCCCTAAAATTTCAAGAAATTGACTACTGCTGGCCTAGCTGTCTGTTAGCCCAACAGGACTCATCTGCTGTATTTTCATAGTTGTCAGTGTTGTTGGTGTGCGAGACATACTGGTACCTAACATCACATATAAATCAGACCTGAGTCACCATAAATGGGCTTGTACCTGAAATAAATGTTTTATATGCATCATAGAACATAAATATTTTCTCCAAAATATAAAATATCACAAAACAGAACTTGAACAGTTAATCTAAAGACTGGATTACATGTCAAGGTATAATTTTGAAAAATGTTACTACTCGTGTACAAAGCTGTAGAAAATGGTTTCTGGTATGATTCAAATACTTTGAGTTTCCAAGCAACTTGGTTACATAAGAACATCTGTAGCTTGAAATGAATTCTCCCCTTTGGTGCCTTTGCTAATCACTGTTTACAGAGTTGTTGTTGTTTTCCCCCAGCAGTAGTATTATTTGCCACTTTTTGAAATGAATATTGAATTATATATAGAGAGAAAGAATGTAGCCTATGTAGTTTCATAAGTACATTGCTTTTCTCAAACTGCATATGGACTCATAGAAAAGAAACTCTTCTAATACACTTTGGAATTAGTGTACAAAGCAGTTTCAGCTGAAAATGTAAATTAATATGGCATCTGGAAAACAATATTTACATTTTTCATCTTTATGTACTTCTTCTGAAGTTAGCTGTATTTTCTAAGACTTTACCTGCTAAAAAGTATCATGATTAGCCATAACATCTAAAGTCAAAATTAAATGTTCTATGCCAATCCATAGAAAACAATGACAAAAAGTTCTCCATAGCACCAGGCTTGTCATCCATGGATTGGAGCATCTGTGGATGGCCCCACCCAGTTCTAGTCAATGACGCTGCAGATACGTGGCCGCACAGATGTCACATTGCCATTGACTATCATAGGACTTGGGGTCTCATGGTATTTGGTATCTGCAAGGAGGTGATTTCCAGAATGGAACCCCCATGGATAAGAAGAGCTGATTGTAGTTGATTTTCCCTCCAAGGAAAAATGAATACATTTTGCTTATACAGTTGGCCTTCCTTATACATGGATTTTTTTACCAACAGATTCAAGCATGCATGCTTGGAAGTATTTTCAAAAATATAAATTCCAAATAGCAAACCTTGATTTTCCATTTTATATAAGGGGCACTGTTTTGCTCTACCATTATATTTAAGGGGACTTGAGAATCCACGAATTTTGTTATCTGGGGGGGGGGGGGGTCTGGAACCAAACCCCAGCAGATAATAAGGTCTCACTGTATTGTTGGGAGCAGATGCATCCCTATTATGTCAAATGGGGACTGTACTACAAAGATAGCTAGGGAAAAGCATATTGCTTTGATACTGGTCTTTAGCTAATATGAATCCTAATGCCCTAGAGCCTCATTGCTGTCCTATCTCTGTCCTTGGACAAATTGAGGAGATTGCCCAGGGTGCAGATGCTAGAGCAGAGTCATGGCAGCTTCCCTCTGTATTTTCCTCTACTGGAAATTGGACATACAGATCTTTATGTCTTATCTGTTGATAAATAGATTGAACTGTTTTGGAATATAAAGCCATGTATGCCACACAACATGTCTTGGTCATGGTAAAGTAGTCTGCTGTCTATCTCAACCTTGCCAAGATTCTAGTAGTCTCAGCATTGTGAAACAACACCTTGAGCATTCTCCAGCTCCTTGAAAGATCTCACTTCCAGTGCAAGACTGAAATACCAAATGTGGATCTGCCCCCATCAGTTTCCATACTCTATGCAAAAACATACCCTACATTAACTTCTGTAACTCTGTAAAACTACTTCCTTTCTCCTATTGCATAAGGTATCTTTGTGTCTATGTGATCAGTTTGCAAGACCAGCAAACACACAAATAACCCATATTATTTGCACTATAGTAATCACATTTTCCAGTTCTGGACACTTTACACAAATGTACAAACCCATTTCATAAAAACGCACATTTTCCCCCTCTGAGATCAACAATAAAACAACTCCACAATCTCAGAGCAGCTCACACCTCCCCCCTGCATACTGTTGAATATACCACTGGAGAATGAAATAGGTCATAATTTTCATTCCTAATGCTGCTTTAGGTATGGTGTAGCTATTACCAATATAAAACTGTAAGTCTGGTCAAGTTCTGTTTTGCCTACAACTACAACAACAACAACAAATTTTTGTGCTACCTTTCCTGATTGATTTAGGCATGTGAAAAAATAATGAGGAAGCCATAATGACAAATAATGGCTTTAATAATTTCAGATAACGAGCTGCTATAGAATAGATTTTCTGTTCTACAACAGGTGCTTCTTTTATTTCCTTCTTGGTCAAGTTTTCATCCCATCTGGAAGTAAAATCTGATGTGGGTAAAAAAGGAATTATTTCAGCAGGAAAAGGGGTTAAGCAGATGACCAAGAGCAAATTGGATTAGAAAACCAGTCTACATAATTACAAATAATAAAACACACCTAATAGGCATAGTATTTTGGAAGACACACAGGGGGAGGAGGATATGTGGGAAGCTTACTATATTCTTGTACTATTTATATTTGTATTAAAAAAACACATGCCAAGTCTCACCAGATTAATGTACTACATATCATTTAATTTGTATGAAAGACTGGTGCTGGGACTCAAGCTTCTAAATTAATCCCATCCTTACATGGCAAACAAGCTCTCCTCTTTAATCCTAGGTTAAAAAAAACAACAAAAAAAACAGCAGCTGCAATTGTTAATATTCACAACACAAATTTGCATCTTCACCCACTGAGTTTGGCTAAACAACAACAACAACAGCAAAATCACTCAACTCCCAAGCAATGGTGAAAATAAGATTGTACCACAACACAACCACTGGAAAGACAAGGCATTTTCTCATCACACCTTGGTAAAGAAAGTTAAAGCAATCCAGTTCTGAGTGTGAACCAACAGCAGCTACTTATCTTATCTTGTTATCCTAGGTCCGTTTTACATTGGCAAAAAGAGGTGTGTTGAAGGCTGCATGAAAGCCCAGCCTTTAGATGAGAAAAAGGGAAAGTGTGCCATGAAAACACTATTTTGGAGTTTTAAGGGAGAAGAAGTGCTTTAAAAAGGAGCTGGCCCATTTTACATTGGCAAAAAGAGGTGTGTTGAAGGCTGCATGAAAGCCCAGCCTTTAGATGAGAAAAAGGGAAAGTGTGCCATGAAAACACTATTTTGGAGTTTTAAGGGAGAAGAAGTGCCTTTAAAAAGTAGTTTGATTTCCCCACTACTTTTTTAAAAAGGGTGCAGCATTGTTGGCCCGTTTTACACGGGCAAAAAAGGCGCTTTTAGGGCTAAAAAGCCCGCATTTAGGGTTAGGGAGGGCGTAGCCTTTACACCCTCCCTAAGCCTAAAACGCATGGACGCCGCCATTTAAAGATGGCGGCATCTACACGGTGGCGCCGTACAAGCGTCATCACGTGCGCAGCGTTTTGACGCGCTGCGCACGTTTTGACGCTCTGGCGGCGCGGGAGGGCGCCAATCGTGCCCTTCCCGCGCCGCAAAAAAAGAGCTTGATCCCGGAGCTCTTTTTTGCGGCGGGTCGTTGCGGCGGGATGAGGCCTCTGGGGCTGCCCGTGTGGCAGCCTAGGCCTCATCTCGCCGCTAGAAGGGGCGAGTTTGGACCGCCCCTTTTAGCCAATGTAAAAAGCACCCCTATTGCATCTAAAGGCTAAGGTGTAGTTGAACGGTTAAATGGGGCTCTGTATCTTTAAAGCGCCCATTTAAAGGCAGCGATACAAGTGCGGAGGGAGGGAAGGTGCCAAGACAAGAAGAGACCTTCAAAGCCCGCAGAGTGCGCCTGCACCTTCCTTCACCTCCTCCCTTTGGTTGAGAGAGTGTGACTTCTAGGGAGACAGCAGGGCACTGGAGGCGCTCAGCCAGACCAGGGCAAGCTGGCAAGAGGAGGAGGAGAAGGGGAGGGACCTGGAGCACCTCCGCTGCCCTGCTTCCCTGCAAGTCACACTCTCTCAGCCGAAGGGGGGAGGAGAAGGCAGGCCCAGGCACACTCTGGCCAGGCTCCATGGCTCTCTCCTGGCTGCCTTCCTCCTCCCTTTGGCTGAGAGAGTGTGACTTGCAGGGAGGCAGGGCAGCAGAGGGGCCCCATGTCCCTCTCCTCCTCCTCCTCCTCCTCCTCCTGTTTCCAGCTTGCCCTGGCCCAGCATCAGGAGGACCTGGAGCACCACCGCTGCCCTTCCTCCCTGCTAGTCACACTCTCTCAGCCAAAGGGAGGAGGAAGGCAGCGGGGAGGGAGGGAGGGAAGGAGCCAGGAAGAGACCCCCAGAGCCTGGCCAGAGCACGCCTGGCCCTCCTGCTTCCTCTTCAAAAAGAAGGCTGGAAAAGTAGGACGTGTCCTGGCAAAGGAGGACGTGCCTGGTCAACTTGGAAAAGGGGGGCCTCTGCTCAAGAATGGAGGACATATGGGAATCCCTCCTGGACAGAGGGCTGAAACCTCAAGACAACTCAATATAATGCTCTGACAGAATACAGACTACAACTCCCATGAGCCTTTGCTACCATTTCCCAAGATGCCTTAATTTGCAACAGAAAGCCGACCAGTATGTTCACATGTGATGAATTCTTTCGTATTGACTCTGCATTTTCTTTTTGTGTAGATGCTCTCTTGTTTTGTGTGTGATGAGCTTGTGCGTAATCATGTGCATTTCCGAACTGACCTCACTTTCTCCCTCTTTCGGAATGGTCCTGTACTCCCCCATGTGATAAGCTCCGACTGTATGGTGTACCTGCGCAATTGCGCAATTCGCAGCCAGCAAGGGAAAAAAATGTTTAAAGCGCGGCTAAAAGCCACGTTCCTTGCCGCCCATGTAGCTGCTCCACCTGTGTTTGTAGCGTTTTGACAGCTTCCCATGTAGTTGCTGAGCCACAGAAAAAACCTCAGTCTAGCTGCCCTGTACTTTTTAAATGCACACCTGGGGCTTGCTGTCTAGCTGCTAAGCATTAAGGAAAGTGCAACTTCATGTCACACTTTCTTGCCAATGTAAAAAGCCCCCTTGTTGTTCTGAATGTCAACCATAAAAATGCAAAAGTAGGACAACTTTTGAAATAGTTCCATGACCAATACAAAACAAGTAAGAAATCTGAAATTCAAAGATGAGTGACCAGCACAAATATTTGCTGTTCTTTTGATGTATAGAACATAAATGTAGACAGGAATCCTGTTGGGTACTTATGAATGCATAACCTAGGGTTAAGCATTCATGAATATATGAGGCACATAGGGTCAGTGAAAGTCCCCCAGACCCCAGTTACTGGGAACCAGCTGCTGCAACCAGCTGCTGATGTGGGTCCATTTCCATGTCAACTGGGGAGCAGTTGACTGATGTTCCCACTCCTCTTCATATCAGCCATTCCAGTATGAAGAAGAATTGAAACAGGGCTCTCACTTCAGCCTGTTGCATCAGAGATAGCACATGGGAGGGTGTGGGAACATCAGTCAGCTGTGTCCTGATCAACAGAGGATCAAGTCCCTTGATTGTACATAGGCATCAGGGTGGGGGTGAGACTAAGAATCATTACATTGCTGCACAACTATGGAGGTTACACATTCAAAATTTACCAACAGAGTTCTGGCCATTATGAACAAGGAAAATATTTATTATAATTCTTTGTAAAGTTCTTCAGAATTACTTCATCATCAACCCCATCCCACCCCCATGAATTTTATCAATCAAAAAGGCTGTTAGGGTTTTGTTGCTTATCCCTGCATGTAACATTTAGCCCACTCCTTCATTGCAATGGTGCATTAGGAGGAAAAAAACAACCAGCATACTGTGGAGAGCCAACAATAAACACATGGTCTATTCAAATTCTGTACTGTTTATAGAATGGTTTCTTTTTTTGTATCTTACTAAGGAAATATAATTAAAATGATCATAACTGCAGCGAATAAAAATTTGATATGTGGCTTTTATTTAAGGTTAAGGTTTTTTATTAGTAGTACAGAACACGTTTGTATTAATTACATTAGTCAGCCAAATGTTTACAATAATTTATCATCATGCTTTTTAGTTTTTAACATGTTAATAATCGTGTAATTCTTCTATACTGTAAATAAGTCAAGACTGTACTATATAAGCTATATAAATTGAAGGAAAATGTATTGATTTAGATGCTGTTAACAGCTACTCACAGAACCTAGGGCAGAAATAAATGAGTCTTAAATTATACATGAAGAGCTTAAGCTTATAGATTGTTTATTTCATTGATCCCATTTTCTCTAAGATGAATATGCCAGTCTATCACCACCAAATGGATGGTGAAGTTTTAATCATACTCTACTTTGGTCTTTGATTAAACATAAGGCTCTGTGAGAGAATATATTTAACTACCAGCACCAGTAATTTGTTGTAAAGCTACATAGATGTGTATGTATACTAGTAAGTGGTTAAAAGCTCAATCCTCTCTCTATCTTTTTCTAAGTGTTCATTATTATGTGTTATTAAGTTCAGTGGTTATAATCCACAAGTAAATGTGCATGTGGTTTAAGTATTTATTTATTATGCCTCCTTTCCCCAAAATTGGACCAAAAGTGGCTCTTTATGCAAGCTTTCGTAATCCAAGTTCATTCATCAGGTATGAAAGGAAGAAAGAGAGAAATTGTGGTATAAGAGATACATGTGCATCTTCAGATGGTATGGGAAGAATGACATGCAAGCTATCTGGTGAAACTCCTATTTGTACAACAGTCTTCTTCCATCTACCTCATCAACACCTACAACGCCTACGAAGCAGCAACATAAGGCACAGTGCATCTCAACTGTGATAAAATAATGTAATTACACACAGTTTTAACTATAAAAATGACCTTAAATTATAATTATGCTCTAAAATGAGAATTGTCAAAATTACAATTAATGATATTACACTTCGTTAAGCTTGCATCATAATATAGTTCTGCTTTATTATCAGAAAAAGGTCTTAATTATAAGTTACTAGTTATTTATTACAAGGAACCTTGCCCAGTGTTGGTGATTGCACCTACAAACTGAATGAGAAAAGTGTGACCAGTAACATCTGCAATCTTTAAAATTTGGTTCACACACAGTCACATGCAAAACAGACTCCAAACAGTATTCTCCTCTTCCTAGAAAAGGACACAGTTTGTTGATTGATTCCAAACCTATATAAAAATGCTCAGGGTGTCAGCCTATGGGTAAATATCAACTTTGGCAAATATAGATGCACAAATGGGCTTTTTTAAAAAAAAATAAAAAATACAAAATGTCTGTTAGTTTGGGAGTAAGTAGTTGGTGAAATGGTTCTAAAATGTTGCTACAAATTCCTTGTTTTGTCCCACTCAATAGCAAATAAAATTTGTGATGGTCAAGCAGATGGCTTTGCACAGCAGAAAAAAAATAAACAGTAATTTTATAGTAAAAATGCTCAACGGGTTACTTGCTATTTTTGCTTAAACTCTACCCATGACTGGGAAGGGTTCTTTGGTGCATTCTGCCTAATGCATATAGAAGTCACCTTCAGCTCAATACAGGAATGTTAGACATAGATCCTGCATAGGAGACACAGCTCCTGTCTCAGTGGGTTCAGGCAATAACAATGAGGTTTAGCATTTCCTCTAAACTGAAAGTTTCACCATTATTGGTAAAAATGAAAAATACAAGACAAAGCCTTATATATGCCCTCTGCATTTGAACCTATTTTCAGTGTTCACTACAATATTACCTCAGTTTTATATAAACACATAAAAACAGTGTTTCAGCAGGTCACAGACAAGATTGAACTTGCCAGACTCTTTTCAAGGTGAAATGCTAAGCTTTCTTCTGAAATTGTCTCATATGGTCAGATTTTTTTTTCCATAGGATATTTTAAAAACTTCACCAAACTGAGCAATTTAAAATCTTCCAGCCATATGGTGTTCGAGGTGTTATGGAAGAATGCTGAAAACTCACACTTGAGTTTTTTGTGATATGGTAAACTGTTAAACTGGCTTAGGTGTGAAATCTCTATAAGATTTTTTTACACATGTTCTATCACACATCAGTAAGAGCCACTGAAACAGGCTATGGAGAATATATGACATGAAGAGAAATAACCCCTGACATATATGTGACCCAAGCAAGTTGGATTTTATACCACAAAACAGAATTTTCATATCACAGCACAAATACCTTTAATACAATTCCTGTTTGCTCTCACAAAGATCATTGCACATATTCAGACAGAATTTGTCAAGTATACAATGATTAATATATACAATAAACAATGGTGAAGAAATCAAATGATAGGGATGTATATGTGAAATAGTCCTTTCTTCTGAGTAAACACATTTATAGAATTCATTTATTCATCTACAAAATTACTATTACCTGAGTTGTTTCTTTGCCTATAAATAGCAGTCCATTTTTAGATCTATTACTAACCAAGTATGATTATTTTAAACCAATTACTTTAAATACTAGGGGACATTTTACAATAATTAATGGATTCCTCTGAACCATCATCTTTGAAATGTTGTGCCTGCTGGAAAGCAAGAAAATCTTTATTAAATCGCTGAGCACATTTCACCATGAGCTACTTCTACAGTGCCCTATTGAAGTTAATATTTAATGAAGACAAAGGCTATAATCCAAGGCTCTGGTGTACATATGTAATATTAGCAGAATATCTCCCACATTAAACAAGGAGAAAACCACTGAGGTGCTTGAGAGGACCTGTGCTTATACTGACTAGTTTGACATGGTAAGTTTCAATTTAAAAAAAAAAAAAATTGTGAGAGTCAGAAAAGCTTGCCTGTTGGCTGGTCCTATATGGATTCTGCAAAGCTTTAATCTTTTCCCCTGCTCTTCAAATGTCACACATAGGCATGGTCAACTATAAATTGGATACAACAGCCTTCTCCACTTTCCACATTCTTCCAGTGGATAGTAGCAGCTATTATTTATGTTACAACTGAATATTTCACACCGACCAGAACAAATGTGTGTGCATCTGCAACACGTATGACTATGAGTTACCAGCACCATGCACAGCTGATAGTGATTATCTGCTTTCATGGATGTTTCATAAATATACAAGTGACAGAGATGGACAGAGTTAACAGAAACACTGGTCATTTCTTCTGATTTATGACAGCTGCTCTTTCTGCTGCTGTAGGTACTTGGGTAAGATCAGTGATAGTATAAGAAACAACCACATTCCAGATAAGGATGGGAAAGAGCAGGTGGAAGACAAAAGGAAAGAATATTTGAAAATATATATTTTTTTAAGTAACAAAAATGTGTCCAAAAATCCTGATAAGGAGAAGCGTGGATTGATGAGAATTTTCCCAGTTTGCGGATTATTACAGTTTTGTGTGAGTGTGTAAAAAATATTTCTTGTGAAAAAATATTCTGTGCAAAAGCACCACATGTTTTGTTTTGTTTTGTTTTGCAGAGTAGCCCCCAAAACTAGTGTTTTCTATAGAAGAAACAGCTTTTCATATCCATTGGACATTAAGTCTCATTCTTCTCAATGTGGTGTGATGTGTGCACAATCACAATGGCACAGCCACATGCACATGCCACCATTGGGGTAATCAAGGTGGGGCCATCCATCAATGCTCCAGTCTGTGGATGGCAAGCCTAAGAAGAGTAGAGCTGACTGTAATTTTTTGGTTTAATCATAATTAATTTAGTATTCCACCTAAACACATGGCTCACTGCTTTTTAAATGGCTACACCACTGTCCTTGAGGAAATTACTGCTAGCACATAAGAGATTGTCAACAATCCTGAATTTTTCTGTTTTGGAAGAACACAAGATCATGGCATCACTTGATGACACACTTTAAGTACCCAGTAGTATGTACTGTAGTCTCAGTGTGACAACTAATAGAATTGTGCTATCAGTCTTATCAAGAACTTCAATTGTGTATGTGATCAGAATATTGACCTGCAGGTACAAATAATCATATTTCTTTGTCTTCCTGTTACTGTAATAACACAAAACTGCAGTTCAGAACTTTACTACCTGGTTTCACAAAAAAAAATCTTTTTAGTGAAGATTAAGTCTCTGATGGCAGTGTGCTGATTTCACACTTTTGATAGATGTGTTCAGTTATGGAAGAGATCAAATGAAATCACCAAGCACACCTACAATATTCTCAGTGTGACATTGAGAATAAGATCAAAAAACTCACAACCAAAGCTTGTCTCTGTCACAAAATTCTTTCTCTGAGTTTTTTTCTTAATATTTTGTTTTACACATGCACACAGAGGCACACAATGTACACACACACACACACATTAACATTTCAGAGATACTGCTGTTTCCCTTCTGTGTTGTGATAAAATCCTGTTGTGAATCTTACCAAATGCACATTCTATAAAAACACAATTAAATTTGGTAGCACAACGCAGGCTAAATCCATATTAAATAAATGACTTTATAATTAAAAAATTATAAAAATATCCTCTAAGATAAATTATTTCAGAATTATAATTTGGGCATCAAAAACTAACATGTGAATCTTTGTGTTTTAAATTTTGTTTCTGTATTTTTAAAAAAACATGTAGCCTCCTCAATCTTAGTGCATATAAATGTGTTCTATTAATCATATTATGTATGTGTAGAATTGATGAGGATTCAAAACTATGTGGCATTAGTTGTGTAAAGTTGAAGTAGTTTAGTTTTTCATGATTGAGTGTAAGGACAGAGAGAAATCATACATGCCAGATCTACACATTTAAGTGTCTGAAAGAGCCCCAACATATAAAATTCTACACACTGGGTCACCAGGTGTCCCTTATAGCAAGGTCCATCCTTTATTTAAGGGTCAGAAAAAGTATCTCATATAAACATTCAGCAGGATGTTATAAAATCCTTTATTTTCAGTATTGGTCAAATCCAAATTTTGGGAAGGTCTGCTACAAGTGTGACCAACACTCACGTTGCAGTCCAGGTTGAGCAACATGGTCAGCATCGTAACAGTAAACTTTTGCAAAAGCTGCTGTCTTCGACATTTAAAGTTTTCCAGGGGGTTGGAGGTTCTAACATGCTTTGAAAGCTTTTGAGAGCCCAGGCTCTTACAACAGACTTTTCTCTCATGAAACCTGAAATGGGCCTTATATATCTGTTTCATATGTCTCAATCAGCCTTATATATGCCTGCTTCATATGTATTAACCAGTTTTGACTAACCCTTTTTGCTATTTTGAAAATCTAGCAACCCTAGCACAAATAGAAGCTCTCCCCACATATGGAAACCCTGTATATCCGTTGCTAGACAGTATTAAGTGTGTGATGGAGGTAATATTGTATTTCTGTCTGGCCAGTTGCCTTCCCACTGTGAACTGGTTGGCCACACTGGGGTCATGCAGATCAGCAGCTTGGAGTGGCCTGTAGCTACTCCAGCACTGTCAGCCCCCTATTGGTGCCGTAGTGACCACATGGGCCCAGTCCCAATCCAGGCCACTGCCATGGGCTCCAGCTTGGAAACCAGCAGGAGCAGTTTTTCGCTGCTCCTTTTTGTTCTGGTTCTGGGTTTGAGCACTCTTGATGCACTCCCTGTGTGCCTTCCAGGCACTTTCAAAGCAGGTGTCATGTGCACACCCCACCCCTGAAGCAACCAGAAGTCCCTTTTTCCTGCCCTTCTGTTTTGGGTCTTTGTGAATAAATGCTATATATATTTAGTTGTATCATCTATGACTATTATTATGTCCAGACATAAAAGCAGAGCTTAACTATATGGAGAAGGCCTGCAATCTTATGATTCTGTACCCAGACATTAGGTTAGGTACATGATAGTGGCCTAGCATGAGCAGAATTCACCACTTCCACCATGTAGTGTCTCCATTCTTCCCACTAAATACAACAAAAACAGTTATCAGATACTGAAGAACAGGGTAGAAAAGAAGGAAAGAAATCCCCAGAGTCTGGGTGGAAACAGCTGGGATTAGTGCAGTCACCCTCACAGAAGCTGTTGTTGACTGCTTTTGAAGGATTAACTTATGCTTCAGCCCTTTCCCCTCTATTAATAAACCATCTGATTCAATAGGACTTATGAAGCTCTGTGTTCTATTGTCAGGAATATTCTATTGTCAGGAATCTTTGGGGCTTTCTAGATTGGCAGGAAAGTGTGACATGAAGTTGCCTTTTCCTTAATGCTTAGCAGCTACACCGCAGCCTTTAGATGCATCTTTGCTGTTTCGCCGTTTTTAAAAAAAGAAGCTGGGAAAAGCAACACCTTTTTAAAGGCACTTCTTCTCCCCTAAAACGCAAAAAAAAAAAAAAGCATTTTCATGGCACACTTTCCCTTTTTCTCATCTAAAGGCTACACTTTCATGCAGCCATGAACACACCTCTTTTTGCCAATCTAGATCAGGCCTTTGTGTTCTATTGTCAGGGGCTGGAGGTAGCAGAGAGGTCTGTTTCCACTTGGCCATTATCCAAGTGTTAACTGCAACCCATCACATTGTTCAAAATGCATGGAGATTGGTTTGTTATGATCCTGCTGTCTCCTCCATCCCAGTATGTACGACTCATGTTATATAAGGCTTGTGTAATGTGGCAAAGGACTTCTGAAATTGAGATGAGCTGAAAAGTGGTTTGTAACATAACCATGAGGACCAAGTACCGCAAAGAAGAATTGCAACCCATGGCAAAGTTAACCTTGATTAAATTCTGCCAAACTCAATTTCCATATGAGTATCAGTGTACTACTATACTGTAATTCATCCAAACCGTTTCTTCACATTTAACTGTGTGTACAAATTGGGTTCTCTCTCTCTCTCTTTAGAGACTGACTGTTTTGTTGTATTTTATTGCCAGAAAAATGCCCCTGATGTATGCTTACACAAATTAAAATATGTATATATTCAGGAATGTTCAGAAGAATGGTTATGCACTGAGCCAGAAAAGAATGAATCCCAAAAACTAAAGAGGCAGTTAGTTAACGTTTGTTTTGGTTTTGGTTTTCATTTTGTTTTTTGTTTGTTTGTTTGTTTTTGTTTTTTACAAATCATCCATGCTAACCCAAACTTTAATATGTTCCATGTGGACTTTTAAAGATGTTGTCAGCTGTGTACATAGTGTAAGAGCCATTGTCCCTTTATTCTTTTTTCCCCTGAGGTAATACAACACAGTTTAGATTAATTTATCATTCATTAATGCTCCACATGTTTGTCAGTCAAATTTTCTAAGTCATTTAACATTCATTTTCAGCTCTGTAATTTATTATGTTATTCAGTTTACAAGATTTCTTGCTTTGCCCATTCAAGTTAAACTTAATGTCTTATACTTGCTTTCAAGAATCTTGCAGAACCCACTGGGAGCATTTGTTAACTGATTTTAAATATCATTTATACTTTTCCCTGAATTTTCTGCAACTAATCTTTTTACTGTACATTGTCATGTTATGTTACATTTCACAAAATAAATGTTTTTCTGTTGAATTTCCTTTGCTGTCAGGAAGATTTGAATATATTTGCAAATAACAGGTAAATATCTTGAATAAAAGCTGGGAATATATGCAGCACATTACAACGTAAAACTTTTAAGATTTTTAAGTGCTCATCTTTTCCACTAAAATCAATCATTCACATATCTGAACTTTGCAATCTATGTTATGGAGGAAGAGAATGTGAAAATTAAAGACCATTGTAACTAGGGCTGCATCTGCACTGCAGAAATAATGCAGTTTTACACCGCTTTAACTGCTATGACTCAGTGCTATGGAATTCTGGGACTGGTAGTTTTGTGAGATATTTAGCCTTCCCTGTCAGAGAGCTTTGGGCCACAACAAACCACAAATCACAAGTTTCCATAGCATTGAGCCATGGCAATTGAAGTGGTAGTATTTCTGCAATGAAGATGCATTCTGTGGGTGTGTTTCAGTGTTTCGGTTGGCTTATTGAAAAACATGGAGTCTCACCTATGCTGTCCTGTGACTGGTGTAATTATCATTTATAATGTAGAGGTTTTTCTTCTTATAATATTAACACTGACTGTTTCTAAGAAAATACTGATTTCTGGGCATGCCCTAAAGCAGCCTTCTGTAACAATTTACACTCCAGATGGGTTAAACTGCACCTTCCATGACTTACATCTAGCACAATAAAAGGCCACAGTGGTTGGAAATTGTGGGTTTGTAGTCTGGATAATTCAATGGCACTACCGGATTACAAGGAGCTTTGAGAGTACAGTTGGCCCTCCTTTATCCACAGTTTTGAGCATACACAGCTTGAAAATATTACCAAAAAGTATAAATTCCAAATACTGTATATACTCATGTATAAGTCTAGAAATTTAGGTCAAAAAATTGACCCCAAAAAACCTGAGTTGACTTATCCACGGGTCAATGTCAGTACTGTATCTTAACTCTTATTTAAAGAAGGAACCATCTCCTGGTGAAAAGCAAGAATATAATCTGTCCTGGAAGCACTGACCCCCTTTACTCTCTCATCCATCCAGTCTTAAGAATAAGCACTAAGAGTTATGTCTGATGGACTTTTGGAAGTTATTTGACATTGTTTTGTTTTGCTTCATCATTTAGATCCTTTCCTATATGCCCCTAAATTTTACCCTCGACTTATCCACGGGTCATAGCAAAATCCAAAATTTTGGCCCCAAAACTTGCCCTCGACTTATGCATGAGGTCGATTTATAGTCAAGTACATACGGTAGCAAACCTTGTTTTTCCATTTTATATATGGGATACCATTTTGTTGTGGTATTATATTTAATGGGACCTGAACATACACAGATTTTGTTATCCATGGAGGGTCCTGGAACCAACCTCAGCAGATAACAAGGGCCCAGTGTACTGTACATACTGTTGAGTCCAGTGCAGATTAAAATTATGCTTTTGTGAAAGTCCTCATTTCTCTTGTTTATATTCATACACTCCCAAATCTTTAGAAAGTAGGCATTAAAGAATCAAAAGAGATACAATTTGGGAGGTTCACCATGCCACACACCAGCTTTCACCTGCCCCCATCTGTGTTGTTCTTGGACTAGGGAAGTAGATCTGTATTTAATTTGCTCTTGTACATTTCATTCCAGTTCCAGATGAAATTAAATTTTCTTTTCTGTATTGAAATGCATGTAATTTTTCTGTACTTTTTTTTTAAAAAAAATCACTTTTTTGCAGGGAAAACATGTTTTCTGTGCAAAAAAATATTTTGAGCAGTAATACTACTTTAATTTCTCCACATAATAATTCCTGGAACACTTCACAAAGTGTGGGAGGAAAACATGTAGAAATGTCACTGCTACTTTAATCCCCCACACGCATGCACACCAGTGTTGCCCAAGTGTTGGGAACACCTCTTCTTGGCTGGAAAAGGAATAAAAAGAAATATTCTTTCTACCTTTATATCTGCCACTATAGAACTCAAAAAGAGAAAAAGATTCAGGGTGCTGATGCCTCAGAAATCTCAGAACATAGAAGAGATGTCATTTTCAGTTTTCCCACCATCCTGGCTGTTATTCGATAGTAGAGGAAAGTTCAGCTGTGAAAGCAGTGCAGTATGATAAGGCAAGCTCCAAGCTTCAATAATCTTCTTCTTCCTAGCCTAGAAACACAATGTGAGACCAGACATGGGATCAAGAAACTCTCTTTTCATACTGTTTAGTAACACTCAGAAAGTAAAGCATCCTCTCTTTGGGAATGATAATACCAAACAGCTTTATACTGCAATCCTAAATAAGAATAGAATAGAATCTTTATTATGGTCATAGACCAGCACAACAATCCTAGTTAAAGGATGCACTGAATGTACAGACTTGAGTTTAGGAACAGATCTCTTCTGCCAGGAGAAATATTCCTGCTAGCAGAAATCTCACCTGACAGCTAATTTCAGAAATCTGCTGACAAAGCAATCACCTAACAGAACTGCTGTGCAGACTAGGAGCTATGCAACCACTTTTATAGACAGTGGATGCAACCTATTCAGCTTCTGACTGCACAACATCACCTATCTTCTGTAGCTGTTTCAGAGTTAATGATGAAATTAATCATTTATTTTGTGTTCAGAAATATTTTATTTATTTATATTTATTTATAGTATTTATAGCCCACTCTTCAGCTTTAATGGCTATCAGAGCAGCTTACAATTATTAATTTTCATTAGACGGTTCCCTGCCCACAGGCTTACATTCTAAAAAGACATGACACAAAAGGAGAAGGGGATGGTGGAGGGGAATATTCCAATATTCTTTCCTTCTCACTTTCATTGCATTATCCTTATTAGTATACACACAAGGTTGTACTTCTGTTCATGTTCAATGGGTGTATATCAGTCATTGAAATTGATTTCAGCCCCCCCTCCTCATTGTCTCCTCTAGAAATATCAGCTATTACTATTTCTGCCAAGGGTGGTGCAAAATGTAGTTTAATACTAGTTGTTGTAGTAGTATGCCTTCAAATTATTTCTGATTTATGACATCCCTAAGGCTAAACCATTGCTTTCTTCTAAAGCTAAGAGAGTATGACATGTCCAAGATCACCCTGTAGATTTCCATGGCTGGCTGAAGATTGAAACCCTGATCTCCAGGAGTTCCTATCCAATAGTCACAACAATATGCAACCAATATTAAATTACCCTTTAGACATTTCTCCCTGGGAAAAATAATGAAAAATATCATTAGATTGCAAAAAACAAAAACAAAAAAGCCTACATGTTTATTTCTCTGATTTGCATCCACCTTTCTCTCAAAACTCAAATAAATGGTTATTTAATAAATTATTATTTAAAAGAACAAAACGGTTAAATGCAATTAAGATACATTAATAGAGGTAGAAAAACTGCCTCCATCCTGTCAAAAGCACCTCTGCAGCAACCCAGATTAGTTGCCAAAACATATGTGAGTAAAAAGATCTTTGGTTAACTATAGAAGAAAAATAGTGAAGAAGCTACCCTAGTCTTCCATAGCCTAGGAATGATAATTAAGAAAGCCCTTTTTCATATCTCCACCAAACATGTCAGTGAGAGTAAATTTCCTCTTAATGCAAAGTTTCCATTAAGAGGAAATTCACTCTCCCTGAACAATTCAGTGATGCTAGAGGGAACCGACAATTCCCTGAAACCAAGGAAGCACGCCAGGCTTTCATACACGCATGCTTCCTCAACGATCCAGGGATGACTGAGAGATAGTAAACCCTAGTGTGATCATCTTTAATTTTTTTTTCAAACTAGTTCTACCAGAATTCACTACTGTTGGTCAAGCTGCCTGAGGCTTCTGGAAATTGAAGTCCAAATCTCATGGAAGTTTGGTAACCACTGACTTCAGATTTTAGCAATCAAGGCCACCTCCAATGGGAATATAGGTTTTAGTGCCCTTGACATTAAACCTATGGCCAAATATTGGCAGCTATCCAAACATTGGAAGCTGTCCAGTGGTAAGGTAGTGATCAACTGTGGCATAGGAAGTGTTCACTTCCTAAAAGCTTCATGGAATAAGTTTTCACTTGCCAGGATGGAAAGAGAAAAGAGAGAATTCCAAAGTTTGGGATCAGCCACTGAGAAAACTTCTTTGCAACATAACAACTTTGCATCATGTATTAACAATAAAACTTGTCTTATGTTGGTTTTCAGCACAAATTAAGGTTTAGGAATAGGGAGGTCTAGAACTGCAGCCTTCTCTAGCTGAGAAGATATATGCAAATTAGATATCTGGGAAAATAATAATAATAATAATAATAATAATAATAATATATTTATTTATATCCCTCCTCTCCCTATATTGGATCAAGGCTGGTAACAACAGTTAAAAGCAATAAAAATCAGACATATAGGCCCAATCTAGATTGGCGCAAAGAGCCGCGATAAGGGCTCTTCGCGCCACCTTTAGGGTTAGGGAGAGTGCAGCGTTTAGTCCTTCCCTAGCCCTAAAGTGCATGGGTGCCACCATTTTTAAATGACGGTGTTGTCATGGTGCGCACAGCATTTAGATAAGCTGTTTATGCCATGATGATTTTGTGCCGCAGGAGGGTGCCAAGCTCTCCCTTTCTGCAGTACAAAAAGGAGCTCCAAAATGGACCTCCTTTTTTGCAGCGGGTCTTTGCCACGGCAAAGACCTGGGGAGAAAGGGGCCGCGGTGGTGGCCCCTTTCTCCCCTGAGCCCCGCTGAGGGAAGCGGGGTGCAGCGGGCACCCAGGGTGCCTGCTGCACCCCGCTTTGAGGCCATGGGGAAGCAGCAGTTGGCCGCTTCCCTGAGGCCTCCAGAAGTGATGGAATGGGGTCACGAAGGCTGCCAGTGTGGTAGCCTTGGCCTCATCTCGCCACTTCCTGGGGCGTGTACAGACTGCCCCTTTTGGGCGGTCTGAAAAGCCCCATTGGAGTTAAATAGACAAGCAAAACAGGTGCTTTCAGGCTGGCTTGAAGGTGTGGCGTTTAGATGACACATGCCTTGAAGCCAGCAGAAAAGTGCCCTTATGCAAAGAAAAGTCATTTCAAAACAAAGCAGCTTTTTTTCCCGCTTTTTCATGGCTTGAAACCATGTTATGGGGTCATGACATGAGCACTCCAGCTGCCTTGGGAGCCAGTGGTGCAGTTGGTTGGTTTTCAATGTGGCTTTAGAAAAGGCAGCTTCAAACCACTTTTTCCTGCCCATCTGTTTCACCCAAGAAACACATTAAAACAGAGCAGAATATAAAAATTCTGATTCCCTATCTCCCACCCACCCTACCACAGCACTAAAAAAACAATTCCCAGTAAAAAGTTCTCTCTACAATCCGTCATTAGCTGGTGGGAACAACTAGACAACAGCAGCTGGACAATAGGAGATCTCAATTACAAGGAGGTCAGCCTGGGAAGGCACACCAGAAGACATACATCTTTATCACCCTTTTAAATGCCTCCAAAAATGTAATATGACAGATCTCCTAGGGCAGGTCATTCCATATTTTTGGAGAGGCAGCTAAGGTCCTCTGGGAGGTCATCACCAGCCTGGTTTTCTTTGGCTGCAGTAAGATCTTCCCAGAGGACCTGAGTGTGCGAGAAGGATTGTATGGGAAGACTTGTATGGGAGGAGGCATTCCCTCAAGTGATGGAATATCCTTCCAATGGCCAACTGGTCCTATGAAACAGTGGTTCTCATACTCTGTACTCCAGGTGTTTTGGACTTCAATTTCCAGAGGTTTCAGTGAGCTTAGCCAATTGCCAAAGATTTTGGGAGCTGAAATACATTAATATCCTGAGGACCAAAGATTGAGAACCACTGCATAAAGCATCAATGAGTCCAAAACAATATAAGAGCAACAATAACATTATCAAATTGTATGCAGGTTTTGATGTAGTGAATTACGCAGTGCCTTATTGTTTCATTGAAGTTATCATAGAGTTGGAAGGGACCATAAGGGCCATAAGGGCCATCCATTCCAAACCCCTGCCCACAGGAACATAACATCAAAGCACTTCCATGCAGCCTTATATTCCTTAGACAATATCCCCTTCAAATGCCAATTTTCATTATAAACCTAGAAGTTATATTCAGACAGAATGAATGGCATAACTGATTTCTCAACAAAACCGTGAAGATTAACATACCAAAATTTCTTCATGCAGGTGGCAGCTCAAATTTTAATGGTATGTTATAGTTTCTTTTTACAGATTCATAGTTTTAAAAGACATTGCTTACTTACAATTGATCTCTTTACATACTCTAAGATACTCATTTTACAATTCTGCATGTGCTACAATGGATCAAAACCTACCTGACCACTACAGTTTTGACAAAATCTAACCAGACAGCTACCCATATTTCTCTGTACAATTAAATTGCTTTGGCATCAAATACAAATTCCAGACATATATGGACAGAAACCAAAGTTAGTAGCAATTATGGAAAATATTAAGACTGAAGGAAAACATTAAATAAGAAATTGATGAGAAACTAGGAAGAAGTCAGGCAGTGGCCAAAAAAGCAATATGGCAATTGTCCCATTATGTTTTGCATGCAGGTGGCATTCATTTTAAAGTGATGGTTGACTAACTTGGCAGAATTCATCACCAGATGGTGTATCCTACTGGTATGAATAAAATGCACTTAATTACACCAAATTGCTGTGTGCTTACCTTTCATCTGCCATGCCTAGGTCAATGGCACATGCCGAATTAGAAAGAAAAACAGAGAAGACTGGATCCTGACATGTTTGACATTTTATTTAGAAAGTCTAAGAATATTCTTCCAGTTAGTGAGATGAGGAAAATTTCCAACACTAATGGTCAGAAAGGGGATGTGTTCCCCAAGCCATGGTCATAACTAGGAATAGAGCTATGAGGTGGTGGTGAATAAGAGCATTGCCTCCCATAGGAATGTTCCTCTATCCAATTAATTTTTCTTCACTTCCCAATTTCTAGCATTGCTGTAAGTTAAAATTTAAACTGAACACATAGAAATACACTTTAGACATCCAAAGAAAATCGGCAGGCAAACTCACCTAGAGAATGGGAACACAACAAATACATGAGTTTGAAGTATCAATGATTTTCAGTGTTTCACCATCTGCAAAGCTAAAAGTTTGGAAACCAAAGGGGGAAAAATCATTGTGTGAGGGAGAATTCTTATTTGGATGGGCAATGCCCTTATTTTACCCTTCCCCAGTAGTTATACCACTGACCAAAAGAATCCCAGAAAATTGTTTACAATTGCATGATAGTTGTTTCTCAGATAATAATTATAACAACTATAGAAGCAAGTCTCTGAGAAACTTGCTTCTATATAGAGTATGAAAGGTTAGTTTGTTAATTTCATTTTTCCTAATGACCAGTTATTAGCACAACCTATAATGATAGGCTTATTCTACACCTCCAAATATATTACCAAGTCTTTAATAAGGCTATAATTGTACATTCTGTAATAAATAATGCAGGAAATTGTTCCTGTCATTTTTGTTTTTCCTGTTGCTCTGTGTGTGTGTGTGTGTGTGTGTACATGTACATGTGTTGCACCAAGTGACTGGTATACTGGTGTGTGATCAAAAAATATAATAAGAGAGCAGTCTAATATATGTTTACATAGAAGTAAGTCCCACTAAATTTAATGAGGCTTTATGTCAAATAAGTAGGAATAAGATTGAAATCTAAATAAATAAATAAAATGTATAAATCAATACAAAGCCATTTCTCCCCAACAAGGGTCTTTTGAGTTTGAAATGAATCATTTGGTAATGCTCTTAAAAATGAAAGAGAGCCATTTTTAAAACTTAATGTGCATTATAAACAATGTCAGTTTTGCATTCAAATTGTAGATGCCCAATTTAATCACACTGTGAAAATAGCCTAAACTGTCAGTGATAAAATGAAGTATTTCATCTGATGTCTCTTTAAACAGGGATAAATCAAGTCACAGAAAAGGATAAATCAAGTAATAAAAGATAAATCAAGCACAAAGAAAAGAAAATCTGTAAGATTTAAAACCAGTCTTTGAGGATGAGAATCCTGGGATTTCTTGGCATGACCTTCAGACTTTTTTTTCCTCACCTTCATTATCCAGTGATAGTTTGTCAAGTCAACAGCATCCCATTCCCTGAGATTTCAGAGCCAAAACCTGAAACCAGAGATGCGACAGAATCATGGTGGGCTTGTGTGCTAGAACTGCACTTCCTAGTCAGCTGATTATAGAAACAGACATGCAGACAATCTGAGCAATTGGTCATAGAACTGGAGTAAAACCAGTTCACCACTAGCACAACCCAGAGCTGGCGGCTTGGGGTAAAACAACAAATATTCAGCAGGTAACAAAATGTGCACAGCAACTGCAGCAGTTGCTACCATTTCCACTAGGAAATGGTTATACTATAAAATGCATATGTCACTAGTTATATGTTCAGTGTACATGTATAAAACATATGTCTTCTGAGTATGCATGCCTGTAAAGACGTTTAACCTTGGCATTAGTGTTTCTTGGACAGTTTGGAGCCAATAATCTACACAAAAAGAAAGCTATCTAAAGGAGTTATTTATTTTTTTTACTAAAGACCCAAAATATACACAATGATTGTGTAAGGGAATAGCATAAATAATGAACAATAACACAAATATCTAGCTAACAAAATACAGTTCTTTCAGAATGGAGAAATATTAACCCAAATGAGCAAACTCACAAGGCTTCAAAATGATGGGTGACATTACTATATTTGAGACTCCTATAAATGGCTGAATTCACATTACAAGAGGTGGCAGCATTTGGGGCTAAGATATCTGAGGCTTTGAGGGTGGTGAGAGAAAGAGAAAGAGAAAGAGAAGTTCAATTGTGGGGTAGGCAGCAACAAAGACCTTTTGCTAGACCACACACATGTATGAGGGGGCAGTGAGCAGTTGCTAATGAGCAGAGGAAATATTCTCTGGAAGATAGATTTTAGAGGTGAGAGATATGACTGCTCTTGGGAATGGTTAATCTTAATTGTGGAAGGTCTGGAGAATACACTACCAGCTTTAGCAATAAAGAGAAGACAAACTAAACTACATTCTTTCTATGTCAGACCCAGAACTTTAAGTATGAACATGCACTTATTAAATTCTCTTGCAAACTCCAGGATATTCCTGAGGCCAGAGACAATGGATATTATCACATGGGTATAAGAAATGGGAGAGAAATGGAAAGCTCCTGTAATTATTGTACAATTGCAGAAAGATTATCACACATTGCGATCATCTCATCCTGTTAATAACCTGCAATGTCCTTTAATAAGCTATTCATGGGAGTTTACCATTAATAAGATATTGCAAGATGATTACAGGTTATTAATGGGATAAGGATGGGATGTGCATGATGTTGTATGATAATCTTCACACAATTGCCCAATAATGACAAGAGCATTCAGTTTCTTCCATTTCTTATCCCTGTGTGATAATCTCCAATGATTTCAGGTACATCTACAGCTCCATGATTGTATCTATTTTAAGGGGAACTAGGCAAATCTTAGACACTGAATTCGGCATTCAGACCAATCCAGGAGCAGAAATCTATGGCTGAGTTTGTGGTAGTAAGTAGATCCCTCTCCAGGGATGAATTTAGCCCCAAAGTCTGAGGATAAATATATTGTCTATAACTTTAAATGTGATACCTTTGTTATTTTTTTCTCTTTAGGTTTTTTTTTATTTATAAAACATTTTATATAGAAAAACAATTTTAAAAAAGCTTCAAGTTACTACATAGTATCAGAAAATATATTGAAGTTTATGGATCAATACTTCTGAAGTCACTTTAATACCTTTGTTATTTTTTAAGCTTATTTTTTTAACTAGGAAAGGAAAGATGGGCAACTGAAGGAGAAATCACTGGTGTTGAAAAGACACAATGTCATACAACTGATTTACCATATATACTCAACTATAATGTATAAGTTGAGGGCAAGTGGGGGCTAAAATTATGGATTTTGATATGCTGTATGGGTAACTAAAGGGTAAGATTTAGGAGCATGCAACAAAGGATCTGAAGGATGAAACAATCAGAAAGCAAAGATGTCACTATCTCAGCCATCTATGAAAAAAAGTTTTGGTTTTTGGAATATTTTGATTTTCATAATTCTGGACAAGCAACATTCAACCTGTATATGCTAAGAATTAAACATGATACCAGGTACTTTGTCAAGCTAGAAAGATAAAGTATGAAACAGATAAGTTTTATATTTTGAGCTGAGATACTGTTCAAACTGAAATGAAAGAAGTATATAGGAATCATAATAAAACAAAAATGACTGTAATGTTACAGTTCCTTTCCCCTCTCATAAACCTTCCCGCAGATACTAAAAGGCATACATCTTATCATATGCATGGAATACCCCCTCCCTGATCCAAAGTAATGTCAGACCTATTACAAACAGTGTTGTACGTAGAGTTCATTATTTCAATCTTTATGCTACATTTGCAGCTGTCAGTTTAAGGTAAAGTCTGATTTCACTAACTTCCATCTGGCCAAGCTTCTTGACATTTTAATAGCCATACTTTCATACCTTTCCAAGGCCTGGGGCTTTGTTGGGATTCAGCCGCTTCAGTGGCATATCTAACAACAGTAATTAAACAATGTTGTTTAATGGACTCCCCAGTTAAATCTTAATGATTACTATAGCATTTCTGGAAAATAGATTGCTTGGAAACTATGCCTTTAGGTTCCCCGGAATCAGCCCTGCCACTGAAAAAAGTATTAGTCTCGTACCAAAAGCATCCTATTCCCAACATAATGGGCCAGATTCTGGTCTTCTTCTTCTCATCTTGAAATGTTTATCTGAATGAGAATCAATTTGACACCCCCAGCCCCACAAAAAACCTCTTGTTCTTCTGATTTTGTATGAGAAATCCATTAATTTTTCATGGTTACAAAACTTGGGAGCATTTTTTTTGGGGGGGGGGACTACAAATTCCAGAGTCCCCTAGTCACTATGGGCTCTTTCACATGGAAGAGGCAAGCATCATTAAATTGTGATTAAATTGTGCTAATAGCTAGATTGGGGGGAAGATTATCATACGCTCACACCCATCTCTCATTCGTGTCCCATGCATAAACTGTAATGGGTGTGTCATTGGGTAATAACAGGACTTTCCATTGAGAATGCAGGAATCTATGGCACAGCTCTTAATCTGAGAGTGGAACTTTCCAAGAAATGCTTTCAAAAAAGCTTTAGCATTTTTTAAAAAGAAGTTGAATAAAATCCCTCCAAAAATGTTCTGAGACCATTTCATTGTTTCTTATGCTCCACAGCCAAAGTAAACACCATGCATTAGAAATGAAAGCAGCTAGTATTGCTCCCTCCTGTTTTCACTTCTCCTTGTATGTCCAAGCCTGCTCTTCATATAATATTTTCTGCATATAAATTGAACAGATAGGATTAGAGGATGCAGCCTTGCCTCCATCTTTTGCCAGTTCGGAACCATTCTGTTTCTCCATGTTCTGTTCTAACAGTAGCCTCTTGTCCTAAATTCAGATTTCTCATCAGGACTATCAGAAGTAGTGGTACTCCCATATCTTTAAAGGCATTCTATAGTCTTTCACGATCTATGCAGTCAAAGGCTTTGGTATGGACTATAGTTTTATAAATACATGAAATTTTCTTTTGGAATTCCTTGGTGTGCTCCATTAGCTATCGTATGTGTGCAGTGTTGTCTCTAGTGCCACTTCCTTTCCTGAACTCCATTTGCACGTCTGGGATTTCTCTGTCCATGTATGGTTAGAGTCTTTTGTGTCTCATTTTTTGTGGATGGGGATGTATATTGATCATTTATATAGAGATTTGTATATTTCTATATCCACCTTGTCAGAACCTGTGGCAGAGTTGTGGTGAGGATCAAATTAACCTAACTTGTCTTTAGCCAAATTATTTGCTCCATCTGGCTAGCCCAACATAATCTGTTGCTATGAATGGGAACCACTTTCCATGGGAGTGTTCTGTAATACTTTAGGGAGTCTTTTTTAATTTGAGAAGGCAGATAAGAACTGACCTTCCACAAACAAATCTAGTTAAGATCTTATACACTTTTAGCTTTGTGAAAGTACACTTATATATGGTTAACCTGGATCTCACTGTTATGCAGTTGATCGGCTTTGAGCTCATTCATTGTAAAATGGTTGATTGGTATGACAAGGGAGTGTCTGTTTGTGTGCGTGTGTGTGTGTGTACGCATATATGCTTGTGTGCATGCTTGAAGAATGAGTGGTTGTACTGAGGATCACACTGATATAACCTTGGAGAAACAGCAATTGCTTGAGCAAGTATTTTATTCTATTGTAGCCTATTACAAACCTGAAGTCTCTTTGTACCACAATTGAGCTAAAACCCCACAAACTGGCTATAGCTTCCAATAACTGGGTGATCAAGAAGATGTGTCTGAAGAACATGGATCAGAAATATCCCCTGCCCATTATCTTGTGAGATATGTAAAGCACAGGTTAATCCGGTGAAGGAATATTTTAATTGTTATTTTTATTACTGTGTTAAGAGAGATCTCTTAGTAAGTCTGTCTCAGCAATAACAACAATGCTGTCTATAATGTGACTGCAATGGATCCAACATGCAGGTGGCCCTGTTAACTTCCAAGTATATCTGAAACTGAGAACTAATGGGGTGTAGTGGTTTGATTCTCGGTCTGACTCTGGGAGACCAGGGTTTGAATCACTGCCTGGTCATAGAATCTCACTGGGTAATCTTGAACAGACCATAGTCTCTCAGTCTAAGAGAAAATGGAACACACACACACACACACACACACCACCTCTGAACATATTTTGCCAAGAAAATCGCATGATAAATTTGCTTTTTGGGTGCCATAAGTCAGAAACTACTTGAAGGTACACAACAACAATATCTGGAATCAGAGCTTAAAAGGACACATACTTGAAATGAGTTCCACTGACATAATGCCAACATCAGAGGAATTACTGCTGTCTGTGAGACATGATATTTTTGTTGTTACAGCTCCTTTTTAAAAATAAAGGACTTTGTGATATATAGCATTACAGTTTGCTTCAACACATAAACACAAAGTCAATAAAGACCATAAGATTTTTTTCTCCAAAAAACACTACAAGCCTCCCACACAAAGTTTATCGTTTTGATCACCAGATGGCTATCGTTTATGTTCGCTCTCTTCACAGTGAGAAGAATACCAATAAATCAAATACCATAGGAAGAAAGAGTGTTGTTCTGACAGATTTTTTTCTTTCTTTTTTCTTTCAAAAACACAACTTCCAAAATAGATAAAGCTGTTGCAAGCTTACATCTTGAATCAAATATAAATTGTCAGCTCTGGCATACAGGAGGTTAACATTGTATTTCTTAGCCCCAGAGCTATGTATGAATATATACAATCAGAGACTTCAGTAAACCCATCTAAGCTCGGCATGTACATTTTTCACTTCAGCAGCTACTCCGGTGGTAGCCAGTAGATCAAATTTCACCGAGCCTGTGTTCCTGACAGCAGTCACATCAAATTACAGAATCTTCTAGACTTAGCTGGCACCTTCATCTCAGCCTTTCTATCAAATAATATGCCTGTTGCCTTCATCATGCAATCCTTAATTATCTGCAAATCAGCAGACTGCAGCTTGTGCCAGCCAAGGAAATGAGGAAAGAACAATGCTCCTTCCAATGCACATGACTGGACACTCTTCAGAGACATCTGATTTTATTGCCAGTAACAATATTCTATTGGCGCTCTTTTATTCCCCCTCTCCAACCATCCCTCTTATTCACTCTGTCTATGGCTTAAGGCTCTTTTCCTAAAGAATTAACTTATGCATGCACATATTAAAAAGCACATGATTTTTCATTCTCTGCTACAAAGATGCTGTGATTTTTATTTCTCATTTTCAGACAGATGATGGTTGGTGGATAAGTACACCAAATCCCCCAGGCCACTGCACTATGCATAAAGGAGGAGAAAGAGGGGAGGGGAATATTTGTTAGAGTGAACCTCTGTCTGACATGTGTAGAACACCCTCACCCAGAAGGTAAGACAAAGGTGGTCTAATTTCTAAATCTAAATTCTCTGAATCAAATAAGATCAAGGTCAATATAGCAAACCAGGTAATCCATCAACAGCTAATTACATTCCACTTGCCCAAGGGGAATTCTACATGCGGCAAAGCTATCTTTGGATGGCAGAACACTACCTATCAATCTCAAGCTTCTGGGTCTTGTCAGTACCTGACATCACCACTGCTTAAAGAACCACTCCCTGGAAAGTTCACCTCATTGTGCTTGATCCGATTATTCAGATTGAATGTCAGCACCTAAACCAGATAGCTCAGGGCCAAGCTCAAGATGTTTGCATCTTGCAAGGGAGTTTACAACAAAATAGCTAACCCTTTAGGCTGCTCTTTGTGTGTGCTTGTGTGAATGTGTGTTACTCTGAGGCTTTGATAGCTCCCCCCCCCCCTGAAATTGATCATGTTTTTTAATTTAAAATTGAAAATAGGTATACTACTTATCCTCCAAAATTTCATATCAGTCTTTTAAATGATGTGCCCACCTCTTACATTTTAATCAATATAGCTGACCCCTAGAGCCAATGTGATATAGTCATTTCTGACTTATGGCTGTCCTAAGGATAACCTATTTTGGGATTTTTCTTGGCAAGATTTGTTCAAATAGAAGTTATATTTGCTTTTCTTGGAGTCTGAAAGAGTGTGATTTGCCCATGATCACCCAGTCAGTTGCCATGGCCAAGTGGGGATGCAAACTCTTATCTGCAGAGTTGTAGTTCAGTGCCAAAACCACTACACCATTGTGGGTCTCAGTAATTACTGTACACATACTACTCAAATATGTACATTCATGGCAATCAGTGGAAGGAAGAGCACTGTTCAGCATGCATACATGCTTACAATTGGGACATTAAAACTGGTCATTCATTGGAAATAGTATAATTACTACTGAAAAATTATCATTCTTCAGCTGCTGGAGCCACAGAGTGGGTATAGTGATTCTTTGGCATTATCCAATATCTACTTTTCCTTTTCATCCTGGAGGGAAGTGACATGTTGGGTGCCACATGGTTCTGTCCTGGGCCCAGTGCTATTCAATATCTTTATTAATGACTTGGATTAATGACAGTATTGGGGGCCTAGTTATAAAATTTGCAGATGACACCAAATTAGGAGGAGTAGCTAATACCACAGAGGACAGGATCAAAATTCAAAATGACCTGAATAGTCTAGAAATCTGGGCCAAAGCTAACAAAATGAAATTCAATACAGAGAAATGTAAGGTTCTGCACTTAGGATGGAGAAATGAAATGTGCAGATATAGGATGGGGGACACCTGGCTGAACAAGACTACTGGAGCATGTCCAAAGGAGAGCAACTAAGATGGTGAAGGGTCTGGAAACCATGCCTTATGAGGAGCGACTTAGGGAGCTGGGGATGTTTAGCCTGGAGAAGAGAAGATTAAGAGGTGATATGATAGCTCTGTTTAAATATCTGAAGGGATGTCACATTGAGGAGGGAGCAAGCTTGTTTTCTGCTGCTCCAGAGAACAAGACTCAGAACAATGGATGCAAGCTCCAGGAAAAGAGATTCCACCTCAACATTAGGAGGAACTTCCTGACAGTAAGGGCTGTTCGACAGTGAAACACACTCCCTCCAATTGTGGTGGAGTCTCCTTCTTTGGAAGTCTTTAAACAGAGGTTGGATGGCCATCTGTCAAGGATGCTTTGATTGAGAGTTCCTGCATGGCAGGTTGTTGGATTGGATGGCCCTTGTGGTCTCTTCCAACTCTAAGATTCTATGATTCTATGATTTTAAGTGCTTTCTATTTAACTGCATATCCCAGCTAGACACCTATCAGAATTAGCATGCCAGAATTAACAAAAAGAAAAGAAGAAGAGATCTATTTCACAAGATCTGGGAAATCAAAGGAAAATTCAAACCAAGGACTGGGACACTCTATGACAATAAAAATAACATACTTCAAGACCAGGAGGGAATTAAAAAGACATTAGATGAATTATACAGAAGAGATGACAAAATGAGGGACACATGGAAAAAAAGATCCATATGAAGATGAACCCCAAATTCTAAAGAGTGAGATGGAAACTGCAATAATAGAAAAGAGCAAAAAACAAATCACCAGGGACAGATGATATTCCCATTGAACTGCTGCAATCCACATGGGCAGAGTCAACTCCAGTGCTAACCAACATATGTGAAGAGATATGGAAAACAAAATGATGGCCAATGGATTAGACGCAATCAATATACATCCTCATGCACAAAAAGGGAGACATAAGAATCTGCAGCAACTATTGCACTGATATTCCATGAAAGCAAAATCATGCTCAAAATTCTGCAACATAGACTTTGCCCAAACATTGAGATAGAAACTACAGAAGTTCAACTGGGATTCAGGAAAGGAAGAGGCACTAGGGACCACATTGCAAACTTAAGATGGCTAATGGAACGCACCAAGGAATTCCAAAAGAATGTGCTTTATACACTATAGCAAAGCCTCTGACTGCATAGATTATGAAAGGCTGTGAAATGCCCTTAAAGACAAGGGAGTGCCAACACATCTGATAGACCTGATGAGGAATCTGTTCTCAGGACAAGAGGCTACTGTCAGAACAGAACACAGAGAAACAGAATGGTTCCCAATTGGCAAAGGGGTCAGACAAGGCTGTATCCTTTAACCCTATCTGTTAGACTTGTATGCAAAACATATTATAAGAAAAGCAGGCTTGGAGCCAGAAGAAGGAGGAGTGAAAATAGGAGGAAGGAATGTCAACAATCTAAGAGATGCAGATGACACCATAGCAGAGGCAGAAAACCTCACAGACCTAGGTCACCTACTAAGGAAGATCAAAGAAGAAAGGGCAAAGGCAGGCTTAATGTTTAACAAAAGAACTTCAAAAGTTCAACCTAGACAATGAAGATATAGAAATAGTAAAATAATTCCAATATCTGGGATCAAACATTGGTAGAAATGGGAACTGCAGTCGGGAAATCAGAAGAAGACTAGGAATGGGGAGAGTGGCTATGAAAGAACTAGAAAAAGATTCTAAAATGCAAGGATAAACAACTGAGCACAAAAGTTAGAATCATACAAGCCATTGTATTTACTTTTGCCATGTATGGATGTGAGAGCTGGACAGTTAAGAAAGATGAGAGGAAGAAAATAAATTCATTTGAGATGTGGTGCTGGAGAAAAGTGCTAAGGATCCCATGGACAGCAAAAAATACAAACAAATGGGTCCTAGAGGAGATCAAGCTGGAAACATCCCTGGAAGCCAAGATGACCAAACTGTGGCTGTTGTACTTTGGACACATCATGAGAAGGAAGGACTTATTGGAAAAGACAATAATGCTGGGAAAGGTGGAGGAAAGTAGGAAGAGAGGAAGACCACATGCTAGATGGATGGACTCTATGAAGGAGGTCATGGGTATGAGGTTGCAGGAATTAAGCAGAACAGTTTTGGACAGAGAGTCTTGGAAATGTCTCATCCATAGGGTCGCCATAAGTCAAGATCAACTCAAGACGGGTTAACAACAAATTCTAGAACTGCTCCAACTTAATCTACTCTCATTGTCAACAGTGCACTGCTGAACTCTTCCATCTATGTTTCAGATTGACTCACTTTACTTGTTCTTTATTTACTTGTCCTCATTTCTTGAACTCTGGTTATCTGATTTTTATCTGATTTATCAGCCCTCTGATTTCAAACTAATCCTTTCTCTAACCTCTCCATCTAGCCACCCCCTTTCTTATTAGCTTTCTTAAATATTGTCCCTTTCCCTATCATTTCCCTGCTCTTATTTTCTAAACATTCTTAGAGCATGTTCTCCTGTTAGGTCCCTTTGTAACCCATTTCATCATTTCTCACTTCTGTCCTATCTGTCAAATTTCATTTTGCACTCATCCTTTATTTGGGATCTCTAAACCATTCCAAAAATTCTATTGTGACACTTCTTCTGCTCCTGTGTGAAATTTGCACCTTGGCCCAACTGACAACTTCTCCTTTCCATGTCTTAATTTACTATCCAATTTATCAAGCCATCCACTCTAATTTAATCACTCCAATTCTGCAAAATTATCCTAGTAGACTGGAGAGATTTTAACCCTATCTATCCTGTTAATTTATTTGGACACACAAAATACAGAGATGCAGCAGTGATATCACTGGGGATGGGGGGGGGGGGAAACATACCTTAAGGGTAGGGTGACACCACTGCTCTTCAAATATCTGTATTTATCAGAAACAGGCTGTGTCATTTGCCTGTATCTCTTTAAAATGCTGGAGAGGTGGTGTGAGTGAGGGCCAGTGCAAGGAGAAAGGCAAGGCCCCAGGGTTATTTATTTATTTATTTATTTATTTATTACCTTTTTAAAAAAATAAATATTTAAAAAGTATTTATTTTTAAAATAAATACTTCTTTAAAAACATCACATCTAACCAATTTTTCACATCAATCACATGTACCTATGTATATGTAAATTCATTTATTCTGTGCATATGATATTGTAATTTGAAGATAATTTTAATTTTGCCAGATGTTTATGTCAAAACTATTGCCGTTAAATTCAGTTATATATGGGAATTAAGATTTATGAGTAAACGTTACTAAGGATTCTGTATAGGTATAGCATGGGAGGAGGTCAATGGGGGGGGGGTGATACTATGGGTTACCACACTAGATGACACCAGTCCTAGTAACATCACTGCAGAGTTGGTTGTTAGGTCCTGTGCCTCTGCCATTATTGTTGTGTGCTTTCAAGTAATTTCTAATTTATGGTCACCCTAAGGAGAATCTATGTATCATGGAGTTTCTTGGTAAGATTTTTAAAGGCTGTTTGCCATTGTCATCATCTGAGCCCGTAAGAATGTGACTTGCCCATTGTCACCCAATGGGTTTCAATGGACAAGCTCAGATTTGAACCCTGGTCTCCAGAGGCATAGTCCAATGCTCAAACCACTACACCACATCAGTTCTCATTATTGCCATTATTACCCATAGACAAATATTACAAGATAAAATTTCATCTTGGAATGTTTAAAATATTCATATAAATAATTTTACTTATGCTTGGTGGTAGCCTCTGGGAATTAATCTTAATTTTAGCATTCATAAATTTGATCTATATGTGTAAATTTTATTAATTTTATATTTTATTAATTTTAGCAGTAACTCTGCGTGTGTGTGTGTGTGTGTATTTGTATTTTATATTTTGGTTTATATTTTGCTCTGTGACCATAAGATGATGATGATGATGATGATGATGATGATGATGATGATGACAATTTCTCCCTGGTTTACACAAACTGGACAGTAATATTTAGTTACAAGTATAAAGGTATATAATTAAGTATAAGTCAGAGTTTTCCAATAGCATTTCTGATGTCTATGTATGGTTGGTAAAGTTGGACAATAACAATACCAACAGAGAATCAACTCATTTCAAGAGTTGCATGGATGCAATGGATTGCTAAAAAGATGGCTAAATGGATCTTAAAGCAAATCAACTCTGAACTCTCACTGGAAGCAAACATGACTAAACTGAGGCTTTTGTACTTTGCATCTATCAAGAAGTAACACAACTCACTGAAAATAAGATAAAGCTGGGGAAAGCAGAAGCTAATAATAATAAATTATTTATTCATAGCCTGCCCAATCACTAGGAATCCGGGTGGGTTAGAACAATAAAAATGTGTTAAAATACAATAAAATACAAACTGATTCCTTCCCAACCCCCCTCCCCAATATTAAAACTGCAATTAAACACTCAAATTAAAAGCAATTAAAAATACAGAATATAAACATAAAACAGTTTGGCAGGGGAGAGACATAATAGGAAAAGGGGAAGACCTCATTATAGGTGGATTAATTCATCAAGAAAACCACATCCCTGAGCTTGCAAGACATAAGCAGAACAGTTGATGACCAGTGTTCTTGGAAATGTCTCATTAATAGGGTCATCATAGGTCGAAATCAACAGCAAAATATTTAATTCCTAGAGCAACTGGATTTTTCATGTCTCCTTACAAATTTAACCAATCAATACAGAAGGCTCTCCTACAGCTAAAATGCAACATAAATAAGAAAGAGAGCAAATAAGGCAGGTGCCAAGAGTCACCAAAAAAATGTGAAGAAATTTGATGGCAATAACAGAAGTGCCTTGACTTACAACCTGAAAGCATTGTGGGGGAGAAAAGGGAGACAAAAGGACTTCTATCCCAGAATGTATATATTTATTGGAAATTGTAGCTTTTAAAATAAATGATGCATTAAGTCAAGCCTGAGATGTGATGCACTACAGTGAGAACTTTAAAATGCATTCATTTGTTACATTTATATAGAGCCACACTATGTATTTCTTTTTTGTTTATTGCTTTATGCCGCAAATATTCCCTCTCTCAACCACATGCAGAAAAACATACTGGTGCTGCTATTTAAATAGGCTAATAAAAACAACATTCAGCCATTTGGAACTGAAATATTCATGAGCTACTCAGGGAACAATGAAACTCAACTGCCTTAGCTGTCCTAGAGGAACAAAAGTCAGGGGAACATAACGGTAAATACAAACCATTCTACTGCATCTTAAATTTTTCCTGTTTGCTTTCCTTTCTTCGTACACTTACTTCAGCTGAGAGTGTGTTTCCCCCTTAAACTCAGGCAAGGGAATCAGTATGTTTGCAGGGAACTCAATATGGCCTCCAGCAAAGGTTGCTTAGTTGTTTCTTCTCTGGCCAGGGCTTTTGTGCTTTTAATAGCTGCAGGGCAAACAATTCAATTCTTGATCCCACCACCCCTGTCTATACCTGCTGTCATGGAGAGAGCTTTACCACTGAATTCTATTATAGTCTAGGAACACTTTTAGAAACAATGGCAACACTACCACCAGTATCCAGTTATTAGTATGGATTCTATATTATTTTAAATATCTTGCCTTTTTAATGTCTCAAATCCATATTTTTACAGATCATAGAATCATAGAATCATAGAGTTGGAAGAGACCACAAGGGCCATCCAGTCCAACCCCCTGCCATGCAGGAACTCCAAATCAAAGCATCCCTGACAGATGGCCATTCAGCCTCGGCTTAAAGACCCCTAAGGAAGGAGACTCCACCACACTCCGAGGGAATGTGTTCCACTGTCGAATAGCCCTTACTGTCAGGAAGTTCCTCCTAATGTTGAGGTGGAATCTCTTTTCCTGCAGTTTGCATCCATTGTTCCGCGTTCTAGTCTCTGCAGCAGCAGAAAACAAGCTCGCTCCCTCCTCAATATGACATCCCTTCAAATATTTAAACAGGGCTATCATATCACCTCTTAACCTTCTCTTCTCCAGGCTAAACATCCCCAGTTCCCTGAGGCGTTCCTCATAGGGCATGGTTTCCAGACCCTTCACCATCTTAGTTGCCCTCCTTTGGACACGCTCCAGTTTCTCCACATCCTTTTTGAATTGTGGTGCCCAGAACTGGACACAGTATTCCAGGTGGGGCCTGACCAAAGCAGAATAGAGTGGCACTATAACTTCCCTTGATCTAGAAACTATACTTCTATTGATGCAGCCTAAAATTGCATTGGCTTTTTTAGCTGCCGCATCGCACTGTTGACTCATGTTCAGCTTATGGTCTACTTGGACTCCTAGATCCCTTTCACATGTGGTCTCATTCAGCCAGGTGTCCCCTGTGCATTTCATTTTTCCGCCCTAAGTGCAGAACCTTACATTTCTCTGCATTGAATTTCATCTTGTTAGCATCGGCCCAGCTATCTAGTTTATTCAGGTCATTTTGAATTTTGATCCTGTCCTCTGGGGTATTAGCTATTCCTCCCAGTTTAGTGTCATCTGCAAATTTGATAAGTATGCCCCCAATTCTGTCATCCAAATCATTAATAAAGACATTGAATAGCACTGGGCCCAGGACAGAACCCTGTGGCACCCCACTGGTCACTTCTCTCCAGGATGAAAAGGAACCATTGTTGAGCACCCTTTGAGTTCGGCCACTCAACTAATTACAAATCCATGTAACAGTTAACTTGTCTATCCCACATTTTACAAGCTTGTTTGCAAGAATGTCATGGGGAACCTTGTCAAAGGCCTTACTGAAATCGAGGTATACTATATCCACAGCATTCCCTTCATCTACCAAGCTGGTAATTTTATCAAAAAAAGAGATCAGGTTCGTTTGGCATGACTTGTTTCTCTGAAACCCATGTTGGCTTTTTGTGATTATGGCATAGGCCTCTAAGTGTTCACAGACTCTCTGCTTAATGATCTGCTCTAGAACCTTTCCTGGAATTGATGTCAGACTAACTGGACGATAATTGTTGGGATCCTCTTTTTTTCCCTTTTTGAAGATGGGCACAACGTTTGCCCTCCTCCAGTCTGCTGGGACTTCTCCTGTTCTCCAGGAGTTCTCAAAGATTATTGCCAGTGGTTCCGATATTACATTTGCCAGTTCTTTTAATACTCTAGGATGTAGTTCATCTGGTCCTGGAGATTTATATTCATTTAGGTTAACCAGGTATTCCTGTACTACCTCTTTACTTATTCTGTGCTGAAATTCTTCTATTCTGTCTTCTGCTCCATTATCCTTAGGTTAAGCACCCTTTGCCTTTTCTGAGAAGACTGAAGCAAAGAAGGTGTTGAGTAATTCTGCCTTTTCTCTGTCCCCTGTTAGCATTTTGCCATCTTCTGCATGCAGTGGCCCTACCGTTTCCTTCTTCTTCCTTTTGCTGCGGACATATCCAAAAAAGCCCTTTTTATTGTTCTTAACCTCTCTAGCCAGCCTGAGTTCATTCTGCGCTTTAGCTTTTCTGACTTTACCCCTACATGTGCTGGCTATTTGTTTGAATTCCTCTTTCGTGATTTCCCCATTTTTCCATTTCTTATACATGTTCCGTTTAAAACTTAGCTCAGTTGAAAGTTCCTTAGTCATCCATCCTGGCTTCTTGAGACATCTTCCATTTTTCTTCCTCATTGGAACTGTTTGAAATTGTGCCTTCAATATCTCCCTTTTGAGAAACTCCCATCCGCCTTGAACTCCCTTCTCTTCTAGTATTCCTGACCATGGGATCACCCCCAGTATTTCTCTAAGTTTATTGAAATCAGCTCTCCTAAAGTCTAGAGTGCGTGTCTGACTATGCCTAGCTTCTCCCTTCCACTGTATTACAAACTCCAGGAGAACATGGTCACTTCCACCTAAGGATCCAACCACTTGCACCCCATCAACTAGGTCTTCCCTGTTGGTTAAGATAAGATCTAAAATGGCTGATCCCCTTGTTGCCTCTTCCACCTTTTGGACAATGAAATTGTCTTCCAGGCAAGTGAGGAATTTGCTAGACCTTGAGGATTTGGCTGAGTTTGACTTCCAGCAAATATCAGGATAGTTGAAGTCCCCCATCACTACTACATCTCTCCTTTCTGAGTATGTGTTTATCTGTTCTAGAAAGGCATCATCCAATTCCTCTGCCTGAGTCGGGGGTCTGTAGTAGACTCCCACAGTAACATTCCTGTTATTTCCCTCTCCTTTAATTTTTATCCAGATGCTCTCCACCTGGCTTCCAATATTGACTTCCTGCATCTCTTCACTGGTGTAAATATCCCTGACATATAATGCTATTCCTCCTCCTTTCCTGCTTGGCCTGTTTCTCTTAAAAAGGTTATACCCCTCTATTTCTACATTCCAATCATGAGACTTATCCCACCAGATGATTCTAGGAAGAGTTTTAACTGAACATTAACCTGCTCATCCTCTTAAAGTTAGTAATAATGTGTCTTATTCCTTGCACTTTTTCCATGAGCTCATTCCCACATGTTCCTAGGACAAACAAACCCAAGCATTTAAGAAGCATTGAGAAAATAGATGCAGAGTTATTTTTGTGTCTATAACACATATAATGCATAGAAAGACACCAATTAGGCTGTCACATAAAGAGTGACTGGTTGATTGATTGACTGATTAATGGATGGACTGAATTTATAGAGAACCTTTCTACTAAGTCCCTCATGATGGTTTACAGTTTTAAAACACAAACAAACACAACTTTCAAACTATAGAATGGCAGAATTCCCTAAGGCTGAATAATGATTCATATAGGAACAGAAGTCACAAGTTCCCTGAGCTGGAATTTCTTCATTTATCTGTTATGTTTTACAGAGTAAGTGGCGATTTAATTACTAACACTGAACATTTTACAATCTATGGGCTGCTTCTCTTCCTGCAAGCTCCCACATGCAAATATCAGATTTCTCACCACAAACACTTACTAAAATTGGCATAATATACACAATTACAAACTCAGAAGGGACACCATTGTCCATTTTAAAATGCTATGGAGAACATCTTTTGAAATACCAAAGCATTTTTTTCTTCCAAAACCAAGTGACTGTTCAGTTTCTTTCTTTCTTTTTTATTATTAAAAAGATTCATATATATATATATATATATATATATAAATACATACACACAGAGAGACACAGACATACACCTACAGTCACTTCAGGTTTTAGATTGCAGGATATAAAATGTCCCAAAAATGATAATTATTTTTGGAGTTGTTCCATATTTAAGGCGCAATTAGAATAGCTAGGAAAGAGATTGTGTAGTGAACAGGCCGACCAATCAGCCAATCACAGAGCAAGACGAGAACAGCCAATGAGAAGCAGGCTGGGCGGGGCTATAAAAGAGCCTTGGCAAAGAGTGAAAAGGGGGTTAGTTTAGTTTGAGCTTTGAGGAAAAGAGTCACATCAAGGGAGGATGTGCTCTTAGGGTTCCTAAGGGAACATTTTAGTTGGTTTGGAGACCAGGAAAGGGTCTGAAGAGTCCAGAGAGGCACTGGCTAGGCTTGAGAGAGTCTAGGAGAGAGAGGCTCAGAACAAGCCTATGGTTTTAAGGAAGATTTTGGCCTTGGTATTGAAGATAAGATTGGCTGAGTGGCTGTATGGTTATTAACAGGTTAAGAAACCATTTGTAACTAAGCAATGAGTCAATAATAACATATTTGAGGCTACTTTATAATTTATTTTGTATTTTTTAAAAATAAACCTTATTAGTGTTTTAAAATACTACTTGGCCTCCATGTGAATATTAAAACACGCTGCCAAATATTAGTGTCTCAGTGGAGAATAGGTTGTGGGTGAACTGAGGAACTGGGAGTTCACCACATATAAATTGGTGGCAGCGGTGGGATCTAAAGACCCAAGGTGCTGTCATCCAGGAATCTGAGGGGCAAACAAGAAAGTGTTCACCACAGAGATATCCACTTTTCCTTCAGTTCTCACATTTCTAGCATTGCAGAGACACTGAAAATTGTTTACACCCAACATGCTGACATATTGCTCCTCCCTCCCCCAGCTGTACCACTGAAAAGCACAAATCTCCCAAGTCATGCACATACTGTGTGCCTGAACCTGGGTATCTGGAAGATGATACAGGAAGGGCACAGTTTTATAGCCTCCACAATCAGAGACCAGATTTGATTGGCCTGGCACAAAGGGTGCCAGGCTATAGCTTGTCCATGACAGCTTATTGGGGGGGGGGGGGGAATATCAGACTTCATGTACATCTTGACACCCTTTTGGTGAAGGGTTGGGTTATGGAACCTCCTCAATGGTCTGGGTGGTTTCAAAGACAGGGAAATAGCCTTCCCTTGGGGCTGAGCAGTTTCATGTTTTGTTTTGTTTTTTCTCCTCTCTCCTTTAAAGTCTATGGACTTGGGGAGAGTGCCATCAGTTTACCTTCTATTAAACAACCAGCTGGAGACAAGTCAATTGGATTGCCTTTGGAGTCAGGTGTTTCATCCAAGGAAGTCTGGGGAGGAGGTCACAGGTTGACACCTGGGCCTCAGCAGGACCCACATCAGGTTGCCCCCCCCCCCCCCATTTGTGTTGCTTATCTCCAGGTTCAGTTTAAATAGGTTTTTGGTCAAATAAAGGGCCGAGACAGACTGCCTGAAAATGGCAGTCTGGAGCCACCTGTTTTAACTCCGGAGGGACGGCGCAGCAGCCAAATCGTGCAACGTCCCTCTGGAGTACAAAGCACCCGGTTCTTCTGGGTTCTTTTTGCGGTGCCTGGCTTACATCACGAGTGTGCTATTGGTGCAATTGTGATGTACGTGATGCACAATGATGCACATCCATTATGTCAGGATGGCGGCATCTGTGTGGATGGAACAACACCATGTTGCTGCCACCATTTCGTGCTAGGGTTTCCGAGCATGCATTTGCTGCATGCTCCAGAACCCTAGTATTGCCACCACTACACTGCTTTTGGGCCATCTGTCTTAGCTCAAAGTGCCCTTTGTTTAATCTAATATCTTGTGTCTGGTTTCATTATTTTATGGTTGACCACCAAATGCATTTTGATGATGACAACAAATTGAATGCCTAATTTCCATGTATGTAAGTTCCCCTTGCAAAATACAGTAGTTGATGCATTAGACAAATGATTGTACTTTGATTTTCTTTAGTTCAGAAGTAGAAATTTATTTTGCATAGAAACCACCAGCCTTCAGGAGAAGGGGAAAAAATAAGTTGGGTTTGTTCCACTGCATCTCCTGCAAACAAGCTGACTACCTAGCAGCATCCAGGCTGCAAGAGACGGAGGGACAGGATGGAGAATTGTTGGATCAGTATCACCTCCTTCTGCCAGCTATTCTCCGGAAATCATTTTTCCCCCAAACTGGTTGAACTCTGCAAGAATCTCTAATCTTAGTGTACATCTTTCATCTTCCTTCATCCTCCCCCCTCCTTTTTTTTTTAAAGATTATCAAGATGATTATGAGGGGATTGCCTTTTTTAAAAAATGATTAGTAAGTAAATTTAAAGCTAGACAAAATACTTTAAATAAATAATTCATTTCAGGGTTATAGCCCTGTGCCACTTCTGCTATTCCATCTACAATGAAAAAGCTATAGAAAAAAATATTTTTAATTGTAGACTAATGTTTTGAAATGCTCTTCTATGAAACAGAGAGAGTAAATCTGAAGCAGGTGCAGATTCCTGAAACAACTTCAGTTTTGAAATTGATGACATTTCACATTGAAAACATCTTTCAATTATCTCACTGTGCATCCACCTGGCCAAATGGGTATTCAGATAAACTGTCTTGCTGCCATTGGATGGAAGTACCTACAAACAGTAAGAGCTGTTCCAATGAGGCAATCTGTAGTGAAAAACATTGACAGCTTCTTCGGTTTTTTTTTTTTTTCAGATTCATAACCTGTTAGAGATGAATCTGTTCATCTTTTGTTCACTCATTGTTCTTATTCAACATTTATTTGTTGAGTAGGTGTAAATATATCATTTCAATAAGTACTTTCAAAAATAACATACAAAGAAGCAAGAGATTATCAGAAAATAAAGATGAAAATTACAGTAAATAGTGTTTAATGGAAAGTTGAAAAGATATTCAATATACAGATTTGGAACTTGATTAAGGAAATAGTGTAGTCAACTGACTATTTGTCAAACTCTTTTTTCCTCTTTTTGCAAGCCAATCATATTGCTTTCTGAGGAGGGAATCAAAGCAACTGTCTTAGGAACAGAGAAGAAAAATATCCTAATGATTTCAGTGGGACTCATTTTTCTTTCCATCTTTACATTTTAAACTCAGCTTTAGAATGTCTTAGCATTCAAAGGAAGATTATTTATTCTGCCTCCCTTTCGGTGTAGCTACATAGTTTAAGAAGCAGAGGAAAGACAAAACAATATTGTCTTTGGAGAGTTTTGAGGAACACCTGTGGAGTTATGTAAAGACTATGTTGCACCAAAGAAATCAGTGAGCAAACACTCTACAAGAGAATTATGACCCTCTCCCCAATCCATTATCCATCCCATCCCCTCACAGATAATCAAGCATAACAGAGGGACATTTCAAGGTGAGACAAAAGACAAAAGATTTGGACTTTGCTTTATATCAGAAGAGGTGTAAAATCTGACTTGCTTCATCCTCCTCTAGTAAATGAGACAACACTAACTATTTTTTTCCTTTGTCATGGGATGGTAGGATCCTCACACCCCACCCCAAGTCTCTGGGAGGTTTTGCAGATTTTCTGAAAATTATCAGTATTGGGGGGGGGGGGGAATGTGATGACTGATGAATGGACTAGTTAAAGGAACAGCCTTGGATGGGAGATTTGTGTCATTACCAGTATGTACGATGTATGTGGGGGCAGGAGGAGGAAGTTATTGATGGAGAATTGCATTCTTTTTATATGAAGGCAGATCTCCAAGCTGGCTGCTGAAAATGTTAGTATAATCTAAAGAACAGTGATAATAATTTTGCAGAAATTCTTAGTAATAGACTATTGAATGCATTTAGCTGTAAATACTAGGGTTTATTTTCTAGTAAATGTGGATTATAAAAATACTATCTCCTAACTAGATCTATTGTTTTATTACTTCAGTGGAGCTTTGAGCCATTTTTTCCTACAATCTAAAAGAAAGAAACCTTTCTTTAATACTACCCACAAGCAAGTAGGTTTTTAAAAATGCAACATGGAATTACTCACAAAAGTTTTGTGAGTGATTTTAGAGTTTAGAGAAACCTGGTGGTAGTTTTATTCCTATATCCAGTATTTGCAATGCACAAAGTGAAACCTGTCTGGAAAAAGTCTTGGAGATTAAAAGTCACCCATAGCCAACTTCTTGTCATTCTAGATGAATCTGGCAAATGGTTTTCCTACAAGGCTGATGGAATTATGAGATAGTAAGCTAGTATGCTAAGGAAACAAGCATTTGTCCTAGACCACATATCACTTGGCTAATTCATCTTACACCATGATTCATATTTGTCCATTGTAATAAGTATTCGTCCAATAGCTGACATCACACAAATCAGGATGGCTGGCTGCCAAAGTTCCTACAGGACCACAATCAATGTGATGCCTGCAAATAAATAATCTCTCCCAATCTAAGCATCCTGTAGCTCCACTATCTGTAAAAATGACTAAAATGTGGCATGTAATTCACTGGAAAATGTTTACTGGTTTCATTTACAAATCTTTATAAGGGTTTAAATATGGAACATGTAATTAGGTTTATGTTTACTTCACGAGTCAAAACCTTCTGTTTCTTTATGGAACATGTATTCTTGATTTTACCATTTTGAAAACCAGCAGGCTGTAGTGGTTTGAGTGCTGGAGTATAACTCTGGAGAGCAGAATTCAAATCCCCGCTCAGCTACGGAAACCTACTAGTGACCTTGAACAAGTCACAGGCTCCGAGTCTCAGAAGAGGGCAAAGGCAAGCGCCTCTGAGCAAATCTTGCCAATGAAGATGATAGATTCATCTTAGGGGTACCATAAATTGGAAGTGACTTGAAGGCACATAGCAACAACAATCTGTACCTTTTAGCAGGTTCAAATAGTAGCAGATTTTGGATGGCATGAAAGGGCAGGGAATTTATGCCTATTCACTTTTAATTGCTACTTTTTAAAATACCAGATATGTATCCACCAATACAACATAGGGCACTTTGTGCCAGCCTGTGCTCATGGTGAGGGCTGAGCATCCACACGCTCCAAGCCCTCGCTCTGTTGCCCCGGTGCCATCTTGGTGCTTGTCTGTCCACACAGCGCATGCCATGATGACACATGTCATGCACAGTGCCCAAATGGTGCTTGCCAGAAGGGGTGTCATGATGTCACACCATGGTGCTTATGATGCCCTTTCCAGGAAGCTGCTTGGAGCAGCTTCTTTTTGCTCCCAAGAGGGAGCGGATCAGTGCCATTGCATGCAGCTGCTGCAGCACTGATCCTGAGGGAAAAGGGCTGGGATCCAGCTGCCTATCTGTACAGCCCCATAGTTAATTTTGGGTACTTAATGGGAGAGATTGGTTAATTTGCCTCAGACAGAAAAAATATCTTGGATGGACCCTGGATTACACAGTTGTGGAACTGCAACTGAACTGATCTTGACTAAGGTTACAAACCTGTAAACACACTATAGCTTAGTGTTCATAAGATGCAGAAAAGATGCAGTTTTACACTGCTTTAATTGCAATAGCTTGATCATTAGGAATTTTGGGATTTGTACTTAGTTGGAGCCACAGAGCTCTTTGACAGAGAAGGCAAAATATCTCACAAAACTACAGATCCCAGAATTCCGTTATATAGAGTCATGGCAGTTAAAGTGGTATCAAACTGCATTATTTCTGCAATGCAGATGCAGTCTTATCCTATACAGTCCTCATAGAGACTAAAAGCACAGAACCATAGAATTGGAAGAGACCACAAGGGCCATCCAGTCCAACCCCCTGCCATGCAAGAACTCACAATCAAAGCACTTCTGACAGATGGCCATCCAGCCTCTCTTTAAAAACCTCCAAAGGAGGAGACTCTACCACACTCCAAGGAAGTGTGTTTCACTGTCAAACAGCTCTTACAGTCAGAAAGTTCCTACTAATGTTGAGGTGGAATCTCTTTTCCTGTAGTTTGACTACATTGCTCTGGGTTCTATCTCTGCAGCAGCAGAAAACAAGCTTGCTCCATCCTTAGTATGACACTCCTTCAGATATTAAACATGGCTATCATATCACTTCTTAATCTTCTCTTCTCCAGGCCAAACATAACAAGTTTCCTAACTCTTTCCTAAGTCCTTTGAAATCAGTGTGACATACATCTGATGAAAGAGATGTACAGTTAAACTGCAAATGTGACATAAACAGATATTTATTTTATTTATTGAAGTACTTATAGCCTGTCCTATATCAAGAAATCTCAGGGTGGCTTGTAATAGCGTTAAAATAGGTTAAACAGCAAGATAGTTAAAAGTAGCTAAATGACTGGACTCTTTCAAACGGGGAGGAATTTCTCCCAACTCCGAATGGAGCCAATGCGGATTCATGTAAATTCGCTTGTTTAGCGAATTTACATGAACCCCTGCTCCGTTCGGAATTACTTCCCATTACCCGAAAATAATCCCCTCCTGCCCGAATTTGTATGTGAAGCTTTAATTCACAATAACGTAAAACCCATGATTGCATTCGAATTGGCTTCCCTCTTGCCCGAATTTGCATGCAAAGAGTTAATTCGCAATAACGTAAAACCCATGATTGCATTCGAATTGACCTTAAATTATACTTCCAATTTAGCCTTGTATGAAAGAGTCCACTGATAAGTTGATTGTAATAAATTGATTGAATTGAAAGTAGCTAAAAACATATTAAACAATATAATGAGTTAAAAACAGAGTTTAAAAATTTAATTATGTATGAGAGTCCTTTGGTTGAGTCAATGAGGCTCAAAAGCTTTGGTGAACAGCCATGTTTTAACTTGGCACCTAAAGGACATAGTGTTGGTGCCAGTTGGGCCTTGAGTGGGAGGGCATTCCACAGTTGGCCCTCTCCTTTATCTGAACACAGTGTATTGCTTTAATTTGTGGGACATGGAAAACATGTTCCCCCAAGCAGGTCTTGATCCATAGGCAGACACATATGGGGAGAGGAGCTCTCTCAAGTATTGCGATCCCAACCATTTAGGGATTTAAAAGTCATCACAAAGACCTTGAATTCAAGCCAGAAACATATTGGCAGCTCCCAATCATCAACCCACAAAATCCTTAGCAAGATGAAAATTGGCCTGGTATGCTCTCAAAATTTCTGGGAATTTGTAAGACATCCAGGGAATTCTAGGAGTTGGAGTCCAAAAGATCAGAAAGACCAAAGGTTGAGAACTGCTGATTTTATCAGTATGTGCTACACATTCTTTACTATTACATTTTTAATTGAAAATATTTTATATTAATACTGAGCTCCTACAACAGCAGACACAGCCACAAAGTTTTTCAAAACTCCCAGCCAAATTCCTACATTCCAGAAAGATTTTTGCATACCCCCAGCACAGCCAAGAGACTGGAGAGCAGAGCAGTAATGTCAAATCTAGCCATTTCCAAGCTGTGAAGCAGACAGAGAGAAACAGCTGCAGAGACCTCAGTGGAATAGAGTATTTTGTTGTGAATCCTTTGTTGTGAGTCCCAACTTTGAGAGAAGACAAGATATTTTCAGAATCCAATAAATAATCTTTGAGAAAATTTTGAAGACTTTTCAAATGAACAGAAGTAGACCTGAGTGGCTCCAGGTGCTGTGGACTTTTATTGGACTCTAATGGAGGAGAGGCCAGTGTGACTAATGTTGGGTTCAATGTGCTATGATGCCAAGTGCACGGGGGCAGAGCATGGGTGTTTTTAAGGTTAATCTGTCTCTTTTCACTCCCTCTTTTCAACAACAATTCAACACACCCTCCCATCTCCAATGAAGTGTGAGCTTTACTGGTAGCTATGGGACAGCTAAGAATTGGGGCAGCCTCTACTTGGTCTTTTTGCCGACCCCACACTATATCAGACGGATGGTGACAATTGGCTTGGGGTGATGTCTTTAAATAGTCTTCACTTGGCAGGTAGTAAGAGAGAAAAAAGAATCATGGTGTTCTATAACAAAATTCTAGACTTACTGAGAGATGTTAGTTAAAATGTTATTAAAACCAGTGCCATCCAAAATAGTTTCAACATTCAATGCACTAAAATGAAACATGTTCTCTACCTATAATATCTGTCTCTCATCTATCTCTATATCCATGGGGGAGTCAGTTTTGCAAAAGAGTGTTTAGGTGAGAACATTCAAGAGAATAACCTCAGAGATCTGAACTAGCTTGAAGAAATGCACTTCAGAGTACCAAGAACACAATTACAGTAAAGGTGTAAACAAGCCCTTCAAGGTGCCACTTCAAAATATGTGAAATTGCTCTATCTTCAGCATATTACAAGAGATGGCAACTTATTTTACACATCTGAACTAGATGGTTTACTGCAACCCTCCTGCATTTGGCTGCATAGCTAATAGAGATTGCAGCAAAAATACCATGATTGGATAATGTTAGTATTTGAAGATATGTGTTTTTCAGCTATAATGGAGGTCATCTACTGATCCGTATTATGGATCCAGTTTTAATAATTTGTTTAATCAAATGGCAAGGTTTTGCTGATATTCTGAAAAGTTAAACAGGAGGATTACATAATAGTAATAACTGGTACTTGCAAAAGACTTCTTTTCTCTATAGTTTACAGAAACAATTATTCATTCCTGCTATACCATCTTTTTGGGAGAAATCAATTGAGTAATAAAAAATGTAAAGTGACTTTATAATTTTTATCCAAGTACTTTGACCTAGGAGATATAATTCTACTAAAATTTGAATCAAATTCTTATAACTAAAAGCTATGAAGATTCTAGGAAGACAGACATTTAGAATCTAGGTCTTCTTCTTTGCAGCAGCACCATAATTTTTCATAGTTTCTTCTATTTCAGTCTAGTAATAACTTTTTCCCATTGTCCAAAAAGTGAAAGATAATCAAGCTAGATTTATCACATCTTGTTATTTCTAGGAGTGCCTGACACCCTTAAATTAGAACAAGGATTTTTCCTCATTTCTTCACTGTCATTCCTAATATATTAATTTTTGAAATAGTATTGCTTTTCTATTCATCTAAAATCTATACTCTATTATGCTTATTCTTTACAAAGCAATATATTGTATGCTTATCACTGATAAGTCTTGCTGCCACAAAAATAACAATGACATTAGAAGCTAATCAAAAATCCCATCTTTTCCATAGTGTTAGTACATCTAATACATGTTGCAAATGCAACAGAACTTGTTGTTCAAAGAGTTAAATTTATCTTCGAAAAAGCATCAGTAATATGGTTGAAGAGTGTTTCAGTGACCCAAAATCTCCTCATGTCTTATCCACCTATTCTAATTTCTCTTGGGATCACTCCACTATTTCTCTTTGCCTACTATTTGCTCTTTTACTGTTCCAAAAATAAAACTAACTTTAGTCCAAAACACACTGCAGAAATGATCCAGTTTGAAACCTCTTTAACTGATCTGGTTCAATGCTAGGGAATTTTGGGAACTGTAGTTTTGTGAGACATTTATCCTTCTCTGTCACAGAGCTCTATTGCCATGATAAACTACTATTTCTAGGGATTTTATCACACAAGGAAAATCGGGATTTCCCCGTGAATGCTTTGTTGCTGTTTATTGCCTATTTATTCTCAGGGTGCCATCCTGTCTCCCATGCTATATAACATTTACACTAAGCCAATGGGTGAGATCATCTGGAGACATGGGGCGCAGTGTTATCAATATGCTGATATTTCTCTATGTCCCCAACTGCTGCAGTGACTAAGGAAAGCATCTGAGGAGAAGTAACTGTCTCCCACCATCACTATCTGGAATCTACCCAAGAGATAGGAATGGAGCCATTGGAACACAGTGCCCCTGATTCCCAATTCCCTCAGGCATTCCAGAAGGATAACATGGTTGATGGTATCAAAGGCCACTGAGAGGTCCAAGAGCACAAACAGGGTCACACTTCCCCTGTTGATGCTCAGAGGGAGATCATCAACTAAGGCAACCATGGCTGTCTCAACTCCGTATCCTGTCCTGAAACTGGTTTGAAATGGATCTAGATAATCAGTTTCCTCCAAGACTGCTTTGAGTTGGAAGGCAACTACTCTCTCAGTCACTTTGCCCAAAAATGGAAGCAAGGAGACTGGTCTGTAATTATTTCTGTCCAGGAAGGGTTTTTTCAATAGTGATCTAACCACAGTTTGTTTCAAGTAGGCTGGAAAGTGACCCTCCCTTAAGGATGCGTTGATTATAGATTGAAGCAGTGTTGGCTCAACAGCCAGCCAAGATGGGCAAGGATCAAGAAAGTAAGTCATCTTCCTCACACTTCCAAGAAGCTTGTCCACTTCATTGGTACTAACAAGCTCAAAATGATCCAGTTTAACATTGTCTATAGAGTCTCTGGACACCGCTCTTGTTGTCTCTGCATTAATGTTCATGTCCAAGTCAGCTCTTATCTGAGAGATTTTATCTGCAAAAATGTCATTAAATGCATCACAGCAGGCTTTAGTTAGCTCTAACAAGGGGTTCAGGTGGAAGGCATCTGAGTTATATAATGTTCATGACAACATGCAAGTTGTTCTGATTGGTCAATAAGTGAGCACATATCTTTCTCTTTTGCATGTAGGAATTCTACATTGGAGGAAGTGCATGATTTAAGAAATAGGGTTTATCCCTGAGCCCTTTAATTTGAGTCATTTTCACTAATTTAACCTAAATTCTTTCCAGGGTCTCAGCTTTATGTTTTGAGGCATTTATTGTGCAACTATTGAATGAAAACTTGTTTTCCTTTCTGACAGTGTTGGAGATCTGATGAGAGAAGGAGAGAAATAGCTCCTACGCTTTGACATAAACTTTAAAAGTGAAATCATCAATATGTTGTGTAGCATTTTGCACAAAATGTACAGCCACAATGAATGAGGAACATGATATTTCACTTCTCCCTTACAAAATCCTTCTGGGCCCTTAGTGGCAAATCAAGAAGAAAGATTCATACACAACACTTCATCTCTTGTGCTGGATTTTAGGAGTTGTTTTTAAGAATGCAGGGCAGCTTGAGTCCTCCTTAGGGATGGAAAAGTCATTCCTCTGAATGACTTAAGAAAGATGGCAAAGCAGAAATAGTACATACCAAATTATGCCAAAGAAAAATATGGAGAAATCTGCATGCAGAAATGGGACAGAACATTCAGGATAAAGAATTTGGGTGCAACAGGTACCCTGAAACGGAAATGAAATGGACAAGATTTTTGCATAGCTACTTCTGTTTTGGTGCTAACTCAAAGTATAATCCTTATACCAGATGTATATCAAAATAGACTGCATTTACAGCAGGGAAAGCATCTTTCCTCTGAATGACTGTCTTCAGTCAGCAATGGACTGGATGAGGAAAAACAAACTCAAGTTGAATCCTGGGAAAACAGAGGTACTCGTTATAAGAACCCCAAATCCAGGGATTGAAATTTGTCAACCAGACCTGGACGGGGTCACACTTCTTCTAAAGGGCTGCGTTCACAGATTGGGAGTGCTCTTGGACTCATCCCTACAGCTGTCATCTCAAGTAGAAATTATGGCCAGGTGGTTGATACCCTACCTGGACCAGGGGGACCTAGAAGCAGTGGTACATGCTCTGGTAACCTCTTGTCTTGATTTCTGCAATGCGCTTTACATGGAGCCATCCTTGTGCCAAGTTCATAAGCTGCAGCTAGTTAAAAACATGACAGCCAGACTGCTCACTGGTAAATCCAGGTTTGACCATATTATACCAATTTTGAAATCTCTTCACAGGCTGCCAATTAGCTTCCAGGTACAGTTATCACCTTTAAAGCCCTGGGCAGAGAGTTCCACGGGCTAGGGTCAGCCACAGAAAAGGCCCTCTCTTGTGTCCTCATCATTTATGCTTGTGATGGTGGTGGGACAGAAATAAAGGCCCTTCCCAACGATTGCAGAGCCTAGGCCAGTTCGTACACGGAGATATGGTTTGCCAAATAGTCTGGGCCTGAACCATATAGGGCTTATAGGTCATAACCAGCACTTTGAATTGTGCCTGGAAACAAGCTGGCAGCCAAAGGAGCTGTTTCAAGAGGGGCATTGTGTGGTCTCTTAACCAGCCCCTGTTAACAGCCTAGCTGCAGGTTTTTGTTTTTTTGTTGTTGTTGTTGTTGTTTTTTTGCCAGCTGAATTAAAAACTCCAAAGGCAGTCCTACATGGAGCACATTACATTAGTCCAAATGTACCACAGAGGCTAGATCTGGCATTTCAAGGAATGGGTGCAGCGGGCACACAAGTTTTAAATGTGCGAAAGCACTCCTGGTCACTGCAGACACCTGAGACTCCATGTTCAGAACCAAGTCCAGGAGTACTCTCAAACTGCAAATCTGCATCTTCAGGGGGAGTGTAACCCCATATAACACAGGCTGGAACCCTATTCCCTGATCTGCCTTCCAATTGACCAGGATCACCTCTGTCTTATCTGGATTAAGTTTCAATTTATTTGCCCTCATCCAGTCCACTACTGATGCCAGACACTGGTTTACGACCAGGACAGCCTGCTTGGATTGAGGTGAAAAGTAGTAATATAATTGGGTGTCATCTGCATATTCTCATCTTAAAACTCTGGATGACCTTTCCCAGCAGTTTCATGTATATGCTAAATAGCATAGGAAACAGCATAGAACCCTGGTGAACCCTATAGTTCAATAGCCAGGAGATTGAACAGGAGTCCCCCAGCACCAACTTCTGAGTTCACTCCTCCAGGAAGGAATGAGCTGCTGTAAAACAATACCTCAAAACCCCATCCCAGAGAGGTGGTCCTGAGGGATACCATGCTCAATGGTATTGAAACCTGCTGGGAAGTCCAGCAGAAATAGCAGGGACACACATACCCTGTCCAGTTCCCTGTGTAGGTCATCCACCAAGGTGACTAAGGCTGTGTCTGTTCCATAGGTAGGCCTGAAACCAGATCTAGATAATCTGTTTCATCTAGAAACTCCTGGAGTTGGGAAGCCACCACACATTCCATTACCTTGCCCAAAAATGGTAGGTTGGACATTGGCTGATAATTATTCATTATAGCAAGATTGAGGGATGGCTCTTTTAAACAAAGGCCTCGCAACTGCCTCCTTTAGGCAATATGGAACTCTACCTTGTTGTATGGAAGCACTTACTGCCTCCTTGTCATAGCCAGCCAAGAGTTGGAGTCGGAGGATGAGGAGGAGGACATGGCTCCTCAGGAGCAAGAGGAATTGGAGGCTAGGCCAGGTCCCAGTTCTGCCATGCCAGACCCTAGCCCTGACAATTCAGCCATAGGAGTGGAAACACAGCCAGGCTCTGGCACTGTGCAGCTCCCTTCTTTAAGGAGCGAAGGGCTGAAAGTGCTTGTGTCCATCGATCTCGCAGGCTGGCTGAGAAACAAGCTCTTAATAAAGCTCAGCTGATACCAGGCAGGGTGTCGGCTACTTAAACACCTGTGGGACGCCATCCCTTTGCCAGAACTTATTGTAAGTCTCTTGGTGTGACTGTGTGCTGGCTTCGTATCTTTGGAACTCTGGTTTGCCTTACCTTGGAACGATTTGGACTTTCGCTGCTTTCTCCTTGCCCTGACCTCGGACCGGACTGACTTCTGTGATTTCCCCAACCCTGACCTTGGCTCTGGCTTTTGGACTATTCTTTGGATCAACATTTAGGCTTGTGGAACTGACTTATCAGCTATTGTTGGTGAGTGCTGGCCACAGTCCGGGACACTCCATCACCCACTCAACTAGCTCCTCTGGCCTGTTAGATAAGCCAAGATGGACAAAGATGTAAGACACATGTGATGGCTTTCACCTCTCCAAGGATCCTGTCCACATAATCAGGCTGCACAAATTGAAAAGTATCCATTAACACTGGACAGACAGGTGTTAAGGTTACATCCACTGGCACTGTATCAATTACAGCATCCAAGTTGGTGCAAATCTGAGTGATTTTATCTGCAAAGTGCTGTGCAAATTCTTCACAGTGGACTACCGAGTGATCTGCATTTTCTATTTGAGGGTGTGTGTACAAATGACCCCTGACCACTCAGAACAGCTCTGCCAGATAGCTCTGTGCAGATGCAATGTTGGCAGCAAAAATAATTTATTTTCTGCTCATACTGCCACAGAGTAGACCTTAAGCCTATGTTCAGTCAGATTTGCTTCGAGTCTTCCACCAACATCATTCTAGTCCCCATCTTACTTGCTTCATTGCTGTCAATTCCCTGAAGAACCAGGGGGCTTGTTTGGCTCTACTCCATAAGAGGGGACACTCAGAAGTAATTGTGCCCACTGCCCTGGCCATTTCCCCAATGAGAAGGAGAAATAGTTCTCCTTCTCTTCCCTCCGGTAGAGGCTCCAAACACTTTCCTTGCCTTTCTCTTCCCCTCTAGGATAGAAAAGTTTTGAGAAACAGAGAAGGGATCAGGGCTTCCAAGTCTCATGGGTCTCCAAGTCCCTGCCTTGAGCGACTCTTGTGCCCCCCTCCCGGACTGGCCCAGAGTCTGAGAACCATTGGCTTAACAGACACAGTCACTGACAGTGACAGTCCAATAGCTTCAAGGCATGCAAGGCATACTTCAACTCTACACATAATTCACTTCCATGCAAACTACACAAATCTTTACAGAATTCAGTTTCATGCAAACAGCTCCCTACACTGCAACAGAGAACTCACTTACATGTAACAGTTTCTGGATCTGCCTATCAGAGCTCAGTTCCATGCAATCAGGTTCTGTGCTGCAAAACAAACCCTGTGTCTATGCAGCGGCTTTCCAGACTTCAAGAAGCCTCTTATCTCTCATCACAGAAAAACTTGAAAATTGATGTGGACCCTGTGGTCATCTCTAGCCTAAGATCCAGAAATTTCCAGACTTGATTTTGATTAGCAACTGCTGCATATTTAACTGGTTGACACACTAGTAACTTCTATTATAAGCAAGACCATTCCAAACAATGCTGCATAATATCAATACAAAGATGTTTCTGACAAAATAAAAGGAAAAGATGAAGAAATATATTGATAGTGAACATAGCTTATGCATATGCAAGTTGCTCATAAGTCCCAAAAATATTTTAGCCTCTGACCATTTAACAGTGGGTGGTACATATTTCTCTTTCAATCTTCAAATTGTTTAATGGCATTAAAAGAATGCAGGATCCAATCACACCAGCCATTAGTTAAGTTCTAAGCTGTAGGAGCTTTAATGGGAAATTATGAATGATTAGCAGTAGTAAATCATTCAACACTTTCATAATGTTTGATAAGCATAAAAATGCTGGCCAGCAGTGAGACTGAGAATAATAAGATGCCTGCCACCATGGGTTGACAAGCAGTTTGATTGTCTTTTTGAACAGAGTAATGCCCACTCATGCTACAGAAGGAGGTAACATGTGAATTAACCACATAAACATCCCTACATTTGTAGGTAAATGCCTGTTTCCTCTTTCAGAAAAGGCAAAATATAGCTATAGAAAGACTATAAAGGGTCTAGTAAAACCCCATACTTGATGCAGTGCCTTAATAAGAAAGTTGCATGAATAAGTTATTTAACATGGAAAAGATCATTCCATGCAGGCTTTATTGAATTTGTAACAAGATCAAAAATATGCCCTAAATCATTGTTATGGTAATTATTCTCAACGGGACCTGTCTTCAGCTTTAAAAGTAATAATAAAGATTCCTAAGCGGTACGGTAATTATACTTAACTGCTATGATTAAAAATATATAATTTTGCTGCTTTGTAAGTAGGACTGCTTCAGGAATTATATAACCAGTGATATATAAATAGGTTCAGCTATCTCCCACTGATTTATTCAGTGGGACTTTCTAGAACCTAGTGTAATTACCCCACCCATGATAATTACAATTTTATAATAATACTAACTTGTGGGGGGGGTGGAATATAACTGCAAAAAGCATAGAGAAACACAATGATTTCCCATTATGGCTATTTGGTAAGAGCCATTTCAGGAAGAGATAGAGAGATCAGACTCTTTCTATCTGTGATGATATACAGACCAGCACCTTGTGCTAGCCTGTGATCAGAGTCACAGTGTAGTGTCCAGATGCTGGATGCCATGACTCCACCCCCATCACATTATGACGCCGCATGCCCTTCTAGACAGCGTGCAGCATCATGGTACGACCCAACGCTGCATCTAGATGATGCATCACCAAAAGGGTGTCACAAATTCACGCCACCACAGCTATGACGCCCTTTCGAGGGCTCAAAATAGAGCTGCTTTTTTAGGCTCCTTTTTGTGCTCTCAAGAGACCGGATTGGTGCTGCAGCATGTGGTTCCTGCACCACTGATCTGGCCAGTAAAGGGGCAGCTCCATGCCACCCATCTTTACAGCCCCTATGTCTGTATGTGTGTGTGTGTATGATGAACTATGTTTACTGCATTCTTAGAGGTAAAAAATACAAGAGCAGTTGTTATCATTTTATTGGGTTTTTTAAATGGACACAAAAGTTACATTGTATAGGTATATACACATAGTGCATGTGTGTGTATGTGTTCAAAAAAGCATGAAATTGAGCAGATAGTTTCATTCTGCATTTAGCCTAATAAAGGTCAGATCATATACATGCATGACCTGACCTGAAACTAAACTTCTTAGATAGCCAGGATTAGCTATTCCAGGAGATAGCTGCTCTGACAAGAAATTCCTGAGACTGCAAACTAAAAATGCATTTCTACATATTCTTTACTTCACAGGTCTTTAATTTGTCTTCAAATTAATTTGTCTTCAGAGGCCAGGGAACACAATCTTCTCCCCTTTACTTGATTTATTTTATATTATATTTGTGTTTTCTTTCTGCATATCATTTTGTTGTCCTTATGTAACAAATACAAAAAATATTTAAGGAGACATAAACCCAGGAAAGGTCCAAAAACCAAGATTAGTGGAGGCCACTTATGTCACTCTTGCTCTGTCCTCCCTCTCTACAGCTGAGTGACTGGTTGAAACGCAGTGCAGCTTATTTTTTTGCTTAAAGTTGTGTTTGCTTGTCTTTGGCTTCCTGCTTTTTAAATTTATATTTGACCTCATCTCTGCACAGGTCATGGGCCCTTTCCCACTACACAATTATAGAAATATGATCTCACTTTAATTATCATGGCATCATCCAAAAGGATGTTAGGATTTTTAGTTTAGGCTGAGTTATTCAGAATTTTCAGCCAGACAAATCTGGTGTCTTTCCAAATCACATACCCAAGGGTTACCATGGCAGTTAAATTAAAATATATATCTATAATTATGTAGTGCGAATAAGTCCCATGGTAATGTTCAGTTTCAACTGCATCTAGGTCTTCACTCACAATGATACTAGATGGCCTGTTTGTCTTTCTTCCACAGTTGTATCATTAAACTAAAAAGCTCTCATAAACATATATTAGACATTGGACACAAAAATGGAAACTGCAAAATACGTGTTTTTTGTCTGTCTGTTTGTTTCATTTAGCTGCCACTACTCTCTGATATTTGTCTGAAAATGCTGAACTATCTCTGTTCTGGGTCTCTGATTGTAAAACACCATACAGCTTGTCATTGTCAATCTCACTGTAGAGTGTTGTAGCAAGAGTCTGTAAATCTGCCCATTTCACATCATTGTGAAGTGAGTGTATTGAATTTTTAAAGTGATCTTTCAACATCATACCATTTCTCTAAATACTCACTGCATCACGTCAATGTCTGTAAGCTTCCTCTGAATTTTCTGTTGTCAGATGCAAGTAAATTGTCTAAAATGACTTGTGCTGATCTTTCATAGAATTTATCCTCTGCTCCTCTTTTCAATGTTAAATAGAGGCCTTTCATGATACCATGAAGTTCTGTGGAGAACCAGGAGTCCTAGGGAGCTGAATTGTTAAATGCATTTTCTTCATAACATCTTGAAAAATTGTCATTAGATTGTGCAAAAGTAAACAAAAAAAGAGGCATGTCTTTGTCACTGCAACTGCCCATGCAATCTTCACACATTCTTCTTTTCTCTGTTTAAAAAAAAAGAATGCCTTCAAGAGAAGCAAACACTGTAGTATATATTAAATAGTGAGAAGTGATTGTTTCCTTGTTGGTGTTTGCCATGTTTTTATTCAATTTCTACAAAGTGAAAAAAGGACAAATGAAACTCCCTTTTTGGATGAGAAGTTAAACTCACTCTGTACCTTAAGAGTAAGTTTTTCTATGCCAAAACCCAAAGCTCTTATATCATGTTTAAAGAAATTGTGGATTCTATCACTTTTGCATCCTACTTTGATTGGGTCTTTATTAAACTGGTTCCAATTAGGAAATACAGATTTGGGTTTTTCAGAATTTATAGAGGCCTTAAGAAGACATAGCCTTAATTCTGAGACCATTCTGTACAGTATTGGAGATCACAATTGCCCCACATGTCTCATTGTTTTAATTGTAAAAACTAAGCTAGTCATACTTTAATTTCCACTGTTACAGAAAGGTAATCTACCATATATACTTGTTTATAAATCAAGAAATTTATGCCCAAAAATTGATCCCCAAAATCCTGTGTTGACTTATATATGGGTCAGTATGGCAATGCCAATGATGGCACCTCATTCAGTGACAAACACACACATATATACCTTACTCTCCACTCTCCCTCCTTGTTTGGGAATGGGCTGCTAGACTGACCCCCACCTGATTTTTTAATAGTTATCCAGCTACCGGAACAAAAATCTAACTGCTGAACTCCGATCTCACCACAGCCACTGTCTAGTGTTTATTGTTTTATCCTTAAATATGTTTTAATTCTTTTATTGTTTAATTGCTATTTTAAGGACAGGGTTGGATTGAGGGTTTCAGATTGTATATTTTAATCTTCTAAAATGCCCTGCTTGCCACCTTCAGATGGGCATGAATTATATTATTACTGAGGAGCCTCAATATTTTAGCCTCAACTTAGCCATGGGTCTTACCAAAATCCACAATTTTGGCCCCAAAACTTCAGCCCACATGATTTTGTGTGTTTCACAATTCTAGAATTAGAGAAGCATTTTATTTGCATAGTCTTAGTTTGTGTAACTTAAATTGTGGGTAATACTGTAGTTAATCTGCCCTCCATCAACTATTGCTGCCTGATTTTCATGAGACAAGTCACTTTTTGTAAATAACAACAACAATAACAACATATGTAGCATTCTTTTTTTGATTATTGTTTTTCTCTACACCTTGACTTTTTCAGTTTGGCCTCTCACTGCTTTTCTTCCCTCATGCTTAACTGAATACTGTAATAGCACAGAATGCATTTTGAGGCTTTGTAAAGCCAGTTTTGGAATTAATCTGCCTTGCCTCATTCTCATTCAAACTGCATTAACATCTTCCTCTTTTCTTTTTTTTCTTTTTTTTTTTTTCCTGTGCAAGTGTCTGAATGTCTTTCATCACCATCACTGCTGAACAGGATATGAAAGTTTGTTGTTGTTTATTGAGGGAGGGGTTGTTGAAATGCAATGAAAAAATGTATAATCAACCTGTATAGTGCAGACAGCCTTTGTCCTGTCTCAACAGACATTTGCAACAGAGTAGCTACAAAGAAATACATGGATCTGTTTTTGAATACTCAACTATTCCTCTTTATCATTCCTAACTACATTTTCACCTCTATCTGTTTCCTTGTTCCATTTTGCAAAAAGTTGTAATATTTTCTAGAATATATATTTTTTGCTATGTAATAAACCTTATCTCACCTTTTTTTTCTCCTGCATCTTCATGTTTAGTGAAATCAGCATGGTGGCTTGTCCCATTTCCATTATTGGTTGCTAGAAGATGGACACCAACTCAGAATGTTGGATCTGAAAGCTTTGTAATTCATCTGGAGATAGAGCCAAATTCTTGGTTATTCCAAACCAAAACTGGAGTTGGTAACCTAATTTTCCATCAAAACTCTGAAATATAAACAGAAATAATTTACTTTTCTTTGTGTTACTATAAAAAGAGAAATCTCTCTCACACACACAGACACACACCTCTTCCAGAACTACAGAGAGACAGGATGACACTACAGGCTGAAATGATAAACAAGTAAATCTTCTTGGGCTTTTCAGTAAATGTACACTGTACAATGCTTTCAGCAATGAGATTCTGAAGCAACATCAATGAAGACATATTGTTCAGATCTAAATGTAATAAAAAGCCAGACTCCAGGAATTATGGATATTGAAAATCAGGTTGTGTGATGGTGCATGTCACATTGCTGCCCAGCCCTGCTGCAACTGAGAATAGTTAAAGCATAGATTCATCATGACATCAAAACTCATCTTGCTGACTCTGTGTCTCCCTTGATAAGCCAGAGAAATAGCACATGTTGATTTATTTTTCTGACTTACTGGGACAGAGTTAGGCTCAGGACAGATGGGCCAAAAGCGGCATGCCACTGTCAATACTAGGGTTCAGGAGTGTGCAGTAACCACACGCTTCTGAACCCTAGTGTGTAACTGCAGCAGCATCGTGGCAGCATCCTATACACACAGGTGCCACCATAATGATGTAAGGGGCACGCTACATGTCCCTTATATCACCGGTGCACCAATGCCACACTTGTGATGTGCACCGTGTGCCATAAAAAGAACTCAGTTTTCCCAGGTTCTTTTTACTCTGGAGGGATATCGTGCAGTTTGGCTGCTGTGGATTTACTCTGGAGTTAAAATGGGTGCCCCCACCCTGCCGTTTTGAGGCAGTCTGTCTTGGGCCTTAAGCCACAGCCCTAGATTTGGATGTCAAGATAAGCAAACCACAGATTTAAGGATAATATATGCTGTTAACACCATTACTAAAAGCAATAAGCTGTAAAAGTACATTATTAAACCATATTTTTATACACCCAACAGATATTGTATCAAGTGTCCCTTCCTCATCATTTTCCAGTTAGTCATTTTCCTTCATTGGGGTGGAGATGAGCACAGCCAGTGTGTGTGTAGGTGGTTTACAGAGGCCACATGCTCTGGACTGGAGACTGGCATGCATGGGGAAAGAGAGATTTTTAACTACAAAAGCCACTCCAAGATGAAGGACTGCTTCCAAGAATCAACCACAGATGCTCCTCCGTCTCCTTCACCAGAGACATGTCTTCCTGATAAAGCTTCAGATGTCCACCACTGCCACTACCCCCCCCCACACACACACACAGTCAGAAACACACACAAAAATTGCTTCTTCTGTGAAGTTGAAGTCTTTCATGGCCAGCATCCATAGTTTTTTGTTTATTTTCAGGCCATGTAGCCAGTTCTGGAACCTGAGTTTATCATAACATGCCAAGTGATGCTGGTGTACTTTCCCCATATCATGGGAAGGCGTGAATCACTAGCAAAAACAATAATACTTGGAAAGATGGGAATGCAGTCAGGAGAAAAAGAAAGGAAGACCACATATCAATGGATAAATTTAGGGTGAAAACACACTGCAGAAATAATCCTGTTTGAGACCGCTTTAACTGCCCTGGCTCAATGCTAATGAATTCTGGAAACTGTAGTTTTGTGAGACATTTAGAAACCAAGCTTTGAGGGATTTGAGGGATATGAATTCTCCCCTCTTGCAATGCATTGGCAGAATTAGAAGAAAACTAAGCACAACTAACATACTAAAAATTGTTTGTTTGTTTGTTTTTAAAGCTAACTTGCAAAGAGCCACAGTATTATTTTAATAACAGCCATCAAAACCATTTCAAATGTTCTGTTTCCTATTTTTTTACTATTATTTTGATAACAGATGTCAAAACCTATTACTATTACTGTTTATATATTTTATATATTAAAATATAATATTTTGATACTTCTTGAATTAAAATATAACTTTATCAGTTCATGGCTTGGTGACTATCAGAGCCAAGGACTAGTGAGAATTCATTTCTGAAATATGTTTACCTCTGCATTTTCTGCTTCATGCCATATATGGAGAAATGACTGAGATAAAGACATGTGCAGCTCAGGTGAACATCCTGTGATAAGTGGCCAGTGTGGGGTAGCAGTTAGATTGCAGATTTAACACTGCATGGAGCTCAGTGTCTTCAGTACGCTGACGACACTCAGATTTACCTCTCCATGACAAGATCGTCGGCTCAGACTTCAGATGGCGTCTCTCCTCTCAATGACTGTCTTACAGCAGTAATGGATTGGATGAGGGAAAACAGGTTGAAGCTCAATCCGGACAAAACGGAGGTGCTAACTGTCACAGGACCGAAGCCAGGATTGGGAATACACCTCCCGGTCCTAGATGGGGTCACACTCTCCTCGAAGGACCCTGTTCGCAGTCTGGGGGTACTCCTTGATTCGTCGCTTCACATGACTAGTCAGGTGAATGCGGTGGTCAGGAGTGCCTGTTATCAGCTTCGGCTGATCCGCCAGCTGCGCCCTTTCCTGGAGCCAAAGGACCTGGAGTCAGTGGTACATGCTTTGGTAACCTCACGATTGGACTTCTGTAATGCGCTCTACATGGGGCTACCCTTGTGCCTAACTCGGAAACTTCAATTAGTTCAGAATATGGCAGCCAGGCTTGTCACGGGAACATCAAGGAGAGAGCACATAACACCAGTGCTCAAATCTCTCCACTGGCTGCCGATTAGTTTCCGAGCGCAGTACAAGGTGTTGGTTTTAACCTTTAAAGCCCTACATGGCTTGGGTCCATCTTATCTGAGGGACCGCCTCCTCCCATACGAACCCCTCCGCACACTCCGGTCTTCTGGGAGGAACTTATTGCAGCCTATGAAGACTAGACTGACGCAGACCTCCCAGAGGGCCTTCTCGGCTGTCGCTCCCAGGCTATGGAATGGCCTGCCAGACGAGATGCGTCTTATTACATCTTCTGATTGCTTTAAAAAAGCCTTGAAGACGCATCTCTTCCGGCAGGCCTTCCCAGAAAGTTCTTAACCTCCCGGCTCTGTTTGGGTTAAGCTCTCCCATTAGCATTTTAACATCTTGACCCTGATCTCTATGCAATGGGTTGCCGTTTTAAATTGAAATTTTTATTATGTCATTTTAATTGATGTTAGTTTAATTTAATTTTAAGGGGCGGGTGGTTGGGTATGGGTCATGTATATTTTATCTTGCATTTTTTAATTGATGTAACCCGCTCCGATTGGATACAGAGGAGCGGGCTATAAATAAAACATTATTATTATTATTATTATTATTATTATTAACACATTGAACTGGTAAAGTCAATAGGTGACCTTGAACCAATTACAGACACTGTTAGTGACATAAATAAAATTTATTGTGTCAATAAAGTGGAACAGAAAAAAAGCTATCTCACTGGAAGAAAACTGAGATCTATATATAACTAAATAAACAAAGCCATAAGCTCTATGCTTGCTCCAGCAGCATATACATAATATGTGTTCCATTTTGGGAGAAAGGTAGAAATAACAACTACTACTACTACTACTACTACTTGAAGATAATACAGAGTCATCCAAACTAAGTGAGTGATGCTTTTTTTTCCTAAACTACTAATGCTGTGAGTCATGTCATCAAGTATGGAATACACCAGATAACGCAGCAGTAAACTTGCTGTGGAAATTAATTGTCAGTATTCCTTATCTCTGATAAGGATATTTGGTCCTTATCTGTGAGCTCATAAACTTAGATGCTAATTCAACTGACTGTCTAATTGTGATATTTTAATTCTACAATCACTGATGCCATTCTTACAGGAGAAGATTGCTGCCAGATTATTCTACTTAACATAAAACAATCGACCTGATGGATGTCTTGTAAAGAAGCAATTAAGTAAAAAGTTACAGCCTTTCTTTTCAAAAGACTGTTACTTAATGCTAATATTTGATTGATTCACAAGAGTCATCTCCACCACTTTTCCCTTCTTCCAGTCTTTTTTTCTTTTCTTTTCTTTTTTAAGAACAATTCCAATTTGCAAGATGCCACTTGCCTTAATCAGCTTCCCATATTTTATGTATAGGAATCAGTTTTTAATAAGATTTGAAACGCTATAAACAATTTCAACAATTTCAAGAATTGCAACAATATTGTTCATGCCCTTACAAAAGTATTACTATCATCATCATCATCATGTATTTATAGAGTGCTGTAAAGTTTACATAGCGCTTTACATAGTAGAGGTCAAATAATATAAGCAAAAGAATAAAAAACTGAAGAGCTGCATACAATTTAAAACAACATTCCATGATTAAAACACCTCTAAAATAATACTAACTTGTATACAAAAAGACAAAGTAAGCAGCATATTAACAACTAATGATTTGGAATACCTCCCTGAACAAAAGTGTCTTCAACTCATTTTGAAGTGTTATTGTTTTGTCATTTCCTTATTAGATTCATTCTTAAGAGAAGATTATTCACCAAGAAGAAACAAGATCATTTCATTGACTTTACCAGAAGGCACATGCCCCACATTATTAGAGAAAGAAATTAGGAATATACCAGTAATGCTGAATCATTTGTCTAAAGCTGGTGATGGAGTGACTTGTGTAAAAAACACAAAGGGAATATGGAAATTTAGGGCAGAATGTCTGCACAGTTACATTATTATTTTAGAAAAGTGCACTGTTGAGCTCTTCATCGGAGCTAATACTGAAGCCATTTAAATAATTTGGAACCTATTCAGTTCATTAACCATTGAGGGCATGGGGTGTTGGGGGGACTGAAGCACTGGTTGCCTGAGGATCATGAAACGACATGCACAGGGGGGAATGGAGTAGCATGCATGGGTGAGATGGAGTGAAGCAGGGGACAAAGCAGAGTACATGGAGGATGGAGCAGGGGTGGTGGTGCAGGTGGGCTGACCAGGTGTCACCCCCCCCTTCTGGGGTGTTACCTGATGTGGACCGCACCCCCTGTGCCCCCTCACAGTGATGCTACTGTGTAAATTAATCACCATCAGAAGGAAAGAGGGAAAAGGCAACTTAGCCTCCCATGAGAGAGAGTTCCATAATATTGGAACAAATAACAGAGAATGTCTTCTGATTCCACCAAACATAACTGAAGGTAGCAGAATCTTGAGCAGGCTCATATATGAGTAATTTGCTGAATCTACCATTACCCTTTGGCCTGATCAAGATGGTTACTCAGCAGTCATGGCATGTGGCATCTACTGTACCCTAGACCAGCGTTGAGTCCATTCCAGCTGCAAAGTGGTGTGAAGAAGCACCATGTTCAGGAACAACAACAACAGCAGCAGTTAAATTGGGGGGGGGGGTCTGCAGCAACAAAAGGTAATTAAAGGGGGTCCCTGGTAAAGAAATTGTTATTTCTTTACAGGGACCCACTTTAAATACCTTTTGTTGCTGCAGACCCTCCACCCAAGACTTAAGTGTTGATGATGTTGTTGTTGTTGTTCCTGAAAATTGTGCCTTTTCTCACCAGTTTGCAGCTGAAATGGACTCAACAGAAACACGCAGGCTTGGCCAGAGAGCCAGCCTGCCAGCCTTTGCCCTGATTCCTGTCACATAGCTACTCTGCTGTAGGGAGGAAGTGGGCTGAATAGCTTACCAGCCTTCATGGACCCACTGTGATGACATTGCAGCCTTCTGGGAGTCTACAGACCACAGGTTAAGAACCATTGCCCTAGATCACTAGACACTCAGTAGATGAATCACTCCCAAGACTAAGAGCAGTTTGCAGCAAAGTAACAGTGTGATCCTACAGTCTATCTACTCAGAAGTAAGTTACATTATATTCAATAGGATGAGCATGAGCATGAGCTTTTGTAGACTTCAGTGTTCTTAAAATCTGTGAAAGTTCAATCTGCCAACTTTTTTCTTTCAATTAGTCTCAAAGGTGCTACAAAATCTTTCTACATACTCATTCTACAGAATAACACAGCTATATCTTTAAATTCTTCCAGGAAAGTGGGAAAGGGCTACACTCTAAGCATCATAGTTTGACAATCCAATCTCATCAATGAGATAATATATATTTTTGAACAACATAATTTCTGCCAAAGATATCTAAGGGTGTACCTTGTCACTTTTTCAGTAGGAATACTACTAAACTAAGAAATATCTATTTTTCATTTCCCCCAAAAATTAATAACTGATTAAGAGATAAAAATCAGACTCCTGAATGATAAAAGAGGTAAGTTATTGCTAATTATTATAAAAGTTAAACAATCACAAAGTGATCTCTTCAGGTGCTAATTTTAATACTTGAATGAAATTAATAAGACTCTTGATAAAACAGCAGGATATCCTTAGATTACACAACTAATCAGCAAGAAAATTTATTGTGATTTTGTGAAGCATGAAATGTTTGTGTAATGTATGCAAAAGTGGTACTTTATTCTCCACAGTGAACAATTCCAAGTCCTCATAATAGAAAAATATTTAATAGTTTGAAAACTCTCGAGGCATAGTTTTTAAAAGTTGTTCAAGTGCAGTTAATTTGACTCAGTACAAATGAACACTGGAAAAAGATTGCCTCATTTAAAAGTACTTTAGGGCCCCATTGATTAAAATAATTATATAAAGTTAAACTAAAAACAAGAAGACAATGAGAAAGTAAAGTTGAATCCTAGAGAGAGTTGAAATTTTAAAGAATAACATTTTCAGATGGGATTTTGAATTGTAGACTAGTTTGAAATAACAACAACAACAACAACAACAACAACAACAACCCATCCTCATTAAAAAAAATCCCAAAGCTGCATCCAGGCAAGTGATAAATTTAACTTCCAGAAGTAAAATATATTAAATGATATCTTTCATTTCATGCATATGTGCCCATTCATACTCCTTGAGGAATCATTTCCTTTTAAATTTTAATGAAATCAGAAGATGCAATTGTTTTAATATCATATTTGTGATTTTATATATATATATATATATATATATATAGATATAAATATAGACATAGGAATTTTTAAAAGAGAGAACACAGGATGCCATATGCCAGTTTAACTACAAAATGATGGCCAAGTTCAGCAAAATCAACTATCAACATAACTGTTAATGCTCTGAATGTGGGAAGACATTTAAGTAAATATATCCAGGCCCAAATTTTCAAAAACTGATCAAACTGCAATTGTTACTTGATTAAATCTTCCAACAGCAGGATCGCTTCAGTAGCACTATAAAAAAACACACACACAACTCCATTATGTGCTTAGTTTAGGATAGCAACTCACTCACTCATTTTCGATCTTTCACACTGAACATTTATTGATGTGTGTAATTAACTGTGTTTGATGTGTTTGTTTTGGCTTAAATAGGTCAATGGACTGGCAGTTCAACTGGCTCTCAAATGATGTGAGATGATTCATCCATTGACTGCTTTCCCAATGCAATGTTGATACAACAAGAAAGGAATCAAAGCTTTCCAACTGTCAACTCTGTTCCCAAATTTCTACTGAGAAATATATTGTACAAAAATTGGGTAGCTTGCCTATCCTTTTCCCTTTTAAAATCTTCAGTAATTAGAGGTCAAATGAAACATTTTATTGTTGTTATGTGCCTCAGGTTGATTCTGACTTATGGCAATCCTGTCATGGGTTTTCTTGGAAATATTTATTCAGAGGAGGTTTGCCACTGTCTTCCTCTTAGGTTTAGAAAATTTTATTTGCATAAAGTCACTCAGTGGGTTTCCATGGCTGACTGATTTTTGGAAGCTGATTTCCCAGAGTTTTATTTCACTACAAACCATTACACCATACTGGTGCACTTGAGTTGTCATAATCAACTGGAAAGGGCAAAGAAAATCCATTCCTTGAATATTAAGTAAACCTCTATGGACACTGGAATCAGGAAATAAGTTGGTCAGGGTGGGCAGTGGGATCACTGCAAAAATTCCTCGGCAGTTATCAGCATTGATCTCTAAATATTTCACTGCTGGAGATGAATAATAAATGTCCACAGTAGTCATCAATTTGTATATTGAAACATCTTATCCCATTAATTTTAGCCTAATTCTGACAAGATATAAATTAGTTAATTGTATAGCAAAACACATAGACATGGGTTAAAGTGAAATGCAACAGTTCTGTGTACAGGTTGTTAACACCAGTTCTTCACATCTCTTTTCAAAAAATTCATCTCCTATGACTCTGAAAATGTGTGTGGAAGAGCAATTAATAGAGTTGGAATGGAGGCTGAATGTCTGTAGGCAAATAAATTTCAGTACTTTCATGGGAGACAGATTAAACAGTTTGAAAAGCCAACAAATTCATGGAACCTGAATAGGTGCGATTATTATTATTATTATTATTATTATTATTAATTTTCTTGTATTCCACCTTTCTCTCAATATAGGGTCTCAGGGCAGCCATTAAAATTTGAACACAAATTTTATGAGTAGCTGCATAGATATTGATTGCCTACCTGTACAGTGGTAGTTTCAGTGGTATGCACTGACAGCTGTTGTATTCCATGTCAGTGCAACAGTAAATTCCCTCTGGGTTTTATTCTGACCTTTAAAAGAGTCATCCAAGCTACTAAGGGATATTCCACAAATAGGCTCAGCAATGTGGGTATCTCTTTTAAAATTCATAGTAAAACCCAGAGCAGATTCACTGTGCTGCTGACGTCCAAGCCACTAGCCATCACTGCTTGTGCCATAGCTTCATTTTCTGGATGCCCACTATTATCCGATTAGTTGGGGTTTAACTAAATTCTTCACCCATTCACCTATATTAATCTTCTACAATCAGCTGACCCAGAAGCAATTCTGGCCTGCCTCTCATTCCTTGTCTGTCTCACTCTTGAAATATCACAAGGGCCACCCATGGTACCTTAAGGAGTCACTTTTGTAGTATCACAAAGAACTGTCACTATTCTCAGTCCCTGAAATCTCATGGAATGATCACTGTTCTCTAAAATGCTGATCCAAAAAGAAAGTGTGTGGGGTGTGCATGTAAATTTCAATCTACATGTCAAAAATGCAAATCCCATTACACAGGAAAAAAAGGTGGGAGTTCCAAGATGTCTTCATCACATGCCTATGTTTGACCAGAAATATAAAATAGATTTTTAAAAATACTGTAGCAGCACCATGAAGTTTTTACAGGTGTTCTGCACATGAATTTCAACTGTATCAAAAGACTAGACCTTTGAACATTTTCATCATACTTACCCTAACATTAAATGTATTTGTCTACTAGTCCAACTTCCAGAGCTAAAATGATGGGTAGGCAACTAATGGGGGGGGGGACTAGGGAGTCCCATTGTGCCCCCCCCCATAGTCTTACATTGGTCTTGGGTGCTCACACAAAAACAATAACAATTTTTGCCCCAGTACCCCCAAACAGTCTCTTTCTGTGTGTTTTTGTTCACCAATTTTTCTACTTTCTGTCTGGTCTGTTTAAGGCCAAGAGAATGACATTTTTACAATAAGAACTGACCCAGAAGTCAACTTCTGGGTCACTTCCTATTAGAAAAAAGACTTCTCCTAGACCTCAATACGGAAAAATTGTCCCAAAAAGGATTGTGTCACTCATGAGCAACCATAAAGAACATCCAATAGTTGTTCATGGAAATGTTACTACAAACACTTTGCATACGGCGTTCACAAATGTAATGATGTACTACCTGTAGAAACGAAATTTGCAGTATGTGGCAAAGATAGGAAAGAGCTATTGCCAGGAGATTCGGAGGATAAGGCAAGCAGTTTGTTATTAATACCAAGCAATTCCTCACTCTTTCTAAAGGGTAGCCTTGATGTCCAGACCCTTGTGAAGGACCAGATTTGATTAAGGAAAATTGAGTCCGTCCAGATGTTGTTGGACTACAATTTCCATTATTTTTCACTATTGGCTATCCATAATATAGATGGTGGAAATTGTGGCCCAACAACATCTGAAAGGCTACAACTTGCACAAGTACTACAAACTAAGTGAGCAAGATTTGCACAGTTTGCTTTGCAAAGAAAAGTGACTGTCACCAATATAAAACATTGGGCTTGTCAAGTAGCCAAAGAGGAATGTACACTAAGGCATTAAAAATGCATAAATATGTAACGTAATGATTCAGGGAACATCACAATAGCTTTTCAGAGTGCTTCAACCAACAGCAGCATTCAAAAGCAGCGTCACTCTGTCTCTGCTTTCTTTCAAATACATGTAAAAGAATGCAAAGCATTTAGAAACATAAAGCATCATAGAAAGGAAGCAGGCATTCTAGATAAAAGTACTTAAGATTAATTTAACATGCACAGGATTTCCCAATTAAAACTTTTACATTAGAACTGCATTTTAAACAGTTAATCTCCTAATGAGACATCCCCAGCAATGAAAAGTGAATTGCAGGATTCAATATGGCCTTGAGGGCTGTGTGTGCATCTGGAAATGGCTGTGGCTTCTGTAAAAGCTGGATTTATGTGATTTTGGGCAGAACATCTGAATTGAAAGAGCTATACTGCCACCTAATGTTACTGGATTTTCTTCTTGTATGACATACATCTGATTTCATTCATGATATAATCTTGCTTGCTTTTAAGTGTAAAAAATATACAGTAGTTTCATTTTTAAAAAAGAAAATATATCTTTTCATTTTATTGTGAAAAAAGGGACAGTTGGTTCATAAAGTTTTTTCTGTATGAACCCTGCTGAACAGAAACATCCTGCAGGTGAATATATGATGGTTACGCTGTGTTCATCACTTCTTTTCTTCTGAATTTGTTCTTAACTTGTTTTTGATGCTTACTTTCATCTCAGTCATTTTCACCTACCTAAAAAATGAAAGGATATGTGAGGAATGCATTCTCTACTCATTCCTGTAGAGACAAAACTATACTTCTGTATCTGATTTTCATCTGATCTGAGCCTGGAGAAGAACACTAGAATGTATTTCCCATTAAGCAGAACACCAGAATGACAACTGATTTCAATGAAATTAGCTGGATCACACAGAAAAATTGTTGCATGGAAATCCAGGGTAGTTTCTCAAAGAATGAGTCTAATTGAAAAGCTGATCCACATCACCTGTTACTATTCTTGTGCTTTACAGCTTTTGACAGTTAAATTTACCAAATATTTAATATATAGACAATGTATTCCCTCTGAACACATTGATGCTGTTCTCAAAGAAATTATTACACTATTAGGAAAACAAAACCCAAGAAGATATTTTGCTGCAGAGATAATTAAAAGATTCACTTATTTTGGCACCATATCAGGGTAGGCAAACTGGTTTTGGACTCCAGTTTCCTCACCATTGCCCAAGTTGACTGGGTGTTATTAGCATTGTAGTTAAAACATATGGAGGGCATCATGTTGCCAAAAAATGGGCAGAGTGTTGGGTACTAAGGGAGAGATTCATACACACAACAATTTTCACAACCATAGATTTAAAGAAGAATGTTTGCCTGTAGGTATGTGTTAGCCATAACTCATTGGAGCACATTACATTCTTCAAGATTTGTCAGATAGTCAATGATAATATGAGTCCAAACTAGAGTAGATCCACTGAGTTAATGGGATTAAACTACTGGTATGTGTTGACTCAGCATTCAACAATCAATTCAATGGATTTACTTTAACTGGTTGGTCAAATAAACAAGATTCAGGTGAGAGTGGTTTTGGTTATAATCCAAGTTCCACTGCCCAGTTTCAAGCCAAAATTCCAAAGGGTGGTTTTCTGGAAGAAAAAAAAAGGAATCACCCTGTTTTGAAACTCTTTTTTTTAAAAAAAAAAAATCTTTTATATTTCAATTATAGAAAATAAGAAGGGACTCTCTGAGGTATTTTTACTAGGATTTCTGAGTCAGGGAAAAAAGTTGGGAAAACAGGAGAGAGTTAAAGCACTGACATTAAGATCTGTGAGGTTAAAGCTCAAGGAAGACATGTGAGATTACAAACAGAGAAACAGGAGACCCTCATAGACCCTTTTGGGGATATTAGATGCAGTCCAGGTAGTACCAAGGGCATTTTAGATAATATGTCTCTCTGTGTGCTAGTGTGTAAACATACAATGTAAGAATGGAGGAGCCCTCAATATTATATTAGCCCATGTCACAGAGATACAATTCAGAGGAAATTTAGTGTTCTGAAAAAATGATTTTTAGATTGTTCGGTGGCAGAATAACATCATTTCCTGGAGAACTGTGGAAGGCTCACTGATCACATGTTTTAAAGCTCACTACTGAACTTTGCTGGACTAAGAGTATTAGTGGATAGAAAAAAACCCACAAATATGCATTTACAGTATGCACCACCATGTTCCCCACAGGGATACAGGATGTTTTATTTTTCTCTTGGTTCCCCTACAAAAAACAAAGTTAAAAGGGAGCTTTCACAATAAAAAAGGTGATGAGGTATTTGCTGTCACTTACAAGATATGAAAAACCTTGGTGCATGTACCTGTCATTTTGACAATAAAAAACTTCAAGCTGTAGGTGAAATGCAAAGTCATATACTGACAAAGCTACCTACCCTTCAACCTTGGGAGTAAAATGCACTCAATACTTTCCTGAGATAAGGGCAGGTTAGAAAAATATGTTTTGTCGCAGCATTAGAGCCCACTAGAAACATTTCTAAAGGCTGATCATGGATGCTATTGTATAACCTGTTACCTTATTCTCAAAATGCTTTATGTAACACAACACTAAGTATAAGAGTATATTTCATATCCTGCTCATTTCAGAATTCTCCAGTATGATGATGACAAAGATGATGTTGTAAACCTAATAACTATAGTGGAAAGCAAATAAATTACAGGAATACTAGAAGTATTCAGCTATTTTTAGCTGGATGGAATAATACAATGCCAAAGAAATACTTGGTACCTTTGATATTATACAGTTATAGCACTATGATTACACATCATCTGTCATGATTACATCCTATGGAATCCTGGACCTTGCAGTCTGATGAGAAACTACTGTGGCTGGGAAATCCAAGTACCCCTGCATAAACTGCAAATCCCAGATTCCATAGAACATTGCCATGGCAAAGAAAATGGAATCATTGTGCAATATCTGTGGAGTGTGAAATATCTTTTGGGATGCTTCTCTATGGAGCTTATCACACAGAGCCTTACTGTGGGCAAAAGGTTCCTGGAGCATTCCTGAAGCACAAAGGTGTGATAGCATGTTGCACTTCTAAAATGTCATTGAGGCATCTCACTTCTCTCCCATCGACAAAGTGTTTGCAGAGCAGCCATTTTTTGAATAATGGAAGATCCTGTTATTAAAAAAAATGGCTGCTCCATTTTTGGTTAGTTAATGGGTTAGTCAAATGGTTAGTTGATGGGAGAGAAGCAGGACACCTCAATGATATGTTAGAAGTGTGACATGTTATCACACCTTCACGCTTCAGGAAGTAAGTGTGTCCGTGCAATAATCCCCATAGTGCACTTGACACATATGTATTGTTTCAGTTTAATATACTTCAATGGATTGTTAATCTAGATCAAAAATATGTTCTTTACATGGTGGGTTGGATAACATACAAAGAGGACTTTTTCATTCGTAATTCTAATGGTCCAATTTTGAATACAGAACTAAATGTTCAGAACCAGTAATTGCTTTCTTACAGCTACAATGTGAAAATGTTCAGTATTTGAATATGAAGATTAGTAGGATTAAGCAAAAGTAGAAATATAAGGTAAGGGCTTGATGGTAGACAAAGTTCAATTACCTCCTCCCCCCCCCCCCCTTTTACTCTTATAGGCCTTGTACTGTACTTGTATTTTTATGTTTATCTATATTATGTGTGAGTGTGTGTGTGTTTTATGTAATTCCATTATATGTAATTTTATAGTACACAAATCTCTCTCTCTCTCTCTCTCTCTCTCTATATATATATATATATATATATATATGCACATTTGAACATACAGTAGATAGGTTCATACAAGTATGATTCCACTTTAACTCATGATCCCATTCAATGGAATCACATCCTATGTAATCCTAGGTTTGAAGTTCAGAGAAGGGCATTTAGAACTCTGAGAGGGAAAGCTTTACTATCTCTTCAAACTATAAACCCTAGGATCTCACAGGGTGCCGCTGTAGCAGCTAAAGTAGAACCATAGTGCTATAACTATGTAATATGGAAGCACCTCTAGTCTTCTGCCACTTCTGATCATCAGAAACACTTGGAATCTGAGATTTATTAGAGAAAAAATAATAATTCTGGCCTCAGATAATAGGGATGATAGAAGTCACTGCTGATTTGACAGATGATCCGATTCAGAACAAGGTAACTCAAAATTTTCATGTCTATAGAACTAACATGGAAAGGGTATTCCCAAAAGGTCCCTTCATGCATATAACCAATACATGAAGAGGGCACTGAACTACAGGCACTGAATTTTCTCCAGTGTCCATGCAGAAAGATCCCTCAGGTCTGTCTTCTTTTTAGTCCTGATTATTCATCCTTAGGCCCACCAGACCTTCTGATATGGCCCTGATTGACTAATATCTTCTTGAGTTGGCTGAAAGCTTCCATCTGGATTGATTGATGACTACCTGATGGAATAGCAGCTCCCAAAGTTTCCCCCTCTTTTATTGTCCAATATGAAGGCAAGGGACGGAGGAAAAATCTTCCATCCAGAACTACTGCCCAACGATACCACATATACTTAGTAGCAATTCCAGAAATTTCTCCACACCTTTATATATTGAGGTATAGAAAGGCAAGTAAAGTGTTCTTTCATATATAGAGTTCTCTAAGAGCCTTGCAACAACTCATTAAGCTTCCCAATCCTCATCATTGGCATCGTCATGTCATTAGAGTACACTTGTTTTTCCATCCAGAAGAATGTGTGAAAGAAAATTGAGGAGTATGTGGTTAGTAGCAAGGCTCCCAACTAGCAACAGATTTGGGAAAGAAGAAAAGAGAGGGTGTCATTTTTGTTTTGTTTTGTTATTTGTGGATGTGCCTAAGATAGATGAGGTGATTCAGAGTGGGAGAGTAAGATATCACACTGGCTCAAATCCAGGGGCACATGCAATCTCCTCAATTTTTGCAACACCTAGGCATTTCCCAAACCCTTCGAGTCTTGTGGCTAAAACAGAGAATTGCCACTCTTTGAAGGTTCTATGAGTAGTTAGTCTCCTTTAAAATAGTGTATAGGTCCCCCTAACTTTGTTTCTCCCTCAGCTGCCCCAAAAGGAGTTTTAAAATTTGTATGGGGAAACAAGCAAACAAAGTTTCTCCCTTCTATATTAACCTGTCCATCTAAGACCTGCCTCCATAATAGCTGTCATCCATATATTACTACCTGCATTATCCTTGTCACACATTGCTGTCCCAATATCTTGATCATTGGTGTTGGGAGGAGAGGGAGAAGTACTATTCTCCTTAGTTCCTAAAAATCTGCAACTAATATGCCTCACGTGTAAAACCTGCTCACACGTAAAATAATGTGTGAAAGATAAAAAGCATAGGTTGCAAGACAGGTCAATAATGCCAACTGTCACAGAAGTCAAACCATGACCAAAATTTTCACCAAAAATGCCTTAAAATCATCTAGGTTTATCTCCTATAATTATGAAGTGCCCTAAAATGTGTTGCAATATAACATGCCCATGGGAGAAAAATATTTACTTTACAGAAGTGGCACAAAGAAACTGTAATGCACATTAAAGAAGGTGACAAAAATCCTACAGCCATCCTAAATTAAGACTATTCAAATATAATTATGCGCTTTGGTTGATGAAATTATGTTGACAAATTTCTCCAGGCAAACAATTCACCCAGCTGCAACAATATCTTTCAGAAGTTACAATATTAGCCACAATATTATCAGCCTCCCTTTGCAATGAGAGTCATTTATACAACATTTTGCACATAACCCTTAAAACCCTTATTATATGGAGCCTGTATGGAGATTATCACACAGAGGTCCTTCCATGGGATAATCATCAGCCAACCATCACCCAAGCGCCATGGTGTAATCCTCCATGGCACTACTAAACTGTAATGCCCCCTGCTATGTTCCTGTCATGGAATTGTCAGCAAGGAATCCTCAGAGAAGCCATTTTCTGATTAACAGAATATCCCGATAATCAGAAAATGGCTTCTCTGAGGCTTCCCACTGACGATTCCATGACAGGAATGTAGTGGGGTTATTACAGTTTTGTAGCACCACAGATGATCACACCCTGTTGCTTGGGTGATGTTTGACTGACTATTATCCCATGGGAGGACCTCCATGAGATATTCTCCTATGTCAGATGAACTTGTGAAGGATGGCATGATTGTAACAGCAAGTTATCCTTCTGACACTGACATGTCCACTGATATGAAACTAGAAATGGTGCATTTTGTATTAAAGTGAAAGATGTGTTGTTGTTGTTGTTGTTGTTGTTGTTGTTGTTGTGTGCCTTGATGTCATTTCTGACTAATGGAAACCCTAAGGCAAACCTATCTCATGATTTTCTTGGCAAGTTTCTTCACATAGGTCTTCCATTGCTGTACCTCTAGAATGAGGTATACACATGCACAATTAACCACCTGGAGTACTACTCACTCACGTGGATGAGGCTTAGACATATTTCTAGGCATTGTCCACACTGAAGTTAAGCATCTGGCTGCTATGGGGCATGGACCCCAAGTATGTTGATGTGGACATCATGACTAGTGGATGTGATGCCATTTCACTTCATGGCTAGAGTGGAAATAAGGTGCAGAGGATAAAGGAAAAACTGGCTCCTTTTTGTGTCACACTTGTGATGCTACAGGCTCCGTCGGGTGCATCCATATCATCGTAGAAGGGTAGCTCAGTTTGGTTGCTGCGCACCTGTGACGTCATCAGTCCGTACATCGTCTGTACAGTGCTGCAGAATGACTACGTCCTGGCCACATGCTAGGGTTGCAGAGTGTCTATTTGCTATGCTCCTGGGCAACCCTAGCATGTTGCCAGGGTGCCCAAAAGCCTCTGTCTGTATAGGGCCATAGATACCAAATATTCCTTCTTTTTTCATCCCATCAACAAGATTGCTGCTTTCATTGTTGTATAACTCATACCATTGCTGGTGTTAGAGAAAAATTCAGTTACATATCCAATATATTTTATTGCATAAAATGGAGAGAAGACCATCTTGACCTTTGCTTTAGGAAGAAAATTTTCTTGGGGCAGCTCTATATCTGAAACACGCTTTTATGAACAGGGACATATAGTTGCTCCCCTGTGTGCAGAAATCCTTCAACATGATATTCAGATATACATAGTGAAAACATGCTTGCTGTACAAAATACAAAGAGGGCCTCAAGTGATTGGAATCACAAACATCCTGAAATGGTATACAACAGTATCCATGTATGACTAATCATGAAACAGTCTCATAGTCTGAATAAGATACTCCTCATGAGGACAGTAAGTTCTAAGTTCCTTGAGGATCCATATTTGTGCATAAGGCTCATTGTACACATTTGAGCTTACTCTTAAGCAAATATACATGGGATTGAACTAAATTGCCAATTTCCAGGAATGTGAGTCCTGGCTTGGTTCATCCTTACATGCTAAATGGGACCACACATACACATATACATTTATCTTTTATGAGAGATGGGGGGAACTGTATGTGTATGCATGGTACGAATCTCAGAGAGATTTTGCACAGCTCCATAAAATATACAGTGTTGGAAAATGCAATGGCTGTTGCCTTTTGCATGGTCTAAACCTTGGATGGTTTGTATGTGTCTTTGTGATTGTTGTGTCTTTTATGCTTGCTTTATGAATAAGAGTGTAGGCTTAGTATGACAAACGGAAAAGACATTAATTTTTCATAGCCACTTTTAATGCAAATTTGAAATCCTTGATCAGAATCTTTTTAAAAAAATGCTTCTAGCACTGTAGAGAGTGAGGCACTGGAAATTGTTAACACCTAGAACTCTTATACTTGCTGTATTTACATTTCCTTGGTAACCTTTACCTGACCCCTTTCTTTAGATGCCTAAATTGTATTTCTAAATGCTTGACTAGAGTTTTTAATTTCTACAATGCGAGAAATTAGGGGACAGATGTAAATATTCATAGAGGAGGGGGCAGAATTCTTATGGGGGGGGGCAATGTCCTTATTCTCCTACCCCAGTTACATCCCTGTTGGCACTAGGGATAGCCCAGCAGGGCATCTCATTGCTCCAAGGTAACATCTCTCAACCAAAATCTCAGCAACAGCAAAATATTTTCATATCCCTGCTGAAATCCTGTGCACTTGTTAGAATTCAGTCTCAGTCTGAATACACAATGAAACCCTTAAGGCTTACTTTAGAATAAATCCCATTAATTTCTGTTGGATGTCTAAATACAGGACTGAACAGTATGTGTCTGATTCAGATTGAGTCACTTCACCTGCCTGGCTTTCTTTTCCTCCTCTTCATTTATCCTACATCTGTCTTGCCTTTTCAAAAGATAATATATCCAAAGCAGGTACTCACATCACTCACTGTATAGTACCATTCCAGTGTCAGACTGGGCTCCTGGGTGCTATTGTAATTCTAACAATAAATAATAAAAACAAAATCTGGAAAGGATAATGGAAATGCCCTTATTATACCAACCAGAATGCAATGTACTCTGTGTTGTGCTACACTATTCTTAAAGAGGTTCTGTGTATTGTGTAGCTTTGTTCCATGGCTAGAACAAATGTATTCATGATCCATCTCAGTGAATTACCTAGTACTAAAAATGAATCACAGTAATGCTACCCTTCACTTCTCCCCAACAAGGAGATAATACCTTTGGTATGTGATGCCATTTTCTATGGGTTTTGACAAACCTGAAATAATTTAATGAGGCAATAAGACCACACTTGTAGTACAGCCAGAACAAAATAAGTCACCTTGAGGTAGTGTTATATTAAAAAGAGTGAGCAGGAGCCACTGAAGCCATTCAGCTTGTATTTGGAAAGCTATGCTTCATTGTGTTTTCATTTCTAACTATTGGGGATGCTATGAGACATCCCCCATTACTATCTCATACCTCACAGTGATCTATGACTTTGAAGCTGAGACTCCCATGTAAGAAACTCAGTACACAGTAGGCAGAATTTGGGGATGAGGGAAAAGAGACAAGAACAGAGAGTATATTAGTATGTTCATTGTAATGCTGTATGTGCCTATTTCTAATTATTTGGGAGACATATTTTAGTTTATCATCTGTGGCATTCATTCTTCTAGTTTATAGAACAGTAGAAATGAACAGATGAACACAGAATTGAAATTATATTCTACTGTAACCTTTTGAAGATGACAAGAATGTTTGATGGTTTGCAGCCATCACAACAGTTGTCTGATGTTGCAGAAAAGTTAAATTCAGACAATCCTAGACACAAACTGTTGGGAGAAAGCTTCATTGAGATCCTTGGAGCATACTTTCATACCAGGGTGTTGAGTGGCAGCAGTAGGGTTGGAGTCATCTGATGTGGTAACTCATGGCATCACCCCCTCATGCACACATTGACCTTCTCCCATACCACACCATACAGAATCCTTAATAAAGTTTTTTTTGTACTAATGTTACTGATAAATCATAATTTCCATATATCATTGAGTATAATTGCAATAGTTGTGGCACAAACAACAAAATTAAAATTATACCTTTAAATCCCAATATCATATGCCTAGCCTAATGTACATGTACATTGTTTCATGAGATTAAAATAAAAATTTGGTAAGAAGTTATTTTTTAAAGAATTTAAAAAAAAAATTTTTAAACTTGTGGCCTCTCTTTTCTCTTCCCAATGAGCCTCACTCTACTCACATCTCTTCAGTATTATAAAGCTGCACAAGGTGAATGCCATGGTCCATTTCTGCCAAAAGACAGGTGTTTGGGGAGCAGTGGTGTAAACCCCCTTAGGGTGTTATCTGGTCACCCCCTGCTCCCCTCTAGTAATGCCCTTGAGGGTATTCATTAGCCAGAAAAACACAACAGCTTGTTTTTATTCCTTGCAAACAGCTTGGTTTGCAAAAGGCAGCAGGTGACTGACGGGGAGGGAGAATCTAACTCCCTGCCACTGTCCGAAAGTTATTAGAATTTAGGTTTGCTAAAAAGCATTTCTTAAAAAGCATTCCTAAACCTAAAAAGCATTTAGTTTTCTTCAAATTTCCTGGTTACATACAGTTCATCTAAAGTACTAATCCTTGTATTACATGAATGGGTTCTCTATAGAAGACACATATGAAACCACTAATTTTACAGCAGGTTTGATCTTTGTTTGTGTTTGAGAACACTAGAACAACCTAGGAAATAACATGTCCGTTATAGATCTCATTAGCTTTTCAGGTAGGCTGTCTTTGGTTATAAAGCTTAATGTATGCATACTGTTTCTTAATAATATTTATAAACATGCAATTAATTCAGATTCTACAATGTACACCCCTTGGACAGATATAAGCCTAATAAGAACTGTGGATTTATAAATCTTTGTATGCATACCTTGCAACTATATTCCTAGAGATCTTTTTCCTTACTTCTTCAAGACTACTTTCTGCTCGTCCAGAACTTACTCATTGAATGACTGCTATCAGTGAACTGTCCAAGGGTCTTCATCATTCAATCAACTCTGGCAGATATATAAAATCTGCAATGCTGTATTGTATTGAGAAGGGATTAGCTGCTGCAGTAACTGTTTAGAGTCATAACTTTGCATACATTTTCCAAATCTCTATGTGATCTAAACGTGGTTGCTAATTTGTTACTGGCAGTGATGGAAAGGGAAAAAAAAAACAGAATATTTTTTAATTGGGGGCTTTGGGCTTTGGGGAACAGCCAGCGAGCTTCAGGGACCACAATGTGGCTTGTGTGCCACAATTTCCTCACTCTTGCTTTATAGCTGAGACACAACATCAAGCAAGGACTTCCAAAAGGTTCTCATTTTCCCCCAGTGGACTAGATGAAAGAAAAGAAAGAAAACCCTGCTGAATTAATGCACAAATTCTTATTTACCTATTTTTATTGCATAGCCCACCTTTCTGTCAGGCTTGAAGACAGGTGTAGTTATCTTACAAATGAACACATGAAAAACAGATGCAATCCAGAAAAAAAAATCCATCCCTGACCTATTTGTATTGTTAATTTGTGCACCAACTTTTTTGTCTTCCCAAGTCTGATTGCTGAGAGTGGAGTCCAAAGAACCTGAATATTGTTTAAAGCTACATTTCTGAAATTTTAGGTACTATTATGTAATATTCTTGCTCTATACCAAATGTATAAAATTACTCTGAAGCAATGTTATAAAATGTTATTCCCATTTCATAGATGGCTACTTCGATTTACATTGGGATATAGCTCTGTACATGCCATTCTATATCTTTCTTCCACTTGGCAGCTGTCAAGTTCTGAAGAGTCCCTGCAGCTGTCACTTATCAGTGCAGAAAAGAAGGAAGGGGAGGCAATTGAAATCATACAGATGCAGATCATCTCAGCTTGGTCATGGGGGAAGAAATGAGGGTGCACTCTTAAATGGAGCTCACTCACTTTTTCCCTTCCCTTGGTAACTCAGATCTGGATCTTCATGATCTTAATTATCTTTCCCCATTCCTTCTCCACAGCAGCAGGAGTCACTTCTGGAGCTTGGCAACTATCAGGTAAGGGGAGGTTTTTTGGATGGCGTGCAAGAACAAGTAGAAGCCTTCAATCAGCCATCCAAACAGGACTTATACATGCATAAACTGAACTTATTTGTGCATTAGTCACTAACAGGATGCCAGCCTCAGTCTGAGACACTACAGGTGAACACTTTTGTGTTAACTCTATGGACTGTATCCAAATATCCAAGATGCAATTCTGGTATCCTTCTATTGGTCCATATGTATGCATGAAAATAATATGAGGCTCTTTTTCTTAAAAGACAGAATATGAAGTTATGTTCAACATAGCTAGCTCTGTGGATCTTTGTTCTAACAGCTGCAAAAGAAACTACCTCTGAACTGAAAATCACAGCTGTGCTCTGAAATTCTTTTGAAAGGCTGCTCTCTTATTAATCTCATTTTGTTTGCATGACTGGAAACAGCTTTTGTCCTTTCTAATTATTCAGGTGCCCCACTGGTATAAAACCCATACATTGAATACATCTAGTCTCAAAGAACTTTTTGGATAATTTTATGAAGTGAATCAGTGATCTGTGATGCCATTCCCATGCATACCTGTGTTGAAATAAAACAAAAACAAAAACACCAGGTATGATTCTTGGCTTGCAAGATGTTTCCTGATCCCAAGAATATTGTAATAAATTAATTTAACTATCTAATTGTCAAAAGTCAAAACACGACCCATACAGCCTGGGAGTATCTCACAGTCATTCCTCTGAACTGCCTCTGGATATCTGTTTTTATGCCTGGGATGAGTTCTCTTCGAATATTCTTCAGCTACTGATGTAAGGTAATGATTTGCCCACACTCATCCATTCTCATCACTGTCCCCACATACAGGATAACTGTCTGAAGAGCAAAACCTATCTGTGGATGCTGTTCATCAAACTTTAGATTCTTGTCTTCCCATTATGTTTTTCAGTATCTTCTAGAATGAACACAACTTAGATGATAGTGGGTTGAAGAACAATACAACTTTACTAAAGGAGATAGGCTGCACCAAGGATTGTTCACATGTCTTATCTCAAATAATCCTGAATCTTATTGTTTCGAGCATATCTACACTGTAGAAATAATGCAGTGTGATATCACTGTAAGTGATATAGCTCCAGCTTATGGAATCCTAGGGTTTGTAGTTTACAAAGTATTTAGCCTTCTCTGCCAAAGGGTGCTGGTACCTCACAGACCTATAAATCCCAGGATTCTGTTGGATGAAACCATGGCAGTTAATATGGTGTTAAACTGCATTTTTCCTACAATATAGGTGCACCCTTGATCCCAACTAGAGAAAGACTGTTAAATCAGTGGTCGATTTGTGAGTCAACATAAAGATAAAGCCAGCTGATTCAATGGCTTTACTCTGCATGAGTTAGCATTTAGGCTAAATTCTAGAATTCTCTGGCTTCAAGGTGAGCTGAGATGAAGCGCCAACACATTTTATTGTAGCCAGTTCCCAAGATGGGTTTGTTAAGGAGTTGATGTGGCAGACAGTGTACAGCATGCGCATTCACTCCCTAAAGACAGTTCAGTTGCCATTTTCCCAGGATAATTGCCACCTTCAAAGCACCTCCCATCTGATGTTTGTGATAAAAAGGTCCTTGGTCTGTGGGTGCATCCTGGTGTTCACTAAAATCCTAAGTAATATTCCTACCCATCCCACACAGTGCCACTCAAAGTGCCAACTGCTGTCCAAAACAGCCAAATGCAAATAAATTTAATGTCAACCAGCCAGATCAAAATTTAATTAAATGTCAAAATACCTAAATTAGAGTTGATTAAATGCCACAACAGTCTCATCAGGATGAAAATTGCCTCCCTCCATTATGTTTATCATAAAGTAGATGAAAAGGAGTGGGGTGCTAAGAAAATTCAGAATGAACCCCCTCCCCATTTTTGCTTAGTCCCAAGAAATGGTCATTGTAAGGGGAAATGGTGAAACCAAAATTATGGGACAGTAGGAACACATCAGCAAAGCTTTACATATGATATCCCTTTGAGTGCAAGAGAATAATTGGTAAGGTGTTATCATAGACAGGCCAACTACAAAAGCAAAACAAATGATACCTTTCACTGCAAATAGTTAAGATTCATATAATATCAGAATCATTTATTATAACAACTCATTTCATTGTGGAGAGGGATGCTTGAAGCTGTAAAATGTGGTCTGCTTCTTTGATGAGATGCTACATAAAATCCCAACTTACTCTTTGTATCCATTTTGTTATGATGACAATTGTTTTAATGCAATCAGTATCAGCCCTTTGGAAGTAGGTTGTGACCCAGTGGTGCTTTTTACATTGGCAAGAAAGTGTGACCTGAAGTCGCCTTTATCTTAATGTTTAGCAGCTACATAGCAAGCCCCAGGTGTGCATTAAAAAAGTGCAGAGCTGCTACACTGAGGGGTGTGGGAACGACTTATCTGAGGTCTTTTTTGTGGCTCAGCAGTTACATGGGAAGCTGTCAGAACGCTACAAATACAGGCGGAGCTGCTACATGGGCAGCAATAAGCGCGGCTTTAAACTGCGATTTTAATTTTTTTTCCTTGCCGGCTGCGAATTGCGCTGTTGCGCTGTTCGTACCGCCGCGAACAGCGCTATTGCGGTGGTCGAGGCTTGAACTGCGCTATTGAGAGGGTCGAGGCTGCGAATTGCGCAGTTTTAAATGATTTAAAGGGGGCTCCTAAGTGATTTTGACACCAGCCACAGACTGAGCATCTGCAAGAAGACAAAGGAGGAGGAGTGCTGGCCATTGACCCAGTGACGTTGGCATTCGTCAGCACAGGGTCACTGTGGGCATCATCACCAACATGGATGCCTCCTCTCCTTTGTGGTCGGCACTTGTCGTCAATGTTCAAAGCACAGCCAAAGCTGCCGCCTTTGCCTCTGCTAGTGCTGCCAGGATCGTCGAAGTGACCACTGAAATGACAGCTGTGGCCACTGAAATGACAGCTGTGACCACTGAAATGACAGCTGTGACCACTGAAATGACTGCTGTGTCCGCTGAAATGACTGCTGTGTCCGCTGAAATGACTGCTGTGTCCGCTGAAATGACTGCTGTGACCACTGAAATGACAGCTGTGGCCACTGAAATGACAGCTGTGGCCACTGAAATGATAGCTGATGATGATAGTGATGATACAGAAGAGAGAATAGCTGCAGTTGGTGCCTCACTGCTTGAGCAGTGTGAATTAGCCGGTGGCATTGCTATGTCCGAGAAAAGGAAGACCCGGCTTTATTGGACGCTGGAGAGAAGTGATCACTGGTGGTCTGTCATAGTCACTCGCACCTGGTCTGAAAGCCGATGGAGGCGTTACTTCCGAATGCCCCGGGCCCTCTTTCACCGGCTGGTGGACATCCTCCGTCCAGAACTGGAGAGATCTGATTCATTGATGAGAAAAGCCATCCCGGTGGAGGAGAGAGTGGCCATTGCCATCTTCATGCTGGCCCATAAAATGACCTACTTGGTGACTTCAGAGCTCTTTGGGGTTGGCGTTTGCACTGCAGGGCAAATCATGCTGGAGTTCGCCTTGGCCATGGAGAAGCTCCTGCTGTCCCGGACTGTGTACTTGGGAGATGCCCGGAAGGTAAGGCACTGTCCAAAACATATTTCCACTTGTCAAACTATCCTATCCTGTATGTGGCATATTTCATGTGTGGGTTGTTTTGTGGTGTAATTGCATGGATGTAATGAATTTGTCATTTATTCACCTGTTCCCCCCCCCTCTTTCCTTTCTACAGATCATGGAAGGTTTCGCTGAGCTTGGATTCCCACAAGTAGTGGGCGCTGTGGATGGGTGCCACTGTCTGATTGTGCCACCCCTGGGGCAGAGACGGAGTTATCAAAACAGAAAGGGGTCCTATTCTGTTATCTGCAAGGGACATGTGATCACACTGGTCGCTTTGTGGATGTGAAGCTTGGATGGCAAGGATCAGCTCATGATGCCAGGGTGGTCCGAAATTCTGTCATTTTTGAAACTATGGAAGCTGGCATCTTTGTGCCAGGCAACCCCACCATTACCATCCAGGGCCAGCAAATTGGACCCCTCCTGCTGGGAGATAAAGCTTATCCTCTCAGAAAATGGTTAATGTCGCCCTACAAGAAACCTACCACTGCCAAGCGGAAGCTTTTCAATAGGAGGTTGAACAGGTGCAGAGTCAAGGTGGAGCATGCGTTCGGGCGTCTCAAGGCCAGGTGGAGATGTCTGAAAGGACCACTTGTTGTGGCAGAAGAGAACGTGGTGCCCATTATCGCCGCTTGTGTCATCCTACACAACATCTGCGAGACCAAGGGAAAGGTTTTGGATGAGGGGCTGCAGTACAGGCGACGTTTTGTGTTGCCTACCCTGGGGGCACCTATTCCGGAAAATGACCCTGGCACACAAGAAGGGCACAAAGTGAGGAATGCATTGGCAGAGTTCTTCCAGACAGGGAGAATTTGAACTTGAACTTCTCCTCCATTTGTGATACCAGAGCATAATTGTTTTGTATAATCATATCAGTAGTTGAATAAATGTATCCCATCAGCCACAGTCTCTGTGTGCCCATCATTCATGGTCTGCTGTGTGGGCAGTCTCTGCCATGTGCTTGTTGGCTTGACACACACAAACACACTCACAGAAGGTCATGCATAGGTTTGCCTGGTGCCAGATTTCCTGGAAGATAAAGATACAAGCCCATAACTGCCAACCGTTTACTCTGACAATGTATCAATACCCCTTGAAATTCAGGCTTCCCTAATGGCCCATTCAATTGTAACAATATGAAGCCCAGAGGCATCTATTGGGGGAAAGATTCAAAATTCAGCTCTGAGGGGACTTCATTGGCCTGAAGCCATCTCTGCCCACCTTGCCCTCACCCACAAATTTCTATAAAGTCCAAAGCCCCTGTCTTTTTCCTCAGGACGGCGACCATGGCTCCCAGGGTGAGACCTCCAGTTCGCAGGGCCTATTGGCAGGCTGAAGAGCTGGAGATCCTCCTGGAGGCCCTCATGCCAGAGCAAGATGCTCGGATTGTGATGGCCTCTAGCAGCAAGCCGAACAAGGCCTTTTTTATGGATGCCGCCAGAGCCCTCCGGCGACGAGGGTTTCAAAGGACCTTCCTACAGTGTCGGAGCAAGTTCAAGGACCTGAAGGGAAGGTTCTTTGAAACCCTGGAGGACTATGGTCCGCATCCGCCTGTTCGGAAGAGGCCACCATATTTCGAACAGCTTCGGGCCCTCTGGCAGAGGGGCGGTGAGCCTCGGTGGGAAGATCGCCGTCCTCAAGGTATGTCGGGGCCCCTTTCATTGTGCCTGTGTCCCTGTCACTGACCCTTCCCTCCTGTTTGCCAATGTCCTCCATGGGTCCTCATGCCTGTCCTCCACTTTGCTTTTGCAGGCATGCAGCCCAGGCGAGGACGGAGGGTGCCTGAGCAGGCCCAACAGCCCGGCAGGGGATCCCCCGCTGCTGCACCTCAGGGAGAGGCTCGGGATCTCCCTGAGGATGCAGCACAGCCAGGGCCCTCTGATGCCGCCCCTCCGCCCAGAGAACAGGCTCCTCTGGCAGCAGGTTAGTGTCCAAGGGGTTGGGGGGGTGGACGTTGCAAGCCTGCAGCCTCCACAACACTCCTGTCCTGTCCCTTCCCTTCATGTCACTGTATTAACTTCTGCCCTTTCTTCCCTTTTTCCAGCAGCTCCTCCGTCGCCGGATGCTGCTGCTGCCAATGAGGACCAGCCTGGGCCAAGCCGCCACCGCCGCCGCCGTCTGGAGAGGGGACCTGAGGCCCAGGGTCCACAACCCAGGGGGATGCCTGAGGTCCAGTGCCACAGGGGAGGAGGTGAGTGCAGGCACCCAAAGAACTGGAGAAGGGAGTGGGGATGCCCATACACCCTGCCTGTGGGAGTGGGTGTGTGGCTCCATTGTCCCCTCCTAACCATTCTCTCTTTCTCTCTCTTTTTTCTTTTGTCCTCTACAGAACACCTGCTTCATAGGAGGGTGGCAGCGCTGGAGGCAGGCCAGGAAAGGATCTTGCAGCTGCTCAACAACATCCTGCAAGTCCTTCCTGGCGCTGCACCTCCAGCTGCCCTGTGAAGCTGCTTCCCCCCCCCTTTCCCTTTCCTTCCCTTTCCCTTGTTTGCTGTTCCCCTTCCTTCCCCTTCCCTTCCCCTGTAAATAATGTGTACATAGTTTTTGTAAATAAAAAAGTTTATTTTTTAAAAAAAAATTGTCTGTCTTGAACTGCGCAATTGCGGTAGTACACCATTGACCCATTTGTATGAATGAAATTCTTTTTTTATGAATGAATGGGGGTGTTGCGGTACTGCGCTGTTTCACCATTTGTTAGTGTTAAGATTTGAAGTAGGACAGTGGTGTTCAAAATGTGCTTTTGAAGAGATGTTGAACTTCAGCTCCCAGAAGCCTAAGTCCTACATCTCATCAACAGCGCAGTTTGAACATCACTGCCATAGGGAGTTAGTGAGTTAGCTATAGCTATAGTGTAGTGCCTGGTGGAAAAGGAAGTGCAGGGAAGGAAGGAGACCCTTGGGAAGAGAGATAAGTACAGTAGAGGACACCACAGTGCTTAATGGGAACTCAGTGCTTGTCACAACACTTCCTTCCTTTTCCTCCCCTGCGCCTGGGATGGCGACGAGTCGCCACAGGAACCGCCGCTTGGCTGCTGAAGAGGCCAGAAGACTCCTGTCTAGGTTCTTCCTGACAGACCTCCAGATCCAGAGTGACTTGGCCAGGAGTGACATCACGACCCCTTTCCCCACCCTGATGCCCAGATGGCCCCTCTACAGCCATGGGAATGGCCCTATGGGTAACACTCTCCTCCTCACCACCCACTCTGCCACTCTGACCTGATCTTAAGATCCCTACTATCTGTTCCAGCAGGCCACTCTGCCCTTCAAGAACAGAAGTGAGTCGCCTCTGCTCCTGGATGGATTCTGCCTGCTGCTGAAGTGTCCTGTCCTGATTTTGGACTGCCCTCTCCTGCAGCTGAAGTGCCCTCTCCTGATTCTGGAGGGCCCTCTCCTGCAGCTGAAGTGCCCTCTCCTGATTCTGGAGGGCCCTCTCCTGCTGCTCAAGTGCCCTCTCCTGATTCTGGAGGGCCCTCTCCTGCTGCTCAAGTGCCCTCTCCTGATTCTGGAGGGCCCTCACCTGCAGCTGAACTGCCCTCTCCTGATTCTCGGCTGCTCTTTCTTGAAATTCTACGCTCCTCAACCTCAGCTGATAGAAACGCTCTCCCTGTTGTGTGAGTGCTGTCATGTGTTCTGAGGTGGCACCAACGAGACGATCAATAGCCCTGGCGGATGTTGCTGCTGCTGAGCGACGCACCCGTCTGTGTCTCATGGCAGCGAGCCGCTCCTCCGGTGGCATTGCAGCTATGGGATTGGCGGGTGCTTCTTCTTCTTCTGAAGGTGCTCTTGCTGCACCTTCTGCACCTTCTATAGGACGAAGCACCAGAGATAAACAAAAGCATAGAGTTAGCACATACTCCAGAGGGCATCCAATCCAACCCTATTATGCCATGCAGGAACTCTCGCTCAAAGCACCCTCAATATGTCACACAGGACCTTGGACAAATGTAAGGAAGAGGAAGAGTTGAGGAGAAGCACAACACACACACACACCACAGTCATACAAAGGAGATCTTACAGCATACACTGACATAAACGTTGTAGCCCCTACCCAAAACATGCCATCATACCAACAAAAACCTTCGCCAGCGCCTGTGTTCCTCTGCTGTAACTGGCCCACTATACAATCCCCCCCCTTCCCATGCCACACACATGTCTTACCCTGCAAAGCTTCCTGACCCTCACTATCATCGCTCTCTCTCACAGTCCTCTGTCCTACAGGCGACCGATCACGGTGGCTACTGACGGTGGCAGAGACAGTGCTTGTACGGGAGGATGGCCTGCTTGAGGAAGCTGTAGATGCCAACTTTATGGCACGGGCTTTTTTTCTCAGAGCATCGATGTCCACAGCTTGCTGACTGTAGGATGTCTCATCAGAGTCCGGGGACTGCTCCCGTTCCTCTGCATGACAAAGGGACAGAGTGACTTCTCCCCTATGCCCACCCTGATCCCACATCTTCCCTATGTCCCCTAGTTCCCTTTCCCTCAGAAGCCAAGGCACATCTTACCTTGAGAAGGCAGCAGAAGATTTTGGGCACATTCCATGCTTGTCTGTGGGCTTGGATCAGGCTCTGGCTCTGATTCTGGCTCTAGCTGTGGTTCTGGGGTGTCCTCCATAGGTTCAGCCCTAGCAGGCTGGCCCACTGGGACCCTCACAACCTGTCCACTGGTGGACAGTCTGTGGGGTCTGATCCTCCCATCCTTGCTAATGAACTCATGGAGCTCCTTGTAGAAAGGAGGACGGGGGCCTGCCTGGGTACCTTTGGCCATATTGTCTTGATATTTTTTATATTGTGCCTTTAAGGCTTTGCACTTTCGTCGGCACTCTTCCCAAGTCCGCCGGTGTCCCTTCCCTCTCATGGCTTCGGCCACCTCCTGATAGGTATCCGCATTGAGGTAGGTGGACTCCAGTTTCTCTAAAATATTGGGCCTTGACCAGATGGAAATGAGGTCTGAGGTCTCTGCATGAGACCAAGACATCCCTCTCCCCCTTTTTGGGCCACTTGTAGAAGTCTCTGCCATTGTGCAAAGTGCCACAGCAAAGCCTCGGCAAGAGTGTCCCTAGGAGCAGCTGAGTTGGACAAAGGCAAGTGGGAAATGGCGCTGGAATGTGTGTGGGGGTTCGTGTGAAAATTGAAAGTTTCCTCTTATCACTGCACCTGTTAAAACATCCGCCACCAAAACTGTCAGCATCCCAGAGGCACTACTGCACATATCTAGGGTTAGGATTACGGGCGGAGCTAGGGTTTGGGAGCTTTAAAAAACTGCGCGATTAAACCCCAGCTTTTACACCTGGAGGACATAGAACGTTTTAATTAGGAGTGGAGTCCACACCACGCATGCTCCCAACCCACGATCCATTCTGATCCGCACCAGCAGCGCAGCCTTTAAATGGGCGCCTTAAGGAAACAGAGCCCCATTTAACTGCGCAAGTACACCTTAGCCTTTACATGTACTAGCGCTGTAACGCACTTTTAAAAAAAGTAGTGGGTCAACCGAACTACTTTTTAAAGGCGCGTTTTTTCCCTTAAAACGCCAAAATGGCGTTTTCATGGCACACTTTCCCATTTTATAATGTAAAAGCTGGGTTTTCAAGCAGCCTTCAAAACACCTCTTTTTGCCAATGTAAAACGGACCAGTGATACCATTTTTCTGTTGTTGACAAGAAGCAGTCTGGGTTGGTAGGTTGGAGTCACATCACAGATCCATGACCATTTACTCTGGATTCAAAAGTTGTGCTGATAAATCCTGATAAATCTTTGTTATCTCAGGTGATCTCCAAAGGGAACAAATCAAAGTCCAAAGTGCAATCCACCACTTTTGCCCTTGGTGTGCTGTACTGTTATACTGGTATATGGAAACATATATCTTCTTTGATAAAGTACCCATGGGCATTATCCATACTTCCATTTGCAAGTGCAAGTGGAGCTTATTTGTTTCCCACATGTTTTACATGTAAACCTAAGATACCAGGAATTTTCCTCTAATTGGACTTGTTTATTTACTGAGGCAAGACATCCTAATGTGTCTAATTCTACTGACAGAAACTGGAAGATTTGCTCTTGCAAATACCCAGCAAACACTTACATCTCAAAGCTCTGGTTACAATTCACTATTAATTTCATATAAAGTCTGAAAATGGTACTAGAAAAAGTACTGGGATCTCTAAATTGCAAAGCAGGCCTGTTATGGGAAATTCAGTATTATTCAACTACATCTATATTGCATTTGCATTTTATGCTGGAATTCAATAAATGGCACATGCATTGCAGCAGCTAACCAGCTTTGCAAAATTACAATGCACTGTTCATTATTTGAAGGAATTTCATAGTTCCAGGCAGTGTCGCCATGTATTGTTTATATTGAGATAAGCAATTCCGGGCAAATAGCCAGTTCTGAAAAACTTCACAATGACCAGGAAGAAACCACCAGATGGTTTATTAATAGCAAATCATAACGAAATCCATAAGAAAGAGTCCAGAAAGAAATAATAATAGGAATGAGGTAGGAGAGGCAAGAGCCAAGAGAAGGAACAATCATGTGGGGAAGAGAGATCCTTATTGGAAGAAAATTAAAACACCACAGAACATGTAGCAAGACATGACCCACAAGGAAAAAGGGATATAAATGAGCAGCCAGTACTAGACCTTTGAGCTAATTGTCTTACCAACTGAACCATACTGCATCTGCCTGTAGATTTGAAGTAAGAAGATACCAACCAAATGAAACCAGCCTGTGCAAGTTATTAATTCTACATCTGCTAGAGTAAACTTAAGAAAAATGGAACAAAAGTAAGAAACAGAGTTAAAAATAGGCTACAATTAAGATTCCCCAGTACAACAAGGGAAAGATGCTTATAGAACTATGGACTGATATTCTGATATATCACTTGGTCTCCTCTGTTGTACTAAACTATAAGAATGTCTGAGAAATTGGAGTGCTGATCTGAATAAATATAGTGACCCCTAGAATATTGGGTAAAATATACATTCTGCTAAGAACTGAAAATACATAAACAGTACTACTGGTCATCATTGAAATGCATATTGTGTGAAAGGCAAGATATCTGAAATACTAAAATATTCCATACAGTATGCCTTTACAATAATAAAAAAAAGGTTAGAAAATTGGACTAAATTGAATATGATGAAATGGACCTTGGACTATGAAGTGTCTGAGCAATTTATGATGTACATCCAGAAGGACTGCCCAAGTTTCTTTACCCATCCATATTTTTAATAGAAAGTAAAATAAAATAAATGCTACTTAGAACTTGCCCAAATATACAAAACTATAATTCTCCAGAAATTTTCAAAACATGTTGTGTATCTCTTATCCAAAATTCCAAATCTGAAATTATTCAAAATCTGAAACTTTTGGAGCTGCAAGAGAAGAAGTGTAATACATCCATTGCCAGATGAAGAGGGAGATAGACCTGAACAAACAACTGGGAGTGCTGCTGCCACCTTGAAGGGAGAAGTGAGTGGCTGGAGAGCTCACCAGAGATATCCTATACACAATAAAATAAAATAAAATTTTAAGTATTTGTGGGTTGCAGATAGAGGCTGTTGGAGACCACACCTTGGATTTTAGGCTGCCCATCAGTATTTAAATATAAAAAGGCTGTATTGTGATATGCAGTTGTGGAGGTGCAAGTAATTACAAAGATAAATAAAGAAATGCCTGCTAGTGGATACAAGTGAAGAAGTTCATAGGAAGCACCCTCAATCTTCTATTCAGAAAAAGTGAAGAAGGCTTCATCCCTGCATAACCTGAACAAATATGACAGAAGTAATTGGGAGCATCTGGATCTCAACACATTTCTTTAACATCTCAGTAGTATGATAATTTTCTTTGGGCACACTGAAGACAAATGTGCAAATGCATATTTCAAAGCAGTTGTGCCATAGTTGGTTTAGGACCATACCTTTTAGTATTGCTTTTGATATTTCACCGCTTCCCTGAAAATTGTATCTAATATTACATCTCTGACTTGTCCAAAAAAGCACTCCACCCTAACCATCTGTGAATAATTTTTAATTCTATCAAATAATATTTTTCTTTCCATTTATAGCAATCTGCAATTAAGACACAATTAATTCAGTCCAAGCACTCCAACCGTATGATTACTGTCAGTCTAATCTCATTTGGAGCAAGTCATATTCATTATAACCATTAATTAAATGACCGAGCTGAAATACTTATCAAAAGTTATGAACACATTAAATTTATTTGAGGGTGAGCAAACAGATTTTGAAAAATGGGAAGGTACAAGAAATATCCAAATAGAAATAAATTTCTGACAGTAGTTGACAAAAAATAAGCTAAATAGCCACTGCTCTCAAATATCTGTAATATAAAGTACAGTTGGCCCTCCACATCCATGGATTCCTTATCCATGGATTCAACTATCCACAGCTTGAATATATCACACACACACACACACACACACACACATATAATCCAAAAAGCAAACTTCGATTATGCTACTTTGTGTAAAAGATACCCTTTTATTATGCCATTGACTTCAGCATTCATCAATTTTAGAATCCCCAAGGGGCCCTGGAACCAAACTCCAGCTGATACTATGGGACCACAATACTCACTGTTCTCCAAAAGACCCCTGTTTTCTCAGAAGAAATTATTTTGATTTGAAGCACCTTTTTCTTCTTCTCTCTTTTACCACCTTCTCTGTCATTGCAAGCATAAACACTGAAAAGCTTTTATAGTCTCAATAAGCTGCTGCTACTGTTTTTGTATTGGTGGTGGTGAAGTGTCTTGAAGGCAGAACTGACCATGGGGTTTTCTTGGCAAGATTTGTTCAGATGGGGTTTGCCATGGCCTTCCTCTGAGGCTGAGGGAATGTGACTTGCCCAATGCCACCTAGTGGGTTTCCATGAGTCTAGTCTCCCAGAGTGCTAGCCCAATGTTCATTTTTAAATCATCTTTCAAAGGCTTCTGGTAGTGCCAAAAAATCCTCCACCAAAGCAGGCTATATAAACGGAACACAGATAATAAGTAATATGAATAAGACAGATTAAAAATCCTCTAAACAAGAGATAAAATACAATAAAACAAGCAAGGCAGGACTTGGAGTAGCAAGATAAAAATAAAACAGTAAGGCAAGATAAAAACTTTTAAAAGCCAGATAAAACTATATTAAAAGCAGGGAAAACACCAGCATTATTTAGAGCACGCCTTATTGTGCTGCCATGATTTCCCTCTGTCCTCCTTTCTTTAGAGCACATTTTTTAAAAAAAAAATCCAGATGGGATGGGAGTTTTGGGTAATACAAAGGGTACAAAACCAGATGTGGGAACATATGTGACCCACATGTTTTGTGTAGGTCATCCTTGCATTAGAGATGGTACATAAAGTTTTTGATACTCATAGTCAAGGCCAAGTTGTTTACGATTCTAAAATTTAATAGCCATCTGAGGAGGATTTTAAATGATTTTGTGAATTATTTGTCATCTGAACACTTGCAGAAAGGTCAACCCATGCCTCCTATAGGAGGAACTTTCATAACTTGGGAGCAGCCACCAAAAGGGCTTTCTCCCTCTTGTCCTCACCAAATGCAGGATAGGGAAAAAGTCTTCTCCCAAAGATCTTACAATGTAGGCAGGCTCATGGATGGAGAGGTGGTCTTTTATTTACTCTGAACCCAAGCCATACAGGGCTTTAACGGTTGTTGTACTGATCAGTTGAGAGGTGAGTAGCCAGTGAAGTTGTTGCAATATGGGTATTATATGTTCCATGTAACTGGCCCCCAGTCAGGAGCAATATTTTGGAACAGTTTCTAAGGCAGCTTCACATAGAGCAGGGGTGGGCAACTGTTACACATCTATATTTCAAATGAAACCAAGTAAGAAGATGTTGTATTTCTATCAATACAACATGTATGGAACAAATGGTTTAAAAGTATAAAGCTGAAAATTTAAAATGGTACCCATTAGAATACCTAGACAAAGGAGGAAATCAAGAGTTAAGAAGAGTAATTAAGGTACTAAAAGAAAAGGATATAGAATTATAGGGGACTTATAAAGAACGAAATTAATTAGGATTGAAAAGTTAACTGAACTGTCTGTCAAGAAATATTGGCTTCAGTTAATGTCAATAAGTAGAACTTTACAAGAAATAAAAGGAACAGGTGACAGTACATGATAGTTCAAGGATATACTAAAAAGGAGGTTTAGTGGAGAAAAGGGGTTAATAGGAAAGGTTTACAAATTTCTTTTGGAAAAACAATTTGGTATAAAGGAAGGACTGGTGGATATATGGGAGAAAGGCCTAGAGACAAACACTGAAGATTTAACATTTTGGCTTTATCAGATAAATAAAATTAAAAATATAAAGGTAAGAGAACAACAAAGTTAATTAGCAAATGGTATAAAACCCCATATCAGATAGCATTGGTAAATTTAAAAAAATCTCCAAATTGCTTGCATGGATGTGGTCAAAAAGGAACACATTCATATGCAGTGGGAGTCCCCTTATGTACAAAAATTTAGGTCAGATGTTAACCAAGAGATACACAATAAATAAATGTGTCTTAAAATGTGAGCCCTTGCCATCTGTAAGCTAATTATCAATTCTGTTTGGGGTTACCTTTATCATTTTCTGATCACCTTAGTGCCAAACTCATGATAGTGTTTAAATGAGAAAGGCCAAATTAACATTAACATTCCACTCAAGCATCCTTAAATATTGGAAACTAGGGATATTTGGGAAATGAGAAAGCTCTTTAGTATTCCTTTAGGCTATTTATCATAAGCAATCATGGATATGTACACATAGACATCCCCCTAAACAGAAACACAAACATAGCAATGTCTGGGTGCTTAAACTTCATTATATTTCATTACATTGCATGTGAGGCATCATACATTATATCACATGGTTTTCTAGATGATAGCATCATCAGGACATTTCATAAGGACTTTCTAGATTACTGCACTACACTCTTATAGTACTGCTATTCCACTTTAACTGCTCTGGCTGCCTCCTGTTGCATTCTGGGATTTGCAGTTTAGGTAGGGGCATTTAGAATTCTCAACCAGAGAGCTCTTAGGCCTCAGTGAACTACAAATTTCAGAATGCAACAGGAGGCAGCCAGAGCAGCAAAAGTCGAATAGCAGCACTATAAGAGGGTAGTGCAGTAATGTGGTCTATCTCTCTCTTCTGCTCTTTATCAATCTTAGTAATAATTGACCATTCATTTGTTATCCTTCATAATCATCAGGTTTTCAACATTTTCAGCTTCCTAGTGTGTTTGGGAAGACATTATACAGATATTTCATAAAGGCTATCATTTGTACAGAATTCTATCCTTTACATCATCTTAATCATTTTAATCCGATAATTTGGCCTATATTCTATTCAGGTATACATTCTCATCTGTTGAGGAATTGCACAACTCTAAAGAGGCCTCCCTGACTGCACAGGCATCCAAGATTAATCTTCTTGTTAAATCTTAACAGTATTCATTATTACATGTCTATTCTTAGTAGAGCCTTACCAGTATCAGCATAAATCAGTCTTTTAAGGTAGCATGTGAGGAACAGCCATAGCTCTTTATAGTTCTTCTGCATTGGAGACTTGCCATGAAATGGTCTGATAAGAGCTATTTCTAAACTTCTTTTTATTCTCTCCTTATATCCACTCAGTTATTTTTTTTTTACCCATGAAATGGTCAGAGTTATTTCTAAACTTTTTTTTAATTCTCTCCTTATATCCACTCAGTTAATTTTTTTTTTGACCAATCAAAATAAACCACAACATAGAGGTTCATTATCTTTGTTTATCTCTATCCAATTAAAACACATATTTTATCTATAACCTTGCCAGGGATTCAGTAGAAGTTGTATCTATTTTACTGGCCTTGGCCAGTGCACCTCCAAGGATGTTTATTTCCAGTAATAACAATGGTGTATGACAATTATGCAGTGTTTTCTTATCTTATTTAAATTCCAGAGCTTCTGCCACTAAAGCTGAAGCCAATTTTGTGCTGACACACACTATCACACTGGGCTAATTTCCTATATTAGTTCTCATGTCATTTTAAATTTATATAGGCAGGCTGAACAATCTCGCCTGTAACAGTATGCCCAATATGTAAATCTGAGATTTTCGGGGAATATAACTTACCTTCACCCTTTAGGAGGGTACTGAGATATTCACCTGAACCTCTATTTCCTCCTGCCTGTGAGTGGTACCTATTTATAACCACACCCATGCTAACTAAAGTGTAGGGTTGGGGGGGGGGGAAACAAACCTTGGAAAGGGGAGAAAATTTCTACCTGGCCCCAAAGTGAGTAGAATTAATTCTCACACTGATGTTGAGGCGGAAGGGTGGGCCAGCGTCAAGTCAAACTGAGAGGGGGCCAGGTGAACAAGGCTCAAACAAGCTAAGCCCTGCCCCCACCTGTCCCAGCGGCCCATTTTATATTTTAAAATGCCAGAAAGACTCCTTCCCAGGCCACAAAGCCAGGGAGAAGCGTTCACACAAATTCTACAGATACTGCTAAGAATTACCCTGAGTTATGACACAAAGCCATTCCCAGTGGCATTGTACAAGGGCAAGATGGCTGTCTCCATGGCATATCTCCCATTGCACAAAGGTGCATCTCTGGCTCCTAGCATAATTGTAATACTGGCTTGTTATATTTAATCACTTCTGTCTTACCTATTGTTGATTGCAATGGTACATTGATTTCATCAAGGATACGGGTACTTAACTCCTCCATTGAAATCAATGGAATTTAAAAGTGCTTGTCTTCAGTAGGATGATAATCAACATTTTTTTTTGTTTTGACTTGGATTTTTTTTTTTGAAAAAACAAATCTACCAAATTTAGTTATTTTATTGGAAAATATGCATGAAAAAAAATATCAGATATTGGGACAGTCCCTGACTTATATGTGTCCTTATGTGTATGTTTGTGTGTGTGTGCATCTGTGTATAGGATGCTCACACTGAAATACTATAAATTTTCCTGGTAATATTATAAACCTTAAAAAGCAATTTTTCCTTTTGACATATGCTGACACAGGATTTTATACCTGAGGCATACATAAGCAAGTAGAATCCAAATCCTATGTTCAGACAGTGAATGAGTTCAGTACAACATTTTTATAGGCAGCAAGTTAAGAACATGAAGAGTTTCAGTATAAGGCACTAGTGAATCAATCTATCAATCTTTTTTAAGCATGATTTTAGCTGGAACCTTTTTTAAAAAATGCCTACATTTACAATTTATTTTCTTTCTTGCTCGGAAATTATGCCATGAATATAGCACATACTTTATCTAGAGATATGTATATCACTGTTGATTTTGTTTTTTTGTTCATTGATATAACTATTGTTTGGGAAATGGAAATTACAGAGACTTTTCCTCCCTATGTTCATTCACAAAGTGGCTAATCCAATCAGAAAATTTTCCTGTGTATTTTCTTTATCAGTACGTGTCACTCTATTTAAAAGCCAGTTCCAAACATTATATCACACTTTAGTCTGATCAAGGAAAACAACCTAGGAAGCAGCTACGAGTTACACTTTCATCTCAACCATGATTAGGAAGGGGCAAGGAGGTCAGTTATGTCTCACTATCAGAAGCAAAGGGCATGTATCAAACTACTAGGATTTCAATTATACAAGTGTAGTAGAATCCACAGGATAAGTCTGCCACCTGAGAACAGCAAGATGGCCCAGAAGATACAGCACAGAATATCGTCCCCCAGTTAATAAGAATGAGCAGGGGGCTGTTCTTGCTCCCTTGCCAGCAACATCCATTGCCTGAAACAGCCCACCATCTAATGGTAGAGCTGGCACTGGAAGCAAGCAAGTTCCCTTTCCTCAGTGCATCAACAGGCAATATCCTAACTGAGGGAAGTAATAGTACCATTTTATCCTGCTTTGATTATATCTCATGTGAAAAATGTGTCTAGGTCTGGATATCACAACTCAATAAGATATTTGCAAGGTAGAATGTGTCCAGAGGAGAGTAATATTGTGAAATGTCTACAAACCAAGACCTATAAAAATGGTTTAGGGAGCTGGGTATGTTTAGCTTGGGTGGGAGATGGTTGAGAAGCCATTTTTATATATTTGAAGGGGTCTCTTATAGAAGATGGAACAAGTTTGTTTTCTGCTGCTCCTGTAAACAAAAAGATTCAAATCACACCACCACCACCCAAAATCCACCAAAATATTAGAAGTCCTGATGGTAAGACCATTCAATAGTGGAACTGACCACTTCAATATGTGGTGGTCTCACCTTCTTTGAAGGTCTTTAAATAAAGTTGGATAGCTTTTAGGATTGCTGTAAATATGGATTGCTCTGCTTGTAGGAATTGAACTAACTAGGCCTTCAGATCCTATCCAACTCTGTGATTCTAAGATCCTTATCACACTAGATGAATCCCACTCAAAAATGGGATTTCAGAAGTGGAAAAACCAGGATGATTTTAGAAGTGGCAAATGCGGGATGATTTTCAGATGTGTTTCTCCAAAACAGAAATAATGTGAAAATAAAGCAAAGATATTCAGGAAGTTCCCAAAAGTAAAAATGTGTTGTTTCTGTCCACTTTCCGTTCACTTTATGTTCACATTATTTCTGTTTGGGAGAAACATCGTCTGAAAAACTAGATTCATCTAATGTGATAAGGTCCTAAGACAATATTGTCCCAAAATATACCCTCTATTTTTCCCTATATGAAGGAATAGCAGTCATAAAGATAATGCATCAGGCAAATGGATTTTGCAGGTAAAAGCAGAATCTGGCTTTTACCCCTGAAATTGAGTGGCCTTCCCATCCACAGACAGGAATCCTGTAGGTAGTGTAATGTCTGTGTCTCCAAAGCAAAGCAGGTAGAGGTAACTAGGCTGGACCCAAAGCTTCCTTTCTATGAAAGCTGCTTAAGGAAACTGATCTTTATAAATGTCAATATCATCTTTACAAATGTCAATATGAAATTACCTGACTAGCACCTCTCTGACTAATATGTGACTGGAAAGTAGTTATATGCCAGATTTTTCACTTCTCCAATGTTCCAACATACATCTTCTCTTTTTTCAAAACACCAAAAAATCACAGTATGTTTTATAAATTTATTTTAAGGGAAAATGTTCTTAGGAATGTTCATCTTGGGAAACAACATATTTTGAAATCTTTGAGAGAAAATTGGCTATATCTACATGCAAGTCCCAACTACAATAGAATCACTGAGCCGGTTTTTGCACAGTAGATCAATCTTTCTGTGAATCCCACTGATTCAGTTGATCTCCTGTAATTGGTTCTAGCAATTAGATTTAGGGCAGAGGCTCCAGATGTTGTTAGACCAGAGTTCCCAGCATTCCTCACACTGACTGTGCTAGCTGAGGCTTCTGGAACCTGTAGTTCAACAATATCTGGGTGACAGAATGCATCACATCTCTGATTTAGCTCAGAGTGTTTGTTAATATATTATTTTTATAGGATTTTTTGTGGGGCAGATTAACATCACAAATTAATGTGGAAATGAGATAGAACAGATGCGTGGATGATAGGCATATAAAGACTATTTCACAATTTCTTGATTTTGGTGAGAAAGGCTATCTTGAAACACTGAGACTGCCTAGCAAGAAATCACCAGTCTTTGCAAGAGTTCTCACTTTCAGAATGAGAATGAGATGAGTATTTTGGGGGGGGGGGGGGTCGATAAATGTCAGTGATCTCTCATCTGGGTGAAATGACTGTCTTCCCCCTTTGTAGAGCAAAGTGCAGACATACAGCAGGCACAGAGTGACTGTTTGATTGGTGACAAGGATACAAATAACTCATTTGATATTTCCCATTGTAAAAGTCCATGTGACACAGCTGCAGAACTTGCTGTTCTCACAGAAATGTCCTTTGCAAATATGAAAACTCTTCTGAGGAGTATTGGCTAAAATGATTTTGCCCTCATACAGATAGGGAGGGGAGAAATAATGCTTCTCATTCTCAAGTGAGAGAAGAAGTAAGTGGCTCCAGACTCCACCTGGGAGGCTGCAACAGAGAGGGGAATCAATGCTTAGTGTCATTTAGTGTTGTGCACCCTTCCCAGCTGCTCCATCTCCAAGCTTTCTCTCGGATGAGGAAACCCAGCAAATGAGGAGCATAAGGGGTAAACACATGTCCTTCCTGGGAACACCCTCCACACCAATTGACACTCTAGCTAGTGATGTCACTGAGTCTTCCAAATCACTTACCACACATTTGGGGTTGTTTGACATGGGGTAAGATCTAGTTTGGGACAGACTATGTCTGTGTGCTTGTCTTATCTAATGGGTTATTTTATTTTGTTTTTGGCAGAACCTTGGGATGAGGACAGCATGGGCTATTCCCAGCTTAAGAGTATGGAACCCAGCCTTCATTCTCAGATGCTGGGGGAGCCACACAGAAGCTTTTATTTACATGGCATCTCACCTCAGTCACTCAAGCAGTTACCAGCACTCAGTCTGGGTTTTGATACTGACTGGTCATCTGGGAGGTTGGCTGATGTTTTGGTTCTGTTTCCACACAGACCATGTCTTTCTTTTTAGAAAAGTTGTGCCTCTTCAACACCAATGCATTATCTATCTTTTTTTTTCCTTTTTTTGTCAGAACATGCCCCTAACTTGCCACTTGGTACCACAAAAAAAAAAAGAAGAAAATATTTGCATCTCTAATTACAAAAGTGACATGGACAGGAAGCAGACTGGAATGCCCATTTCTATGTTCTGCACACAGACTTAGCATTAATTTTTCCATTTTTAAAGTGTGTTTGTGTGTGTGTGTGATTTATAATATTTAATAGGACTATCAAAACGTAAGTATTAATGATTGACAAATTCAGGCAATTATATTTGTGCAGTCACAACGGGGGTAGGGGGAGAGCAAGCAGGCATGATAGATGGCATGGTACAGGGAACAGAGTATTAAAGTAGGCATGATGATACCAAGATTCAAATCCTTGCTTAACTACTGACCTAGACAGTCACTGCCTCACACGCTAAACTAACACACATGGAGTGACATAAATGAGAAAGAAGACTATGCATATTGGCTTGAGCTCCTGAAAAAAAGAAAGAATATAAATTTAACTGAAAAAGCTGCTACCCCAGCTTGGCTTTCACCTTTTACTTTCTGTTTTTGCGGCAAAAGAGACCTGTTGTTATATGCAAAACACTGTTGCAAAGAACAAACATAGTTCTGTAACCACGTGTGCTTCCCCTCCGTATCATTCTTCCTTCCTTCCTTTGAAACCAGGTCCAGATGTTTGCTGGGAATCCATGTGGATACATAAAGAGATTTGAAAAACAAAACAAAAAACTTTTCACTTGGTTTCTAAATGCTTCTCCTAAAAAGGAATAAACATTTCAGTGTCACAGATTTGACAAGTCTCAGGAGATCACTGATTGACAGGAAGTGTGAAACTTCATATGTGAGAAACAAGCTGTGAAAATGATGACTACCCCTCAAGAGCATAAGAGTCTGGAATGGTCTGTGTGCTGACTGCTTGCAAATGTAAATGTTGTAAGGAAACATTCTAAGACCTTTTTTTGCCCAGCGCTTTCTGGGAGAGTAAATAAATAGTCCATGTTCAGTTGCTGTCACACTCCCAGATCTCAGACCTCATTCAAAGTACTACTAAGTGACAGGGGAATTCAGTATGGGTGAAATAACAGCAGCAGCAACAACAACAACAACAACAAGTATAACTCAGTCTCCTACATTGGTTACTTAGTACAACTGTATAACTAACATCTCCTGACCCAGACACTCAGACCTGTTTTAGCAGCCAGCAGCCACATTACTCAAAGGAGGTCTGTAAACCTGGTGGTCAGGGGACAGAAAGTTGGCCTTTACAGCCTCCTCCCACCAGTGAGAGAGGCAGAAATGAGGAATTTCTGACTGTTTCAGCCTTGTTTGTCAGAGGGAGGGGGGCTGGAAGTGTCATTCTCCTGTACCCTAATTGCCATAATAATAATAATAATAATAATAATAATAATTATTATTATTATTATTATTATTATTATTTATACCCCGCTCTTCAGCCAAGGCTATCAAAGTGGCTTACAATTTGTTAATTAAGACATTTTCCTGCCCTCAGGCTTACAATCTAAAATAAAAACGAAACAAAAGGAAAAGGGAGAGATGGTGGGGAAGGGGGAAAGTCTAGCAGATCTTCTCTCCCTCAGAGGCGTGGACCATGGCAGATGGATTGGAGGGAGGGCTCTTCTTCTTTTTAGGCAAGGCCTGTTGGAAGAACTCCGCTCCTTTTTTGCACCGCAGTTGTGGCACGACTAGCGGAGAAGGTGCTGTTTTTGGCGTTTCCGCCACCGCAACTGCGCAGCTGAATCTAGAAGCTGCGCAGCTGCGGTGCCACCATTACACATGCCATCTAAATGGCATTCTGTAATGGCGGCAGCGCCATTACACATTAGGCTTTGTGAGCGTGCGAACGCTGTGCACTCACGAATCCTAATGGTGCCACCCAGGCACCTCTTAGTGCCCGTCTAGATCGGGCCAATCTAAAGAACTGCTTATGACCTACAAAGCCCTATATGTTTCAGGCCTATGTTCTGGGAAAAACATGCTTCTCTATATGAGCCTACCTGTGTCTTGAGTTTTTCTGAGGAAGCCCTTCTCTCTGTCCCATTACCAACATAGGTACATCTGATGGGAACCAGAGAGCACCTTCTTTGTGTCTGCTCCCATGTGCTGGAACAGTCCTCCTTAGAGGAGTTAGAATTGCACAATCCTTGCTATTCTTTCATAGGCAGGTGAAGACCTTTTTGTTTTGTCAGATCTTTGAGGGGTGACTGCTAAAGAAGAAAGAGCCTTCCATGTGCTGTGTTGCTTATAGCTATGTCTTTATCTCCTTTTAATTTTATTGATAATTTAATAATCAACTGGAATATTGTGTCCAGTTGTGGGCACCACAACTCAAAAAGGTTGTTAACAAGCTGTCCAGAAGAGGGCAACCAAAATGGTGAAGGTTCTGGAAACCATGCCCTATGAGGAGAGACTTAGGGAGCTGGGTATGTTTAGCCTGGAAAAGAGACGGTTAAGAAATCACATGATAGATCTGTTTAAATATTTGAAGGGGAGTCATATTGAGGATGGAGCAAGCTTGTTTTCTGCTGCCCCAGAGAATAGAACATGGAACAATGCACAGGAAAAGAAATTCCACCTAAACATTAGGAGAAACGTCCTGACAGTAAGAGCTGTTCAAGCACTGCAAATAAAAATCTGAATGACTAAGGGTCTAAAAAGGTCATTCTGGATCCAAAAACTGAGGGGCCCATTCACAGTACATAATGTCAGTCCTATATTCCACTTTAACTGCCATGGCAAATTTATATGGAATCCTGCTTTGTTTTGGCTTGTTTGGGGTTGGGATTTTTCAGAGAGGTGTTTTTGTTTTGTTTTTTGCAGCATACTTTTTGTTGAGAGACTAGAGTTTTCCAGCTGAGGGTACATCTAGCTGTAGAAACAATGAAGTTTGACACACTTTATTTGCCATGGCTCCATCCTACAGATTCCTGGGGTTTGCAGTTTTGTGAGGCACCAGCACTCTTTGACACAGAAGGCTAAAACTGTTATAAAACTACAGATCCCAGGATTCCATAGAATGGTGCAACAGCACTTAAAGTGGTGTCAAACTGCATTATTTCTACAGTGTAGATACCCCCTGAGAATTTCAAATGCCCCTCCCCAAATTGAAAATCCCAAGATTCCTTAGGATGGGACTACGGCAATAAAAATGGAGTCATATTGCTCTAGTTATATAATTCTATATTGTGAATGGAATAGTCAGCATGGCATAGTGGTTGGACTGTTGGACTTAGGCCCTTATCACACAAGGGACTTACAGCACGGTAATCGTAGCCCAAACATTGCCCAAACACTCCAGAAGCATGGAGGCAGGATCATCCATCGCGCTTCTGAAACATCACTGTAACACTCCTGTGCTCCCGTCGACCAACCGTTCATGGAGAAGCCATTTTTGTAATAACATGATCTTCAGTTATTACAAAAATGGCTTCTCCACAAAGGATTGATCGACGGAAAGACAGCGGAATGCCTCAGTTACACTTCAGAAGCATGATGGTTGATCCCACCCCTGCATTTCTGGAGCATTTGTGCTACAAGTACCGCCTGGTAAGTCCCCCGTGTGATAGAGTCCTATGACTCTGGAGACAATCGTTCACTTCTCAGCTCAGCCATGAAGCCCACTGCATGACCTTGAGCAAGTCCTTTGGCATACTCTCAGCCTCAGGAGAAGGCAATGGCAAGCCTCCTCTGAACAAATCTTACCAAGAAAAACCCAGAGTTGCCATAAGTTGGAAATTACTTGAAGGCACACAACAACAACAGTTTGAATGGGACAAAGTTTCCAGACCTGGAATCTTCAATTAGCAATACATGAAATGATGGGAACTACATTTCCCATCATTTCATTGACACATATCCTCCTAGCAGTGTCCAGTCAGTCTTGGCTCCTGAGTCCTATGGTAACCATAAGTTCTTCATGTTCCCTGTGTAATCTCTCACTTACTTTGGTAACAGGAAATCTGGGAAAAGTCAGAAACAACTTGAAGGCAGAGAACAACAATCTGGGAAGGATAGGACAAAGCAAGTATAACTTGGAAAAGTTACTTCTTTGAACCATAGCTCCCAGAATTCCCCAACCAGCATGGGTGTAACTTTTCCTATCTCCTATGGTAAGAAGGACTTGTGAGTGAAAGACTTTAAGTTCCATTTTTCTCCCAGTGACATCAGGAATGCCCCAAAGCCAAGTTTAAAATGTTCAGATTATAATGTATAGTGTTCTAGTATTTTAGAAGTAACTTCATTATTCCATTATTATTATTTTTTTAAAAAGCATTGGTCATCACAAAATATGAAAGGTAATTACAAATTTTATGACCCTAGAATTGCAGGATGAAGCAATTCTGTGGTGCTCACATGGTGAATTTATAAATTATTCCAGGTAGAGGTATGATAATTCCTCTCATGACTGAAGTGGCATCCCTAATTATGTAAAGTGATCGTGATTATAGAAAGCTGCACATTTGATCATTCTCTTCAGCTGTATCATCAAACAGGGAGACTCTTTATGACTTATAAATGGATTACAACCTGACAGTAGCATTTTCACTTCCCATATCATTCACAGTAGACAATCCTAAATACTCTTCTTCATAACAAGATCCTACTGTGTTTACTGGTGCTGACTTCCAGTAAACAGAAACAATCATTAAATGGGGGGGGGGGTGAGACATAAATGAGGCTGCACTGGCATTCCAGTTGGGGTGAGTGAATTCCTCCATTTCCAGGAAGAAAATGGAGGATGAATGGAGGAACAGTAATGCATTGAGGAACATTCCAGTAAAAGCCCTTCTTAAAACACAACAAAGTCCAGCCCAGGATGTTTTTGCTTCCAAGCAGCTCCTCATCCACCTACCAATTAATGGATCAGCATAGAAGATCCTGTAGTCAGTTTCAGCACTAAATATAATCTGTGTGCGAAATGCATTTTTTTTTTTTTGCCTCCTGAATTGTTGTTGCTGTTTGTCTCCAAACGGCAACAGCACCCTCCAGATTTCTAGGGAAGGGATGCTTCTGGTGACTTAAGCATGTTTTTCAGGTAACTGCAGACTCCCCATCTTTTTTAGCCTACATAGCTCTCTTACACTCACCAACTCAAGATGTCTTCCATGCAGAGAATGTGTAGGTACCTGTACATATTCTTGTTCATGTTTCTCAAAAGGTGTCCTTTTTTGTGTGCATTTTTAAATACAAAGATTTTTGCTTGTATGCATCTGTTGATTAAATTGTGTGCATTTTAAAAATATGTGATTTTTAAATAAAAAGTTGGATTTTCCACACTATTTGAAACATTGTACCACACTATTTGAAACATTGCTTGTTCATTTTGTGAATGTCACAGCCAACTCAGAAATGCATAAATCTTCAATCATAAATTTGGATCTGCATGTGGCACATTTCTGCTGGTATACTTTTCCAGAAAAAGTTTCACACCTCTTGAGCCTGAGAATGGCAAAGAACCAACAGTCCCTTTGAACTGAAGACCCTAGGGAGTACAGAATTTGCCAATTTGGATAGAGATGGAATAGCCCCAGAATCAGAAGAGAAGCCCTCCCAGTCCATGACAACAACACCAAGTAAAGTAATGGGCTTGGCTGAGACTTTTTAGCTTCAACTAAAGAGCTTTTTCTCTATAGAAACTAATGCAAGAGTTACTCCACCCAGCATCTGGATGTAGTTGTAGTAACCCAGCCATAACTTCAATGCACACTCAGAAGATTTCTCTAGCAGAAGAGGTAACTTGTCCTTCAAACATCCCTCAAACATCTCTCAAATATGTAGGAAGTGCATGTGTTTGAATGCCTGGTACCCTTTCTCAGTCATCATGGAATCATCGCTCCCTCTTAGTGTCTCTGAATTGTCTCCAGGGGAGCAGATTTCCTATGAATGCAAAGTTTCTGTTCATAGGAAATGAGCTCCCCTGGAGATGGTTCTGGGATGCTAAAGAGAGCGACGATTCTATGGCAATTGAGGAAGTGCACCAGGCATTCAGACACATGTGCTTCCTCCACATTTGAGGGATGGGTTACCAGCAATTCTGCCAGGTATGGAAATCTTCATTGTCAGGTTACCGAGAACAATGTCTGATATGGATTCTTGCCAGTCACTCCTGGTAATCCATACTCCTGTGAATACATCTCTGGTGTCTGACCTTGGACTGTGTCTCGTTTTCATCATGAAGACCTCCTGTATTATTTATTTTCATTTTGCTTTGACTTCAAAATGCCTTAGTGGTTACCCCTATTTAACCCATCTTGCCTGTTGGTATGACAGGCATATCTGAACTTGGTTTGACCACTGATGTTGTTATTACCATGGCTGTGCCTAGATTGTCTGTTGATGTGTTAATTGCATCCTTGGTATAGATTCTTTATCTAGACTGTCAGACCTTACTACTAGAGTTTGCCTGACCTTGGAACAGTTACTTTAAGAGCTGAACCTAAGAGAATCATAACTTATTTTTAGAAACTAAGATTTTGTAGAAACAGAAAAGTTACTTTTAAAATTGTCATTTGGAATTGTTGTTGTTGTGTGCCTTCAAGTCCTTTCTGACTTATAGTGACTCTAAGGAGAACGTATCATGTAGTTTTCCTGGCAAGATTTGTTCAGAGGAGGTTTGTCATTGCCTTTCACTGAGACTGAGCGAGTGTCATTCAGTGGGTTTCTGACTTGGGAATCAAACCCTGGTATCTAGAGTTGTTGTCCACCACTCAAACCATTACACCATGCTGGGTCTCATTTGATAATTTGGAAGCAACTACAAATTCCAAATTCCAGGAATAAATCCATACCAAAAAAAAAAAAAAAAAGCCAGGAGTTTGTGACTTTGTAATACTCAGTTTTTAATTCATTTAATGGCATTTACACCGCAGACTTTTACCAGGACTTAGATCTAGGCAAAAAGCCTTTAGGATTCTGAATCAAGGATGACTCCGTTGAAATGAAAATGTTTTAGCTGTGTTTGGCTGGTGACTTCTGCCATGATTCCTGTAATTTATTCCCATGCTGTCTCTCTGTGAACATGACATTTATTGACTCTCTGGGGAATGGGGATGAGTGAATTCACACCACTGCAAATGTATTCTGAACATTCATTCTTGAATCAAGGTTGTCACTAATTTGTGAAGAGAGAGCAATGACAGGTCACCAGGCTTATCTGTTGGGAAATAACTAGAAAAAGCATTGCTTGTCAATCTGTGAAAGTAGCTAAAGCCAAATCCTGCCACTTAAGCACAGCTCTCATTTGCTATTCTGTTTATACTATAAGGCCTGTTATCGAAATTGACTTTCTTTCATATTTCAAAGTTTTTAAATGTTTAAAACTAGAAACGTTTTCAAGAAGTTTAGAGAGGTTGGTTTTTTTCACCCTTCTAATTAGACTTGCTGAAACATTACCCCCCCCCCCCACACACACACACACCAATAAAATGAAATATTTTGCAACACCAAGTAAGGTATTTCTCACATTTTCACTTCTTGAACTTTACAGTTGCCATGGCTGGGACTCATCATAAATATGAACAAAATATTAACACATGTGAACAAAGAGATCTACAGTGCAGTCCTATACATATTTATTCTGAAGGGCCCAGCACTGATTTTGACTGGGCTAATGTTCAGGTAATGCCCATCCTTTGGGATTAGGAGTCACAACAGCTTTATCCTGTGTAAATTTGCCTAACAGCCTTCTAAGGATGCCCTCATTAAAGAGGATCACTACATATTTTGGAAGAAATGCCATAATTTAACTCTTTGTTAAGTGAAGAACTTCATTTTATCTGTGCTTCCCCACTGCAGCAGGAAATCAAAATATATTTGAAAACTGGGCTTTCATCCTTTCAAAGACTTTCAAAGACTTTTCCCAATGAGGAAGAGAGAAGCAAAACTCTCCTGTACCCCAGCTAGCCTTTCAACCCATAACACAAATATTTTCAGTTTAGAAAGAGAAAAATAAACCCAAGGATAAACCAGTGCAGTAGGGAAAGTTTAACTTCCATTATTACCTGTACTCCAAATGTAGCAAAAAATCATTATTCCTACACTAGCTAGTAGAGGGAAACATAAGTTTTGTCTGCACTGGGATTGCTAGGTGAGGAGGCCAAAGCTTTTCCTAAGTACTGTATATGATCCTGATTGTGAAAATGTTTTCCCCACACACAGCTGGTAATTAATTAGATGGGTAATAGAGGAAACTGGGCAGATTTTAACAAGTTTGAAAAGAGTGACAAAGGAAAACAAGCAGTCAGTGGGAAACATATCTCCCACCTCAGTTCTACATCCCACCCATCCCAACCATGGGCTTTCCATCCACAGATTTAAACATCCATGGAAGGCAAGCTCCATTACCTCTAATGGTCTCACATACATGTGGCTGTGGCAGAGCAGCCTGCACATGCATGTGGCCATTGAAAACCATGGGACTTGAGGGCCTGTGGGTTTTTGCATCCATGGAGGGGGGGAGGTAGAACAGAACCTTCATACTAAGGGCTGACTGTACTAAAAATCTTCTAGAGGTCTTATGCTCACAACTAAAAGTGAATGGGATCATCCTCCATGCATCCCTCTCATCTATTCATCCATCTCTCTCAGTCTCTTAACCTTACTCTCCCATTCTGCCACTAATCTTTACTTTTTATATTCCTCCATCCCATATTTGTCTGTCTAGCCCATTCAATGTTTGTTTGTTTGCATGCTTGTTTATTTTTTAAAACACTTCTGTGCTGTCTTTTATCTCATGATGGTATACAGTATAAACAGTTTAAAACATTTCCAGATTAAAAGCATAAAGAATTTAAAGATGATAAAAACATGTTAAACATAGGGGCTTTCCAGACCACCTAAAAAGGGTGGTCTGGTGCCACCTTTTTTTTTGCTGTGCACCTTCGCCACAACAGCTAAATGGAGCGGCAAAGGTGTGCAGCAAAAAAAGAGCACCCCTTCCCTGCTACTTTTTTGTATCATAGTTGTGACACACTAAAGGTAGTCCGTTGCAACAGTGCAGCTCTGTATAGAAGTTGTGCAGTTGCAACAGCATTGTTACATACGCCGTATAAATGGTGCTACGTAACTGTCCGGGAAAGCTGCTAACACGTGGCTGATAAAGGAGTCTTTAATAAACACAATAAAATGGAAACAAAATACCAGTAATTGCTGGCCGTCGTCAAATACAAAGTCCGCAAGGCAGAAGGCAAATTCAATGAGTGTTCCAAGGTCGAGGGTTATCACAGACAGAGATTCCAAAGCCGTTCCAAAGGTCGCAGGTAATGAATAGTCTGAAGTCAAGCCGAGAGTCAAGAGCTTTTGCCGGGAAACCAAGATAAGCTTTGACAAAAGTTTGTCTTCCCTGATCTCTTATATAGGCCCCAGCTCCTCCCCTCACAGCTGTTTTAACTTGGCTTTCTCTAACAATCTCCGAGAGCGTCTCAGCCCCTCCCGATCTGCTCTCCTTTGAGTAAAGGAAGGGATTTCTGTCTCTTGCTCCTGTGTCTCTTCCAGGCCTGCAACCTCTGCTGTGGAAAGGCTTTCCTCTGAGGAGACCCCAGGCTGCTGAGGTAGGGGCTGTGCCTCTCTGTGTCCCATAGAACTAGGTCCAGGTTCACCCAAGTCTCCAGGATCTAGCAGCACCATGCTAGGACCTGACCCAGCATACTCTTCCTCAGAATCCTCCATGTCCTCCACCTGGCTGTCCCTGACAGTAACAACGCCAGCATCATTACTTGCTAGGGCTGGGGAGCATGCAAATGCTGCATGCTCCCAAGCCCTAATCATGCCCCGGGGGCGGCCATTTTGAGCCGTCTTTACCGGGCCATAGTCACAGATGAAGCCAGAATTCTCCCTGGAAGCCAGGATGACTAAACTGAGACTGTCATACTTTGGCCACATCATGAGAAGGCATGAATCATTAGAAAAGGCAATGGTTCTGGGAAAGGTAGAGGGCAGTAGGAAGAGAGGAAGACACATGCCAGATGGTTAGACCTTTGCTTTCTTTTTTAAATGTTTATTTTATTGATTTAAAAAAGACATACACAAAATACATCCAACATGACAAAAAAACAAACAAACACAAAATAATATTCAATACAAACAACATTAACAACAATAAAAACATTAACCAGCAAGGTATCCTAAGATACACAAATACTAAAAGACATCATAAATTGTTCGATTGTAAACCTTCAGAGAAGATGCCAGCCACAGATGCTGGTGAAACGTCAGAAAGGAACTCTTCTAGAACATGGCCACATAGGCCGAAAACCCCACAAAAAAACTATGGATGCCAGCCATGAAAGCCTTTGACCCCTCCTATAGACTTCAATTCTTGGGCCAAGTAACAAGGTCCTAAGCCACATTTGTGTGCTTCCTGTATTTTTCTCTTCCCTTAAATTCTATCTTTCTTTCCCCTTCCTTTGTCACCTTCTCTTACTTCTCATCTTCACACTGGGAGTCAAAACACTCAGGAAGAGGAGGGTTTACTCTTTTTAAAAGTATTATTTGGTGAGCAGTGGTTCTGACAGCCAGGCTGTGTTTGGCAGTGATTTGAAATACAACAGCTTTTGAATAAACTCAGAGCCAATGTCAATTGCATGAGAGTTATCAATGTGTCTATTCAAGTATAAATTGGGGGGGGGGGGGGGCACTAATCAGGACCACAGTGGGGTTAGAGTGGCCCAGTGATCCCAATGAGAACCCTTGTTCCAAACTGCTAATCATAGTATTACTAATTGCTGGGTTGGAATTTCTAATAATAATTTCTCTCTCAATGTGAATAGCATCTTCTGAGAGGATTTTTATTAGGACATAACACAAGAGGATGTACAGATTAGGGGAATTTCTCCCCTGGATGGAGTCCGCAGCAGACAAATTCTGCACCCTCCATGAGGCTTAAAAAGAACCCACTCTTTTTCCACTGTGTGTGGTGTGCCATCTGTGCGCTAGTGCACAATGATGACATCCATGCAGTGTGGTGCTGTTTGGGCACCACGCCGCGCTGTGCAGAAATCATTGTTGTGTGTCCCATATGGACGGGAGCGCACAACCCTGGTGCCTGCATGGTGATTGTAGGGCTGGCATGCAGATGGCCAGCCCTACAAATCCCTAAAATCATCCCCAACAAAACGCTGGTTGGTACTGGACCTTAGCCATTAAAAAGTATATATGTCTGCTTGCATCTCTCTCCCTCTTTCTCTGTCTCCTAAAACAGGCCCCAGTGCCAGCCCTAACAGTAGGCATTTTGGGAAGCCTTTATCAGACATCAAATTTGGAGTTTCCTGGCAAAATGGTGAAGCATTTGTTATTATAGTTTTCTTTTTAAAGAGGTACATATGGGGTTTTCTACTGAATATACCTAAATAGCTTGGGTGGGTGAGTATGGATACCACTGCTCTAGAGTAGGTAGTAAAATGTCTTAGGCTTATCCTGATAACCTTCACATACTACAGAACGGTATATACATCAGGATAATAAAATCTTAGAATGCAACCCCCTCCCCCAAATAACCATGTACACTGTATGATCCTAAACAAAGTAACCATATGTAATCCTTCTGAGATGCACACTGCCAAATTTGGAAAATGGGAAGTCAGTGCAATTTCTTCACATTGTTTCACCTTGGCCCATCTAATTCTAGGGTTAATCACTCTCATAATTCTCAGCCATTTGCCAGTGTATATATCCCAAAGGAAGGCTTTTCATTATACATCTTTACCACAACAAAGAACCACATAAGGTAACACTTCATAACAAGTAGTTCTTGTTAATAATAAGTCAGTTTTCAGTCTTTGCATATTCCAGTGGATATTTTCAACCATGATAAAGCAGCTGGTTTTCCCTCACTGGATCCAAGTTTGCTGAAGGCTGGCTGATAGAATCCTCAAATGTCAGTATGGTTACCATGTCAGTTTGCAACAGACCTGTCTGATATAATCCTCAAACATTAGCTCTACATGTTTTATGAGACCCCAATTTAAAGATCAATAGTGAATTTATTATGTTACAGAATCAGTTTCCCAAACCATTTTCATTTATTTAAAGATAAAACTGGAAAGACACTGAAATGTTTTCTGTTCTGTTATAAAAGAGAATAAAACAGGCCTTGTGGTTTGTTGTTGTTGTTGTTTATCCCTCATAATTTTAAGCAATCAAATAAATTAAATATCAAGTACAAGTGAAGTGCATTTAAATATTAATCAAAATTTTCATATTTGGAAAAAATAGATGGCAGAAAGGGCACCATGTTAACCTGGCTGATTCAATTCCATCTGACTAGTTTAATTATGCTAGATATTATTTGGCATAGAGTTTTTATTTTGTTGATGGGTTTAAATATTTTGGCACATCACCTTTATAAACTAATACTATGGTGAGTAACAGTAAAAATGCTTTCCAATAGTTTACTGTCATAGCTAATGTAGCCTTTTTTTTAAAAAAAATGGCATACTATTTTACTGACATACAGTTAAGATAACAATTCTGTAGACAAGCTATAGCTATTGTGTACATAAATAGCTATAGCTATTTTAAAATGCACATTATTACTTACATTAGGCATTATTAAAGAAAATAAATGATAGGCATAATCAAAACTGGGGGCAGGAGACACATGGGCATACCTTCACACTACACAGTAATAGTGCTATGATTCCATTTTAACTGCCATGGTTCCATCCTATGGAATCCTGGGATTTACAATTTAGGGAGGAGAACTCTAGTGCTTCAATCAACTATGCAGCCATGGCAGCTAAAGTGGAATGATAATGCTATAGTTGTATAGTGTGAAAGGATCCGAGTGGGACTCAGTTAAATACAAGGCCAATCTAAGGATTCAGGCCAATCTAGAGATTATATGTTTTAGCCCTTCGTCACAATGTGCCCTAAGGTACTTGGAAAAGTAACTTTTTAGTGCACAGAAGTCCGTACTCAACATAGACAAAATGTTTCAACCTATCCATATTCCCATATCTATCAAACTGGGAGTCATGAATAAGATTTTTGCATTTCATCACCATAATCAGACTCAACCGTTTTGTTTTACATTCATCCAAGGACATTGAAAAGCTTGGAAGCTACATTTATAGCAATTTCTAACTGGCAAGTATTTTGCTGTGCATGCCAATTGTAGCACCTTCAAGTAGGTGGGCACTTTGTCATCCTTCACATACTATCAGACTGCAAATCCTAGTATCCCCCACCATTGGCTATTCTGGCTAGAGCTGCTGAAAATTAAAATCTAACGATGAATCCCGTTGTCAGTCCCAGTTAGAGTAGACCTATTGAATCAATGGGATTTACCTACATGCCAACTCATAATTTAACAATTGACTCTGTAGGTCCACTCTTGTAGGCATTGTCCTAAAGGGTCTACATACTGCCCTATAGGATTTAGGCCAACCTAAATCTTTGAAGGGGAACAACATGATTTATAGCCTGAAACTTAAAAGTCTTCTAGGACAACAGAGTTCTTCATAATTCCCATGCCACAAAAATAGAAGAAGGGTTTGGGGACATGTTTCATGTAATAAGGAAGTATTTAGGTGTTTGGGCTAATGAGAATAAGACCAATATAAATCAGAGTGACTTTGAAATACCGCTAGAATCATGGAATCATAGAGTTGAAAGGATCCTCATGGGCCATTGAGTTCAACCCCTTGCTCAATGCAGGATCTCCAGCATTGAGCAAAGGACTGAACTCAATGGTTCATGAGGACCCTTTCAACTCTATGATTCCATGATTCTATACCATGTTTCCCCAAAAACAAGACAGTGTGTTATGTTAATTTTTGCTCTCAAAGATGTGCTAGGTCTTATTTTCAGGGGATGTCTTATTTTTCCATGAAGAAGAATTCACATTTATTGTTGAGGGGAAAAAAAGAACACTTATTACTAAACTGTATATATATTTATATACAAACACGTTGCTAGGTCTTACTTTTGGGGGAGGCCTTATATTTAGCAATTCAGCAAAACCTCTACTAGGTCTGTCTTATCTTTGGGGAAACAGGGGTAGGTATTTCAGAGTCACCCTGTTTTCAACTAGTCTCATTCTCATCTCCACCAGGTAGCTGTCCATCCACTCTTTGAAGACATGCAGAGAAGGAGACCCCAACACCTCTGAGTAATTGGTTCTATTACTGAATCATTTTCACGATGAAGAGATTGTTTGTAATGTTCTACGTTCCTGCAGCTTAAAACAATTAGACCTGATCCTACCCTCTGGGGTAGCAGGGAACAGGTCTACCCCTCCTCCTATCTGTGACAGAGCTTGAGATATTTAAACAGTGCAATCACATCACCCCTTAATCTTTCTTCACCAAAATGAACATGAACAATTCCTTAAACCTTTCTTCATATATTTTGTTCTTCATAACTCTTATCCTTGTTGTCCTTATCTGAACCTGCTCCAATACGTTAGCTATGCCTCACATTTTTTTTCTCATCTACTAACTTGATAAGGATTCCCTCCACCCCATCATCTAAGTCACTGATAAAAATGTTGAAGACTAATAGCCTTAGGACAGAACCCTGAGGCATTCTTCCTTCCACTTTGAAGTGCAGCCATTGATGACAACTCTTTGAGCATGGTTTTCCAGCCAATTATGGCACTATCTGACATTGTTCCCAACTATTCCACATTTAATTAGTTTGCTAATCAAAATATTATGTGGGACCTTATCAAATGCTTTGCTGAAGCCCAGATAAATGACCCAAATTAATGTGATTTGATGGGCCGTTTGCAAATAAAGATGAGGAAAATATTCTAATACTAATGTAATATCCCAGGCTTAATGCAACTGCATGTAACCTTATTGATTTAAATCATAGAATGAAGTCCAGTTTTATATTTCTCCCATTGAAACAAAATTGGCTTCTATATTGACTCTTCTGCTTTTGCATATTTTCTCAGGTCACACTTTCCTAAGTCCTACAATTCAAAGAAGGTGAACTGAATTAGCCCCAAAGATAATCTTCTTTTACCCATAGGTTCCAGAGATATGACTAGCAAGAATATCAATAAACATACTTCAGAGTTCTCACTGATTTTGTAGTCTGCCTGCATTTCTTTCATTTATGTTCTAGTCAAATTAACCTAACATAATCCTCTCATATCTCCTCTGTACTCAATACAAACTAAAAGAAAACTCTTGCTTTAGCAATTTTGGTGACAAGTCAAACATTCCTATTCAGCTCTGAAGTGACGGCAGTGCGTACACAGAAGACGGAGTGCAGTTGGGACCTAGAATTAAAGTGCATTCAGCAGCTCTGAAGGGTTTGGCTCTGATTTAAAACAGTGTGTTCCTGGTGTTTATATTTGTGCATGTTTTCCCATTAAGCATTATTTGTTAGATTCATTTGGAATGCAATATTGGTGTTATAGTTGGCCCTCCATACCCAGATTTTGTATCTGTGGATTCAACCATCCATGGCTTGAAAAAAAAACCTTCACATGATTTTACCATTTTCTATAGGAGACACCAATTTACTTCCATTCTATTTAATGGGACTTGAGCATCCACAGGGTTTGGTATCAACCAAGCTCCACTGTATAAACCTTTTCAGAAAGTCCCCATATAATCCAGTGATACTGGAGAACTACTTGGCTGTTCAGAATCAGAGCTCACCAAAAAGACATTGTAGAATTCCTTCTCACATGAGTGGCAATAATTAGGTGGCTCTCTAGTTTGTGTCTGTTCTTCTATGTCTTCTGATACAATTTTCACAAAGGCTTGTTGTGAAGAGAAAGAGTTTTGTAACCAAATAAATGAATACTTAATTTATCCTTGAAATTCTTTCCCCTCCCCCCTCCTCTGCCTGTTGTCTCTATCCTCAACACACTTGTGATTTCTAATTGATGGTTTCCACCAGCAAATTAAAAAACAATACACTCCAGACTTCAGTGAGGAAAAACACAGTGGGTAAAACAATACAGTCTACAAGGATGCCACACTTTGTTATCTTTATAGTGCAGAGTGAAAGACAAATTGGAGGGAAGAATGCTGTGCTAGCCATTTCATTGCTTTTATGATAATCAGAAGAAGTTCCTATTTATTTTGATTGGATAGTACATATTCATTGTCCTGCTACAAATTATTGATTTGGTTAAAAAACCAGTAGTAGGGTGATTTAACACTTACAGGTGTTTCCTTCTGATAGTTTCCATTTGCAATTTAAATTGAATTTACAATGCTTAAATGCCTAATCCTCAACAAGTAGACATATGCCTTTGGGGAAATGTATAAATCCAGTGTCAAATATATTTTAGCTAGATGTATTGGGGCTTAAAGAGGATGACTTTTCTCTTTTTCTTTCTCTCTCTCTCTTTTGGTTTTTAGTTGACATCTTTGTGTGTGGGGGGGGGGGGTCCCAGCAGAACAGGAGGACAATCATAAAGTTTTGATTGGGAGCAATCACTTTCTCATAGAATCATAGAATCATAGAGTTGGAAGAGACCACAAGTGAAGAGGCTTACTCACTAAGTCTTCTGGACTGTTCTATCAACAAACTTGGTAGGCTGTCGGATAAAATGTAATATAAGCAGATTTTAACACCCATCATGATTGATGATATAGGTCTATAGTGCGGATTTTATGAACCGTCTGGGACAGGATGGGGATAGCAATAATCCAACCTCAGTTCAGATCTCTGCAAGCCATTGTGGTTCTGTTAGACACCATAATGAACAGAGATCCCACAGAAAACATTTCTGTAGCATATTTTCTGAGAAATAGTATAGGTCTGTGGCAGAACAGAGTTAGTAGAGCTCCCCTAAAGAATAGTCTAAATTTTAAATCATCAGGACTAGCCTCAAAACATTTGAATCAAACTCAAGGTCCATCCACAGTGTAGAAATAATGTAAGTGAACATGTGTGAACTATTTGGTACAAATAATACGTGCATAGAGTCTCTATAAAGGTATATATGTGTTGTGTGATTTCAAGTTGTTTCCAACCTGTGGCAAGTCTTTGTCCAACATTCATAGCACTACACTATGCTGGCCCTCATGAATTCCCTATAAAGTTATACAACACTTAATAAAGGACCATTCCTTTATATTTACTATTTAAAACTTTTTTTTTTCAGAAAGCAGATCACATGGCATGCTACAACGGCAATCTTTGAAGTTAGTTTTTTTACTATTATTTGCAGGCCATGAGGTGGCTGAAGTTGTGTATTTTTATAAAGCTGGTTCCTGCCTTCCTTTTCATTTTCCAAAACCTTATTTGAACATCAAATGTCACCACAGAGACATTTATATTATTTACACCTTGCTGTAATATTATTTATCTCATTTCCTTCCCACATCTCTATGACCTCTCCATACAATTGATCAGAACATGTCATGTGTTTGATGCAGTACTTAAGCCAAAGTGACTGGCAAAAGGACATAACCAGCAATAAATCATGGTAAAATACAGTGCAAAGGCACATGCAACTCTGTCTCTTGACCTTCTTCCAGTATGGATTCAATGTCATCTGGCTGTAGCCTGCTGAGGAACAGGATAATCAGGTTTTATTGCTTTGTGCAAGAAAAGTATAACCCCTCAAAAGTGCAATGGCACCAAAAGGGAGTTCAAGCACAGTTATTACCAATCTCATTCTGCACAGGACTAAACAGCAGAGCTCCAGAAATGAAGAATAACCAGCAGTCATCCAAAAAGGCTGAGAAAACATCAGTAGGGGGCCACTCAGTGGAACAAATGTCATTTCTTGAAAAATAGATCACAAGCCTCTGAGAAGTCTATAGCTACCAAGCCACCCTGTGAGTAGCCACAGGTGCTGATTCTGTGGCTGAAACATATCAAAGGGAAGGCAGGAGCAAAGAGGAATTGCTATGAAGACTAGCAATGGCAGAAGGTGGTCGTTTTATGTTACTGAAACTTAAGAGTAAGTTCTGTACATATACCATTTATTCTTAGTAGTCTATTAACATTTCAAAAACACTCTTTTTTATGCCTTGCTAACATTTTCTTACATTTTGCTCTCCTCACTTTTAGCATTCTGTTAGAACCTCACAGTGCTGCTGATGTGTTTTATTTCATTTACTGAACCTGAAGCAAAATAATGTGCACCAGTATCCACTGCCACTATTAATTTGTGTGTGTGTGTGTGTGTGTGTGTGTGAATGAAAAAAATTGGATAGCATACCATCAGCCCGTGTAATGCAGTTCCAGAGGTTGTGTGTGTGTGTTTGTGTGTGTGCATAGTTAGATCTCATTGGCTGAAGACCCACTTTCTAAATGAAATGGTGGAATCAATTACACCACTTCACACTGAAAGGTGGGTAACAAGTTAGAAAGAAAACCAAGCCAGAAGTTTTCATCAAAAGTATCTTCATCTCAAAATTGAGAGAAGTGAAACAGGTCACCCTGAAATGACTGGAGGGGGTGGGGACTTGTGAGAAACAAATTTGTGGAAGACTTTGCTGTTGGCCTTAACACTGATAACAGTATTTTCCTCCCCCACACATTAAAAATCATTGCTACCATTACAAGTAAAGAGAAAGAAAAATTGAACTTTTCTGATACACATTCAATGAGGAATCCTTTCAATTCCATCTTCCCCACACCCATCCTTTATGCTAATGCCAGCAACAACGTGTTCTTATCTTACTTGGGCAATAGATATTGGTTATGTTTAGACTAGAAAAGAGAAGGCTTACAGCAGATATGACAACATTTTTTACCTCATTAGCATGGTTTACCCAAAGCATGGTTGTTGTTTTTTTTGTCCTATTTTAATAGATGACAGAAAAAGCTGACTGAAGATATACACAGGGGAAAAACATGGCCTCTCTTCTCTCATGTAATCTAATCAATATCTTCTGAAAAGGAACACTATAGAATGAACTAATAATAAACTAGAATGAACTTTCCCTGATGACATATCTAGTCCCTGTTCTGAAATCATGACAGAAACTACTATTTGTCAAATGACATTATTTGAGAGACAGTGTGATGTAATGGCTTGAACATTGGACTGTGACTCTGGAGACCAGGGTTCAATTCCTCAGTAAGCCATTGAAACCTACTGGTCATGGAAACCCAATGCTAAGTCACACACTTTCAGCCCTAGAAAATCATATGATAGGGTCACCATAAGTGAGAAATAACTTGAAGGCACACAACAACAACAACAACAACAACAATAACAACAACAACAACAGTAGCAACAGCAACAGCAGCAACATTATTTGTCAGAATCTTCTGCAACTCTTAGAAGACAGGGAAGGCTTCTCAGAGGATTCAAAACTAGCAGATACTATTTGTGTACTAAGCAGTGATGTGCTAAAATGCATTGTCCAATTTCTTTAAAGCTTTATTTCCTTAGAGATGTGCTAGGGCTAACCTTGTCCAACCCCCTGCCAGTGCAGAAGTCCATCCCTAAAGCAGTGGTCATCTAACTTCTGCTTAGTGCCCATTTTCCTGCTTAATTTTCAAGAAAGAAAAACTAGAATTTACTTTAAAGACATAGCTGAGTTCAATATGTAAAGACATAGTTGAAACTAGTTGAAAGAAAGAAGCTGGTAGCATGCACCCTATGTATCTGGGGAAGTAGGCTATGTATCTGGGGAAGTAGGCTCTACAAAAGCTTATGCTACCAGCTTCCTTCTTTCAGTTCGTCTAAAACGAGCTGCAAGATATGTTTGTATATAGAATTTTCTTTGAATTTTCTTTTGATGGTATATTTTTGAGCTTATTTTTGTGAGGTGAATGAAGACTCTGTGTGTGTGTGTGTGTGTGCATGCGCGTACATGCACATGCACACGCACACACACACACACATTTTCCTTTCCATTGCTCATAATCTTCTCAGCCACCTTTACATCCTGATATGATAAAGCCCCATTGAAACAAGTGCAGGAAGCTGGAAAGATGTAGATTGTCAAAGTGATGATTATATAATGAAGGACAGAAGGAACATTATGTAATGCATAACTGCATAATTAGAATTAGAATTGTATAATACTAAAATAATATTATGCATCTTTATATAACAGGAGTCACCCCTTGGTCACCTCTTAATTAAGGCAAGCAGAAGAAACCCCTGAACTCTAGCCATGATAATTTTTCTGAAATGTTCATTCTCACTGAGGGAATAGAAGGAGAACAAAAGCAATTTTTCTTTTGTACAAAATTGAATAAGAATTGCTGGGAAACGTTGAAGAATTTCTGGCACAGTGTTGGATTACGGTGGGCTAACTGCTTTAGAACTCAGAGTTGAGTCAGCTAACTTCATTGTATATTCCAAAAGCTGTTGCTTGCTTTCCACATTGACCAGACACTATTCACAATAAAGTGGTGAATAGAAATTCTCCTGATACACATTGACGGAAAAGACTTCTCTTTTTTTTTTTCCATGTGAAAACTGACAAGTATAAAGCAACACAATCAGTATTTGACATTTCATCCTTTTAACTCTTGAGCTCTTTGTAATCTTATTTGTATCTATTGTTTTTTACAAAGCCCCACTGCCATGTTAACTTCACTCTCTTTAATAATTAAAAGCACTTAAAAGCAAAATTGAATACTTACCAGGACAAGTGCTGATTATGTTAATTTAAATTATAAATGCCTTTTCTTCAGCTCGATCATGTGTTTTTAAGTTCTTTAGACAATCATGCTTCAAGCACACTTGGGATGGAGAATATGTGCTGATAACTTTCATATGGTAATAGGCTTCACATTTCATGTTAATCTTTAAAAAAAACAGAGGCAGTTATCTTTTATTCATTGTATAATCCTCTTTACCATGAACGTATGAAATATCAGCAACAATCTTTTTTAACCTTTTGCTTGCTTAGGAATTTTATGTAAAACAAGGTATGACTTTTTGTTTTAAAAGTAAAGGTTCATTCCTAGGTCACTGTGATATCAGTCAAGCCCCAGGTCAAGGCTAGTAAACCTTTAGCCCTCCAGCTATTTTCAAGTACAACTCCCACGATCTGTCACCATGAGACTCAGGGTGGATAAATGGAAATACTTCTTCATAGACAGCATAGTTACAACTGTGGAATTTGTGACTAAGAATAGTGATGACTACTAGCTTGGGCTGCATTTCATCTGCACTGTAGAAATAATGCAGTTTAACTGTCATGCTCCATCCTGCAGGATCCTGAAATTTGTATTTTTGTGAGACACCAGAACTCTTTGCCAGAGAAGACTAAAGACCTTGTAAAACTACAAATCCCAAGATTTCATAGGATGCAGCTATAGCACTTAAAGTAGGATCAGACTGCATTATTTCTACAGTGCTGATGCATGCTTATATGGCTTTTTAAGGGAAATGGATATATACATGGAAGATTACTCTTACAGTAGTAACTAGTCACTCTGTGTGTGTGTGTGTGTGTGTGTGTGTGTGTTTCTTCCAGGAGCAGAAGCAGTACAGTTATTGGAATATCATCTGTGAAACATGAGTTAGAAATTATGTGTAGTGGACTATGATTTTAGAAGGTAAGTGAGAGGAATAGTTTGTGGGCTTCTAATACCCCATATGCTATTGCTAAGATGCATGACTGTATGGCTGGAAATGGTGCCGCCCGAATTAACGGGCTGGCACTGTTGCTGCATGCAGGAAGGCCTCTCCCCTTCCCGCACGCCAGGCTTGGGCACCCCGGTGGCCGGCGCGAGCACGGGCTCAATGCTGATTGGCCACTGGGAGGAGCGGGAAAGGTACCCGCCTGATTGGCCACAGCAGGGTATGGCGTGCCCTCCTATTGGTGAGGTCTTGGGAGTTGATTGTCACAACTTCTGTTCGGGGTGGCAGCATAGGCTTGGATCTTGGGTAAGGGTTTCCAGGGCCCCCTGGCACTGGATCGGGAGTCCTCGTGACCCGGGTAAGGAGCGATCCGCTGTGGCCATTGCGGGGGCCACAATTGATTAATACCTGGTGATTAGGATGTCTTGCAATTCGATGTGAAGCAGCGCAGTTGCCTAACTGCACAACAGGGTGGAGCTTGGCACCTACGTCATCCCGATGTTTGCCCCTGCTACCAAGTGTACATCAACCAACAAGGGTGTTGCTGATGTCCAGATCCAGACCTTATGCTTTGGGCCAACCCTATGGTTTTTTGTTGTTCTGCATGTGTGGAACAGTTAATAAAGTTGTGGCCTTTTTTCCTCCAACCAGTTTTCTGTGTTTATTGGGGGGGGGGGGCTGACCTGCGCGGCAATTCAGATAGTGATATACACAAATGAAAGTGTCTCTTACACATGTGGATCTGTTTTTTCAGGCATTGTGGGGTTGGTGTTCTCCTCCTGTCTCCACTGTGCCCAGTTCCCCACCCCTCAACTTAATGTAAAGCTATAAGGGTGCACTAATCCTATTATGATTATTGTTCTGGGGAATCACATTATGTGATCACATTTTCTGTGGAATCATGTTATGTGATCACACACGTTATCACATTTCTGTGATCCAACTCTGATGTGAGGTATTATATTATGTATGGTTTCAACTGGAAGATGTGATATTAGATCATGCTGCTTCATTTGGATGTTTTGTTTTATGTGATGACAAGACTATAAAGGAGGATTGACAAGAGTATAAAGAAGGGTGTACTACATAAGATGTGCTAACTGACATGTGTGCTAACTGATAAGTACTTGATACCAACTTGGTCATGATACCATGTTTCCTCAAAAATAAGATTGTGTCTTATATTAATTTTTGCTCCCAGAGATGCGCTAGGTCTTATTTTCAGAGGATGTCTTATTTTTTTATGAAGAAGAATTCACATTTATTGTTGAACAAAAAAAAATGAACATTTATTATATACTGTGTATATATTTATATAGAAAACCTTTGCTAGGTCTTACTTTTGGGGGAGGACTTATATTTAGTAATTCAGCAAAACCTTTACTAGGTCTTATTTTGGGGGGATGTTTTATTTTCAGGGAAACAGAGTATGTTTGTTGATATGTGTATGTTTTTGATAAATAGAGTTATACACAGGTATAGATTCATGTTGATATGATGCATTGTTTCTATTAGCTAGTATCATGTATGGAAATTGGTTTGCATTACCTTGGGAGTGGGGAATGCAGCTTCATTGTATATGTTAAACAAGCAGGTAAACATATGTTGTTAGTTGCTGATTAATGGTTATACAGATGGCCATATGTGTGATGATTTTATATATTTTAAATGTTAACTACACAGCCTAATGTAACTTTAGGGAAAGGGAATGAGAAATAATTGGCCTTCACTGAATGCTTGGTATAGTGAATGCGTATGTGTTCTCCCCCCCCCCCCTTCTCGGCTTGTTAGGCCCCTGTTATCAGTGTTCTGCAACAGTTACAAGAACTAGGCAAGGACAGCATGAGAAAGAATTAAAAACAATCAGAGAGAAACCAATTGTTTTGAGAATGGGGAAAAGTTTGAGGCCACCAATAGTGTAAGGTGGAGATAATGCTTTTGGTGTGGTAATGTTTGATGTATGTGTGCTTGGCTTTTAGTTCTACCCAAGACACCTTACTAGTGCTAGTGTTGTGACAAACCATTTTTTCTTCTCTCCCATTGAGAACTAGATGCAATTTTTTGAAAAAAGAAATATTCTTTTCAAAAATCCTTTCAAAGGGTTATTTTTTTCTCTCCCTGTCAAAAAGTATTTTTCACAAATTTCTGGAATGAAAATAAAAGACAAGGAAGGCGAACATTTACACTAATTAGTGGCATTTCAAATTCATTTGGCATGTAAAAAGGAAGTTTGGTATAGTTTTAAAGAACATTCCTCTACTAGAAAAACCCAATATGGATGGTAGCTTTGCTTATGCAAAATACTCAAATCCTGGCCATCGAATTAGAAACCAAAATTCTCACCCATTGATCGAGAAGTGCTCATAATTTCTTCTCTTCAAAAACTTTTGGAATCTTCAAATAACAGAAATTTCTTCTGTTTATCAAATTTTGACAAATATTTTTTACATCACTACAGTAGCGACATCTCTCTGCAAAAATAAAGTTTTACTGTTCATCTACAAAAGCCTGATTTACTGAGTTGGTGGGGAGAGTTCAACCAGTTCTGACAAAAGCTGCTCCATGTGGCCATTAATACTTCATGGTGAACAGGCAGGATTGGAGAAGTATTTGTCTACATTCCCATAGCCTAACCTAAAATGATGGCATCAGGGCTGATATCTATCAGGGTCTTCAGGGTGGAAATGTAGTTAGAAGCTTCTATGATCCTGCCTGTTTGCTGTGCGACATGGAATGGCCATGCAGTATACCTTTAGGCGTTTTACAGTAAGTTGGGGAGGCATTTAACCAAAAATCTGCTGGCAGATTGATGTTGATGGACCAGACAGTAGCATGCAGAGATGGAAATCAACTCTTCTGATTAAATTTTGGCTATGTGCAGTGCCATGCAGAGTATAGATTCCAACCCCTTCTACCAAGATTTTTTAAGAGTATGATAAAAGGAAAAGTCTGCTGGGTGTATATGAGATAAATTATGTACTACTAATTTATAGGGAAAGAGTTGCAATTTTTTGCTGATCAAATACCAATGGCAGTCTCAATCACACAAAAAAAATGTAAAGGCTACAATCTCATATCATCTTGCCTGGGAATAAACCTCACTGAAGTCAGTAGAACTTACTTCCTGGTAGACATGTGTAAGATTGTGCTTTAAAGGCTCATTTCCATGCAAGCAAATGCCATTTCATTAAACAGTAGATCTAACAGACATTACTAGAGCAACTCACATATTTAATGGTTTTGTTAAGTGTTTTTCTCATCATAGGATGTAAGGCTAACTTTGTATTTGAGTTGTAAGCAAATCTCAAAAGAACAGGTTCAGTTCAACATTATCACATGAGACAAAAGAACAAATATTTGTATTTTTCCCCCACAACTGAGCATTTTATGTTGTATGCATTAGGATTTTTTTATTATTATTTGAATTATACTGGGGTAGAAATCACACAGCCCTTCAAATCATGTTTTATTTTTATTTATTTAAAGTATTTATACCAACAATATTTTGGATTACAACTGCTGCCAGAACCAGCCAGCAGAGACCATGGCGAGAAACGCTGTGAATTGCAATCCAGCAATGTCTGGAGGGTTGCATGATCCCTGACTTGGACCTCGATTTATAACCTGCTCTTTCTCACAGGAAGACAGGGTGACTAAAAAATAAGTAATGGCTGTAGGAACAATAACTATTTGCCTACTCAAACCTAAGTATCTCTCATGTAGTGATGTGGTAGAATCTGTGTCTGAAAAATGACAGCACAATGAAAAGATATTGAAATATACTACCCAGTATATTTCAGCTCTAAGTGAGTTTATACAAAAGTTATCCTTAATAGTTATTGCTCCTAATACATGAATGATGTGAAGAACACTCTAAGAGGGGTTAAAAAATTGCCTTGCCTATAAGGCAGGGATGAGGCAGAGGACCATTTGTGGATCCTCCCAACCTTATGCCACACATACATATTTTTTTCTTGAAATCAGAAGTGCCATTCTATTCACTTCTGTCATCATTTTTGCAGTTTTTGCAGCCTGAAACCATATGTTGTTGAGATTATTTTCAGCCCCCAAAGTGTATTTTTATAAATGTCTTTTTTTCCTTTTTCTTTTTTTCAAATTTGAGGAATTTCAGGTGAGAAGGATCAGAGGGCCACACAAAGCAAACGAAGGTGTTGGGTTTATTCATTATCTGGGGGATGAGATGATGCTGCTTGCCTATACAAGGTTGCTGTTTTTTCAAACGACCCACTCACAGAAGGGTAGGAATCTCTGCTGCTGTTATCTGAGTGACTTCTACCATGCATCTTTCAATGGAGATTATCACATAGAGAAATATTGTCAATATAGATGTGGGATTGAAAACTCAAAACTGGGTGTTATCACACATGCCGGTTGACAGGCAAGTTCAACCTGGATGCAGCCCAGACTCCAGCCAGGCTAATCCAGAAGAATTTCAAAGAACGGCAAGCTCTACTTTTTTAAAAGATGCGAGATAAGTGTGGTTGGGGTTCAGGCTGTATCTGGATTGCACTCATCTGGCTGCTGGCACCTGCAATAACACCTGGTTTTGAGTTTTCAATCCCACATCTATATTGGGAGTATTTCCATGAGCACCACCCCCTTTGGCACAAAAACAAGATGCTAAAGTTTAGCCAAGGGGATGCGAGAGAAAAACCCAACTTAGGATAACAGAATTGGGAGCATACTTATCCAATTTGCAGATGACACTAAACTAGGAGGAGTAGCTAATACCCCAGAGGTCAGGATCAAAATTCAATATGACCTGAATAGGCTAGAAAGCTTGGCCAAAGCTAACAAAATGAAATTCAACATGGAGAAATGTAAGGTTCTGCACTTAGGGAGGAAAAATGAAATACACAGATATAGAATGGGGGACATCTGGCTGAATGAAACTACGTGTGAAAGAGATCTAGGAGTCCAAGTAGACCATAAATTGAACATGAGTCAACAGTGCGATGCGGCAGCTAAAAAGGCCAATGCAATTTTAGAAGTATTGAGTCTAGATCCAAGGAAGCAATAGTGCCACTCTACTCTGCTTTGGTCAGGCCCCACCTGGAATACTGTGTCCAATTCTGGGCACCACAATTAAAAAAGGATGTGGAGAAACTGGAGCGTGTCCAAAGCAGAGCAACCAAAATGGTGAAGGGTCTGAAAACAACGCCTTATGAGGAGCGACTTAGGGAGCTGGGGATGTTTAGCCTGGAGAAGAGAAGGTTAAGAGGTGATATGATAGCCCTCTTTAAGTATTTGAAGGGGTGTCATATAGAGGAGGGAGCGAGCTTGTTTTCTGCTGCTCCAGAGATTAGAATGCGGAACAATGGATGCAAACTGCAGGAAAAGAGATTCCACCTCAACATTAGGAGGAACTTCCTGACAGTAAGGGCTGTTCGACAGTGGAACACACTCCCTTGGAGTGTAGTGGAGTCTCCTTCCTTAGAGGTCTTTAAGCAGAGGCTGGGTGGCCATCTCTCGGGGATGCTTTGATTGAGAGTTCCTGCATGGCAGGGTGTTGGACTGGATGGCCCTTGTGGTCTCTTCTTTTTTCTTTTTTTCCCCAATAATTTTTATTATACATATTTTATAAACATATACATTGATTTGTTTTCCTTAATATACAGCACTACAGATCAGTTTACCTATTCTTTCTCCATACATTGTCCTTGTAATATATACAACAATATGTACAACTTCAAGCTTCATACTACTTCCAATTTCCACGAAATGTTCCGGAACGAATTCACACAGAAAGAAAATTTGTACATATTTAGAAGTTGTGACTCTCCAAAATCAAAAGGTTTCAACCATAACTCATTCGTTTGTCCACCACACGTATCTTCATATACTTTTTAATCGGATTATAATGTAAATTAAAATGTTGAATTAAACCTCCAGTAATGTGTAGAAAACTTCATCATAATTTAATTTTGAAGGTCAGTATATATTTACTATCTACCTTCACTGGATCCCTTTCCAGGAACTGCATACTAATTTACCGTAATTTACTATTCCCATATTCTGGATTGTCAGTTACTATTCTCTTGAACTTACATTGTAAATATCTTGTTTATTAAGTTTATCTTCCCACTTTGATATATAAGTTCCTTAAGTTGCCCTTTATACTTATACTATATAATCCATATTTGACGCCCAATTAGCCACTTGCCTCCATTTTCTCCTCATGTATTGTATGACTCTCCCCCAGTTTTCCTTCCATTTAGAGCTATCCTTAAAACAAACAAACAGCTTCATTTATATACCACTTCATACCCTTAAGGAGTGCCTAAGTGGTTTACAATTGTAAGCTATTTGCCCCTCAACAATCTGGGTACTCATTTTAGCGACCTCAGAAGGATGCAAGCCTGAGTCGAGCTTCAGCCCTTTGCTGGTCTTGAACTCGCCACCTTACGGTTTTGAGTGAGTGGCTGCAGTACAGGCATTTAACCATTGCACCACCCGGGCTGATATTTTTTCCACTTTCCTTATTTTCCACTTTCCATGATAAAAGATCTAGTTCCATCATATGATATAACTTATGTCCCCATTCATCTATGTCTATTATTTTGTTAGATTTCCAAACCTTCGCGAACACAAGCCTTGCTTCTGTTAACATATAAAATATTGTTTTTCCAAAACTCTTCTCAACTTCCTCGTCTAGCATACATAATAACATAGTTTCCACATTAACCTTTAGATTTACTCTTAACATTTCATAGATTTCATCATGCACTTGTTTCCAGAAGATTTTAGCTTTATCACAGAGCCACCATAGATGAAAATAAGAATCGATTTCTTTGTGACAATTCCAGCAAGTATTATTTCCTGTTTTGTAGATTTTGGCTAACTTGACCGGAGTCAAGTGCCACCTAAACAATATCTTGTAATAGTTTTCCTTTATATATTATGATGGAGAGTATTTCATTCTCTTATTCCAGGACCTTTCCCATTGCTCCAATTTTATTTCCCTCCCACAATTTTGTGCCCATTTTACCATTGATTCTTTTATTAATTCATCTTCCGTAAACCAATTCCATAGTATACTATATATTTTAGACAAGGTTTTACTATCTGATTTCCATAAGATCTCCTCCATTTCCGAATTAGAGTTGGAGAGGCCTCTCTGTTTCCGATCTGTTTTAAATCTTTGATTTAACTGTCTATATAGGAACCATCCTATCTCCCATCTTTCTTCTATTAATTTCTCATGTGTTTTCATTTTCCCCCCATTGTTAATCAGATCTTTATACCTTAGCCATATCTCATTTCTTTTTGGGTCTATACAATATAAAGCCTCATGTGGTGATATCCATTTAGGAAGTTTGGGGCATATTCTATCTTTATATTTATTCCAGACCTGTAACAGGGAGGCACGTATATAATGATTTTTAAAGTGTTGGTTTGCTTTTACTTTATCATAGAATAAGTGTTCATGCCGACCAAATCTGTTGTTTGTACTTTTTAGTTTTAACAGTCTTCCATTTTGTAGAATTATCCATTCCTTTAATCATAGAAGAGCACTGGCCTCATAATACAGACTTAGTTTAGGAAAGGCAAACCCACCTCTTTCCTTCGCATCATGCAAAATCTTTAGTTTAATTCTAGACTTTTTGCCTGCCCAAACAAAGTCAGCTAGATATTTTTGCCAATCTTTGAAAATTTTCTCATGTTTCAAAATTGGAATGCCTTGAAATAAAAATAACAATTTTGGCAAAATTAACATTTTAAGAGCTGCTATCCGACCAAGCATTGATAGATTTAACCCTTGCCACTTTCTTATTTCTTTTTTTATCTGTATCCACTTGGTTTGACAATTGTTCTTAAAAAGATTTCAGTTCTTATTTGTTAAAAAATACCCAAGTATTTCACTTTATCTGTGACATTAAATCCTGTTCTATCTCTAAATTCTTGTTGATTTTCCTGCCTCATATTTTTTGTGATAACAGACGTTTTTTCCACATTAATCTTTAAACCTGAGACCTTCTCAAATTCTCGCAATTTTTCTATTAACTTTCCACATCCTGTCAAAGGTTCTTCCAATGTTAAAACAATATCATCAGCATATGCCCGTACTTTCAAACACTCCCCTTTAAACTTAACACCCCTAATTTCTTGATCATTTCTAACATTGATTTAAAACGCTTCCTATACCAATATAAACAACAAAGGTGAAAGTGGACAGCCTTGTCTGGTGCCTCTATAAAGTGGTATGTTTCCTGTTCTTTGATCATTGATTATAATCCTTGCAGATGGTCTTTTATAGATTGCTTTTATTCAATTCGTAAATCTTAAGCCCATATTTAATCTTTCCAATGTTTTAATAATAATAATATTCCATTCAAGGCTATCAAAAGCTTTTTCTATATCCAGGAAGATCAATGCGAGTTCCCTTTCATTATGCAAATCAAAATGCTCAATGACATTTAACACATATCTGATATTTTCTTTTAGATGTCTCTTTAGAAGGAAACCACATTGATCTTCCTGTATCAATCTCTGTAAAATCTTTTTCAATCTATTAGCCATGATATCTGCAAATAGCTTGTAGTCGGTGTTGAGTAAGGAGATAGGTCTGTAGTTTTTCAAAAATTGTTGATCTCGCCCTTCCTTCGATATTAGCACTACATTTGCTTCTTCCCAAGTGTGAGGGAGATCTTCTCCATCAATAGAGTTCATGACTTCTTGCAGCGGGATGATGATTTCTGATTGAAAAGTTTTATAACAGCTTGCCATAAAGCCGTCCGGCCCCGGTGCCTTGTTGGTCTTAGCCCACTGTATTGAGTCATTTATTTCTGCTGTTGATATTGGTTTGTTTAGTTCCATGATTAGTTCTTCTTCTAATTCTGGAAAAGGGCAGTTTTGAAGATATTTATCCATCTCGTATCTTTTTATCTTTTTCGCCTGAAAAAAATATGTTTTTGAGATAATTATGTGTGGCCTTCTTCAGACCTACGATATCAGTATATAATTTACAGCCGTCATCTATCTTATTGATTAGTTTTTTTCCCCTTGTTTTTACATATCCTCTGAGCTAGCCACTTACCAGGTTTATTTGCCTCTTGAAATTGTTTTAATTTCACTGACTTCAACATATTAGCCAAATCTTGTGCATTCTGCATATTATATTGTTTCTGCAAAAGATCAATTTCTTTAACAATATTCTCGCTCCGTGGGTCTAGTCTTAATTCTTCCTCTTTCTTGAGAATTTCATCAGAAATTTGTTTCATTTTTTACCTTTTTCTGGCTAAGATTTTACAATGTTTTTTAATAAAGAACCCCCCAAGCACTGCTTTGCTTGCTGCCCAGATGGTTTTAATATCAGTCTGTTTAAATTTTCCTTAAAGTAGTTCTTTATTATTTCTTTAGCTTGCTTCACAATCTCAGGGCAAGCAAGCAGGTAATCTTGTAATTGCCAGCAAAAATCTGAAGTTTCTTTCCTCATATTTAGCAATATTGGATTGTGGTCAGAGTACATTTTCGACAGAGTTTCAACTTTGTTGATTCTTGTGGGTAGTACATGTCAATCCTGGAGAAAGTTTTATGTCTATTAGAAATGAAAGTATAACCTCATGTGTCTGCATATTTATATCTCCAAGCTTCATACGAACTCAAATCCTGTATCAACTTAAAACACGACTTGGGAAGGTTACCTTGATTTATCTTTACTTTTTTGTAAGACAGTCTATCAATACTTGGTTCCACAACTCCATTCCAGTCACCACAGATAATAATGTCTCTGTTACGTATTCCTCTGTAATATTTGTCTGAGTTTTTGAAAAAACTTAGCTTTCCCATTATTTGGGGCGTAAATAGCTACTAAAAGGAAGTTACTATCTGACACTCCCAGTTCAATACCAATATATTGACCATCTTTTTCATTGAACAATTTGCTAGAGTTTATTTTGTTGGACACATAAATCACCACTCCTTTCTTCATTTGTTTTTTTGCAGTTATATATTCCATTCCTAGTTTCTTATTTCTTAAAAGTCTTTCATCTTTTTGTCTAATGTGTGTCTCCTGTAAACATATAACTTCATATTTCTCTTTACCGAGAAGATGAAACAGAGATTATTTAGGCCTTGTATGTCCCAAGATAAGATGTGTAAATTTTGCATTTTAGTTTATTAATCTATTTGTTTCTTGATCTGCTACATTTTTTCCTTGACTTTCTTTTTCTTACTCTTTCTTGGTTAGCTTCTGTGTCTCAAGATTTTTTTAAAGAGTATCCTTCTTTAGTCTCTTTGTGTTCTCCTTCTTCTGTCTCTGATTCTTTTGATGATTCGTCTTCCTCTTCTCCGTCTATCTCCGATTCATTTGTAACATCCTCTTCTTTTTCACTTAGTTCCTCAGCAGTTGGTTTTCTCCCTTGTTCTTTATCCTCTCTCTCCTCTCCTTCTTCATTCTTCTTATTATTTCTCTCCGATTTTCCCTGTGATTTAATTTCTTTTTGATGTCTCTTCCAAAATTCTTTAGCCTTGTGAACAGAATTCAGTTTGATCCATCTGTGATGATCCCAGGGGTTAAGCAACCCAGCAACACCCTACTCCTGGCCCTTAACCCCAAGGGGATCTTCTTTGGGATTTCCCCCTTAGAGTCCCCTGAGTCCCTGTTTTCACTCCCTGCTGAGTGGAATGGGCACCATAGAGGTCCTCCAAACCTATTGCTGCCACCACCTAGCGAATTACAACTGAATTCCCCTGTTTTAGCACACGCTAGGGCTTGCTAAAGGGAGTTATAGTTCTTTTCCACTTCCCACTTGCTACCAGCAAGCAACCACCGAGCTAAGGCACGTGTTGTAGGAATAGAGAGCAAACAGATGCGTTTCAAGAAAATGGATTTATTCAAACTACACAAGAATAGAACATAGAGGTATCTCATTCATGCAAGGCCTCCTTGCTTTGCAGGTACAAAGACATAGTTATGCAAATGTTCAGTTCAAGCAAGCCATCAGAAACATAATAAAAGGCCTAAATCGCACTAACTAACATAACTCTAAGCTACTCACATAAAGACATGGACTTGCAGTCTTTGAGGAGTCTGGATGTGGGAGCTGGCCCTTTTTGGGTAGCTCAGACCACATCCCAGCCTGCCCTGTTGGCAGAGGTCCAACAGCTGGACTTCAGGAAGAAGGAGGAAAAAAGAGCACATGAGTCCAAGGCTTTTTAAAGGTTTCAGATAGAAGGTTCTTGAAAAGTCCCGGTCCAATTCACTGATTGGTTAAAGGACCATAGGTTATCTGTGATGTAATTACTCATTAGCATGCATTGCCAGCTCTCATTAGCATGTACCACCCCCCAGATTAACCCTTTGTAGTCTGAGAAAGCCCCCAAGTGACTGGTGGGTCCCAGTCACTACACCATCTCTGCTTAAAGAGAACAGAGATTCCCTCCAGCTTCTTCCATTTGTAGATTATATTGTGATTCATTAATTGATTTGTTAAGGACTTATATGCTTCGCGCTTTTGAAGAAATCTTCTAGGAACATCTTTAAAAATCTGGATCTCACAGTCCTCTATCACAAGTTTTCCCTGATAGCTGGATTGAAGGAGTAGCTCTTTAACATTCTATCTCAAAAAGTGTATCACTATTTCTCTCGGGATGCTTTTGTCTTTCGCTATTTTAGAATTAATCCTGTAGATTTTGTCTGTACTCCAGCTTAATTCTTGAATTGAAATATTCATATTCCGCTAAAGCAAGAAGCAGTCTGTCGTATAGATTCTCTTCTTTATGTCCTGCATGGCAGGGTGTTGGACTGGATGACCCTTATGGTCTCTTCCAACTCTATAATTCTATGGGGCTTTCCAGACCACCCAAAAGGGGCAGTTCATACTCAGTCCAAGAAGCAGCAGGTTGGGGCCAAGTCTGCCACACCGACAGCCTCCGCGGCCCCATCCCACTACTTTTGGAGGCTGCGGGGAAGCGGCAAACTGCTGCTTCCCCGCAGCCTCAAAGTGGGGTGCAGAAGGTACCCTGGGCACCCGCTGCACCCCGCTTCCCTCAGAGGGGCTGAGGGGAGAAAGGGGCCACCGCTGTGGCCCCTTTCTCTCCGGGTTTTTGGCGTGGCTGTTTGAAAGCCGCACCAAAGACCAGGAGCAAAAAAAGAGCTCCATTTCGGAGCTCCTTTTTGCGCCACGGAAAGGGCGTGCTTGGTGCCCTACCACAGCGCTGTGTGTCATGGTGCACGCAGCGTGTCTAAGTGCTGCACACACCATGACAACATGATGGCGTGCCTATATGGATGCCACCATTTTTAAATAGTGGTGCCTATATGTGGTAGGGCTGGGGAGGATCTAAATGCTGCGCCCTCCCCAGCCCTACTCACACCTTTTCTAGCTCTAAAGGCACTTTTAAATGCCCATCTAGATCGGGCCTCTGATTCTATGATTCTATGAAAATTTCCAGACCTGCTGCCAAATCCCCCTTTCTTTAATACCTTTGGGATTACTCATAGCCCTTCTCCATAATGACACACAAAAGCACGATTATCATCCTCCCCGGTCTACAAGGGAAAGAGAAACAACAGTTTGTGATAGTATGATCTGCCATACCAAATTGGGAGGGCAGGAATATGAAACAATAGGCAAAAGATATCACTGGACTTCTGTGCTTGATGGAAAGTAGCTATCCACAAAATGAAGGCTTTCATCTCACGCAGGTCTCAGTCTATCTTTCTGTCTCCAACAATACATACAGTTTACATAGATATATAGTCAAGTGTGATGGCTAATATGCTCTGATTATCCTTTAAACGAAAGATCTGTGTGGCTCTTTCAGCCAACAGCACAAACCAGCAGCATGAAATGCTGGGAGGAAAAACAAAATTCTTTACACTCACTCCACACCGCTGTCTCTGATTTATGTTATATAATGTATTTACATCCTGATGATTCTGGAAGTATCATAGAAACAATAGCAAAGTTCCAGCATACAAAGAGGAGGAAACAGTCATTCAGATGTATCTGGTTAAGAACGGATAAATAAGGTAAATTAACTCATAGTTTTAAATTCTTCAGGCATGGCCAAAGTACAGCAAGCCATGAAGACATCTTTGGTTACATGGAGGTCACTGACAAAAGACAGCTGGTCTGTTTAAGATTATGTGTTACTGTTGCTATAATCCCTGCTCATTGATCAGCATCACCATCAATTGCTAGTCAGTCATCATACTAGAAATATAGGTATTTCTGCTGTATAAAATTATCTGTCCTGACTGCATGCTAATGCTAATAAGTTTGAAGACCAATCTAAGTCACCAGGTGTTTTGCCTCTTTGGGTTCTGTTTTGAAGGACAGGAAAGAAACAGCAACATTATGTCCTATTTCATTTCAGTTTTTAATAATCTGTCTGTAAGATGCTATAACTAATAATTGTCAGGAAAACAAAAGCCATTTCCTAGCCAAAAGTAAACTCACTTAAAGTAATTGAATTCAATTTCCATTCAATCTCAGTAACATGTATCCTCAGCATAATTTATGAGGGTTTTATTTTACAATATTTATTGCAATTTTAAAAAGTAGATTGGTGGAGATCAGTGCAACTCTGTGCACACTTTCTCTAATGTTCAAGCTTTAATTGAGTTTATCCATCAATGTCTTATCCCCGTTGGAGAATGAATGCTGGAGATGAGACTTTTTGGTGCTATCTACAGAAAGTCCTGTAATTTAATTAGCAATAGTATCACAGTTAGATAGTTTAAAGGTTATACCTATTCCACTTTAATAAATTGGATTCTCCTTCTTTATTTGGGTGTCATAGAGCCATAGAGTAATAGAATCATAGAGTTGGAAGGGGCCTCATGATCCATCAAGTGCAACTCCAGCTACTCCAGTACTGAACACAGTATTCCAGATGTGGCCTGAGAAGCACATACTAAATTAAGACTATTACTACCCCCTACTTGGAAGTTGTGCTTCTATTAATACACAATAAAATAGCATTTACCTTATTTGTTACAGCATTACACTGTGGCTCATACTCAATTTTTGATCAACAATAATCACAAGGTTCTTTTTGCATGCACACAAGGTTCTTTTTGCTGACCCCTGTATCCCCAGTCCTATCCTGTGCATTTGTTTTTTGTAGACTAAATGTAAGAAGTTGTTTTAACTTTGTAAATAGCAATATGTTCAGTAAAAAAAACACAGAAAATATAAGGCATTGTAGTGACCGGTATTACTCCATCTATCCTCCAGCATTTGAAACCTTGTTTCTTCATGAAGCACAGGAGACCATAGCTCATTTATGCTACACCACATGAATTGCATGCAAAAGTTCAAGATGTAATCCTTGACAGGTCAAGTTATCAGCATCAATAGTTCCAGTATCTTTCACAAAATAAAAACAAAACTGGTGCAGAGCTTTAAAACAACAATAAAGAGATGAAATGTGCAATTCTGGGCTTAAATCAGAGACCACATTTACCTAAAGCAAGTGTGCATGAATATTGTTGCCTGCTCAGCATGCATTTAACTCAGCTACTGTCTATCTTATTTGTATTTTCAGCTTATATTTTTATTTGCTCTAGAGATCATCAACATGCCTCATTTACCACAAGCTGAAATTTAGGAGAAGAATAAATTCTGACAAGGTCAAAAACAGCCATCTGAATTTGTGACCACAAATACAGGGAACATGCTATTGGCTATATCATTCTCCAGTGACACCATCATGGCAGATTAGTGACAAGAAATCCCTATTAATGGGAGTATGATGAAAATCTGCCCTCCAGGTCAGTGTAGTAGTTCTTTATCCAATACTTCAGAAAGCTGTATTTTCATATCATGCTGAGATTTTGCTACAGTGGTAGTTATCAGCTTCATTAAATCAGCTGCATATTATCTGAAACATGCTGAAATTGATACTGCTAATGTGCCTTCCAATTAATAACCAGGCCTCCCTCTCTCTCTCTTTGTGTGTGTGTGTGTGTGAGAGAGAGAGAGAGAGAGAGAGAGAGAGATTTTAAAAAATAATTTAGATTAAGATTTAACTGTTCATAAATACCTTGTATTGGAAAAGACAAAGTGTAGCTCTCAAGATGCTTATTGTACTGCAGCTCTCACCATTCTTCAATGTTGACACTGATGGTCAAGGCTGATGGGAGTTGCAGTCCACAAATATTCAAAGACCTGCAATTTTTGCCATCCTAGAACTATATGATCTTTGGAAGATGCCTTCTGCCCTGTGCAGACCGACCATTAAGGCCAGCCTGGGGGCGGAGTCAGGATGTCACATCCACATGACGCACACCCCAACTCCACCCCCAGGGCACCATGACACCTTGCACCGCTCCCCCAGGGCACCAAAGGGGCACCTTCAAGCCACTTTTTGTGGCTCCTTTTTGCACCCTGGAAAGGTCGGATTGAGGCTGCAGCATGCAGTTGATGTAGCCCCAATCTGGCGTGCCTGAAGCTGGCTGCAGGCTGCCCCTTAGCATTTTAAAAACGACCCTTAAGGAACAGTACATGGTAAGGTAAAATGAGCAAGGCTTTGTATGAGTGATTAATTGCATACATCTATGACCATGACAAGAGATGCAAATTACACACCACGTGGATCAAATACCAAGAAAAGATATCTATAGATATAGATATATAGATCTATAGATATAAAATCAGAAACAATTCATTTATATAAATTTAACAATATATTTTATGCAGTTATATTGCTATGGTGATTATATTGTACTCTTATTAATAGGAGTGTTTAACATTATTATTGATCACTGGAATCCTGTATGGCCATTGTGTACTAAATAGTATAGTAATGCTACAAAACCCCACCTCCACTGATGAGCAGCCACTGGGATTGACAGAAGTCCATTGCCGTGTCAAATGAGAAGTAGCTGCCTGGTGTTCCCAGCCCCTCCTATGAGTAACCTCTGCCATGACAAGCAGTAAAAGGACTCCTGTTGCAAATCCCCTTCACACCAGAGATCGCTTGCATGAGGTGGAGTGGTAACATCAGGCAGCTGCTTCCCGAAGACACAGAATTTAGTAACCAAGGCAACAGTACCAGAGCATTTATTGTAATACACTCTTGGAGGTAATGAACTCTGGAGAAATTCATGTTGCAAACTGAATCATAAAGATGAAAAATACATCCAGTAGTTACTTTAATTTTTTTAGAGATACCCTGGGTTCTCACTTACAAGGGAGCTCTCTTTTGCAATAATCTTACTTGTTAGTAGCAGCTAGAGTAAACCCATTGACTCAACTTTTGAATGATGAGTCAGTATTGAGATCAATCCCACTGATTCAATGGTTCTACTCTAGTTGAGATGAACAATAAGATTTAGGCCATTGTGTCCAATTCATTGGGATATGGAGAATTGCCCTTGGCACATTTTCTGATGTTCTCAGCTGCTAGCAATTGGCTTACTACCACCAAATAGTTGAGCCCTAGACCCAACCCAGGAGTCAAAACAGCTGTTAGAATAGGCACCCCATGGAACAATCAAGAGAGAGCAGAGAAGACCTGAGATCAAACATTCTCCATCCAGTCTATTCCTAAGACATAAAGAAGTCCACTCCTGAACTAGTGCTTTAGCAATCCAATCAACTGCAACATGTGTGTGTGTGTGTGTGTGTGTGTGTGTGTATGGATGTATATGGATGGAGAGCGAGAGAGAGAGAGTAAGCTGACGGTTGACAGGATTTGCAAGGAGTTTGCCAATGAAACTGACCCATGGAAAGGACAAACCTCCCACTCCCTAGTGAGGCATACCCTGAAAGGTATTGAGTCAAGGTTGTCCACAATTCACAGGTCATAGAGCTGTGCCAAGGTATTGGCTCACACCATAGTTTGTTGGAATTTCTTGTTTCCCTGGGTAGTGTGCCTTCAGCAAAAGGAATAGGCCAGTGATGGCAAAACTTATAGGGACAGAGTGCCCAAACTCAAAGGCATTCCAGCACTGTGTGTTACCTGGTGCCTGGGGCAGAACTTCAGGGAGGAAAACTGGAGTTCTGTGGAGTGCAAATTCTGCTCTCTGGAGTGGGACTTCCACCTTCCAAGGGTGGGATCTTCAGGAGAAGGACTTCCCTGGAGACAGCTAAAGGCCTGGGAGGGTGGGGGAAGAGGTAGAACAGGCATGCACTTATTCCTTTTCTTCCCCCACCCTCCCAGGCCTTCAGCTGCCTGTCCAGACACAGATAAACGCCAGGGAGGGTGCGCAGGAAGAAGAGCAACAGGCTCCTCTTCACCCCACCCTCCCAAGCAACTACCTCTCCAGAGACAGCTACTTGTTCCTCCTCTTCCTCCTCCCTCCCATCTCCCCGCATGCCCTTCAAAATGACTTTGCATGCCTGAGAGGATACATGTCATAGGTTCACCACCATGGGACTATGCAGCGGCATCCCATAGCAGTCAGCTGTGTCCAGTAAAAGTTATGAATATTTTCAAACCACACCTTTATATGAGTTGCACTTGTTTTCTGCACATTACCCTGCTCCATGATGCAGGGTGTATTTCTTCCTGGTGTATCTCATGAAAATTGCAATTTGCTGTATAAAGTGCTATACTTGTGTTTTTTTTAAAGGGCCTTTAAGACAGTGCTGTATTCTTTCATTTTTTTTAATTGTATTACTATTTACATTGTTTTAATATTGTTACTGGTTCAATGCTATTTTATTGTTGATCTTTTGTATTTTCTTAGATATATTGTATACATTTTAAGTGGTAAGCCACCGTGAGTAACACTTTTCGGGGTGGAGGAAGAAATGATGAAAACCATTATGATCAATTATAGGAAGAAAACCTGGAATCAATATCCCTGTTGTTTTGCATCTAAATATCTGCAACTAGAATCATAGAATCATAGAACTAGTTTATTTTTCTGGCTAGAAGAAGGGGAAACTACAGATTCCGGAGGAGCTGATATCACAGAAAATATGTAATGAAAATCTCTTCTTATATGTCACACCTCACTATCGTTTATTTATCTCATGAAGCCTAAGGTTTTCAAGTTTTAAAAAATATTTTTAAAGCCATAGGATACCCATTCTTTAGTAAACCATGCTTATTATTGTTTTTAATAATCAGTGCTATTCAGAAGTGGGCAAAGTGCAGACTTGGACCCATATTTAGCCCTCAAGATTGTTGTTTTAGGTCTTGGTGAAACAGACATGGTTCCTCCACTCCATTTTTCATCAATTTGTATCTAGCTCAACTTTCTTAGGGTTCATCATTTTGACCACTGAAGCTCCCAAGGTGGTAAGCAACACCATTGTCATGTAGGCAGATCAACATTCCCTTTAAGAATATCTCCAGATTTGGACTTTCAGGAAAATGTATGTTATTGGAGAATAAGCATGCAGCTTTATCACTCTTTTTAATTAATTTATTGAAAACCATTAGCTTATGCAGTTACACACTCCATTTGCAGGTTTATTGTATCATATAGATATTTCCATGGGCATACACTTCATATTTCACCTGTTGAGAAAGGTTGCCTATCTCATACAAAGCATTTACATACTTTTCAGTATTTGGTAATGTTTCACAATTTCTAATGCATTACATGACTTTATCATAGCTAAAATAATTGATTCAGAGAATATTTCTAATTCTGCCTGTGAACCGGCATTTCAGTCAGATTACTATAAAGTACTCTCACCTGTTCTGGGAACTGCATTATTTAGGAAAAAAGTGCATACTTTTTTCTGGTTCAGATGCCTATGAAGGCCGACTGGGCCCCTAACTACTGTAACTGTAGCTGTTACAGACATTTATCTGTCGAATCATACATTAGAAATTTTACTTCTGGAAGGAGAAGATTTTGAGAGTCCACAATGTCTAGGCTGGCTCCCTGCTATCCTTAAATGTTCATTGTTCATTTGCTCAGTCGTGGGGTTCGACTGAGTTGGTTCCTTACCTCTTGATCTGTTTTGACTAGCTATGTTGTGAAGAAGAATTCAGATTTGCATATTTATTGTTTCCCTACTTTACATAGACCAGAACCTTTTTAAAAAATTTATTTCAAGCATGAAACAGGGCATAACATGGCAAATTACTGGCAAATCATTACATATTTTCTATGACATCAGCTCCTCCGGACTCTGCAGTTTCCCCTTCTTCTAGCCAGAAAAATGATCCAAAAGCCTCCACCTTTTAAAAAGATTGCAGGACCCCACCCTTAACTGTTTGATATTTTAAAAAATACTCATTTGTAAATGAATACAGTGCTATAAGTAACTCAGCATGTACACAGTCATATACAGAAAAGTATTAGAGAAATTATAACAAAAGTAGCAGCACAGTGTATGTATGATCTGGGATATGTGCTGGTTTTGGTTGACTTATAGGAAAGCTTTTTAATGTAAATGATTCAAGTCTTGAACTGTCAAAGGTACAAATTAGGTAGAAGCCAGCCAATAATGATGCATTATCTCCCAGACCCAACTTTCATTAGGAACAATGCAGAAAGGCATTACAATGTGTGAATAATTATTTAAATTATGGCTTTCACAAAAATAATGAGCATTTGTCATATTCATAACAAGTACAATGTTAGTTAAAAAAAATAAAAAGAATAGAAAAGAAAGGGGCTTTGAACATAAAATGTTCCACAGATTATTTAAATGCATGTGATTATCTGAACACTGAATGACAGCTTAGAATAAAATACTGCCTAGTAAGCAAGATTGATTCAATTTATTTGAAAGTGGTAAATGAAATTCATGTGTTGTTGTTGATTTTTCCTTCCGTGTATCTCATGACAAGAGCTGAAAGGGAAACTACACCAATGCCCCCCCCCCCCAAAAAAAAAACTTCAGAAGGGTGTGCAAAAACCTTCTAATGGTTCACAAGCATTTTTGTCTTTCCACAAACTAGAGTTCAAGTCAAAAATCTATAAAATAGAAATGAAAATTGAAAGGAACCTAAACATTACTGATGATTGCATGTATGTTGCCCTTTTGTCCCTAATGTGGATTTTCAATAAACTTCAAGATTCACTGTGTTCTGGACGTTATGCAGATCTCTTCTGCACGGCAGAGCCAATGGGGAGGGAGGTATGGTTTACTGGCCTCCAGTGACCATGAGACCAGGATTTAAAAGGAAACAGAATGTTTAGTTCTTCTAGTGCTTTGTCTTATGCATTGGTAACTCCTTCACTATTCCTTTGAGAAGCTAACAGTCCCATTGGGAGATCATTTCTTGCAATCTACCAAAGACAAGATACTTCGCAGTGTTCACCTTGCTGTATAGGGAGCTTGAGAAGAAGAATAAAGAGGAGCTAGATGAAAGTGAGAAGGAAAAAATAAAAAAGAGGAAAGTGAATGATAACTGGATGATAATTGGCTTTGGGGGTATTGCTTTTATGCCAGAGCTGTGTCTAAGGCCAATCCATTGGGGTACTCTGCTGCAATTCAATATTTAGATTTTATTCACAAGGAGTATGTGGACTATTCAGGCCCGACATGGCTTCTTGTGCTGCCTTCTACCCAAATGTCAGATGGGCTATGCTGAATTCACAGTTGTGGATGCAGCTTATGAAACCAGCTCACCCAATGCAATGGGAGCAGTCTCACAGTGGACACTTGATTCAGAGAGTGTCCAGTTTCACCACACAATCTCAGGGGTCTTAAGGTCAGCAGCAGAAATTTCTATGCTGGGAGTAAAGTTTTCAAGGGGTGTGTAATTGCAAAGTGTGCAAGTACACGCATGAATATTCTGTTCGTAAGGGGTCTCACTCCTTTTGTAACTGCACCAAAGGCAGAGATTCACAAGAAGTCAATAGCAGAAAGCGAGGGGATGCCCCCTCCACCTCCAAAAGGGGCCCAGTCCAATTAAGTTTTAAATTTTGATTCACCTTCTGGAGCATTATCCTGACCCCCAGTCTGCTGAATATTTACATGAAGGTTTTCTTTATTGTTTTCAGATTCTGTTCCAAGGTTTCAGATTCCCCCTTTTGGCTAACAACCTGAAGTCAGTGTGGGGGATGGAGCAGGTGGTTAGGGACAAGGTTGCCAAAGAGGTGTGAGAAAGGAGAGTTCTAGGCCCCTTTGATGGGCCACCAGTCCCAAACTTTAGAGTTTCACCTTTGGGGTTGTCCCTAAGAAAGCTGAAGGTGAGTTTTTCATCACTCACTATTTGTTCTATCCAAGGGTCAATCAGTGAATGATGCTATTCCTCTGAAGTTTTGTTGTGTTCAATATACATCATTTAATAGTGCAGTTAAGGAACTTCATAAACATGAGCTTGGAGCTGAGCTGGCCAACTGTGATATAAAGTCAGCCTTCCATGTGTTGCCAGTTCATCCCATGGACTTTGAATTGTTTTCATTTTGAAGGTAAATTTTACACGGACAGGGTCCTTCCTACGGCATTTGAGGCCTTCAGCACATTTTTTGAATGGGCTTTACTAGACAGGTTGGGACTCTCAGGGGTTGTTCACTATCTTTCCATCGGTCCCTTGCTCATAGAGGAGGAGAGGAGAGGAGGCAGCGGTATCGGCTCCTGGGGCATTGGCCTGGCAGAGGAATTAAAACCTCTGCCTCCCCCCTCCCCCGCCCCAATTCCATCGGTCTCTCACTCATAAAGGAGGAGAGGAGAGAAGGCAGCTATATTGGCTCCCGGGGCATTGGCCTGGCAGGCAGTTTTTGCCTCCTTTGAAATTTGACCTCTTATCATTGTTTTTTATTAACTGGGATAAACTGTAGTTTTTGATGTTTATTTTCTGCTGCTGCAGAGACTAGAACGCGGAACAATGGATGCAAACTGCAGGAAAAGAGATTCCACCTCAACATTAGGAGGAACTTCCTGACAGTAAGGGCTATTCGACAGTGGAACACACTCCCTCGGAGTGTGGTGGAGTCTCCTTCCTTAGGGGTCTTTAAGCAGAGGCTGGATGGCCATCTGTCAGGGATGCTTTGATTTGGAGTTCCTGCATGGCAGGGGGTTGGACTGGATGGCCCTTGTGGTCTCTTCCAACTCTATGATTCTATGATTCTATGTTACAAGGATTATGTTTTTATACATATTGAAATTGTCCTGTCAGGTATTATGTTGTTTATACTTAATTTGTTTAATATTGTTTTGATGTGGACTTGTGCTGAGGGGTTGAGGAAAGGATTTTCCATGAATCTTGTTTGATTTGTAATGCTCTTATGTTTTTCTTGATTGCCACTGTATTGATATTGTTTATTGTTATTGTCTGCTTTATATAGCTGGGGGCTGGGATGGGATTAATTTGTTTTTATTGTATTTTTTACTGTACTTCCACTGTTGTTAGCCGCCTGGATTCTTCATTGATTGGGCAGGATAAAAATACTATTATTATTTTTATTATTATTATTATCTTGATGATTTTCTGTTTTATGGTCGTTCAGGTTCTGATTGATGTGATTTCTGCTTTGTGAATTTGAGAAATTGGCTGGTCAGCTTGGTGTCCCCTAGCTTTGGAGAAGACTGAGGTGCCATCTACCTATTTGACATATTCGGGCATTAAATTTGCTACTCATTCTTTCCGTATAGGTGCAGCATCAATTACTGCTGCTGGTGATGGCTTTGATGTAACTGCTATTAAATGGATTGGGCACTGGAGATCCTCTGCTTACCAGTGTTATGTCCAACAGTTGATTCATTGACTTCCTTCTTTCGTTTTACAGATACCAGGCAGGCGAGGCATCATGTGATGATCTGTGGCCACAGCATGGTTTATTGGGCAGCCTGTCAGGCCTGCATAGGCCACTTTGGAATACACCTCGGATTGAGAGAAGGTGCTATCTTTGAGTGGTGTGAAAGGAGAGGCCTCCATTGTCATGGCTTGTTGCCATTTTTGCTTGAGGGGTGCAGTGGGCCTCCTCCGCATTTTCTTGTTCTACATTTAGGTGGCAACAATTCAGGGTTGCTCAAGGGCAAGGCATTGATTCTTCAAGCTATTCATGGAATAAAGGTTTGCCTTTGGTTGAAATTGACCGGTCAGCAATACTTGCCAGACAAGTTGGAGTGTCAAAGGGGAGCCCCACTTGCTCAACAGAGCTAGAAGGAGAGCTAATATAGAGATTCACAATGCTCTCCTGAAGGGTTTGAGCCACTACTTACCTCAGCCTGACATTGTTTTTTGGCTGCCTGAGCTTTACAGAGCAGATAGTGTCCATCCATCTGACCTTGGAAATGACCTTTTCTTGGGAGACCTGCAAAGAGGTATCAGGGAAGTTATTTTTGGCCTGTTGGGGGATAGGGGCTAAGAAGACACTTGCCCCTTATCCGTGGTAGATAATGGGGGAAGATATTCAGTATGGTGAGCACCTAGGTTACCATTTTGGTGGAAGGGAGGTCATTAGAATTTTTAAATCTTTTCCTGCATTTTTCTCCATACAACCTAAGCTGGGTCCACTCCCTACTATTGTGTATTGCTGTTTTAATCTATTATGTTTTTTAACTCCATTGTGATTTAATTCTTTTTTAAGGGAGGGTGGTAAGGGTAAGGAAGGGGTATTTTAACTTGATATTGTTTTAACCTCTGCTGTACTCCGCCCCGATTGCTTGTTCAGAGGGGCGGAAGAGAAATAAATATTATTATTATTATAGAACCGCCTCTTTTGCTCTAAGGACTGGGGAGGTGGGGAAAGGGGCTTCCTTTGAGACTGACATGAAGGATAAGACCTCTCTTTAAGTCTCAGGGTTTGGGGGAGGGACTTTCAGGTTGGCTTTCCTCACACAGGCCAGCCAAGGATCAACCCAAGGTACTGGTTATCCTTGGGGCTCAGGTGTCATCACCATGGGGAAGCTGCAGAGGAGGCCTATCGTAAGGACCACCTGCTGCATCTGGGCCCACACTAGGCTAGTCCCCCTTTGTTTGCAATTCTTCCAAGAAATATTAAATAGGTAACTTAATAAAGTGACCCTTTTGAAAGCCATTTTCTATGCATTCAATGGTTGGTCAGTAAATAGTCAATATGTATGGGAAAGACTTATATTTAAAAATAAAAAATGTATGTTACAATTAGCTCAAAAACAGACTGGGAAAGGGAGATAAAAATGTCTCCAATGGCTTTCGGTGATAAAATGCTACCACTCTGATCTGTCAACTATGGCTCAAAAATTTTACCCCTTATTGCCTTTGGTTTTTACTCTTTTTTCCTTCTTAATTTAATACTGCTGCTCTCACCTGTCAAGACTTGGATTCCTGACAGGCCTTTAAGACTAATAATCACCATTAGATAGCTAGAAGCTGGGGCTCTTTTCCTCAAAGTACTTGACTGCACTTTAGCATGTCTCCCTTGCATTTCCTGATCAATCTAACTCCATGTTTTATAGGCCACTGACAACATTGATTCTTCAGCCTGCATTGAAAGCTTACTGGTGCCCACCTAACTTTTTAGTTCTTTGCAGCTGGATTAAACTTTTACTGAAATAACAGATTTCCTTTGGTCTTTGAACCAGCTACTGCCACTAGCCCCAATAGATATTATTATTCTTAGTCATTATTTATATCCTCCCTTCTTTAGATCTAGGATAGAAAATATCATTTCCCCCTCAACAGCTCATACATGTAATCATAGTTTTCTTGGAAGGGCTGAGAAACCCTTGAGAACAAGTTTTTGGGCACCACAGAAGATCTCAGGGAGAATTCAAAACAGGTTTAGAACCATGGATAGTTCCTTGAAAGACAGATCTTGGGGTCAAACAGACAGGCAAAAAGAGGTGCTTTCAGGGTGGCTTGAAGGTGTGGCGTTTTGATGACACATGTCTTGAAACCAGCAGAAAAATGTCCTTATGCAGAGAAAACCCATTTCAAAAAGAAGCAGCCTTTTCCTGCTTCTTTCTGGCTTGAAGCCATGTCATATGGTGATGATGTGAGTACTCCAGCTGCCTTGGGAGCCAGTGATGCGGTTGGTGGGGTTTCGATGTGGCTTCAGAAAAGGCAGCTTCAAGCCACTTTTTCCTGGCCATCTGTTTCACCTCATAGAATAACATCATTGCTCCACTGACATGGGAGTCACCATTGATCTCTGACCTTTTAGAGCCAAAGTGTGTTTTAGTTTTAAGAGATGTAGTGGAGTCAGGGCTCACTGGGTCAAAGCACTGGCATTTTCTCCCTAACAGAAAAGAGATACCATCTGCCAGCTTCCTCCTAGATTAGCAACAATTCTCATAGTAACTGGGGAAATTATAGCTCAGAAAAACATTCATTCCCTTACTTTTGCATCACCTACAGCAGCAGCTGCAGAGCTAGGGCCTCTCTGGATGGAGGGAGAGAAAACTTGAAGTGGCATGATGCAGAATGGGATAAGGGCAAAGAAAGAGGGTATAAAACCCAGCTCTCCCCCTTTTTACATTACATGTCATCTATTTTTTTAAAAAATGGGATTTAATTACATATAGTAGGCATATTGGTAACTTTGGGCAAGTTAGTACAGAAAGAGTGGAACTTTGGGAAGTTATCAGTCAGCACACATAGAAATCTTTTCATGAAAGGGAGTTTTCTAGATTTTTCCTTTGGGTCATGTGACTCAGGGACGGGAATTAAAATATTATTTGAGGAAGGACTCTGTTGGGTTTCATTTTTAGAGATCATTGCTCAAGGAGGAGGTCAACATATTCTTGGAAATGGGTTGTCCAGGTTCAAACTAAATTTATTGGCTTGCCTCTGAAGTCTTTGGTTGTTCACCCTTGGCATACTGAAGAAGAAGGAAATAAACATGCACTTCAGCATACAGCACACTATGCAGCATTTTTACAGGTCAGGTATAGGTAATAAAGCAGCCCTTTGTTTGCCCATATAGTTGAGTGCCTGTCTTTTCTTTCAATGTACATTGCTATGAGCTATCTCTAATGCAATGCAAAGAATAATAATAATAATAATAATAATAATAATGTTTTATTTATAGCCCGCTCCTCTGTATCCAATCAGAGCGGGTTACATCAATTAAAAAAATACAAGATAAAATATACACAACCCATACCCAACCACCTGCCCTTTAAAACTGAGTTAAACTAACATAAATTAAAACGACATAATAAAAATTACAATTTAAAACAGCAACCTATTGCATTGGTTCTGTCATGACCACTTTAATTAGAAACATGATGTTCCTTAATTACCACCACCATGGGCCTTTTCATCCCACTGCAGCCACCAAATTGGCACACCCTCTTGTACTTTTAACACTATTTTTCTTATTATTTTGTGATCCTGCCATCTCTTTGTGACTGTCACTTTACCCTCAAAATATGTTTTGAATTGTTAGTAGTATGGTAAATATTCAGGCTCTAGATGAGTCTTCCTTGAACAACAATAAAACTGTATTTAAAAAACAGTTTTAACAATGTTTTACATATTGAGCTGTTTTATATACTTGTTTCTGTTATGGTTTCTTTTACATACACTCTCTCTAGAACAAATTGGTTATTTTCACTTAAAACTCACACAATCTTTAGATTATTATCCCTTCTCAAACTTATTTCTACCCTAGCCAACCAGGCTAACTAAATTCCACAGGATATTCCACTCCAACAACTCTCTCTCTCTCTCTCTCTCTCTCTCTCTCTCTCTCTCTGAGTTCTGGATGTGTACCAGTAGGGAGTCCCTAACTTTTGGACTCTACCCCTAATCATCCCTGTCTCAAACTAGAACCCTAACTACAAGTGTCCCTCTCGGGACTTAACTGAAACCCTATTTGATTTCCAAATGTCACCAATAGACCATTTAGCAGCTGCAGCCTTTGATTTGATTGGCTGCTTCCAGCTTGCATTCTGATGGTTCTTGCTTGGCTGGCCCATCTCTGTCAGCTCTCCACAGTTTGGGAAATTAAGACTCATTAGTTTTGCAAAAGGCCTTCTCTTTATATATATGAAAAGTGCTAAAACTGAATAGTTGATAGAGAACTATGCAACTGCCTACAGTTATGGACTTTCCTTCAGTTATTGCTTCAAGAAATTTACCACCTCACCACTGTCAGTTCATGACATGCAGTTTGTTCCTTCTCCCAGTGCTGAGAGTGACTTCCTTCATTACTCCCTGCTACCAGGGTGCAAATGATCTATCACCTATTGATGCTGCATTGAAACATGTTCAAACTTTCTCCCCCTTTTATAAAATTTCCCCATTCCAATTTCTTCTTTTAGAGCTGAGCTAGGCTGGGCTCTCTGGCTCCCTTCTGAGCTAGCCAGTAGGTTCAGGGCACTTGTACATAAAGGCCCTCTTTGCTGTTCTGTTACATTGTGCTTCTGTCCCAAATGATCCTTCATAAAAGCTTTGCACTATTGTGTACCATCATTTTGCTAAAGGGTTATGTAGGGTGAAATTGGCAGAGTTTAATAGCTGTGACCATTCCATCCTGGGACAAATAAGAAAAGAAGCTATACTTTAGACTAAATTTAATATATTGGAACAAAAAAAAATCCCAGAAAATCATTCTTATATGTGTCATAGTACATTGCCAGGAGTCGAAGAATTAATTTAGGTAAGCACAAGGGCTTTCTCTTTGAACAGGTCCCCCTGTCACATCACAAACTGCTTTTGAAACTCTCTTTCACTTCAAAACTGGTTTGCTGAATGAGATGGAAAGATACTCCTGAAGTAAAAACAAGTTTAAAGCCCCTTGGACATTCAGAACTAGAGATGTGAAGAATACATGTTAATAAATATTTGCATCTTCAACACACACACACAGGAGAATGTTCCAACACTCAAGACATCTTGCAGATGAAAAGGAAATTATCCTTAAGATTCTCTTCATTTCCAGACTTTGTAGAGAAAAACTCTTTTGCAAAGAAACACGGATAGTTTGTTTTGCTCATAAAACACCAATATGTGCAGACTGCACAAATGCACTGTTTCCTCTGCAGAAAACATGCTTATCTTTTTGTGCAAGAAACAGTACATTTTGTGCAAAAAAAAAAAAAAAGTTTTCTACTGAGGTTTCTGCAGAGAAAAACCATACACATTTTTCTTTTCTGTAAAAGAAAGTTACCCTAACAAAGTCCTGGCATGTGAATAGTGCTAAAATAGTTCAGGGCCCCTCAAATTTCTGCAGGGAGAAAACACACTGAAATTATTTGTACCTACATGCAGAAATCAAATGAAGACTTATGTTTCAGCAGTATCTGCAAATGAGGCACCTAGCGACTCCGTTGTTGTCACCTTACTGGATGAGTTTCAATCTGTAAGTACTGATGATGTGGACAAGCTCCTTGGAAGCGTGAGGAAGACGACCTGCTCTCTCGACCCATGTCCATCATGGCTGGTCATCCAGGGAGGGGATACACTGAGGACATTCCTTCGGGATATCATCAATGTGTCCCTCAGGGAGGGTATTGTTCCACCTTCTCTGAAGGAGGTGGCTGTAAAGCCTCTCCTGAAGAAACCCTCCCTTGATCCCCTGGACAGAAATAACTACAGACCAGTTTCCTTGCTGCCATTCTTAAGCAAGGTGATCGAGAGAGCAGTCACCTCACAACTCCAAGCCGTCTTGGATGAAATGGATTTTCTTGATCCATTTCAAACCGGCTTCCAGGCAGGATATGGAGTTGAGACTGCCATGGTTGCTCTGACAATGACCTCCGCTTGAACATTGACAGGGGTAGTGTGGCCCTGCTGGTGCTCTTGGACCTCTCAGTGGCCTTCGGCACTATAGATCATGCCATCCTTCTGGACCGGCGGAGAGAGATGGGTATCGGAGGCACCGCTTTGCGATGGTTCTGTTCCTTTCTCTCTGGCAGGTCCCAAAGGGTGAGGCTCGGGGACAGCTGCTCCTCTAAAATCAAGCTAAACTGTGGCGTCCCTCAGGGCGCCATTCTGTCCCCGATGCTATTTAACATTTATATGAAGCCACTGGGAGAGATCATTCGGAGGCTTGAGCTCAGTGTCATCAGTACGCTGATGACACTCAGATATATTTCTCCATGACAAGATCATCTGCTCAGACCTCAGATGGTGTCTCCTCTCTCAATGACTGTCTGGCAGCAATAATGGATTGGATGAGGGAAAACAGATTGAGGCTTAATCCAGCCAAAACGGAGGTACTGACGGTCACTGGCCAGAAATCAGGTCTGGGAATACAACTCCCGGTCCTAGACAGAGTCACACTCTCCTCAAAGGACCCTGTTCGCAGTCTGGGGGTACTTCTAGACTCATCGCTCCACATGACTAGTCAGGTGAATGCGACGGTCAGGAGTGCCTGTTATCAGCTTCGGCTGATACGCCAGCTGCGCCCTTTCCTGCAGATGAGGGACCTGGAAACTATGGTACATGCTTTGGTCACCTCACGTTTAGATTACTGCAATGCGATCTACATGGGGCTACCCTTGTGCCTAACCCAGAAACTCCAACTGGTTCAAAATATGGCAGCCAGATTAGTTACCGGTGCTTCTAGGAGAGAGCACATAACACCTGTGCTGAAATCTCTCCACTGGCTGCCAATTAGTTTCCGGGCACAGTACAAGGTGCTGGTTTTGACTTTTAAAGCCCTTCATGGCTCAGGTCCATCTTATCTTAGGGACCACCTCTCCCCATATGAGCCCCCTCGCACTCTTCAGTCCTCTGGGAGGAATTTGCTACAGCCTATGAAAACTAGGCTGGCACAGACCTCCCGGAGGGCCTTCTCTGCCGTTGCTCCCAGGCTATGGAATGGCCTGCCGGATGAGATACGCCTTATTACAACTTTGGACAGCTTTAAGAGAGCCACCAAGACGCATCTCTTCTGGCAGGCCTTCCCAGAAAATGATTAACTCTCTGTCATCTACTATTCCTCCAACCCCATTTACCAAGACATTGATACTTTGAGGCCGCTCACTTACCCAGTTTTTAGAGCTATTATTGTCCAATGTTTGTCTTTTAATGTTTCACTGTTTTAAATCTTATTCTTAGTTTAATCTATTTTTAAGGAGTGGGAGGGGAGACTGAAGTGTTATTTTAACTGTATGTATTTTTAAATGTTGTACTCCGCCCCGATTGCTCACCCAGAGGGGCGGAATATAAATAAATATTTACTATTATTGTTGTTGTTGTTGTTGTTGTTGTTGTTGTTGTTACATCCCCACTCAAAATTAGTTGTGTTTAAGGCCCATGTGTACACCTGATAAAGAGGCAAGAAAACAATAGTGATATGAAGAGGCTAGAGGTGGGAGAAGAGGCCTAAATTTGGGTATGGAGCTCTGACAAGTTGACTAGTATGATGTTATGATTAAAGATATACTTCTTTACTGAGAGGCTGTACACACCAGACATTAAGGCCAGCCAGAGGGCACAGCATTCACATGATACACACCCCGAGTCCTCCCCCAGGCCAGTATGACGCTGCATGCCACACCACACAGTGGACGGCATCACCTCTGGCGCTGGTGGCTATCTTGTCCTTTCTGTGGCACAGAAAGGAGCCACTTTTTGCTACTCCTTTTTGTGCCACAGAAAGGTGACACGGGGCCGCGGTGTTCAGTTGCCATGGCCCCAATCTGATGCTCAAAGGAGCAGCCTGTACAGCCTCTAAGTTTCTTCTTGAAGGAAGCAACAAGCAATTTTAATAATTTTCTTCTTGTTGTGAGATAGTCTTTGAAAAATCACACAGTGTTTGAAGCCTATTAACAATTTGGGACTTAGGACTTTGCCACACGAGGCTAAAAAGTGAAATTTGCCCAGTAATTATCACACTACATCATGCCCATCCTGCTGCTCCTTTGAATTCCATTCATTACTGTAGTGCATATTTTCATTGATGGGAAAACCCCAATAGGTTCTCAACCTTGTTGCTATTCCATTACTACCTACATGCGATAGGTCTCTTCCACTGCAGTTCTGCTTCTCAGGCAGTCACATGGTGTGAGTAGGCATGATTCTACTCCTTCTCCTCCCTCCTCTTCCCAGCCACTGTGGCTGCCAAAAGCTTCCTGAAACTGGATGCTTTGTGTACATTCCAGCAGAAAGTGGGGTACAAATAAAAGTTTTATTTATTTTATAGTATTATATTCACAGAGCAACTTGCTTCAGGAGATGGTTGGCAGCCACAATCACTTGCAGAGGGCTGCTGTGTGGTGCTTCAGGAGGGGGTAGGAACTGAAATGCTTTAGAGAAAGGCACTGCCTCCTAAAGCTGGTTGCTGTGTATACATTCATTCAGCAGCCAACTGTAGTTGTGCTTTGTTTTTGTTTTGTTTTTTTCAAACTTAAATTGAAAAGTTTTGTAGGCAAAACATAAACAAAAACTACAAAATAATTGCTTGGAGCATGATTGAAAAAGGAAATAAAGTAACTTTGGCTTGCAATCCATTCGAAACAAGTTTATTTTCACTTGTTCCTTATTTATAGTTACCTTTACCTCACTGAAAACAACATATTGTATATAATCCTGAAATTGGTTTAAAAAGGGAGAATATTATTTTCTCAAAGTCACTATCATACTGAGGTGCATAACTGAGCTGCATAATACTCAATCAACTTTTTTAAAAAAAAGAGAGAGAGAATTTCTATGACCTAATTCACAGGCTACTAAAAATCACTGTCATCTTTTCAGCTCTAATTCCTGTCAACGAACCCAGCAGCTCACTATGTATGCATTACATTTGTCAAAGATTATGCTGAGGTCATAGAGACTGTGAAGGCTGTCATGTTTACAAGCATATAAGATATGAATCAGATCCACAATGATACTATAAATTTCCAGTCCCCCATTCTATTTTTCTTGGAACCACAGAAGAAAATGCAGAGATTAATGAACTGATGAGAAGAATTCACATTGTGAGGAGCTGGGGACATTGCAGCAATCATGGGGTTGATCTTCACGGCAAATGTTCCACTATCCTTCTGTTGGCATCCACACTGCTGAACACAAAAGAAGCCCTCCAAAGAAACTGAAGTAAAGAGATGATGTTTGACACTTGCTTATAAAATAAAACTTAGACCCAGTACAGACAGCCCAAAAGGGCCGTCCCCAGGGCGTGATTAGGATGGGGGAGTGTGCAGCATTCGCATGCTCCCCAGCCCTAGCACGTAAAGATGCTGGCATCTTTACGTAGCTCCATTCATACAGCGTTTGTAATGACGCAATCACAACTGCCCAGTTTCTATAAGGAGCTGCACAGTTGCGGTGGTGTAAAGGTGCCCAATGGTGCCTTTTCCATTTAGTGCATCCTTTAGTGCTCCTTTTTAACTGTACCCCTTCACCTCAGCGTCTAGCTGCTGCAGTGAAGTTTTGCAGCAAGAAGAGGAGGCTACAGACTACCCTTTTTGTGCAGTCTGTAAAGCCCCATAGTTTCTTGAAACAAACCCCAAAAAGTCATAGATTTACTGATCCAGAGCTCTATGATGTTTTATATGTCTTTTTCTCTTTTCTTTCTTTCTTTAGCTTTCTATTTTATCTTTTTTTTTAAAAAAATGTATTATTTGAATTGGCAGAGGGTCAAGCAAAGCTGTATTTTTTAAACACTATCTGTTAAACTTGTATGCCAAAATATCATACCAGGGCTAGACTCCAAGGAAAGAGGAGTAAAACTTGGAAGAAGCAACATCAACAATTTAATATACTCTGGCTCTTAACAATCAAAATTTACCAGTAAAAACATAATTAAAACCATAACCTCTTGAGCCATGCTGGTTATCCAATAGAGTGCTGGGATTATTAATTGGATATATATATGGCAATTAGGTCTGAATATATTTGCCCTTCACACATTTGGTGAATGTACTGGAAAGGGTTGTGCGAATGCCCTGACAGTGATTTTGGCTAGGGAACTCCACAACTGCACTCTGTAGCCAAACTTAGAGACAGACACAGGTCTTCCATTAGCTAATGCAGCCCTCTTTCCTGTTCAAACATCTGTGTACTATAGGCTAGCAAAATTGTTCCTAACATGCAATGCAAAATGTAATAGCACCTCCATTTGTGTAGATTTCATATCCACAATCCTCACTTATCCATGAGGAGCAAACAGAGGAGATTAAAATTGGGGTGCACCCAAGGGAAGCACCCAAGGCGTGTGTCCGCAGCCACTCATGACCATGCACCCCCATTCAAGCCTATGGGGTTTGAATATGTGCAAACTTTTGTTTTTGCACAGGGGTCTGGAATAGATCCCCCATGAAAACAGAGAGCTGACTGTACATTATCCAAAAATATTCATAAAATACAGCACTTCATAAAGGCAACAGTAAGAGAAACTGTGTGTAGAGAGATCTTGTATCAACTGTGAGACTAACTGAAAGAAAGAAATTGGCAGCATGAGCTCTCGTAGACTTCAGTCTACTTTGTAATGCATCTGAGGAAGTAGACTGAAGTCTACAAAAGCTCATGCTGTCAATTTCTTTCTTGCAGTTAGTTTCAAAAGTGCTACAAGATTTCTCCACATACTGATTCTACAAACTAACATGGCTATATCTTTGAGTAAGAGAAACAGCTTGACATACATCAGTTAAATTTACAGATTGAGTTACTTAACTTTTTTTCCCTCAGCAAAGTACTCAAAATCTTCAAATCTGACTTCACAAGAAATGCAAAAGAAAGTCCATCTGCTATAAACTTGTACAGGTTCTGTGGTTAATCCCTGGGATTCTTCCACCAGTTACAGTTCTAAGGAATACTCAGTCACATTAAGTTCAGTTTTTCTTTGCTAAAGATATACCATGAACATGTATCAGGATGCTGGAAATGGACTGCCCTTATACTGTAGTTCTGATGCTAAATGGATTGTACAAAGACCTCTTGCTGCTTTTTTTTTTTAATCCTGTTGTGGTAGAAACTAGTTTGGGGTGAAAGTTGAAATCCACTCTTACTTCATTTGTGACAAAAGTACAATTACCCATGAAACTTTAAAACATTTAAATGCTAGTTTTTGTTTGTATTTTTTATTTTATTTTTTTATTTTTTTGTGACAGAAAATCCTGGATATTCAATGCAGGTGCTGGAAATCCAAAAGAGCTTTAACAACCAATGAACAATATAAAGCCAGAGATGAAAATATTTAAAGAGGATTTCAAATCCATTTTACACAGCTGCAACTGCTGTGACAGTTTATTAAGCTTGCAAGGAAAGGGATTTTTTTGAACTGAAATATTTACCATAAGCTAAATAGAATTGTCACAGAGTCTTGACTAACTGCCACGTGAAGCTGAGCATTAGCATTTCCAAATGAGAGCATTATCTGATTGATTCATTGAGTGAAAAGTAGGAAAAGTAGGAGCAAACTTGAGGTATTTATAAAGAGTCTAGATACAGAGAGAGATTTGGAATTAGAGATTTCATTACAGTACAAACCAAAGGAAAGGGAAACACCAAAAGAAAGGGACATGCCATTTTATTTACAATCAACCAAATTTGTAATTAACCAAACAATGGCACTGCAAACATTATTGGCAGTTTCTTTACTGTATAGACTTTTACCCTTGACTTACTGTAGTAGATTCCTGATAAAAACAAAAACACAAAATTGAATTAAATGGGCTTACTCCACTTGTGGAATGGCTTGTAGCTCAGAAGATACCCTCACTCCATTGAAGAGGGAATCTCACTTTTGATCATCCACATTACCATCTAAATCCAACCACTGTTTGGATGGCATGCAACCACGATTAAACCATGACCTAATTGTGATTTTTTTAAAAAAAAAATGTCTTTAAAACCAGAACAGAGTATAAACCAGGTCTTATTTTTCAGCCACATCACCCTGAAAAGCATAGTTCAAACAGTGTTTGTTGTTACATCCAAATTTGGAGTCTTAAATGGTTCCTGTTTTGTTCCAGTGGCCCTTCCCAATTACTGACTGAGAAAGAGAAATGCTGCATATAAGCAACTGGAAAACAAAACTTATTTACAAACTAAGTGATAGATGATAGGCCTTTTTCCAGACTTCCTTCCCTTGTTTGGAAACTTCCACATCAGTTCCATCCTGAGCTAACCTAGTTTTTCTGTTTCTTTGCATAGAGAGAAAATTGTGAAGAGAACCATCAATTCTGCCAAATTCTATTATATGCGTCCTATTGAAACACAGCTTCACACTTAGCAAATTAACCTGACTGTTATACCACAGAGGGTAAAATTAATTCCAGCTCTCTGTGGAAACAAAAGTTTATCACAGAGCTTGCTCTTCTCCTGATTTGTTGCCCAGAAAATTTTACTTGCAACTGAAAAGTACTTAAAATTTCAGTAAACAAGCAATGATCCCAGAAACCTGTTCCCATGTTGTCATGAAGTCCTGGTATAAAGCCACCACATCTTTGTTCTCTCACTTTTCTTACCTTAAAATCATGTAAAGCCTACTGTTTGAGAAAGTACCAACAAAATTGAAAAGAAAACTGTTCCTTTTATTTCACAATTAAAAAAAAAATAATCTTAGGACAATCTCATTTGGGAACTAGTTACTGTAATGTAAATTACCCAGAATGACTTGCTAGAGTTCTGAAGAATGAATGTGAAGGTGGTGAGTTTCCACTTGGGTAGGTGTGAAGTGAGAACCTAGGCAAGCCTGGTTAGAGCCATCCGTTCACAAATTGTGGAACTCTCTGCAGGAAAGTCCTGTGGAGGAAAGCACATAACCTGGAAGACAGCTGTAGGATGAACTATGGAGTCAGAAATAGAGGAGATCTGTATGGAGTTTGGGGGAATTGAGTGTATGGAGAGACAAAGTATTGCTTGGTTTGAAACTAGAAAAAATTTTTTACTTGGTTTGAAACAGATGGTTTTCAGTATAACTGTGAATTTGGAGCAAATTTTTATTTTATTTGTTATAACATAAATTTTACTGCTGTGCTTTGTTACGGCTTGAATTAATGAGTTAGACATTCATAACTGATTTGTATGAATGTATTCACTAGTGTAAGAGATACATAGGGATCATAATAGTCCCCCAATCCTGACTTACTATGCAGAAACCTCGGCAAACAGCAACAGGTCTGTTCCCCTGTCGGTCAGAAAATAGTATATGGAAAACTGCAGCAGTGAAATCATGCTAGTCCATTATCACAATGGATTTGAGATATCCAGCCGGACTGGAGGGACATACAGTAACTGGAAGAAACAAATAAATTTCTTTGCTCATCTGCAAGAATGAACTTAGCTATGGATAAATTTTGATCTAATGTTATGTGTGAATGCAGACACTGTGTATAATAATGACTGGATTGTGAAACCCAGGAGTTATGAAATCTTGAATTTACAATCTAATTCCTGTTCACACATTCTGTAAGAAAGCATGGAAAGAAGACTAGGGCTGTAATTTCTATACCCCCCAGCCCCACCACCATCTTCAGTTGCAGACTTCACCCATTGACATGGAAAGTCTGCTGGGGAAAATTTTATGCATTTGCTTAGTGTATTTAAAATCTTAGTTCAGTCAGGAGCTTTAATCCTGCAGGATTCCTATTGGCGTGGAGGTGCTCAGTCAAATGCTTTAAAAAAAGCAACCTTTTCTTTTGCTTAATACATGAAGACCTTGTGGTTGCAGCTGGCTGGTACAAGTACGTTTGAGATTAGGCCAGTATAAGGAGCTCTACTCTTCCCCCCGCTCCCATGCATTAAGAGAACACAAGTAGTTGAACATATGAACAGGAAGAATCTAGTTTGGAGGTCTAGTTTATATCAAGAGTGTGAATCATGAAGCCCTCCAGGTGTTTCTAGAGTACAGGTCCCAACATTCTGTTATAGACAAAACAAACACCTTCATGTATATACTGCTTCATACCACCTAAGGTGTGTCTAAGCGGTTTACAACTGTAAGCTACTTGCCCCCAACAATCTGGGTACTCATTTTAGCAACCTTGGAAGGATGCAAGCCTGAGTTGAGCTTCAGCCCTTTTGCTCGTCTTGAACTCACAACCTTATGGTTTTGAGTGAGTGGCATTAAGTACAAGCATTTAACCACTGCGCCACCAGGGCTCCCTGTTATCATCTGCATGCTATTTGCCTCGCAGGTCAGGCGCCATAATAATGCAAGGACACAAAAGCTGGAGGGAACATGGCCACAACTTTATTTCAAACACATAACAACGAAAATGTGTGAATATGTCTATAGGGTTGGCCCAAAGCATAAGGTCTGGATCTGGACATCAGCCACACCATGGTTGGCTAATGTATGGTTGCTTGGAAACCAAGCATCGGGATGACGTAGGTGCCAAGCCCCGCCCTATTACGCCATCATGCAACTGCGTAACTACAACTTGATTTGCAAGGCACTCTAGTCACCAGGTGCTAAAGACTGTGGCCCCTGCACTGGCCACAGGAGATCTCTCCTTCCACCTGGGTCACGAGGACTCCCGATCCAGTGCCATAGAGCCCTGGAAACCCCTCACCCCAGATCCAGGCCTATGCTGCCGCCAAACAGGCGGTGAGGCACAAACCGCCTGCCGCCAACCCTATAAAAAACATACAGAAAATAAACCCGGGCACCCAGCCCTGGGGGGGGGGCTAAGGAGCTATTGGGAGAACTAAGCCCGGACGAACATATCCAACAAAAGCTTTGGAACTCCAGCGACCCAGCTGTTTTATGGATTCCGCAGGCAAACCGATTTGCGCTGCAGACGTAGCAGCCCCAATCCTAAAAGAATGCCCCCCAAACTCCTTAGCAGGAAGACCCAGGGCGGCCAAGGCCATCCTGAGAACGGCTACCAACTGGTACCGAGTGAGAGGTGTACCATTTTGATGGCAAAAAAGGGGGCCAGAACCTATAGGATGTGCTTCCAAAAACTTGCTTAAAGTACGAACAGGACAAATGGATGAACCCTTAAACCGATGCAGCACAATGGAAGTCCCTTTGCCCAATTGGTCACATTTTGACCTTCGTAAAACCAGGCAAACAGCATCCACAGTGAACGAAACATCGCCCACTTGAAGGGATCTCCCAGAATGATCGGAAGCAGCATTTTGAACCAACTCTCCCACCCTCAGGGCTCCGAAAAAGGCAGTGACAAAGGCAGCTCGGAAGAGATGAGCCTCAGAGGGAGAGGAGCAAATACCCGGTAGGATGGAAACCAGCTGTTCCAGGAGGGCTAAAGTAATAGGCCGTCTGGTATCGTAAGAAGGGACATGTAAGCGTTTCCATCCTTCTAGGGTCCTCCGAAAGGAGGAGCAGGGGTCAACAAAACCAGAGGCCTTAGCGAAAAAGGAAATACCCGCAAGGGAAACAGAAATGGCCCGAGGGGAAGTCCCTAAAGATCTCAACCAAGTCATGAAACTGAGAACCATGGCAGAGTCAACCGGCCAATGTGTGGGGATGCTGGAGGCCTCGAAGAAGGCACGTAACTTTGAAAAGACCCTTTTGTAAGCCCTGAGGGTGCTAGGGGCCAAAGAGGATAGAATGCCATCCATTATAGAAGAGGTCCAATGTCCCAAAGGTCCTCCGGAAACAATACTGGGGAGAGGTCCGCCTCCGGGGCCAGCCAACGGAACCTGTCCTCCTGGAATCGGGAGAGAGCATCGGCAATGTTATTCTGTAAGCCCGGCACAAAACGAGCTGTGAATGAAATGTTATTAGACAAACAGAACAAAACCAGACGACGCACCAGGAACATAACCCTCTTAGAGGAGGACAGGCGATTAACCACATTGACTACCACCTGGTTATCACACCAGAATGTCACCCTCTTATTAGCAAAATCAGACTTCCAAATAAACACGGCTGCAACAATGGGAAACAATTCAAGGAAGGTCAAATCTCTGAGAATGTTACCTTGAGCCCACTCAGGCGGCCACCTTTTTGCACACCAGTGACCCTGGAAGTACAACCCAAAACCCATGCTGCCTGCTGAATCCGAGTGAACTTGGAAGCAGTCCCCGAGTTGCCAGGACCTCTGCCAGATAGAGACACCATTGTAGTTAGTAAGAAAGGTGTCCCAAACCCTGAGATCCTCTCGAATCTCATTAGTGATACGAACCCGATGATGGGGGAGTCTGACACCAGCAGTTGCCCTGGCCAACCTGAAAAAAAAGGCCCGACCGGGAGCAACCACCCGACAAGCAAAGTTGAGGTGACCTAACAATGACTGAACCTGCTTCAAGGTGACTTTTTTAGCCTCCAGGAATTCGGAGATACTTGCTCTGAGTGTCAAGAGCTTTTCCTGAGGCAAGCAAGAAATACCTAGAATGGAATCCAAACGGATGCCTAAGAAAGTAAGGGCCGTGGAGGGGCCTTCAGTTTTGTCAGCTGCTAAAGGGACACCAATTTCAGAAGCCATGGCTTGGAAGGTAGAGAGGAGATTAAAGCAGTCCTCCGAGCCCGCCTTACCCATCAACAAAAATTGTCTAGGTAATGGGTAACGAGAGGTGAGCCGGCCTGCCGTTTCACCTCCCATTCAAGGAAGGTACTAAAAGTTTTGAAAGCCGCGCAGCTGATGGAACAACCCATGGGCATAGCTTTGTCAAAGTACCAAAATTTACCTACTTTAAAACCCAGGAGGTGGAAATCATCGGGATGAACAGGGAGGAGGGGAAAAGTGGACTGGATGTCACACTTGGCCATCAAAGCTCCTTTACCACATAACCTAATAAGGTGGACGGCATGATCAAAGGAAGCATATTTTACAGAACACAACTCATGTGGGATGGCATCATTAACAGATGCACCCGGAGGGTGGGAGAGGTGATGAATGAGCCTAAATTCCCCTGGCATCTTCTTAGGGACAACACCGAGCGGGGAAACATGCAGATTGGGAAAAGGAGGGGCAGAAAACGGCCCTTCAATGCGCCCGGCTGCAATCTCTTTTTCAATTTTTTGGAGGAGAACACCTGGGAGATCCCTAGCGGGTTTCAGGTTCTTGGCAAAAGAGGGCGGGGGAGAGGCCAAAGCAGGAATCCTAAAACCCAAAGAGAACCCAGCAGCAAGAAGCTGCGCAGCATCCCTCTGCCGGTAACCTTCCAGCAAAGGAAGTAGGGCATCGACCTTAACTGGGGTACGGGCCAGGGAAAAAGAAGTAGGAGGAGGCAAGGAACTACTTGGGGCCCCCTGATCTGCCAGCATCAAGAGAAGGGGCGCCTCTGATGAAAGGGCTGCGAGGACTGTCGAGCACATGAGGACTTGGGGTGCGGGCCACGGCACAGCTCGCAACAATGCTCATACCTACAATGAGACTGTGAGCATTTTCCTGCATTAAAGCTCCAACAGACAAGTTTTTGGTCCCTCCCACTCGCCATCTTGGAAGCCCCCCTTTGCTTGGTAAGCGGGCCGATTTCCAAAAGCCAAATGTCACTATGTAACAAATCCCACCTTTCCCTAGAGCTTTGAGAGGCTAGCTGCCTGAACGCAGTATCGTAGGCGATAGCAGCAGCCTCCCCAGCAACTGCTTTAGCCTTAAGAACATGTAACATATGACAATCCAGGTGCCAGGCCCGCTCGGGGAAGGCCATAGACACCACAGCCTTAAAAACAAGATAACCTTCCAACCAATTAGCAAAAGTCAGCTCCGCTGGGGAAGCCTTTGAGCGCTTTTTTGTCCTGTGAGGAGAAGTGACAGGCAAAGCCTCGTGGCCCTTTGGCTGAAGAAGGGAGAAGACATCAACGTAGCACCCCCGCAGAATCCACTTCCGAATCTTCTTAGAAAGGTGCGATCCCAGGGGGCGCTCGCCAGGAGCAGAAACGGGAATGTTGCCTGCTTGCGCGTCGACCCACATGCCCTGCAGACCAGGCTTCCAAGCACGACGACGGATGGCCCAGGAGGGCAAGCCCGGGGCCATGGCATGTTCCACCCAGTAACTGTCACGGCCCACTGGAGCAACAGCAGACGTACCAGCTTGACTAGCTTGCGCAACTTGGGAGCTGGAACCAGACCGCCAAGCCTTCCTTTTCTTCTTCTTCTTCCTGCGCCTCCTTTTTTTGCTAGTAGACCCCGAAGAAGAACCCGCAACAGGCAAGTCATCATCTGAACTGGTAGAAGAGGAAGAAGAAGACGAACTGGAAGATGAACTAGAACTGGATTCCACGAGACTCGCACTGGTTGTAGCGGATGCAGGAACTGAAGAAGAGGCTGCTTCTGAGTTTCCCGCTGCAACTCTGACAACTGGAACCGAAGCCTGACCGCTGCCTACTAACGTGGAATTGACTTCCCCAACAGAGGGGGGAGTGCGGTTAGCAACCATTGCCCGAGCAATGATGTCGGATAAGGACCGGGTCAATTTTGCCGCAACCTCCTGACTGATGATGGTTGATGTCTGCGAAGGAACTGGCACCGCTGATGTGACTGGAACCGAAGAAGACCTGGCCCGGTGGGAGCGAGCAACTGGAGCCGAGGCAGGAACGTGCCTCGCTCGCACACCCGACTCCTTGCAAGAAGATGTGGAAACCGACGTGCCAACCATTGGAGCCGCACGCTTCCCGCCTGACGACCTCGTGGATTTTGAGGCCATCTCTCCCAACCACTTGGCCTGAAGGGGCCAGGCTAAGCAGGGATGGCCGCAAACAACGTAGCACAAAAAGGTGAAGAGGGCAAGGGTGGGCTCAGCAGGGCCAAAGCCGCGATCACCACCCAACAAAGAGCAAAGGGCCAGGGTGGGCTCAGCAGGGCCAAAGCCACGATCACCACCCAACAAAGAGCAAAATGTGATGGATACAGTAAAACAGGAGTCACCGACGACAGTCCAAAAACGAAGCTGTGATACCCCAACTTAACAAGCAGGCTCCCAAAGAAAATGGAGCCAAAGAAATTGGAATATTTTGTAAGATTGCCCACAAATTATGCCTCCAGGCTAAAGGCAAAAAATATCAAAAAAAATTTTTAGTGGAATCCCATACAGATCCCAACCAGGGAAAACACTGCTTAGCGAAGAAAAGAGCAAAAAACTCACAGCCAGGAGAGGACTTGTCCCGAAGGTCGGAGACCTGGGGTGGCCAAGGCCTGCAGGACAACTAGCCTTGCAAGCCCAAAAAACCCCCAGGGGAAAATAGGAGGGGGGGAGAAGGAGGAATGCCGCAACCTGGCACACGCGATGCCGGTTCAAGAGGCACCCCCAACTGCTTCCAGGCCTGAGGCTAGGCCCCACCTGCTACCTCCTGGCCTCGCCAAAAGCCGCGGAATGGGCAATGCCCAAGGAGCCCTCCTGCTCTGCTCCGGACCGAGCAGAGCAGAAAATCGCAATGGCGCCGACAAGCGCCCGACAAGGCCTTAAATAGACCACCTAGCCAATGGGAGCCGAGGAGAGCCGAGGCCACGCCCCGCTCGGCCGTCCAACCAATCCTGGAAGGAGGCAGGGCCCCCACCAGCCAATCAGGCGGCCCACCTCCTCCCAGCTGAATTCTGGGACTTGAAGTCCCATTCTCATTTTGGCGGGCGGGCTTCCCGCCCGAACTTCCCAGCGGCCAATGAGGAGGGTTCCCGCCCTCACTCTGGCCGCCGGGAAGGTAACCAGCAAGGGAGAGCGGAGCAAGGCGCTTCCCGCGCGCAGCAACAGTGCCGGCCCGCTTAGTTGGACGACGCCATATTTTTGCATATATATATATATGTGTGTGTGTGTGTGTGTGTGTGTGTGTGACTTATCTATGATGTTGGAGGAAAAAAGTAAAATGTCTCTATATGAGAAAGTACAGGCTTACTGTCTGGTTCTGGGCATCCAACCACTTAATGTGAAACACAAAACAGTCACTTACTGGAACATTTTGATAGAGAAAATAGTAAACAAATGACATAGCTAGCGAGTATACAAAAATACCAAATGATATAATTCATTGGTCTGATAGTCCTTAATCATGCTGAGTCATATATAAGGCAATCATCTGGTGGCAAGTAGCTGGAATAACAGAGACCAGTAACACTTTCAGGTTACATAGTGGTGCCGTACAAATGGCCAGCCACACTCTTATATGATTCTTTACTTACAGGCCAGATTCACAAGGTCAGTAAAACTCATTTATCAATGACATATAACAGAAGGCCAATCAACAGTCACTCCTGATCAGTGGAGATAAGACCAAGGGGGAGGACATAGAGGAATTATAAAATCTACCTAACCGCAGAAACATAAAAGTAGGCTGTTTAGGATAGCCTCGAACAAGGTCACAGATAGCTGTCTCTGACAGCCTTTTCACTTAAACACCCTTCAGATGATGGTTTAAAAATATTAAACAGGTAATATTTATCTTGTTAGATATAGAAATACATAATGTAAATGGCAGGCTACTGCAGTACCTATGGTAAAGTTTTTTTCCTCCACAGATGCTTGTTAGAGGTAAAATAGAATTCCTCAACTTATTATGTTATACTTTTGTGTATGATGTTTAATTCCACACAAATATATGCCTACATGGCTGCCTCAAGAGTGATGTTTCCTAAAATTAATATAGGATGTTTGATGTGTTACTTGAATAGTCAATGTATAAATGATGTGCCCAGACAATGAGATGGCTATTTTCCTCCCCAAGAGGAATACATGTATTTCTGTACTATATTTATAAATGCCTTACAAGATTACTAAGTTACCTTATCTTTTTCTCATGTTAATTATCCTGAAATGCCAATACTTAAAATTGGAGTTCAACACTGATCATGAACTGGGAACTTAGGAAACCAGAAGGTTTCAAGAGAGACTTCCAAACAGATACAAATTAAGTGACAAATGGCAAAGATCCATCAACCTGTAAGTCTAAAGAGAGACAAGTGGGGAACCATATCTGTCTTTCACCATTGCCTATGTGGGCCAACAACATATAATTTTCTCAGAATCATGGATTTGGCTTAATCTCAGATCACTGGAAATTTATCCCTACCGGCCTATCCATTAACTAAGACTGATCCATTGATTTCTATATACTTTGAGTAGCTTAAAAGATTTTGTGCATATGTGCATAATACTTACATGGGAGGTTGCTAGTCACAAGAAGAACCATGGAGTATAGACCGAATGGCACCAGTTATTGACAGGAGTGCTTGCCCAATTAGTTTGCAACCACTGAAAACCAGGGCACTTAATGAAATATGTATGTGCAATGAATCAGTATATCTCCCAGATACCTAATCTGCATATATGTATCTAGCCATATTAAAAATTAAAAACAAAGAAAAATACATCTAAAGTGCTCAAAGTTCTTGAGATATTCCAAGAGATTAAAATATGCAATGCAACTCATAAAGCTCATAGTTGTAAACCAGAAGCAAAATGATATAATAGCTATATATTCCTACATTTTTTCCATATGAAGAAAGTGTTTGCTAGCTATATTGATGGACTATTCATATTTTTTCAGAGACAGATTTCAAATTTGCTAACACCACAGCTGTGAGTGATCATAACAGAATACTGCTTTTAGGTTCTGTTTTCCTGTATTTAATCTGTGGACCTGGGATTTCTTTCAAAGAATCGCTTCTTTCAAAGATGCTACATTGTGGAGCATATTGGAGCTTTATCTTGACTGTGGAATGTGAATAGTTTCAGTTAGGTTTTGAATGCCATCATTTTCGTTGAAGAGTGAGAATCACAGAGTTCTAGTTGCAACTGTATACCAATGGAATAGACAACAAAAAATATTTTTCCACCTCTGTGCTTGTTGAGCAGACTCCCCATCAATACGCATTTTAAGGAGACTATAGGACTATGCAGCTGTTCCATTCAGTGCTGTATGAATGACTTGGGAGAGGCAGGATTATGCCTGGTTTTCCCATACTTCTTTCTGGGTACATTCAGCACAACTTTTGAAACAGTTTATGTACATACAAATGGTATGCTAGGTTTTGCCTTTCTCAAGGCAAATGGAGATTCAGAGTACATCTGCTTGAAGTTAGTGTGTGAGTGTGTGTGCGCGTGCATCAATGCATGTGCTTTTTCAGAAGTTATGCCAAAATTTATTAGGATAACTGGTTTCAAGCTCAGTTCCATTCCTGATTGCATACATTTGACCAACAGTAAACAAGGTCTCCCCACAGTCCCTATATATGAGTTTGCCCTTGGGATATAATATTTTGCTAAACTGAGAAACAATGAGCAACTTCAACAATTTCCTTGCTGCTTGAGAAAATTTTTAAAAACTGCACAGCACTGAAAAACTATTCACAGTCTATCACTTATTCTGCACAAATTTCCACGCGATCTTTTTCTGTGTGGAAAATTCTGTTTTCTGTCCAAACAAACCCTACAGGCATATTTTGCACACAACAAGTCCCAAACTGTGATGATCCTTATTAGTCCGGAATTCTTCAGGATTTCCTAACACTTAAGAAACACATTTTAACCACTTTCTGAATATTTTAACATATTCTTGTCCTCCCCGGCCTTTCCCACAGCGCAAAAAAGGAGCTCCAAATGGAGCTCCTTTTTAGCGTCGGGTCTTTGCAGCAGCTTTTAGACAAGCTGCAGCAAAGACTCAGGGAGGAAGGGGCCACAGCGGCATCCCCTTCCTCCCTTCAGCCCCGCTGAGGGAAGCAGGGTGCAGCAGGCACCCAGGGCGCCTGCTGCACCCCGCTTAGAGGCTGCAGGGAACTGGCAGTTTGCTGGTTCCCCGCAGCCTCTGGAAGTGGTGCAATGGGGCCGCTGAGGCTGCCAGTATGGCAGCCTCGGCCCCATCCCGCCGCTTCTGGAGACGGGTTGGAACCGCCCCAAAGGGGGCGGTCTAAATCACCCCATTGTTAAGAATTAGACTGTTTTTATCAGTTCACCATGTCATTACTATCCAGTGTCCAAATGAACTTTTTCAAGGAGAATACTAATTCTGCAGTCTTACTTAATAGCAGAAAATGTTAGTTTTTAATTCAAATTACAGAACCTAATCTCTATATTTTTCATGGTCTGATGGATGTAGGCCAAATCTGTGCACATGTAGTCAGAGATTCTACTATGAGCCATGACACTTCCTCCTCACTAAATGTGCATGGAACTGCCCTCTTAAATATCCATACACTGAAAAACAGTGTTTATGAAAGGTATTTGCTTCCACCAAATCCTGTACTTAATTTCAATTTTGAAATCCAAAGTGGTGCTTTTACATGTAAATTTTAAATGAAAAATTCATCAGAGCTACACAACTGCGCTCTTCCTGAAATGTATGAGTGTCAGTCTATAGAGTTTATTATACTCTATCATGGAGGTGTGTAGACAACATTATTAGGAGTAGAAAAGCTAATTTGATTTTATACATGATAACATGAGCCAGAATATTTTTAGGCCTTTGAAGTGTTTTCCTTTCTATTTCCATTAATTATCAAGTAGCTGACTGATTGCTCAAGACTGATAACTGGGGAGAGGATTTGGCAGGTGTTATCATTTGGTTAACATAAGTGGTTCTAGAAGAGATTGTGACCCTTCATCCACTGCCTTTTTATACTGTTGCTCTCTGTAAAATACATGTGTTCTGTAGTAATGGTGTTCAGAAACTAGAGTCATAAACCAAAAATAGGAAGCTCTCTTATGTCCAGTTTTAAAGGTCTCTACTCTTCTGTGCCTGATCTTTGCATATTAAAAAGGCTGTTGCATTAAACTTTCAAATGACACAAAAATGTGAAAACATTCAGAAACACCATCTAATTGAAATGGTCCAACTTGCTACAATACTATCAAAAGGGATGCTCTTGAAATAGGGATGCTCTTGAAAAGTAAGCCCTAGGATAAACATGAAGACAGGGCTAATGATGAAATAGTTTTTCAAAGGAGCAGCTCCTGATCAGTATGCCCATAATCTCCAATAAAATACCAGATGCTTGGTTTACCTCATGTCTGTCTTTCAACAAGAGGGAGAACCTTTTGTACCAAAGACAGAGGTGTTTTAGATATAATAAGGGAAGGTTCTGTGCCAACTTAGATTAGATTATTTCAACTTGGGTAACTCATATGTCTCATCTATGTTGATCCCACTCTTCTCCCCACTAGCCCTAGAACACATCATATGCCACTTGCCCAAGGGCCACTACAAACTCTCAGTCACATTAACTGTGTGGTATTAAGTCAGGATAACTGTGATCTGGAGAGAGGGGATAATGCAGAAGGAATAACGTAGGAATGACACCCAAGGTGCAAAAAGGAATGTGACTAGTTATTTGCAGTGGTGCACAATGCAACTGCTGAAGATGGAGAGAAAATTGAAAGAGGATGTACAAAATGTGAATCTATGTCCAGAGATTTTGCAAAACTGAGAAAATCAAAGCGTTCTTTAATGACAGGAGGAAAGATCTATCCCTTCCAAATAACAAGAAAACCTGTTGGAACTTTTCTTCCTGGTGACTCAGTGGCTAAGAAATGACAGATGAGAGAGGGTAAGTGGAGAAGGGCCACAAAAGGGATTCTAGGTAAGTCCAGTGGAGGGCAACCTTACTATGGGTGAGGGAAACTGAAGACCCACCCACACAAACCCTAGGAAAGCCCTACAAATTGTTTCATCTGAAATCTAACTGGAACCAAAGGGACTCCCTTTTGAAGAATAATAAAGGTCAGTGCCCTTCTGACCGCTATGCTGCCTTGAATAGTATCTCATTCTCATTGAAGATTATGGGGAGAATAGAAGGATTTTACACAATCCTATCACTACATAATTTCAACATTGCCATCATCTGAACATATAACACAGGGCAACAGACTAATAAAAGCAAATTGTTTGTGTACATAGCCACAAATCATCCATAGCAATATAATGTTTTCAAAGTCATCTGCTTTTTTAACTTCTTTTCCTGTTTTCTAGATGGCCTTCAATTTAATTGGGTTTTGAAATACTAATTTTAATTGTAGGACTTTTTGTGTTTTTGTTTGTATCTGTTTTTTAGTTTTATTGTGAGTTTCTTAGTTTTGGAAGGAAGGCACAACATATAAACAGTTTATAAAACAAAGCAACGTAATCCACTTACTAATGGTCAAAACAATCAGTGTCCCAAGAAGAGCAAACAAAGACATTGGTTATGGATCCCTTTTCCCCTAGGCAAGGAGAATGGGCTGTGAAAGATCCTGGCTTGGAAAAAGTATCTGTCTCTTCAGTAGTTGCAATGGAGCAAGATAATACACAAGAATGATGTCTTCTATTCCAGCGGTTCTATTACACATCCTCTGCCATCTAGGGTAAAGCAAAATTGCATTCCTGCTTGTAGAAAAGTGAGGGAGCAGAGCAAGCTGCAACTCAAAAAAAATTAAATGTGTTTCTCTAAGGCTGTTCAAGAGACAAGCACAGTGCTGACAAACAAAGTGAAAAAGAAGGATAATGCACAATGTTGTTTGCAGAGTATATTACCAAAACATTTATCAAATTCATTGTTTGGAATGCCTTATCATGTACTGACTACTCAGGTATGAAATTCAAACAATAGCAAATTTAGTTAGCAATGCATGCTGTTATAAACATACTTGAACATTTTGACAGAGCTACTGATGAATAGGATGAATAGGATGCAGGGGTGGAAGGACCTATGTTATTGCTTTTCTTATATTTTCATTCAGTTTTACTTGCATTTCATTCTCCCTCCTGAGTTTCATTTAGGTCAGATTTACACGTCATTTGTAGGATATGAATACCTAAGCATTGATTTTAAAAAAAGAGAATAATAGATTCTGTGCAAGTTACAATGAGTGGACAGTATAGGCGGGCAATTCTCACCAGCAGGATGTGGATTCTGTCTCCAGTACATGATGTAGATTCATCAAATTGTGCCTGAATGAGTCAAACAAAAAAGTGACAATTGTATTCATTTTATCTAAACCACTAAAAAGGGCCTTTGTGGTTGAAATGCACACAACAAATGGAAATGAGTTTCCAGTTTTAATGTTTTTGTGTATTTTATATTTTAATACTCGTGAAAAAGTTCTCTTTGGGCTGAGCAGATGGGCCAGGAAAGCATGGGCTGAGCCTGTGCTTTGCTAGCCTGGAACCCAATCCAAATCTGCACCACAGACCTGCTACTGCTGAGCACCCCTTACCTTATTCCATTGCATCTACTGAGAAGCTCCTCTTACTGCTTCTGACATCAAAATGGGTCCTCCAGCTGTTTCAACATCAGAGGTGGCAATGGGGAGCTTCTCACTAGCTACAACGGAAGAGTAAGCAGCGTACAAGCCATCTGGTCTGCATGGAGTTTGACAAAGAGTTTGAGCAACTCCATGGAATATACTGGGTCATTTAGACCTCTGTTAAGGCCTTTTACCCTGGCATAAGACTGGATTCACAGGTTCTATGTGTGTCGTGTCAGGCTGTGGATCAGTCCTGGCCCCTGTGTTTTAGTCTGCATTGTCCAAACAGGATGATGTGAGGCCATGGGAACACAGGTTTTTTGGCCCATGCAGACTCTCCCTTTGATCTGCTTTCTCTTGCAAATTTTAATAGTGGGGGATGCACAGGGAAGCCTAAAGCTACAAATAAATTTTAATTTCATTTTGTCAACTGGCAGCTGCAATTTTATCCCCACTCTCCATAATAATCCAATACACAACACACCCCATAGAAAGAAGATGGATCATGGCAGGAATGAGGAAAAGCCCTTACCCACTGCCATTTCAGAGTAAACCCTCAGTTTAAAATTTCCCAATCTCCAAATCTATATCTGAAATCTACACCATCCTTTTGTGATCTTCCTTTACAATCCTGATTGCTGTCCCCTTAGTCTTAGGAATTCATGGTGCAGGTAACCAATATAAAATATTAAATCTTATAAAACTCACAAACAAAACTTTTAAAATCCACAAATAAAACCTGCAGCAACAGAGAAACAAAAAGTTTCAACTCATGTTAGTAAGAGAAGGATAGCATGCATGGGTATGTGATAAAGGAACAAGAGTTAAAAGGCAGAGAGACAAAATAAGCTTTGTGGCAAGAACTGTCCCAGGCTGTGTAAAATGTCTCAGGTGCATGCAATGGGTTAAAGAGGAAAAGCTAACTCAGAGGAAGCTGATGCAACATGAGCATGGAGATGAGCCATAGCAGTTCTAAACTGCACTGTCACTGTGGCTACATGACAGGAAGCTGATGAAATACAGGAGGTTGGATCAGAATCCTAGCTGTGTTTGTATATATAAGGATGAATGCTCCAGTACACAATGTGGTGGTGTGAATGTTGATTGATAGTGGAGCGTTATGCTGGTTTGTGTAAATATTGCTGTATTGTGATTGTAAATATTTGCTGCAACTAAGATAAAAGCCTATTTGGAAGAACTTCAGCAGTTGTGAACTACTTCCAGATTCGGCAGTGGGGTTTGTCTTCCTGGCTGTCAGTCTTCTGCATGTGGACTCAGTTTTTCCCGAGCACTAACAAGAACTTCATCCAAGTCTGAAAGGTAACTTAGGGGCTTTACAGACCATCCAAAAAGGGCAGTCTGTTGCTGCCCATTTGAGCTGCGGATTGGCGGCAGGGCAGATGCCCCAGAGGGCCCAATCCACCACTTATCCAGGACACGGAAAAAGGACAAAACGCGGCCTGGAAAGGCCTGTCCTTGGGGCTTCAAGGACAGCCCGACCGGCAGAGGAAAGAGATAAAGGAACCGCCTGGCCCCTTTTTCCCTCACCTTGTTCCCGCGGCAATCTGGTTGCTGTGGGAACAAGGCGCTTCCTGGAAAGAAGCTCCATTTCAGAGCTCCTTTTGGCACAACTGAAAAGGTGCCTAGTCGCCCTCCAGAGGTGCCATGACGTCAGATGCGCACTGGTCTATCTGGACGCGGTGCGTGCCAAGACTCATCATGGTGCGCACGTATGAAAGGCACCATTTTAAAATGTTGCCACCCATATTTGTTAGGGCTGGGGAGCGTGTGGTTGCTGCACACTCCCCAACCCTATTCATGGTTCAGGGATGGCCCAAAGGGGCCATCTGTACTGCGCCTCAGGGACTGAAAAAAGAAATGAAAGTGGACCATTAGTGAAATAATCCTTAACAATGTTGGTCCAACGAAAGAGGGGAAAGACCACATAGACAAGAAGGAAGCACCAGGTAACCCTGTCTCTCCACTTCTCCAATACTTCTGTTTGTAGACTTATTTTTTTCTCTCAATTTCCAACATTTAGCACACCATTGTTGGATCCTGATGAAGGAATAGGCAAAGTGTATTCTAGAATGAGGAGTCATTTCTCTATCTTGATAATGTGGGACACTCTGAGCTGAATATCATTTTGATTAGCAGTGTATCTGTAAATTGATATAATATTTTATATGATTATATTAGAATTGATTGAAGTAGTTTTTGAAGATATAGGACATATTCTAAGCTTTTAGGGTTTGTGTGTGTGTGTGTTTTTGTGGGGTTTTTTTTAATGTTTGCTCTGATTCCTGTGCATATTGTACTTAAATCTACCCCTTTGCCACCTTGCAGGGTGCTCATGCACAGAAGATGCTACTGAATTGTTGCTCATTGTCTGCAGTTTCCTGGATGCCTCTCAGTAGGGAGGTTTCATCTCTTACTTTTAGAAGGCTCTTTTGTTAAATTGAAGCCTTGATTGTATCTAGTCTGGAAGTTCTATAAAAAGAGAAGGAAAGGAAAGACAATAAAATTAATAGTTTCCTAATGAGGCTTCAAAATGACAGAAAGCCCACAAGAGTATTTTAGAGACTTTGTTCAGTAATAATGCATGTACCTAAGTCTAATTGCACCCAATTAAAGTGAATGAAAATGGATCATTGGTCTTATTTCAGTGCATTAGCCTAAATATTCAGTGTTAAGTGGTCAAGAAACAACTGCCAAAATGTGGAAAACTATTCTAACTCATAATTTCCAATGATGGGTGGGGGGTTATAGTAATATCTGATTAGTAATGAAATTCAAGGAGGCATCTGTTTTAGCAGGTGCTCTATATTACAATAATCTTCTTTCTTCGAGCTCTTTGCTTAGATTTTCAATTCTGTTTATTACACAGCATTCTTCAGCTATGTTAAAGAGACTGCACATCTCCATACTGAACCCAATATTAAAACAGATATTAGAAAAGCTACTTTGCAGAACTGCTAGTGTCACAATTACACCAGTGGCCAATGTAGACAGATGTAGTCCAAAAAAACAACAACTATGTTTTGGACACTCTGAAGTGTATTCGTACTTAGATCAGGTATTTATTCAAATAAGCCCATAAGGGAAGCTATGTTCCATCACTGATATAGCTTAGCTTCCTTTATTACTGCTGCAGTGATACGACCCCCTGACCTAAGCAAAGAGAACGTTTGTTATGGCACCCTTACAGCACTACCAGAATCAGTGAAGCTGAGATGGAAAATAATTCAGTCGAGGTGGGAAATGGAAAAAAAAATCTGTTCAGCCACTGAAAAGCTGGGTAGGTATAACCAGATACATCTTTTTATTCACCTCATGTGGGGTTTTGTCAGGTAAATATGATTTACCAAATTTTGGATGTGCAATTAGTAACAATAGTCTATGTCAGGTCTATAGTGTCCAAAACTTTGAAACATTACTATTTTATACTATAACACTCAGAATCCTAGCAGTTGGCTGTGGCATTCAGGAGCTTGGAAATGAAAAAAATTAACTTCCAAATTTTGATAATGCCACAGTGCAAATAGTTAGCAGTGATTTGTCAGAAATGCTTATACTGAACAGTAAAATGGAATATGTACTTGATATGATTTCATCTGAGCTTCATTGTTTTATCTGAACTTTATTACATACCCTGTTGTTGTTCCAACAAGATTTCTATGATTATAGCCTTATTTCAGTGTCCAAATATAAAATAAATCAATGCACAAGGAAGACAGCATGTTAACTCTTCAACCCTTCATTGTTGCTCAAATTGTATGAAACATGATGGTTCAGAATAGGGTCTTCCCTCTTCAGAATGTCTTGTACTACCTGAAAATCTAAGTTCTGGTTCATGAGGACACCCATCCATTTTCCATAAAATCAAAAATGAGTATGCAAAAATGACTATGAAGTTCCCTTCATCATGTGTTGATTGAAAACTTTTTGCTTACTTAATTAGAACTTAGGTCACCCCATATTTATGATTTCTTCCAACTGATTGTATTTTTGGTAAATTTTACAGATGTTTGTACAACCCCCCCCCCCAAAAAAAAAAACCTCAAACAGCTTAATTTATATACCACTTCATACTGCCTAAGCAGTGTCTAAGCAGTTTACAACTGTAAGCTACTTGCCCCCAACAATATGGGTGCTTATTTTAGCAACCTCAGAAGGATGCAAGCCTGAGTCGAGCTTGAGCCCTTTCGCTGGTATTGAACTCTCCACCCTATGGTTTTGAGTGTGTGGCTGCAGTACAGGCATTTAACAACTACATCACCAGGCCACCCATTTCAGCTGTGAGTCTTAAAGGTTAACACGGGAAGATCTTGGTAATGACTTTCCTAAGCTTCTGCCACACTAAGAATTAATACTGTTTGACATTGCTTTAACTGTCATGGCTCCATTCCATGTAATTAATTCATTTGAGATGTGGTGCTCAAGAAGAGTGCTGAGGATACAATGGACAACTAAACATACAGACAAATTGGTCCTAAAACAGATCAAGTCAGAACTTTCGTTGTATGACTAAATTGAGGCTGTCATACTTCAGCCACATCATAAGAAGGCATGACTCATTAAAAAGGGTAATGATGCTGGAAAAAGTGGAGGGAAGTAGAAAGAGAGGAAGACCATATGCCAGATGGATAGACTCAGTGAGACTATGGGCCGGAACTTGCATTACCTGAGCAGGGAGGTACAGGATAGTGAGCCTTGGAGGCATCTCGGTTACAGATGTGTGTGTGTGATAATGTGTGTGTGATAATTATGTAATGGTATGTAATAAATATAATAAATAACTAAATTTATTTATTTATTATTTGTTGGATCTAAATCCCTCCATTCTCCAAAAATGGGATTTAGTTATGCAAATTAACATTACACACAGTTCCTACTATAAATAGCAGTATGAGGTATGGTCCAAAAGACACAAGTAATTTGTGGAAGTAAAAAAAAGATGGCCCACAGTCTCATCTGATGCTACATTCATTCTCCTGGTATGAACTGGCCCAGAGTCTGAGATCCTCTGGAGAAGCGCTTCTCCGTGTCCTAACATCATCACAAACACGGTTGGTGGGAACACGAGAGAGAGCCTTCTCGGTGGCTGCCCCTAGACTCTGGAACTCCCTGCCCAGGGAGATCAGAATGGCTCCCTCCTTGATGGCCTTTTGTCAGCAGATTAAGACCTACCTGTCCACACAGGCATTTACAGAATTGTTATGAGGACAGGCTGGGATGTTGAACCATTTTTAAAAATGTTTTAATTGTACTGTTTTTAATACTATGAAGCAGCTCTGAGTCCTACTCCTGGGAAAAGAGCGGGATACAAATAAATATAATAAATAAATAAATAAATAAATTCAAACAGAAGCCAGACACATTTTGACTTCATCAGTTGCCAAATGGAAATCTTATGTTTCATAATTATATCAGATGGGTAGCGTAATGTCAGTTAAGAATAGTCTTGCTGGGTCACATGCAAATCTACTCAGAAGTAAATCTCAGTAAATAGTGGCCAAAGTCTGACTGGTAAACTTAACTAGAGTACAACTATTGAATCAGTGACTCATCAGAAAAGACAATAATTATTGGTGAAGTGGAAGGCAGTAGGAAAAGAGGGAGACAGCACTTCAAGTGTATTGATTCAATCAAGGAAGACATGGCCCTGAGTTTGCAAGCCCTGAGCAGGGCAGTTCATGAACAGAGATTTGAGAAGTCTCTCATTCATGAGCTCATCATAGGTTGAAGTCAACCTAATGTTAAATAACAATTAAATCAACACTATTGATTTAATAGTTCTTCTGAAGATGGGACCAGCTATTGGATTTAGGACAATAAAAAAAGAAATAGGACTTATTCTCATGTAAATATGTATGGGCCTGCAGCCTCACAGAAGTAGCTGCAAAGATAGATTGCCCTTGCCAATAGTAATTTTTTGCTTTTAGTGTACATGAGAAAGTCAGTTGAAGAGGGAAAGGGGTAAAAACATGAATTTTCTGTAATAGAATCACTTCTTATATCTGCCCTTCCAAGAAGCAATTATGAAATAAACAAATGCTACTAATATCTTTAGATATGCTTGTAACATATTATTAGATCCAAAATGTGATAGAATCATTTTTTCTTTTCAATAAATAATATTGGAAGGAACAGTTATAGGACTGTTACTCAGCCCAATTTGCTAATAATTTATTACTCACGCATTTCTTTCATTTAAATTGGATGCTATTGCTTCTTTCATCTAATGGAATAGCAAAGCTTTTAAATATGATTTCTCTTTTTTGTCTTGTTTTTTATGCTGTGTCTAAATAACTTCTTTATCTTGTGAGTAATACTTCCGTGCCTCTGAAAAATTTAGTCTCCCCTCCATTATGTCCTTAAACGGTGTGTCAAAGAAGTGTTGAAGCTTCCATGGTTGCTAGGGGTGCAACTGCAATTCAAACATGCATTGGCTATAAGAAGTTAGTATTAGGCACAAGGCTCTTCTGCCATCAAAAATATCCCTCTGTTTTCAGAATCCTCTTTTGCTTGGTGATTTTAGAGGACCAGGAATAGAATAATCTGACACCACCATTACTCTGGTGGCTGGAATTCATAATGGAAAAATATTCAAAAATTGTAGAAAAATGTTTCTTGAATGTTAACACTTGATGAGATGAATCCCACATTCAAGATAATACCAAATTTTTTTCTGCATAAATTTTTTACATGGGTTGCTTTGTTTTCAGCAAATGCACAGAAAATGCTGTTTTTTGCAGATACACATTATGTGTGAATTTTGCATAGACTCAGGTCCCAAACACTGCAGAAGTAATCCAATTTGAGATTGCTTTAACTGCCCTGGCATAGTGCTAGGGAATCCTGGGAATTGTAGTTTATTGTGGCACCAGACCTATCTGACAAAGAAGGCTCAATGTCACAAAAAACTACAGTTCCCAGCTGTTAAAGTGGTGTCAAACTGGATCATTTCCTGTAGTACATTTTGGACCTATACCCCCAGCTCTGAATAGTCTTCAGAAGCTGTGCAGTATTCTATGCCTTTCTTACAGCAGGAAGAAAATTGCTAAAGTTACTTGCATTACAGGTCAGTGAACATTCTGTTGCCATCTTCTCCAACTGTTCATATGACTTTTCAGGAGAGAATTTAACAGAATAAGAGTTAATGCAGGTGGCTGTGTGTGTGAGTGTGCATGTGGCCATGGAAAATGGGCTACAGTACAGGTCAATCTTGGAAGAATGTCAGATGCTCTGGGATGTAAACAAAAGAAGAAACACCTCCACAAATGTACACTATACATTAGACATCAGAGGACACTAGAGAGGAACACCAACACTAGGTGCAGTCTCTAGACTTGGTATCACTAGATGAGAAGATAAGGAAGAAGTCTTAAGACAAAGAGCTTTCTTGATCAGTCAACAGACAAGATGGGTGGGTGCAGGGAGAAGATTTTTAAAGCCCAAATAAGTTACTAACAGGCTGCTTTTCAACATGTCTCTAGCATGGAAGACCATTATCTATGGTAGTCCTCCTGATACACTAATAGACTGACATGCTGCCCTAAAATGCTGATTTATGTTGGTGCAGGTAAGGTTAAAATAGATATATACTGGTACTTATGTGGTAACAATGTTGTTAAGATTTAACAAGGAGATTAACCCTTGAATGCCTCTGGTTTGCAGAAGCCTGTTAAAGCTGTGTAAATTCCTCAGATGGGAAGTTTATCTGAATGGGTGATAGATTGTAAATTAGGCTGTATGTTAAAAGATTATGAATATGGTACAAGGGAGAGAATATTATACAAGTGAAAGCCTTTATGGACTGTTTGTATAATGCCTTAACATTTAAAAAAACCCTGAAAAATAGGTATTCACAGTGGAAAAATGGAAGGAGACAAAGTTCCATGTGCTGTGTGATGGTTTTAACATGTTTATTTCTTTAAAAGAAATAAAAGTTTTGAGGCCATCAAACAGAACATACATCTTTGTCTCCTTTCATTTGTACACTGTATAGTGCCTTAGCAGATACAGGGGGAGAACTTGGTAATGGTGATGATAGATAAGAAGCTATGCTAAACGGTTTAAAAGTATGATGTTCTTATGTGTCCTAATTATTACCAAAGAGCTGATAGAATTGTGAAAGAATTTTTTCTTTAAAAAAATACCCTTTGATGTCCTTTTCTTTCAAATCATGCCACTCATAACAAGGCAATTGATTAAGTGGTTGTTTTCACAGGTGTTAGCCATGGGCCTGACACCACTTCAGTGTCTGCTATCTTTAGATTTCCCCTTATGCAGTTCCAGGTGCACGTTATGTCTTTATCTGGATCAGTGGTGTGAACTTCTAAGTGTTAAGATTTCTCCCTGGGCTTTCTCCAAAACATGTTATCTTTTATAAACATTAGCAAATATACAAAAAGGAAAAGAGCCTCCATTTTGCAAGCATAAAAGAGAACAGTGACAGGCCACTACAACTCCTCCAGATACAACATGTTTTCCAGGAACTACCCATATCTCACCCATATTTAAATATTTGAAGATGTAGTACTATATGAATTTTCCTTAAACTAAACTCCATTGAAAACAATAGGACTTATTTTCAAGTAAACATATATAGGATAAAACTGCAACACTTGGAAAGAATTCCAGAATGTAGCTGACACAGTAGTTTGTAGATACAGCAATGTAAAATGTATAGATGAATGCTGCAATCCAGCATACTTCAGCAATTGATCTGTAGATTGTGACCACATTTTATAAAATTGTTTAGTATATATAGATTTTGTTATAAGAGGGGACCATCAGTTACATCTGAAGTTATTTATGGGTTGCATCCCAAGTTAAATATTTTAGGATTTTCTTAATAGGCCGATATGTATCATATTATATCAGTTTATGGTGACTCCATGAATTGCATAGGTTTTTTTAAAGTAAATAATAGTGCCTAAACACCTAGTATTCATTGGCACTCTCCCATCCAACTACTAACCAGGGCTGACTCTGCTTACCTTTCCAAGATCAGATAGGCTCTAGTACCTTTAGGGAACTTAGGGAGTACACCGTGCTTATAGCAAATGTGTGTATGTTTGTGAGTAATATCACAGTGTTTGATTTACTATTATGGGACATTATTTTAAAACCAATAAATCAGACTTTAATATAGCTTTAGAACATGGATGCCATGCCATCTGGCTTATTAAATCCATCACAACATTCATTCTTCTATTTGTCTTTACAACATTTATCCTTCTCACTTGTAACTAGGCTTAACTCTCTTTAACATGTGTTTTTCTTCCTGAATTGCAGGTAACCCCCAAACTGCTTTTTCTTGGAAGTATGCAAAGAATACATTAAAATTCTTTCCACTGCTTCAAAATTATCAAAGGGAAAGAACCAAGCAACTTTAACCACAGTCCAGAGCAACCCATCTCATATATAACCATTTCATGCCAAACTATCTTCATTTTTAGGCAATATGAGTGTGCATGCAAGTAATAGTACTGACCAAGAAGAACCACTTTCAATTAAGGAGAAATTTTGTTCCCATAAAAATGTAATAATCAGGGCTAGGAAATGGGGGGTGAAGACTAAATCAGTTCAGGCTTCAGGTGTGTGTAGGTACACACGTGGACGTGTGCACACTTTCAAGTCTCTTGTTGATATATGGCTACTTTATGAATTTCCTAAAGTTTTTCTTAGGCAAGGAATACTCAGAGGTAGTTTTGTCACCTCTGAAATAAAGCCTACAGCATGGGATATTCGTTGGCAGTCTCCCATCCAAGTGCTGATCAGAGTTGATGCTGTTTAGCTTCCAAGATCAGATGGGATCTGTTGCCATTAGGGCATTCGGGCCAACTTTCTGAGGAATATACAATTGGACCTTGGTATCTTTGGGGGGATCTGTTCCAGATGCCCCTTCCTGCAGATATGTAAAAGCATGGCTTCTCAGGTGCTGTTGTCCCCAATGACTGCATAATGTGTGCACAGCTGTTATCACAGCTATCTGCACACATTGTCTTTGGAAACAATGGGGCTTGCCATCCACAGATGCTTAAACCCATGGATGGCAAGCCCGCAGATACCTGAGCCCCACTGTAATATTCAAGTGGCCCTGTCCCTTAAAATTAGATAGACAACAGCTGATACTGTTGAGGCTGACACCGCATACACAGACACAAACACAACTCCATTCTCACACTTTTTAAAAAGTTTTATTAAAAAGCAAGACTTTCACACAGCTACACACACAAACATGGATGGACAAACAGGAAAAGCAGGGAGAGATGGATAGAAAGTAGAAGCTCCCATTTTATTTTGCAACACTGGCACCTGCAGTTGGACTGTTGGTATTAAGAAAAGATGTATATAAGAATTAAAATTACTGAGTGTGTGTTTCTTCAAGAACTTCACTGCTATTTTTCACAGTGGCTATTCAGTTGTCAAGTCTGGTTTTGAGGATAATTTTTGTTTTCTTCTTTCTGTAAACCATATCATTGGGTTGTCATTAGGGATATTTCCTTCTTTTTAATGCTGCTGTCAGTCAGGTTCAAGAAAATGCTTTTTTCCTTTAATTATATTCCTTTGGAGAATCATTTTGTTGCTTTGTTTGTTTCCTTTTTTTATCATTATACTCCATTCTTCAACAACTTCCCAGGGTAATTGTATAAACAAAAATAGGTGAATTTCTTTGGGTTCACTTCAGACTTTGGTTGGATATATTTTACAAAAATATCAGGGATAGTTCATTTCTTCCCAGACAACTCCCAAAATGGGAAACCCCCTAGGATTCCTGATATTATCACTGCTAGAATGAAGTTTCTAATTGCCAGAATCTGGAAGCTCACGGCTACTGTTGCTGTTGACCTCTGTTCTGCCACCCTTTGCCACTTATCTAAACTTGGGGCACCTATAGCATCCATGGCAACAAAGGACAGGAGAGCTGGAAGAATCTCTTCCTTCTAGCATTTTACTGGCACATGCATTGTTGTCTGTTCTATATCTAAGCCTTAAGGAAGCATTCTGTGTTCTAGTTAAAGTAAATTAGATCATTATAAATATAAAAATTAATAAAGAGTAGAGCACATTCTAAAAGGCCCTTTTCCTTATGAGGCATCAACCAGCAAAGTCCTACCAAAACAAAAAAGTGATGACTTGCCCACAGAAAGATAGCAGGGAACTGCTATCTAACTGATCTTGGAAGGAGGTTCCAGAGCTCAGCAGCAGCAACCAAGACTGCCTTGGTTGCTGCTGTGTTCTCATGAGATGTGCCTCTTAAAATGCAGAACAGAGAATGAAGGACCTTCCCAGGAGCCCCCTCCTTACTTTACACAGATTACAACACACCTGAATAGGCTAGTCTTAACAATTTCATAATTGATTTGATTTCTCTCCTCTACAAGGAGCAGCTACTACAAATTAAACCTACTAAGACAAACTCACTGGCTGGCATCCTGGTTTTTTTTTTTTTTTTTCTTTCATTCAGTATTTTCAGCTTGTTAGTTGTAATAATGTAGGAAAAGGGGAGAAAAGCAAATAGAGCAAAACAAAACAAAAAGAATCGGTAAAGCAAGTATGCTGTTACAATCACATTTGTGTTGTATCCATGTCTTTTTGGTTTCTTTTTGGTTTCCTTCATGATTCTCCCTTGTCTTGAAGAAAGAAAATTCTTAGCTTTGCATTGTCCATAGCATATTCTCCAGTAATTTATTTTTATCGAGTATGTAACTCCAGTAAGTGAGGTAACAGTGTTACTTGAATACACAGAGGAGTATGTGTGAACTGTATTTATTCACTCCTCCCTCAAGAAGTGATTGGCACTCTCTGTGCAGATAGTGCCAATTATCTGCTCAGTGGAATGATATTCTTGCATGCAACAGCAAGAATAGGCATATAATTGAGCAGATAATTGGCATAAGGACTTCAAAAATTAAAAAAAAAATTAAAATATTCTCTTGACACCCCCCCCCCCCATGAACCCTTTGTATTAGTTCTTACATTAATAAGATGGAAGGGAAATTATTTGAAGGTTCCATGTGGAATCCAAGCCAGACAACAACCTTGAAAGAAACTAAAAAAGAATACAAAGTGTGTGAGAAATGTAATAATTTCCTTCTTTATCCCCAGACCTATCTTTTAAAAAGAAAATTACTTATGCTACACAACTTTTTTCAATAAGGACACATCAGATGCCCCACTGTACCTACAATGATCCCTTTTCAGTAAATAGCAGCCTTGGCTTTTCATAACGATGCCTTCTGTCAACTATAATGGAGAGGTAGTCTCTAATGTGCCCATTCAAGGTTACAGTTTCAGAATTCTCATTAAAATATTCCTGGTGTACCAAGATGATTCATGCTACAATGCCTTTACTAATTAAATTAATAGTTACAGTTGCTTACTAAAGAGATTAACTTTTGCATCACCTTCACTAGATTGGTTAGTTGCTAGGCAGCCCACACTAGAGGTTTTGTTCCTGTCTCTAAGGAGAAAGGCTGTAATATATATTTCATTATGAAAATGAATGCTACTCTGCTCTTGAAAGAAATATTAATCTATGCCGTTATATCTCAATTGCCTTACTTTATTTTTATCATTAGTTCTGTTTTAGCATTGCATGTTTTGTTAGCTCTGGAGTATAGCATGAAGGTATCTCCCCACACCCCCAGCCATTACATTTTCAAATTTTGTCTGACTTCTATTCTCAGCTTCATGGTGATATCTATGTTGGTTATCTAAAAACACTTTTATGCTCTTAGAGCAACTTGGATTATCTCACTCATTCACACTGTGATCTGATATGAAAAGGACAAGGCAAGCCATATGCAGCATTGCATTCACTCCATTGACCCCCCACTGACTCTGTGTCAATAATGTGAGGAGTGAGACAATGGATTAATAAACAAATAACCTTCTTGACATTAATAGTCTAAACACTATTCCGTATATGGGACACTATATGGGACCATGTATGGGACACAAAGCCAAGCACTTGTCTTTTTAATTTCAACAGGAGAAATTTAGCTCCAAACTTCCTCCCATTCGGAAGTCACAATGGCATGTATGCACACGGTAGCCATTGTAGCCTCTTAATATTTGACATTTTCAAAGGTTCAAAACACTTGGAATGTATTATCCACTTAAGATCTATTCATGAACCCTTTACGTAATGAGATATGACTGTAGAATCTGGGGAAATGAGAGAAAGTTTCAAGCCTAACCAGTACATCCTTAGCAGAGACAGGAATCCCATATGATAATTTTGGATGTGTAACTCAGTCAGTACACCATCAGAACCATATCCAGTTATGTTTTGTGTAATCGAATTTCAAGTAATCTTAAAGTGAACAGTACCATACTCCCTTCTTGCTTATAGAAAAAGAAGATATTGGGTCATGTGCTTAGCAGTACTTGAGGAAAGAAGAGATGATTAAGAGGAGATATGATAGCCCTGTTTAAGGATTTCAAGGGGTATCACATTGAGGATGTAGCAAACATGTTTTCTGCTGCTCCAGAGAACAGAACATAGAACAATGGATGCAAGCTACAGGAAAGGAGATTCTACCTCAACATTTAAAGAAACTTCTTGACAGACGAGCTGTTCGACAGTGGGGCATACTTCCTCAAAGAGTGGTGGAGTCACCTTTGAAGGTCTTTAAATAGAGGCATGGCAGGGGGTTGAACTGGATGGCCCTGGTGGTCTCTTCCAACTCTACGATTCTATGACTTTTAAGGATTGAAAGAACATTTTAAAACATTGAAAAATATGTTTTAAAGCTATTTTGTTACAGGAAATTTATGTCTATTTATATTCCTACTTTATTTATATAATGAATGTATGTCTCAATTTGTTTTCTGTGTTGTTTCTAATGTTTTTCTAGCTGATTTACTCAGGTGGAAGGACCTTTCCTTGATTCAAAAGATTGCTTCTCCCTTCTCAAAAAGAACTTGTTGACGTCTCATAGGAAAAGGATATAATATTAAAGAGTTAGCCTTAGAGCATCTTTCACATTCCTGAACATCATCTAACGATGAAGTATGATTTTCTTTGAAAAAGACGCAAAATAGTCCATAGTATGACTAGCTGCTTTTTATGTTTTATGTTGTATGTATGTAACTGTTTTGGATTTTAATTCGACACTGGTTTAATTCAATTTTAAGGGGTGGGAGGTGGGGCTTTGGGTTATAGGAATTGTTTCATCTTGATGTGTGTGTTTTTTTAATTATTGTAACCCGCTCTGATTGGTGTCAGAGGAGCGGGTTATAAATGAACATCATAATCATCATCATCATCATTATTATTATTATTATTATTATTATTATTCATTATATAGATCAGACAAATTGAGGTCCCAGGAGTCAACAGTTTTTTGACCCAAAATGCCCTCTAGGGTCATAAGGGACATTTTTACACATCTGCCCCCCTTCTCATCACTTCCCATTTTGGGAGGGGAAAAACCTCCCTTGGGCCTAATCTGAAGGGTGAAGGGGTGTTTTGGGAGGTGATCCCTCAAGGTCTATTAAGATTGGGGTTTGTGCCCCCCCCCTTATCTCACACAGTTCCTCACCCCTGACATAAAGAAATATTTTGGAGATGCAGTGAGAGAGTCAAGCAAGAGAGAGAGAGAGAGAGAAGGAGGAGGAGGAGGAGGAGGAGGAGGAGGAGGAGGAGGATTGCTGCTATACTATTATTACTTTGAGGGCAGTGTTATAAAGCAAATTACTTACATGTATTCTGTAAAGAGAATAATAATTTTTAAAAGCTGTTATTCTAAAGAAGTGCACACAATTTCAGGGAGAAAACCCAAATGCCAGTGTGGCAGTGGATGGGGGCAGTGGTTGTCATAACGTTTCAGAGTAATGATAATGACAACACTAAAAATAATAATCAAGAAGTTATGTTCAATATATTGTGAGGTTGTGTACTGGTACTAAAGTGAAATCTAAGCATTTTACTGTATTATCATTAAGAAAATGCTAGGGGTTGGGAGCTAACACTAGCTATACGTGGGACACGGGAGGTTTGTACCCTCCACTGTCATCCCCTACACCACTCCTATTGCCCCCATGGGATGTGTGTTAGTGATTTGTTTGTGCATCTGAACAGCCAATGGCATCTTCACATGCTTTAGGGAGGAGGAGGGGGGTCTTCTAGCTATGTTGGCATTTTGGCATTTGGTGGCATTTTCATCCCCACACTCACATTACTGAAAGGATTGTATCTTCCTGTTTGGAAAAAATAAGTGTAAAAGAATAAAGACAATGTGAAAAGGCTCGCAAATGCCATAAAATGTCCAAGTCCATCTACAGAGGCCCCATGGTATGTTCTGCCCCCCACCCTAAACATATTTAGAAGTTTGGCCACATGAAATTGTTCTTAAATCAGATTAAGCCCTCTACATTCTGCCTATTATTCAATTCATTGATACAAGTCAGGATCAAGAAATATGGTGAGAGAGATTTTCCTTCCCCTATTCCCAGCTGTTGCTTATCTTCTTCCCAAGTTGTATGAATCTAATGACCTTAAGCTGCTAAATGCCATTTAGATTTCTCAATAGTTAAACACTCTGGAATCAATATATTAGTCCTTGCAAACTGTATTCTAAAGGTCAAATGGTAATATACTTTGGAGAGCATTATTTCAGGGAAAGTTAGGTACTTCCAACTGTCAGTGGACCATATTTCATGTGCTCTGCCTTGAAGACTGGAAATGAGAAGTATCCTTTAAAGATTATGTGTAGCACTTGATAAATCAAATGTCTGAGCACAATACTGTTTATCCTCACTGGGATACATAGGAAATTTCCCCTCTTAAACCATGCTTTACCATATATATCCAAATATGATGCTGACACAGTTCTCCAAGGGATTCTTGAAAGTTAATTGAAATGCCTGTAAAAGGGATATAGAGAACATGACAGTTCCTGCAGTAGATATAGTGGGCAATAAAGAGAAATGCAAATGCACAAAAAGACAAGTAGGCTGAATGTCGAACTTATGATATTAATATGCTAAAATGTAATAGAAGCTAATATGTAGTATTATATTAGCAATGGGATAAATGGTGATATTTATTAAAGCCATAAAAAGTGTTTAGTGACAGCCTGGGTTCACTCATCAGCTCAGGTTGTCAGTACATTTCTGAATTGGAAATGTATTTGGTGCTCTTGAGCTTGGCAAGATTACAAAAAGAGGGCACAGCTATGCCCTCATCAATTTTTGTGTTGTTTATTTAACATTTAAGTATGCAAAATTACAAATACAGAGCTCTTTTTTCCTGGCACTTAGCAACTAATTCAGATTGCATGTCAATTTGAAAGAAATGCTTTCTCTGTTTTCATTACTGATGTTGAGAATAAAGATTACATTTGAATCCATTATTGTCATTGTCTTGTCATAATGATTAATCACATAAGACTTGTGTCTCCTCACAATTCACTCACCAAAAGGCTTAGAAACCTTTTTATAACAAGTTGGATATTTCAGAAACAGAAGCAGCAAAGACGTGAGGGGAGGTGAATCATAGTGAACTTTTCAATGTGTCTTCTTCATACTAGTCTGCTATGCCCTCTAGTATAACAAGAAAGATATTGAGCAGGTATACACAACCTATTGGAAACATTACACTATTGCATCACTTCAAATTACATAAGTAACTTTGATATCATAGATTTGTTTCTAGAGTGAGATTTCCAGTACAAGCTCAGAATTACCCAAGCAAAGCATGTTCTTTTTTTATCTACAAGTCTTAAGATCAGTACATATAAGAAAAATAAGCTGTAATAAATGTATTTATATATTAAGGACATTAACTTCATATATAAATATGAAGACAGCATGGTGTAGTGGCATGACTGTGGGGCTATGATGCTCAAGATCAGGATTTGAGTCTGCACTAAGCTATGAAAACTCACTGGGTAACTTTGGGTGAGTCACACTCTCTCAGTTCCAGAAAACACCATGATAGATTAGTCTTAGGATCACCATAATTTGGAAATAATGTGAAGGCACACAACAGTAAAAATGAAAGATATTATCTGCACTTGGGTTCCTTACCGCTCACTAATAGACAGGGATTATCTGTTGTTATATTGTCAGTGGTAATTAATTAATTAGTGAATGATGTTTGATTGGGTCTGTGACAAGTTTTCTGAAGGCTATTGATCTGGGACAGAAAGAAGATAGGCTTCAGACTTCACAAGGCATAGAAAAAGGGTTGAAAAAGAATTGGCTGAAAGCAGGCAGATAGGAATGCAGGGCACACTTCATGCAAGTGGAACATCAAGAGGGTCATTGTCAGTCTGGCCTAATGGCACACAGGAATATGGAAGCCTCTTCTCAATAATGAATGTGGAATGCCTGGTCTGTGGTCCCCTCTATATTAATTATTATTATTATTATTATTATTTATTTTTTCTTGCAAAATCAAAGCCGATTACAACAGAAGCATTAGATACAAAGTATACTCCCCACCAATTAAAACTTAACTAACATAATAATAATAATAATAATAATGCAGAATAAGTATAGAAAATATATCTATTTTCTATATATCTGACAGTCTCCTTTCCTCTCCTGTGTTTTCCTTACTCCTTCCCTGGTCAGATGAGCAGGAGGGCAATACATCAGCTGGTGAGGGTGGTCACCTGCTTATTCTGCTATCATGTTTTAGCCTTACAAGACAATTATATATATTTGAAGAATACATATATTTCAAGAATACATATATTACAAACTTTAGTAGGAAATAATTCTTACAGGGGAGGGATGGAGATTGTGCAGTAGCAGAGATGAATGTGTCTTTATTTTTGCTTGGAGAGTTACTCCAAAGAACTCCAAAGAACTGAAAGGCAAAGACTGAATTGGAGTCCCATTCAAATAAATGTAACCGATTAACAAAGGCTACTTCTGTATAGGTAATTCAGTCCACAGACTCTTTCACCTTCACTGAACATTTCAAAAAGAAAGAAAACAATAAACATCAAAGTCTGTGTATACTTTTGTATACTGCCTTTTTGAAAGTTCATGTTTTGGACCTTTTAAAAATGCACAGTCATCAGTATAGGGTTGTGGGGAGTTTTTTATGGATGGTAAGAGTTCTTTGAAATAGGTATCCCACAGAGCACTGTACTGCTGTGCTCCCTGTGGAGTGTTTAAAACATGAGGGCAATGATGGGATCGAAAGACTCAAATGCTCCCTTACAATGGCTTTCATCTGCTTTTTCAATGCTGTAACCTTTGAAGAGAAAAGGATACATAGTTACCATGTTTACAAATAGGCTAGAAACAGTTATGCTCAAAAAAGAAGTAGACAAGAACATAAATGACCACTGACTTTGGATTTCCTAAATGCTGGTAAGCCCCAACTTCTCTCTTAAATCTCCTTTTTATACTTTACAAACTTTGTTCAGCCTGTCCTTTAAGAGAGAGAGAAATATCTGTGTACTTATATTGACAACTGAAAGCAAAATAAAGTGAAAGAAGAAGAAGAAGAAGAAGAAGAAGAAGAAGAAGAAGAAGAAGAAGAAGAAGAAATAATCCATCATACCCACAGTCTATCTTGATCTTGATCCTATAAATGGTGTCTGACATTTATGGCTGTACAATATTTTCTGTTGTAAAGCTTTGTGAAGCAAGCAAAATCCCATTCACAGCTCCTTCCACTGGAACGATGATGCCAGATATACAATCCTAAATAAGATGAACAGTTAGGACTTTATTAACAACAAAACATGGCATTACTATGAAGGAATACCCCAGTGACCAACTTAGATATGCTGGAAGACTCAGACTGTCTCCACACTGCATAAATAATCCAATTTGACACCACTTTAACTGCCATGGCTCAATGGTATTGAATTCTGGGAATTGTAGTTTTGTTGGACATTTAGTCTTTGTTGTCAGAGAGCTCTGGTGCCACAACAAACTACAATCCTCAGGATTCCATAGCATGGAATTATTTATGGATTATATTGCTTTGTTTACTTTGGGCAAATCCATCCTCTCTCCATGCATATTCTACTTGTTTGGCATTCTGAGATGAACTCTGATGCAGGGAAGTGCCCAAGAATGTTCCAACCCATTATTGCTGGCCAATGATTGATGAATCACATACTACATAGAAAAAGGGATGCCATTACACTTTGAAACTTACCAGAAATGAGAGACAAGTTGGGTTTATAGTTCCATTACATCTAAGTGCTGCAGAGTGTTTGTCAAGGTAGTGCCTCACTACTCACACTGCCCACAGGAAAAGGAGTAACTAAATCTGGATTACTTTTTACAAAAACCCCTACCTCACACATTTTTCTTATGTACTGTTAACTGTCACTTCTAACGTTCGCTTAAAATTCTGATATACTCCTTGGATGAAAGCCAAAGTTACATGCATGCATAACATCGGGTGGCATGGTTGGAGTGATATGGTGCATAGAGTAGTTCCAGAAAAAACAGAATCTATTAAATGTTTTCCCCCGTTGCATATTATTTGCATTTCTGCATATGTTTAAGGTATCCATATGATTAGAGACCCTTACTGGCACAGTGGCTAAATGCCAGTACTGAACCACAAAGTTGTGAGTTTGATCCCAGAGAGGGCTCCAAGGTCCACTCAGCCTTTCATTCTTTCGTAGATCAGTAAAATGTGTACCCAGGTTGTTGGTGTCAATTAGCTTACACATTGTAAACCATTCAAGGAGTGCTAGTTCACTGATAAGCAGTATAGAAATATACTTGCCATTGTTAATGTTAGTGCCGTTACATTAATCTTACTCTAATCATTTATCATTTTATTTATATGGCTGACACTTAGCATCTTTTAAAGTTGGTTTTCCATAATAACAGAAGAATTATCGATATTCTACCATACTAAACTAGTAAGGTCACCAACACCAACACATGCCAAAGAAGATGTAATTCTGTGAATCTGAACAACTACACAGTGGAACATGGATGCATGGATCACAATTTAAGAGCACTCAGAGTAAGCAGTACTATTATATGGCATAATCCTCAAATGATAATATGAGAAAAAGATATTAATATGTAAGATAGGTTTACCAAAGTGATTTTCAAGATTTTACAGCAAAGACTTTTGCCATATATGGAGTTTTGATATGCAAGCTAAATTCATACAAGGAAGAAGCACTACAGCACATATTGGAAACACATGGTGGCTATTAGAGGGGACCAAAGAATTTCTTGTGGGAATCAGACTGCGTTTCATACATAGATTATAGTAAACCCTTTTTGTACATCATGAAAAACTATAGCTCACTCAAAAAAAAATGGATGTGTACCAATATTAATTGTTCTGATTTGTAACCTATACAAATCTGACAGAGGATACTGTCAGAACAAACAAATGATCATTTTTATTACCTTACCTGTTTAATTTATATGCAGAACACATCATACAGAAAACAGGATTGGACTCAATGGATGGAAGTGAGAAAACTGGAGGAAGGAAGAGCAATAATTTAAGATGTATACATTTAAGATACTGCTGGCAGAAAATATCAAACACTTGGAAGCACTACTGATAAAAACCTAAGAAAGAAAGTGCAAAGGGGAAGTTACTGCTGAATATCAAGAAAACAAAAAACAATGACCACAGATTATTTGCATGACTTAAAATATATGATGAAACATCAAAATATTTAAAATGATTTGCCAGAGTTTGGTTCAGTCATCAATCAAAATGGAGACTGTGATCAAGAAATCAGAATGCTAAGATTTAAATGGGCAATTATGAAGGAACTAAGTATGACTCTCACATTAAAAATATAATTGAATACTAAAGTAAAATTGATCCATGCCATATTATTTATGATATAGATGTATAGATGTGAAAACTAGACAATGAAGAAATCTGATAGAAATACAATCATTTGAAATAGGGTGATGGAGAAAAATTCTGTGGATACCATAGACTGCCAAAAAGAGAATGGATCCAATTATGGTTCCTGAATTCTCACCAGAAGCCAAAATGACAAAACCAAAGCTTTCATAATTATGATATTTTTAACACTCATTGGAAAAGATAATAATACTCAAGTTAAGATGATAGGAGAAGGAATAGAGGAAGCCTGCACTACAAGCTGACCCAGTCATAAAAGGCAGGACAAAAAGGATGGAAAACCTCAGTGAGTCTGTTAATAATATTTCATCTTGAGTTGTCATAAGTCTAAGCTGACTTGATGAAACATAACAACAAATTATATCATTATAAGGCCCTAAACAATTACGAATGACTTCAATACTAACATATTTGACTTTACATTTAAGTATGAATATTCCCACCAGATTATGGAATCTGCAATATTTTAAATGACTACAACATGAACTCTGAGGCTATTATAAATAATACAGAAGAAGTAAATTAATACATTGTGTTTGCAATTTCCAATTATAGTTTGAACATCTGGTTTGTATAGTACTACAATGGCATAAGAATAAATCACCACTACTAGATATTTAGAGTATTTATGGCATCTTTATGGTAATATAAAACCCTCTTAAGAAGCAGACATTTTTGCCCTGAAGGGTCAAATTGGTGCCAAGTTAATAACCCCACTATGGCTTATGAAATATTTGCACATTGGCAGACTGCATAAAGTAAAATCCTGCGGTTAGTCTTCAATTTGATAAAAGGGAAAGCAATCCATTCCATAAAGGTACCATTTATCTAAATCAGTGGAGACATTTCCTACTGCTTTGACCTTCATTGAATCTTGGTTATGAAAGCATTAAGAGACACTTCAGGAGAAAAAGAAACCCAAAAGACACCCGTTATACAGCAGCTCTTTTTGTTGTGAAAAAATACATGGGAAATCCTATCTTAAAATGTTCTATATTACAAAATATACACCTTCAACCCAGCTGCCAACTGCAATATTTCATTTCAGACAAACTTCAGCCCTATGCAGTGTCTCTGTGCATAGGGAGTAAAGTGGGGAGGAGCATTTGGTAAACCCAGCTGCCTTTTATACGTTTGTGCAGTGATCACTTAAATCATCAGAGTGTTTTAGGAATAATATAGCACCCCCCTGCATGTAAACTCTACTTTATCAATTTCTGAGCACTGGAACTCTTTAAATATATTAAAGTGAATTAACATTTTTGTAGACTTTCATGTTTCAAGGGCATAAGCCAAGTCTTGGGGTATGTTAGAGTGTAGGGCTCAGATGTGTGCCCTCCCCCACCTCCACAGTTAACCCTACATGTGAGCAAGCCAATGCCTGCATACAGTTTTTGAAATTCACCAGTGCAGGTCATATTGTTTTGATTAATGGATTGCAAATGTTTTTAAGAAGTACAGAGCATGTCTACCTCCCCATGGAATGATATAGACACATTTGGGATAATGTAATTTTTATGTATAGGTACTATTTCTGCAAGAGATTGATGACCAATCATGAAATAAGAAGACCAGACACAAGGCATTAGGTTAAACAAAGGCCACTTTATTTAACCTAAGAATCTATTTAATAAACTGAACCTGGGGAGAAGTGATGGGGGGAGCAACCTAATGTGGGTTCAGGTGTCAACCTGTGACCCCGAGAGCAAGCTAATATAATGGGTTTCTCCCTGGCCAGTCGTTTACTGGAAAACAAACTGAGGACACTCCCCTTAAGGTCCTTAGACTTCACAGGAGAGAGCAACCCCCTGAAAGAGCAGCCCTGGGGAAGCTCTTTTCCCACCTTCAGGCCCCCAGAGATATTCAGGCAGTCCTGGGGCCCAATCCTTCACCAAAAGGGTGCCAAGGCATACACCTAATATCCCGCCATATACTGCCACTGACAATCTATTTACAGACACAACCTGAGCCAATAGACAGTGTTCTCCAGATAGAGTGTAGGATAAGCCAAAAATAAAAATAAAAACCCCAACCACCAAGCCAGTTAAATCTGGCATCTGTTCCTGGAGGCCATCAAATTGTGCATCATTTCTGCAACTTAATAGAGTCATGTTGGTAGCATGTTAATCAAAGTTAGTGGAGGATGTCCTTGAGCTCCAGAAAGTATTCTGCCTCAGATCTTTAGTTCTGAAAACACAGTGAGGGTCTCAAATAGAAGACCTTAGTACAAGGTGCAAGAAACTTATCTCTACCTAGAAGACTCAGGTAATATTTCCTTTCATCCAAGTAAAATATTAGCAAAAATACTTTGGAACATTCTGCTGTTCTTCCCCCACCATCTTTTAAAAAGAAAACAAAACCTCTCCCTCTGACTTTATGATTCAAGCAATGTCTAAAATGGCATTCATTTTCCCTAATGCTACCATTCCCACAACTAAGGATTCAGCAACCTTTAAATGAGCCCACCAAATCTCAGGGAACTAGCACACAGATTGTGAAGACTCATAATGTTTGCTCCATATTGCTGAAAGGGAAAGTCATCTTGATCCTGATTCTACAAAACACATATTTTCTCAATTTTGGCTTCTATGGGTTATATTAAGCTGAAGCAAGGGAGACATACCAAACATATGTGTACCAGTTCAGTGAAGGATTTTCTCTTAATAGGAAGGTAACAGCTGTGAGAAAATGTATTGCTTCTTCATTGTGTGAAGATTATGAAGCCAGAGCTTCTGGAATCTTTGATCTGGTCTTGCTGAAAGCAGAAAAGATGTTTCTTGAAAACAATAAGCTTGAGTTTCTCATATATAATATGTTATGCAGATGTGGGGCATGATGGTTTCATCATTATTACCACTGATGTTACTGAGTAGACTTATGTAATTGGCACATATGACATATACTAGAGCTGAGGAACCTGTAGCCATTCATATATCATTGAATCTCATTACTCCTAGCCAGTTTGGCCAATGGTTAGGAATGACATGAGTAATGATTCATCAACACTTGAAAGCCATGGGGTTTCCAGCTTTCACTTATACATCCTGAATACACAGTCAATGTCCTCTCTTCCTTTCAAAACTTCCTTGTTTGTTTGCAAATCAAAAAGAAGCACTTAATTCAGAAACAAAATAGACATTTTTTTAAAAAAAATACTAATGAAATTGACAAACTACTCCTGAGCCTTAGTATAAATCGCAATTAATTGTATATCAAATGTAACATTGATCAAGTATGAATACATGAATTTGAGGACTATAATTACATCTTAAATATAAATGATTACATTTGAATGTATGTGGTATAATTTCTGGCTCAATAAATCTAATTTTATGAGCTTGTGAACACCATTCATAATATCACCAGTGATGCATTATACACTATTCATTTTATTAGTATTTTCTTTTGCTCATTATTCAATTAGAGTTTTTGTTTATTTATTATTAAATTTAGGTATATAAAAGTTTTATCCAAACAGTCAGGATGAAGCTATTAAGGTAGTAAAAATAGTAGGAATATTTGTAGAAAAATATAAGATACATTTTCTGAACAAGTATTACTCAAATATACCAAATGGTTTTCTTCAGACTGCATTATCATCTTCATTCTCCCCTTGAGGCATCTGGTAATGTAGGTTGTTAGACTATAACACTTTACTTACACTTCAGTCGTAGTCATGTAAATAAATCTCACCAAGTGCAAGAACTTTCATTCTCCAAAAATCAATGGCAGAACATTTCAATCTCCCTGGGCATTCCATCTCAGACCTCAGAACATTAGTCATTGAACAAAAGAACTACAAAGGTAGACTGGAAAGAGAAACAGCAGAACTGGAATTCACCCACAAACTACAGTCCCTCAGCAATAGATTGAACAAAGACAATGGTTTCCTGAGACACTACATGCACTTCAACACTATCTGACCCCATCTCTCATGGGAATGACCTACATTCATCTATTCCCCTCACCACAGGCTAGTCCCATTTCAAAACTTGATCTGTTCGTTCATCTACATGCACAAAGACCAGTTTCCTATGTCTTTGTGCACTAACGATCATCATTAAAATTGGACCTGCAACTTCATTTCCATACACAAAGGATTTTTAATTTGAACTTACATCCTCATATACCAATGGCATATATATGTCTGTACCTGGCTTCCACTCTACCAAATGCATCTAAGGAAGTAGACTGAAGTCTACGAAAGCTCATGCTGCCAGTTTCTTTCTTCCAGTTAGTTCCAAAGTTATTACAAGATCTCTCTACGTATTGCATTCTCCAGGAATAGCAGTGATGCAACCAATCCTTGGCATGTTTTTTAAAAGGCCCTCAGCATTTGATTGAATGTTTACAGATTCTAACACTGATTTTCTTTAATTCAGGCCAGGAACTGTGAAGAAGACTGTTGCTATGAGAGGTGTTTCACTTTGTTTATTGAAAGCCAAGTGAGTAAAAGAGGAATGGTATAATTATAGGGCAGGGATTTCTAGAGCGTGGAAATAATTCATTAAAAATTCATTTGTTGTTCCTAATTTGTTAAATGTTTTAACAATTATTTTAAAAGCCTTTATATAAATTGTTAAATGGTAACAGTAATGGTTTGAGTAACTATTACTATTTCATATTATTTTAATTTGTTAGTTTAGGGGATGATAAAACTACGGCATTTCTAACATTGTTTTATCATTTTAAATAAATTATTAATGTTAAGTTAATTTCTGCATTAACGTTAATGTTGAAATGTATAAGCTTTAACAGTACTAATTTCAAAGGTCTGAGTAATGCAATGTAAGAAAAAGTAAGCTGTCAAACCTGCTTCCAGTTATAGTAATGTAGTGGGGGTGACAGGATGCTGCTGAATTAAAGAACTGAATCAGAACTGCTCTTCTGACCAAACATTTTGACCTTTTCATTGGCTTTAGCATGCTTTATTGGGGTAGGAAACATGGAGAGGTAGATCTCAACCAAAGCTTCCACTCACACTGGCACAAGGCTCTCTACTGTTTTTATTTATACAGTATATTTTTGCTACAGTCAGATATAGGCTTCTGAACTTTACTCTGCACTATGTGGATGTAACTATTTTTATACCTGTATACCATGGCATCATAATGGGAAACAGTACTCTCAAGATGAACCAAATGGCCATTCCCCTAACCACAGGCTAGTCCCATACTCCATTGCTAGACAATATGAGAGCAGAAGGAAAGAGCTGAAAAATGAGAATGTGATATCCATGTCACCAGCCCTATCTTCTGATTGATTTTGTTTTATGTCCTAACATGTTAGTCTGGAGTTTGAAACCATCAAGCCTTCAGAATCATTCCACATGTTTAAAGATGCATGTAATAGCAAAAAGCATATGAGTCTATATGAAAAGCCTATTTTCCTGTACCACTGCAATACCTAAAATATCTTCAGTGCTTCCCCTTATGGCTGTGGCATATTGAGTCTACCTCTTTGTAGTTGTAGTGTTGTTATTGTGTCATTTCCGACTTATGGAGACCCTAAGGCAGGCCTGCACATCATATGGCCCAGGGGCTGCATGCGGCCCGTCAAAGGATTTTTGCTGGCCCGCAGGGGTGTTAAATGACTTTAAGGATCTTCCACCACTTGGCTTCCTCCCAAGAGGAGGACAGTATAGAAGAGGAGGCGGAAAAGTGAACACTCACCCTGCAAGGCTCCTCCTGAGGAGAAGGCCAGGCAGTGGAGGAAGAGGAGGACAGGCAAACCCTCACTCTGCAAGGTTCCTCCACTGCTCAGTTTTCTCTCAAGGAGAAGGTCAGGTGGAGGAGGTGGTGGAGGATGGGTGAATACCTGCACTCCAAAGCTCTCCCACTGCTCGGCTTTCTCCTAAGGATAAGGACGAGTGGAGGAGGATGGGCAAATGCTCACTCTACAAGGCTCTTCTTTTGCCTGGCTTTCTCCCGAGAAGGCTGGGTGGCAGAGGAGGAAGAGGGGCAAATATTCACCTCTCAAGGCTCCTCTATCACTCAGCCTTCTCCCAAGGAGAAGTCCAGGTGGAGGAGGAGGAGGACAGGAAAGACTCCCCTGCTGCTCAGCTTTCTCCTGAGGAGAGGGACAGGCTGGGGAGGAGGGAATTAATATTAAGTATTATTAATTAATTAATATTTAATTAAAACCTCTCTGTGGCCCAAAGACGTTTAGCCTATATTAATTTTGGCCCTTACCTATTGCCAAGGTGTACAAACCTGCCCTAAGGTTAACCTGTCAGGGGTTTTCCTGAGGGTTAATGTGTGACTTGTTCAGTGTGTTTCCATGGCCGTGTAGGGGTTTGAACACTGGTCTCCAGAGTTGTAGTTCAAAGCTCAAACCACAACACCATACTCGCTCAAGTTTGTGTAACATAAATATGTGCAACCATTATATGTTGTAATGAAGCTTTTTGACATTCCCAATTACATTATGTAGAGCCTTGAGTACAACATTCCAGCAGCTTTCTCAGCTACCAAAATAAATTTTCCTTAATTACTACAGAGTGCCGTTCATGATTTATTTACTTAGTGAATAGCTCTGATTACACAGTCAAGCCAAAGCAATGAAATTCCATTGAATATTTGTGCCAATTTATAATGTGGAACTACAATGCAACACAAAGGCAAAATAAGATTAGAAGTGTTGTTCTGCATCTTCAAGAAAACACAGCATTCCTTTTGAACAAGTTTCTTATTGATCTGCTGAAAAAGAAATCCTTTGGTATAGACCATACTATCAAATTTGCTAGCATGCCTATTTCAAATCCAAGTATATAAAATAAGGAAGGTACTCTCATGGTCCAACTTGGACACTGAGAGCTAGCTGTGTAGCCCTACCTCCTTATAAAGAAATGTTCAGAATTTCCTGAGAATCCTGTCTATCGCTATTTATTCAAGGTAAAGCTGATACTGAAAATTTTCATACCTGGCTCCAGAGCTGTATGAAAAAAGCATTTCCCTGCCTGCATTCACTACACCAGGCATAAGTCTATGTTCTTAAATCACATTACCACAACTTGCCTTTCTTGAAATCTAAAAAGCTAGAAAACGTGTGCCCTTCATTTTAGGGAAGTTGTCCCAATCCTTTAATTTGTTTGGTAGCCTTTCTCAGTATCTTTCCAACTTTGCTTTTGGATGAGCTGTTGTGCAGGTGGGAAGAAATAAACCCTGCCTTTACATTGCAGTTCTCATCTTGTTTGAACCTATATTAAACACAGCAGGTACTGTATATACTTGACTATAAGTTGACCTCATGTATAAGTCGAGGTCAACTTTGGGGGCAGAAAATATGGATTTTTCTATGACCTGTGGATCGGAGGCAGCCCAGCTGGGGAGAGGCTGCTGTTGATCGATTGACATTCTCAGCATCTCACCAGGTGGGCCTGCAGAAGCAACATGGTTGGGGAGAGGTTCCAGGATGATCAATTGCCCTTTCCAGCCTGTCCCCAGCTCAGCTTACCTCCACGGAAGAAGGCTAGCTGGGGAGAGGCTGAAGAGTGATCCAGCACCCTTCCTAGCCTGTTCCCAGCTGGGCTTTCCTCCATGGAAGGAGCCTAGCTGAGAAGAGGATCCAGGACAATCCATCTCTCATCCCAACCTGTCTCCAGCTGGTCTTGCCTCCATGGAAGGAGCCTAGTAGGGGAGAGGCTGCAAAGTGATCCATCACCCTTCCCAGCCTCTCCATAGCTGGGCTTGCCTCCATGGAAGGAGCCCAGCTCGGGAAAGTTACAGAGGAATCAGTTGCCTTTTCCAGCCTGTAAGCTAGCTGGGCTTTCCCCAATGGAGGCAGCCCAGCTGGGGAGAGGCTGTGGGGCAATTGGTCACCCTTCCCAACATCTTCCCCCAGCTGGGCTGTTCCTTGCAGAGGAAGGAACCATATTGCCCAATGTATAGGTCCACCCATGATTTTAGAGTCCATTTTGGTGCATACATTTCTCAACTTATAGTCTAGTGTATACAGTGATTAAGCCTTCACCCACAACCTGTCCATTGAAAGGGTGAGGAACCTCTTTCATTCTCAAGGCCAAATTCAATTTGAGAGATATTGTATTGAGTGAGGCCCAGGGGGGAAAGGGGGAGGGGACCAAAATATCAGTATATTCTCTCTCTCTCTCTCTCTCTCTCTCTCTCTGGCTTTTCTTCGCTAATGAAGATTCAGGAAGGACTTATCCCACGCTTCCTACAAGCGCGTTGATGACTAAAAAGGCCGATCCGAGATAAGCAAATCCGGTTACAGAAGGCACAGCAGAAAGTCTCCATCTAAGAGAAGGAAACTCTAATCAATAAGTGTATTATAGCTTGATAAATTACCAAGGGCTGGATAGGTCCCCACCAGGTGGGCAGGATTTGGTTCCACAATTTGAGGTTTTCCACTCCTGCTTTGGGTAAAATCATCGCACTATTTTTAAGTAGATTTGAACACAGGCCAAGATTCTAAATATACTTTTTAGTTACAAATATGTAACTGAATAACACCTCATGGTCTGACTCCCCAGTCCTACCTTAACAGCCAGAGGTTGCATCAACTGATGGATGTCTATGCTGATAATTGGGGCACAACTGGATGATGTTTCCAGCCTCCACCCACCAGCAAGCAATGCTGTGATAATCAGGAGCAGGCCACCAGGTGCAACTCCTCATTACAATCTCATTGCAACTGGTGGAAATGGACTAGAAACATCATTCTGCTTCTATCTGTAAATATGGCAGAATTTCTGACATTCAAATATGTTCCAGTCATTATTATGCCCATGTTTTCAATTGTTGTAAGTTGCTTTGGACACTATGATGGAACGAAGGGAGCTGAACAAAAACCTGGTGAAATAATAACAGAGTGTATTGTGTTGTGCTAAACAAAAGTGGTTGCTGCTATAAATTCGTAAGCCTCTTTGTAGTGTTTCAGAGAAACAGTAGAAAAGGGATCATGCTGATGGTATGATTTTTCTAGGTGATTATACATTCCTCCTTCTTTCCATAGCTTTCTTTTCATTATTTGTGTTATCATTTGCATACTTTCTACTACAAACGTTTGCCAAGCTCCCTCTGTTTTTTATTAGTAATATTGGATTTTTCTTTCTTTACAAAATCTAGACACAGACATCCTTTGGATTTCTATTTTCAGCTTCTGTGATCATTACATTTTTCAATTATCATTCAAATTTAGATTGACTGCTGTGAAAACAGCTGCTTTTCAAGTCTGCCTTTAGTTCTACCCATGTGGTCCAATTGCTCTGCATGTAAACCAGCTTAGCCTGTGGAGCATACAGCCTGCTGGTCAAGTTAGTTAGGATGGAAGCCTTCTGTGAGGCAGCTGTGCTCTCTCTTTCACTTATAATAGAACCGCAGATCTAATATGAAACCGATGAAAACTGTTATGTGACTGTAGGACTTGGGTCATCTTATTTATTAGGTTATTGAACCTGGAAATAAACTGTCTGCAGCGTGCTTTGGTCTGCAAGAATATAACATCTCCAATATTGTGCTGACTTGTCCCTTTCAAAGGCAGCAATTCATGTTAGTGATTAACGTGATATTCTGGCAGATACAGCACAGTTGGGGGCCACTGCTGTAGTGGGGACTGCAATAAGTGAATTACAAATCAAGCACAGATTTAAAAAAAAAACAACACAGAAAGTTGGGAAAGAGCCTATGAAAAACTTTCAGTATAGAGTCTAAATGAGAACACAAATATTTCCCCATCATAATCAGATTGATTTGCTTTTAAACTGTGCCTGTAACATTAATTTTTACTTTGTTGCTTAGGAATTAAACATGTTTTTATTTTGCATGTAGGTTAATGGGTTCTTTGTGAAAGGTTGGAGGTTAGTTGATCTTTTAACCCAGAAAATCTTTCATGAAACATTTGCATTTAGGGTCATGCATATGATATCAATAATGCATATCAATATGCACTACATATAAATAATTACAAAGTTTTCATTTGTTAGCATTGCCTGAGAAATGCAACTTCTAATTTTATCTGGACTAAATTTTAGTAACCTCTATTTAGGCTCCATAACTTTAAACGTAAACATTAAAACCCAATTAAATAAATCATTACATTAAAATACATTTTTTAAAAAAAAATCACTAAAAATAAGGGTGAAAATACAACACCTCCATAAAAAGGCTTCCTACAAACAAACAATCATTAAATGATTGTTGAAAAAAGAAGTCTGAATAAAAGTTTGAATGAAAAGGGAGACCACAGAGAGTCAGCGCAGCCTCCTAAGGAAGGGGATTCCACAGGCTGGGAGCAGTAACTTAGAAAGCTTTTTCCTGTATCCTCATCAAACAGTTCTGTAATAGTGATGGGAGTGAGATAAAACCCTTCTGTAAAACTCTTACAGATTCCTAGAAGAAAATATAATCTTTTTCATAGTTTGGATTAAGGCTTGAGCTGCATCTGCTCAGCAGAAATAATACAGTTTGACACTGCTTTAACTGTCATGACTCAGTGGTAAGGAATTCTGAGATTTGTAGTTTGTTGTGGCACCAGAGCCCTGTGATAGAAAAGGCTAAATATCTAAAAGCCTACACATTCATATTTAAACTATGAACCACAGCATTCCATAAGGTGTTGTTGTTGTTGTTGTTGTTTAATTTTGCTTGGTGACTGATGCTGTCATATAACAGACTGATTGCTTAAAGTTCCATATTCCTTTGACTATCATAAACTCTGGCCTAAATCTGATATTGTGCAAGGAGATACCTGGTAGTTCAAAGGGACATCCTGCCATTCTAGATTGCTTACCAGCTCTCTGAAGCAGGTTCTGAGGGCACATAGTGGAAAGGGAATCCACCCCTTCTACCAGCAGAAGCAGTGCCATCTACTAAATATATACTATCTAGTGAAAAAATTGAGATTAAATATCTGTGTAAGATTTGATCACACAGTCTGCAATATCTTGTGAAAACAGGTAGAGAGACTGCATGATTCCAGTAAGGTGACTAGCCTTTAAAATAGCTCAGTCATCAATAGCTACTTGGGCCCACTACAGACGTCCACAAAGGGATGTCCTGGGGCCGTTTCTAGGGTTAGGGAGTGCACAGCAACTACACACTCCCTAACCCTAGGATGTCATGGCGGCGCCATCATAGTGGCCTCCCATTCACACAGGGCCACCATGATGGCGTCGCCATTGCTGGCCGTCCAAAGGCACTGCTTCCTGTAAGCAGCCCAGCAAAAAATGAGCTGCTCTAGGCTTTTTTAGCTGCTGCATCACACTGCTGACTCATGTTCAGCTTGTGGTACATTAATACTCATAGTTCCCTTTTGCATGCACTGCTGTCAAGGCAGGTGTCACCCATCCTACATCTGTGCATTTCATTTTTAGTTCCCAAATGTAGTACTCTACATTTCTCCATGTTGAAATCCATTTTGTTAGTTTTGGCCCAATCTTCTGATTTGTTAAGGTCATTTTGAATTCTGATCCTGCCTTCTGGAGTATTGGCTATCCCTCCTAATCTGGTGTCATGCTCAAATTTGATAAGCATGTTTTCTGTTTTATAATCCAAATCATTGATAAATATGTTGAATAGCACTGGGCCCAGGGCAGAACCCTGTGGCACCCCACTGGTCATTTTTCTCTGGGATTAAGAGGAGCCATTAGTAAGCACCCTTTCGGTTCAGTTGGTCAACCAATTGCAAATCCACCTAACAGTTGCATTGTCAAGCCCATATTTTACTAGCTTTTTTGCATAAATACTGTGGGGTACCTTGTTAAAAGCCTTACTGAAATCAAAATACATTACATCCACAGCATTCCTTTCATCTACCAAGCTTGTGACTCCATAAAAAAAAGAGATAAAGTTAGTCTGGCATGACTTGATTTTGAGAAACCCATCCTGACTTTTAGCGATCATAATATTCCTAAATGTTTACATAATTTTCAATAATCTGCTCTAGAATTTTTCCTGGTATTGATGTCAGAATGACTGAGCAGTAATTTTTTGGGTCCTCTTCTTCCCCTTTTTGAAGAGGGAGTCATCATTTGCCCTCCTCTAGTCTGCTGGAGTTTCTCTGTTCTCCAGGAATTCTCAAAGATTATTGCCACTGGTTCTCAGATTACTTCAGACAATTCTTTTAATACTCTTAGCAGCAACCCATCTTCACTTTGCTATATATGTGAGAGTATGGCTCCTCAAATGAGCCATGGAGCCAAGAAACCACCTCTAAATGGTTTGTGCCAAGAAAATGCCATGATAGAGCATGCTGGCGAAACGTCAGGAATAAACTCTTGCAAAACATGGCCACATTGCCCAAAAAACCCACAAAAAAACAATAAGCATTATCCCTGTCTGTTAAAAACATGGGTGCAGACACAAATACAAAGGACAAAAATGTAACAATACTTAACTATTATTGCTCATGTAAGTTTATTCCTTTTTGCTCTCTAAACGAGTGCATTATCATTCAGTAGACTGTAGACATGTAAGAGACAGGCTACATTGCGTAGCAAAGAAATAACTTGTAATGTTTGTGACAGTCTGATTATTTCAAGAAGTCAAAGCAATTAAAGAAAATTTATGTGCACCTGAGTCCCAAACTGAAGTCAATGGATTAGATCCATAATCAGTCAGTTCATATTGAATTAAAAGTGATGAAAGGTAAGTCATGTCTATCTTGTCTCATTAAGTTCAGTGGGACCTACGCAGGTTGAAAAGATTTAAGAATCAACTCAGTAACTAATAGTTAATTGCTGGTCCCAGCCAAGATAAACCCTCAATGTGATTTACCTAAGTAGTAACTTGCCATTTAGCAATTAATTCAAAACATTTCCTCTAGCTGTGACTAGCAACTGGATTTAGTTTAGATACTGTGTCTAGATATTGAATTTCATAGTCATTGTTAGATAACTTCTCACTCACTTGAGAGTAATGCTTAATGGCAGTATATTGAAAATATTACTTAATGTTCCGCCTTTTCTCCAATAAACTTTAGGTAGCATGCATGGCTTTCATGCTCACCAATTTATCCTCTTGTAACCAAGAATAGAAAATTTATGTACAGAAAACATTTTCTGTGCAAACCCCCCACATGCACTCTTTTGTGCCAAATAAGCCTAAAAACATGAATAACCTTTCAAAGCTGCACAGTTTTCAAGGACGTCTTTATAGCAGATAATGGCACCACCCGAATTAACGGGCCATCACTGTTGATGTGCACAGGAAGGCCTCTCCCCTTCCCGCGCGCCAGGCTTAGGTGCTCTGGCGGCCGGCGCAAGCGCGGGCTCGACGCTGATTGGCTGCCAGGAGGTGCGGGAAAGGTACTCACCTGATTGGCCACAGCAGGGTATGGCATGCCCTCCTATTGGTGAAGGGCTTGGGGAGGGTGGTGCCTCCATCCTTCCTGACCTCTCATTGGCTGTTGGCAAGTGTTGGTGCCATTGCCAGCTCCGCTCTTGGGGCCAGCAGATCAGAGGCTTCGCTGCATATTTCGCCGCACGGTAGGGGCCTGGGCTTTGGATCCGACGGCCTTCCTCACTGCCTAGTGGGCGGGGTATTTTGTTGGTGAGGGCATCCTTATCACCTCCCCATTTTTTGGCAACAATCACCCGCTCCCTCAGGTTTATTGCTAAGGGACTGGCAGACAGGGTTCATGTTTTTGAGAAGGCCTTTTTATTTTGTTTTGTCCTCCTTTTTAGTCTTAATAATTGTTGCGCCTGCGGCCTTGGCCCCTGCTGATCACACATCTGATGTTCAGAATTTTGGGTTCAACTGTTTTTTCAACTGCACGGTGCTCCTGGCAGTGTTCGGAATTTTGGCTTCAAACTGTTTTTTCAACTGCACAATGCTCCCGGCTTCTACCCTGCGGGGCACGTGCAAACAAACATCTTTGTGACTTTGTGACTGCAAACTGGTCTTCGGCATGGTGCTTGCGGCTTGGGGCCTGCTGGGCACGTGCTCTCTACTTGACTGGTGATTATTGGACTGCTAACTGAATTTACACGGTGCTCGTGGCTTCGGCCCTTCTGGGCACGTGATTGTAACCAGTGCTTGTGACTTGTCGACGGTGAACTGTAATCTACTTGGTGCACACGACTTCAGCCCTACTGGGCATGTGTTTCCCTTCACCTTTGAGCAGCTTTGTGATACTTTTTTCTTTCTGACCACAGTCACGCTCTTAGTGTTGTCGGACCAACCAATTTCAACATGCCACCGAAATCAAGGAAGTCAAGTGGTGCTTCACAAGTTACCAGGTCTTTGCAAAAACAACCTTGTAGGTTCTGGGAAGAGCTAGCCCCAAGGACTAGGAGGTGCCCAGTGCGTACATCTGCCCATAGACAGGGGAGTCCAACAGTCATGGTGGATCCTGTGACGACAGTCACAGTCCAGGCCCATCCTTCCCCGTTGCAGGCATCTTCGATCATTAGCCAAGATATGGCTGCAGAACTGATGCGGTCCTTCTCAGAAATCATCACTAAGGCCAAGGCAGCCTCCCAAGTATCGACATCTGCTGGTGTTGCAACGTCTGGATATGGATCCCAGGAAGGCAACAGGGAACAAAAGTTGGCAGGTGATGTCCCCAGCCTGAGACCCAGCTCTTCGGCTTTGGCCTCCGTTGCTCGGGTGGATAACTCAAGCTTGAGTTCTTCATCCAGCTCTAGCTCTACATCTTCGAGTTCAGAGGAGGACGAGCTTATTGCGGGAACCTCTGTGGCTGGTAGCAAAAGGAAGAAGCACAAGAGAAAAAAGAGTAAACGGAACAGGACTGCATCTGAGTCGTGTTTGGGACATGCTGGGGTGGGGGGTGTTTCACAGGTTGTGCCTACAGGTAGAGAAGGGTTCTGGGTGGATCATGCTTTGGTCCCTGGGTTACCCCGTTGGGCTATCCGGCACCGGTCCTGGCGTCCTGGCCTCCAAGGTGTGTGGGTGGACCCACGGGCCTTGGACATCTCTCCCTCGGCTCCTGGTGAGCATCCTCCTGGATCTCACCTTTCAAAAAAGGTGTGAAATCGAATTTTAACGGGTTGTTTTGTTTACATTTTCACACTATTGCAACCAAAAGGGCATGATGCCCTTGCTGTTACAGCCACCAAATGGGCCAAAAAAACACCCTAAGGTTCCCCCAGCAGAGCATACATTCTCCAATTGGCTTGAAGGGTTCACTATCTACAGGGCTGTTATCTCAATGGCATTCCCCAAGAGAGCTTGGCACTTGGATTGCCACATGCTTCGCATTCTTAGAGCCAGAGCTGTAGCTGGTGAGGCAGCTGCTATCACCTATGATGCAGCCTTTTGTCAGCAGGCTTCTCAGAGCTCTAGAGAGTGCTGGGATCTTATTCACAATGAGATTTGGTTGCTTGAGGTGGGCCCTTTGACCAGGGCCAAAGGGGCCACCAGACCGGATGGTAAGAGGGAGCGTAAGTTGGTCTGCTGGGAATTTAATGCGGGAAGGTGCTCCAGGTCTCACTGCAGATATGACCACATCTGTGAACTTTATTGGGGGCCCATAGTAAGGCAGCTTGCCTAAAATCAGGCCACCAGCCCTTTTGGCATGGTGAAGCAGCTTGCCCAAGGTGACTTGTTCCCCTCCTCCTTCGGAGTCTAGGAATCTTAAATTGGCTCAAGACATGCCGGAGGTTCTCATGAATAAGATTCAAAAAGAATAGATGCCATCCACATTGAAGGGCCTTTTGTTTCTCTGCCTTTCCCAAACATTCAGGTGTCTCCCTTAAGAGTTGTCCCCAAGAAGGCTCCAGGGGAATTCCGACTCAGTCACCACCTGTTTCACCCCCCAGGAGCATCGGTTAATGACACTATTCCTCAAGAGCTTTGCTCAGTTAGGTATGCTTCATTCGACCATGCGGTCCGCCTAGTGTGGGCATGTGGCCGTGGAGCCCAAATGGCCAAATGTGACATTCAGTTTGCTTTTTGTAACCCGCCCCGATTGCTCGCTCAGAGGGGTGTGCATCTGAGATCGGGGTCCCTTTAGTGGCCGATAAGACTGAAGGGCCAGCTACATCCCTCACATTTTTAGGTGTCCAATTGGACTCGGTTGAAGTAGTTTCCCGTCTCCCTCCTGACAAATTGAGTGCTCTAAAAAAAAAAACCCTTATTTCAGAATTTCTTGCATTCCAAAAAGTTACTGTGAGACAGGTGCAATCCCTCCTGGGTCACCTGAACTTTGCGTGCCATGTGGTTTCTCCTGGTCGCCCCCTTTTGTGCTAGGATGGCCATAGCTACTGCAGGTATTAACAGGCCTCATCACCATGTACGCATCACCAAGGGTATTAGAGAGGATATGAAGATTTGGGATACTTTCCTGGCCAAATATAATGGAGTCTCTATTTGGCAAAGGACCTGGCAACTTGGTGATAACTTACAGGTGCATTCTGACACCACTGGTAGCTTAGGATTTGGGCTGTTTTTTCATGGACACTGGTGTGCTAAAAAATGGCCAGCGGATTGGGATCAAGGGGATGTTGTTAAAGATTTAACTTTTTTGGAATTATTTCCCATTGTGTCAGCTGTCATTATTTGGAAACACGAGTTATCCAACAAATGTGTTCTGTTCTGGTGCGATAATCAAGACATAGTTGCCGTTGTTAATAGCCTGTCTTCCAAATCAGGAAGAGTCATGGTGTTGGTGCTGTGGCTCGTACTCATTTGTTTAATGTTTAACATTTCTTTCACAGCTCGGTTTGTTCCTGGTTTGCAAAATAATTTAGCTGATGCTCTTTCTCAGTTCCAGGAAGACAGGTTTCGATGGCTGGCTCCAGAGTCAGACCCACTTCCTGTGCCGTTTCCAAAGGACCTCTGGAAGATTGGACTTCCACTGTGACCCAGGGCATTTTGTCTCCGGTGGTCCCCTCCACTCTCAGGGCCTATAATAGGGTTTTTTTCTAAATTATCCTCCTTTTGGGGTTCCCTAGGCATTCTGGCACTTTGGCTTATGGATTTGGCAATTGTTTTAAGCTTCATGGCATGGTTAAAGTATAATGGGGTTTCTCCATGCTCTATTTCTGTTCACCTTGCAGGTATTTCGTTCTTTGCGAAAACCTCCGGCCTGGTTGATCAGTGTGCTTGTTTCCAAGTGCATCGCACTCTGGAGCGTTGGAGACACATGCATACAGACAAAAAAAAGATGCCAGGCCCCCTATCTGTTTTACACTGCTTTAGGATATTGTCTCCCAGCTTCCCGCCATTTGTTCCTCTCCCTTTGAAGCAGAACTTTTTCAGGCGGCGTTTGTGACTGCATTTTTCGGGGCCCTGAGAGTAGGGGAGTTGGTCCCGTCTTCGAAGACCGATTGCTCAAAAAGATACTTGTGCATCACTGATGTTTTGTTCAATGTTGATAGTGTATGTTTGACAGTTTGCCGGTCAAACTGTGATCAGCTGGGCCGAGGCTCATCGATCACACTGGGGCGCCTAAAAGACTCACACCTCTGCCCTGTTTGGGTTCTAAAAAGGTTTATTCCAGGAAGACAGGTTTCGATGGCTGGCTCCAGAGGCCTGCGTGTCGGGGATCCCTATTTTGTCATGCTGATGGATCACCTGTCACATGCTTTCAATTTGTTGCTGTGTTAAGGCTAGCCCTTCAGGCGCTGGTTCTTCCTCCGGGTGAATTTGGGGGCCATTCATTCCGCATTGGAGCAGCCACATCTGCAGCCTGTGCTGGACTCTCTACTGACGTCATCAAGCAAATTGGTCAATGGAAGTCTAGGGCATTTGTGGGGTATGTGCCCCCCGATTTGGACTCTTGCTCGGGCCGATGCTATTAATGTTGTTTGTGGGGGGGGGGGTTGGGGGGGGGTTGGTTCTTAGGGTTGGCGGCAGGTGCTCTTTCAGACTTGCCAGTGTGGCGGCAGCATAGACCTGCATCTGGGGTAGAGGTTTCCAGGGCCCGCTGGCACTGGCTCAAGAGTCCTCATGACCCAGGTAAGGAGTGATTCGCTTGGCCATTGCGGGGGCCACAGTCAATTAATATGTGGTGACTAGGATGCCTCGCAATTCGATGTGAAGCAGCGCAGTTGCCTAACTGCGCAACAGGGCAGAGCTTGGCACCTACGTCATCCCGATGTTTGCCCCCGCTACCAAGCGTACATCAACCAACCAGGGTGTTGCTGATGTCCAGATCCAGACCTTATGCTTTGGCCCAACCTTATGGTTTTTTGTTGTTCTGGCTATGTGGAACAGTTAATAAAGTTGTGGCCTTTTTTCCTCCAACCAGTTTTCTGTGTTTATTGGGGGGGGGGGGGGCTGACCTGCACGGCAAAAGATGGTTAAATGATATGTTCCTGGTTAAATAATAAAATTTATGAAGATCTACATCCTTACCTCAGCACATGCTTCCAAGATTTACATTACAGCCACTGCTGCATTTTTCCATCTCTGCTTACTACCATATGTTTCAATAATCTATGAGCAATCGTGCAATTCTAGAGATAGGAAGCTAGATCCACCTTTGAATTAACAAACTTATAAATTTGCTGCTGTTGCATGCTTTCAAGTCATTTCCAAATTTCAAGTCATTTCCAACATAAGGCAGACTTATCATGGGGTTTTCTTGGCAAGATTTGTTCAGAGAAAGTTTTCCATTGTGTTCCACAAGGCTGAGAATATGTGCCTTGCCCAAGGTCACGTAGTGGGTTTCCATGGCTGAGCTGGGAATTAAACTCTGTTCTCCAGAGTCACAGTCCAGCACTCAAATCACTACACCATGCATGTATTTTTATTTTTCAGTTGGTCCAAGAAATGCATATCAAGTTATTTCATAGAAAACTTTATGAAGATTGTGTTCATCTCAAGGATCCCACTTGTAGAACTTCTTGGTTGTCCCTCTTGGTAAGACATCATTTGATCTCATTTTGTCAAATAAAATTATCATGACTACCCATTCCACCAGTATCTTCCCAACTCTTCTCCCATCATCAAAAAGAGAGTGCTTCCACACATTTAAAGATGGCTGTCATGTCCTGGAAACAGTAGTGAAGGGACTGACTTATTCCTCCCTCATCCTCCTTCAGTAGCACTTTTCTAATTCAGTATATGTGCTGCCTTTCTGAGAGAGCGTGCAGGGGGTAATTCATTTATTCTTATTTGTCTGATTATTAAAAGACTGTCAATCTATTTTTTATTACCCAACCCTATTGAGCATGCTATTCATTTTAATGGGATGTTATCTGTTTAGAAGCTTTAGAGTATTTTTCCATATCCCTATTGTTAGCAGGACTCAAGAATGTTGCATTTTATCATTTAATTGCTTAAAGTGTACAACCATCATTCATCATCTCTTTATGTATTTTTCCTTTAATAAAATGTTATTACATATATTCTTTAAACACACACACACACACATTATAATCCCAGAGGCTTGTATTTTACTTGCACGTAATTATTGATAAGAACAGTGTAACATGTCCTTTTGATGAAACATGTTTTAAAAGAAAAGGGTGCGCTTATTCATTCATTAGTAATGATAGAAACTGCCAGGAGCCCATACTTCATATACCTGTGTGTAAATAATGAACAGCCTCAAGGCTAAACAACTACTACAAAATGTCTTCCACTTTGCAAAGTGGCAGTTTCTTTATGCTAATGATGCAAAGTTTTTTTTCCTTTGCAAGAGAAAAATAAACTCTAACTGCAATGTTATTGTTATGGTAGTGGGGGAGGGGGAGAATGAAGAAGGAATTTTGCAAAACATACTGCACAAATCCTTTTAAAAATCCAGGAAATGTGCTTCTTGGTCTGAAAGCCCCATGGACCAGGCTTCTAAATCCCCCTTCTGAAAAGAGTCCACCAGAGCCCAATGTTGCCTGGAAATGCAGGACATCTTCACAGACCCACCAAGTAATTGGGGTCACTGAAAAGATGAATCCACAGTGCAGAAAAAAATACAGTTTGACACCACTTTAACTGCCATGGCTCCATCCTACAGAATCCTAGGGTTTGTAGTTCTCTGAGAGACCAATACTCTTTGGCAGAGAAGGCTAAAGGACTTGTAAAACTACAAATCTCGACTCCATAGGGTAGAGCTGTAGCATCTAAAATAGTGTCAAAGTACATTATTTATACAGAGCAGATGCACCCTAAGCTGCTTTAACACATGACCCTGCTTCTCAAACTGAGCCATTATTTTCAGAATTTCCTTGGATCCAAATGAGGTGCTTTGCAGTAGAAGAAAGCATTCAATACAAATGAATATCACTTTTTCCTAGCCACTGTCACCTGTTAATGTGCTTCTGCATTGCTGTTTATCATTTCTTTGGATCTGTATTTTCACTCTAACATCATCATACGGCCAAATCTGAATAAGGGCAGGAAGTGGTGCTTCCTGAACTCAGACCAATGGTAGGTCCAAGCACTTCACAGAAGTTCTTTTTTTTTTTTAACCAACCCCCCACCCACTCTTCTCTGAACAACCTCCAACCTCTTCAGCCTTTGAAGACAAGGGCTCAAACCTAGATTCACTGGTGAAAAAAAAATATGCAAATGCAAAATATGTTTTTACTATATTACCTAAGGAGGAAGCCGGTGTTTTGGTTGTATTTCCCATTAAAAGACATAAAACTGGCAATCATTCCAGTGAGTGCCATCCTGCAGATATATGGGGTATCTAAGGAGTTTATCAGACAGGAGGAATTTCGAATGGAGCCAATTCGAATTCACATAAATTCGTTAGTTTAGCAAATGCAGTCAGAATGACTTCCCATTGCCCAAAATTGTGTGCGATACTCTAATATGTAATAATGTAAAATCCATTATTGTGTTTGGAATGACTTCACTTTTGCCCAAAATTGCATGAGATACTTTAATACACAATAATGTGAAACCCCATGATTGCGTTCGAATTGCCATTGGATTATACTTCCAATTTTCCGTCGTCTGATAAACTCCTAAGTCACGTAAGTCTCTGCTTGTGCCCATTATCAAGGACCATTAAGTAATAAAGGCTCATTTATTCTTCAGGGGCTGCGGGAGAGACATGACACTGCTCTGCAAATATTTATTGCTGAGCAGATCAGGCCCAATAAAACAATACACAGGGTTGGAGGAAAAAAGGCCACAACTTTATTAACAGTTCCAAACAAGAATGGCATAACCATAGGGTTGGCCCAAAGCATAAGGTGTGGATCTGGACATCAGCAACACCCCGGTTGGTTGATGTATTAGGTATGGTTGCTTGCAGCCACAAGTATCGGGATGACGTAGGTGCCAAGCTCCGCCCTGTTGCGCAGTTAGGCAACTGCACTGCTTCAACTCGAATTGCAAGGCATCCTGGTCACCGGGTGTTAACCGACTGTGGCCCCCGCAATGGCCACAGGAAACCACTCCATACCCGGGTCCCGAGGACTCCCGATCCAGTGCCAGCGGGCCCTGGAAACCCCTACCCCAGATCCAGGCCTATGCTGCCACCAACAACAAGTTGTGACAATCTACTCCCAGGGAGGGAGGGAGGGAGGGCAGGGAGCAAAATGGGAAAGGTGCCAAGCTGTGCCGGACGGGGCCTTTTATAGGCCCTCCAACCAATGAGGGCCCTGAGAGGACTAAGGCCCCGCCCTGCCCCTCCCAGAGACTTCCACCAATCAGAGGGCTTGGAGGGCCCAAAAGGGCCAATCAGGCCGCCCCAGGTTCCTGCTCTCCCGGCAGCCAATCCGAGGCAAGCCCACGCTTGCCTCTGTTGCAGGGAGAAGCGAGGCGGGGAGGCCAGACCTCCTCGCCTCAGCAACAGCACTGGCCCGATGAGTCATTTATGAATATTTGGTTAAGGAGAGCAGCATTTAAAAGAAAAAGAAAAAAGAGCTGCCTTAGACTTATAGAATGAGGTTATGGATAGATGTGGTGACCTGTTCTTCAAGTAGTAGAGATGCCATAGATGTTTTGCTGTATGTAGCAAAAGACAAAGAATATGTCTTTGGCAACTTACTTTTGTTTCAATACTGGTGATGAGACCAGGTCTTTCATTGTACCTTAAAGTAGCAGACTAAATTCAATTATGAAGGATGGACCGTGTAAAATATACAGTTGTCTTCTCCAACAGAGAGCTGGGGAGCCAGTGCTGTCCTTAGGATCTTGCCACATGAGGCTGTTTCTGCACTCTGCATCATCAGAAGACCACTCCTTTCAGGTGGAGAGAAAGATTTTTAATGTTGTCTCAGCAAAAACAACTTCTGTTCAATAAAGTAGCTATTGTGCAGAGGAATTTTGTTGGATATTTTTCTCTCTTGTGAACTAAACAATGGGAAACAGCACTTTCTTATGTCTTGGAAACCTGACAAAAAAAGATATGCTATTTTTCCAGAGGTGAGACTGATTTCATTGTTTATTACCTTCTGATCAACCAGATGCATGAATGTGTTTTAGATGACAACATAATAGCTCTCAGTGACTATTGCATCATTTCCCTATAGCCCAATTTACCAATTTGCTTCAAGATATTCATCAGCACTGGGCTCAGATGAAACACATAGCAATTGCAGCCACTGGACAAGAGAGATGTGACTGTCACCTATGGTAATCTTCCATAGCCTGACTACTGTTTACAAGGTACAACAAAAGTGTCCTCTGAAGAGATTGTAAAGTAAGGAGCATTAGAAAAAAAAATAGGAGTAAATGAAGACACATTTCATCCAAGGGTAGTTTGAAACTGAAGCACTACCATCACACACCCCAACAAACTCCATGAAGCTGCAGTCCTAAATATTGATTTGGGATTCACTGTCATTGTAAAAAGCAATTTTGTTTTCACTGAATGAAATAAATACAGCTTTAAACACCTCCATACCGTTTTAGCAAAGAAGTTTACAGCAATCTGTTTATATGCTTGAAATTAAAACCACAAGAACTGCAAAGGAGGGGGGGAATGAACACCAAAGGGGTTTTCAAAAATTTAAACTCCATCATGCATAAATGGAGCTCATCACAGAAGGTAATTTCCCTGCAGAAAACCCTCCATCTTTTGTTTTATGTAAGTTATCAGCATGAATATTTTATTCTGAGTGAAAATGCCTTTAGCCCTCTGTTTCATACATTTTGCTTAACGTCTTCCATCAGTAGGTCTCCTTCCACTATTTCCCACACAGAGATTTCTACAAGACAGACCTGGTATAACCAAGTTATACTCTTTTGGTATGACTGAGCAATGATATTTGTTTTCTCACTAATTCTAGTCAATGTTTTCCCGCTAACAAGTCTGAAGGGGGCTATGATCAGCAATTTTAGAAAAGGATTTACCAGATGGAATTCATTTGAAGTCATTTTGCTTGGACAGGGATGGCACAGGATTGGCAGGACAAAGATCCAGGCTAGAAGGATGGTCAATGGAAAGACTGCAAAGTGACCGAAAGATTTCCATTAAAGTTATATATGCAGTTGTATCTAGAGCTGTAGTGATTTCCCTAGGAAAGTTCTCCCTGCCTCTCCATAAGAAGGACTGATCCACTGAATGCTGACTGAATATTGGGAGGCATATGAGTATATGGCACAAGAAAGAGAGAAAAAAATCTGCAAACTTTCAAATATATTTAAAGTTAACAAATGGTACTAAGAATCCAAAACAAAACAAAACCTTAACCCTTATTCCTGCAATTGAAGGCTGAGGTAAGGAATATGTAGCTGGTCTGGGCTCCAAAGGGAAGGGAAAGGAGGATTTGCTCCATTTGGGAGTACATCCTACGAGTAGTTTCTTTCTACTTTGGAGCTGACACCAGAAGCACTTTTCTTCTCTAAATTGCTTCCCCAGTAAGCAGCAGCAACAGGAACCTTCCTTGGGCTCAACAGATGCCTGAGAAGACTCTTTAGAGCAATGTACTGGGTTTATTGGTTTGGGGAGAAAGCTCCTCTAACTCTCTGCAGGATCTTGCAGGCTGAAGGTTTTAAAAATGGGCACTTAACCAGAGTGACTCCAAGTAAGAATGAGGTAGAAAAACAAGAGGATTTTATAGGGAAAATAATTTTTCTCTTTCAAGCCTGCACAACATGCGGTCTGGGGCTGCATGTGGCCCACCAAAGGATTTTGGATGACCCACAAGGATGTGGAATGACTTCAAGGCTCCTCTGCCACTTGGCCTCCTACTGAGCAGTGGGCCATGTGGAGGAGGCCAAACAGTCACTGTGCAAGGCTCCTCTGCTGCTTGGCTTTCTCCTGAGAAAGCCAAGTGACAGAGAAAGAAGAGGGGCAAGCGCTCTCCCCTCAAGGCTTCTCTGCCACTCAGCTTTCTCCTGAGAAGAGGGCTGGGCAGAGAAGGGAGTGGATGGAATTAATATTAATAATATTTATTATTAATAATTAATATGATTAATTAATTAATATGTAATTAAAACTGATTTGCAGCCTGAAGAAGTTCAACCTATTTTAATTTTGGCCCCTACTTACTGGCATGTTGTGCAGGTCTGCTCTATTTAAAAGAGAGGAAAAGACAGCAGCAGAAACCAACAGAACAGTCTATATTAAACACAAATTGTTTCTCTAAGTAAAAGGAAAAAAACCAGTTGTGACATGGGAGATATTCCTAACCAATCTAAGAGGGTCTAGAAGGATGTAGCTAAGTTTAAGGGTTTGCAGACTAAAACACACACATAGATATTCTTATTCTGTGATGTGAAGAAGATTACTGGAGACTGGAGCAACAGATGCAGGTTTCAGAGAGATACTCGCTGTACATCTGCATCTTTCTAATTTGGGGACTCTACCAACAGACAGCTTTCCTGCTCTATGCATCAAAGTCTAATATTTATATTTATTGAGCACAACTCATAATGGGGCAGTTTTAGACTGAGAACAAAAGGCTAGAGAAAAAGTCCCTGTGCTCCACCCTAAAAAGGCACGGGTTTGTGTAAACCACACTTATATGTTGTGCATGTCATCAACAGGATGCTAGACTAGGAGTTGGCCCCAATCCAAAACCAATCTGGTTGCAAAGCACAACTACTTATATGCCACAATTTCCAAAGCTGCAAAGTTCAGTTCAAATCCATACAACATACACTAAAACACACACACACACAGTTCACTTCTCCACATTGACTTACCTGTTAAAAAGCTCAGTTCATATGTATGCAGAATATTTAAAGTTTAAATAACCTATTATCTCTAATCACTGATTGGAGACAACAGATCTGGCCAGTGGGCCAGATGGAGAATTTTCTATTGCATATTTCCTATTCTCTACTGTAAAGTAGAGAATATTGCATAACGCTATAACCCTTCTCCCACCTTTGCAAGGGATATATGGTCCTGCAACTTTGAGGTAGGGTACTTAATCCACTTTTGCAAAGGCACACTTTTCTTCTAAATTAAATTTAGAAAACGTCTAACCCTCACAGTGTCACATAATTAGGATATGAAAAAATAAAAACTGCACACATCAGAGGAGTCCAGTTTTATGTTTCTGTGGACAGCTTCCTCTGGAAGTCTTTTTTTCCCCTGTCAACCATCTGTATGTGATTAATTATAAATATATTGGAAATGATCCTATCACACCCAGTGCAACAATGAAATGCAGTTATGCAGTCCCAGTAAAGGGTAACTGGCTGGAGACATGAATCATACAGAAAGCTGCCTCTGCGTGGGTGGTTACTTCAGAGACACACAGGAATCTTTATTTCAGTCATTTCTCACAGCATACTAGAAGTTGTCTTGTGGCACAGAGTTTGGGAATTATTAGAGTAATGATATGCAAGAGAATAATTAATAAATGAATACCAACTAAAATTGCTTAAAGTTGAATCTGAAGTTATGATTAAAAGGCCTAACAAGTTAAGATGGGTCAGAGCTTCAGGTATAGCAAGAAGAAAGTCTCCCAGAAGCCATGGCAAGTCAATCCTGCTAAGTTATTTGAACTTAGTATAGGCAAACCTCCTAAGAAGAGAGAACTGCAATAGATCCAGATTTAGGTCCATTTAACCATACACAATTATAGCACTGTCATTCCACTTTAACTGCCCTGGTTTCATTCTATATAATGGTGGGATTTTCAGTATAGTGTGGGGTATTTAGAATTATCTGCCTGCAAAACTCTAATGGCTCCTCAAACCATAAACATCAGGATTCCATAGGATTTGCATACCAGTTAATGTACAACCATAATGTTAATTTTTTGTAAAGTGCCAGAACCCCTGGTTTTATCTAGAGGAAACCCATTAAAATCAATGGAGCTCAAGGAAATTCCCACTGACTTCAATTATTATTATAATGAGATTATCACACTAGGGTCAATTCCAGAACTATCCCACAATTATTCCATTATTGGCAATGAGATAATTGTGGGATGGTATTGGGATAATTGTGGAATGGCTCTGGAATTGACCCTAGTGTGATAATCTATAGTTTGGATCCAAATCTCTATTTGTGTGAAGCCAGATTGTGTAATGCAACCTTAACTGTATAATTTCCCTGTATTCCAATACAATAAAAAGCCCAACAGATTTGATTTTTTTTTTCATAAGAAAAAGAAAGATGTTGTTTGTTTAGACCAAGACAAATCTAATCCATAAGTGAAGTCCAAATATTAGCATTTAAAAGGGGGGAGAGCAACCAACTGTGTATAAATAGGGTAAACTGTTAATGTCATAAAAATTGTCAAGGCAAGGCTTTTGCTGGATAGGATTTTATTATTCCCTTCACTGTTGATCTATGTATATCATTGCCCTATAATTGTACAGTAATAAATTGATTCTATATCCTTCATGTAATGTCAAAATGATAACATGACAGCTTAAGTCATAAATAAAATGGCACACTAATAATACACAGATCTCTTGCTAAATAAAATGAAATACAGCTAAAAAAACATTAGTCATATATAATATTTAACCATATAGCAAGAAATGCAATGCTGCATGATTAGATCCATATTGCCTAAAGTCCACTATTTCTTATTATGTTTAATAATTAAAAAAATGGATACAGCTAATTAGTTGACTTGATTTTAATGTAAACAAGGGAAGAATGAAAAATTAGTATTAGGACCTCATTTATTTTTTTAATTGATATTTCCTAGTTGCATGCTATATATAGCTTTGCTTCTAAGAAGCCAAATCTTCAAAAAATTCTTCTTCTGAGGCTTTATTAAATACTTTCAATGTTACAGCCTTGCATCATAACGTCGAATTCTTTGGGGTCTGCAGCAAGCAACTTTTGAATTATTTTCTTTATGGCAAAACACAAGCAGTCTCTTAAGAGGTTTTGAACAGTTGTGTTTGAATAAATAAAAACATGCAGAATAAATTAAAAGACAAAAATATTTGAATTTCATTTAGTTGAAAAAAAACACAACCACATATCTCTATAGGCTCTCCCTTAAGTTTCCGTCTGCTCTGTCAGATCTGATTTTGTCTGAGCTATTCAGCTACACCACTATGGCTTCATAACATGACCCCAAGACAAAATGACACAATCTCATTTTCTCCCAACAGCTAAGGTATAGAATAGAATAGGCATATGTATTACACACATATCTTGGGAACATGTCAAATGAAAGAAAATAGCAAGAGTTGTGGGTAGAGTACATAGTTGCTCATACTATAAGTTTTCTTGGTTTAAATTAATTCCATCCAAAGTTTAAAAACAAACCAACAGTTGATTGCAGTATGAAGTGTTGGATAGAAAAAGTCCTGTTTTAAAGTATATTTTCAAGCCAAAGAGTGGTGGTGGCGAGTTGTTGTGAAACCACAATGTTTTAATGTTAATGAGCATTTTCAGACATTGACAGTTTTCATCCCCTGCTAAAGTAAAACTAGAAATTACTGCATTGTTTATATCATTTACCACATGAAGGCCACAATCAGCAAAAGTCCATCTATTTTCTCAGCACCTCCCTGCATTTTTTAGATTTTGGAGGATGTATGGCATGATTTGGAGCATGCATACATAATTACTTATTGGTGTGACATTTAGAACAAATTCATCTCTGTTCTGAAAAGGCATCTTTCATTCAGGGAAGTGGCTTTGTATACAAAATACTGCCTGTTTAAAATTTAACTGTTCCAATAAAAAGATAAAATAGTGTCTCGAATCCAAGTTCAAGAAAATATTTCATCTTTAATTGGGACAGGGAGGAATACTCAACAGATAATGGATAGTAAAGGCTCAATGACTTTGGTGCTAACATTTGTCCATATATGTTCTACTCATGCCTTTGAATGACTTTCTTTCTTTAAAGCCACTTTATTAATTGTTTATATGATGATATCATACAGTGAATTTACTTTGGCTGAAACCAGGCCTTTCCTACCTCAGAGTCTCAAGGAGTCTTCTCACCAAGATGGTTGATTCCTGCATAAGGAGGCAGTCAAATGTCAGCATCATCAAAACAGTTTGGCTCCTAGGGGAGTAGGAAGTGTTCCCATGGTTGGTTCCATGGCAATGAGGAAAGAGCTAATCATGGAGCCCAGGAATTTCAGGGGATTTTCCACCTTTAGATGAGCCACAGAGCCTAGCAGATTTATCCTGGGGTTCATTGGGAATTTGGCCACAACATGAATCCTAGAATCATAGAATCATAGAAATTTAGAGTTGGAAGAGACCACAAGGGCCATCCAGTCCAACCCCCTGCCGTGCAGGAACTCCCAATCAAAGCATACCCGACAGATGGCCATCCAGCCTCTGCTTAAAAACCTCCAAGGAAGGAGACTCCACCACCCTCCGAGGGAGTGTGTTCCACTGTCGAACAGCTCTTACTGTCAGGAAGTTCCTCCTAATGTTGAGGTGGAATCTTTTTTCCTGCAGTTTGCATCCATTGTTCCGAGTTCTGTTCTCTGGAGCAGCAGAAAACAAGCTTGCTCCCTCCTCAATGTGACATCCTTCAAGTATTTAAACAGGGCGATCATATCACCTCTTAACCTTCTCTTCTCCAGGCTAAACATTCCCAGCTCCCTAAGGCGTTCTTCATAGGGCAAGGTCTCCAGACCCTTCACCATTTTAGTCGCCCTCCTTTGGACCCACTCCAGTTTCTCCACATCCTTTTTGAATTGTGGTGCCCAGAACTGGACACAGTATTCCAGGTGGGGCCTGACCAATGCAGAATAGAGTGGCACTATTACTTCCCTTGATCTAGACACTATACTTCTATTGATGCAACCTAAAATTGCATTGGCCTTTTTAGCTGCTGCATCACACTGTTGACTCATGTTCAACTTGTGGTCTACTTGGACTCCTAGATCCCTTTCACATGTTGTCTCATTCAGCCAGGTGTCCCCCATCCTATATTTGTGCATTTCATTTTTCTGCCCTACGTGTAGGACCTTACATTTCTCTGTGTTAAATTTCATTTTGTTAGCTTTGGCCCAGCTTTCTAGTCTATTCAGGTCATTTTGAATTTTGATCCTGTCCTTTGGGGTATTAGCTACTCCTCCCAATTTGGTGTCATCTGCAAATTTGATAACTAGGCTCTCAATACTGTCATCCAAGTCATTAATAAAGATGTTGAATAGCACTGGGCCCAGGACAGAACCCTGTGGCACCCCACTTGTCACTTCTTTCCAGGATGAAAAGGAACCATTGTTGAGCACCCTTTGGGTTCGGTCAGTCAACCAGTTACAAATCCATGTAACGGTTACCTTGTCTAGTCCACATTTTACAAGCTTGTTTGCAAGGATGTCATGGGGAACCTTGTCAAAGGCCTTACTGAAGTCAAGATATACTATATCCACAGCATTCCCTTCATCTACCAAGCTGGTAATTTTATCAAAAAAAGAGATCAGATTTGTCTGGCATGACTTGTTTCTCTGAAACCCATGTTGGCTTTTTGTGATTATGGAATTATCTTCCAGATATTCACAGACTCTCTGCTTAATGATCTGCTCCAGAATCTTTCCTGGTATTGATGTCAGACTAACCGGACGATAATTGTTGGGATCCTCTTTTTTCCCCTTTTTGAAGATTGGGACAACATTTGCCCTCCTCCAGTCTGCAGGGACTTCTCCTGTTCTCCAGGAGTTCTCAAAGATGATTGCCAGTGGTTCCGATATTACATTTGCCAGTTCTTTTAATACCCTAGGATGTAGTTCATCTGGTCCTGGAGACTTATATTCATTTAGATTAACCAGGTATTCCTGTACTGTTTCTTTACTTATTCTGTGCTGAAATTCCCCTATTCTGTCCTCTGCCCCATCATCCTTAGGTTGGGCACCCTTTGCCTTTCCTGAGAAGACTGAAGCAAAGAAGGTGTTGAACAATTCTGCCTTTTCTCTGTCTCCTGTGAGCATTTTGCCATCTTCTCCACGCAGTGGCCCAACTGTTTCCTTCTTCTTCCTTTTGCTGCGGACATACCCAAAAAAGCCCTTTTTATTGTTCTTAACGTCTCTAGCAAGCCTGAGTTCATTTTGCGCTTTAGCTTTTCTGACTTTATCCCTACATGCGCTGGCTATTTGTTTGAATTCCTCTTTGGTGATTTCCCCATTTTTCCATTTTTTATACATGTTCCGTTTAAAACTTAGCTCAGTTGTAAGTTCCTTAGTCATCCATACTGGTTTCTTGAGATATCTCCCATTTTTCTTCCTCATTGGAACTGTCTGAAATTGTCCCTTTAGTATCTCCCTTTTGAGGAACTCCCATCCATCTTGAACTCCCTTCTCTTTTAGTATTCTTGACCATGGGATCACCCCCAGTATTTCTCTAAGTTTATTGAAATCAGCTTTCCTAAAGTCTAGAATGCGTGTCTGACTATGCTTAGCTTCACCTTTCCACTGTATAACAAACTCCAGGAGGACATGATCACTCCCACCTAAGGATCCCACCACTTGCACCCCATCAACTAGGTCTTCCCTGTTGGTTAAGATCAGATCCAAAATAGCTGATCCCCTTGCTGCCTCTTCCACCTTTTGGACAATGAAATTGTCTTCCAGGCAAGTGAGGAATTTTCTAGATCTTGAGGATGGCGCTGAGTTTGACTTCCAGCAAATATCCGGGTAGTTGAAGTCCCCCATCACTACTACATCTCTCCTTCTTGATTGTGTGGTCATCTGTTCTAGAAAGGCATCATCCATTTCCTCTGTCTGACTTGGGGGTCTGTAGTAGACTCCCACAGTAACATCCCTGTTGTTTCCCTCTCCTTTAATTTTTATCCAGATGCTCCCCACCTGGCTTCCAGTATTGATGTCCTGGATCTCTTCACTGGTGTAAATATCCTTGACATATAATGCTATTCCTCCTCCTTTCTTGTTTGTCCAGTTTCTCTTAAAAAGGTTATACCCCTCTATTTCTATCTTCCAATCGTGAGACTCATCCCACCAGGTTTCAGTGATGCCTATTATATCATATTTCCCTTATTGTGCTAGGAGTGCAAGTTCATCTTGCTTATTTCCCATGCTCTGTGCATTAGTGTAGAGACATCTAAGACCATGTGTCCCCTTTACTTGATGCCTGTGTATGTTTTTTTGGCTCCTTTTGTTGAGTCCTTGCACTGTTTGTCTTCTTCCCTCTATGTCAGTTTGACTATTTTTTCTAGCCGTTTTGCCTTCCAGACTGCTGTCTCCCTTCCCCAGATCACTTAGTTTAAAGCCCTCCTGATCAGATTCTTCAGACTGTTGGCAAAAACGTTTCTTCCAACTGGCGTGAGATGTAGCCCATCCCTTGCTAGAAGTCCCTCCTCATGGAACCGCAGCCCATGATCCAAGAATCCAAATTGTTCTCGGCGACACCATCTGTGGAGCCAGTTGTTGATATCTGCTATTTTCCTCTCTCTTCCTGGACCATGCCCTTCTACTGGTAGAAGAGACGAGATGACAATCTGTGCATCCATTTCCTTCAGCTTCTTCCCCAGAGCCTCGTAATCCCTTCTGATATTCTGAAGGCTGTGTCTTGCTGTGTCATTCGTTCCCAGGTGGACCAAAAGGAAGGGGTATTTGTCAGTAGATTTGACCAGTCTTGTCAGCCTCTCCGTAACATCACGGATCTTTGCCCCAGGGAGACAACACACCTCACGAGACATCTTGTCGGGCCCACAAATCACTCCTGGGAGTTGCTGGGGAGTTTCCTCATTAGAAAGTAGAGGGCAGGTCCAAAGACAGGCAAACAGACGGGCATGAGGCCTGCTACAAAAGACCTAATCTCGCATTGTTCAATTTGATACCCTACAATTGTAATATGTCCCAATTTTTTTTCCCTCTCCCATTTTCCTTCTTGTTTCAGTTTCTATTGACATAAATGCTAATGCTATGCTACTTGCAAATGGACAAAGATAAGGCACAGCTGCAGGAAGGACTGAAGGATAGCAAATTCTCAGAAATTGTTATGAAATCCTTTCTGGAATCCTATTGGTACACTACACTAGCATATAACAGTCCATTCTGTTAGTTGCTGCACTGTTTGCATGGTTGCACAGCAAATATCTCAGAGCACCTTGACTGCAAGGATACACACAGAAGCCATACATACAGGCTATTCAGAGCTAGCAGTCTTCCCTCCAAGAGGGACAATGGTGACTTTCTCTGTATTTTCCTGAATCCACTGCACTCATGACTATTTTGCTCCTGCCACTGCTATCTAAAGTGGCATAGTTATGCCAGAGTAGTTTAGCAACAAGATTAGGACACTGTGACCTACCTAGACAATCCTACCTAGACGACTTTGGCTTACCATCAATGGTACATGCACCACTGATTGAGAACCACTGATCTAGACTACATTATGTAAATCATTACCACTCAAGAAATTAATAATTAACCAACATTATGTTATTGTATGTATAGCCATACATCTGAAAAATGTTTGAACAAAAAGTCGTGATTATGATAATACAGTGGTCCCCCGGGTTACGAAGGTAATCCGTTCTGGATTACCTTTCGTAACCCGGAAGTTTTCGTTTCCCGGGGGACCGCATTAGGAGACGGACCGCGTGGCCGATTTAAAGGGGCCGCGCGGTTTTTCTCCTTCGTATCTCGGGGGATCCTTCGGATCCCGGGGGATATTTTTTGGTCCCGCCGGTTTCGGGTCCCGGGGATTTCGTTCCCCGGGGGATTCGTAAACCGGGGGACCACTGTACATGAATGTAGTAGCAGGACCCTGTGATATTAAATGTTGCTCACAATGGAATAGGCAATATCCATATGCAAGGTGCAAATGCATGTGTATCTCTTTCTATTAATATATTTCTTTTTACTGTAACTTTTAAATTTGCTTGTTTTAATACAATCACCATAGTGGTTTGGATGTTGGTCTAGGATACTGGGAGACCAGGGTTTTAATCCTGCTGAGTGACCTTGGGCATGTCACACTCTCTTAGCCTTAGAGGAACACAATGGAATAATTCTTGCCAAGAAAACTCTATGATAAATTCCCCATAAGTCAACTCTGATTTGAAGGCACATAACAAACAACAAAATTTAATACATGGCTCCAAAATCTCTGATGTGGAGCTATTTATAAATTCAGTAAATCCTTAGTACTTTTGTAGCCATCCCCTGGCCAGCTGCTTTCCGACATAAAGATACCAAGAGACTGATTGCTAAGAGGAATGCTTTGCTAGGCTTCCTCACAGTAGCTGTGTTGTTCCATGATTTAAACAAACATCCAGCAAACATGGACAACTAGAATGAGATCTGGGTGGAGGAACAGACTGCTTTCTAGCTCCAAAAATGTGGGGAGGGGGGGATTTTCAAGAATAGCAGTGGTGAGGAACCAGAGAAGAAAGGAGAAACTTTCTCAGTAATACAGCCTATGTCTAAATTCAGCTGTATTACTGAATATTATGTAATTAAAGAAAAAACAATGAAGTTTGTAGCTATCATTTTATTTCCATAACAGAAATATCTAATATCCATAAAACCCCACTTAGTTTGTTGAGGTTATTTGGAAAACCTGTAGAGTACTTCTCATTTCAGTTTAGCTACTGCTTTCGAATCTGCGAAGATGAGTACCACCTGCAGTACATGCCTCAGGAAATTATGCTTTGTTAATACATGCAGAGGGAAATGGAAATAAAACATAGGCTAGAGATATCCCACAATGATGAAATTATCTATATTGTGAGAATTGTTCTTAAGTGAAAGATATGGCCAAATTTGATGCAGTAAGGACAAAAAAATTCCAGGTAAGATAAATGTACTTCAGTTGTATGAGCAATTTGGAGCTGATTATACAACAGTTTCATATTTCTGGAGAAGACTTCACATATGGCAATCATTGTCATGCCCAAGGCTGTGTACCGCAAATTTTATGAGCACACTATGCCTGATGAGGAGCAGGTGTTCAAATTTTTATTGAACAGCATGGCACACAGCAAATGGTGAAACAACAAAGAACCAAAGGACATTTTCTAAAGTATGCATGGCTGGAGATAATACACACTATGCCAAAACTAAGAAATTCCTCTGTCCCCCCTGAAATCCCAAAGTGGTCATATCTGATAGGTAAAACACAAGTCAATTTGCATCCTGCTGGAAGTACAAAGGCAAGTATTTGCATTGCCAGCCATCAGAGTGATATCTCCATTCTTCTGTGTGGACTCTTTCAAACGGGGAGGAATTTCTCCCAACTCCGAATGGAGCCAATGCGGATTTATGTAAATTCGCTTGTTTAGCGAATTTACATGAACCCCTGCTCCGTTCGGAATTACTTCCCATTACCCGAAAATAACCCCCTCCTGCCCGAATTTGCATGCGAAGCTTTAATTCACAATAAGGTAAAACCCATGATTGCATTCGAATTGGCTTCCCTCTTGCCCGAATTTGCATGTGAAGAGTTAATTTGCAATAACATAAAACCCATGATTGCATTCGAATTGACCTTAAATTATACTTCCAATTTAGCCTTGTATGAAAGAGTCCTGTGAGACCTTAAAGAATTGCTACCAGTCAGTATAAAGAGTATCAGACAAGACAGACCCAAGGTATGGTGCAGTATAAGGCAATTTCCTATGTCTGTATCAGTCCACTTTGCAGACTATAATCATAAACAAGCTGTATGTGTGCTTAAAAGACGAGCTTAGAAAGCTAAGGGGAAAAAAACAGAAGTGGTGAAATCTAGACATGCACAGAAAGAAACCTGGAATATTACAGAGGAATGGTTAAGTTAGTTTGTTGCAATAAAAATCAACCAGGAGTTTTGCATTACCTTAACCCTAACACCTGTCCTTTCAAGGATTACATACATGTGTATCACAGAGGGCACACATGTATATGACAGTAGTCTCATAAGACCCATGGACCAAATGATGACAATGGCTCTGGAAGATTCCCTATACAAAGTTCTATTCTGCTGTCTCATCATAGTTTCTCAAAGGGCTAAGCTCTAGCACATTCCTCTAGGTTGATAGGGCTTTGGTACGGTCTCAGATGCCTACTATATGTCTTTAAGGGATCAGCTTAGCTAAATATGTCACTAAAATAATGTCTATGGGTGACAAATTGGCCACAGCAACTATATATGATATTGTTCTGATTTACATTTGGAAAAAAATGACCCATATCAGTGAAATCACAGATTTTAAATGTAAGATTCACAAAGTTGTACACTGACTCTTCTACAGTTCACTGAACTATTTTCATTGTGCTCTATTTGATCTGAAAGCTTCAAGATAGAAACATTAATACAGACTAAGGAATAGATCAAACTCCTGGTTATAATATAATCAGTATCCTTTCACAGTACTAGGATTGGTATAAAACTAAACACAAAGACACACACCTCCATTCAATAAATCATAGATGCCTGCACAATAAATTAAGATGGGGAGAAAGACTTGTAATTAATTTGGATATTTGTTCTAAGGCCACAAAATGGAAACTAAAGTATGCATTTCTCAGGAAGGATAAAGAATTAGTATGACAAGACTAGAATTTACCTAACATACTAATACCTCAATGCTCTGGATCCTATTGCAATAAATGTTCTTGAACTGCATATTAATATACTGCATACTGTTGAAATGACACTTTTGAACAACTCAAGAGACCAATTAAAATTTTGAACAAATCATAAATATATAAAAGAACTAGAATATGCAAGGTAATGGTACTGGTATTCTTCTGCTACCAGTGAATGAAAATGCCAGTAAAAGCAGCATGTACCTAAAAGTGGGTCCAAAGTAGTGAAAGATACTAAACTGTATATATCCAGACATAATTGTATTGCCCAAGCAGCAAAGTGTAACAAAATCCAAAGTATATATTATTGCAATATTTTGCACCTTTTAGTAGGCTTTAAAAAGGCAGCACCGTAATGTGTATTTTGGATTTTATAGGACGTGATCTCTTTCTAGGAAGATGGCATAATTCATTCATGGGAGCAACCTCTTCAGTCTCTGGCATTTCTTTTTCAAATAACCAATTTTTAGGATATTATTAAAGTAAAAGGAGAGATAATGAATTTGCATAGAAGCATAAGGTGGAGAGAGGAAAGACACAGGATTATTTCAATTTACAAAGTGATAATGAGTTGGTGTGATCTGCAAAAACTGATAATGGTAAATTATGGCAATTTTATAAATGGCATTGAAGTGGCTCTCAAGAAGTAGTGCCATTTCAAAATTATATGGCATGTTAAGGAGGCCATAGTTAATAACATATATTTAAAATTTGTTTTTATTTATCAAAAAGGGAACTGCTGAGAGAAGGTATTATCAAAGTTTTTTTAAAAAAAATATATTTCATTGATGCATAAATAATAACAAGCCTCCTGACCAGGATATACATATATAATACAAAATCAAATACATCTCCCCCACCTCAAAAAAAGAATTCCACGATAAACATACCCACACTCATATTAAGGACCATTCAGCAAAGACCTGATTTCTTGCTTCCCCAAAACTGGTGTCAATGCATTACCTAGGCATCTTCCCACTTAATTTCTCCATGGTACACTGAACCATCAGGAGGGAAAGGGTGTGACTGTCACAGGCACCTATGTGAACGATTTTGTATTATGGAGTATTTGGGATATGGAATTCCAGATAAAAGAGATTTGACCTATCTGTTATGTTTAGAAGCACTCAGAGCTGACAGCATATTTTTGATACCAAAAGGTATTAGCTGACATCCAATCATAAGCTGAACTTTTCTGATAGGATGATATAAAGCTTTCTCAGGCCTTGTCCACACTACAGAAATAATACAGCTTGACACTACTTTAACTGCCATGACTCATTGCTGTAGAATTCCAGTATATACAGTTTATCAGGGAGCTCTGGTGCCACAACAAACTACAAACCCTGGAATTACATAGTATTGAGTCATGGCAGTTAAAATGGTGTCAAACTGCATTACTGCTGCAATGCAGATACAGCCTGGGGGGCAATACAGACTGGAACTTTGTGCCAGCCTGCACTTATACTAGTGCTGAGCTAGTGCTGAGCGTTCACATGCTCCAAGCCCTACTTCCGCCACCCAATCACCATTATGGCTCTCACCCATCCACATAGTGTGCACCATGATGACATCCATGCAGTGCAGTGCAGTGCCCAAATAACACTAAGCACAAGGGGCATCATCATGCTGCACAAGCACACCTATGGTGCCCCTGCCGAGATGCAAAAAGAACCCACCCAGAAGTGGTTTCATTCTGCTCCCTCTGGAGGCCATGGCCTGTGGTTGCTGCAGCTTCCTTCTGCAGCAGAAACAGGCGGCATGGAGCCACCTGTCTTTATAGGCCCTAAGTCGCTGTTCCCGGTCTGTGGAACTCCCACAGATAGTCAGATTAGTCCCTTCTCTGCTTTTTCCAGCAGCACATTAAACCTTCATACTTAGGGAGGCATTTTGTTCATTGTTAAATCATACTGTGGAACAGTGATACTGACTGATAGTGATATGTTGTGCTTTTATTCTAAAACTGTTTTTAACTAACTGTTTTTAATAATATTTTTGTAATTTTTATTATTAAAAAAATTATGAGTTAATCGCTTCTCAGCCTTTTGACTAAGATCAAGTGTAAAAATTTGTTAGTTAAAATTTAAAATTTACAAAAATTCCATTTCATTTTTGTGGTATGCTTTGTAAAAAAAAAATCATTATTTCATAATAACAACATAAAATTCTTTCAGTGTACAGAAGGATCTCTTCAATTATATGACAGCATTATTTATCTATAGTACCAGTTTTCCTCTTATCCTTCTAATCTTGTTTCTCCCTTAGTCATCTCTTTCTTTTCAAACCTAGAAGTCTCTATCCTAGTCCTTCATTCTCTACCTCTCATTTCCCTTTCTAACATTCTATCATTCCCTTCTTTCCCCAAATTACTCCTCTTCTTCTTTTAAACTCTTGTTCATATCCATATTACATACTACTTACTACATACATACTGCATACTACTTTCTCTCATTTTCTTCAATTTGTACTTTCCATTTATCCTTATATACCATCTACTGTACCTCCTTCTGTTTTTAGTAATATTAATGTTTGTTTGTTTTTAAATGTGATGTATATTTTAACAAACATCTATTTTAAATTTTATAAGCTTCCTGGGGTTGCTTTTTGGAAGAAAGGCAGGAATAAATAAATAAATAAATAAAATGGTGTTGTCAGAGTTTCATTTCTTTGCTTTGCTGCAAACCCACACTTGTGTTGTAGCATTTATATGTATGTACAAACATGCTAATTTTCTGCCTTGTGGCAAACTATCCTAGCTTCTTTTTCCTCCTGTTTTTAGCCCCAGAGCATGACTTCAGTCTGGTTTCCAGCTGCTTTCAAAGCATGTTGTCATGTAAATGTCCCACCTTCAAAGTGGCTGGAAACCATTTTTTTATTTTGCTGATCTGTTTCACCCCCAGAAAAACTTTGTTGCAATGTCATTGAACTAACAGCTGTCAGCCTCCTGAGCATCTGCATAAGTATAATAATAGAATTTAAAAAATTAATAATGAATTTTGATTGCTAATAATTGATCTATTCTTTTATGAATATTTACCATTAGACCTCATCTAATGTTCCTATATTTCAGAATGATTTATGAAAGTACTTTGGATTCTAAATATTTAAAAATTAACTGAATATTTAAAATAAGTAATCATAGCTTTAAAAATCAGTCCCCATTGATGCAAAAGAAACAATTTTAGCTATTATAACTAGAATATTAATTTAATAAGACTGACACAGTAGCTCTGGACTGTCATATGCTACATGGCTACAAGGTTCAGTGTACCTTAAAGCTAGGAGGGTCAGTTTTACCTTTGAGCTGATTACATATTCAGTTGTTTTTCTAAATCCACTAAATATCCTTCTCAGCATTTTGAAAGTTCAAGCTCTTAAGAAAAGAGCACTTGGTGATGGTTTTGAAGCATCACTTTGGTATTGACTGCCTCAGGCTAAACTTTTCTGACTGCTTAGTCCAAGTGCTCTTCTTCCCATCATGAATCTTCTGTAATTTAAGATACAGTTTAATCTCTTGGAAACGAGAATCCTGAGGATTTTCCTTCCATGTCTTTTTGAAAGTCTCAAAGAAAATACATGCTTTTTCTCATATTGGCTCTATTGGTGTAGCTTTTACCTCTACCTAATACTCTGTCAGATTCAGAAAACTCATCTCTAAGTATTATGCACGGAGTAACTGCTGTATATGCAAACACAAGTGAAAATGTGCTTTCATATTAGCTTCACAGTAATTTACATAGCAAATATGATTCTCCCAAAAATGACTTCTTGTCATCTCTTTACATTTGATCAGGTGAAGGATCCCTTTATCAAAACTGAGAAAGCAAAGAGGAGGAGGCAATATTTGACAAGTCTTTATGCTGAGAGTTTGAAGGCTTGTAAAATGTATATTCAAACTGAAATATTTTCAAATGGCTTCTTCTTTCAGAGAGGGATTCCTTTGATACTTGGACACCTATCTTACTCCTCTGGGATGATATCTGTATTTTTACTGCTTCCTATAGAAAGTTAGAATGCCTGTCTTTAACAGCAATAACCAGAGTTTCTTTTTAAAAAAATAAAAAGCACTTATGACTTGACAAAATGCATTAGTGGTGAGAACTGACAAGAATTTGTACTTGTGGAGGCTAGAGAAACCTGTAAAACTTCTATGCTTTCCATGATAAAATATTTCCCCCATCCATATTGGTCTACAGCCAAGTATCATCTCATCGTTTAACAGGTACATTGACAAGACTGCATTTAAATCACATCTTTGTCTACATACATTACCACAGAAAGAACTTTTTATGCATTAAAGTGACAACGAGAGGCTGATTTAAACTCCTAAAGCAAAAAAAAAAAAAAATGCAGTTAAAAACACTGCAAGGAATAACTTCTATCTTTCAGCACAGTGTTCTAAAATCTAAAATCACTTCATGAATAGTGTACTTTGAAACTGCATTGTCTTCTTCTGTTGTTTTTCCAGCAGTGGAATGGAACATTTAATTCAATTTTTTTTGTCCTATTTTAAAATTTGCCTTGCCATACCTCCTTGCATATTAATACAATTGTTCTCAGCTTGAGTCATTTGTCTAAAATACATAGTAAAAGACTTGAATTAATGCATTAAGAAGCAGACAACATTATAATTCACTGTAACTCATTAGTCAAGAGGGACAACACTCACTAAACATGCACACATCACAAGATGTTTGCAAATGAAATGATCTTGTCCAGCAATACAGCAATCTCATAATGTTACAAACATTATTTTAGACCTTGCAAATAATTTATTAAGATTAGCTAAATATCCCAAATGTATTCAAATTTCCAGCAATGTAAAATTTAAACAATGATTTTATTTTATGTGACAATTGATATTTCCTATCGCTTTATTAGTTTTGAAGAAATTTCAGAAGACTTGAGGATTTTTTTTACCTTTAATAATTTTAAATATTTTTTTTAAAAAATTAATGTTTTAAAAAATTAACCAGTTCATTTTATAATAGTGGACTCTTTCAGACATCGGAAGTTGGAAGTATAATTTAATGTCAATTTGAATGCAATCATGTGTTTTACGTTATTGCGAATTAAATCTTCGCACACAATTTCAGGTAAGAGGGAAGCCACTCCGAATGCAATCATGGGTTTTACGTTATTGCGAATTAAAGCTTTGCATGCAATTTCGGGCAGGAGGGGGTTATTTTCAGGTAATGGGAAGTAATTCCTAATGCCTTCCGAATGGAACAGGGGTTCATGTAAATTCGCTAAACTAGCGAATTTACGTCAATCCGCATTGGCTCCATTCGAAGTTGGGAGAAATTCCTCCCATGTGAAAGAGTCCAGTGACAGATTAATTTTTTAAAAACCATTTATTATTAACCCACTAACATTAATTGTATTATTTCCCAATTTATGTTTAATGTTAAATGGTATAACACAATTTTTCTGACATTGATCCTGAAAGTGAATGCTCATTCATGTGTTTGTAAGAAAAAACAGTATTGACTTCAGCCTGATCAAGCTGATTTAAAGATATAGAAGGATTTTGTAATATTCTGTTCCATTGAAAGGGTAGGGAAAAGTTTTTCTTTTTGTGAGAATCTTTCTACATGCTTTACTTTGGCCTATTCAATAGAGTAGACTACCTTGAAAATGCAACAAATTAAACATTTTCCTCTGCAGCAATGAATGAAACTGAATTATACCTTTTCTGTTCCAGAAATCACATTCTTTGACAAAGAAATTAAAAATAATTGCCATCATCCTCTTTAGCAGTTATGAGATCATAACCTAGATTTACAATCTCATAACTTTTTGAATTCACATTCACTGTTGTTAATGACCAAACCTGGCCCCAAAAACTTTCCTTTTCTGCCAGCCAGTGTTCCAACAAAAGCATTACCAAGCATTACCAAGAAACTGCAGGTTTGAGCACGGGGAACTGAAGTGTGCAGTACCTTCTCAGTTATGAGATATGTGGAGAGAACCAAACCGAATCTATTAATACTTTCAATTGAAAAAGAAAATAAGAATACAGGCCAGAGACATAACAGACTGTGTGCTTGCAATAGAGAGAGAGAGAGAGAGAGAGAGAGAGCACATCTTGGGAGGAACAAATTAGGAACAGTGTCATTATGTGTAAATAGTTATTTGGGGGATAATGGGAGTATAATGCAAACATTTTTTTAAAAATTGAAGGTAATAAAGAGTTGACTTTATAACTTTGCACAGTTAAGGCTGTGGACCAGCTGCACCTGGCCATGGTGACACATGCCTTAGAAATACACTCTACATGGATCTATGTTTGAAAATTTCTCAGAAACTTCCATTGGTACAAAGAACTGCAGCCTGGTTGCTAACTGGGCATTGGTACAGGACCATACAACCCCTTTGTTGTAACAGCTTTACTGGTAGTTAGTCCATTTCTGGACACAATTCAAAGCACTGTAGCCCTATATGGCTCAGGTCCAGGTTATCTGAAGGGCAATATTCTCTCTTATGAACCTACCTGTGTATTGAGATCTGCTGAGGAGGCCCTTCTCTTTCAGGATATATGTGGTGGAAACATGGGAGAGGGCTATCCCCAGGCTCTGGAGCACCTTTCCCAAAGAGATGAGATTGGCAGCCTCCCTACTTTCTTTCTGTAAACAGGTGAAGACTTTTTATTTTCATTTTAAAACAACTCTGTTTTACATGGAATGTGTCTTGCACAATGTACTGGATTTTTTTCTTTGTTTGGGGCTTTGTTTATGGTTTTTTGTGCAGTTGTGCTTTTTGCGGCTTATGGTTTTAAATTTTTTTTAAAAAAAATGATAATCACTTTTAAATGTTTGCATTTTGTAAAATTTTAACTATGTTTTTTTAAAACAAATTGTTGTAAGCCAACTTGAGTCTCAAACTGAGAAAAAGGCAGGATATAAATAATTGTTGTTGCTGTTGTTGTTGTTGGCAACAGTTGCCATTTACTTTCAAAACTCACTTTTAAAGAGTATTTTGAGAAAACAAATTCTAAGCTATTCTCTTTAGTCTCAAGTTTTTTCCAAAGCAAAAAAAAAAAAAAAAAAAAAAAGTAGTGGAAAATATTAACAGGACAACTGATATTATTGTAATGAGTTATGGCAATGGCTTACACTTCAAGCACTCTAATGAGCAAAAGGAACAAAGCGCCTTGACAGACAGGTGAAGAAGTGCTGCCTCTTTTTACTTTGCAGCATTGCCACAGCAACCAAATGCAGCAGCAACGCTGCACCGCAAAAAAGAAGTTGCCTTGAGAAGCTTCTTTTTGTGACGTCATAAGGGCTTCATTGCAGCTGTTATGACGATGCTTCCACCTAGAGTGGACTGAATGCTGCAGTGCAGCTGCGCAGCTGTGATGTCTGCTGTGTGGGCAGTCTGTCGCAGCTTCATTAGTGCTGCACACGTTTGGATGCCCAGCTCTATTGAACCCTAGTATTCCCTCCAGGACGTCACATCCTGACAGTATGTAAAGGGCCAAAATTACTTTTAAAAAATAAGCATTTAGGCTCTGAGAAACAGAGATAGTCAATAGTTAATCATTTAATGTTGTATTCTTATTGCAGGGCTAATCTGCATTGCAGAAATAATGCTGTTTCCCATGGTTTTAACTATCATGGCTCAGTGCTATGAAATTCTGGTCTTTGTAGTTTTGTGAGATATTTTGCTTTCTCCATCAGAAAGCTCTTGTGCCACAACAAACTACAAATCCCAGAATTCTATAGCATTGAGCCATGGCAGTTAAAGTTGACTTGTATTATTTCTCCAGTGCAGATGCAGCTCCGGAGTCACTAACAAGGCTAGCCCTACAATTAGGCAGGGTAAGGCAACTTCCTCAAGCATCTGATATCATGAATGGTAAAATATTGTTAGATGTTTGTATTTTTTCTTGTATTTGTAAAAATCACTGGGTAATCTCTGAGTTGTGAAATTTTCTGCTTCAATAATAATAATAATAATAATAATAATAAAAACATTAACTGGCCTTGCATCCTATGGTCCTATGACCCTTCCAGGAGGAGAAGAGTGTGTTTTATTGTCTGAGGGAGGAAATTGTATTGAACATGGCATGGCCATTGCCAAAACGGAGGGGGAGGCCTCTATCCATCATCTGAATTTGCTGGATATTTTTCTGCATCCTCAAAGATGTGTAATCTGAGGCAGATCATTGTGTACTATATAGATCCCTGCATAGCAATCTATATATTTTCCCCTTGTATAGAATAGAGATCTATATATAAGTTTTATCAGTTGAAAACTACCTTCATACATTCTGTGGTATAAATACCATATGCAGCCCAGAGTTAGTTTCTTCTTGCACTGATTTACCTCCTGCGTATCCAACTGACTAATGCAAGTAAAAAAGGAAGTTTTTTCCACTCCCCCTCTAAGGAAACCTTTTTAGATGTTAGATATCTCTTTTCCTCCCATTAAGTGATAGATTTGAAGATCTAAAAAGGAACTGAAGAAGTGGCAGAATCAAACATCTGTTGGACTAAATATGTAAATTTTAAAGTTGAGACTCAGAACTGAAAGACCTTAAGTCAGAGTACTGGTATATCAAGAAACTGATGAAAGCTGTTCTCACCATTAAGAAGGCTGCTGATTCTATCTGTGACATTTTTAGCCTTCAGAAGTCTTGTGATTTTTTTTTCTGTGAGATCAAAGAAAATGCATTCAGATTTGCATATGGTTTCAGAGTCTATTTCTTTGCTTTCTTTCCTGCTCTCTGTTTGTATGTCTCCTACCTCCCAATTTCAGAAAGAGACAAACACTGAAATCTTAACTAAAAAAGTGAAATAAATAGAAAACTAACTCTCTGCCTTGGACTGATAATAGTTCTCTGAATTTAATTTAAATAATCAGTAGGGTTTCTTTTTTAAAAAAAAAATCTGTCAGAAACCAGAATATTCCTGAAAAGGTCAAGTTTTTATCCAGATCTCACAAAATAATTGAGAAGTATATGGTGTCCTAAATGAAAAGAGCAAACTTTCAGTGATAGCACCTATTAAGCTGGTCAACTTTTAAGGCAGAGAATTCCCACAACAATATACCAAATTATAAAACAAATAAGACATAAACAAGACAATTGATTCAGAATAAAGTTAATATACACCTTTTCTAAAATATAAATAATCAGAAGTTAAATCTGTAGAATTCCCTAAATCATTGAACAGCAGCAGCAACAGAGATAGCCAACAATATTTTGAATCAGAAAAATATCTGTAAACTTACTTTCTGCTAGAAATAAAACAAAAATGAAATGAAATAAAACTTGACCATATTGGCCATTAGAAACTATTAAATTTTAAAATAATCTGATTGATCTTCCCAAAAAAATCTGCATGGAAAAGAAATAAATCTAACCTCTGTGGTTTTTCTGAGGCACTATAGAAAATGTAGAGCACAATATCTGCAGTCTGAATGTGATCGTCATACACATTCAAACAATCACTTCAGTTATTATCAGAGCTAATGGAGTGTAATTTTACAAATTAGGATCTTGAATGTTTGGCCCCTGAAAATTCAAGCATGTACTTAAACAGAGGCTAGATATCCATCTGTCGGGGGTGCTTTTATTGTATCTTCCTCTATGGAAGGGTTTGGACTGGATGACCCTTGAGGTCCCCTCCAACTCTATGATTCTGTTAGCTATTACATGCCATAATACCCAGTCATTAGACATATATGTTTGCCCACTACACTGAAATGGGGCACTTCTTTTCACAACATACAGGAGCATCTTGAATCCCATACAACAATGCATGTCTGGAGAGGATGCAATGCTTAAGGATTTATAGTGGAAGACAAGAGATCTGGAATGCAGTCTCTTCTCAGGGCTACTGTTATACTATTTGAATAAGGTCTCTTCATGATCTCAGCTGTTATTTGTTATGGATATAATTCTTCACAGTTGGCCAGAACAGAATGCCCAAAAAAGGTGGATTGGGGGTACCCTGGCACTGCTCACCCTGGCACTGTGACAACCACACACCATGGCCACAATCCACCCTTTTTTTGGGCATTCTGTTCTGGCCGACTGTGAAGAATTGCATCCATAACAAATAACAGCTGAGATCATGAAGAGACCTTATTCAAATAATATAACAGTAGCCCTGAGAAGGTGGATTGGGGGTACCCAGGGTGGATTGGGGGTACCCAGGCACTGCGGCAACCACACATCATGGCCACAATCCACCCTGGAGCCGCATGGAAAAGATCTGCTCCTATTTGGGCTGGTAAAAAGCTGCCCTAGGTGGCCCAGCTGCTGCCCCAGGGCAGCTTCAAGGCAGTCTGGTGGCATGTGGCATGTAAATGTCACACCCTCAGAGAATGTCTGGTTGGCCAGGGCAACTTCCAAGCATCTTGGGGGCATGCTTTTCTGGGCTGTCTGCTCAGCCCCTAAGTTTCTTCTCATAGGTAATGCAAGTAATTTCAGCAATTAAGTTACAGTAGTGAGAAAGTCTTTGAAAAACACACCATTTTCAAAAGCTATTTGCACAAAATTCTCACATGGTTTTTTTTTTTTTACAGAAAACAGGATAGTCAACTCATAAAACAGCGTTTTCTGCATGAAAAATAATATTTCAGCAAAGCAATATTCATTTTTTGCACAGACAATGCTCTTTTATATGCAACTCAACCATGTTCAAATTTTAGGCAGACTATATCTCCAGTTACAGCATTTTCTGTGCAGAAAATAACATTTTCTGTGCAGAAATAAATATTTCTTCATTGAAACATTATTTTCTCTGCAGAAAATGCTGTTTTTCACACAGAACAACCAAGTGCAAATTTTATACAGAATAAATCCCAAAGTGTAAAGATTCTCATCATTCCAGGATTCTTCTCATCAGGATTTCTCAAAATGAGAAAAAAATGTTTTTGGCCATTTAAAAAATATTTTTAAATTTTCTTTCCATCCTTACTATAAGTTACTGACTTCCTTGCCTGCACTTTTCTGGCCTTATAAGATTGACAGCCAGTTCATAGCCCTCGAAAAGAATGTTGCCACTCATTTATTGGCCAGCCTTTGTGGTGTATTTGTCCTTGACTTCTTCATAACATCCTCCCATTAATTTATTGGTACTTGTTGTTTTTATAATATACATTTTCTCTCCTTTTCTATTATCATTATACTAGCTCTTTGCCATAAAGGCACCCAAGGCATTAGGCAGGAAAGAAGACTGGTGGCTGCAACTTTGGGGAATGCTAAGCAAAGGACTAGAGCAATGTGGCCAGAGGACAGGTTTCTTGGGGATGGAAAAGTTGGGGTTAGAGGAAAGAACACCCAATTTCTCACCTGTTTATGAGTCAAAGGTTCCATCCACATGCTCTGAATGCTCAAGTTGCTTCACAGGCCACTTTTTATAGTCAAGTCTATCCTGGGAGCATAGATGCTGGAGAGGAGGAGCAAAATCCAAGAAGCATGAATGGGATTTCTCCAAGTTTTACTGACCCTATGGGAGCCAAGGCTTACTTGATGTAATTATCTGCATGAGAGTCTACATGCCACAATCAATAGTCAAAATCTACTTGCTAGAAATGCTTAACTGTAGAAAAGATAGAAAAATCATGTGAGAATAACTGTTCTATTGTTCTAAGGCAGAAAGTTCAGTGTAAGTACCTGATCCATCAACACATTCACAAGTACTTTCAAAAATTGTTCCAGTCCCAATTAACTTTGATGGAATAGCAGTGGCTACAGCCCCACAATGGACAGGCACAAGGGCCTCCCTACAGAGGGCTACAAGGTGTCAGCTTAGCTTGAGGGCTATCTGAATTACCTTCACTCACAGGTGGGAGAGGCCATGGGACCAGGGCATGCTTTGGTGGACCCAACTCTCTCAGTATTTCTTCTGCATGTCACTTGGCATGTGTGTGTAATTGGCCAGCAGTTCCATTGCTTGATGACTTCATCCTTGTTCTCTGACATCAGATCATGTAAATTCTAACCAGTGAAGGATTAGGCTTTGCCACTATTTCACTCAAGACAGTACATGACAAAGTTATTGTAATCCCTGTTACACACATACACTGTAGTGTATAACTGTGGGTACAAACTACATTTTGTACATGTGGTATGGGTATGTAGGAATAGGCCACAAACTTATTTTTGTGCCTCCCTTCAACCACCATCTTGAGGGGAGAGAGATGCAGGCCACCTCCTGCTGGAAGCAAGAAGAGCCCTCCCTTCAACCACCATCTTGAGGGGAGAGAAAGGCAGGCCACCTCCTGCTGGAAGCAAGAAGAGCCCTCCCTTCAACCACCATCTTGAGGGGACTTAATTGTCTAATTAACAAATTGTAAGCCGCTCTGATAGCTTTGGCTGAAGAGCGGGGTATAAATAAAATGTATTATTATTATTATTATTATTATTATTTAATGAACATCCTCCTTATTCTTAGGCATTAGAAGGAATCGACCATGGATATTATAACATCCACTGTGGATGTGGAACTTGTAACAAAAATAGCTTGAGGATCCACCACTACAAGGGCAATGAATTCACCCTGGATTTTACCATTATTCTTCTTGCAGCTTCTCCCACTTGAATGAGAACTCTGCCGGTGCTGTGATAGGGTCTCTGAGTTCTAACATACTATTTTGATGGTGGGAGAAGAATTAGTAAAAGGAATAGATATTGCTGGTAAACATTAGATGAATGAGATCAGATATCCTCATGAAGTGTGGTTATTAAAGTCACCAGTAAAGCAAGGGAAGGGTCTCAGGTTGTAAGAACTCCAACCAAATAGGACCATCAATAATAAAGAACAGGGGTGCTATGGGGGGGAGGGTAGGAAGATAAAGACATTGCCCTCCAATAAAAATTCTCCTCCCCCAAGGAAATTTTCTTTCAGTCCCCACATTTCTACCACTGTAGTAATTTAAAATTTCAGGTGAAAATTTGGAAATACAATTGAGGCATCAAAACAAAGGGGGCAAAACAACTATGTGCAAATTTTGCACAGAATAAGTCTTGAACTGTAAAGATTCTCATCATCCCAGGGTTAGCTACCAAGGGAATGCAAACAAAGCAAATATAAGTGTTATAGGTGTGAGCTATTTTCAATGTCTCACATCCTGCAATGCTAGAGGACTGAAAGAAAATTACATTTGGGAGCAATATAATCCTTTTCTGATGGCAATGCCCTCAATTCCTCCCCTACTCGTAGCTACATCCCAATAGAGAAAACATAATCAATAAAATATTCAAAAGTCAATCTGTAATCAAATAGAATACCATCAAAATAAAATACCCAACGAATATGTAAAATAACTAATAATAATGAGAGAAGGAAAACCTATAGAGGTTTTAAACTAACACCAGTTGTTGGATCATTCTGGAATTCCAAAATCCCTGAAGTTCATAAATTCACATAATGCATGAGTCTTCAAATACATTTCCACTCAGTGAGTCTCTATCCAAACTGAAGCCATTAAATGTGACAATTATAGAGAATAAGATACCATTTAGATCTGCTGTTGAAATTGAAACAATCACCACCATAGCATAATGGCCAGTAGTTTTAATGGGATTTAGTCATGATTAACTGTAACTATTTCAATAATATAAGACTGCCTTGCTTGTGCTGTTGTGGGTGCTGCTTTCTTTTCATTTTTCTTTGTTTATTTATTATTAAAATATTAATGAATCACCTTTTAACCCCAAAGACATTACAGAATTTTTAAATGGAGAAGCAATTAAAAGTAGAACAGAATGAACTTTTTTATTAAAACAGCAGAATACAAAATTTAAAATCATTGAAAGCCAGACAGGGCAAAACAATTATCACAGCTTGACAAGAGTTAAGTGAATATGGAACCAATAACCTAGGTTGCATCCACATTGCAGAATTAATGCAGTTTAGCACTGCTTCAACTGCCATGGTTCAACGCTATAATATTCTGGGATTTGTAGTTCTGTGAGGTATTTAGCCTTCTCTGTCAAAGAACTCTGATGCCACAACAAACTACAAACCTAGGATTCCACAAGAGGTAGCCATGACAGATAAAGTGGTGCCAAACTACATTAATTCTGCAGTGTAACAGCAGCCCAAAATCCTACTGAATCCAGTGGAGCAAAAAGCCATGTCATCATACAGCTTTACTGTAGTCCTCCACAGCTACAGAGACAGAGTATGTAAAGCCAGCTTTTTTTCCTCCAGGGGACAAACCAGGGGAGAGATGGATTGGAAAGCTAGGGGAAAAAACTAGGAAAAATATGATAGCTTGCAAAAGCATCTATGCCTTGGAACAGATGAGCATAAATGCCTTGGCTCTTCAGATTCAGGCACTGAGAAAATAGCCAGTTGCCAATACAGCAGGTCTCTTGCATGAGGTGCATTCTAGGTTCTTTGGGGGCACCAGCAGTGTATATTTGCAACAAGCGCCTGGGATCAGTTGCCACCTTTCATCACTATTGCTTTTCTTCTGTTTGCCCAAGGATGTCCTGGGCCATTTGCTTCTGTAAGTGCTCAAGCTATCAGCCCACTCACACTATAGTCTATTGTGCAAATGATTTGATCAATAGGATGCTGACCAATCTGCCCTCTCCAGGAAAAGAAATAATTTTACAATTTTTCTGCTAGACAATAATCTCAGTCTCCATTCTGTAGCAGCAAAAGAGGTAGTATCTGGTTTACCTGCCCATCTAGTGTCTCTTGGTAGTAGACATAACTGTTCTCTTTTCCCAGTTATTGCTAATATAAATGTCTATTATTCATCTTTCAAAGAAAGTGGTTTTTTTCCCTGACCCATAGAACATTAGAACATTGAAGATCACTTTTTGAGATTCTGGACAAAAGTTTCCAGTTGTAACTATCAATTATTTAAAGAGTAGTTTATAATGGATCTTTTGGGAATATTTGATTTTATTATGGTGCAATTTAAGTAAAAGTTTAGAATGATGATACTCTATAAAGAATGATAATTCTGTATAATATAGTCACATTGCCATCTACTGACAATGCTTTAGAAAAACTGCTGCTTGGTGTTTTCCTTTTGGGAGAAAAATCTATGCACTACTAATCTAACTCTGACATATAATAGTGCACAACAGAGAAAACATTCTCTATATGTTGTTCAATATATTCTCTTGAAATACTATTGTTTTCAGACAATCCATTTCCATCTATTCCATTGTATGCAAGTTTTATATTTATTTTATATCCATTTCCATACATCTAGTTTTATTTTTGTAGTTAGATATGTGCATTAATTGGAACATTGTACTGTGGTATTTCACAGGAGCAAAAATAAGTTTCGGTGCCTGAACTACAGAAATCAACATTAATAAGTCTAGGCTGCATGTGCAGTACAGAGGGGCTTGCTAATAGGATTTTCATAATACTGGAATTTATCTCACCATATATTTTATATAATACCAATCACTGTGCAACCGTAGCATTGTCATTACATTAAGTGAAAAATGGGATTTCAAGTTAAGGATACATATTACAGATTAAAAACTGCAAATGCAACTGAAAAACTGCAAAAGATATATACTTTTGTTTTCATCTTTTAACTTAAGAACATTAGGGCCCAGACTTTGAGACTAACTTTGCATCCTGCTGCTCCCAACAAAATCTAAGCCTCTGTCATCTTATTATGCAGGGGTCAGTCAATGCTGTAGGTGGCTGTTGGCTGTACTAAGGCAGTTTGTTCTCTCTGTGACATAACAAGTCTGTGCTTGCTCACTGTTCCCTCTCCTGTGGCTGCCAAGAGCATTAATCTAACACAAAAAGTAGGTATGACTTTCATCCTCTTGTGACTTCATTGCTTTGAATTTTCTCTTGACTGCTACTACCTAGGACTTGCACAAATTCACTCCTTCAAACAAGCTGAGAAACATTTTCATATACTTGGTATAAGTTTTAACAACACAGTCCTGCAGGCAGGCACACACATCTTTGAAATAAATGGAATTGTAGATAAAACATCAAAGGGCTATGTCTGCCTGTTGTATTTAAAGTGCATTTTTAAGATTTACACTGGACCGGCTTTTTTACAAAAATGAAATAAGGATGTGGCAATAGATTTGTAGCTTGCAATAGCCTGGTGTGGTAGCTCTAAACATGTTTCATGTAAACATTTAAGAACTGGGTATTACCAGTTCATGTGTTTGTATTTTTTAAAGTTTTTTTTATACTGGCTCTATTTTTACCTTAGCAAAGGAGTTCCTAAATGAAGACATTTTGTAAGCAGAAATATCCAGTAGTTTTCCATGTCACTAAATATGGTGCCAACTACTAAAGCCACATTATCAAGGATCCCAGTTTATTCAGTACATTTCTTTCTTTTAATGTCAAAGTTACAGTGACACTAAAGAGCAAGCAGAATATTGAAATAAAACCATTCACCACTTCTAAAACATTTTAAGTCTTATTTCATTTATGGTTACAACAATCTTTTAAAAGAAATTAGGCTAGTGTAATGATTCATTTATCATCACCATACTACACAATAAACTTCAAGGATGTCCTTCAACAAAACCTCAGCAATGAGGAGATATTACACTGGGATGGAGAATCAATGGAAACCAACTCTGGATATGTGACCAAACCAGCACTCTAACCTAATGTGAGAAGAAGGCCAGCTTTTATGATGGTGGTACTCAAAGACATCACAAGACAAACAAATCTCAGCCCAAATATCACAAGATAATAGATCTCATAGCTTTAAATATTTAACTGCTACAACAGCATCAGACTCTTTCTACCAGGCACAAATGCTGAACTTCAAATCCATGTCTCTGTCTCATAACCACATAGAGACAAGAAACCTTAAACTACAATTCTCAGGGCAGCTCATTTTAATTAGTTTATTTTCCATCCTTTACTGAGAATGGCTTTGCAATTTATACAATAATCTTATTTGCCATGAATACTCTTCTACTTGTTTATGGGATGCTGTAACAAATCCATGGCCCTGATCCACTCAGTTCTCAGGCCAACTGGGGCTCAAGGATATATAAAATGAAATGAAGTCGCAGGCAGATAAAAATAACAGTTTATTGATTAGAGATGGAAAGAAAATTTTAAAATGGCAAAAAGTGGCAAAAAAATGTATCTCAAGTGCCGAGAAACCCTGACAAGAATAACTGTAGACTGACAAGAATCTTCACAGTTCAGCACTCATTCTCTGCAAAATTCATGGCTATTTTCAACAAAAACCAGAAAATTCTGCACAAGAAATAGCATTTTTAAATTGAGCCAGTATAAGAAACTTTTAAAAATACAAACACATGAACCAGTAATGCCCAGTTCGTAAATGTTTACATAAAGACATCCCCCTCATATATGTGATCTATTGTTGTCTTGATTTTAATTTTAATCTTATAACCATTTAATCCTTTTTAAGGGGGGCTTTGTATATACTGATGTATCATTTTAATGCTGTACACCGCTTTGATTGTTTTAACAAAAAGCCGGATAGAAATAAAAAAAATTATTTATTATTTTCTGCACAGACATGTCATTGGCTACACAGAATATGATGTTTCCTATTCAATTTTTGGAGTCGGAAGAAATTGCTAAAATTACTTGTTTCTTCACTCAAGAAGAAAATTTAGTGACAAATTACATCTCTGAAATATTAAGCAGGATGCAGCAATAAAACCTGAAGCAAAACCACAGTTAACTTCATATCCCATTGCTGGCAGAACCAGTCCTTCGTTACAGCTACTGTTCACCCAGATTGCCCCAATACATGAGATGCTGCCCCAATTGACCAGTATCCTGGGCAGGAGTATTGCTCATTTCACCACCCAAGATGAGACCAAAGAATCTGATTTTTCATAATCCTTAAATATCTTTCTCCTTTGTTGTAGAAGGTGCTTACACCCTTGGAGGCAAAGGGGAAAGAAACAGTTGTGAAGGCTTTCTAAGATGGAAACATTCTGCTCTTTTTCTACAGAATGACCTTTGCACAGCATGGAGACACACTGCAGCTACTGAAAGATGAAGAAGTAGTAGAAGAAGATTGGTTTGTTGTTGCTGCTGCTGCTGCTGTTCTTGCTGCTGCTGCTGTTGTTGTTGTTGTTGTTGTTATGTGGGCCTGCTTGATTAACAAGCAAATGCCCAGTTACTATGTTATACATCCCTCAGGTATATAAAATACATGTATAGGGTGAATATGAGAACTACCTCTACCCCTTGCCAACTTTTCCAGAGATTCCAAACACTTAGTGGTGGGTAGGATAACTACTGTTTTTGCCTGAGTCATACATAGGACTTCATACCATGTGCTTTATTTTGATCTAATCAGTCACTTTGATCTGCCTTTCAGCTGTGTATATGTGCAGGCTCCCCACCTCCTTTCTCTATGTCACGATTCAGTCAAATATATTTGGAAATGAGTACAGTTTATTAGCAACTGTAATTGATATTTCACTATATTAGCACAATCTTTTTCTTCTATACGAACCAGATTCATCACTGGGAGAGTGAAGGGGCTACCAACAGTACTAAGTGACACCCTAATTGGGGGGGGGGGGGGGTGACGTAACTGTTTACCCAAACATCTGCCTTTTGGCAGGGATGAGCTGTGGTGTTCACCTGAGCACCATTAAAATGTGTAAAATTGTGGCAATGAGGTGAGGCTCAGTGGGGAGAGAAAGGATAAGCCTAATGTTTGGGGGCTTTTTAATTATAATTTTTTTAAAATAAACATATTCTTTTTAAATTTTCTTAATAAGCATCATTTCTGACCAAATTCATGGGGGGAAAAAACTGAGTGTCAGGCAAAAATATTGGAACATGTGCAAAATCAGAAGAAATATGAACACCCTTTAAAAAAAAATACAAACTAATGAGGACATGGGATAAAGCCAATTTGAAAAGTGGGAAATTTAACAAAAACAAATTTGAGGAATTTGTCCACCCAGCAAAGATAAGAGCATTGGGAGCGGGACTAGCATATATGGCTATGCTCTTCCTTCCACATCTTTTCATTGAATGTGTGAGCAATGTTTCTAAAGCATTTCAACAAGTCCACTACAGTTTGGGGTTTCATAGGAGATGCAGCTCTAGGTTTTCCAAGCTGATCCTATAAGACTTATATGCCTTTTTTTGTCAAAAATGCATAACAATACAAGTTCTCTTTTATTTCCCAAGATTATAAGCCATTTTATGACCATAGCCTGAAGCACTGATGTATTTGATTTTATCATCTTTTCTGGATTTATACAACTGTTTAAATCTTTTTAGAGGTATTGAGCCATGCCTAATTATTCCTTGCCCGCTGATACATCTGTAATAACTAAAATGGCTGAATGTCAACTAGAATGGCTGAATGATTAGTATGCATACAATAGAAACAGGAAGGCTATCAGGAGATAATATAGTGTTTAGTTAAAAATCATTATACTCACAAATAGATAGCACAACTGCCAGATTTAACAATCTGGAAATTTCTATTTTATTTCTTTATCCAATGGTTGCTGGCATTATTAAAAACCCACCCCAAAATGAAACCCTGTAGCAATTCGAATGAATGCTGTATAAAATATGATAGCAGTGGGTTCCCCTTCATTGGAAATCAATGGGGAGTAGTCATGATTTCTTCCCCACCTGGAAATTAGTACATGAACAGAGTAAATAAAAACATCTTAACTTCAAGTTTCCTAAACTACCCATCATGAACATTTTAAATTAAAAAAAATACTAATAGACCAAAAGTGTATTCAAGGACAAAAACGTTTTTCTAAACACAAAGGTAAAGCTGCAGTTTCCCACAGTTCCAACAATTTGAATGTACTATCCAGGAATTTAGCCACTGTACATATAATATTATGCATATTATAATATAATATACAATATTATATTATTGTGCATTGAACATATTTCACTGTACATAGGAAATACCATTCAAAACAAAGAGACAAAGAACCTAGATGAGACACAGGCTTATCAACAATTAGAGGGTGGTTTGATCCTTTAAGAAGGCCAACCCTAGAGGTCTGGATAACAGGCAGGAATTACAAAGAGGAATAGCAAATGTTCATGTGATACATGAGCATTGTAGTGAATGTGGCTGATACATGTGAGGTAGTGGTGGAATACCATACTGAGTTATTTTCATGACCTGGTTCTGTTGTTGTTGTTGTTGTTGTTGTTGTTGTTGTTGTTATCCCACCTTCCTCCCAGTATAGGGACTCAAGGTGGTACTACTAGCAGAAGCACAGAAGCACTTAGGTTTCCTGGCAGTTGATTCTACAAAGACTTTAAAAACTTCCTTAGCACTATGGGGGATGCAGCTGTATTGGCATTTTATCATTAGTTGTTCCATATCATACCATATTTATTCTATTTTCTACATATTCAGGACTGATAACAAGGGGTTGGACAAGGAACTAGGTACCCATATCTTGGTCAAGGAAGGTATGGTACTGAGGGCAGAACACATCAGGTTAAAAAAAATAAATGTCACGATAGATACCTGGTGGTGTGGAAGAACCCAAGATCTGTAGGAAAGTTTCAATGTCCACACTAAGACTGTCCTGGCAGGGCTGGCTCACAGTTTTCTATCATGACAACCTTGAGGCTGTCTTAATACATTATTGGCTTGACAGATATAGTATCAGAGAAACAAGTCATGTCAGACAAATCTGATCTCTCTCTCTCTCTCTCTCTTTTGGATAAAATTACCACCTTGGTAGATGGAGGGAATGCTGTGGACATAGTATATATTGATTTCAGTAAGGCCTTTGACAAGGTTCCCCATGACATTCTTGCAAAAAAGCATGTGAAATATGGGCTAGACAAGGTAACTGTTACATGGATTTGTAATTGGTTGACTGGACGCACCCAAAGGGTGCTCAGCAATGGTTGTGTTTCATCCTGGAGAGAAGTACAAGTGGGGTGCCATCTGTCCTGGGCCCAGTGCTATTCAATATCTTTATTAATGACTTGGATGACAATATCGGGGGCCTAGTTATCAAATTTGCAGATGACACCAAATTAGGAGGAGTAGCTAATACCCCAGAGGACAGGATCAAAATTCGAAATGACCTGAATAGACTAGAAAGCTGGGACAAAGCTAACAAAATGAAATTCGACATGGAGAAATGTAAGGTAATGCACTTAGGGAGGAAAAATGAAATGCACAGATATATGATGGGGGACACCTGGCTGAACGAGACTACATGTGAAAGGGATCTAGGAGTCCAAGTAGACCACAAGTTGAACATGAGTCAACAGTGTGATGCAGCAGCTAAAAAGGCCAATGCAATTTTAGGCTGCATCAATTTGTGTATTGTGTCTAGATCCAGGGAAGTAATAGTGCCACTCTATTCTGCTTTAGTCAGGCCCCACCTGGAATACTGTGTCCAGTTCTGGGCACCACAATTCAAAAAGGATGTGGAGAAACTGGAGCATGTCCAAAGAAGGGTGACTAAAATGGTTAAGGGTCTGGAAACCATGTCTTATGAGGAAAGCCTTAGGGAGCTGGGATGTTTAGCCTGGAGAAGAGAAGATTAAGAGGTGATATGATAACCATGTTTAAATATTTGAAGGGATGTCATATTGAGGAGGGAGCAATCTTGCTTTCTGCTGCTCCAGGGACTAGGACCCGGAACAATGGATGCAAACTCCAGGAGAAGAGATTTAACCTCAACATTAGGAGAAACTTTCTGACAGTAAGGGCTGTTTGACAGTGGAACACACTCCCTCGGAGGGTGGTGGAGTCTCCTTCCTTGGAAGTCTTTAAGAAGAGGCTGGATGGCCATCTATCAGGGATGCTTTGATTGAGAGTTCCTGCATAGCAGAGGGTTGGACTGGATGGCCCTTGTGGTCTCTTCCAACTCTATGATTCTATTATTCTATGATTCTACTGCATCTGGTTTTTGGTGTCAAGCATATAGAGGATGGTCTGGTTTGGGTTTCTTTTCTCCAGCAATGATGTCACAGTGAGATCCTTGTGAAGTTTGTTTTGGTAGTGGCAGACTCTTCTGGGGTGAGAAGTAGATTAATATGACATACCTAGTGTTTTTGTCAGTGCCTCAGTCTCACTATGGAATCTTGAGATGGATAGGACCATCACTGCAATCACTGTCAAGTGCCTATTCCATTGCTGTGGAACTTGTAATAAACTTTGCTCTACAGAAGATCTATGGGCCATGAAATACACTGATGGCAGATCTTTGAGACAGTACAATCAAAGATTAGACAGGACTCTTTGCTATGTTTATTATTAATACTACCACAAATTATGCAGTCGAGTTTCCCTTTTGACAAGAATGTCAATTTGTATCCAACTGTCGGAGGTGGTGTTCATCTGCTTTACTAAGCTGAAGAGTCAGCGTTGTCAAAGACAACTCTGTGATCATGTTGCCAGCATGACTGCACAGACATACTTTGCCTCTACAACTGCATCATCAAATATGTGCCTACAAGTTATTCTGCATTGTGAGGAGCCAGAGGGGAACCAACATCTCAGTTAACTACTGTAACAAATTGGCTAGGCCTATCCAGGGGGGAAAATGGGAAATGTTGAGTTTTCCATCTGGTTAGATTTCCTGGGATTAGTTCCAGTTACTGCAGCCAATTGATGTGTGTAAGAAGATTCAATTAGTCCAATGTACCACATGCAAGCTTGAAATCTGCTCATTTTAGCTGACCAAATCAAGCAGAGGTTGGGTGGCTGGGTGGGTCCAGGGGACAGTAAATACCTCACTCTCTCAGGGAACTGTTTCTACTACCTTGAAAAAGGCTAGAGTGCACCCTGTTCTAAAGAGAGCATCCTTGGATTTGAACTCAGAGATATGTGACAATGACCAGTCTATCATTAATAGTATCTTTGGGGCAATGTACTTTCTACATGTGGTGACTGGACAACATCAGAAAGAAATAGATTATGTGGATGCATCTGAGTCTGGTTTCGGTGTGCTGTGTAACAGAAACAGCCTTAGTTGATCTGAGTGGTAAAAAAGGGAGTTGATCTACATTGAATATCACAGAAGCCTTTGGTTCCATTGATCATAAATCTTGCTGGACCAGCTCTTTTGAATGGGAGTACAAGGAACTACATTACTGTGGTTGTACTCTTACCTAGATGACTGGTTTGATAAAGTGACACTGGGGAATTCAGGTGCATGGCTATTACATTTGGGAGGAGGGGGGTGACATTCTGCTCCCTTTCTGAAACACACACACACAAGACCAATACACACACACGGCTAACATAATTGAGGGTTGGCACCTTTCGTTTTGTGACTTATACCATCTATAGAGAGATAACTTAACAAAGTCAGCTGGATATGTTGAGGTGCTGAACCAGTACATTGATGCTGTTATGAGTTGGATGAGGTCAAATAAATTGAAGCTGAATCCCAATATGATGTAAGATGCTGATGTCCAGGAACTGGGTTGCACATTCCTTGAGGGAGTAAGTTCATATCATGGGAGTACTCCGATATTCTTCTGTTTTATTAGATGCCCAAATGGACTTTGTGGCTCAGACCACCAAATATTCCAGTTAGACAGTTTCTATGTGCTCCACATCAAAGCTGAGCAGTGTTCTCTGGAACCAGTTCCAGTTCTTGAGTCATTGGCTGCCACTCCCTGGCAGGTTTACAGGGAAGAAAGAAAGTATTGTGGCCAGTGGGCACAAATATGGTGCCAGTCTCTGACATATCAGGTGGAGGGATAGATGGCAATTCTCTTATATCAGATAAACTGTGAAGCACTGCTCTTAATAGGTTTACTCTTGAAAATTAGATTAAGAATCTGTATTAGATTCTTCATCTAATATAAAACATATTGCTGACATTGTTGACAGGAACATCTTATGGAAACAATATAATATCATTTTAAAGGGATTTTACTGGCTGCTAATATGATTCAGGTCTGAATTCAAGGTGCTGGTAATGCTCTTAACAACTTTGGACCTTGGTAGTTGAAGATCCACCTTTCTCTCTATGTACCTTCTGATGCTCATGGCCTGTTGGATGACGCTTCCTCTGTGTCATGCCATGCACACAATACATTGTGTCAGGATGTAGAAAAGTGGCACATAATAGTCTAAATCCAAGAACAGACCCATTATCAACTACTGCATAGTAAGTCAACATTTATGTAAATTCACATTGGTAAACTCCAGTTGGTATAACAACTAGATTGAAACCAATATCCCTTCCTCTTCCTTTAGCGTGATAGAATATTTACACATCTGGGCAGGATTTGAATTTTCAAATTCCTTCTAGCCTTATTATTGGAGAAACCTGGGCAACATAGCCATATTATTTCAAGAATAGGCATCAATTTTCATGTTCTCCTTTTTCTTCAGCTTTCTTTAGCTTTAGTTGAGTTTTATTCATTTATTTATTAAAGTTGCAAGGTTCACTGGAACACAGCACTCAGCTGTTTCCTTTTTATTTTGTCTTTTTAGACATGCTATAGATATATAACATATCTCACAAACTAAGTAAAATGTTTTGCAACAGACAACTGAAGAAGATGCTTAAGCACTACTATTCGTAAAAGTACATAAGGTTTTGTTTGGCTTTTGGGGAATTTGCTTTATATGTTTACTGCTTCTTTTTATCTTTTAAATGCTGCCCCTAGAAGATTTGCTTTACTCACTCCGAATGGTAAACAAAGAAAATAATTTGCATGACTGTTCAGTGTTGTACCTCCAGCAATTCAGTTATGAGAAGTTCCTTGTAGCTGTTATATTGTAAATCCTTTACAACCATTCATTCTTAAGTGCTTTCCAACTGGTATTCTTCAGAGGATCATCAATGGTCGATAGGAGATTTGGAGCATGAAAGGGAAGGTTATCTACTGATATTTTACAACTGTGTTCCCAGCTATAATTGCACCTTTTAGAGCTTTCCACAACCCAAACAATCCTTACACACACAAAACACTGAAAAAAGAAAACAGCTTACAAAAAGCCAAACTAGAGCAAAAGAATGTATTGAAAAGAAACAAAAATCTGATTAAAGGCCTGATCCCTCTGCACCAGGAAATAAGTGCTTAGCATGGTGCACAACAATCATCATTATAGGTCACTGCATGCTTCATGACCTGCTGTATTGTGTATATGTCACAATTAGACTAAAACGTTACAAGAATTACATATACTGTGTCGATACTGTATGCCAGAGACAAGCCAATGCAGCAATTTTACCACCATAATATTATACGAAACAGAAATGGATGGGAATGGCTTATGAGACTCAAGCATAGGCTGCCCTAAAAGCTTTCATTGCTTTCACCTTTAGGTAAGTTAGAAATAACAGAAAAAGAGTTGCAACTGGCTGACATGCATGTTTGGAGGCATATACTTAATTGGAAAGACATATCAGAATTGGACGGAGACATTTATATCTAATCTCATACCAGAACTACAGCATAATAATAATAATAATAATAATAATAATAATAATAATGTTTATTTATAGCCCGCTCCTCTAATAAAATACTCGGAGCGGGGTACAATAGATTAAAAAGGATACAGAGTAAAAAACAACAATCATATCCCTCCCCAACCGCCCCTCTTAAAACTGAATTAAACCAAGACAAATTAAAATTAGTACAATTAAAATTGGTTGACAATTATTAAAACCAGTGCAGTCTCATGAACTCTCCACGTGCAAATCCACATTAAGTGAACTCAGCAGGTTTGGGCAAAAGGCAGCTGAGATAACTCCCGGTTCCATCTATGTTTTCAGAGCAGGGAGTAGATGTTCCATTTATTTCCTCTTATTGATCCTTAGTAGCTGCCAAAGCAAAGTGTGGGACAAGAAGAATAATGGTTGAATAATAAAATGTAATGGGCGCCATGGTACAAAAGTCAGTTGCACTGATGAGACCTCTTTAATAGCAGAAATACCTCTGTGCTGACACTGTGATTTAGACTTCAAGAGAAAGGAGAAAATGTATTTATTTTGCATTCAAAAATTTACAAACATATATTATTCCTGTAACAAAAATTTAAAATGTGAATAATAGAAACATAAATCCTTACTTATTTTGTTCTCACATGTGAGAATGAAATATTTTTAATATTTTTTTTTCCCTAGTGGTGGGTAAGATTACCAAAAAAAATGTGCTTTGCAAATTTTTCACATTAAAAGTTACCACATGTGCAGACAGGTGCACTACTGGTGAGGAGGACAGGGAAGACAAAAATTAACAAAAATTATAAAATAGAAAAATAGCAAATATGTTTAATAGCTACAATGACTGGGGCTAGATGAGGATGAAATAAGGGGAAAGGACTGTTTTTGTAATAGGTAACATAACAGGTCAAAGAGATAGCTTCATGACTCTTCATGTCATTCAGAACCTGTTTATTGCCACAAGTGGTGCCTAGAAGGAATGCTGGAATGCCATGCTGGGACAATGAGTGAAAACAGTCCTGATGAGGGGATTGATGGTGGTACCCACATGCATATATATATGGCTTTTCTTCGCTAACGAAGATTCAGGAAGGACTCATCCCATGCTTTCTACAAGCGTGTTGATGACTAAAAATGCTGATCCGAGATAAACAAGTCCGGTTACAGAAAGCACAGCAGAAAGTCTTCTTGGGTGATGTTTCCAAGTTGTAGTTCTTCCTGCATTGCCATTTCTCTTCAAGACTCGTTTGGCATGCTTTCTTGAAAGAGGCTGCAGCATTGTGGATAGTGCGTCTCCATGCCTCCCGATCTGAGGCCAGGGCAGACCATTGTTGGTGATCAATTTGGTTGAGCTTGAGATGTTGTTTCAGGGAGTCCTTGGATCTCTTATTTGGGGCACGCCTCTTTTGCTGACCCATGGCGAGTTCACCCTAGAGTATTATTTTGGGGAGGCAGTGGTCCTGCATCCTAGAAATGTGTCCTTGCATTTTCAGTAGCATGGCCTCAATGCTGGTGATCCCTGCTTGCTCCAGGACAGCAACATTCATCACATAGTCCAATGTATAGTTAGGATTGTGTGTAGACAGCGCTGATGAAAGTGTCCAAGGAGTCGTAGATGATGGCGATAGGTGACCCATGTTTCAGACCCATAGAGAAGAATGGACAGTACAATGGCTCTGTACACACTGATTTTTGTGCTTCACCTCAGGTGTTTGTTGCTCCAGATTCTTTTGTGAAGCCTTCTGAATACACTATATGCTTTTGCTAATCTGTGATCGATCTCTTTATCAATCTCGGCATCTGAGGAGATTATGCTTCCCAGGTAGGTGAACTGCTGGACAGACTCATGTAGCAAGCTAATCATTTTGAGGAATTGGGGGGGGGGGACATCCTAGTCATTCCAAGATCTGCCACAGACCTTTCTACTCACAGTGTTGATGGCTTTGGTAAGGTCAACAATTTTACACAGAGTCCTTTGTTCTGCTCTCTACATTTCTCTTGCACTTGTCTAAGAGCAAATACCATATCTTTAGTGCTCTTTTAGCTCTGAACCTGCATTGGCTTTCAGGGAGAAGTTCTTCTGAAATAGCAGGAACTAATCTGTTCAGGAGTATCCTTGCTAGGATTTTTCCAGCAATGGAGAGCAGTGTTATACCTTGATAGTTTGAGCAATCAGATTTTGCTCCTTTTTTCTTATACAGGGTGATGATAACTGCATCTCAGAGATATGATGGCAGTTCACCTTTTTCCCAGCAACTCACAAGGAGCTCGTGGAATTTAGCATTGAGTACATGACCTCTGTGTTTCCAAACTTCAGGTGGGATTCAATCAATTCCAGCTGCCTTGCAGTTTTTTATCTGCTGTATGGCCCTTAATGGTTTCTTCCAAAGTGGGAGCCACATCCAGTTCATTTTTCATCAGTTGTTGTATCATATGTTGGATAGCTAAGCCTTGGACTACTCGGTTGGCACTGAAGAGATTTTGGAAATGTTCAGCCCATTGATTCAGGATGGAGGCTTTGTCTGTGTTAGTGTTTGACCATCCATACTATATAAGGAGCTTTGGACCTGGTAAGTAGGTCCAAACACTGCTTTAAGAGCTTCGTAGAATCTTCTGGAATCACCCAGATCTGCACAATATTGTGTCTTTACTGCTAAATTGATCCATCACTTGTTCTGAATGTCACAGAGTTTTTGTTGGAGTTTACTACATGTGAGACGGAAGGCTGCTTTTCTTACATGGCAAGATGGCTGAGTGAGGTGTGCCTGATGGGCAGTTCTCTTCTTTGCCAAAAGCTCCTGTATCTCTTGGTTGTTTTCATCAAACCAGTCTTGGTTTTTCTTGCGGGAGAACCCAAGGGATTCTTCCGCAGACTGCAGGATACTGTTTTTAATATGTTGCCAAAGCACTGTAGGAGAAGAATCTAGAGGATGGTCTTCAAGGTTTGATTGCAGATTTTCCTGGAAGTTATCTCTCATGGCAGCTTGTTGAAGATCATTGACTTGGAGTCTCCTCTTTAAGTTGCCACCCCTCTTAGGTTTGAGCTTAAGATGAAGATTTATTTTGCATCTTACAAGGTGGTGATCTGTTTGGCATTCTGCACTGGGCATCACTCGAGTATGATGGACATCGTGAATGTTTCTCTGGCTCACTAGAACATAGTCCATGAGGTGCCAGTGTCTGGATCGGAGATGCATCCAGATTATCTTCAAGCTATCTTTCTGCTGAAAGATGGTGTTTGTAATAGTCAGCTGCTGTTCTGCACAAAACTCTAGCAGGAGGCATCTGTTATCATTACAGTTTCCAACACCATGCTTTCCAGGCTTCGAAGTTCTTTCCTACTCTAGCATTGAAGTCACCAAGGATAATGTTTTTATCTTCTACAGGGACTTTTTGTATGAGGTGGCGTAGGTCTGAGTAGAATTTGTCTATCTCCACAGGGTCAGCTTTCATAGTTGGGGCATGTATACTGAAGAGAACAACATGTGGGAGGCGTAAGGAGATAATGCGATCAGAGTGACCTGTTAGCAGGGTTTCGAGTTTGGAGGCAATGGAGTTTTTAATCATTAAGCCTACTCCTGAAAGATGTTTTTCAGTTTTTGGTTTGCCAGACCAGTAGAGTGTATAGCCAGCACCATGTTCTTTAAGGCTGCCTTCCTCATGGAGACGAACTTCACTAAGAGCAGTGATGTCAATATTAAGTCGTGATATTTTATAGGTTATTAGAGCAGAACGACACTCATGACATCCACTGTCTGCAGAATCTTTCATGGTTCTGATGTTTCAGCATGCAAGCGTCAGTCTGTTTGCACCTTTGGAGGCCAGTGCGTGCCTTTGTATCTTTGTTTTTGTTCAACTGCATCAGAAGATGCCTGTTGACCGTGGCTCACCAGCCGGGAAGATGGAGATGAGTTTTCTTTAGGCCATCTTTTCTAGGCTCCTCTCTGTATGGAGCAAGCAGTGATCTCCTTAAAAATGGCTGCTTGGTCATTCAGGATGATGCCAAACAAGACTGTAATCTCCCGATCAGTCTCGAGCGACCAAAGTCCTGAACCGCCTGCATGCAGGGTTGGCTCTATGGCTTCCAGTGATCTTTCACCTGCCATTTCTTCCCTCACCTATCACTACAGGACTTTTTTGGGGGAGGGGGGTCATATGTATCCGTCAAGCCTGTGCAATGGATTTTTCTGGTGGAGCACAGCGTGCACATAACTGGCCTCAACCTTTAAACCAGAGGTTCATCTGCCGGGCCAAGCAAGCAAGGACAGTGGCAGCAAGATCCTTGGGTCGTAGATTTGATTAGAGTCTCCTTCTCTTGGATAGTTTACCTTACAGGGTTAGATGAACACCATCTGCCCGGGTTTGGGATTGGAGTTTTCCTTCTCCTAGGATAGTTGCCATAAGGCTAAAGAGCCCATCCTGCCCTTTGATGCTCTTGGGTATGCAAGCCTCTCCCCCATGACAAGGAGGCGTCAATGGAGAGGATATATATATATATATTATATATATATATATATATATATATATATACCAATGAGTGAGCAAGGGGTTCCTATGTTTAATTCTATGTACCAATCAATGTATAGCTTGGAAGTTCTTTGTTTGAATCCCTATAAAAGTGTATGTCACCTGTTGATCAAGGATTCAGACATTTGGAAAATATTCCTCTGAAGCCAGCAGGCTAATAAAATTTGCTGAACTTTCATGCACTTCTTGGGCTCCCTAACTTGGTTTTCCTTGAATATCTGTAATATTTTCATTTTGTTGTTGTGAATCCTTCAAGTCTTTTCTGATATAAGTTAACCCTAAAGTGAACTTATAATGGGGTTTTCTTAGCAAGATTTGTTGAGAAGGTGTTTGCATTAAGAAGCCGAGCCCTCCCTCCAGTCCATCTGCCTTGGTCCAGGCCTCAGAGGGAGAGAAGAACTGCTGGACCTGATCTCCTTCCCTACCACCATTCCCTTCTCCTTTTGTGTTGTGTCTTTTTAGATTGTAAGCCTGAGGACATGAAACTGTCTAATTAAAAAGACTGTGTGTACAGCACTGTAAATTTACAGATCTATATAAATAAAAGTTAATAATAATAATAATAATAACAACAACAACAACAACAACAACAATTTACTGTTGCATTCCTGTAAAGCTGTAAGAGTCTGACTTGCCCCTGATCACCCAATGGATTTCCATGGCTCAGCAGGGATTTGAAACCTAGTCTCGCAAAGTTCTGGTCTAACATGCAAACTCTCTGCTTTTGTACGGAGGTAAAAAATACATGGTGGTTTACCAGTCCTTTGATGATGGTTCAACATGTTGAGACACATTTTCTTGTGAAGCTTAGGGAACATTACTGCTGGATCAAACCAAAGATTTGCCTAGTGCAGCTTTCTGCATGCAGAGTGACAAACCATATTTCCTCTAAGAAGTAGTGGTTGATTACTTCCATGTCATTGGGATGGTTAATCTATGGGAGGTAGTCCCAACTTTATTTTAGGTATCTTTAAATGTCTGATCCCAAATTCTTACACATAGCTTGTATGTATCTATCCAGCAGCACTGATCTACCAGCAGCACTGATACCTCTGTACAACTCATACATGTCCCCTCAAATCTCTACTGATAATTTGGGGACTCGTAAAAGAGGTTTGTAAGGGATGCAGGGGAGTACACAGAAGAGGAAAGAAAAGAGAAATGTATTGCACAAATAGCAATCTGTTTACATAATGCTGGATGAAACCATATATAGATGTTTAAAGATGCTTCTACATGGACTGCGCAATTCTACATGACATGGGGTTGCTGCTATTAGTGTAAATAATGTCAGTTTAAATTCAAGCAGGAAATACATTGATCATTGTTTATTGCTTCATTTTTGTGACTCTGTTAAAAAAGACAACATAAGAAGCACATCTCAGTTACATTTTCTCTTTCATTTTAGTTCCTTCCTTCTTTGACCTGGTGGATCTTCTACCAGAAACCTTCTTCAAAATCTAATGCCCTCTTCTCCTCATAGTTAACAGGATAGAGAGTGGATGACTACAGAAGGATCTATCTGTTTCCCTAACTTCCCACTTTCCTAGAACAAGATCATTTTTAAAGACCTCCAAACATACCAAAAAAAACAAAAAACAAAAAACAGACAAAGTTCTGAACTTATAAAATAAATCTTCAGAAACCAGGAAGTTTCTGGATGTGACAGATTGTGAAGAGAAGGGGGCATTAGATTGCATAGTTGCATGAAGACACACACCAAAAATAAAGAAAAAAGAGAAATCATTAAAAACATCAAAAAGATTCTCACTGAAGTTGCTTTACAAATATGAACTATTATCACAGAGCAAGACAGGCAGGCAGTCTGGCCCCTGGAGTTCAGACATGATTCTTGCTTCACTGACACATTTCCTTCAGTGTCTTGACAGGAGGTGAAGAGCATTCAACCTGATCAGAAAGAGTACAGAAATTGATACAGTTCTTTGGTGAACACTTAACTCTGAGACCAAAAGTCATCAAAGCACTTCCTGCTGCCATTTGCTATGAAATCAACAAGGCAACGATGAGAAGTGAGCTGAATACCGAACTATATGGCGGCATCTACAGAAGATGAATACATTGGCACAACCTCCTTATTGCTACCAAAGTTGTAGCAATTGCAGTAGCTAGCAAGCTCATTATTAGGCTATTGCCCCAGGAATGGTTGGGAGCAAGAAAATAGCTCTCAGTATATCACTTCATTGAGCCAAAGTGTCATTCATATGTGTCATAATGGCACACAATGTTGAGGAGGAATCATTTTGGACTGACAGTAAGTGATGAACTGCTATCCGTGGGTGTGAAACTTTGCTAAAGAAAAGCTTAAGTCCTTCAACTTCCCTGCACAAAACTGAAATCATGAGACCAATGTTCAAATGCACAAGTGTGTCTGTTTGTCAGTTTGAGAACATGCTACTTTCTTGCTCTTCTTTTCTCCCAGGATATTTAAACACTGCAAATAGAAGCAAATCAGTATAAGGGCCTGCCCTACTGTTGGACTACTTAAAAACATGTCACCATGGCAAGCCACTTCTGTATGGTGACTTTCCCTAAGCTGCCCTTAACATCTAGGGCATCTTGCTGTGTAAATTCTCTGGATCTCATGGGAGACTGATTTTGCTGCTAGAGATAAAAGACAAGATGGTGCTCCCTACCATTTCCACATAACAAAAGTAAACAAGACTATGATTTTAATCTTAATCAGCTCAGGTGATGGACACTATGCTACTCCACACTGAAAGTTTCAGACTAGTTTGTGGAATGTATAGCTTTGGGGCAATTCACATTGCACAGTTATAGTACTATTATTCAAATTTAACTGCCATGGCAATTTAGGAAGGGGCATTTAAACTTCTAAGCCAGAGTGCTCTAGCACCTCACCAAGCTACAAATCCCAGGAATCCATAGGATTAATTTTGGCAGTTGAAGTAGAAAAATAGCACTATAACTGTGTAGTATCAATAGGCCCCTGATCAATAATGGGGGGGGGGGGTGTCCATGCTCTTTCATCCATACCACCCACTACTTGTCATGTGTGGTAACCGCATCACTCTTCTTTGTTAGAAGGTCTGGTCTTCCTTAAGAGTTTTTATGCTGTCAATGAACATATCCTGTTTAAAAAAACTTTTCACATGACTGGAATGATCTGATATGATAGATCACATTGGGACACACAAAGTTGCCATACATAAGAAGCTTGCCACATAGATGGGGACCTCCTCTGATATTCTACATTGTTGTGTAACTATGTAAGATCTCTAGGCCTGACCTCTCCCTCCCAAGCCCACGTTAGGAGCCAACAGCCAGATCAGACAAAGAAGGTCCATTCCAGTCAAGGAGGATGACATTTCCACTCCCTCCCAAGAAAGTGAGACTACCACATGGAATTGTGAAATGGATTATGCTTCTGATTATCACACAGCCTCACTCATTGCCAGGAAGTGAGTAGAAATGTCATCCTTCTTGGTTCAGATGGAAAGTTGATTATACCTCTTATTCCCAGTCTGACTGCTGGCTCTTAAGGTGGCCTAGGATGCCATTTGGATAGTTTTACAGTAAGACCATGTAGTCTTACTGAATACAGAGCAGTTACAGATTTATAATTCTAAATTACAAATCAGTAAATGCATTACTGATTGTCAGCTCTCATTCTGAAAGAAATGATCTAGTAAAGTCAGCCATTAGAGCATTAGCCCTAAATAAGTGTTGGTATCAGTCTTTTCTAGCTCCGGTACTGGATATTCATTATATTAGACCTGTATGACTTGTGACCCATCAAAATGAACCCATCATGTCAGCCATGTGGCCTGCCAGGCACCGCCAAATGATGAAACCTAGGGCATTATCAGCCAAGGTGATTTATTTTATTTCTCTAATTTATAGCCAACCTTTCTCCCAATTTGGGACACAAGACAAATTACAGCATAAGATTTTTAAAATACAGTTAATAGTTGTGTTAATCTTTGCTTAATTAAGGTGTCAAGAACTAAACCAAGAGATTTAATATTTATACCATCCCCTCTATTATTAAATTAAAATTCTTCCTTCAATTGATTTTGTTTGTGAGCTGATCATCCCCATGATTTCCATGGAAAACATTTAGTATGTGGGTGCTTTTGGAAAATATGAAAAGGTCCAGAATAATTGTGTGTGAATGAGTCATTGTTGCCTATGAGGAAGGCAACACTGCTGCAGAAATTCAATAAAACGAGTGCTGTTCTAACATCCTCTCCTCTCACTGGGAACTAGAAAATAGCTTCTTGAAAAAAAACCTGTTAAGTCATTTTGACAGCATACTCTGCATGATTCATCTGCAAGCATTCTGTGCACTTAGGTCAAACAGAGGTCATGGATCTGGAAGCCCTGCTGAGGGTGTTGGAATCTTTCATTGTTACATTAAATCTGATATACTATATTGCACCAGCTATGACAGAAGCAGGGTGTGTAGGTGTGTGCATACATGCTATCCAGATAATGCTTGTTGCATGCACAAAGACTCTTCAGGCATACATACTCCACTTCAGACTTCTTGCAAGCATAAAGATCAGAATGGACTTTGCCCTATCACTTCAAATGACTTCTCTAGTTAAATGTTCTTTCAGTGAAACCTTGAAATGATAACTAGCTACACAACTTTGAATGAGATGGGCACTACATCAACCCTTTCTGAGGTATGGCTTAGAGGGGAAATAGCAGCGATAGTCCATAAACAGGTTCAGAGATGGAGGCCAGAATCCTGTTTGTGAATTATGATGCTGTAAGTTGCCATCACAAGCTCACTTTTTGGTCATTGCAGAGGTCAGAATGCAGATTGCCCCCCAAAAAATCTCAAACAAAAATGGTAAAAATAGGGCATTTCCTGTTTAACTCTCATTTAACTTTCATTTAAATCCTGTTTGCCCCCTAGTGTGATAAAACACCAGTTGTGTGAGCTTCGCCAAGGAGCTTGATATGTAGCAGGTGGACAAATCACTAACAGAATCCCCAGCCTATCCCTGGTCTTCAAGTTCAGGTATACATACTCAGTGTAGTTGACATCCCTAATAAGGTCAGCTTAAGGTGGTCTTTGTAGACCACAACTTCTCACCCCCCCCCCCACACACACACACACTTTCCCTCATCTGCTCACTAGAGGGCAAACGGGATTTAAACAAGTGTTAAACTAAAGAAAACCAGGAAATGTCATGTGATAAACATCCTGGTTTTCTCTAGTTGAACTCTCGTTTAAATTCCATTTGCCCCCTAATGTGATAAAGCAGTAAGAAAGCACCTGGTGAAAGAGCCTAAGCCTATGTCAGATCACTATAATCTCCCAGTCAAGTTCCTGTAAAGGATGATAGGTCAGCTTTCTCATCTTTAATATTACAGATTGTATGTATTTTTAATTGACCTGGCATTACACAGTAGCAAGGTGAGGTTTGGTTCACACTCCAGGTTCCTTAGGATATCAGGGTGACTGGCAGGTATTATTATCTCTCCTTCCTCTGCAACAACATGTTAACTTGTCATTGCCATCTCCCTCTCCTTCCTCTGCAACATGTTAATTTGTCATTCCCATATCTGCCTCTGTCCCAGAAAACTCATATTGCCACCACATTTCCTTTAATAATAATAATTTTTATTTCTAGCCCGCCCCTCTGAATGAGCAATTGGGGTGGGTTACAGCAGAGGTTAAAAACAATACAAATTAAAATATCCCATCCCATCCCCCACCTCTCCCCCCCCTTTAAAAAGGAATTAAATCTCAATGAAGTTTACGCATTATGTTTAAATAAACAATACCCAAATAACAATAAGTGCAAATTAAACAATGGACTATGACAATTAACAACACATTAACACAGCATTAAAAATCACTAAACAGTTATTCCCAATTTGTAAAGAACTTTAATCACACTAAGGTGAAGGCTAATAACCAATTAGATGGTATCAGGTTGTGGTCCCACATCCACCCAGTCTTACAACTGCAACTCACCCTGGCTTATCAGTATTATAATAAATAATATCTACATATAGGTACATATTCACGTAAAATATAAGATAACATACAGATGGGATTACAATATAACACAGTACTGCACACAGCACAAGACACAATTAAAACTCTCCTCTTGCTTCAATATCTCCCTCTGCCCCATTCCCACTCATGAGACCTCCAGTTGTGATCTTAGCACTACAGTCATTTCTCTCTAATTTCATACTTCTTGCTTCCAGCCTCCCCTCAGTCAATATGTAATGTGTAGCTACAATAAGACACTATCAAATAGGCATGAAATAGGCAATGCCCTTTGATACTGTGCTTTGGCTGCTGTCCAAGGCCACTGCTGGTAATACTTCTGTTAGTAATAAAAGCCAGCTGACCAATCTAAGCAAGGTCAGCTGGTGCTTGCTATGAGCGAGGTGGCTAGTCTCATAGGTAATACTGTTTCTCAGAGGCAGCACCAGTTTGTAGCACCTTTGAGACTAACTATGAAAAAGAAGTTGTAGCATAAGGTTTAGGAGACTTGGTGTGCACAACTACACAACTATTATATATTTATATCCTGCTTCTCTGTGAGCATAACTGGGGTGGCTTACACATTAAAACAATACAGTCCCATCCCAACATCCTACACAAACACACCTTAAAATACAGTTAAACAGTTCACAATTTAAAACATACCTTAAAATCATAGGCAAATCAAACAGTGGCTATAGCAAAATTCAGGGGGATAACAGGTTCAGATTTTTGGTGGCCAGTTATGTATTCAGGAAAGGCCTTAAACATCGCTCTTTAAGGTGGAAATGTGACAGATCTCTTCCGGCAGGCCATTTTAATCAGGGGTTGGTTGCAGATAATCTAGTTTTCACAAATTCCTCCCAGAGGACCTGAGTGCACAAGGTGGATTATATGGAAGGAGGCAATCCCAAAAATAGGTTGGGTTTTAAAGGTGATAACCAACACTTTGTACTGCACCTGGAAACCAATGGGCAGCCAGTGGAGTGATCTTAAAATCTGTGTTATGTAGTCTCTTCTGGATTTACTTGAGACCAGCCTGCCTGCCATGTTCTGCACTAATTGAAGTTTCTGAACTAAACATAAGGGCAGCCCCATGTAGAGTGCATTACAGAAATCAAGACGAGAGGTTACCAGCACATGCACCACAGTTTCTAGGTCCCTAACTTCCAGGAAAGGACACAGCTGGTGTATCAGCCAAAGCTGATAACAGGTGCTCCTGACCATCTCATTTACCTGATTACTCATCTGTAGCAACAGATCTAGGAGTACCCCCAGACAGCGAACACAGTCCTTTGTGGAGAGTGTGACCCCATCTAGTACTGGAGGTTGTATCACAAAAGCTGGGTTGGGGCTGCTAGTGTAAGTATCTCCATTTTGTCTGGATTCAGTTTCAATCTGTTTTTCCTTATTCAGTCCATTACTGCTTTAAGACACTCACTGAGAGGAGAGACACCACCTGAATTCAGATCTGTAGACTGAGACATGGATAAATATATCTGGGTGCCATCAGCATACCGATAACACCCTGTCCCATGCCTCCAGATGATCTCTCCCAGTGCTTCTATATATATATATATATATATATATATATACACACACACACACACATATATTTTGAATAGCATCAGGGACAGGATGGTGCTTTGAGGTGTGCCACAATTAAGTTTCTTCTTTGCTGAGCAACTGTCCCCGAGCATCCCTCAAGAACATCCTCATGGCATCTTTCCCCGGGACAGCCAGCCATGAATGGCAAGGATCAAGAGGGCAAGTTGTTTTCCTCACTCTACCTCATGGATTGAAACTGATCCAGTATAATCTCATCAATGGAGTTGCTGCACACCTCGATGCCACATTGCCACTTCAGCTCAAGTAAGAAATTGTAGTGCTTGGAAAATTCCAGAAAATGTAAACAAAAAACATCTCATGGCTAAAGAAGTGTGTCTACAAGGAAAGGCTAAAGCAGTTGCAGCTTCCACAATCACCTGGATAAGCCCCCTGAAGTCAAGATGGGTCATTATTCAAAGTGTGCATTTGAGTGTAACTGTTGTTGGCACTTAATATTTATTGTTCTGAGGCATTCCAAAATCAAATACTTGCATAGAAAAGGGTTTTTTAGTTCTGTACTTCACACATAGAGTGATGAGATGAACAGGTTTTCTGTTTATCTAACCAAATCTGAGATTCATGTTACTCTAAATTTTAATCATAGTTGTCAATTATGTTTTGATATGTTTTAAACAATTTTAATCCACATTAAAATTGTATTTTCATAAAGAAAGATGTTTATGCATCGTGTAATTGATGTTAATGAAAATGTGGACAATATGTTAATTTTGCTGAGAATGCTTTCCCCTCAATCGCATGATCAGGGGAGGAGTTTTTCTGGCCTCTCAGGGGAGAGACTAACAGTCTAAAGATAAACACACTATGTTTGGGCCACATTTGGAGAGTTCAAGGGGTGAGGTTTAGCCTATTTAAGGACAGCCTGCCCTGCACACTCCCTCTGGGAAAGCTTGGAATGCTGCTATCTTGCCAAGCTGTCTGAGGCTTGCAGGTTATATCGGGGTCTACTTGAGGGAGCTTTAGCTCCGTGGTGACGGGGGAGGAGGAGGATCATGGCAGCAGTGGGAGAACGTCAGCAGGAGAACCCACAGCAGCAGTAAATCTGATACACCATCCATTGGCTGAGTTGGTGTTTTCTCCCAGCCATACACAGGCCCACAAATTGAGCAAGGCCTCCAAGGTTGGGGACCTCACAACTGGATGAAACTAATGATGCTTGCATGGCCCATGCAGGGGAAGTGCTCACACAGTGGACATTTGGTCATGAAAGCATCTGGCTGAAGTTCCTTTCGCAGCTCAGGGACAGCCAGGAAACAAAAACTGCACTTGAGGCAATAAGGAACATGGGGCTAGGACCCTAGTCCAATAGACACTGCTGCCCGTGCCACTTGGCTGGGACAATATTATTATAAGGATGCAACTTTGTCTTTGTTAGAAGGGTTTATCAGAGGTTTTCGAATTCCATTTTGTGACAAGCGGCAACCATTTCACTCTGGCAACATGAAATCTATCATTGGGTTAGAGCATTTGGTTAAGAAGATTGCAAAAGAGGTCACCTAGGGCAGAGTGATTGGCCCCTTTAGCGAGCCTCCGGTGCCCAATCTGAGAGTTTCTATTAGGGATAGTCCAGCTGATAGTTTAAGCTGATACATCACTAACTTTATCCTAAAGGTGACTCAGTTAATGGTGTCATTCTGCAAGAGTTGGCTCCAGTTAAATACATTTCCTTTGATGCTGCAGTGCAGGAGGTTAAGAAGCTGGGATTGGAGCAGAATTAGCTAAATGTGATATTGGGCTGATCTAGACTGGCAAAAAAGAGTGTGTTCATGCCTGTTTGAAAGTGTAGCCTTTAGATGACCCACACTGAATGTTTGGCATGAACGCACTTCTTTTGCATTTTAGTGGGGGAAAAGCAGCTTTAAAAAGAACCTGCTTTTCCCAGCTTCTTTTCAAAAAGGGTGTAACAGTTCAGCTGTGTCTAAATGCTGCAGTGCAACTGTGCAGTTTTTTAAAGCTACCAAACCCTAGTTCCAGCCCTAATCCGAACCCTAGACATGTGCAGTAGGGACTCTGGGATGCTGTAACTGTTATGCAACTGCACATAAAATGTCAATTCATTCATAAAATAAAGAAGTTTATTCATAAACTTAAATTGTAACATTTAATATCTTTTTAAGGGGTGGAGGGATGCAGTTTGTTTTATTGATGTAATAGTATTGTAATGTGTAAGCCCTCTCAATTGATCTCAAAGGGGTGGGGTATTAATTAATTAATTAATAATAATAATAACTATTATTATAAAATAAAGGGGTTCATTCATGGTGCACCAATACAACTGCACACTTAAAAAAGGGAAGTGAAACCACAATGGTAATTTGACAGATCTTCATAACTGTACAGTTCATGTGTGATGTATCTGCACAACTGCGCAGTTCGCAGCTGGCAATACAATTGCCTGTATGATGTAGCGGTGCAACTGCACAGTTCGCAGCCAGCAACAAAAAATAAAAAATAAAAATAAAGGTTCAGTGCAGCCAAAAGCCCCGTTCATTGCCACCCATGCAGCTGCTCCGCCTGCGTTTCTAGCATCCTGACAGCTTCCAATGTAGTTGCTGAGCAACAGAAAAGACTTCAGATAAGTTGTCTTCACACCTCCTCAGTGTAGCTGCCCTATGCCTTTTTATTACACACCTGGGGCTTGCAGTGCAGCTGCTAAGCATTAAGGAAAAGGCAACTTCATGTCTCCCTTTCCTGCCAATCTAGAAAGTCCCATTAAGTCCATTTTTTGCCTATTGACAGTTCACCCTGACCATTTTGAATTATTACATCTTACTTTTGATGACATGTTTTACATGGATTGGGCACTTACAATAGGTTGTTCTGTATCATTTTGAAACCTTTAGCATGTTTTTAGAATGGGCAATTAAGGCTAAGTCTGCGCTAAAGGCTGTGGTTCATTATTTAGATGATTTCCTATTCATTGATGCTCTGGCCAATGTCTGCAGTTGCTCCAATTTTTGAGTCATTGGCTGGTGAGATACGTGTTCCTTTTGTGCCAGAGAAGACTGAAGGCCCCATTCAGCAGCTTACCTTTTTAGGTATATTAATTGATAAAGTTAATCAGTGTTGCAGTCTTCCTGAGGTTAAGCTGTTGGATCTCCACCAAAGGGTTAGTAAGTTTTGTTCCCTTGGAAAGAGAATTCCAGGAGCTTGTAGGACATTTGAACTTTGCATGCAAGGTAATCGCCCCAGGTATCTTTGTGTTGCAATTGGTGGGGTGGCTAGGGCTCATCATAGCATAATCAGTAATGAGTGGCATTCATGTTTGGGCTTCTTTCCTCACTGATTTCAATGGTGTTTCCTTCTGAAGAGAAGATAAGAAGCTGGGCGCCACTTTACAAGTCTCTTCTGGTGCTGCCAGCTAAATGGGCTTTGGAGTATACTTTCATGGTAGATGGTGCACCCAGAGGTGGCCATATGAATGGATTGATTCATGTATTACATGTGACTTGACATTCCTAGAATGATTCCCAATTTTCATTGCTGTGTGCTTATGAGCAAAGTTTTTAGCCATCTCCGCAATCACTGGTGTGACAATTTGTCAGTAGTACAGATAGTTAATTCATTAACCTCCAGATCACCCAGGATTATGAAGCTAGTTTGTGTCTTAACTTTACATTGTCACATAATGTTCTGTTCACAGTTTCCCATGTTCCTGGAATTGATAATGAGATCCCTGACTCTCTTTCTCATATGCAGATGGAGCAATTCAGGCAACTAGCTCCAGAAGTGATAGATTCACCAGATCTGATACAAATGGATCTCTGGATCCTTGGCAAAGAGAAGTAGTTCGGGCTATGGGATTGTCTTTAGTGCCTTCCACAAAGAAGAGCTATATCTGTTTGGTGAATGAGTTTGTGATTTTCTAAGAAAAGCCATGTGTTGGTGGATACTTTTCCTGTGCCTGTTGCACAATTTTTACAGTTTTGTGTAGGTTTATATGACAAAGGATTATCAGTTTCATCTATACAGGGCAGGTTATCAGCCCTGGCCTTTTGGCTGCATGCCTAGGGCATCAAGCATACTCTAGGGGATTTTAGGATAAGGAAGATATTAGATGTATGGGCTAGGGAGGTGGTCCAGGCTCATGATCCATGTAAAACATTGTCTCCCAATATTTTTAAGGATCTCAGTGCTATATGGCTGACGATTTGTGCATCTCCTTGTAAGAGTCGGCTCTTTCATGTTGCAGCATTAACTGCCTTTTTTGTGAATTGAGAATCAGTGAGTTGGTGGTAGCTTTTGGACAGGATTTTTCAAATAAGGCCCTTTTGTTACAGGATGTGATGTTGTCCCATAATTCAGCTTCACTTTATATTCGTTCATCTAAAACTGATCAGGTGGGGTTGAGGAGTGAGCTATGACTCCTACGTTGCAGTGATAACTCCATTCATCCTGTTAAGGCTTTGCATCACTTTTTGTCTGTGAGGGGGTCCACACCAGGCCTGTTGTTTTGTCATGAAGACAAGTCCCCTCTTACAAGGATTCAGTTCTGGTCCATCATTTTTAGGGCACTGGATCACCCAGGTTTCCATGGTTTCAAGTTTGCAACAAAATCTTTTCGTATCAGGGCTACTTTGTGTGAGTTAAATGAGGGAATCTTGGGTTGGCTTTCTGGATGTGGGCCTGCCAGGAAGCAACCCAGTTCTGGATTGCCCTTGGGGCTCAAGGACCCTGTCCACATCCTCAGGTAACACAAATTGAAAAGTATCCATTATCAATTTTTACACATTTTAGGAGGGAAGGAGCTGAAAAGAGATGCTGAATCAAGCAGTGCACTGGGAGCAGGGGCAAGAGTTTTAAGTTCAAACAGGGACTTAATCGGATTGTGTAAACTTACCTCCTGAGGCTGATCAATCCAGCACCTGCTTGGCTGGCCAGGTCATCACCCCAGGAAAGCCTGCAGAACTACACTGCCATTAGATTGCTGGTACACCACACCAGGGTAGGAAGTTTGTTGCCTATTGGCACCCCTTCACAAATGGGAATTTCCCCAGATCTGCCTGGAGACTCATTTCCTGTTGCAGCATCATAAAATGATTGCCATGGAAGTTTAGCTTTGTGTAAATTCTTTAATAAAAATTGGGAAATTAAAATACCCAATCTAACAGAATAATAAAGTCACTTATGGATTGCTTTTCTGCATATGAGACATGGAAACCAGAGGACTGCTCTGAGGCCCAAGAATTTGCCACCCATCCCACACATCTTTGAACCTAAGGCCCCCTTTCATACTACACATCTATTGTACCATGGTTCCATTTAACTGACATGACTGCATCTGGTGGAATCTTAACTAGCTGAGAATGTTAAATACCCCTCTCAAAACTGCAAATACTGGGATTCCAGAGTTCAGAGTGATAGTGTTAAAGTGGATTTTAGTACTATAGTTTAATACTATAGTACCATAATTCTGTAGCGTGAAAGGACCCCTATAAAAGTTCACTGAGAAAGGAAGCAATGATTGACACAAACTCATTTGCACAACACTTTCCCAATAAAGAGATTCACAGATGAGCCACATTTTTGAGAGCCATACTTCTAATCATTTGTAGATATTGATATTTGAGTGGGGGAGGCTCACATTTTGATCTTGTATTCTTCTTTTACATTAAGCAACCTTTACTCCTCTCTTCTTGAAGCCAAGTATCTTTATCATGGCAGTCACATAGAAATACATATTTTCTTTAAAAAAGAAAATGTCCTTGTCTATAATGAAATCATAGACATAATCTTAATAATTTCACTTTGAACATGGGGGGAAAGTTTAAGTTATTTAAAGCATGTGATCGCTTTTATCTACTCTCACTGTACTTTGATCCATCCTTTGAAGATGACTCCAAGACCATATTTCAGGCATATATTCAGGTAACCTTATTTGCATGTGAGAACTAGAGTTACCTATCGAAACATTTGTCATTTTTCTACTGACAGAGACAAATGTTTTAAACTGATTCACATTTTCAGAGAAAATGATGGCAATCAAAAGCTTTAGAGTCCCTCCTGGCCTACTGAAGTTTTCATCTGTTATATAATCCATTATGTCTGACAATTCATTAGGTTTCAAAAAAAATATTTTTGAGAGATGAATAAAGCAGTGATGGTGAAATGGAAGCACAAGCTCTCTGTTCTCCATACTAATAAGATCTTTTTGAGCCATTGTGCATACCAACTAAGGACATAGATTTCTATGTGTCAATTTGAATTTTCCCTGGTGCCCGGATCTAGCTAAAAGAGCTTACTTGCATATTTTTATTTGCTTTCTTCCCAAGAAGCATCACTCACTAGGCTCTGTCCTTTGAATCTCAAAGACCAGTTTTGAAGACTGGCAGAACAAGTCTGGACTTTAAAGTGTGTGGACTGTTTCATCAGGCAAAAAGCTCCGGCTAATTACATATCTTGCTTTTTGCAAAAACAACCCTATCCTTTCCAACACATCTCAAATTCGTTCCATCTTTTTAGATGCAGGCACATAGAACTCACACTCATACAAAATGAACACATGCATTACTATGGTGGTGGCCTACAAAAGATCTAAAGCACAAGAAATGTAAGCTGTGTATAAACAAGAAAATTGGGACCTTTCTATTTAATGTTTTGCAAATGATAGAGTTTTAGGAATAGTTGCAGACTAAATGAATGCATGTTACACACAAATTCATTAATCAAGACACTTCTGCCTAAATCTTCTTGTTAGTTCTGATTAGAGTGAAGACATTAAATCCATTGGATTTGTATGTTTGTAAATGTGTCTACAAGTCACTTGTTCAGTTATGGTGATTCCATGAATTTCATACGGTTTACATAGGTAAATCCAATTGGATACATCATTCAACAATTAATTCGAAAAGTCAGCTTTAGTTGGGACTATCCCACAGAAGTCAGTCCTTATTGTCAAAAACAATTGTCTGGGATAACATCTAACGGCCTCCTGGGACCCTTTCACAAACACAGTTTTGATGCTGTGATTCTACTTTAAGCCACAGTTTCATCCTACAGAATCCTGAGATTTGCAGTTTAGGGATTTTTAATTTATTTATTTTATTTAGGGTATTTTTTTTAAAAAAAAATGTTTCTCACCCTAACAGGGTTCCCAAGGTGATTCACAATCAAGAAAAACACCCAATAAATAATTTTAAAAAACAATTTACAACAGTTACAACCTTTCTTTAAAAAAACACCTACCAGGCAAATACTTTTTAAAGCAGCCAGAACACACACACTCCTAATTTTAAAAGCTAAAGATCATGAGAAACTGAACAGTCTTCACTGCCTTCTGGAAACTCAGAAGGGATGGAGCCAGCCTGAGGGTTCTACCTCAGGATACTGCCACAGAGACAGCCCAGTCCCATGTACCCATACTGCTTTATCACACTAGTGGGCAAACAGGATTTAAACAAGAATTAAACGAGAGTTAAACAGGAAATGTCCTATGTTTATCATATGACATTTCCTGTTTAACTCTTCTTTAACTCTCGTTTAAATCCTGTTTGCCCCCTAGTGTAATAAAGCAGATTGTGTGGTGGTGAGATGCATAACAGACCTCCACTGCTGTTCTTAGATTTTGGGCAGCTCCAATGGGACGTGGTGGTCTTTTACATATTCTGACCTCAAACTGTTTAGAATTCTCAGTCAAAGAACTCCCATGCCTTACCTAATTATAAACCTCAGGATTTCATAAGATGTTGCCTTGGCAGTTAAAGTGGAATTGAAGTGCTATAATTGTATAGTATGAAAGGGCTCCTGATGTATTGTCTACTACCACTTGTGATAACTCAGAGAAGGGACAATAAGTCTGGCTGTTTCCTACCCCAAGGAAGGGGAAGCACACAAAGTGTCAAAATATATATCAAATTATGTATTGAATTCCACTTCTCATTTGGAAAACCAGAAAGTTTTTTTTTTTTAAATTAAATGGTGCAGGAGGGCCCTGAAACCTATTTAAAAGTTAAATTACCACTCACAGAAGATTCTGGAAGAGGCAGACATATTGACATATTCCAATTCCTCAGGTCTTGCATCTAACTTAGATTATTAGGATTTAATTTGCATTCTAATTATGCAAATTAAGCATATTAATTGATGCATTTTCTTTTAATGATATTTCAGCCTTCACACCATTTTTTTCCAGTTACAATTGATCTGACAAAACCAATGTGGAGTAATATCTGAAATGCTATACTGGAAAAAAGGAGACTCGGGTAAAATCTCTGTTTAGGCATGGAATTTACCATATGACCCTGGTTTGCCACTAGCAGATAAGAAAACATGCCTTATAGACCTCTTGCTTCTTGCATTCAGCTGCTTCCATTGCTCACTGTCCCTTCCCTCATGCCTAAAAGGCACAGGTTGACTTGTTTGTTATGGAACAATTTCACAGATGTGTGCCTTCAAATGTTCAAACACATCTCAACTTTTACAATGGCTAGGGATCTACTTTTTAAAAATAAAAGCATGAAATGGACCAGATGGTGGTTTGGAACAATCATCATCATGTCTAGCACCCAGACAAAACCCAGACAAACACAAGTATGGCAATTCTAGTCTGGTTGAACTTTGCTGATCCTACCATAGATAAAAGACTAAAATACTTTTGTCAGCCTCCCACTTTGAAGTATATCAATACCTACTGTGCAGCCAATTGGGACATCTGGCCTTGTTATTAATACTTCAAAGGTATGTCTGGATGATTATCTGAACAACAGTTTGATGCTGGCCTTGTCAGTGTTAAATACTAGCTGTACAGCAAAGCTACTGTAAGGTCTCAATCAACTTTATTTGCAGACCAAAGGATGAATATACTGTATAAGGAGAACAGAGAAACAGCACACATGACAAAGCAATCACTACAAAAAAGAAGGTGCTCTTTAAAGATACAGGAACATTATTCTAAAGGGCTATTCAGTGCACAAAAATGCTGTGCAGCTTTTTGGATTTTTTCCAACCAGCTAGATATCTCAGCTTGACAGCCAGTTTCCTAAAAATGTTTCCAGAATTTCCGTTATCCCAAATTGATTTTGGAGTTCTGAATTACCTCAACATGCTTACCAAGCAGAAATACTGCATTAGAAATTCTCCATCATTCCTTTTAAAAACACTCTGGAGTTTATCTAGAACATTGTCTGTTTGCAGTTTGCTGCAGCTTTTCATTACTTCAGTTTGATCACATTTTTTCCCCTTCACATTATGGCTATACACAAATGTGCGTGCCTTCAAGTGGCCCATTGAGTTATGGTGACCCCACGAATTCCATAGGGTTTTCTTAGGATACTCAGATGTGGTATTGCCAGTTCCTTCCTCTGAACTATAGCTTATAGCACCTGGTATTCATGGATGGTTTCCCATCCAAGTACTTACCAGAGCTGACTCTGCTTAGCTTCTGAGACTAATCAGATTCTGTTGCATTTAGAGTATTTATGTCGTGGCTAAAATATGTTCACATTAATAAAATGGAACACACACGCACAAATACAATTTTGGTACAATTGCACATATGTGTGAAGCTGTAGAATTTTGCTAATGCCATTTTGCATATTGATAAAAGAAGAACCAAGCAAGGAATTTGAAGGACCAATTAATACCTCAGTTTATTCATGTAACTGGCCTTTGCATGGCTGATCTTTAGAGCTTAGGGGATTTTTTTTTTTTTTACTACAACTCTGGTTTAGGGTTCTTCACCTCTATAATTCCACAGTAAATCAGGGGCCCTTGAAACATGGTTCCTATTTGCTCCAGAAAAGGTGGCGTTTGGGATGGCCATATGTCCCATTTTATAAACAGAACAAAAGCAGACCACATAGTCTCTGTGTGAAAGGCTGCTTAGGCTAAATCCACTTCAACAAGACACAACCATAAAGAGAAAGAGGAGGAAACTTCAGGTTGCATACCCACAAAGAAGAACTGGACAGCAAGCTAAGTATGCTCACAGACCACCTGGGCCCCTTTCACACTTCAGAGATATAGTGCCATGATTCCATTTTAACTGTGGCAACATCCTATGGTATCCTGGGAATTGACTTTAGGGAGAACTCTTTGGAATTCTCAGCCAGAGACCTCTAGTACCTCAACAAACTACGAACTTCAAGATTCCACAAGATAAAGCCATGATGGTGAAAGAGCCCTGGTAGCTCACTGGTTAAATGCAGGTACTGCAGTCACTCACTCACTCACAAACCATAAGGTTGTGAGTTCAATCCCAGCCAGGTTCTCTGAGAAGACTCAGCCTGGCATCCTTCCGAGGTGGCCAAACTGAGTACCCAGCTTATTGGGGGCAATTAGCTTATAGTTGTAAACCACTAAGGAGTTTTTCACCCAGCTAAAAAACCTGATTTATCTTTCCCTGTTTGAACCCTCTTCTGCAGCCAGATATTATCACTCACATTTTGCCACAAATGCTGCCTCCCACCTAAAACCTGGCTAGAAGCCATGCTCAGAGGCCAATCTGCAAAGTCAGTAGCTTCCTGGCTTTGCAAATTGGCCAGCTGAGCTCAGATTTTAGCCAGGTTTTAGGCGGGTTTAGGCAGGAGGTGGCATCAGTGGCAAAATGCGAGTGGTAATATCCAGCTGCATCCTGGAAGAGATTCAAACAAGGAAAGGTAAGTCTGGTTTTTTTTTACCTGTGCAAGAAACTCCTTAGAAACTGCTTAGTGCAGTATGAAGCAGTATATAAATGAAGCTGCTATTGTTATTGCTTTAATTGTGAAAGTGTCCCTTGATAACAGACTTGGGCACCACTAATTATTTCTATATTTTCATGTGCATAAATTAGCACATGTGTTTTCAAGCAAATCTTTCTAATGATTAATTTTCTCTATTGTGAGCAATGTGTAAATTTGTCACCCTTACTGTCACAGATGCCACCTCCACAGAAAATAAAGTTTATTTTTTATTTTATTTATTTAAGTATTTGTTTATTATCCCTCAGCCTGCCAGAGTTGTCAAGGCAATATATAGCAAAGAAAATAGATAAAACAAATAAAAATGCTCTTTAAAAAAACTAAATCAGCTTTTATAAAAGAGGGGGGGGGGAACCAACACCAACAACATGTCCTGTGTGCTTTGTTACATAACTGTATATGCTTGGTTGTTCCCAATAAAGGACATTTTTGTTAAAGTTTCTATTTGATTATGTGGACATTAACTTTACATACTGCATGTTATTTTTGCCTTAGCCATCATATCTGTTGATATTCCTACCCACCTGTTTTTGTAATATAGTCAGCAGCAAAATAATTTTACTAATACAGAAGACAAATTGCACAGTCCAGAAGAAACATACTGTGAGTGTAAAACTGGGACCACATGTTGTTAACACTTTGTGAAATAATGGCTGGATCTAGTTCTTTCTGTGTATTTACCACATTTGAAATAAAATGATGATGCGAAAAATCTATCAGCTCACAGCAGCAGGCATACAACCATCATAGAAGGGATTATGTAAACCAAACTTTTAGAGTCTGAATGGTTAAGATCATAAGCAACCACATATCTTGGGACAATGGACTGCATCCTACACACAAATAAACAAAAGATCAATTTCACATATTGATTCTCATGTCCAGCTTTGGTGAAGTATAAGTTGAACAGCTACCAATTTGTGAAGCCTCAAATTACTTTTCTCAAGTTGTCTCTCCAATCTCATTGGAAACTTTCTAGGCTATGTTTGAAAACAACATGTTGCTCCTAAAACAAGTTGCTCTTACCATGTCACTGTGGGTGATTTTCAAAACTTAACAGATGAGTCAGGGATAAAAGAAATGTGAAACACTATGGTTGACACCTAGGTCCTGATAACAGCTTTGGATATATGTGTATGTTTCTGTTTAGCCCATGATATGGATGTACCTGCCAGTGTTCTGCAATGGGCATGAAAATATGAGGCAGGAGAAGTCACAGTACTGCCTATCATTTTTTTTCCTTCCCTTCCTTCAGCCTCCCTGAAGCCAAACTTTGGTCCTCTCAAGAACATGTCCAGTTTTTAACTGCACTTTTTGTATTGTTTTAGGAGCAAATGGAAGGGGGGGGGGGGAGAGAGAGAGACCATGAATAATATTAATGGTAAAAACATAAATTTATTTTTCTGTCAGGTCAAGCACAATCAAAATGAGAGATTTGCACAGTTGCTAAAGGATGGGGAACTCCTTTGTGATGTCTTGTTTGGCACCCATATAGAGGATATGAGCTGCACTAAAGCCAACAGTAGAATGGAATCATGCATCAAAAAAGTTAGGCTTGATATAGCTTCCCTTAAGGAATTTGTCCATTATTGTTTGTATTCATCATTTTCATTTTCTATATTAATTAGAAGAAATCCATCAATTTATTAGTCACCCTTGGTTCTCAAAGCAGCCTGCACAGCTTATAGCATGTGATTCAATTACAGCCTGCACGCAATAGTAAACCATGAGAGGTTCAATAAAGATTCTGTTTTCACTGCTCACCTGTGACTACAACATATGCTTGTCACTCACTAAACAGATGACAGTACAGAAAATGAACCTGCTGGAGCCCTAAGATCCTCAGAAGAAGGCTTTCTCTTGGTCCCGCCACCATCACAGGCTCACCTGGTGAGGACACAAGAGAGTACCATCTCAGTGGCTGCTCCAGCCCTTTGGAATGGGAATCTGTAAGAAGCAAGGCTGGCCCCTTTCCTGTTTGCCTTTCGTCGGCAAGCAAAAACGGTTTTATCCAGTCACACTTTTAATGGGTTATCATGGGATGGCTTTTTTATGGGGTGTTTGTTATATGGGGTGCCTAATGTGGTTTTATTGTGGTTTTAATGTTTGTAAGTTTATATTGTTTTTAGCTGATGTTTTTTATGGTTCTATTGTAATATGTTTGTTAGAATTTTTATTTGTGATCCATTTTGGGTCCCTTTCCAGGAGAAAGGCAGAATAGAAATCAAATAAAATAGAATAAAATAAAATAAACAATACTATAGGACATGTTCATTTCTAGGTTCTACAGATCAGAATAGTACTTGATAATCTGAATATCAATATAACTGTGTATAGATGGGAATGTTATAAGATATCAAGCCAATGATATTTTTGTTCTAAATATATTTTTGTTCTAAATATAAAGCAAGTCATGGAGTACCTAGCAATAAAGAACAATTAACTGGAGGGAGATCAAGTAGCTATGAGAGGGTCTTTTGACCATCCATCTCCCACTTATTAAAACAGCTTCAGCTCAAGAACATGTCTTTTGAATGGCATGATATTTAGGCATAGTCAGTAATGCAATCAGCTTAAGATAAGATTATAGCTTCTGTTTGCTTGTTTTACAGCTTTACAGTTACTAGTTTTACAGCTAATTGAGGTTATTATATGTTACAGAAGCATTGCTGAGCTTTATTTTGGGTGGCCAATATTTTACTGAATAAGGCAAATGTCAGCAGTCCATGTAGTTTTAACAATATGTATACAACATATTCCATTATGTAAATATGGATTCTTCATAAGCTTTCACCATTCACACCCATTCTTAATCATCCCTCCTATTATTAAAATGCTAACCCCTATATATGTATATGGATGATAGCTTTACTCTCATACTCTACATCTTGGGTTCAATATCAGTGACGTTGCTAGGAACCCTGTTCTGCCACATGAAAAATGTATTTTTGTCTCCCTAAGATCTCGACACTACCTTGCAATAATATCACCCCACATATCTAATTTAGACAACCATCTCACTAAAAAGATTATTACACTAGGACTTACCATCTCTCAGTCATCCCTGGATTGTTGAGGAAGCACATGTGTATGAACGCTTGGAACGCTTCGTCAGTGTCATGGAATCGTCGACTCCCTCTAGCCTTACTGAATCATTCAGGGAGAGTGAATTGCCTCTTAATGCAAAGTTTCTGTTAAAAGGAAATTCACTCTCCCTGAACGATTCAGTAATGCTAGAGGGAGCCAATGATTCCATGACGCTGAGGAAATGTGCCAGGCATTCATACATGCGTGCTTCCTCAATGATCCAGGAACAATTGAGAGACAGTAAGCCCTAGTGTGATAATCTTTTATGTGGTAAGGTTGTACACCACAGATTTCCATAGTTGTCTGTACTGCTGAAATAATAACAAAAATAATAATGATGAATATTTACAAGAAATTCATCCTAGACAACAACAAACTGAACTAGTCAGAGTTTCCATACCTTGTTTCAGATATTGATCAGAACAGAAATTGCATTCAGGAAATCAGAAGAAAGAACTGGACTGGATCATAAAGTGTAAAGACATACTGTAACTCCGAACACTAAAGTGAGGATCATCCAAGCCATTGTATTCCCCATAGCCAAGTACAGATGTGAGAGCTGGACAGTGAAAAAAGCTGATAGGAAGAAAATCAACTCATTTGAGATGTGGTGCTAGAGAAAAGTACTGAGAATATCATGGACAGCCAGGAAGGGAAAAAATGGGTTCTAGTACAGATCAAGCCTGAACTCTCTCTGGAAGCCAAGAGGCTATCATATCTTGGCCACATCATGAGGAAAAATGAATCATTAGAAGCAATATTGATACTAGAAAGGTGGAAGGCAGTAGAAAGAGAGGAAGACCACATGCCACATGGTTAGTCTCAATAGGGAGAACACAGGCTGGTCCTGCAGGACCTGAACAGAGCCGTTGAGGAAAGTGGGGTTTGGAGATGTCTCATCCAGAGGGTAGTCATGAGTTGAAGTCGACTCAAGGGCAGTTAGCATAAACAACTGCACGGCTGAGATCATGGTGACAATTTTTCCTGGCATGGATCCTAATTTATACTAAAGACTGCTATCTTAGGAGCTGAGAAAACATCCCCACAAGCCACTGTGTGCAAAGTACTCATTCAAAATGTGTATTACTTTATCCTGCTGTTCTATATATTTTCTACAATTGATCACTTGCAGCAAATTCAAGTGATGGCAACATCATGTGCATTGAATGAGTAAAAAAATGAAACCCAGGTGCTTTCATTTTTAAAATCATATGCCCACTTTGCCTTGGCATCTCCTGCCCCCCATTCTTGCCCATGATCTCTGCTGTTAATCTCATCTTCTACTGGAACCTTCCTAACCGCCCAGAATTTTTATAAATTACAACTCAGCACCTGGACAAAATGCTTCCCAGTAATCTAAAGATCCATACCAGCTGTGTGAACAATTACTTGCTCCTGATGCATATATGTTTGTGGATTTTTATATTCATTTAGCAATATTCAGTTCTTACTTACTGTATTACTAGTTGGCAGGATTTTTTATGGTTTCGGTTCCCTGTCCCAAAGTTTATGTTCTTTTTAATTTTCCGAAGGACTTCCACTTTTTGAATGACACCACTTCTTCCTGTATAGGTTCCTTAATATTGCTCACAATGGCATCCTGTTGGACCTTTTACTCTTCCTAACCATAGACAGATATGTTTTTATATGAGAATCTTATATTGGTTTTAACTAGTGTAAGATCTAAGGTTCCCGTAAACATTTATTTGACTTTCTTAACTCATTCTTTCAAATCCCTTTTAACAAGGTTTCTGGGAGAAAAGAAAAAGATACTATTTAAAGCTGATTTCTCATCATTTCAGGTAAATATATATTCTTGTTGCCTTTATTCACAATATTTTTTTACTAAATTATTTTATAAAAATATATTATGAAATTAAAACAATAGTTTTGAGCTACTGCAGTATATTAGGCACAAGTGACATTAATTTAATTTAACGGTTCTCTCTATTCTTTTCTCTTTTTTTACTTTTTCATAATAATTGATAGCCTTTTTAGCAATCTCAATTGCAGATGAGCTGCAATTTGTAACCACAGTATAGGACAAAGAGTTAAAATACTTCTAACTCTCACAGTCCAGACTGGAACCCTATGTTTCTTTTACAGTAAAAAAGAGGAAGTATCTTCTAGTTTTTAGAGTTAATTTCCACTTTTGTATTTAGACATATAATATTATTCAAACCAAAACATTAATATTGGCACTAGTTTTTTTTAATCTATTTTATTTTTTATTTTTTTGTCTATATTAAATTCCTGTGTCTCCTCTATGGTGATTTTTGTTTTGTTTTGTTTTCCAAATGTTCAACAGCAAGCTTGCCTTGACACTTTCCTCTCTGACTTTCTTCAGTAATTGTTTCAAGTGTTTGATGTTTTTTGCTGGTATTATGGTGTCATCTGCATATCTTAAACTGTTGATATTCATTCTTCCAACCTTCATTCCTACTTCTTCTGTGTGTCTAATCCTGTTCTGCATATTATATTTTGCAGATACAATGAATCCCATTGTGGAGAAAGGCAGGATATAAATCCTGGAAATAATAATAAAAGGTGAATAGATAGGGTGATAGAATGCAGCATTGCCTGACCCCTTTTCCAATTGGGAACCATTCTGTTTCTCCATATTCTGTTCTAACAGCAACCTTCTGTCCCAAGTACAGGATCAGGACAACCAAGTGGAATTGTACACCCATTTCTTTAAGATCATTCCATAGTTTTTCATGATCCATACAATCAAAGGCTTTGCTCTAGTCTGTAAAACACATTTTTGTAAAATACATAAACGTTCATAAAGTTTCTGGTGACTACTCTACCACATACCCTGTTTCCCCGAAAATAAGGCATCCTCAGAAAATATGACCTAGTAGAGGTTTTGCTGAATTGCTAAAAATAAGGCCTCCCCTGAAAGTAAGACCTAGCAAAGTTTTTGTATATAAATATACATACAATATATAATAAATGTTAAAAAAAATTGTTCAACAATAAATGTGAATTCTTCTTCATGGAAAAATAAGATATCCTCTGAAAATAAGACCTACCACATCTTCGGGAGCAAAAAATAATATAAGACACTCTCTTATTTTCGGGGAAACATGGTAGTATCTGAATTTAGGATTGACCAATTGTCAAATTAGGCATCTGTCACCAAGTATACTGCATCAATTTCTTTAAACTTTTTTTATCTGGATAGTTGTTAAAGAAATTCTCTTGGGAGTTAAAGACCAAGATAATGTGATATCTGGCCAAAAAGAAAAACATCCTAGCTTCATCTGCCTGGAAATCTAATACAGAATATGTCCAAATTTTTACAATGGTAAGGAGCTATAGGATTTAGATGTTTGGGTGGATGTTAGAACTAATGTGACCTATTAAATTATTAACAAATTAAGCATTCATGTTATAATACTCTCCCTTCTGTTTCTAAAATAATTATAACTGATTTTCTATTGGGAACCACTGTGTTATATATATGTACTTCGAAGTAAGTTCCATTTAACTTAATGCAACATTCTTTCATATAGTTCCATATCTCATATACATTAATACCTTGAGAGAAATGGCTCCATTCTGTAAAACTGGAGATATGTTGGGCCATTTAAGCTGAGAGAAAGCCAAGACTCACAAGGGATACTAGAACCTGAGGTGGTTGAAGGTTATTTATTACTCTATAGAAACCTTTGGAAAGTGAACTTTCAAACTCGATTCCACAGTGACTAGTTAACAAGCAGGACAAGTGAGAGCAATTTAAGAAAGAGGACTCCAGGAGATAAAAGATAATTGGAAAGTGTCACCATTTCCTTGCCCTCATGGGAAGCGTTAAACACAAGAAACAATCTGAAAATGTCACCATTTTCTTGTACCCAGTGAGGTAAACATGGAAATTAGTGTTTGCAGCACAACAGATTAGAAGAGCAAATAAAAAGTATTTAACTGAAAGAAAGCCTGGCTCTTCAAAGCACTATTTACCTTTCCTCCATGTTCTCACCAAACTATCTAACCAGCAAAACACTCCTTTTTTATTTTCTGATGAAACTACTATTGGTTTTGGGGTAGAACCAGAGTATAATGCTTTATGAAGAGTCAAATCAGACACACCTATTTAGCATACTTTTAGAACAGTGCACCTTCAAGCAGCATCTAATATATCTTCATGGCAGCATACACGTTTCTTCAACTAGATAGGTTGCATTTAGCATAATATTCTTGATCCCACAAGTGGCCAGTTCTAAAAGTCCTGCCATTATAGAATTAGAAAGAACCCAGCATTACCTGAAATCTTTAGAGCTAGCCACATGGCAACATAAGTTGTGGATTCAATCCTGGATCTAACTAGAGGACAGGTGGTGCTTCCAGATGGAGCAACTAGACAGAATGCTACCAATCTTAAAAGATGGTTCAGTGATTTGATCTTTAATTTTTAATTACTTTTTGTGGTAAACAAACCACTGTGAAAAAACATGGGTGAGTTACAAGAGGAAGATGACATCATTTGGAAGGCCCCTCCAAATGAAATTTTGCAGATAGGACAGAGAAATTCAACCATAAAAGCCTGATCTGGAAGCACCCAGTAACGCTAGTCTAGCCCAACACAGCACATCTTTTAGCAGGAAATAACCCCCTAATGTTAGTCAGTGTTGCATCCCAGCACAAGTGTAACTCATGCATTATAATTTGATAATGTGCATAAATTACAAGCCATAGAAAATTAAAGTTAAAATATGCAATTTATTTCACAGCATGCCTTCTCTTCAAAGTATACATAGCAAAATTTAATTTACGAAGTCTTTCTCAGAACAGTACAATATATAAGTAGCATGCTAAAAAAAGAGAGATTATTGTTTTTCAGCCTTAAGGGTACTTAACACTGCTTTTAATTTCATCTCTGTCTTTTCATATTATCATCTGCAAAAGCTCATGGCCAAGAGTTTGCCCTGGTAATAGCTGACTGTTCTCTTTGATATCATCACTTCTTGTTCTTTATGGACAGGCCAATATTCATTGTGATTAGCAAGGGACAGCCCTGTCTATTCAGATTATTCATAAATACTTAACAGTTTAGTACATGTAACCCGACTAATTGCTGGAGAGAAATGCTCTGTGTTATTTATTTTTTTTAAAGAAGCATATATATTTTTCTCTCAAAGATAACAGCTTAACACTGAAATCACAGTGCTTGCTGAAGGATATTTATGGCCTTTATTTGAGAGGAAAAATATAGTGCTAGATAGTGCAATGTTTCTTGTCATGGCAACTTCTTCCCAGAGTTTGCTAACTTTATTTTCACCCATGACTTTGAGGCTGCTTCAGAGATTAGCACAGCACAGGAACCAACACTACAACTGAAGCAACTGGGAAAATCCCATGGGGCCTTCTACAAGTTATTCTCACTCAGCCTAACTAAATAAATTGTGTTGTGAAGCCAAGGAAGGGCAGAAAACAATTTATCATTAAAGCTGTAATGCAAGTAGGTATTTGATGGTGCAGGGAGGCTAGAGGTGGTGGACGAATCAGTACAGAACAACCAAAACGTAAATACAGATAGCTTAACATGTCTAAAGAAATAAAACTGTCAATTTTATATTTAAAAATTATATATGTTCCTATCAGTTATCATGATGCCTTTGTACTCATTGACAAAATTCTGGAAAGTAGGAATAGTTTATTTCTTTAAAAAACTGAGGAGGAAACACTCTGCATATTTTTTCTCATTTGTTTAATTTAGAAGGGGCCAAAACAACTACTATTGCTAATTCCACATCTCCCTCTTCCTACCAAAGGAACAGGAAGAGACAGAAGGCCAAAGTAGTCTAATAAATTTATCAAGGGCCCAAACATACAGGCCAAAATAAAGTGACTGCTTCAGGTCACTTTGGAGGTATGCTCTTTAAATGATGCATGCATCCTAAAAGATTGGAAGCCACGCCAAAGCCATGATCTAGTCCTAATAACTGGAGCACAGCTTTGACGCAGCTTCCGGCCTCTTAAGGAGTTTATCACATGAGGGAGATCAAGGGATTAATCCAAAGATATCGTGAAATTACATAACACTGTTTCACACGCCGTTGCAAAAAACCTACAGTTAAACTAGATTTAAAGGAGGATTAAGCGACGCTATTTCACACGATGTCGCGAATAACCCACAGATTAATCCACATCTTTTCAAGTTTGGATCTCTACAGAAAGTGTAAATTTGAAATTGCTTTAAGTGCGAAATCATGCATGAACATTAATTCCGAAATAACGTTATTTCCACTTTAAATTTGCTTTAAATTCACGAAGGCTTGCCTTAACACCACTTCAATGTCATTTTAAACATCAAAATTGGCCCCTAGTGTGATAAACTCCTTAAGATGCATGTGTCATTTAAACACCATACCTCCAAAGTGACCTGAAGCAGCTTTATTTTGGCCTATCTGTTCAGGCCGTAAGACATTCAGGGTCAAATTAAATGTCAAGGGGAAATGTTTTCCCTCTCACAATGGGTTTCCTCAAAGACAAAAATTCAGCAATTCATAATTCAGCATCAAGACTTGCATAATTAAGCCTATGTTTACCTTCTAGTTATGCTGTTATGTTATAAAGAAGTGAGTAAGGTGTGGAATTCTCCTAAGTTGATCTCCTAGCTAGAAATTATGAAAACTAAGTAGGAAAGAAAGGAGAAAGCTGGACATAAAACTGCTATTATTATTATTATTATTATTATTATTATTATGCCTTTCTTCCAGTGTGAGACCCAAAGCAGTTTCCAGAAAGAATCAGTAGACCCTGACCAAACAAATAAATAAATAAAAAGATTTTTTGAGTAAATAAAACACACATCTCACTTACCCATTAAAAACATGCTTAATCAAAAATGTCTTTGCCTGCGAGTGAAAAGAAAGCAGGGAGGAGGTCAGCCTAACCTTCATATACGGCTTTATAGATCATGACCAGAATTTTTAATTCTGCCCGGAAAATTGTTTTAACAGTGGGGTTATATACACCTTGTAACTAAGCCATGGTCACTTTTCTGGCTGCAGCATTTTGGTTCCTCTAAAGTTTCCAAACCGCATACAAAGGCAGCCCCACATAAAGTGTATTACAGTATTCCAAATGGGATCTAATCAAGGCATATATCACCATAGCCAGATCTGACTTCTCAAGGAACAGATGCTGCTGGTGCACTAGTTTTACCAGTGAAAATATATGCCTTGCCACTGCTGACACCTGGACATCCAGACTCAGAGTTAAATCCAGGAGAACACCCAAGCTGCAAGCCTCTGATTTCAAGAGGAGTGTAACCCATCCAGCACAACCAGAGCCCCTATTCGCTGATTTGCCTTCTGAATGACCAGGAGCATCTCTGTTTTGTCTGGATTAAGTTTTAATTTGTTTGAAACTTTGTCCATCCATTACTGACAACAGACAATGGCCCAGTACTGAGACAGCTCCCTTAGAATCAGGTGGGAAGAAGAGGGTGAGTGGGGGATGTCATAAGCATATTTGGTGACACCCCAAAACTCTACAGTGGTTTCTTCTAGATATTAAACAGCAAAGGAGACAATACAGAACCTCGAGGTATACCACAGGTGTCTCCTAGCACCCCCTTTTTCATTCACCCCTCCAAGAAAGACCCATTTCATAATAGTGCCCCCAAGTCCCATCCCAGAGAGTTGGCCCAGAAGGATATCATGGTCAATAGTATGTAAGGCTGCTGAGAGGACCAGTAGAACCAACAGGAACACAAACATACTGTCCAGTTCCCTTGCTTAATCTCCAACCTGAAGAAGAGTTCTGGAATTCTTAAAAGCTCACTAGCTGCTGTTATTGTTAAGAATGTGGCTTGGATTTAGCACTTCACTTTGCATTCTGATGATCACAGTATTATTCAGCAAGAAGATACTAAATCACAAGCATTTTGCTTGTATGGGACCATAATTTGAAACCATCACAGAGATATGTTTTATTATAGAAAAACAAGCAATCTTTTAATAAAGCTAAAAGAAGGCAAGGTTTTAATGATGCTTAACCTAGCACTTTTGGCTGTAACCACCATCAGAATGTAATTTCCTTTTAAAAGCAGACTATTTTGCAGCAGGTTCACATATGGATTGCCAGCTGAGCGAACGCTGGGTTGCCCATTACAATCCCACCACATTCAAAGGTAAATGAGAAATAAAAGCAATCTTCATTCATACTGTATTTTTCCCTGGCACTTTCCTTTGTTTATAATTGAGGTGTTCAAAATACTAGAAAAAATATTTACAAGCAATATAACAAGGGTCAAAGATGAATAAAAGTATAATATTTAGAGCTCAGTAAAATGGGACAAGATTTGCCAAAATTGCAGTATTTCCTATTAGTGTTAGCAGCACTTTTGTCTTGAATGCCTTTTCAATATATTTTGATGCACATTCTGATTCTTTAAAGAGAAACAACATTTCCAATAGACTCAAAGAAAGTGTTAAAATTAAATAAATATAATTTGGTTTGTATTATCTATTAAAATGTAGCATATGCTTTATAGGTTTTGGAAAGAAAAATACCAAATTATAATATATGGGCTGCCAACTTGTAAACATAAACCACTGTTTCATTAGGATGATGGGTTATATTAGTTTAAGGCAACACTGGGAACTGCAGACAGACAAACAGTAAAACTGAGTGGTCTGTCAGCACATGTTAAAAATATGAAATTTTTTGTTTGTTTTCTACAATTGCTACATGAATTTTTGTGTTTCATATCTAGCTGAGAGAGTTTGGTCAGAACCATTTTTGCTGGCATACACATGTATAAGTTCCTCATTGGCAGATTGGCTTTTTCCCCCTGATGTGATACGGCCATATTCAGTTCAAGTTGCAGCAGCAGAATTGCACATATGGCACCATTATGTTTGGTTGCACATTTGGGCATGGTTATGCTTGCTTATTGTGTATGTTTACACATGGATGCATATTTCCTATGAATGCACCCTTCCCACAGTTGCTCACTGTTCATTGCATTGCAGATGTACAGGCATATTTCATTGACCATTTCCTTGCTCAACTTCCCAATTCATGGATGAGGCAGCACTTTAAAATCTTCACATAACTCCATAAGCATAAAGTTGTGCTACTTCACCTTAAAGTAGAATCTTGGCTTTTGTCTTTTCTCCCTGCGCATATTCTCATTTTCCTGGACATTTTCACGTATTATCACAATATGTCTAGGGAGGTCCAAAACTGCTACTTTTGTTAAGAACGCCAAATCTAATGAAATGTATTTCCTTCTCTAGTACTAAAAATAGTCAAACTGTATCTGGTGCAGAAGAGGGAAGGGTGAGAATTTCATTGCATCTTTTTTATATTATTATTATTATTATTATTATTATTATTAGAACTTACCACAATTTCATCACAAATGTTATAGAAAGATTATGATGTTGAGAACAAAAAAACTGGAAAAGTCACCCATCTAGATAGAAAGTGTAGAGTGTTTAGCTCTTAAATCTTCCTCACCTGGCTTCTGGAGAGGTTGTAAAGAGGTGGGTACATATCTACTTGTGTGGGTAGAATGCCCTAAAATAAGAAGATTTTGGACAGAGGTCTTGGACATTATATCAACACAGCAAAAATGACCTCTATCTTGCCCTTTTATTGCTATCTTTATATGTTAGGAATAATAGTAGATTGAAATGTAGGGCTTTAAATGCCTTTCTGATGTCAGCAGCCAGGATGGCAGTGGCCAAGAACTGGAAGATGAGAAATCTATCTTTGGCTGACAACAGTGTGGGACCATTGGCTATCTGAAAAACTTTCAAATGAAAATCAACAAAGGACATACAAGTAGGGGGAAATTCCCAGAAAAGTGACAGATTTTCACTGAATATATCCATGAATAACAAGGACAATTGCAACCCCCACATAGACACTTTTTTTTTTGAGATACACAATTTTTTTTTCCTGATAAAATATTTATCTTTAACAGCTATGTATTAGTGGATATTCCAGTTGAACTGCTGCAATCCACATTGACAGAGTCAACTCTTGTGCTAACCAACATATGTCAACAGATACAGAAAACAAAATGATGGCCAACAGATTGGAAGTGATCAATATACATCTCCATCCACAAAAGGGAGACACAAGAGACTGCAGCAACTATAGGACCATAGCATTAATCTCCCATGCAAGCAAAATTATAAAGACAGTAGAGTGGTTTAGTAGCTAGTTGTCTCTGTGCTTTGCCAATCTATCAGTTTTGCAATTAGTTTTATTTTGTTTTCATTTTTAAAAAGGACCCCAAAAGGAGGCACGGTGTGTGTGTGACATCTCTGGGGATGGATGACAGACACCCCTCTGCCATTTGCCCCTCCCCTCTGAAATAATTGATCCCGTGGATAGTTAAAGAACAAATGGATCCTAGAGCAGATCAAGCTGGAAACAAAACAAACAAAACAAACAGCTTCATTTATATACCCTTCATACCCTTAAGGAGTGTCTAAGCGGTTTACAATTGTAAGCCATTTGCCCCCCAACAATCTGGGTACTCATTTTAGTGACCTCAGAAGGATGCAAGCCTGAGTCGAGCTTCAGCCCTTTGCTGGTCTTGAACTCGCCACCTTATAGTTTTGAGTAAGTGGCCACAGTCCAGGCATTTAACCACTGTGCCACCAGGGCTGATTGCACCACCCAGAAACCAAGATAACCAAACTGAACTTGTCATACTTGGGTCACATCATGAGAAAGAAGGACTTGTTGGAAAAGCCAGTGACGCTGGTAAAGCAAAGTAGGAAGAGAGGAAGACCAGATGGATGGACTCTTTTAAGGAGGTCACAGGTTTGGGGGTTGCAGGAATTAAGCAGAGCAGTGGAGAATAGAGGGTATTGGCGATGTCTCATCCATAGGGTTGCCATGAGATCAATTCAAGGGCAGTTAACATTAGTGGGTACTACATGAAACTCCCCATGCTAAGCACATTTCTGTTTACTGGGTTGTGCAAATTAATTTTAAAAATTCTTTGGTTCAGGGTTTGTTTGTTTTTTGTAGTATTATTATTAGGCTGCAATCCATTAAGTCAGCTAGTCTAGAGTTATGCATTTGTTGCTGCTTTGTATACACAATCCCAATGCATTCCCTAGTGTAGACTGTGAAAGTGCCCCAATCCCCATTTACCAGGCAGCAGCCACTGCAATCAATAGGGATCAGTTCCCCTGTCAACTGGGAAAATGATGGTCCCACTGTCCCCTCATATGAGTGATTTTCTGTAAGAGAGGGGATTGTAACTTGGACCCAGCTTTTGCTTATCACACCAGAGATTGCTCACATGCATCTGGTAAGTAGAGATGGGGAAGTTGGTCAGGCCCAGAGTCACTATGTAGCTATGAAGATTTTCATACCTGGCTGAAAGGTTCCTGAAAGGTGCCTGACACAACCTTAAAAGGTTCAGGCAGGGGGAGTGTCTGAATGTCTGGAGCACTATTCCCAATCACTCTACTACCATCATGGAAATGGAAGCTGTCTCTTTGCGAGGCTGAATCATTTCAAGGGAGCTGATTCCCTCTGGATTCCCTCTTGACGCTTCCTTTGCATCTAGAGGGAATCAGCTCCATTGAAATGATTCAGCCTAGCAAAGAGGCATCTTCCATTTCCATGGCGATAGTAGAGCAATTGAGAGAAGCGCTCCACACGTTCAGACATTCCCCCTGCCTGAACCTTTTAAGGTCTTTTCAGGCACCTTTCAGGAACCTTTCAGCCAGGTATGAAAATCTTCTATGTAACCACAATGGTTATGCATTCATAACTGCCTAAGTGAATTCCAGCCATCATCATAATGATCATCAGTATCAGCAGCATCAGCAGCATCACCACCATAATTATATTTATTTATTTATACACCCCCCCCCAATTCTCAATATGGGACTCAAAGTGGCTTATAAGATTTAAAACAGATAACAGCTAAAATGTTGTTTAAAAAACTATTGTGCCAAAGGTGGATTGATAATCACACAATCAATAAAACTAAAAGCAGTTAAAGCAGTTTGAAAAGAACAAATTAAAGCAAAACAGTGCATGAAGGCCATTTCCCCCTGACCACACAGCCCTCAAAGGCCTGCTGAAACAGAGAGGTCTGGAGAAGAGTGTGCTGGTCTAACCTCTGGGGAGAGGGAATTCCAGAGGTTGGGAACAGCCATTGAGAAGGTGGTCTCCCATATCCTACCAGATGTAACTTTGAGGGCAATAGCTTCACTTCATACTGGGCCATATATGTTCTCTTAATAGTGCTGGCACAAAGCTGCTTTAAACAGAGAGTAGTAAGCAGGCCCATGAACGCAGAGGAGAGAAATGGTAGCAGGAATAGTACTGATGAAGGGAGACAAGATGGGGTGGAGAAGATTCAAATCTGGCTGAATGAAACTGCGTGTGAAAGGGATCTAGGAGTCCAAGTAGACCATAAGTTGAACATGAGTCAACAGTGCGATGCAGCAGCTAAAAAAGCCAATGCTATTTTAGGCTGCATCAATAAAAGTATAGCATCTAGATCAAGAGAAGTAATAGTGCCACTCTATTCTGCCTTGGTCAGGCCCCACCTGGAATATTGTGTCCAGTTCTGGGCACCACAATTCAAAAAAGATGTGGAGAAACTGCAGCGGGTCCAAAGGAGGGCAACTAAAATGGTGAAGGGTCTAGAAACCATGCCCTATGAGGAACGACTTAGGGAGCTGGGGATGTTTAGCCTGGAGAAGAGACGGCTAGGAGGTGATAGGATAGCCCTGTTCAAATATTTGAAGGGATGTCATATTGAGGAGGGAGCAAGCTTGTTTTCTGCTGCTGCAGAGACTAGAACGCGGAACAGTGGATGCAAACTGCAGGAAAAAAGATTCCACCTCAACATTAGGAGGAACTTCCTGACAGTAAGGGCTGTTCGATAGTGGAACACACTCCCTCAGAGTGTAGTGGAGTCTCCATCCTTGGAGGTCTTTAAGCAGAGGCTGGATGGCCATCTGTCGGGGATGCTTTGATTTGGAGTTCCTGCATGGCAGGGGGTTGGACTGGATGGCCCTTGGTGTCTCTTCCAACTCTATGATTCTATGATTCTAAGATGTGGCAATAAAGATAGTGGTTCTTTTCTTTCCATATCCCACATTATGAGAACCCTAACTGCACTCATAAAATAAACTCCCCCCTCCCCCCCCCCGGTATCTAATAGAAATACAGATATTTAGTACATCAAGGAATTCATGAGAACAAAGTTTCCAAAACTGTATTGCAGTGGTATGCCAATTCTACTGTAGATTTTATCCTTCCTTGTTGCATCCCTTCACTCCAATGGCTCTATTACTTTCTATGGAATCTTTGTGAGACAGAATTTCCTCCAAAATCCAGACTGTTCTGCACAGTAATAACAATGATCCAGTGAACTGGAACATGCAATTGAGAGGTGGGCCATCTTACAAATGTCATTCAAATATGTGAAAGTTTACTCATTAGATAAACACACTCAGCGGAAAGAACAGGCTTGTTTTTCCGAAAATGACTGGATAGAAATAGTGTCTGCACATCCCCACCCCATATATATTACAAGTACTAAAGACTTATTTTTAGAGAGAGGGGGAGGGAGAGAGGGAGGGAGAGAGGGAGAGATTGAAATCCACATCCAGATCTAAACCTAAATAGGCAACAGATTTTGGCCCTGAAGTCTCAGGCACTTGCATCCTTTTGACCTGCACGCAGTGAGACTGTCCATCTCAGTACGCTAATCTTGAGCACCAATTGCATAACTCAGATACAATATTTCCTCACTATCTCCTTGATAATCAGCATGCAAGAGAATCTTAGATATTTTAAATCTTAAACATCAAAGCATTTGTTTTAGTTGTTTATGCCCAATCATGAGGTCACACTTCACATGAGCTGCTCTTGAGTTGTCAGTACCAGATTTGTACAGACAGTTACTAAAACAGATATAAATCATTACTGAGCTTACAAGCATGCATTGAACATCTGATGACCCTGAAGCAAGCTGAAGGGACCCCTGCTGCAGCCTGGATGCCAGCACTCCACCTGAGGCTCTACAGCCAAGGCAAGGCAAGGCAGGGGGCATGGCTACTGCAAGGACTTACCCAGACAGGAGCATCTGTTCCCTTGGGAAGGGTATAAAGGCTGGGTGCCTGTTGTGGCAGGCCCACCACCAGTGAGCTACAGGGGGTGGGGGGCAGTCCATTTGTTGTATGGGAGGATATATCTTAATATATTTTTATGTAATTAGAGGGACTGGGAAAGGGATTATTTATTAACTTCATTTGATTTTTAATGCTTTTATGTTTTCCATTTGCCTGCTATTGTATTTATATTGTTTATTGCTTTTGTTTTGTTTAAATATTGTCAGTGTATTGGGAGTTGATTATTTGCATTATTGTACTGTATTTCCTGTATTGTATTTTCATATTGTTGTTAGCCGCCCAGATTCTCCGTGATTGGGCGGGATATAAATAAATTTATATTATTATTATTATTATTATTATTATTATTATTATTATTATTTCAGCCAATCATATGAAAAAAAAACTGAGTAGTCTGATTTTCATGTACAGCACTGCAATGCTGCAATTGGTACAGTACATAGCCACATGCATATGTATGAATTGTTTGTCAAAGGGAGCCATCTTGAGTCCCTATACTGGGAGAAAGACATTATATAAATAAAATACTGATAAAAGAGAGATCAAGAGTGTACATTTATCTACACACTGGCCATACCTTTAGTTCCCTCTTGTTCAGACATCTTCCTTTAGGTCTTATTGAAATACTGAGCAGCAGTACAGACCGACCAAAAGGGGCGGTCTGAAAGCGAGGTGCAGCAGGCACCCTGGGCGCCCACTGCACCCCGCTATCCCCAGCACTGCTGAGGGGAGAAAGGGGCTGCTGCCGCTGCCCCTTTCCCTTCGGGGTCCTTGGCACAGCCATCTAAAGCCAGCGCCAAGGACCAGGCACAAAAAAGGAGCTCCGTTTCAGTGCTCCTTTTAGTGCCACAGAAAGGGCATGCTTGGCACCCTCCTGCGGCGCAATGATGTCAGGCACACGCAGCGTTATCTAAACACTGTGTGTGCCATGATGCCATCATGGCACGCCCGTATGGACGCCGCCATTTTAAAATGGTGGCATCCATACATGCTAGGGTTAGGGAGGGTGTAGATGTTGCGCTCTCCCTAACCCTAATTGCACTGCACAGACGGCCCTTTTGGGCCGTCTGCATCTTCAGACTCTTAAGTCTTATTAATAGACCTCTGAGACTTAGATGTGCTTACATTGGCTGCATTTGACACATTTTTAGAGGTGAGATTACAAAGAAACATATATATTGTATCAAGTGAAAGGAAGCATGTCATTAAAACTAAATGTACCCAAACAAGAAAATGTAGAAGTTTCATTTATTGGCATTGGCTAAATTGCTAGATTACCAAAGATAATTACTGCCACTGGAGAGGCAGTATGGTATAGTGATTAGAGTGATATGGAATCTACATTCTAGTCCACACCAAGCCATGAAAAACATTGGAGCAAATGTACAGGGGTACTCTATTAGAAATATAAGTATATAGGTTTATAGGTTTAGAAAGAATATTGCTACTGTAGGTTTTTCTTTTATTCATAAGCAGATAGATACAAAACCATTATTACACATTGATTTCTCTTTCCAACATAGGAAGCTGCTATGCTTCCATGCATTCTTGAAGACTTTTCTCCCCATTTGATGTTCTCAGCCAGAGAAAACAATTTAACTATTCATGGATTCTATTCCAAATTTGACTATCAGACCCATATGTATGTGCACACATGCATGTCACCTTAACCTTATGGAGCCTCCAAGTTATTTTTCCATGCTGATTTATACTATCCTGACATTGTGTGGTGGGATTTGGGTTAACCTTTTATGCTTTTATAACAGATTGTTCATACTTTTCACTTAGAGATTTGGTTAATTGCTTCTCCAATGGTGAGACTATCTTCACCGCAAGAGATTATAAAATACTGTGGAAGCCAACAACAGGTAAATTAGAAGTGGAGCAGACACTTCCCTACTGGAAAAAGAATTGTAAACGTTAAAAGCTAGGTTTGATCCTTATGTGCCTTCATGCTTTCAAAATAGGATTTGTCAATTGCAAATGCAAAGCAGCTTCAGTGTGGTATTAGGAGCTCTGTATGTTTTCATATTCTGAAGCATTAAAGCTGCTGAAATGACCTGCCAAGTATTGATGTAAGCTTATTGACAAAACAGAATGCCGCACAGTAAGGACATCATCTCACACGGCTCCATACAGTGACTTGGTAATTACTGTTTCAATCTCTGTGTATCAGATCTGTGGCACACTGTGCTTGATTCTCCCAAAATATAAAAGGAATTAGCTGATATAAATGCAAATACATTACCTGAAATAAATAATCCCTTGGGGCTGGAAAATAAAACCAATGGGTGTTTTCAAAAGCTTGGCAGTTATTCTGTCAACCAGGTTTTAGGAACAAGGAGAAACAGATCTTGAACTTTCTGGCTTGTTTAGGACTCTATTCAAAATTACTTTGCATCACAGGAGACACTGCAGTGTGTCTCTTTTTGGTTCAAATAAGGTCAGAAGCAACTAGGAAGAAACTTGTCTGTAGCTCTTTAAGATGTAGCACTGTCTCAATTTTAGGGTTACCAGGTTCAATATGAGAACATGACTCCTATATCTTTAATGATTAATCGATCCTGGTCCAGGAAAAAACACCACAGAGCTCCATCAGACCTTATCCTCTCTCACTACTCCCCAAATTCACCTTTTAGCTGCTGCACGCCTACAACAACAGCATGGCTATTTACTAGTTCCTGGAGATCAAGGTCATGGATGTACATCCAGCTATAGGAACAGAACTGGTCACCTTTACACACAGAAAGAGATAGAGAGAGAACATTCAACTTCACCTTACTGAGTTTCTGAGAAGCAAATGCTGGCATGGGGAACAGCCACATTGTGAGACATTCCCATATGGCTTGAAGCCTCCATTGGACACAGCACCTCTCACATTACAAACATAATGGGGATATTCACATGAAAAACTCTCATGTGGCATGGGAAATAGATGTGCAGAAAGCAGTCAATGCATGTACAGACCAAGCCAGTATCATGTTCAATGTGCATGACAAGTGGCTCTCTATGTATATCAAAAGAAGTCTATGCATAGAAATATACATGTAATATATTTGCATGTAGAAGGGGACCCTGATTGATTTGGTTCTCCTCTGGAATGGAAGAGTTCTGCATTTATATCAGTTTATACACATGACTTCTCATGAACACCTTCATGTGTGGGCAGTGCATACATTGGCAGCATGTAATATGGTCAGTAGTTTACATATATTCCTTTTCTCTAGGTACAGTATGTATCATTTATTCTCTTCACTTAGTTATTGCCTCAATAAATTATACTTATACTTATTCTTTCAGTATATGACTTTTTAGGGTCAAAATGTACTCTCCAGTACAATAGATTTACTATAAAATGATATTCAGAAATGTGAGAAAGAGAGAAATCTAAACTTTATTCTATATTACTATTCATGAGGATATTATTAACATTAACACATTAGTTATTAATTAGTTGAGAACATGAGGAAAAAACAAATGAAGACTTTAAAATACTGCTAATTGGTCAACAAGATTAGAAAGATTATGTTCTGTATGTCCAGTATTCAAGGACAGAGTGTCAGTCTTTAGCCGCCCCCCCCCCCCCCAAAAAAAACCAGAAAAAATAAAGAAACCTCCATCTGTACACATATCGGTAGGATTAGAGTAGCCTCAGTCAGGATTCCTTTAGGCCTCCCCTCCACAACTATTTGGTAGCAAGAGGAGAGGAGGAGGCATACGAAGGCAATGTCTTCATTTTTTTCGCTATGTCACTGTTACACCCCTCTTGTTGGGCCAGAATTCCAGTTATAACAGTTGCACATTCTGGAATGGCACAAAGCTGTTCGTCAGTACCTTTGAGGCATCACTTTATTTAATGTGGTAGAAGAAACAGCTACTGTGCATTCCCCATTTCCTGCCTGGATGATAAACAGGCACATTGGCAGAACACAATCATTTACACAATGTTCACCAGATATTCACCAGAAGGGTAATATAATGAAATAATTTTATAACTATGCAGAATGCAGTTATATTATATGTTCTATTCATATGTGAAGGAAGAAAAATACATCAGCATGACACAACAAAATAAACATTAATGAAAGTGTTTTTATTTTCAGTAAGGCAAGTAAAAACTATCACATTTTTTTAAAAAAATGCAAAATAGCCAACAAAAAACAAATAAAGAGGTAGAAGAGAAAACACTTCAACTGACATGATGAAAATGATGTAGGTGATGAAACAAGATGAAAATGAGTATCTCAGTAGGTCAGGTGCCTCCCAAGAAGAAATGTCTTCGCCCAGCAGCAGAGGGCTACCAGAGACAGGTCAAATCTGGCCCCACTTGGCAGAAAGTGTCAAAATATAGGAACTTTAGAACAGTGAAATTCAAAGAAACTCCAAACTGAATGTTGCTTTTATATTAGACATTTTTCAAGCAGTTTCTCCTACCTTGATGGATATAAGGTGAGAATGTCTGGATATATCTGAGTCTTTTGTAAGTGAAAAGCAAGCAAAATCAGCCAAACCTTTCTGTTGCCCTCATACCCTGCCTTGTATTCTTGTGTCCAGCATCCTCCCCAAAAACACCTTTTGGAAAGATATCGTATCATGACATTGTGAGGGAGGGGATAGATGCTAGCTGAGATTAATGTTGGGGAATCCATCCCTGAAAATTCCCTTCAAAATAACTGAAACCCATACCATCTCAACACACACTTTTGCAGAATGCACAAATAGCTGTGATATTAGGGCAGTGGCATTTTGGCAAAGCACTAAACTATGTATCACCTTTGTCAGTTGCCTTGATTCAGTCTCATTGACATGCAGCACACAGAAACCGACTGCCTACCTGTTTCCTAGCAACACATCCCGTTATGAACAGGGAGGAAATAAGAACAGTAAGTATTTAGTTCCCATTTCCCTTGGGACAGAAGCTAAGTGCCTGCCATCACCAAACTTCTATCCAGAAGTATTCACTTAGTTCTGAATAGGATTACACTGTATGTTGCAGCCTGTTCATTAGGAACAGTTTTGCCCTATGAAGATAAAAGCATCTTTCTGTTGTTGTTAAGAGATTTAGGATGTAACTCCATGTTGTATGTGGCACAGAATAATAAAATCATAGAATCCTAGAGTTGGAAGAGACCCCAAGGACCATTCAGTTCAAACCCCTGCCATGCAGGATGACACAATCAAAGCACTCCCAACAAATGGGTATCCAGTCTTTATTTGTGGGGTGTTTTCTGTATTTTTCAGTGAAAGAAAATGTTCACTGTGCAATATAAGGATATCCACTGAGGAAAAGAGCACACACCATCTTGACCAGTCTTTGAAGAGAATAAGGAACCACCTTCATTGGCATCAGAGTGACTGGCTGCAGCTCAAGCTATCAAGTAAGGATGCTATAAAGATTCATCTTTGGACTTGTGTGAGAAATTGTCCTCTTGTTGCCACTACTATTAACTCAGTGAAATGATTTCTGCATGACAAGCAATTCTGGCACATTTCCACTTAGAACAAATGTATCTTCATCATCCAGTTCAAGAACAAGCCAGTCCAAAATGCTTTGCATTTCTACAGAGACAATACACAACAATATACTGTTAATGATAAAAATCAGCCACACCCTAGCTAATTTTCACAATAACTTCAATCTGACTAGGATTGCATAAAAAAGCAATAAAGGGTGGCAATCAATGTCATTGTCCCTAGTAATGAAAACAAACCCCAGTACTTCAGCTAAACCTAAAACTTCTACTAAAAACCTGCTAGAGCCCTACTAAACCTCTATTTACATACCATGCTGACTTGAGGCCATGGTTTAAGAACCACCTTTATATTAAAAGATATAGGACAAAGATATAAGATATAAAGAAAAGATTAAGACTGAATTGTATCTCTTCCTGGTGGGTGAAATGCAGTCTTCAAACAAAATGTTTTGGTTTGGTTCTATGTTCATAAGATTTTTGGTTTTCCATCATGCTATCATTTTTCTTTCCACTCTTCTTAATAAATTTCCATTAGAATTTTATATAGTAATCACCAAGATAAGCAAAGAATCCTCAGATACCAATCAGTGTTGCTCCTCATCCATAATTTATGAGCATCTTCTTAACTTTGATCCCATGGGCATAGCTGTTGTCTTATCTCTAGAAACTAAAGGCATTCCACAGTGACACTGGTATACAACTGTCACTTTCTTCAGCTCTACACACAAAATAATTTTAAAATCTACAGTTTAGTCAAGTTTGTATGAGCCTCACATCTGAAAGGAAAAGCTATTAGAGGCACCCTGTGGCTTCAAAATCCATTTTATTTATTTTATTTACATTTTAACAATGTTTGATGGGATAAACCTCTTAAGAATTACTGTATCATTTGTGTGGAGAGCCTTTGAATCTTAAGAAGGGAAATACATTCAGCCGTAACAAAATGCTTACTCAAAATGAAGTTTCAGAAAATTGCTGTTGTCAATCACACATATGACTTTATTCCCCCAAATGCAATAATAATAAAGATTATTGTCACTGCTAAAATTATCGTCATAATCTCTGCCCCTACAGCACAACCCTCAAGAGAGCTATAATTGAAAGAAACCCACAGGAAAACTACATGGTTAGCTCTACATGGTTAGTTCTCCCCACCCCTCAAAAAATATTCCTCTACAGCACAGAGGTTCAAGGGTTCAACTTGGATATGAAAACCCCAGCTTTAAATCTCTGCTCAGATGTGATCATGGGTCAGTAACTGCGGACTTGTCTACACGATTAAAATACTCCTCAATCAAACTGAATAGACTGAAATCAGGCCACATGTAATTCAGAGGAATTCAAGATTTTTGCAGGAGGGAGGGGCATAAACTCTGCTAAAGAAGGGTTCACAGTTTTAACCAGAGTATCTATGACTATCTGCAGGGATGCACATTATTGAATGTGTGGCCATCCATCTACTTTGAATGAATTTGCATGGCTGCACATTTTTGGCAGAGGGAGGGTGAATAGATGCAAATTTGCACAGGAAAGTGAAGGTAATTAAGTGTCAATGTGAATATGTCAAATACTGCAGAAATTCACTTAATACACTTGTGTGTTGACTGAACCCAAGAAGGAGTCTTCCCCAGTTGGTTTTAATGTGAGTCACACTGATTCTTTCATGAAATGTTGTTTAGAGTCCAGAGGACATTGCCTGCCATTTGTAAACTATCTGTGTTTTCTTATTGCACCTGACCACAAATTGTCTGCTTAAACAAGAAAAAACAGAATAACTGCATAATACCTCATAAAATAATACAAATAAATAAAATTATCAATTTCCTGGGAACTCTACACCTAGAATCACCCTGTCATTGAGTTTACACAAACTCAATAATGCTTCTCTGATCTCCCCACTGGAAAGGCAATGTAGATACATAATGAATGCAATGGCTCCTACATCAGTGAGGTGACAACCAGCTCTGCATTTTAGTCTGAAGTATAAGACAGTTGCCCTGTGTGTTGAACCCATTTTAGAGATAAGGTTTCAACATGTTTGACCGATCTAAAACTAATAGCAGCTTCACCATCCCACTGAGAGTGGAGCCAAAAGCCACCACTGAATAAACACATATACAACATGGCTTCCTAATGTCATTCACACTTTTCAGTTATTAAATCAAGGACAAATTCAGTACAGTTATCCTTTGGTATCCACAGAGGATGTTTCCGGAGACGCACACCCTGTGGATACCAAAATTCACAGATGCTTGAGTTCCATTGTCACCAATAGCCATACAGCTATGCTGCCACTGGGAACAAAGGAACTTAACCTGAATAGCAGGCTGAGGGTGATGGGGGAAGAAGCATGCTCCAATCCAGCCGCTGGGATTTTCGCCCTTGTCTGTCCACCCTCCATCCCTTCCTTTGGCCTGACTGGCTGAGCCAGCACCTCCCTGACTGCTTGAAGCTTGCCTCACTGTCCCACTGTCTGTGGGTGGAAGGGGGAGCCTCCTGCTCTTCCTGCTCAGTTACTTCATCCTCCCCCTTGGCCACCTCCACCATTACCTCCAACTTCTCCTCAGCCACCTCTTGCTCTATGGCCACCACCTCCTCCATGGCCTGTCAGGATGGATTGCATCCAGAGTGACAATGTCCTAGATGCAGCAATATGAAACAAAGGTTAAAGGTAACCAGAGTTCAACGGGAAGCCATGATGACAGTGTGTATCAAAGTGAGCTGAGTCACTTTGATGACACAAAGGCATGACATGGAGTCATCAATAATGCACAGTCATGGCATATAGGGGGAAAAAACTGTGTAACACACCAGTTGGAATTTGGACCAGAATCTCTGCTGCTGATTGTGTATATAAGGAAGGAATGCCAATGCTCCATGTGGCTGGTGTATAGGGGATGGTGGCAGAGCATTATGTCCGTCGGTGTAAGTACCTGTAAATATTGCAATGAAGATTAAAAGCCTCTTAAAGAGAACTCATCAGTTGTTGTGTCTGCAGCTTTGTGTGGGAGAAGGATTTCTCCAACTTGCATGAACTATACAGCAGAGCTTTTTGTGGCATTTGTTCCTGGCACAACTCTTCTGCGTGTGGACTTTGGGTCTCTTCCTCCTCCTCCTCCTCAGCCACCTCATCATCATCCTCAACACAGGCTTGCCATCCGCAGATGCTTGAATCCATAGGTGGCAAGTCCATGGATACAGAGGGCCTACTATATGTGTTTTTAAGCATAGAGCAATTGAAAGGTGTGCAGGAGTAATTCAAAAGTTTGGAAGAGAAACTGTCAGGAAGTCAGGATAAGGTATTTGTGGCAAATGAAGAATTTACCAAAAAAACAAAAAACAAAAGAAAACCAAAATTACCAAAAAAAAAAAAAAAAGAAGAAGAAGAAGAAAGAAAGAAAGAAAGAAAGAAAGAAAGCCAATACAATGTCAATGCATTTTTATAGAATGCCTTCCATTTCAAAAAGATACCTTAGTTCTGAATTCTAGTACCTAAGAAAGATTTGTGAAACCCAGGTGATGTTTAGCATCCTGTTGTGGGTTAGAATAGAGAAATTCCAACTTACAAGACACAGTCATGAACCTGCAGGACCAGTGCAGACACTGAGGACAGAAAGTCATGGAGATGTCTCATCCGCAGGGTCTCCATGACTCAAGAATGACTTAAGGGCAGCTAACAATTAAAAAAAACAGTAACCCAATTTTGGGGTTTCTGGAGAAGGCAGAATTCTAAAATGGCTAACAATGGCTAAAATTCCCCCCAAACCCACCTTATAAGCAATGCAGTCCCCCCCCCCCCCAGCATGGTCATGTCAATGGAGAGCAGGGGGGACCAGCTGAAATGTATTTAACTTTTTTTTTTCTTCTCTAGCTGGAAATATTGCAAGAACAATATCTGCAGGGACCTCCTGACAATCCCTGGAAGTCCCTGAAGATGCTTGTTTCAATATCTCCAGGTCCAAGAAAATAGCTGGAAGTGTCTCCACTGATGATGCTACCTAAGTAAACTGTCCACAAGGCCACAAAGGCCATAAGCATCTACACATGCTCAAACTTCTAAAACAGAGGTAAGCAACTTTTAAACTCCATAACCAACCACAAGCCACAGCAGACCCAGAAATGCCCTTCAAAGAAGTTCTGGTGGTGCAGTGGTTAAATTCCTGTACTTCAGCCACTCACTCACAGCCACAAGGTTATGAATTGGATTCCAGCCAGGGGCTTCAGAGTCAACTCAGCCTGGCATCCTTCTGAAGTCGCTAAAATGAGTATCCAGCTTGTTGAAGTCAATTAGTTTACGTGTTGTAAACCGCTTAGACACTGTTTAGTTCATTATGAAGTGGTATAGAAATGTGGCTGCTACTGCTCCAAACAAAAAAAAATATAAAAATCAAAGTGCCTAAATTTGTATTTCCAGTTTTTCATTTTGAGGAATATCATGCTGGACTTGTAGGAGAGGCCTCTGACCTACCCACCTCTTCTATGCAACTACCACTGTGGAGGGCTGCAGGAAATAAGTGCTTTTTGATGTAACACTTTCTGGCATAGGGTAGAAGAGGACCTTAAAAATGGCCTTGTTGAGTGACATATAACTTGCAGATCACACTTTTCCCCCATCTATTCTAAACCATCATCAGTGCTAGCCCAGCTGACTACCATAGTTTATACCCACACAAATCAATCAAGAACATAAGAAGAATAACAAGCAAGGCCAAATGGCAATGTAGTTTGTCATTCCATTTATGCAGTGACATATGTTAGGGTAATCTGCAATATGTTAATTAGTGGAATAAAGAGGAATATTATCATTGTTTTTATGAAATAATCTTTTGGGTTAGATAGTTGCTTTTTTGGTGCAATGAGCAGCATTTATTCATTACCTTTAAAACATGGATTATGTAGTAATTGTGACAATCTGAGATAAGGGCTATTATTCAATAAAGTATATTATTTTAAAAATTAATAAACTTTATTTGTGTATTTATTTATTCATGGTTTTTATACCCCACTCTTCAGTCCTAAAGGCTCTCAGAGTGACTTACAGATAGTTGTTCAGGAGGTTCCCTGCCCTCAGGCTTACAATCTAAAAAGACATGACACAAAAGAAGAAAGGAAAGGTGGTGGGGAAGGGGATCAAATCCAATTGCTCTTCTCTCCCTCTGAGGCCTGGACTAAGGCAGATGGACTGGAGGGAGGGCCCTTCTTCTTGCTCTGGTTAGCCCTGCCTTTTCATTCCCTCCCAGGTCAGATGATGTCAGATGGCATGGAGGGAGGGTTCTTCTTCTTCAGGCTAGCCCTAAACATAACAACTAATAATAAGGAAAGAAATTAAAATGAAAAATATGTTACCTTTTTTAAGGGGATAGGTAACCCTAAGGTGAAATAATTCAAATCTATATCTGGACCTGACCTCCAATCACAGATAAAGCATCACTTCTTAGCTTTTCAATCATTTGGTAAAGCAGAATATACCTTCTTCAAAGAAAAGGTCATTTTAAATAACATGCAGAAAAATTAAGGTAATTTTAGAAATGCACATTAGGCTGATGAAAAAAAATCAATTTTATTTCTAGAAAGTTGGATTTTTGTGGATTAAAATGCCCCAGCCCTCCAAGTTTGTGTACCCATTTAAATGTGCTGAAGGTTACATCTCATTGTTTTCAAAAAAGTTCTAAGATAGAGCAAATGTGCAGTGCACTGCAAAAAAAGGTTTAATATTTAATCATCTTGTATGAGAATTGTGCTTAAGTTAGCCATGAAAAAACTAAAATTTACTATTACTTCAGGAAATTTTAAACAAAATATAAAGTTAAAAGAGAATTTAGAAAGGTACTGCCTAACAATTGATCCTATTCAGAACTCATTCTTAGAGAAATGTGAAACACACTTTTTTGTTTTGTTTTCCCCAAAATAACAAATACAGCCTGGGAGCAGGCTAACTTTGGGAGTCGCCTGGTCCCATGAATTAAGTATCTTTATTATGTGGTCTGTTTTAGGTGATCCAGAATGACAGATGTGCTCGTTAATTTCACCAGTTTTATTAAAAGAGTTCTATACAACTCCTTCATAGGAGTTAGCACAGATTCGCAGTAGGTTTTCATCTAAGCCAAGAGAAGTGGAGGCAGAAAAAAGACAGGAGGAGTCTGATGACTGAGATGTTTTAGTTCATTTACTGTGCATGGATATAGCACACAGATAACAATAGCAACAACAAAAACTAGAGTCATCCTCTTCTACTACAAAACAAGGAGCCTTTCAAGAATATGCCTATATGCTCTCAGCACTTTATTTATTTAGTTAGTTATGTAATACAGTACAACAGAGCCTAAGCCAAGAATTTCCTTTTTTCACTTCTGACTATGGTAAATTGAATTTTACTAAGGATGAAATGTGTACTGTTTCCTACTACAGATGTAAAGGAACAGTAACATCTTCACACTGAGTAAAAATCAATTTACTCCATGTGGTGAATGAAAATGTATCTCATGCCTGCTGTGCAAAAGGATGTCTGAAACCATATCCAAGTATATTCCTTTGAGAAAAGAAGGGTAGCTAAAGATGACAACTCTGGATGAAATGCCTAATTTAACATTTTAGAACATGTTTCTGGCAAGAGTCCCCTTCAAACATTACATGGTCTTTTATGTTGTATAGATTATAGCTTGTTTCTCTTCACTCTTATTTGTTCAGCTGTTATCAAGAGTGAGTATTAAAGCTTCTATATGAAACATCTGATACATGGTACACAATTGTCTCCCCTGCTTGTGCTGAAGAGCTTTCATGAAAAAGGGTTGTAATAAACATTCAGAATTATATTTGAGCCATACAGAGAGCCAGCTGTTCATGTTTGGTTGAAGATTGCAACAAAATCTTCTTAGTTGGAAAAGACAGTATATGAAGAAGCAAATAAATGATACTTTCATTGAAGCAGTAACAATAACAACAATAACAACAACAACAATTTACTACAACTATCTGGTACTTATACCTGATTCTACAACTATCCAGCATTGTATTCGTTCCCTCAAGACAAAATACATGTTTATACAGTAAGTTTTATGTTTCCATATTAAGAGAGAGGGGACAATTTATCACAATGGAGCAAAATGGAAATCCCTTGTCAATGAGCCAATACATGGTGCATTGGAAATCAGCTGTAACATTAGTTTGGAGATTAAGAGGTTGCTGGAACATAGACAAAATCAAAGTCAGTGTAAATGACAAACAAGAAGACAATCTAGTTTCATAGCTGCAAACTGAACCAGTCTACAGCATAAAAATTATCATCCAGGAGACAGTGGGGTTACATACAAGCCTCTCATTCTCAATCAGAACCTCTAAATGCCTTGCATATGTGAAGGTCAGTTGTGTCCAATAGGCAGATTCCATTTATAGAAACATATGTTTATAGGGTGTCATCAAACACATTTAGTCCATCTTCTACTCCATGCAAGGAATCCAGCATTACATCATCCCTAAGAATATGGAGATGTTTCCTCTTGAAGCAAGGGTGAATCTACCACCCTTTCCAAACTTTGGTGCTCCAGATCTTCTGGACTTCAACTACCAGAAGCCCCCTCAATCTTGGCCAAGGGTGAGGTGAAGTCCAAAACATCTGGTGGACCAAAGTATGGAAACCACTGTAGTGAAGTGAATCTACTATCAGGATGCTTTTACTGTGAAGACATTTATCCTATTGTTCATTAAACCTATAAGAGCTAGTTGTCTTGTCTGTGGCAGCAAAAACAGTCTTTGCCTTCCATTGTCAGTGGAAAATGTGTAGACAAGTCTTTTTGTTTCCCCATACAATCCATGTCCAGCTAACCAAGGTTGTCCCCATGGCAGTATTCAAAACACACTGCCAACACTAGTTGACAGTCCCTGTCCAGCCCGTCAAACAGAATTCTAGTAACAAAACATTGGCTTTGCTACTGAACTATGACCCAACATGAATTCAGGGCAATGTGTCCTGATCTTTGATCATAATCCTTAGCAAGGCAAAAAAATAAAAATAAAAAATCAGAGCCTAATCCACAAGACACCTAACACATAGAAAATACCTAGTCATAATAGCACAGTGAAGCATATGGCAGATTTGAATCCTAAAGCACTTCACAATGTGGCAATAATATGCTTTCTTTTTTATTTTTTTATAAATTTTATTATTAAAATTGGCATATAACAAACAAACATTGCAAGATTAAATATACATAAAAACTTAACTAGCATTAGACCTAAAAGGCAAAGATCTTCCTATCAAGACTTCATACCTTGTAATTCCTGTTAGGTTTTCTCCCCTATTCAAACGTTCTTTTCTTTAATACCTTGTGAATCTTGTGTCTTATGCAAATAATATTTGACTTTTGATTATATCACAACATCTCAATATCGAGAACTAGAAAATTTTCATATCAGGCTGAGATTCCAATTTTCTCCCCAGTTATTTTTTCAAATATTAAATAAAAGGATACCAAACTTTTTGATGATTTTCCACATCTCTTTTTTGAATTAGCTATCTCAGTTTATCTGACTGCATAAAGTCATATACTTTGATTAACCAAATTTTTGTATCTGGAATTTCTTTTTCTTTCCATTTTGTTGCATATGTCAAGCCATGGATGTCAAATAAAAAACGAGCCTCCCATATTCTTCATTTATACATAATAAGTATCTTTCGGGATCAAAATGGAAAGATGTTTCTAATATTTGTTCCATAATTTTGTGAATATTTCTCCAGAATTGTTTAGCAAAGTTGCATTCCCACCATAAATGATAAAGGTGCCCAGTTTTTTTCCACATTTCCAACAACGATCCTTATAACAACAGTAACATACTTTCTAAAGAGAAAGCATTTTCCAATAGATGAATAAATTGCACTTGCAGGTTCACTTATGAAGCCTCCAACAATCAGAAGTGAATAATTAGGAAATAAAAACAAGTCCGCCAGGCAAATATCAACTGCCTTAGTTAAAATGGTAGCAACCAAAAAGTCCTTGTGGGAAGATCACTGTGTTTTTAATTCTGTCATATTGTTCTACCATTCTGTCATACTGTTCTACAAATACTTTACTTAATAAGAATATATGTAGGCAGCTGAGGGGGGGGGGGGGAAGAGTACACACATGAATGTACCTTTAAGAAAATAGATTGAATAATGCTTTTTTAGTAAAGAATTTTGGAGCTATAGATCTGTTGATCTAGAATAACTTTTCATTGCTGGAAAGATATATAACATTTTAATTCCCCTTGAGAGAGAGCTAAAAACCACACTGAAACTATTCTAAATGGTGGCATGAACCCTGGAAGAAAAAGTATGCCTTTTAAATTAATGCAGTAGATGTGCAGTCAAGCATATTTGGATTATGGAGTTGGGGGAAGGAAGGAAAATAATAACCTCCTAAAGGCATGTCAGAAAAAAAACTGTTGCTTTTCTTTTCTTTTTCTCCCTTCCTTTCTTACAAGGGCAGAGATTGGCAAGCCAATCAAGAAATTAAAGATGACATTTTACAAATGGGGAGCTATGTGATTCTGTTTATTTTGCTGCTGTTTCCCTGCTTTTCTCTCATTATTAGTCACAAACAATGAGGACATTGCCCTTAGCAGTTTCTGAAGAAATCCCTTTTACAATGATGGCTACAGTTCCCACCCCTCTCTTAAATGCACACACACAGTCCTTGAAGAAGTTACTGCAGTTTCACACACATCCCAGTCTAAAGCAGTAGTTTTTGAACATGTCTTCAGAGAAAACATGATCTCCTACTACAAAACCCATCCCTTTGTGCAAGATTTGTGGTATATTCTATAGTGCTAGACATGTAAATAATATCTGCCACATTCCTCATTCTCAATAAGAAACTGCTTACATTATGTTGATAGATACGTTAGTAGCATGAGCCATAGAGTTCTCCCATGCTAGATCATTTTTGAGGGATTGTGATGCCTTGTTCATTCATATTTCTGGGGAGGAGGTCCAAATGGCATTCCTATTTCTATGTACCCTATATAGTCATGTATAAATTGACCTCATATATAAGTTTAGGGAATGTTTGGGGGGCCAAAATTATGGATTTTGATATGACCTATGGAATAGTTGAGGGTAAACCTAACAAAGGATGTAACAAAGGATGTAAAGGATGAAACAAAGTAATATGATGCCAAAAGCATACAAAATTGTGGCAGGCATAATGGTTTGTGCTCACCCTAAAGGCTTGGTCAATGACAAGGGAACTGTGGTAAATGGTGGCTGTGTGATGTGTGAATGAGATGAACAGATGCAGGTGGGGCTGAGAAAATATGCATATGCCAAAAAGGATGCAATGGCAAGAGTTAAAGTACAGTATTCTTATTTAAAAAAAGGAACCAGCCTTTATTATGGTATTATGGTGAAGGCTAACTCTACTAGCCTGGGAAGCACTAAGCCCCTCTATTCTATCAGCTATCTTTTGAGGGGAATTGCGAAAGAGCAACTATTTTCCTGCCCAGGCATTCAAAGAGGCCAGAAGCAAAGCACAGCTTAAGAGTCGAGTGAGTTGGGGCTGTACAGATGGGCAGCATGGAGCAGCCCCTTTACTGGCTGCATCGTTGCTGTAGCAACTGCACGCCACGGCACTGATTTGGCCCCTGGAGAGCGCAAGACAGAACCACAAAAAGTGGCTCCTTTTTGCCCCCTCTAAAGGGCATCATAGCCGCATCAGTGTGGCTTTGTGACACCCTTTCAGCAATGCATTGTCTAGATGCAGCACCGGGGTCAGCCATAATGCCACGTGTGGCATCATCATGCGATGGGGCAGAGTCATGGCATCCAGTGTGCAGACACTGCACCGTGGCTCCATACACATGCCAGCAAAAAGTGCCAGTCTGTACACCACCTCAGTGTATCTTTTAGATTCTCCTTGGATTGACTTCTTGCCTTTTGCCACTCTACTCATAGAAGGGAGTGATTCTTTTTTAAAATAAGAGTAATAGTACAGTACTTACATTGACCCATGAATAAGTCAATCCATGTTTTAAGTCAATTTTTGACTAAAATTTCTAGACTTATACAGTAATCTTCCTATGTGTCCCTTATGCTTCCCGCATCTACTTTCTTATAGCAGAAAGTTGGTGGGCTTTTTACAGAAGTGAAAAAGTCAACAGCACAATGTCTGTAAGGTATAGATGCTCTAATGACAAAATACTGCCATGTGTTGTGTAAGAGAGATCTCTTTAGCTTCTATAATAGTGCCAGTTCCATTCCTACCTATAGGATCCTGCCAAAGTATCAAGCTCTGTGGAGGAGGACTGTCTCCTTGTTCCATCAACATTGCAGGCATGTCTGATGAGGCCAGGATAGAGCCTTCTCTATGGCTGCTCCCTCGTTGGGGAATTTCATTCCATGAAAGATTCTCATTACCTGTTGTTTTTCCACCTGCAGCCAAAGACCTTTTATTGAGGCAGATAATTGGTTTTTCATTTGTTGCAGCAGATGGAGCTTTCAATGGGGTATGTTGGGGCTGGTGTTTGTTTGTTTGTTTGTTTTGAATACGATTTTAAAACTACTTTTAACTTAATTTGTTTAGTTGGGGATTTTTAACTTTTGAAATAATGTTTTTTCAGTTGTACTTTAGTTTTAAGTGTTTGTAAACCTTCTTCAAACCTGTGCTGGGAGAAAACTAGGATATTAATAAAATAAAATCAGTATACTTGGTTGTGACAAACCACTCAAGTTCTGGAGAGAGGGAGAGAGGGAGAGAGAGACCAAATTGGAATATTTAATATTTTAAATAAATAGCCTTAAAAATACTTTAGGAGACAGATAAAACAATTCCACCTACAAACACAAAGTTTCAATATGGACCAGTCAGTTTTAGTGCATAGGTATAATTAAGGGAGAAATAGAAAAACTGTTTGGCAACATCTTTTAAAAAAAATTTCCAGTCTTGACCAGTAGAAAGTTACCCATGCTGTTGGTCTTCTGACCTGATAACAAAAATAAAATTCACACAAATTTCTTATTTAATATTTGGACATTTGTTTGGGTTTTTGTTCTAATAAATATGACTCACAATCAAGTTGTTTTCAAAAACAACTTAAATTATTTAAGGAACGACAATGTCTGCATGGGAAAAAATACTCAAGAACCATGAAATTTTCTTTGTTGCATTATTTAGTGTAGTTATAAATGTCAGGTTTCTGCACAGTTATGGGTGCTAAGAATGGCATTTGCAGAATAATATTTGTCAGAGTTCATGTCAGTATTGCTGTCAATGCTTTTGGCAAAGACTTAGTTTCTTCAATGTGACAAGTCTTTGTAACGGAGAATGCGGCATTTTTGCTTAGCTTTAAATAGCAATGGTACCAGAGTGGACGACAGTCACACCAACAATTTTTTCATGAAGTCCCAGATCTGTGATAATTTTTTAAAAGAACATTGGGCACACTCTATAGAATCACATTAAACCCAGGAAAGGTACATTGTTGAAGAATTGTAATTTGTCTTTGCATTCACACTGATCACCAACACTATATTCAACACAAAGTCAAACATATTAAAGTACATTGAACATAAGGATACTTACTGTCTTTTGGTATGTGTTGTTGCTTCTATCAGGACTGGATCATTTACAAGGAATTATTAATATACTTTGAGGCTGAAAAATCAAAGGAATTAAATCAGTTGTTAGTTTCAACCAGTATAAATTCAATTAACCAATGAAATGTAACATAAGTAATGACTTATCAGTTTAACAATCACTTGTTAAAACAGTTTAAAAGAGAAATAGCATAACAAGGAGACCAAAAACACATTTTTTAACAAACAGGTGGTCACAAATATGACCCAACAATCTCAACTGGCTACCTATTCCAGACACAGTTTAGTTTAAGGAGATAGTACCCATTTAGACTGGGTTGGCTTTGGCCATCAATGGGTAACTATCTTTGGGACTAACAGTTGAAACTAGGTCATGATTCCTGTGATGTTCTTCCAGGGACAACAGAATGTGATGGATCTCCCACTTAAATAGTGGTGGACGAGTTCTCAGAAGATCTAATCTTAGCACTCTTCTCCCAGTCCATCCATCATGAGGACCATGACAGTGGGAGCGTCTCTGACATCTGCACTCTGACATTACAGTGGGACAAGGAAGGAGGCATTCAGGAGGCATGGCATGAAAAATGCTTGATGGATTGGATTATGTTTAACCTGAAGAGGAAACAATGAAGAGGGGCTATGATAACCATCTTTAAATATCTGAAGGGAACTCATGCAGAAGTTGAAGCAACTTACTTTTCAGCTAAACCAGAAGGCAGGATCCAAACAAATATATTCAGATTACAAGACAGCAGTATCCCTAATAAACATTTTAGTAATAAACTGATATTAAGAATTGTTCAACAATAGAATAGCCTGTCTTAGAGCTTGTGGACTCTCTTTCACTGAAAGTTTTTAGAAACAGATGTTAGATGGCTACCGCTAAGGGATGCTTTAGCAGTATGCTCCTGTGTGGTAGTGGGTTAGACTAAATGGTCCTTCAGGTCCCTTACAACTATATGATTTTAATATTTAATGGATCTATGTTCTGATCACTTCTGATACTGGAGGTGATGCATTACTATCATTATGTTTAACCATTGATTACCTTAACCTCCTTAGAGTTATCCTAATTTTTTAAAAAATTAGTTAGATGTGGCCCTTATAGAGATTATGGTTTTCAAAATCCATAATCTGCGGGGGGGGGGGGGGAGGACAAGCAAAGCTGTGTGTATTATCATAAAACTAATGTAGTGGTTTATTTCTTAGCAGCCCAATCCATGAATATAAATTATTTATGAATGTGGTTATAGTTCCTTCAATCTTTGAGTCTTGCTATAATCAAAGCTGTCAGGGTGATGTACATTTAAAAAAAAAAAATAGATCACACTTAAACCACAATAAAGCCAATCAAATATTATCAAAATTCAGCAGTAGAGCACCATTTACTAGACGGAGAATAGATATTCAAGGGAAGAAATACCTTGAAAGATTAAAAAAGAATAACCTGAAGAAAAAACAGTTCTTTATAAGAAAAAACACAACTTTATAATACAATAGGCACATAAAACATGAAGCAAGTCAAAAGACCTGACATAATAAAAAGACCTTAGCTTTTCTAGCTAAAAACAGTTTAAACTTTTTTATTTCAGTATGTACAAATAAATGCCATTTATTCCATTGAAATGTAAAGTAAATCTATTTAGAATCACAACTGAAAGTTCCATTAGCACTTGCAAGACAAATCAAATTAAATTTAAATCCTTTATCTAAGCAGAGTTATGGACTGAGCTACAGGACTATTGCGTATGTGAAGAATAATTTGAAGCCTCCATATTTATGATGGGGCTCCAGGGGCATGAGAAACCTAACTTACTTTCTTTTACAACTATCCAGTCTGCTTTAAAAACAACAACAACCAATCATGCTGATAAACAGTCTGCATGTGTTTAAAGGTTCCTACTCAATTTTTTAATTAAGATCTTAGAAAACAACTAATCAAATTGGGGAGGGAAGCCAGTTCCATACTCTCCAACATTTCACAGATGAAAATCAGGATATAGGTAATCCAGCCACTACAGAGTGTGGTCAAAATGGGAACAGTTATTAATAAGGATGAAAGGAATATGCAAAAATATTTGAAAAAATGATTTTTAAAACCATGTATTTTAGGTGTTGAGAAAACCTGATTAAGAGAATCCTGGACTGATTAGACTCTTTTCAGTTTGAGAGTTTTTCTTCACAAAATTCACACATGGTTGTTTTGCATAGAAAACAGCATTTTCTGCACATGAAACAATTTTTTTTCTGAGTTGAAAACTATATTTCAATGCAAAAATATTAATTCTTGTACAGAAAATGCCGTTTTCTGCACAGAAAAAGCTGTAATTGGGCATTAGTTCTGTGTAAAAATGTGCATATTTATGTCCGGGAAAGCTGCCAACACGTGGCTGATAAAGGAGTCTTTAATAAACACAATAAAATGGAAACAAAATACCAGTAATTGCTGGCCGTCGTCAAATACAAAGTCCGCAAGGCAAAAGGCAAATTCAATGAGTGTTCCAAGGTCGAGGGTTATCACAGACAGAGATTCCAAAGCCGTTCCAAAGGTCGCAGGTAATGAATAGTCTGAAGTCAAGCCGAGAGTCAAGAGCTTTCGCCGGGAAACCAAGATAAGCTTTGACAAAAGTTTGTCTTCCCTGATCTCTTATATAGGCCCCAGCTCCTCCCCTCACAGCTGTTTTAACTTGGCTTTCTCTAACAATCTCCGAGAGCGTCTCAGCCCCTCCCGATCTGCTCTCCTTTGAGTAAAGGAAGGGATTTCTGTCTCTTGCTCCTGTGTCTCTTCCAGGCCTGCAACCTCTGCTGTGGAAAGGCTTTCCTCTGAGGAGACCCCAGGCTGCTGAGGTAGGGGCTGTGCCTCCCTGTGTCCCATAGAACTAGGTCCAGGTTCACCCAAGTCTCCAGGATCTAGCAGCACCATGCTAGGACCTGACCCAGCATACTCTTCCTCAGAATCCTCCATGTCCTCCACCTGGCTGTCCCTGACATCACTCCCCCTCCCATTATCCTCCCCCAACCCCTGAGGAGGACGGGGCCGGTCAGGGAAGCGACAATGGAACTCCCGGACCAGGCGAGGAGCATGAACATCCGAGGCGTTCTCCCAGGATCGTTCCTCCGGCCCGTAACCGACCCAGTCAATCAGATACTGTAGCCTGCCTCGGTAATGACGGGAGTCCAGGATCTGGGCCACCTCGAACTCCTGTTCCCCATCGACCAAGACCGGAGCAGGCGGAGGTGTGGCACCGGTGTCAGGCCGAACCCCCGAGGCCGGAAGCAGCAAAGACCGATGGAAGACAGGATGAACCCGCCAGGTCCGTGGCAGTTGCAGCCGGAACGCCACAGGATTCACCTGAGCCACGATCTTATATGGCCCAACAAACCGTGCATCCAACTTGCGACAAGGCCGATGAAGAGGAAGATGGCGTGTGGACAACCAAACCAAGTCCCCCACCTGCAAAGGAGGACCTGGTTGCCGCCGCTGGTCTGCGCCCCGCTTGTAAGCCTCCTTCGCCACTTCAAGCTGCTCCTGCAGCAAGGACTGAGCAGCCCGAAGCTCTTGGAACCACTGATCCGCTGCAGGAACCGCCGAAACCGGAGCCACCGCTGGGAACCCCCGCGGATGGAAACCTCCAGTGGCGAAGAAAGGCGTTTGCTGCGTCGAGGCATGCACCGAGTTGTTATAAGCAAACTCGGCCAACGGCAGCAAGTCAACCCAGTTCTCTTGCCGGTAACTAGAGTAACAGCGGAGGTACTGTTCCAGTGTCCCATTGGTGCGCTCTGTCTGTCCATCGGATTCTGGGTGATGCGATGAGGACAGGTGTGGAGCCACGTCCAGGAGCCGCAACAAGCTGGTCCAAAACCTGGACGTGAACTGGGCCCCTCGATCAGAAATCACACCCTCGGGAAGGCCATGGAGCCGGAAGATGTGTTGCAGAAACATCCGGGCCGTCTCCTTCGCCGTGGGAAGGCCAACACAAGGCACAAAGTGAGCCATTTTAGAAAAAAGGTCCACCACTACCCAGATAGAAGTACAACCAGCAGAGGGGGGCAAGTCGGTGATGAAGTCCATCAAGATGAGCCGCCAGGGCCCTGACGGCGTCGGCAGAGGCAGCAACAAACCTGCGGGCCGTCCCGGGTGATCCTTGGCCCGGCGACACACCGGGCAAGTGTCCACGTATCGGGCCACCTCTGCCCGGACTCGAGGCCACCAAAACTCCCGGGTGAGGAGGTGCAAGGTCTTGCAAAACCCAAAGTGCCCCGCCGGTTTGGCATCATGGCACAATCGCAAGACCTCCTCCCGACAAGGACCTGTTGGCACATAAAGGCGGCCCCGATGGTACAGGAGGCCATCCCTCAAAGCAAAAGGAGAAGCATCCCCATCCGCCAAATGCTGTGCCACAAATGGGTCCTGGGACTGAAGTTCCCGAACCTGGTCCAACAGCGTGGCGGCTGGTGCGGTGGCAGCGAAATTCTCAGGGCGCAGCAAGGCTGAGTGACACTCCCTGTCTGGATCTATAGCATATTCCGCTTTGCGGGAAAGAGCATCAGCCTGCCGATTCCGGGCCCTAGGAACATACTGGAGTCGGAAGTTGAAGCGGCCAAAAAACAGAGACCACCGCTTCTGCCTCTGAGACAACTTCCGGGCCGTCTGAAGATGTTCAAGGTTCCTATGGTCGGTGTGGACCAGGACCGGATGTGCCGCCCCCTCTAGAAGATGCCGCCATGTATCAAAGGCAGCCTTAATTGCCAGCAGCTCCTTCTCCCAGATCGTGTAGTTGCGTTCGGGAGGAGAAGGCTGCCGAGAATAAAAGGCACAAGGTAGCAAGTGTCCGTCAGCTCCTGCGGGCTGAAGCAGCACAGCCCCAATTGCCACATCTGAGGCGTCCGCCTCTACCACAAATGGAGTCCGTGGGTCAGGGTGCTGCAAGATCGGGGCCGAAGTAAACCTTTGCTTGAGGGTGTCAAAAGCCTTCTGAGCCTCCTCCGTCCACAGGAAGCGGGCTGTACCACGCAGCAGCTGAGACAGAGGGTTTGCCAGGGCTGCATAGTCTGCTATAAACTTCCTGTAAAAGTTAGCAAAACCCAGAAACTGCTGGACATCCTTCCGACATCGAGGAGGCTGCCAAGACAACACCGCCTCCACCTTGGAGTTGTCCATGGCCACACCCTGGGCAGAAATGTGGTATCCCAAAAAATCCACCTCCCGAAGGTCAAATGTACATTTCTCCAACTTTGCGTAGAGGTGGTGCTCCCGAAGACGTTGCAGAACGGCGCGGACGTGAGTATCATGGGCCTCTTGGCTAGGGGAATAAATCAAAAAATCGTCCAGGTAAATCACCACGAACCTGTCCAAATAGTCCCAGAAGACGTCATTCACGAAATGTTGAAAGACAGCCGGGGCATTACATAGGCCAAAGGGCATGACCAAGTACTCGTAATGCCCATACCTCGTCTGGAAGGCCGTCTTCCATTCATCCCCTGCCCGGATTCTCACTAAATTATAGGCCCCCCGGAGGTCCAACTTAGTGAAAATCCTTGCGTGCCGGAGCCTCTCCAGCAACTCCGGAATCAGGGGCAAGGGGTACCGGTTCCGAACAGTGATTCGGTTAAGGGCCCGGTAATCATTACACAACCGTAACTCCCCACATTTCTTCTTGACAAACAACACAGGGGCACCAGCAGGGGATCTGGAGGGCCTGATAAACCCCCTCCGAAGATTTTTTCCAGAAAATCCCTCAGAGCCGCCAGCTCAGGCTCTGAGAGGGAATACAGGCGCCCCGCCGGAATAGGGGCCCCAGGTACCAAATCAATTGCACAATCATAAGGTCTGTGTGGGGGAAGCCGATCCGCCTCCTTTTCATCAAAAACATCGGCATAGTCCCGATATTTGTCAGGCAGCGTCACAGTGGACTCCTTGGCCTCCGTTGCTACTGCAGCCAGGACTGTCTCTGGCCAGCAATGCTCCTGACAAAATTCGGAGGCAAACAGAACCTCCCGACGTGCCCATGAGATGTGAGGATCGTGCTTGGAGAGCCAGGGCATCCCCAATGCCAAAGGGAAATGCGGTACATCAGCCAGCAGGAACCGGATCTCCTCGACATGGCCCTGGATCTCCAAGTGCAACCCCAAAGTCTGGTGCGTCACTGGACCCGATCGTAGGAGCCGCCCGTCGATGGTCTCCACTGGCCTCGGCTCAGCTAGGGCCTCCATAGGTATCTGGTGGCAAGTAGCAAACCCCAAGTCCATGAAATTACTAGAGGCACCGGAATCTGTCATGGCTCCCAGGGGAATGAGCTCCTGGGTAGGGAGCCTAAGGTTGGCGGCCACCAACAAAGGGTCTTTGCAGCAGGGCGGCCGAAGTGGAGCAGGGTCAAGAGATGCACCCAGGTGAGAGACCCGCTTTACACCTGGGACCTTCCGTTTCCCTGCGCCGATGTCCGGCGCCCCTTGGCAGGGCACTCCCTGGCAAAATGTCCAGAAAGCCCGCAATATAAGCAGAGGCCCTCTCTCCTCCTCCTCTCCTTCTCGGCCCCAGTGAGTCGTGGCCGGGCTCCTCCTAGCTGCATTGGTTCCTCTGCTTGTCCGAAGGAAGCAGCCTCAACGGAAACTGTAGGCGTCGCTGATATAGGCAGTGGAGGGAGAGGCAAGTCTGATCGACGAGCCTGTCTGCGGGCTGCAAGGCGGCAGTCCAGGCGGATCGCTTGGGCAATCAAGGCAGCCAATGTAGCAGGGGGCTCTGAGCGAGCCAGTTCATCCAGGATGGGGTCCGACAACCCCCAACGAAACTGGGCCTGCAGAGCACTGTCGTTCCAAGTCAAGTCCTGAGCGATGAGGCGGAAGGCTGTAGCATATTCTGCCACAGAGCCCTTGCCTTGCTGAAGCGTCTTAACCTGATGCTCTGCAGTCTCCATCTTAACAGGATCTCCCCAGGTAGCCCTCATCTCCTTCAAGAAGTCCTGCAAGCTGTTGAGGACAGGGCTATCCTCATTGAGATAAGGAGTGGCCCATTTGCTTGCAGGCCCAGAAAGCAAACTGATAATGAAGGCCACCTTCCTTGCATCAGTAGTGAATTCTGTGTCTCTGATTTTAAAGTGCAACTTGCACTGAGCTAGGAAACCTTCAAGTTCCTTTCTATCACCAGAATATTTCTCCGGCATTGCAATGAGAGATTTCCCTGGTGGGTGGGAATGTACTTGTTGATGAAGCAAAGCCAGACTCTGCCGCATTTGACCCATTCCCTCGGCGAGCTGTCTGTTTTGTTCTAACAGTTCCTTTACTAACGAGCTCTCCGCCATCTTATCAGCCTGATTATGGTCAAAGCTTATTCTGTCCGGGAAAGCTGCCAACACGTGGCTGATAAAGGAGTCTTTAATAAACACAATAAAATGGAAACAAAATACCAGTAATTGCTGGCCGTCGTCAAATACAAAGTCCGCAAGGCAAAAGGCAAATTCAATGAGTGTTCCAAGGTCGAGGGTTATCACAGACAGAGATTCCAAAGCCGTTCCAAAGGTCGCAGGTAATGAATAGTCTGAAGTCAAGCCGAGAGTCAAGAGCTTTCGCCGGGAAACCAAGATAAGCTTTGACAAAAGTTTGTCTTCCCTGATCTCTTATATAGGCCCCAGCTCCTCCCCTCACAGCTGTTTTAACTTGGCTTTCTCTAACAATCTCCGAGAGCGTCTCAGCCCCTCCCGATCTGCTCTCCTTTGAGTAAAGGAAGGGATTTCTGTCTCTTGCTCCTGTGTCTCTTCCAGGCCTGCAACCTCTGCTGTGGAAAGGCTTTCCTCTGAGGAGACCCCAGGCTGCTGAGGTAGGGGCTGTGCCTCCCTGTGTCCCATAGAACTAGGTCCAGGTTCACCCAAGTCTCCAGGATCTAGCAGCACCATGCTAGGACCTGACCCAGCATACTCTTCCTCAGAATCCTCCATGTCCTCCACCTGGCTGTCCCTGACAATTTATACACAGGTTTACAAAAGCTTGTGCTATTTTCTTTATTTTTCCCAGTCTCAAAAGTGCTACAAGATCCCTTTGCATACTGATATCGACAAGCAGAGTTTTTCTTTGAGTTCCTAGTTATTAAAAAGGAAGAAAAGACATGCTAGGAGAGGCTGCAACAGTTTGATTTCGTCTGAGCCTACTGGGAAGGGCAAGATTCTGGCCTCTTCCTATCTTCTTCCCCCTGCTTCAGTAAACTGAACTACTTTTCCAGTTTGAAATCAGGCTGCAGCAACTGAAATGAGCAGACAAAGGGAGAAAATGGGATGATCAGAAAGAAACTGGGACATTTTAAAAGTAGCTCAAAAAGCAGGATGACAGGGGATTAATCTGGACATTCCCTGAAAAATGATTAGGCTTCCATGCAGATTTTTCACCAAGTTAGTTCATACCTATAATAACCCAGGAAAACATCAGTATGTGTTTCTTATCCACTTGCTGACCTCAGTGAAACATGGGCTTATGCATCCTAACCAAGTCAGATCAACTTCACTTTTTAAAAACATGAAACTAATTGTTCCAAAATGTACATGAAGATGCAGTTTAAATATTCTATAAAATATGCATCCCGATTTAAACAATTCAGCAGAAAAAAAATCTCTATTCTCATGCACATTCCAAGGTACACTTGAGTTCATATCCAACATGGCTCTGGTTATGATTGGAGTCTTTCATGGTTTGCCATCACCTACCAAAACTTTGTCCATATTGTAGTTTTATATACATGGCATAGTATATGGTGGGGGTGTGGGGGTGTGCACTTTTTTCAGTACTGAATCATGACATGAAAGACGTAGGAAGGGATAATATTACCAAGATATTAAGATTGTAATTCCATGTGTAGTTATGGGAGTATTTATTTCAACAGGATTTACTGAGTAAAAATGCAAACGATTACACTCTAATGAAATTAGCCATAAACATGTATTGCAATAAAATCAGTAACAAAGTTGAAGGCCTTGTTCATACAAATATAGCTGCACATTTTCCATTATTCTAATGCTTTTATATTTCTAATAATGCTTATAATTAAAAGAGGTGTCTTGTAAAAAGTCCCTGAGTTTAATAAACTCTCTCTCTCACACACACACAGACACAGAGAGAGAGAGAGACTGCCAAAAACTTCTTCATAAATATAGTCCTGACCAATCATGTATTCAAGAAGTTGTCCTGCACTGGAGATGGAATCTTTTGAATGATGTGTCAGCTTGGGGAATCCTGGTATTCACATCCAATTTAATTTTCAGTGGAGACATTAAAAAACAGCCCTGGTTGATATGAACTCTGATTTTCATGTATTCAGCTAACTCTCTGTTCAACCTGACTGGAGAAATAGTAACTGAATAGAGAGATCAGAAAGATCTAAGAGAAAATAATATATTATTCAACAGTGCCCTAAAATGGTTAGTATACTGTAAATTAAGAAAAATACATTTGTATCTCCCTTGGTTCCTTTCAATGGAGAAATATGGAGAAATATGGGGTGTTTTTTTCTTGCCCTCATTTTTTTTCCTTTGCATTTCTCCTGTGATTTTAATTAAGTTTTCTCTTGTGACTTTCTTGCTTTTATGTGATGTTATGTTTTCAGTGATAAGATAGCCACATTTCCCACAATCCTTTCTGCTAGTTTTTTTTATACTATCTATAAACCGGAAGACATACAGTTTTTAAAAAAAAATGTATAAAAGAATGGCTGATTAGTAAATTCAAGAAAGAGAGTGGGGAAAAATCCCTCAGAAGAATTAAATTAATGAAATTTGTAATTATTAAGATGCCTTACCCTTTCTCTCAGGGAAGATTTGTAAGTCAAATCTGTCAGGTTTTGCTCAGTTTAAAATCCACACACTTCTTTTGCAAAAATATTCCTGTATTGTCAACAGGTTGGAGACAAAAACAAACTTGCCTTTTATAAATGAAATAAAGTGGAATTATCATCTCATATTAATGGCAACTTTAGAAGCATTACCTGTGAACATATTCACTAATATATATATAAAATCTTTCTTTTTCAAGGATTATTACTTCATTTTTTTGTAACATGGTTTCAAACCATGATCCAACACTTGACAGTTTTTGTTAAACTGGTTGCTGATGAACTGACAGAAGGGCTTGCTTATGGCCATTTGGATGAAGCTATTGTATTTTTATCAAGTTTTTGAAAACTTTCATTCTTGAAGTAAATCACTCAAATTATTGAGGCAGTTTGACAGTTTGGACAGGCCATTACAATGGTTTAAATCTTATTTCTGCAAGATTCCCAAAGACATGGACAAGTTATTCTACCTTAGAAACTCACATTCCCCCAAGCTCAGCTTTTGATCTCGGGTCATCATTAGTTAATGCAAATAACCCATGGCAAGCTCTTTCATATTAACATTAAGCAAGACACTTTTGAAGTGTTTCTTTTTCATGCCCTTCGTCATGTATAACAATATTGGACATTTTAACAGACATGAAGTGAATTATTGAAAAGTGTTTCTCAATAACGCAATCAATAATTAAGTCTTGCAATAATTAATGGATATGGTGTTTGTTTGATTAAAAAAGCAAGCCAAGGGTAGCCTGCTGCAAAATATTTTTTTTAAATAATTTTGTCTATGTGCAGAAAAGAAAGAGGGGAAAGAAATGGCTATTGTAAATTCTCTCTGTTCTTTCCGCCTTTGAAATGTTAATAAGAATGTGAGAAGGAAGAAAGCTGGAATGAAGGGGAGCAAATAGTATGAGAAATTATTCACAAATATATAAGCAGATTTGCTATAAAATAGAGAGTCAACTAGTAGGCACCATATTTGTGATTTGTGTCATAAATATTTATAGTAGTGACACTTCCATAATGGCAAAGCCATGGGGGGGGGAAGCACCCCACACTGACATCAATTATGAAGTTTTTATCATTGACTACAATAGGGGCAGCATTTGGATCTTCATGAATAACTTTGGTGAAGCTCAAACTCTGAATCTAAAATGAACTTCCTAGTGAGTGTTGAACCACTTCACTAACTATTTAAATTGAACTTCATGGATGAGAAAGATGACAGGGAGAGAAGCAGAAATATTATTATGGTCACCAAGGTATTTCAGACACCTATTCAGACAAACACACCCTTGTATACTCAATATTTGGGATAAAAAGCGGAGTCACAGCTATCTGACCTACATCTGAGATCTGCACACCCCCTGCCTGACCCTTGTCATCTACAAAAATATCAGAAAGGGTTTAATTATTGTATATTGTATTTTATTGTTATTCTTGTTTCTTGTAACCTGCCTTGATTGGCAGGGAAAGACGGGGTATAAATAAAGATGATGATGATGATGATGATGATGATGATGATGATGATTCTAGGGAGCCATGGGTGCTTATAGTTACATCAGAATCAGCCCTAATATTAGGCAGGTAGCAGTTTAGCAGATTCTGAATGTCATGAAAAGACAGGAAATTCTTAATTATTTAATTTCTTATTATTGTGTTGGTAACAACATCACAGAAAAAGGAACGTACCTGTGGGATTTTTGTCTTCAAACCAAAATAGCCTGACCTTGACGGGTGGAAGTCAGAATGACTGCTGTTCCACCTCAGGAAGTACTGGGTCAGTACTGAATAGGGATAAAAAAATAATAATTGAAGAACATTTTAATGATACATGAACAGTGATTTTTCTGATTGCGGGGAAACCTTGTTGCGAAGAATACTGGATGGATAAGAATGTTTATTTTAGGACATATTCTTTATGAAGATGCAAATGGATTTTCTACAAAATTGCTGGTTTCTGTACAAAAGATATTTTCTTTGCAAAACAAAAAAAAATTCACATTCATTTTTTGTTCAAATCTGCATAAATAATTTTGAAAAGTTATGGACTTTTAAGGAATTATTCACAGTGATAAGAAACATTTATTACTTCTTGCCTTTGTAAAAAAATTTGGATCCCAGTTTAACCCCAACCTTTGTTTTGATGTATCAAATGCATTAAATATTTCATGCAGATCAGGAAGGATGATTCTCTTTCCTACACAAAAGGAAGACTCCTACTGTTGAATATTAGAGCACTCCTATTATGTTAGGTATTCCACATAATCTAACTTACTCTCAGTTACATGCACAACTTTGAAACTGTTCTTAAATATCATCTGCACAATGCCCAAATATTTGAAACTATGCGAAGTTGCAAAAAAAAAAAACAAACCCCTTGATGATAAGCTTTGAAAGTCTGTGGTTCAAAAAAACCCTCAAAAATTGCAGTGTGGTTCAGTGTGAGCCCTTAAACTAGCTGAAAGTAGATCTTTACAAACATATTTACATTTGTCCCTCCCTTTTTGTGGCTTTTGCATCTGCAACCTTGCTCTTCACCGACAGCGAGCAGGGAGGAAACAAAAGGGCACATGGTCACTGAAATACATTGGACACCAATATTGGCGATTTTTCAGATTCATGGGGAGGGGGGTGGTTCCAGAATGGATCCCTGCAATTTGAAAGGGATATATCTATCAAGGCACTTATTTATCATTATCTGCATGATTATCTGCATGATTCTCTAATGTACTCTTCTAGATACTTTGAAACAAGCTTTAACATCCTCATTGTTTGCCCACATCAAAATAATGATGCCTAACACAAGGTTTTGGTTTCATAGTGCCAGTTTATTTTAGCTATTCTTTCAATTTCTGAACAGCAAAGAGAGGAGCAACGTGGTGTGGGTTAAGCATAGGGAGGGGTAAACCACATATTTCCTCCTCAGCCACCACTTGATGAAACACTGTTAGCTCCATGTGATTCCAAACAGGTTGCTACCTAACAAATCCCTTTCTTTGGAAAGCACTCCCGAGAATATTCTCCAGTCCTTAAAGAGGGAATGTGTCTCCAGATGATCTCACCCAGCAGCTTCATGTAAATATTAAATAGCATAGGAGGGACATGGCGTCCCAAGGGACACCAGATTTTAGCTTCCTTTTAGAGGAGCAACTGTCTCGCAGCATCACCATCTGGAATCTGCCTGAGAGACAGGAACGGAACCCCTGCAATGCCATGCCCCCAATTCCCAGTTCTCCCAAGAGTTACAGAAGGATACCATGGTCAATGGTATCAAAGGCTACTAAGAGGTCCAAAAGGACCAACAGGGTCACACTTCCCCTGTCGATGCCCAGACAGACATCATCGACTAAGGTGACCATAGCAGTCTCAACTCCATATCCAATGGATTATCAGTTTCCTCCAAGACTGCTCAGAGTTGAATGGCAATCATTTTGCTCAAGATTGACAGGAGCGAGACAGGCTGATAATTGATTTTGTCCAGGGGGGTCTAGGGAAGGCTTTTTCAACAGAGGTCTTACCACTGCTTCTTTTAAACTAGCTGGAAATCAGCCATCCCTAAAAGATGCATTAATTATATGTCTTAAAAGCATCTATGGGGCTTTTTAGACTGCCCAAAAGGGGCGGTCCATAGTCGCCCCTTCTAGCGGCAAGATGAGGCCTAGGCTGCCGCACGGGCAGCCCAGAGGCCTCATCACTGCCAGTTCCCCGCAGCCTCCAAGCGGGGTGCAGCGGGCGCTCTGGGCGCCCAATGCACCCCGCTTCCCTCGGCGGGGCTGAAGGGGGAAAGGGGCCGCCGCCGCGGCCCCTTTCTCCCTGGGTCTTTCCCACGGCCATTTAAAGGCCGCGGCAAAGACCCGCCGCAAAAAAAGAGCTCCGCGTTGGAGCTCTTTTTTTGCGGCGTGGGAAGGGCGCAATTGGCATCCTCCCGCGCCGCAAAAGCGTCACAACGTGCGCAGCGTGTCAAAACGCTGCGCACGTGATGATGCCTTTGCGGCGCCTCCGTATAGACGCTGCCATCTTTAAATGGCGGCGTCCATACGCTTTAGGCTTAGGGAGGGTGTAAAAGCTACGCCCTCCCTAACCCTAAAGGCGGGCTTTTTAGCCCTTAAGATGCCTTTTTTTGCCCATCTAGAATGGGCCTTTCTTGGTTCTCCCCCCTGGACAGCCAGCCATGAAGGGCAAGGATTTAGAAAGCAAGTTGTCTTTTTTTCCACTACCAAGAAGCTTGTCTACATCCTCGGTACTTTGGCTGCTTTCCTGGACAATTCTGGCCAAAGTAAAATTATTTTTATGGACCACAGCCACTCCCTCCCCTCGCCCACTTCCCATATCTGCTCACTGATGGAATACCCATCTGGGAGGGCTTAAGCCCAGGTTACACTACTATCATCCCCCACCAAGGTTTCTGTAAAGCATGCCAGGTCAGCTCTTTCCTCCACCAGCAGATCATATATCATGTAGGTTTTATTTTTGATCAACCTGACACTGCATATGAGCAGGAAAAGAGTCTGTGGTTGGGTTGGGTCACTCTACAGTTTTGGGGGTGTTAACAGGGTGAATGGTAGGCAAGATAGGTATGGGATAAGCAAAAATCCCATGAAAATTCCTACCCAACCTTGAAGCAACCATCTTAAACTTACATTGCTCTAAAAATAGAGTTATCCAAAAAGTGAGGGCGATTTGGTGGCCCTGCCAACAGTGTCAGTGTCTTTTTTGAATGTTGGAGAATTAATTAACTCAAAATGGGGCACAAAAGAGGTGGGGATATTTAGGGATCCTTTACCCTATTTATATCAGTACTAACCACAAGAAACTCCAGTTCTGAGTAAATAAGGAGTTTTTATTTAGAATGTGCAAGGAATCACTCAAACACACAAGATATGATTCAGCAGTAAGACTCACACAAGGGTAATGAAAAGAAAGGTCAAAAAGTCAGAAAGCAAAAAAAAAGAGTTAAGAAGGGGGTATATTTACCAATCTAGAAGAAAGAAGCCCACAGGAAACCAGTGTACTCATCAAGCTTGGTGACACCCAGTTCAGGGGAGAGGGGCTGACAAGAGGCAGCAGAAGCAGCCTGCCCCACCCCACCCACCACTGATCACCCCCCGTGGCTTCACCACTGGCCCAGCTCCCTCCCTAAGTACCAGCAACAAGCCATGATGGTGCACTCAGCCACCCAGAAGGGTTCTGAGTTGACCAGCCAGGCAGCTGGCACTTGGGGGGTGCACCTGGAAGAAAGGAAGGGAAGGGCAAGCTCCCATTTCCCTACATGGTCAGAATGACAAAAGGCTGTGGAAAGGAAGGATAAAAGATGGCATGCATGTGCACTCCTGCTTGCCCCAGTGCCACCTTCCTGAAAGGCTAAAGCAGGGTGCAAAGGCTGCAGTGAAGATCCCTTTAGAGTAATGACAATTACTTTCTAAAGTAATGACAATGAGAAAAAGCCAATACCCAGCTGGTGTCAAAGCAATGATGGGTGTGTTTGCTCCTCCTCAGCTCCCTCCTTGCGGATGGAGCTGGGTGGCAACAAAGCCACAAGGGGTGTGCTCACCATTCCACCGCAGAATGAGGAAGATCCCATCAGGGTGTTACTCATCCTGTAAGGTGTTACCTGGTGCAGTGTGCACTCCACCACCCAGTGATGCTAGTGCTGGAGACTCATAAGCTTACTGCATTGCGTTCTCAGAACGTTCTCAGAATGGTACAAAACAGGAACAGCCACTTCTGGTCCCATCCACTCCTGTTCTGTACCATTCTGAGAACGTTCTGACAATGTTCTGAGAACGCAATGTGGTAATCTTATGTGACAGCATCCAAGAGTACACTCAGAAAAGTGAACAACATGGCTGAAGTTTCAAGGGTTTTTATGCCCCAAATCCTGCTTTCATGCTATGTTTTTTATACCAAAAAGGGTGTAACAAAAACTTTGATGATCTTTCCAAGGAATGGACAAACTGGTCTGGAAAAATGAAAGGTTTTTAGCACAAAGGTGTTAATGCATTGAGGCAATCTGAAACAATCCTTTGCTGATCATAGAGTCAGGAAAAATGTAAATTTTTCAAAGAGTATTGCCTCTATTTTGACAAATATCTTCCGTTGTTTCTGTGGAAAATGCAAAATATGCAGGTAGGAGGAATATGTTTAGCATAATCCATGATGCCTGTCTTTTCTTCTTATCTAGGCTGGGCATGCTCTAAGGTCAAGTGACCTGACACTGGTGCTTCTTTCCTTCCTCAGGTAATTGTGATCCCGCAAAATACATATCAGATTTTCATGATTTCCAGTTCTTCTTCATGCTAGATATTAATTATGAAAACCTCATAGCCAGATGGCGGGGTGATAGGGTATGCCAACAGTAGGTGAGTAGGCTAAGCACTGTGGGCAATAGAAGAAGTCAGGGCTGCCAGTTTTTGAATGCCTTCTGTCTCCACCTCTGTGTCTCCAGGTCATGACACCAGTTGTGTTATGAAATTTTGGTTTCTTCCAACAGATGTATTCCTACTAATTTCAGAAAATTTTACACCATTTTTTTAAAATAGAAATCCAGATAGTATGTGTCTTAAATTTCATTTTGAAAGAAAATCACCTTGATGTTCTCAATAGCACTTTAACTGCTCAGCTGTTGTTCAGACGATTATTTTTGTCTTTCCAACTATAAGACTGCATAGAGAGGCACTTGACAGAGGTATCCTCTGTTGCCTTTTCTGATTGCCTTTCCTCTTTCTATTGAACACTTGAAAGGGCGATTAGGTATCTCTAGATACATAGGGATGTGTTTCTGATTATTTCTTATCCCCTCAGGGAAAAGCAAATGGTTTAATCAATTTTCTTTCTGCTGCAATAACATCTGCTTTCCAGTGCACACTCACCAATCCATTCTCCCAACATGGCCAGGTACTACTACTACTACTACTACAATTACTATTGTTATTGTTATTTCTAGTGATTCATACCAGAATACTGACAGTAACTTAGTAGGTCAAGGATTAAGTTTTATTAGATTAATATGTTTTTATAATTTTCGATAATGTTTTTAAGATTTTATATGATTGAATGTATACACATGTATTTTATCTATTGTTGGAATCCCTCCTCGATCCAATGGGAGAGGCGGGGAAATAGAAATAAAATTATTATTATTATTATTATTATTATTATTAGTGTACATTTTTCCCAAATTGGGATTCAAAGTAGCTTACAATGATTAAAACTGTTTAAAATCCACAGGATATAAAAGATACAATTAAACAATAAAGAAATAAATAAAACCAGGTTAAAATAGATATCATTAAAACCCACATACACACCAGCACAACATTTAGTAATATTCAGCATATTGTGTAAGAGGTGCTTTATATGCACTCCTCAAATGTCTGTCAGAATTGAAAAGTTGTTGCTTGGCTGCAAAAAGCAGGAATAGTGCCAGTCTGACTTCTCTGGGAATGAGTTCCAGAAAGTAAGGGCAGTCACTGAGAAGGCTTTTTCCCATGTTCCTATCAGATGTAGCTGTGAGGAAGACAGGACAGAAAGATGGGTCTCCCCAGCAGATCTCAGTACATCTGTTGGTTCGTAAGAAAGAATACAGTTCTTAAAATAACCTGGATCTGAGTGGTGTAGGGCTTTAAAGGTCATAACCAGCATTTTGGATTGTACCCAGAAACAGATGGGCCATGAGTGGAGCTGTTGCAATAAGGGAGTTGTGTGTTTCCTGTAGCCAGCACACATAATATGGCATCACCTGGTGCAATAACATATGGTGTCAACCCCCCCCCCCCAATTGATCTCCTCCCATACCAAATCACACAGGATCCTTTGTAACATTTTTTTGTAATGTTACTCATAAATCATAATTCCTGTATATCACTGAATTTAACATGGTTAAAGTGAAAATTTGGAAAGATGTGAGGTTTTTTAAAGAAAATTTTAAAACAATTTTTTAAAATTAGCATTTTTAAAAATCAAAATTTACTTTTTAAAAGCTGCAGCCTCTACTTTCTCCTCCCACTGAGCCTTGACCTACTAAAACCATTTCTTCAGTATTTTAATGAGACACAGGCAAATACCAAAATCTGTTTCTTCCCAAAGGCAGGTGTTTGGAGAGCAGAAGTGTCACTCCTGCTAAGGGGTTTACTTGGTATAGCCTGAACCTCCACACCGTCGTGTGATGCACCTGCTAGTCACCACTGAAAACTGGGCTTCCAGGCTCAGAGTTGAATCCAGAAGCTGTGAAGCTGCAAACCCGAGCTGTGAAACTGCATCTTCAGGAAGAGTTTAACCTCAGCCAACACAGACTGAATCTCTATTTTCTGGTTTGCCTTTCGACTGACCAGGAGCACCTATGTCTTGTCTGGGTTAACTTTCAATTTGTTTTCTTAATAGTATGAAATTCTGGAATTTGTAGTTTTGTGAGCTATTTAGCCTTCTGCCAGAAAGTTCTGGTGCCACAATAAGCTACAAATCCCAGCGTTCTATATAATTGAACCATGACAATTAAAGCAGTTTTAAACTGCATTATTTCTGCAGTGCACATTCTGCCTTATTGGAACTATACACAGATATCTAGATTTTTTAAAAGGGGGGGGGGGGGATGGACGAGCCTGTTTATTTCTAAAGAGAAATAATTAACAGTTAGATTGGGTCAACAAATAATATGGCAACAGAAAAGCATATGAGGTCCTACTATTCTAGATAGTTAATATATACCAGAATTTAAGTTTCAGAAAGTGGATGCAAGCACAGATCCAAGTATCATGGGTTGCCTAATACATGTCTATGAAAGCTCTTAAAGGTGCTACAAAATGTGAAGTCGGAGGCTCTTCTAGAATATGGCCACATAGCCTGAAAAACCTACAAAAACTATGTTCTACAAGATCTCTCTACATACTGATTCTATAGACTAACACAGCTATATTTTTGAATTCTGCCTAACACATGGAATGCCCAGTGATCAGACAAGTAGTAATGCAACAAAGAACTACACGTTGCACACCAGTTATATAGATTTCCATATCCCAATCACCCCATATTAATTTGCCGTTTGAAAACCTCTCTGAAAGCTGGTCTACACCCTGAAAGTGGTCAGAGTACCCAAGGACTGGCCAAGAGATCATTTGTTGTCTTCATATGTGATAAGAATCTGAATAAGTCAGGTAATGGTCCCACCCTAATTTCAAGGGGGAAAAATGACCTTGACAATCTCTAAGAAGCTAAATGCAGCCACAGGCTGCTAACTAGTTACTAAGGAAACCAGAGCAAGATGTGGAGCTAAGGCTAAAGGAAGGCAAGGAGGACAGACAAAAGGAAAATTCTTCCTCCCAACAATTTTTCAAGCTCAAATGAGTATGCCACACATCTTTCTAGGTAACAAAGGAGATTATCACATGGAGGACAAGGATGGGAGCAAAGCAGGTTGTTCCCATCCTTATCCCATCCTATCTGCATAATCAGGGGAAAGATTATCACACACCTGACTGGAAGTCAGGCCACTTCCTATTTTGCAAGGAGGTCTGTATGGATATAAACTGAGTGTGTGGCCAAAAATGCCTGCAGTAAAAGTGCTATTAGCAAAAAAAAACAAAAAAAAACAAAACAAAAAAAACAACCTGAAATGTTGAGGAAAGGGTGGAGGTAAAAAGAGGATCTTGGGTACCCTTATAGCCATAAAGTATGATTTCCCAGCCTCTGTGTTATATAGAGGTTATGGGTGAGGTGTCCAGCAACTGGATCAGTTTGTGTCTGTGAGGATTATACTGGATCAGTTTGTGTCTGTGAGTACTGAGGATGTGGACAAGCTCCTTGGAAGTGTGGAGAAGACAACTTGCCCACTCAACCCCTGCCCTTCATAGTTGGTCATCCAAGGAGGAGATGCACTTAGGATTTACTTAAGATATATTGTAATTACATGTCTTAAGGAGGATATTTTCCATCTTGTCTATCTGGTGATGAGCTATATTTTATCCCATTTGCACTTTGCTTACAAAATGGATGGCACAAGGTTGGGTGAATTTTGCTATGTTCATTTAGGCAAAAGACTCTCATAGCCGTACTGCACTTTTGAAGGGAGCATCCACATAGACTGTATTTTTAAATAAATTACAGTTGTTCTTGTTCTTAAAACAAGATATAATTCTCAGTTGCATTTCAGTGGTACAATACACAATGCTTGGACCTGATGGGGAAAATGAAAGGAAAGATTTTCTCCCCATGTGATCCCACAGATAGAAGATCTAACAATGTTTGCAGCATTTGAAAGAATGATGTATAGACGAAATTTACAAATGGACTTATATTTGAACGTTTGGTCAGCTTTTATAGAAACTTATCACTAATGCAGCTATTTTTTCCTCCCCTGTGTTTTTATTTTCCAGCTTTTGTTATACTGGAGCACTATTTATGTAACTGATATCCCTTTTGAATGAAAAATCATCTCCTGGCTCAACCCCTTCAAACTTGATGGAAACATCATTCAGCCATGCTCCAGTTACCAGCAGAATGGAAAATACACACAAATATATTGTAGAGAGATCTTGTAGCACTGATCTCTCTACATACTGATTCTACAGACTAACATGTTTATACCTTTGAATTACACAAACATATTGTAGTCAATGGGGAAAATATGTTCATTCAATTAAATTTATTAAGATGTGTATACCAGGGAAAATGTATTGAACGTAATCAGTACTTGTATGGTTTCAGCACTGGAAGACAAAACAAATGTCTAAATTCAATTGTTACACCCAACTAGAGTCAAGCTGTTCACTAAGTTGGTTTATATAATGTTCATTTACCATTCAGCAATAGAATCACTGGGCTTAATCTATTTGGAGCTTTGGATTTAGACCAAAGTCTCACTACTCAAGATGCATCAAGAATGCGAGAAACATCAATGGGATTTGGGGAAGCACAAAATCTAAATTGAGAGTTTTCACATCCCTACCTTCTAATCCCTATCAGCTAATGTTACAGTACAGGTTCAAAGCTTTTCCCTACAGAATTGAAAATGTCTGAATTCTAGGGGGGGATACTAATTGTGTAATTACCTATAGCAAGAATTAACCTGGTTCTGATTTTATGTACACTATATATAAAGTAGTATGATGGCTAATTAATGTTGGAAATTATATTTAACTAGGATATGAATAATCTCAGTTAACATTTAGAAATCATAAAATTAAGAAAAGGTATTGTAGCTGTCATCTTGAAAAGTCTTCCAGATAATTTTAGCACTAATTACATTTAGGTAAATGCTCCAAATGACAATAGGACAAGATTCATGTCTTGAAATGGGTAAACCTCAGAAAAGTTTTATATATGAACAATTATGTAAAGTTCAAGATAATTATTTCTGCTTATCCATAATTAAATAAGAGTGAACATTTCAAAAAGAAATTAAAGCAGTTAAATGATGAACTTGAAAATAACTTTGGCCTAATTATTAGTACAATCATTTTTAATTGATAGCACTTATAATGCAATAGATTTTACTTATCAAATTTTATTAATATAATAAAGGGCTAGAATCCTATGCATGGCTGGGAAACTAAATTACTGTTATTACATTTGAGCTTTGTGTTGATAAATAGGATGTACTGTGTATTATATTAAATTTTATATTAAATATACTGCCTAGTATTTGGAAAGAGAGGTCACTGTTATGTCAAATCCAAATGTAAAGAGTCTCCTCAGTCCAGGATTATTCTTGTGAAGGTTTCCAAACCCTTCAGAAACATGTTATTCAACCATTTAAAAATATTGTTGAATGTCCTCTCCATCCCTATTGCTTATATCTTAACTCAGAAAAGTAACCACCTTCATTTATGTATATACTCCCTACATTTCAAACACTTACAGTTTTAGAAGTATCATTAGGGACCACATTGCAAACATGCGATGGCTAACAGAGGACACCAAATTCCAAAAAAGAATCGGCATGTGTTTCATGGACTACAGCAAAGCATTTGATTGTATAGATCACAAAAAACTATGGAATGCACTCAAAGACATGGGTGTGCCGCAACATCTGATAGTCCTGATGAGGAATCTGTAAGAAGGCCAAGTGGCCACCGTCAGAACAGAAAATCGGGAAAACAGAGTGGTTCCCAATAGGAAAAGGAGTCAGACAAGGCTGCATCCTATCAACTTATTTGTTTAACTTATATGCTGAAAACATCATAAGAAAACAGAATTAGAATCAGAAAAAGGAGGAGTGAAGATAGGACGAACCAACATTAACAACCCAAAATATGCAGATGACATCATAATATTAGTAGAAGACATTCAGGAATTGGAACAGTTAATAAGGAACGTAAAAGATTAAAGTGCAAAGGCAGGTCTGATGCTGAACATAAAGAAAACAAAAATAATGATCACAAAAGAAATACACAAATTTGATCTAGACAATAAATTGAACTAGTTAAAGAATTCCCATATCTAGGATCAAACATTGACCAAAATGGAGACTGCAGTCAAGAAATAAGAAGACTAGGAAAAGATACTAAAATGCAAAGACATACAACTGAACACTAAAGTCAGAAAACAATGGCTTCTTGAACAGATCAGACCAGGGCTTTCCTTGGAAACTAAAATGATCAAGTTGAGACTATTGTATTTTGGCCACATAATGAGAAGGCATGGGCCACTAGAAAAAACTGGATTTATAGTTATGGGCTTCATTAATGTGTGGCTTCATTACATGATTGAGAAGGAATCACACATAAGTTTAAATGCCAGCTCATGCTGGGTACCATACTTTTGCCCATACTCTTTGAGCAGTGATGAGGCAGACAGAAAAGAAATGTTTTGTTCCACATTTCCAGCTTCTTTTTTGGCAGGAAAAAAAAGTGGCATGCAGTTGCTGCGGCCCCAATCCGGCACTCAAAGCTGGTATCCAGCATCACCTTTGGGGCTGTCTGTACCAGCCCTTTACAGCCTACGATGCTAAAACTATTAAAAAAGAAATTGTTTCATCTCATTGCTATCCTATGAATGAGACATCTCCAAGACCTCCTATTCTCTACTGCTCTGCTCAGATTCTGCAGGTTCAGGCACATGGTCTCTCTGATTGAATCTAACCATTTGGTGTGTAGTCTTCCTCTCTTTCTACTGCCTTCAACCTTTCCTAGCATCATTGCTTTTTCTAATGAATCATGCCTTTTCATGATGTGGCCAAAGTACAACAACCTCAGTTTAGTCATCCTGGCTTCCAGGGAGAGTTCGGGCTTGATCTGTTCTTGGATCCATTTGTCTTTTTGGTCATCCACAGTGTCCTTGGTCATCCTTTGCTCTTCCACAGTGTCCTTAGAATTCTTTTCCAGCTAACCAATACATCTCAAATGAGTTTATTTTCTTTTTATTTCCTTTCTTTACTGTCCAGCTCTCACATCTGTAAATTTAATGGAGAATGGCTTGGCCAATTCTGTCTTTAGTATTCAGTTGTGTATCTTTGCACTTTAGGATCTTGTCAAGTTCTTTCATAGCTGCCCTTCCTAATCCTAGTTTTCTTCTGATTTTGTGACTGCAGACTCTGTTTTGATCAATGTTTTATCAAAGGTATATGCACTCCTAAACTATTTCTAGTTTGCTATCATCTCAGATAAGATGCCCCACCCCAAAGAGAATCTAGACTGTAAATAGTTTGTGATTGCCCGGGGGGGGGGGGAGGTGAGAAGGATCACTTTTGTCAATAGCTCATATTTTTCTAAAGACAAAATTAATATGAAGCCATTCACATAACTGTACATGCAAAAACATGTGCTTCCTCTCCCTTCTGTTTTATTTGCATCTTTCACTAGCATTGATCACTTTTAACACAATATTTTTGTCTTGTCTCTGTAAATATATCTGTAAATGTTAAGGCCAGGGTATTCTTCCCACACAACAACAGAGACAGTTGACACAAGGCAGTCTGGCATGATAATGATGCTACCCATTTAGAATGGGAAATTCTGGCATCTCTTGATTCCATGGCAGATTTCACAAGCAACTTCCTTCAGGATTCTGAATGAAGAAACCAATTGTTTGAAGTTGGTGAATGGGAAAGAATATTCCCACCCACAATGTTCTCTATTATGATCTTCATTTCTTTCAGGCTGCAGATACAATCAGCCCAAGATCTTCAGTACCAGAAACTTAACTGCAGATATATTTTATGACATCTCGTTTAGTGAAGACAAAGAGTTAGGATTCTTACAGAGGTCTGGTACCATGAAAGCAAACACTTCCAATATGCTATGCAAATGTATATAAATATATATAAATATATATATAAATATATATATATATATATATAAATGTATATACATCCTACACTGTAACTGGGCAGTTAAAAGCACATTTTATGTGCCACAAGTTTTGTATATTTCTGGAAAAGAATTTGATTAGTAGTACTTCTAAGACAGCTGAGATCCATTATATTCTGATAAAGTTGCTGGCTGAGGTCTGAGAGTGATATATTTATACCCTTAAAGCAGTCAACATTTTGGTAAGGTTTAGTGTCAGTGAAATGAAAAATAATTGCTCACTGCTGGCTATAAATTAAATAAGTTTATTTTGCCAAGGGCAACACTTACCAGAATCTGTAAATAGCTAGCAAGTTAGAAATCACGCAAATCGTGACCCCAGCTAATTAAATTCTGCATCTAATGGAGTGAAATTTATTGACAGCTTACTAAAATGAATTAAGAGAAGCAATAACTGCACTTTGTTGCATGTAATAAAATGTTGGGTAGGGGTGTGAGCACTTAGAAGGTTATTATAAAATTGCTCTGGGCCAGGCCGTTAACATATAACACCCAATTACTATTCTTTAATCAGTGCAGACATTTCTGTTTATTGGAAAAATAACTTACTTTGGTTATTGTTCCTAATTTTTATTCCCATTTAAGAAATTGGAGACTTATTAAATATTGAAACTGGGGAAGGCAGTAGATTGATGGCAAATTAATGGTCTCCTTGTACCAATTCACAATGGATTAGGTTTGTTTTCAATCAGCTTGACATTTCCAGGTTATCATTTTACTCACACTGTGAATGGATGTATGTAGCTTGTATTAAACATATCTAATGATGCAGATTAATGTTATGGATTTTTCCCCATTTGAAAGTGTTTTTTTTCTCCATTATGTGCTTACTGCATTCAACAAAAGACTTCAGGCAGACTTGGAAATAGAGAACCTAAATACTCCTGTAGTCTGAAAATCAGGAGGGATGGGAAAATAGCTATATTACCAAATTGTACCTTTCAAGAATTGCTTCTGGATCTGTTGTTTCAAATGACAACTCAGATAGATGTGAGGGCCAGGAGTGCTTTCTATACATTTTGGCTGATATGCCAACTGTGCCCTTTCCTAGAATTGGAGGACCTAAAGATGGTAGTTCACATGTCAGTAACCTCAAGGCTGGACGTCTACAATGTGCTGCATGTTGGTCTACCTTGTCTTGTCTGGATTCAGCTTCAATTTGTTTATTTATTTTTATTTTTAAAAAATATTTTATTATAATATATCAAAACTTTACAGTTATTTTCAGAATTCCACAATCATACCCTCATTGACAAAGACAAAATTAACATATAATTTATTCTAAGACAAGACAACAACAACATTTATCCCCTACCATTCTTCCTAGTCCCATTTTCGTCCATCTCACCTCTCACACTTTATCCATTCGTATCATCTTATAGAATACTATACTATCAAAAATTCTAACATTTCTTACCTCTCTTATACCTCGCACACCTCATATTACAGTCACAGCTAGTTGTGTTCTTTTAAATTAATCTCTCAGCTAAATTTTTTCTTCTTAATGTCTTAATGAAATTGTATTTTGCCCAGCCTACTAAAAATTTGATTTAAATTTTTTGCTTTTTCATTATTTTGAGATCACACACTGCTCTCCTATACTTATCCACTCCTTTCTGTTTTCCTCCTTTGATCATTACCTTCTCTAACCAACTTACATTTTTTAACTTTAATTCTGTAATGTTCGATCCAGCTAAATAGGCTACTCAAACATTTTCCCCCTTTATTCTTAATCTTTCTTAAGGTTAAACTCATCCTTTTCCACCACTTTCTTTCTCCAATAATTAGATATCAAATTCCAATCATCTTATATTTGATCTTCCTCTTCTCCTCTTAATCTCCTTGTTAAAGAATCAGCTTCATTTTATTATGGAGCCTTGGTGGAGCAGTGGTTAAATGCTGGTACTGCAGCCACAAGGTTGTGAGTTCGATCCCAGGGGCTCTCCAAGGTCCACTCAGAAGATTACCATACATGGACTTACCATCAGGGAATTGCTGGGGAAATGTTAGAGAAGCATGTGTGTGTGTAACCCTAAAGTGCTTCCCCAGCATCAGGGAATCATGAGCCCCCTCTAGCATCCTGGAATCAGGGAGAGTGACTTCCTATTAACGCAAAATTTCCATTAATAGGAATGTCACTCTCCATGAACAATTCCAGGGCGCTAGAGGGAGCTCACGATTCCCTGATGTTGACGAAGCACTTCAGGGTTATACACACGCATGCTTCCCTAACTTTCCCCCAATGATTCCCTGACAGTAAGTCCATGTGTGATAATCTTCTCAGCCTTGCATCCTTCCTTAGCTCACTAAAATGAGTACTCTGTTTGTTGGGGACAATTAGCTTACACTTTGTAAACCGCTTAGTACATTGGTAAATGGTACAGAAATGTGCTTGCTATTGTTATTACCATTGCTACCTCTGTACCGAGTTCTGAAACTTCAGCTAGTTCAAAACATGGCAGCCAAATTGATTACTGGGACACCCAGGAGTAAGCACGTTACACCAATATTATTGTATTTTTGTTATTTTATTCCACTGGCTGCCAATTAGTTTCTGGGCAATGTAGAAAGTATTGATTATTATCTTTAAAGCCCTACATGTTTTGATCCGGGTTACCTACAGGATCACCCCCTCCCCTAAAATCCACCCCATACACACAGGTCCTTTGGCAGAGATTTACTGTCAGCCAGTGTACTTTTTCTTCAACAGTCTCTAGACTGTGGAATGACTTGCTGGAAAATATTCAACAACTAATACACTGTCTGAATTTAAAAGACATTCTTTTCTGGCAGGATTACCCATATGATTTTTAAATTGTGAATTTTAAATGATGAATTCAAAATGTGGATTGTTTTAATGTGTGTTTGTGTGTGTATATACAGTATATTAATATGTCTATATGTAAATTTTATGTATGTTATTTTAAATTGATGTGTATTTTAACTGATGTATTTTAGCTGATGTGGTGGGTCTGTTACTTGTTGCTTCCCTCTTCGATACATGGGGAGAGGTGAGAAATTAATTAATTAATTAATATTATCGTTATTATTCTTAAAGCTCTGGTGAACAGAAAGACTATGATTGGTGCCATGACAATGTTTTATTACTGTTGATTCCAGCTTATTGGTGATTCTGTCTCAGGGTTTTCTTAGCAAGATTTATACAGAGGTGGTTGACCATTGCCTTCCACTAAAGTTAAGAGAGGGTGCCTTGCCAAAGGTCACCAGTGGATTTCCTTGGCTGAGTGGGTATTCAAATCCTGTTTTCCCAAAGTCCTATATAAGATTTTATGTTCATATTTTCCTTAAACCCAGAACTCAAGATAGCTACGAATTGGGTGTCAGAGAAAATCTAGCCTGAAATCAGGAAGCCAAGATTGCTAAATTGATATTGTCTTATTTTGGAAATATGCTGAGAAGACATTACTTATAAGAAAAGACAATAATGCTTGATAAGGTAAAAGGCAGTAGAGAAAGACTACATTACAAGTAAATAGACTCAGTCATGGACCCTGAGTTTGTAAAGCCTGAGCATGGGTGTTGATAAGAGAGTGGTCTGCAGGTCTGTCATTCATCAGGTCACCATCTTCAAAGTCAAGCTGACAACAATATTATTATTATTTTTTTGATAGCTCCTTTAAAGTTTGGGCTAAAACCTGCATGAGATTCATCAGCCCACTCATGCAGGTCACCATCTGCTGGTAAATATATAAGCACATGGAGAAGTCAATTTTATTCCTTTTCTTCCCAGCTACATTCCTAACAAATTTCACTCCTCCATGCTGGAATCAGCAATAGGAGGGATTTCCCAATCAAAACTTATTTATTGTTTGTACTTGATTGTCAAGCAGGGGATTCAGGAGACCCATCCACTTAGACGTAAATATATATATATATATATATATATATATTCTGTCTCCTTCCTTAGAGGTCTTTAAGCAGAGGCTGGATGGCCATCTGTTGGGGATGCTTTGATGGAGAGTTTCTGCATGGCAGGGGGTTGGACTGGATGGCCCTTGTGGTCTCTTCCAACTCTATCTACTATCTAGATTTATACATTTTCTTCATTATATCTTGCCCCTCTGAATACCTGATGTCATAGAAGCCTGCAGATTGTGCCTGACAAGGATTTTACACTTCAGTCACTTCTGGCACAGTCAGTCACAAAAATAAAGGACACAATGAGCTGATTTTCTCAGCAACATGTACTTAGGGACTAATGATGACACTGACAAAATTTCATCAATATGCCATAATAACTTCCAGTTGATAATTCTTACTTTACGATACCCCTTCGTAAGGCGCAATCTGCAGACTTTGCAATATCAAGTATTTGGAGGGTCAAGATAACCTGGAAAAAAATGCATAAAACTAGATAGTGACTACATAGAGATAAGTTAACAACTACAAATCAAAACAAAATTTCTGTCAATTTTTTAAAAAGGTGATCATTCAAAGTTTTGGATATCCCCCTTGTATCTTTAATACAATGCAAAGGCAATGTACTTCACATCCATGTACTAGATCCGTGTTTTATACTGAAATATTCATTTGCAAAAAATGCTTACCCATTTTCCTGCAAGACTAATAAAGCTATGTTGTTTGATCATTTCATTTTTATTTTATTTTTGGAAAGTGATAGTAGCACTTGCAAACTGGGATGGGGGTATTTCTTATTAAGTCAAGGTTTTTCAAGGTATTTTAGGAAATAATTTCCTCTTTGAATGAGTCTACTGATTTGCTCTGCCTTGCTTCACAGAGCATGGAAAGTGGTGTGCGGGGAATATATAAAGGTTCTTGCTTTTAAAAAGATTACTTATCCAAAAAAATTTACCTTTCTGGCTTTTCCTTGAAAGGAGAGACTATTTGGCAACTAAATAACATGGCAGGGAATGACCAAGGTCAGACAACACAGTCTCTGGCTCAGTTCCTATTCATTTCACTGAGATTATGCAGGAGAATTTTCCCTTGCCTTAAAATAAATAGAAAACATTTTCTAAAATCACAGTAAAGGAAGAAGGAGAAAAAGTTTACTTTTACTATATTACTACTTTTAGGCACTGGTTTCAATTGCCCGCACATTTCATATGAACAAAAGAGATTGGTGAAAGAGCAGCTGCTGATGGATAGAACTCTATGGGGCTTTCTAGATTGGCAGGAAATGTGACATGAAGTTGCCTTTTCCTTAATGCTTAGCAGCTGCACCACAGCCTTTAGATGGAGCTGCGCTGTTCTGCAGTTTTTAAAAAGAAGCTGGTAAAACCAGGACCTTTTTAAAGGCTCTTTCTTCTCCCCTAAAACGCAAAAAAAGTTTTCATGGCACACTTTCCCTTTTTCTGATCTAAAGGCTAGACTTTCATGCAGCCATGAACACACTTCTTTTTGCCAATCTAGATCAGGCGTATGATATATATGAAAGCTGTTGGGTAAGGTGCACAAGAAATGCATAACCTGATGCTAAGTCTGAAAGAGTTATCTTAGAACACAGATAGAAATAATGCAGCCCTTCAACGTACCTATTCTGAAATTCCCAGCATTTGTCATCACTGGCCATGGTAGGCAGAACCTGCTGGGACATGCAGTCAAACAAAATCTGGAAGGGCACAAGACGTCTTAGCATGAATCAAGGAATACTATAACAACTTTTACCAACCACATTAATAGCATGTGGTCTACCACTGTAGTCAGTTTCTGAAAAGTTAAGTGAATACTTAAGGTGAATCTCATAGATTCAGTCGGTCTGCTTTAACCGAGACTTCCAATAGACTTCAAGGCAATGCATATTACTGACTAAAATATTTGTGAACTCAACTAGCACAATTACGGAGAATCCTGAAAAGTGAAGACTGATCGTTCTTAAACCTACTTTGGATTCAATGTACATAGCCAGTTAGATATTAAAATCAATTCACACAGATCTGTGATGGACAGATACTATTTCATACACACAGACACATTAGTATACCTGTTATTACGATGTGTGAATATCTCCTATGACTACATGGGAATTCTGCTCATGAGAAAAATGAATGCATAAAAATGCATGTGTTCCTCAACTGGAGTTAAGTAATAAGAGCAAAGAACTAGTTATAAACATAACTGACAAGATTTGAATAGTTGAGTCTGTTGTAACTATAAGCTCAGAAAAACAAAACTATAACTCTTTGAGCCATTTTACAGATCACTACAACTGTACGGATACCATGTCTCCTTTATCTCTTCAGGTATTCAGTCTGGTTAAACTAAATGCATTTATGGGGTGTGGTGAGCAAGATGAAAATAACAGCCTCTACTCTCAGTCTATGAACACCCAGTTTCCTGGCTGAGTAGATAATGTACACAATGTACAAACTATACACATAGGATTACTCAGATTCTCCATTTTGCAGTCAAACCCATATGCTTATACAGAGGCAGATTCTACTCTGAAAATAGACATTATTTAAAATAGATTCTGCTCAGAAAATAGACAATATACATAAACAAACAAACATGTCGGGTTCAAGCTAATGTAATATAGTAGTATGAGTGTTGGAGTAGAACCCTGAGAGACCAGGGTTTGAATCCCAACTCAGTCATGGAAACCCAGGAGGTAGCCCTGGGCAAGTCACATTCTCTCAGCTGAGGAAGCCGCTGGCAAATCTTGCCAAGAAAACCCTATGACAGTTTCTCCTTAGGGTCACTGTAAGTCAAAAGTTGTTGTACACAATAACAGCAGCAACAACAACAATAACAACATAAGGCAGGATTGGCTCTACCATGAAACAGAGTGAAGTGATCGAGTCAGATGGCAGAATGCTGGGAGAAATAAATCCAAGCACCACCAGCCACAACACATACATAGATGGACACACACCTACAGTACTTGGCAGGATCACAACTAATCTGGAGAACTGCCACTGCTCCATTAAGGCTTTCAGAGCTAGCTGCTTCCTAGTTCCATGACTCAGAAATCACTATGATTAGGATGATGTGGAAAATCACCTGTGCAAAACACCCACATATACTCACATATCATTTCAAATACTTCTGCATCACTGAACATTACACTGAGTGTAATATTAACAACACATAGAGGCTTTCTAGATTGGCAAAAAGAAGTGTGTTCATGGCTGCATGAAACTCTAGCCTTTAGATGAGAAAAAGGGAAAGTGTGCCATGAAAACGCTTTTTTTGTGTTTTAGGGGAGAAGAAGCGTCTTTAAAAAGGTGCTGGTTTTCCCAGCTTCTTTTTTAAAAACTGCAAAACAGCGCAGCTCCATGTAAAGGCTGTGGTGCAGCTGCTAAGCATTAAGGAAAAGGCAACTTCATGTCACACTTTCCTGCCAATCTAGAAAGCCCCCTAGTCATTTGATAGAATGGCACAACAGTCCAAAAAGGTGGGCTTTCTCCCACATTTTATGGAAATGCAATTGTACCATGTCAAATATATAGTGACTAGTTCGCCCAAATTAGGTTATGCACATTTCAAATTAATGTATACTCACATATCCCAATTGCTGAAGCTCAAAACCAAATAGTCTTTCATAATTTCAATCATAGGAAAATTAACATATATTTCCATTTACAATGAATAGAGTTTCCATAATTTTAATTTTAATTATGTATTTTTAATTATTTAGAACACAATCCTAGCCAAGTTTTTTTCAGATGTAAGTCCGAGTGTGTTCGGTAATCGTGTATGGAATAGAGACTAAATGAAAAAAAATAGTGCACTGCCAAAAATGAAATGGAAAATAAGGACTTTGGGGAAAATATATGTGAAGGCTTTGGATATGTGATTTACTTCACATATTCCCTTTGGGACATTTCTTTAATTACAGCTAATGTAATTACATTTTTATATTACTCAGCATTAGTAATCTATGTAATGTGTCTTACACAGCAGTTCTATACTCACGCATTACACAGAGACCCAAGATATAATCTTGCCACATCTGCAGAATCACCAGTGTGTGCTTAGCCTGAGAAGGGACAAGGAGGGGGGGGGGGAATACAAGAACATTTTTAAAAGAGTATAAAAATGGCAAACAATCTCACATTATCTCTGGAAACTCTGCAAGTGCTCACCAACAGACAGCTCAGGGTGAATGTCAAGAATGCACCTGAAGATGAATATCTTCTACCCCTTGATGTTGGAAGAATGGTGATACAGCAAGATTGTCCAGAGCACTCTGTGTGTGTAAGATTGTCCAGAGCACTCTGTGTGTGTGTGTGTGTAGATAGAGAGATAGATAGATAGTCATACAGTAAGAAGAAAGGGGTAGAAAGTGAACTTGAAAAAAAATACCTTTTTACATTAAAACTTCCAAAAATATCCCAGCCAGCATAGTCACTAGAATTCTGGGAGATGTGTAATGCAAAAATAAATAAATAAATTTTACCCATAGCAGGGGAAATTTACATTTCTGGGTAAAAAGATACAACACATATTATGTATCATATAATCTGAGTTAATTCCATCCATGAGGGTGGTATATCGATGACAGTATGCTGCAAGTGTGTCCAGTTACACTTTTCCCCTTAACATCCAAACAATTATACCTTTTTTGGACCAACCAAAATGCACAATTGCATGGTGTAAGCTTTCAAAGTCACACTGGCTTCTTCATCAGGCAAACAGGAGAAGAAAAACTGAAGATGTTAGTCATAGGCATTTTCTGTTTCTGGTCTTAGTTCAGATGGTAGGGAGGGTTATCTGCAGGCTGAGATCTCTGCCTTTGGCTATGTGCTCACTGGTAGATTTTCAAAGTCAAGGAAATTTAGTGTCCATTTGCAATTCAAAAAACAACACAGTTATCCCTAGATCTTTCTGGATGTCAAGATACCACATTTTAGCTGTCACTTGGGAATTTTAAAAAGAGAGCCAGTGCACTGGGACTTTGCCATATGAGGATTCTGCCTCCAACAAAGGCAAAGCATTTTTTTCTAATATTGCCCCTGATCGGCATGCTTTACCTATAGACCACTTAAACTTTTCCTGATGCAAAACATGAAGACGTCTTGAGAAATTCAGTGTTCTCTACCTACACAGGAGTATGTAGTTTCACAATGGAAGGAGATATGCTGGATTCCAAGTTCAAGGCAGAGGTACACAGTACAGAAATGTCCTTACTTTTTAGTCTTTATAGAATACGGTAACAGAATTGGAAGTGATATCAAAGGTAATCTAATCCAACCCATTATTAATACAGAAAATTCACTGTTCAGCATCATTGATAAACCATCATTTATTCTCTACTTAATGGTTCTAATACAGAAGAATCCACAACCTACTGAGACTATGGCCCGGTCTACATGCGCACTAAAGAGCGCCTTTAGGGCTCTTTAGTGTGCGATTAAGGTTAGGGAAGGCGCAGCGTCCGCACCCTCCCTAATCCTAAACCATATGGACGCCATCGTTTAAAAATAGCAGCATTATGGGTGCGCCATGATGTTGTCATGGTGCGTGCAGCATTTAGAAATGCTGCACACGGTATGATGACTTTGCGCCACGGGAGGGCGCCAAACACACCCTTCCCACAACACAAAAAGGAGCTGAGGAACTGAGCTGCTTTTTGCTTCCGGGTTTTTGGTGTGGCTTCAAACGGCCGCACCAAAGACCCGGGGAGAAAGGGGCTGTGGCAGTGGCCCCTTTCTCCCCTTGGCACCGCTGAGGGAAGCAGGGTGCCTGCTGCACCCCGCTATGAGGCCGCGGGGAAGCAGCAGTTTGCTGCTTCCCTGCGGCCTCTGGAATAATAATTATAATAATAATAAATATTTATTTCTATCCTGCCCCTCTGAGTAAGCAATCAGGGCGGAGTACAGCATTTAAAACAGTTACAATTAAAATGTGATAGTCCGATCCCCCCTCCCACCCCTTAAGAATCAATTAAACTATTTCAATTTAAAACAATCAATAACAGGAAGCGGCAGGATGGGACCTCTGGGGCTGCCAGTGTGGCAGCCTTGGACCTATCTCGCTGCTTCTTGGGACGGCTACAGATCGCCCCTTTTGGGCGGTCTGTACTGCCCCTATATGTTCTGTTGTTGACTAGTCTGCACAATCAGGAAATTCTTCTTAATGTTTACTCAAAATTTTCTTCTTATAATTTTTAGCCATTGGTTTTGCATCCTATCCTGCTCTATTAACTATGTGACAGCACTTCCAATACTTAAAGATAGCAATACTGATTATCCCTTCTCAAAGCTAATCATATTTAATACCCCAGGACCTGTCTCCAGGTCCCTCATCATCTTTGGCATCTTCTGAATTACCTTCTCTGCACTTTGTCCAGAAGTTATATTTTAACTCAGCAAATTAAAGAAATTGGTTTTAATAACATACAAAGGAGAGGATGAAGGGGTAAAAGGACTTTATTGTATTGGGGAAGAGAACAAAACACAGTATGGTTTGGAAAATGACACTGGTTTGAAAACAGTATCTAACATTCAGATCAAGGGAAAATGCAAAGGCCATATAGAGTATCAAAGTTTAGAATAAAGGTTACTAGCCTTTGGAAGCAGTTATATTTTTTTTAGCCTGACGGCCTCCTACTTATATAGGCTAACCTAAGGGAGAGAGAGGAAAACAGAAATAGAGTGAAAGTTCAAAACCCACAGGACATTGAATTTATAGAATAAATACTTTTATTACAGCAACCAGCTGTTCTTTTGTTTCTTCCACCAGTCTCAGATCAACCATTAATTCAATAGACGAAAACTGACAAAATGTTTTATTTTAGCCTAAAGGGCAGTACATATATTATAGCTAACAAAAAGGTATTTAAAAAAAAAACACCTTCCTTTGGTGAGTCACCCCATTTCAGCCATCTCCAAGTAGTATAGATCAAGTAGATCAGTGATGTCACATTAAATCTCCATGTTCATGACACATTTCTGGAGGTACAGAATATGGGATGGAAACTCACTATGCACTGGAACCAACTGATATAGTACTTCATATGTAATAATCAAACTACCTAATCCTTTCATCAGGAAGTGCTTACAGTAGCCTCCCTGTACACTCTGTAGTGTGTAGTATTGTTCTTAATAACCATCTGTATAGCAGGAGTAATAATGTCCTAGGTTGTGTCATTATTTGGAAAAATAAATGAGATAAGGTAGCAATGCAACCTGTATACATAAAAATACATTGTTATATAACTGCTTCACAGATATAAGACCACATGACAATTGCTGGAATTTTTGATACTGTATTAATGTTCCATAATAGCTTCTTAACTGAAAAACTATAGACAGTTGTGTATGTTCTTCTTAACTGGTATGCATTATTTTAAAAATATCAAGGTGAGGAAGAATGATTTTCACTTTGGCCATCTCTTTTCAAAACTGGATAAGGACCGTGTCAATAATTTCTTGCTACAGTAGCAAATCTACAGTCATTGTCAGTTCAAAGTCATTTCCCTTAAATTGGATGCATCCTGCCACTCAACCCAAAGAATGGAAATAGTTGGTTGTGGAGGAACAAATCTGAAGATGGCAGACAACAAGTGAAAAAGGATCTTCAGCCCACAATTCACTGACAAATTAATTGCACAATAATGATTTTTTACCATCTTAAGAGACTGGTTTTTATACTCTGTCTCATGTATAATTGTGTGTGAAAAAAGAGAGAGATGCAATTTCAGGAGTGTGAAAAAAAATCCTGTTTTCAATTATTTGTATGGCATCCTGTTAGTCAGTTACAATGTTCTAAGTTAGGATATCATAACTGCTTTGTATTCTCGTTTGCAATCATGGCATTGCTGTCATGAAACCCACTTTAAAAGCCAGTCAATCATCCACAGCAAAAGGAGTTTGTGCTCCTGCCAAACAGGTTACTGCAAGATGACATGGCTACCCTCCTCCCAACAGGAAGCAGCACTGCAATGAAGAATTATAACTGTGCTTCTCTTCATCACAGCTTCATTTATTAGCACAAGGACTGGTCACATCGTTCTGTAGTTCCCCACTCAGCAGCAGCACACACCTCCATTGCTATGGAAAGCAGACTGGCTTTTAAGTGGGTTTGAGGTGTTGAATGAGAATTAAAATGTAGCTACAACATGTTGGCTTTGTATATGATGCAAGATCTCAGCTATTGTGTATAATTTGCAGTGTTTATATTCTTTGAATAAACTGAGTGAAATTATAATGTAACCAAGTAGTCTAGAATCCTGGCTTTGCCTTTCAGAATCATGTATGTGTACGTGGAGATGGAAATGCTGTGGCCCTGTCCTGTCATTTTGCTACCTGTACAGAGATTTACATGAAGAGATAATTGCCCCTTTAATGTTGTGTCATCCAGGGTATTCAACTATTAAATAAATTTATCTAGTTATATTAAAAACTGCAAAAAGTTTAGCAGTTGCTATTAAAATATGAGCTACAATCAAATCTTAAATTCTACAATTTCATTTTTAAATTAATCAAATGTTTTATATGCTTACCAAGATATTTTGGTTTCTGCATCAGCTATATATTCTTCATATATGCTTTTTTTAATATCAGTATTATGATGGTATCAACATTTTTTGATGGTTAGGTTTGTGATATTTACCATGTTTGTTGCTATTTCAATGGCTACTGGCTTTGCACAAATGAAATTTGAATTGACTTGAACCTGATTTTGCTAATCTGTATTGGCCCTAATTCAGTTATGGAGCCTTGGGCACAGTTGTAATGGAAGGAAGGTTTTGAGCCAAGTTTGGAAATACTAGGGAAAGAGATTTTCTTTTTGGATTAGTCACTGGGAGCAGTCAATAAATGTGATTGGCAGTTAGCAGTTACATAAGGAACATGATTAGTCAGAGGATCTAGCCAAGAAATTTGAAAATGGTGGTGGCAAGGTACATTTGAAGAGGTTTAATGGCTGTTCACTGAACATGGCTTGCTTAGCTGGGGAAAGACAATGCCAGGTTTGAAGGAATTAAAAAAAAAAGATAGAAAGACTGAAGCTAGTTGCCAAGAAGGCAGGAAGCTATGCTAGGAGTTTGTGGTGAAGCTTCAAGTAGGCTACAAAACCCAGCAACAGAAGGTTTTAGTTGGAAATCTGACAAGAGGGGAATTCAGCAAGTGGTCCTTGAAGAAGATTCAAACTTGAAACAAGAATAAATAAGAGGAGCCAGAGGCAGAGGAAGGCTGCCATTGGCCTAAATTCAGATGCTAGTTCCAACTAGAGTTAGACCTATTGCATCAATAGGATTTATATATGTGTTCACTTACCATCCAGTGTTTCATTTAATGGTTTTACTCTAGTTAGTACTGGCAATTGTATTTAGGCTTTAGAGCATAATTCTTAATTTGCAAAGACATTCGAAGACCAGCTGAGCCAACATTGGCAATTGAAATAATTTTCAGGCTAGGTTCCTGCTGGAAAAGGTTTCAATTTGATGTTATTTCTCTTCTTCCTTGCCCCAACCACCACTTTTTAATTATTTTCCCAGTAGATTTTAGCCAGCAGAGCAGTTCTGCTGGCAGACTACACAGTTGGCAAATCATTAAAGTCAGATAGTAGAAATGTGTTCTGCCAACAGACATGTATTTCTGCCAAAAAAGAGGCTTATCCTTAATTTGAACTCCCTACATCTAGCACAGATTTGAACAATGTCTGCATGGTAATTTACTAGAATGCTAACCAAAGATAAAGAAAATTTCAAGTATCTCATGCTATTGTTTTAAAAGGAACACCCAGTTTCTTTGTAAAAAGGAATATTTCATCAATAATTGGGGGGGGGGGTATTATCTTGTCTTTAGTGAACCTGTCTATCACATCCCTATGCCACAATGCAATGTAACTAAAGGGTTCAGAGGGTTTATTTTGATTGCAGCAGTTTTATGGTAAATGTTTTTATAGCTGATGCAGCCTTGCTACAGAGAATTTAACAAACCAACATTTTTGAAAGGAAATACATATGGGAATATCTAGTGGGTTTGCCTCGTTTGGTGCTTTGTTGCAGGATAACCCAAGTGATTTTTTTTTTAATCCACAGAGGAAAAACTGCAAAGGGTCAAAAATACATAATGTTGAAAACTCTACACTTGTCTGTTTCCCTAAGATTTATATATTCATTATACATCCATCATTGAAATTAAATCCAGACAAAACGGAGGTACTCACAGTCAGAGGCCCGAAACCAGGTCTGGGAATACAACTTCCAGTCCTCGATGGAGTCACACTCTCCCCGAAGGACTCTGTTCGCAGTCTGGGGGTACTTCTTAACCCGTCGCTTCACATGACTAGTCAGATGAATGCGACAGTCAGGAGTGCCTGATATCAGCTTCGGCTGATACGCCAGCTGCGCCCTTTCCTGAAGATGAGGGACCTGGAAACTGTGGTACATGCTCTGGTAACCTCACGGTTGGACTACTGCAACACACTCTACATGGGGCTACCCTTGTGCTTAACCCGGAAACTACAAATGGTCCAGAACATTGCAGCCAGACTTATTATAGGAACATCCAGGACAGAGCATATAACACCTGTGCTTACAGCTCTCCACTGGCTTCCAATTAGTTTCCGGGCACAGTACAAGGTGTTGGTTTTAACCTTTAAAGCCCTACATGGCTTGGGTCCATCTTATCTAAGGGACCGCCTCCTCCCGTATGAACCACCCCCACACACACACACTCCGGTCCTCTGGGAGGAACCTACTAAAGCCCATGAAGACCAGGTTAGTACAGACCTCCCAGAGGGCTATTTCTGCAGTCGCCCCCAAGCTGTGGAATGACCTGCCGGATGAAATGCGTCTTATAACTTCCATCGATGGCTTCAAGGAGGCTTAAAGGCAAATCTCTTCCGGCAGGCATTCCCAGACACTAGTTAATACCCCCGGCTCCAAATCAGGGTATAGACCTCCCCAACCTCCGCCCCTGTGCTCTATCTCTACTAGAGCTAGAAATCCTTGTCTAGGCATTTTTGGCCTAACCCATTGCATATGTTTTTATGGTATATGTTTTAATCTATAGTTTGATTTAATCCTTTTTTAAGGGGAGAGGTGGGGATGAATGGGAATATTTTAATCTGTTATGTTTTTAACTTCTGTTGTAATCTGCCCCGATTGCTTTGTTCAGAGGGGCGGACTAGAAATAAATCATCATCATCATCATCATCATCATCATCATCTTTCCCTCAAATCTCTCTGCACAACTGCAACTCATATGAGTTCACATGTGATTTTAAAGTTTTACATCAATATGTATTGCACACTTCATATGCAGATCCATTTTCTTCAACTATATCACTAAGCCCTATACTGCAACCATTATGGGGTGAATTCTTCCACTGCTGTCCAGGGCAGAACTAGATTAAATTGTTTAATTCATGCTCAGAGGTATAGTAGGGATCTGATGTCTCTTAACCCACATTTGATTATTTCATCAGATGGGTCAGCCAAGCTCATATTATAGGTGATAAGAAAAGAAGCATTAAAAGTTCATAAATGTGCTGCCTACCAAAATGCAAAGTCAAAAAAGAAGAAGTGACCTTCAGCTCACAGTAGAGAACCAATCTCAGAGTTTTAAAACTTGAAGGTGCTGCATGCAAAAACATTGGTAAGTTGTGGGGGGGGGGGGGGGAAACACTTTCCAAGTGTGACTGACTGGGAATGAATCTGAATGAGTTGGGTGGATGTTAAAAGAATTCGAGAACATTGCCTTGCTTTCTGACCATCACATCAGAATTCACTTAAGAACTGCCTCTTAGGAATTGTGAGAGGCAGCAATGGATCTGTCAAACAGAGGCATCACACTGGCAAGCCAGAAGGTGAAGAACAACAAATCCTCTCTCTCTCTCTCTCTCTCTCTCTCTCTCTCTCTATTTTTTTTCAATTATACACATACAATATCAGAGGAAGAAATGTTTAGTCTTCTTCACAAAACTCATAAACATAATTTTACTTACAATACATTTGCATAATCAAATGCATGGTGTAATGGAAGAATGAGGAGGGGGAGAGAAAATGGTTGCAGAGTAAAGTGAGACAGAAAGGAAGAAAGTATGCTAAAAGAAATGAACTGGAAGTGTCCAAAAATATATGCTGTGTTTAAATTCCTATAAAAAGCAACATGGAAACTGGCAATTAGTGAATATATTCATGCTAATTCGAACTCTTCCAGATATTGAACACATACCTGTGGTATAAACTCGCAGGAATATAAGTAATACACAGTTTTGTAGCTACTTAAAAACTAACTTTGGCATAAAACTTTAATTTGCCATAAGCTTTCATAAGCTGCATCATGTTGCATTTTATGGATGCAGTTCACAGAAGATTATGCCACCATAAATGTCTTAGGTTTTTTTTTTAATATACCATAAGTGCTATTTTTCTTTTAAATCAAGAACTAGATATTTCCTTACAGAAACAACGTACAATTTACCTGATAAATCTTTTCCATGGATAGTAGCTTTTAACCCCAATGAGTACAATGTGATACATTTACCACAGTACATTGTTTGCATTTGTTTCCCTATTGACAAACATTTCTTATCAATATCATTGACAGCTAGTGTCTATAGAGCTAGTGACAGCTCTATAATTAACTGATATATGACAACATTTTAAAATCATGAGGAAAAACTTAATTGTGTTGATCTAATTGTATTTGCTCTGTTTTCCTAAGTGCTACAAATAAAATCCTACATATACAATGTAAAATGTCAAGATGACCAAACCTTGGCAAATATGGGAATAGCATTAACAAAAAAAAAAAGGAGTTGGAAAAACATCACATTTTCTTCTAGAAGTTAATTGATGTATAATGAAAAGACATATATAACAGCAATTGGACTTGAGGATCTGGCTGCTGGTTTTCAAGATTGCATAGCTTTTCTATCCTGATGTAAACACACATGCCAACCATATAATGTAGATTTCATAAAAGTGTAAGAATTGTCTTATCTATCAGTCCAAAGACCTATCTACTCTAGCAATTTGTCTAAATACATTTACCAAGAAATTCCTGTGATCAGATTGCTATAAGTCAGAGTGGACTTAAAGGCACGTTAGAACAACATCAACAACAACTTGTTCTGCACAAGGACTAAACAGGTCTGTATGGCAAGCCAACAATCAGGACATGAATCACAGCAGGACATGAATTAGAGCTAGGCCAGCTGCATGCTCACCCTTCCTGCTCATCACTAAGCTGAGTGACTAAATGTTCTTCTTTGTTGTGATTTGGTGATTGGAAAGGAGCGGTAAGTACTGTATCCTTAATATTTGAGCCCCAAAGGCCTTGAAGTTGCTTGTGCTTTAACAATAAAATACACTTCCATTAATTAATTTTAAAACAAGTTTCTTTTACAAATTATTATTGGTTCTAGCTAAAAAAAAATCAACCAAATGTGGCTTTTATATGCACTACAAAAATATAAATAATACATGCTCTATAAATAATAAAATATTAAATCTTTATGCTGACTACTCAATCAGCCAATAGCAAACCTGGCAATGGTCCCAATCTGGTAGTGATAGTCCTGGTTATTCCTGTGTTGTCACACCTTTCCAGCTGCTTTTAAAATGTTCATTCTCTTCCTTCCACTTTCCCCCTCCATCCTGGCTTATCTCAATCACACACAATTAATTCAGCATAAGAGAGAAGAAAGAAGCAGGCATAATCCTGCTGTTCCCTATAGACTCTGGCAAAAACATGACGCTCTTTGTTTCCCTGGCATTATCGCACCTTGCTGCCTTGTGCTTGGTTTCTTAACTGTGCACTCATATACTTTAATAATTAATGTTTTAATTGTCTTTGTTTTTTAAAGTATTGTAAGCTGCCTTATATCCCATTTGGAAGGTAGGCGGGATATAAGTGCAATAAGTTTAAAAAAAACCTTCAACATTTTTAATGTAATAAGAATCCCATACCCTTCACTGGTTATTGGTTGCTTCTGCATTTGATTCATCAGTGATAGCCTGTGGTTCCCTTATCAGCAGGGTGGTGACTCCATGCTGGATTTTAGTTGTAATTTTCAAGTAGCTATCCAAGATGCTGAACCTTGTTGAAGGAATACAGCTCAGCACCTTGAACTGAGCCTTTAAAATGGAGAGCAATTACAACTGAACTTCACAGGAAATGAAGCTAATGAGCACTAAATTATTCTTGGCTTTCAGCTCTAAAAATTCTACAACATGTCTTCAAATTTCTCCTCCAACTGTTTCCTAATAATCAGAAAATCCAGGCTGCCTAAAAGATAACTGAAAAATTATCCAAATCTTTGCATTTTGGGAGATTTGTACATTTGTATAGATCTGTATTATTCCTCTTAGTGTGTAGAGGGAGACCACAGAAAATGATCTTTCCCATTTAAGACATAAAAGTGAAGCAGCTACACTACTACAGAGCAAAAACAGCAGTTAGTAAAGACACAATCACTTTTTGAGCTTTTGAGTACTACTGGAGAGAATGATTGGGCCTATCAAGACATAAAAGAACAGCTGGAAGCATCTGAAGAAGGGAATTTATATTTTGTGCACTAAATTCAGAACACATGAGCTATAACAACACAAAACAGCACTGGGATGCTTAAACTTGTATACTAGAAAAGCTGGCTTAACGACTTACTTCCAGAGCAACTGAAGAGTACATCAGAAAAGAAAACTCCCACCTTAAGAGTAACAACGCAGATCATTAGAAACATCAAAAACTTGTATTTCACCTAGACAAGTTAGACACAGAGTTCTGGCTGGGTATTCTCAAAGCTGCTGTTCAACAATTTACTTTCCTAGTCTCTGTGTTAATGTGTTTACAAATAATTACAAATTACTCAAGATGGCCAAAAAATTAGGAGATGTGAATAGCTGCAAAAAAAAAAAAAAAACTTACTAAACTGGGTACATGGGTATTAAAATGCCAAATAAATTGGCAATGCTTTCTTTTTTTGTACACCAGCCTTGTTCTCTTTTTGGCACAGGTCTAAGACCTGTTATTTGTTCAACATTTTAACATTTAAATCTATTTTATTTCTTAAATTTATTTTTAAAAACTGTATTCATATTTCATTTGTTTGAAATACATATTGTTTTTGTTGTTTCAACTGCACTGAATATTTAGGGAGTTTTCCCCAGCATAATTATCCTCACACTGTATAAAATATTTTAAATAGTAAATAATTGACTTAGAAAGCAGTAGCTACAAATGTTGTCTCTCTTATCCTGGCTGATGGTCTTAGAAAATCAGGCCTCCTACGCAACAAGGAAAGTTATGGCTAGGAATAAGATGCTGGGACAAAATTTGAAAGCATAGCAAGACTAAACTACATAACAGTAGGGTTATTATAGCACTAATAGATAGCAATAGATATATGAAATGAACCAACAGTCTGACTCAGTCACATGCTCATATGATCATTTGAGCATTCATGATTTCCCTCTGAAGAACTCATAAACCTGAAATATTGCAAAATTGATAGTCCTTTCTAAAATAATTCTCATCTCTTTCTCAGTATTAAAATCCACACAGCAACGCTGGAGATGACAGTGACGACAAAGTAAGTTTTTAATGGAAGCCTGTTTGAACTCATCATCCTTTATTGGAACAGGTTGAATCAGGTACCCTTGAGATGTCTGCTAGCTTTCCAGTCCTATGGCCATACAGCTGTTGGCTGACAGTCAGCATGCTTCATTTAAAATTAGTTGTTTTTAAATGAACTTTACAAAATGAAAATCCCATACATAAAATTAAATTGTGCCAGTAAGGTCAGTTATCCAGAAGAAAATGCCAGCCTTTAGCTCAGTCTCTATTATAACATTTCTTGATAAGGCACAGAACTGTGTATTTGATAGTTATATGTGCTCAATTCTTAGCACACTATGAATGTGCTACAAACCTTTACACTCAGAGGAACACATCTGTGACATTCTGAACAGCAGATGCTAATGTCATATTACATTAAATACAAGACATAAAAGAGGAGGATTCCACATTTATATCATGTGCTGTGAGTGCTGATTATCTGCATCTGTTTAGACTGCTTGCTTGGATCTAAATAGCATGAAAAAAGCTTTGAAGGAGAGCAATGCACTTGCTGCACAGAACAGAAGGTAAAGAATGAAACACATACTTAGCATTTTATCACAATGTGTATGTCACTGTGCAAAGTCATTCAAGGTGATAATGTTGGTTACAAGGGTATGCCAAATTATACAAGGCAAGTATTTTTTTTAAAAAAAAAAAATCAGAGTTACTGAGGAAACAAAAGCCAGGATCCAACCTTTTCCCTGAACTCTAAGCTAGTTGAAATAGTTCTGATATGGATCAGCACCACTGTTCATATTTTTTGGTTTCTCCTTGGAAGTGCAGCTTTGAGACCTATAATGTAACACCATTGCTCCTACTGATAAAAAAATGTTCCATGCAGGTTCTCTTAATGATACATGTAGAAAACAATGCAGCAGTAGTGTGCATTTTCTACAAATTATTAACAATTCAGGAAACATAAGAATCAAAACAAAGTACCAAAAAAAAAAAAACCTGCCATAAACACATGGTATGGGGGGACTTTCAGTACTAATAAAATACCTCATGAGATGGAAGTTCATTCCAAAAGAAATGTGTTACTCCTTACCATAACAGAAAACTTTTTCTTGTTCTGCTGGGACAGTTAAATAAAAATGAGTGAGTGCTGGCCAAAGCTACAATATTTTTTCTTGTTGGGTGGATATGGTTTTCTCCCTCTGTCCAGTTTCCTTGCTATCATAAAGGAATGCAACTGGTCCTGAAAATAGAGATGCTAATGACTAATTGAGAAAGATGAGCTGCTTGAAGCTGTGAGTCCATTAATGGCTTGGTCATTTTTTCATTGAGTGTCTAGTGGGTCACAGATTTTATCTGTATTTTTTTCATAAGAAAATATAAAACTTCTCACCAGAATTTCTCACATTTCTGTCCCCCCCCCCATTATTTCTCTTAGCTCCATTTTCCAATATCCAAGTTCATGATTTTGTCTTTAAGCTACTTCTCAAACTTCTTAAACAAGTAGTCCAGTCCATCTCATTCCACCCAAGAATCCTAGAAGCTTTCATTTATACTTATTTAATCATTCCATCTTTTTCATCATACCCTCAATCCCAATTTTTCGTTGATATATTTTATAATTTGGTCCCAACTTCGGACAAAGCTTTTCAAATTATTTTCCTTAATCAAACAGGTTAATTTATCTCCATTGGCTAATTCTAATAATTTAACTAACCAATAATGTATTTCTGGTACAGTTGTGTTTCTCCAGTTTTTTGCATATTCTAATCTGGCTGCTATCACCCTATAGTACAATACCCTTTCTTGATCTTTCTTTAGATTGTCTTCCAGCATTGTTAATATGTATAGTTCTGGCGTTTTCATTAGTTTTATATTCAGCATTTCTTCAATTTCCTTATGTATTAAATTCCAAAATATTATTGCTTTCTTACATGTCCACCATTGGTGGTAAAAAGTTCCATTTTCTTTTAAACACTTCCAACATAACAGTTTGACATTCTTATACATTTTTGATAATTTTTGTGGCGTTATATACCATCTATAATGCATTTTTAATACATTTTCCCTTAGATTTTGTGCTAATGAGGAACTGTCCAAAGTTCTGAACCTAGTTGGGGGATGAGCATCAGCATTTTTAATGTCTCCTGTATAATTCCAACTAAAAATCAGAATGGATTAACAGCCTCTTTGCCAGGAATGCTGCCAGATGCCACTGTTCTAAGTGCAAAGTAAAGTGTTTTGTTCTTAAAGGTGTCACTTAGAAAGCTCTATTAATTATTTTATTTATTTGTTTGTTTGTTTATTTATTGCTGTTGTTTTGTGCCTTCAAGTCATTTATGACTTATGGTGATCCTAAAGCAAATGTATCACAGAGTTTCTTGGCAAGATTTGTATAGAAAATTTTTCTTTACCATCCTCTGAGGCTGAGAGACAGTGACTTGCCCGAGGTCACCTAGTGGGTTTCCATGGCTGATCATGGATGAACCCTGGACTGCTACTACTATACCACACTGGTTATCTTATTTAAATAATATTAAGACCCAATACCAGTAGCCCAGAGACTCACAACATAATTAAAAATGGATACAGCTAAAAACACACTAAATTATAACACTAAAAATCAAGTTAATCATATTAATATGATAAGAAATGATAAGAAATGTAAAGAATAATAACAAATACATGGGCAGAGAGAGTAAGGGCCCTTGCACTAATGCCCCTTTCTCAGTAGGCAAGTAATTGCCAAAATATCATAAAATATGATAAAATAAAATATCAATTGCTATGGTTCCATGTTGGGGTTTGCATTTTGGGAAGAGGTATTTAGAATTCTAACCCAAAGTGCTCCAACGTCTCACCAGAGTACAAAGGATATGGCCATGGAAGTTAAAGTGGAATCAGTAATGTGAAAGCACTCAATGAAGACTAAGAATTGTCACAAAGTGACAGAAATAGAATACTTGTTCTTTGCAACCCTAAAAAGCAGAACTACTCATGGTTAGACCACAAGCTAAACATGAGTCAACAGCCCAAAAAAGCCAGTGAAATTCTAGGCTGCATCAACAGGAACATAGAATGATACCAGACTGCACTGTTAGAATGCCGTTATTCCACTTTTACTGCTAAGATGCCTCCTGTGGAATCCTGGGATTTGCAGTTTTTTTTGGGGGGGGGGGATTTAGCATTCTCAGCCAGAGAGCTCTTAGGCCTCACTAAACTACAAACTCCAGAATGCCACAGGAGGCAGCCACAGCAATAAAAGTGGAGTAATATTGTGCTATAGTGCTATAACAGTGTAATGCATTATTGTCCATAGTGTCTAGATGAAGGGAAGTAGCAATGGCACTCTTTTCTGCTTTTGTTGGACCTCACCTGGAATACTGTGTCCAGTTCTGATGCTATTGTTCAAGAATGATATTGACAAACTGGAATGTGACCGGAGACCAAGATGATCAAAGGTCTAGAAACCAAGCCTTATGAAGAATGACTTGGTTGATGTGTATGTTTACCTTGGAGTTGAGAAGACTGCAAGGTGACATGATAGCCATCTTTAAATATCTGAAAGCATGTCATGTACAAGATGGAATGAGTTATTTTCTGCTGCTGTAGAGACTGGAATGCTAACCAATGATTTCAACTTACAAGAAAAGAGATTCCACCTAAACATTAGGAAGAACTGCTTTATTGCAAGAACTGTTCAATAATGGAACAGACTACCTTTGAGAGTTGTGGGCTCTTCTTCTTTGGAGATTTTTAAATAGAAGTTGGATGGGCATCTTTCAAGAGTGCTTCAATTATGTATTCCTGCATGTGAGAGAGTTGGATTAGATGGCCCTTGGGAGCCCTTTCAATCCTAAAATCCTATGATTTTTTGGTCCAAAACACACTGCAGAAATAATCCAGTTTGAGGGACTTCTGGGAACTGTAGTTTTGGGAGACATTTAGCTTTTTTTGGTCAGATAGATCTAGTGCCACAATAAACTACAATTCCCAAGGTTCGCTAGTACTGGGCCGAGGCAGTAAACAAGGTCCCAAAGAAGATTATTTCTGCAGTGTGTTTTGGACCTAAATTATGTTGGCTATTTCAAATTTTACTATTTAATTTTTGCTTTTTACAAATGATGAGTGGTAGTTGCCACAACAGGAGGCATAAAATATTTTTTTATTTTATATCATCCCTGACTATTGCCTATGCTGACTAGGAGTTATGTGAGATGTATGCTGAGAGACCCAGGTCATTGAACAATGGCCTAAGGGGATGGCATCTGGTTCCTCACTGAATATCATATAGCAATTGGGAAGGTATCTCTTGAAGATACTCTAGCTTTGTATATCTTGTATTAAGCAAGAAGTTGGACAAGACAGTTTAAAAAGACTTTTCCAAGTCTATGAAGCAACAAAAAAGGCCAAAAACATAAGGAGATATCACTGATGCTGATTATCAGCAGGTCTCAGATGACCATATTTTCTCATGAGGCTTTTGTAAAATTAAATATAGTTTCCCAATTTAGATTTCATGGCATACTGTGGAACAGAAAAAAATTGAAGTTTACTTGTGAAATTAATATGGTATATAGATTGCATCAGAGTCTCTGGCAGAAGAACAAAGTTATCCTTTCCAGCTAAACCTGAAAGAATAAAACCCCAAAGAACACCCAGGTAATAAAATCTGACAAATTGACAATGGGAGAAAATTTATCATAAAAAAATCTAATAATGCCTGCTAGCACTTTTTAATCACAGCTACTGAACTGTTGCATCCTGAGGAACACCGCTAGTTTTAATTATTTATTGGGAAGTGATGGTTTATTTGGAAGAAAATGCAATTACATCGTGACACTTTAATCACTATCAGTTTGTTTTGTTCCCTTGCCACTGCTAAGAGGAAGGTTACCTTCCTATGGAAATTCTGACATTTCTGTAATTGGTTTTGTGAATCTTCCCAGAGACTGTAAAATATCCATATTATTAAATTTGTGCACAAAGTAGAGTTAAGATATTATTAAGATTGATAGCTAATGATCCTGAAATTCTGCACCCTGAGCTTTGATTAAGTTTTCTTTTCTCCTTTAAAGAGCTGAACTGTTGACCAGATTATAAACACCTTATATTCTTCTAGTCAGCAACATACATTGCTGTGAAGTTCACATTCTGTATATGTGTAAATATATATGCTTCTTTCATGCAAATGGTCCCATAGGTACAAACAGGTCTTTGAACTACATCAGCACCTATTCATAGGGTCAACTCTGTATGAGGTAAATATGTTTTTGCTTCTAACATGCATTATCAAAAGAGTACTCATCAACAATGGTATCAGAGCAAATCTGGATAAACAATTTATTGAAACCTAGTCTTTTAAAAGTTCTCGTATTCACTTCAGCTTTTTTTTTTAAAAAGGGGGGGGTTAGTTTCCACAATAGTTGTCCACTCCAATACATCTGGAAAGTTACCAACAAAAATGTTTCATAGTACTCCCAACAATTGGGGAATTTGTGAGAAATTAAAATTATGGCTTTCTCAGAATCTAAAAAGACTTTCCGGAGTTTGGCAAAGTGATTTGGAGCCAGGAGCAGGCCCTGACATGTTCCAGCACCTGCATACAGATGTCAGGTCTAATCCAAATATTGACACATTCCTGAATACAGTAATGGATTCTTCTCCACTAATTCTGAGAATAGTAACTGGATAAAACAGGTAAGAAGAGGTAACTTGAATAACATCACCAGTACATAGATACATGAACACCTTTTTATTGATATGTTTCCTATTTATTTAAATCTTATATTTCCATTTCTCCAAACCCATAATCAGATGAGGTGGCTGCTTCAAGGTGCAGATTTTTTTTAAAAAAATGTTTTTTGTTTTTTATTTTATTTTTATTTATTTTATTTTTTTTGGACATGCAAAAAAATAAAATTATTAGTTAGCAATGTCTGGATTTCTTTTTACTGTCAGGGTCAAATTGAAGAACTTGTGGAATGTGTGTGTCAAAATAACTATAAATCTTAACTTGAAATTAGAGGCACCACTTTCTGCTCAGCTTCAAGAAGTAAAATCTCTGCAACCAGTACTATCCATAATCAAAATACTGTAGTGAAGCAATGTGTTTTTAATCTGTTTTTAAATAATTTTTTCTGTCTGCATTCAATCTAGTGCTTTTGTATTCAATTACTACAGCAATTAGAAGACATGAGTGATGAAATGCATACACTCATGCTTCTGTATTTTAATTTATACATCTATTAAACAAAAGGCAGATCCTCTACCTTCTTCAATGTTAGTAATAGGAATTTCTTATTATTAACCTTTATTTATATAGCACTGTAGGTTTACTTTATTTATATAGCGCTGTAATTTCTTCCCAGTGTCAAAACCACAAGTCCTATAAAAGCCTAAACATAGTCATTTTTTCCTTTGTGGAACTTGAAAAAAATAGGCTCAGACACATTTATCAGGGCCAGGCCTTCTTATAGCTGCAGTTCTGTCTTTCTTGCTTCTCTTAAGTGAAGAGATTGGTTATTGGGGTTTTTTTTTTTTTAAATTATTGATTTTCTTCAATAATTAGAAGTTAGTTTTAAATTTTTGCAAAATAATTAGAAATGGTCAAAAACACCCAATTCATTTTGATGACTTGAAATGTTAATCTTTAGTCAAGCCATTAGTTTCACTGTGCGATAATTTAAGTAAGAGCTTTTTAAAATGTTGCTGGAAATTGTTCTTGATTTTTTTTAACAAGTTAGGTGTGACAAATCAATTTTTATCTAAGAATTTGTCCACACATGGAAGGACTGTGCAGGCCTCCCTTTATAAGACACAACCGTCTAATTAAAAAGATTGTATGTACAACACTGTGTAAATTTACAGCACTATATAAATAAAGGTTAATAATAATAATAATAATAATAATAATAAAAACTAAGCTGACTTTGATAATCAAGAACAGCCCAGCATTCTCAAAAGTTAAAATGCTACTTGGAAGCCATTGTTATATAGGTCTTTCTCAAAATGAAATCCTGAGCGATCACTGACACTATCCATTTGCATTCCGGATTTGGCAGTTTTGTTCACATGTATCCAATCACCATCCACATAATGATAAAGTGCCCCTAAAAAGCCACACAAACTGCATTACTGGAATAATTTGAACAAATTACCACCCACCTTTATTAAAATAGCAATAATCTGAAGTGAAAGATGTTCTTGACCAGATTATCCTCTCTACCTCATAAACACTTAGCTTTTTGCCCTTGGAGTTTATCACTGCAGTGGGAGACATTTATTGGCTTTTATTTGCTCTCCTTTTGCCAAAGTATGTCAAGGTTAATGCAGTTACTCAAAATATCTAATACAACCAAGAATTCATAGAATCATAGAATCATAGAGTTGGAAGAGACCACAAGGGCCATCCAGTCCAACCCCCTGCCATGCAGGAACTCCAAATCAAAGCATCCCTGACAGATGGCCATCCAGCCTCTGCTTAAAGACCTCTAAGGAAGGAAACTCCACCACACTCCGAGGGAGTGTGTTCCACTTTCGAACAGCCCTTACTGTCAGGAACTTCCTCCTAATGTTGAAGTGGAATCTCTTTTCCTGCAATTTGTATCCATTGTTCCGTGTCCTAGTCTCTGGAGCAGCAGAAAACAAGCTTGCTCCCTCCTCAATATGACATCCCTTCAAATATTTAAACAGGGCTATCATATCACCTCTTAACCTTCTCTTCTCCAGGGTAAACATCCCCAGTTCCCTAAGGCGTTCCTCATAGGGCATGGTTTCCAGACCCTTAACCATCTTAGTTGCCTTCCTTTGGACATGCTTCAGTTTCTCCACATCTTTTTTGAATTGTGGTGCCCAGAACTGGACACAGTATTCCAGGTGGGGCCTGACCAAAGCAGAATAGAGTGGCACTATTACTTCCCTTGATCTAGACACTATACTTCTATTGATGCAGCCTAAAATTGCATTGGCCTTTTTAGCTGCCTCATCGCACTGTTGACTCATGTTCAGTTTATGGTCTACTTGGATTCCTAGATCCCTTTCACATGTGGTCTCATTCAGCCAGATGTCCCCCATTTTATATCTGTGCATTTCATTTTTCTGCCCTAAGTGCAGAACCTTACATTTCTCTGCGTTGAATTTCATCTTGTTAGCATTGGCCCAGCTTTCTAGTCTATTCAGGTCATTTTGAATTTTGATCCTGTCCTCTGGGGTATTAGCTGCTCCTCCTAGTTTAGTGTCATCTGCAAATTTGATAAGTATGCCCCCAATTCTGTCATCCAAATCATTAATAAAGATGTTGAATGGCACTGGCCCCAGGACAGAAGCCTGTGGCACCCCACTGGTCACTTCTCTCCAGGATGAAAAGGAGACAATGTTGAGCACCCTTTGAGTTCGGCCGGTCAACCAATTACAAATTCATGTAACAGTTAACTTGTCTATCCCACATTTTGCAAACTTGTTTGCAAGAATGTCATGGGGAACCTTGTCAAAGGCCTTACTGAAATTGAGGTATACAATATCCACAGCATTCCCTTCATCTACCAAGCTGGTAATTTTATCAAAAAAAAAGAGATCAGATTTGTCTGACATGACTTGTTTCTCTGAAAGCCATGTTGACTTTTTGTGATTATGGCATTGGCCTCTAAATATTCACAGACTTGGGTTGGGCACTTGAAATGTATATCCCTATTTTTGTTTTAAGTATCAATTTTCTTATAGATCTTACAACTTAGTTATCATTTCAAGTATAATGAGTTATGTTATGGTAAGTGGATTTCATCTAGTTGAGTTCCAAAAGGGATCACCAAATAGTTGTACATGAAATTCTTGGAGGGTTACTACCAGTCCCACTGAAAACAGACATCTGAGAAGAAGACATTATTTTGTTCTTCAACACATTCTAATCCAATGAAAGTATGAAAATACAGACTGAAGAGCAAGTAATTAAACTTACATCTGGTAGGCTGGTGAGTATTTGTGTGGGTATACCTTTTCAAATTTGGTCAAACAAGCTCTAGGATCACAAGCTTCTTTTCCTACAAGGCTCCCACAAGCAAAACAACTTCACTAAGCTCACTATAAATTTCCTGACAACTTGAAACTCCTTTTTGATGTTTGCTTAGCTCTATGCAAGTACTAATTATCAAGAACTTGGACTAAATATAGATTTTAGTTTAAAAGCCTGAAGCAGCCTGCATAGGTATAGAATCTCAGTTTGCCTGCTGTTAGGTATGAGAACTTTTAAAGGAAATAAAATGTAATTCAAATCATATGTAGAATGTGCATTCTGAAGTAAGGCCCCTTTCATTGCTTTTACTAGTAGTATTAGTGGCATTATCTGGATACATGGGAAACTTCAAATTGTCAACACCTTAGTTCTCTGATAACACAGAGTTTTGAACTTTTCACAAAACTCATTCCCAATGCAATCTGGTATATGCCTATCATTAGTAAACCACATTAGGTTCATTGTGACTTATCACAATATGTTTATCATACAAGCTGGATGTTTATTTGGGTTACACTTTGCTAAAGCTAAACCATGAAAACATAAATAATGGTTTCAGGAGATAGATAAACTTTAGGATCTAAGATAGAATGCAGAAAGCCTTGTGTATTAAAGAACATGTGTGTTACTGGCCTAGCAACAGCCTAATTCTGGGCTGAATGCCTGCTCTGTTGTAAAGAAGATAAAAGAACGTCTATCACACATGGTCCCAGAGCAGGTGCCAGAATGGCTGATGCAGTCAGGCTATGACAGTCAAAAGTCTAGATTTAATTATGCACGGTTTGCTTTTGTTAGCTTAAATGCTCTGATTGGAGAAAGGAATTGTTGACACGAACAAGGTCCACTAAGGATCTCTTATCTCACTGGTCACATGGACCAGCTGATAGGCTGGGGAGAGGCTAAGGAGAAAATAAAAGAAGCCAAGGAGAAGTTGAAATCAGATTGCTTTGGCAGTCTGCAATGAATGAAAAGGATCCTATAACATAACCTCCAAGCTACTGTTCTTACTTGATAATGAACCCAGACAGTCGGATGCTGGTAAGAACCAATTAGGCTCTGCTAAAATAGATAGAAGGGCATTTATCCTTAATCTTAAGGATATTAACTCTTGGAAGCCTATAATGTAATGAATATATGATGCCTTACATACCACACTATAGAATAAAATGAAGCAATATCGCCAGATAATGACATGCCTGTGTTTTCCTTGATGGAACTGGGTATGTTTGTGTACAAAACTGTATATACTAAACAATCTAAAAGATAATCAAAGGGGCTAAACAGACAGACAAAAAGAGGTGCTTTCAGGCTGGCTTGAAGGTGTGGCATTTAGATGACACATGCCTTGAAGCCAGCAGGAAACTACCTTCTAGGTACCTTATGCTGTTTCAAAAATAAGCAGCTTTTTTCCGCTTCTTCCTGGCTTCAAGCCATGTCGTTTAGTCATGACATGAGCACTCCAGCTGCCTTGGGAGCCAGTGGTGCATTTGGTGGGGTTTCAAGGTGGTTTTAGAAAAGGCAGCTTCAAGCTACTTTTTCCTGTCCATCTGTTTTGCCCCAAAGTGCCTGTTCATTCTCCCATGTAAATAATCTACAATTCCAAGACTTAAGAATGCTTAAATGGGGTGTTGGTGTTAACTCTGCCTGTCTGGTTTCCACCACCATCACAAGTTGGATGCCTAGATGGCTAAAGGTGATAATGGGACCCCAGAAAGAATCCAGTTTAGCTGACAAATGTCAAAAGACCCTCGATCCTCAAAGATGAGGAAGAATGCCTGTTTCATTTAGAACAGTTTTTAGAACTGTGGTCTAAATATTATTATGGCTTACAGTCTAAAAGACAACACAAAAGGAAAAGGGGAAGGTGGTGGGGAGGGGATGAGGTCCAGTGGCTCTTCTCTCCCTCTGGGGCCTGGACCAAGGCAGATGGACTGGAGGTAGGGCTTGGGTTCTGAATACATAGTTAAGAGGCGGCATCCTGGGGCAGATGGCACAATCCTGGGAACGCTTCCCTAAACAATATAGTCTTTAACTTACTTTTGAACCTGGATAGAGAAGTGATGAGGTGCACATGTGGGGGAAGAAGGTTCCAATCCGTGGAGGGCTTTGAAACTCAACAACAAAAGCTTGTACTGGATGCGGAAGGGGAAGGGGAGCCAGTGAAGGGAGGATAAGAGAGGAGAAACATGGTCAAAGCGGTGAGCAGATGTGATAATATGTGCAGCTGAGTTCTGGACAGAGATTAAAGGATGGAGGTGAGAGAGAGGAAGCCTGTCAGAAGAAGGTTACAATAATCCAGTCGTGAGACCACCAGGGCATGGACCAGAGTCTTGGCAGTGGAGGCTGAGAGGAATGGACGGATTTTAGCAATGTTGTAAAGAGAGAATCTACAGGTCTGGCGGTGGCCTGAATCTGGGGGATAAATGACAGAGAGGAGTCAAAGATGAAACCAAGACTGCAGGCTTGATGAACCGGATGAATAAAAGTGCCGTCAACAGAAACAGAAAAGGAGTATTGAAGGGTGGGCTTAGGTGGGAAGATGAGAAGCTCTGTCTTAGACATATTGAGCTTCAAGCACCGATGTCGCATCCACTGAGAGATGGCAGCCAGACAAGAGGAGACTTGCTGTTCAAGCCTCAGCGAAAGGTCAGGGGTGGAGAGATATAGCTGAGTGTCATCGGCATACAGATGATAGGAGAAACCAAAAGAACTGATGAATTTACCAAGGGACAGTGTGTATAGAGAGAACAGAAGGGGACCCAGGACAGAGCCCTGAGGAACTCCTACAGATAAGGGAACAGAGGAGGAAGTCTGACCACCTGTGGCCACTGCAAAAGATATGTCTGACAAGTAAGATTTAAACCAGTTGAGAACAGAGTCAGAGAAACCAAGGTCAGAAAGTAAGTCAAGCAAGAGACAGTGATCCACAGTGTCGAAGGCCAGAGATAGATCTAGAAGAATGAGGATAGAGTAGAGACCATTCGCTTTGGCCTGCAAGAGATCATTTGAGATCTTGGTGAGGGCTGTCTCTGTAGAATGCCGTGGGTGGAAACCAGACTGAAAAGAGTCCAGGATGGAGTTGGCTTCGAGAAACTCAAGACAGCGAGAATAAACTACCCGTTCCAGAACCTTAGAGAGGAAAGGCAGAAGAGAGATCGGACGATAACTAGACAAAGAAGAGGGGTCGAGAGAGGGTTTCTTCAGAATTAAAGAATTAAATATAAATAGAATTAAATATAAAAATAATTTGTTACAGAGCCCTAAAACCAGATATTAAATAATAGAATACCACTTTCTAAGGATTACCAGGTATCTAGGAACTAATAACAAATAATGTGTGAACGCATTAACAAAAATTATATATGCTACATTTTTATTATATATCACTTTACACTATTTTAATGGCATTTATAATGATAGATGGATAGATGTATAGTATTATGATGGTAGTGAAGAAACAATGCCAGAAGGTTTGGTCCGAAAGTGTGTGATGCTGTCAACTTGCCATGCTAAATTGGCTTAGGGCTCATCAGTGTTTGGATTCAAATCCTGGTCTCCAAAGTTCTAGTTCAGCATCCAAACCACTATTCCATGCTAGTATTATTTGTTATATCTTATTGCATCTGCTCAAACTCACTGGGTTCTATGAGTCTTACGTTCGCTAAAAAACAAAAAAGGGGAAAATATGTCTAGGAGGAATGCAGCTCTACTACACTATATACCTAGTTTGAAAACTGACACTGTTTAGGCCATGCATTTGAATTCTATTCTCCATAATTATGAGGTTTCAGCTGACACAATGCAATAATGTGTTCTGCTACAATTTTAAAAGTAAGTCTTTATTCAAGAAATATGAATTACACATTAACAACAGAAATTAACTGTTTCTCAAACAGGTTTAAGTTTTGAATGCCATAAACAAGAATGGAGGCAGATGAATTTCATATTTGTTACTTATCACTTTCTTTTTGCTTTCAACTTTTAGTTGGCTTCTATCTGATTATGCGAATTTACAGTGACTGACAGTTCTCCTAACATAGTGAGCTGTAGTGCAGGAAGCTTCCAGCTCAAATTTCGTCTCCCCCATAAACAAAATAGGTGGTCTTTTTAAAAATCCACTCTTTCTCAGCCATAGCCCATCCCCATTTGTAGTGGAAGGGAAACACACAGCCTGGGATTCTTTTAGTGACATACGGAAGCCTAAATCCAAGTTATGCATGTGTATGTTGTTGTTGCTGCTGCATACTGCAACTCCTTTGCATAATGAACAACACTTCCACTCTCTAAAAACCTTCCTCCTGCACCCTCCCCATCATACAAAGCAGAAGGAGCATTTACTGAGGTGTGCTACGATTTTAGCTTTTTATTATGTTTTAAATGTGTTCTAAAAAGTTTTAATGGTGTGTTTTTTTTAAGTTTTACTGTAAGATTAGCATAGATATTAATATACTTTCTATATACATTGTATATACTTTCATCTTTGTGATTTTAATAGAAATATTGTTTAATTTTTTAGTGTGTGTGTGTGTGTGTCTGTGTGTTAATAGTCTATTTAGCTATTCTTTGTTTTAAGTTGTAAGCTGCCTTCAGTCCTGTGCCTGGAGAAAGGAAGGGCATAAATAAAATAATCATTCAATACAGATGAACCTTAGGACTTGCATGGGCAATATGTGGTATGAGAAGTATTCAGAAGTGACATCTCACCTCACTGCAATCTGTTCTATCATTTTATGAATCCATCATAGCAATCCATTCTGTTACATATCTAGACAACACCATCACCAGGTCCTCTTTTAAGGAGAGGCTGTATAGTCAACCTGGCAAGGATGCTTAGTAGTTTATTTTCTGAGCTGTGTGATGCTGCAGCAAAGGTGGATGCTATTTTAGCCTGCATTAATTGGAAGCACAGTTTCCAAGTCAAGGGAAGTAATAGTATCCCTAAATTCTGCACTAGTTAGGCCTCACCTGGAGTACTGTGTTCACTTCTTTTTACCTCATTTTAAGAAGGCTATATGAGAGAAGTATCGTCATACACAAGATGGAGCAAGTTCAGAGAAGGGCAACAAGAATAAAAAGTATGGAAAACAAAATATATGAGGAAAAGTTGAAGAATCTGGGCAGAGAAGGCATGTTTGCACTCTTTAAATACTTCAAGGGATGTGATAGATAGGAGACAGGCCTGTTTTCTGCTGCCTCAAAGGGTAGTACCAATGGTTTTATATTAGGGGAAAGTAGATTTTGATTGAACGTTATAAGGAATTTTTTAACAGTGAAAGCAGTTTGGCAATAGAATCAATTGCCTAGAGAGGTGGTGGGATTTCCTTCTCTGGCTATCTTCAAAAAAGAGGCTTGGACAGTTACCTACTTTGGATGCTGTAGATGGTGATCCTGCACTGAACAGGGAGTTTGATTTGATGGCCCATGAATCCCTTCAAACTATGACTCTATGAGACTAGAATACAAACCAATGGATTCAAATTACAAGAAAAGAGATGACATCTAAACATTACAAAGAACATCTTTAGTGTAAAAGTTGTTCAGCGGGGAATAGACAGCACTGGAGAGTGGTAAACTCTTCTTCTTCTTTGGATGTCTTTAAACAAAGGTTGGATTGTCATCTCTTGGGAATGCTTTAGCTGTGCATTCCTGCACAGAAGGAAGTTGGACTCAATAGCTTTTGCAGTCACTTTCAACTCTATGAGTCTATGATTCAGCAGACTTCAGGGATAGTAAGTACACACTATATTCCCCCACTTCTTTATTGAATGCATAGAAAGGGCCACCAGACCAAATAGCCTTGCTCACTGTCAGAAGTGCACACTACACATCCTAATCCTCTGATGGATGTTTATGAGAACTTGTCTCCTTCTTACAAATGTCCAGCAGATGTATGTAATGAGGCCACATGCCATATTTATAAAGAGTGATATTAATCTGTGTAACCCTGCAATACCTCCACTTAATATATGGATGGGAATTAGATGTAGCCCCTGAATGTATTTCATATTTATGTTGTTTCCCTATATTCCTCACAGGCCAAATTCCTGTGACTTACATTTCCTGCTTCCCACATTGCCAGCTGGTTCTCTAGTCTGTCTATATAGCCTAGCATCATGACAGACAATCAAACAGAAGATAATCCTGTGAATTCACTTGAACGTTTTCATCTATTCTCAGATTGCAATTACACTAGCAAGTTTACTGGCGATCAGTGGAGGGTTGAGTATAACCAGTGCTTATCTCCCGCTATTTCATACTGTCGCATGTTGTCTTCCTTGACTGTTTCTTGCTTGCTAACCCACGCAAGCTGTTAGCACATCCCACACACTATCCCTCATCTTGACAGCTTGACTTAAAATTAGGTTATCAAGATAATCTTTTCAAATGCACATTCTTGATGATGATGTCCTAGAAATTTATTACACAAGGTTATCACTGCTAAACAGAAGGAGGCAGTTTGGGGAAGGCTGTTTAAACATTCCCAATCAGCGCCCCCCCCCATGGCAACAGTATTTTGAAACAGGACTATCTGTGTGTCTCTGTGTGAGAAAGAAACAGTCTGTGTAAATGCTGGCTACAGACTTCCTGCTGTGAGAGAATGAGAACTTCCCCAGAAGCCAACACTTAAGGGGAAATTAATAGACGCTTGATACGTGAGCCTCTACATATCACTTGATTTAGTGTAGCCTCGGTCTATGTGTCTAAAAAGTGGAATGCCTTCCAAGCATATTACAGGAAATCAATTGGGGTGTCTGTGTGGTCATTGTCACACAGATTTTCTTCTCCTCAAGACCTTTAAATAGCTAACCACAATAGTAAAATAAATGTAGAAGACAGAAGATAACAGCAGTAACAATTTCTGCCATACGTTCCGAATAAAGAAACAAAACACACTGCTTGGGGTTTTAATGATCAATAACTTTTTAACTGGTATAGATCTGTAGTATACAAATGGTGTAACATAAATAACTCCCATAGTGAAGAGAATTGGCAGGCTGAGGCATATGAGTTTCCCTCATTCCACTTCAGTCCATTTTTAGTAGACCTTTCTAGTTCAGAGCCAAAGGCTTTTCCTACCATGACCCTTCCATATGCCTCACATTCCTGTGCCAAGAAGGATCTGTACATCACCACCATCCCAGGATTCCATAGGATGCAACAATGGCAGTTAATGAAGAATCATAGTGCTATAGTTGTGTGGCAGATAATTCTTTGCCTAAGCAGCAGCAGCAGTCAATCAATCAAGCAAGCAAACAAGCATTAGTGATCTTAATGACATTCAGCTCTACTACTCCTTTCCACCTCAATCCAAGGTGGCTGTGCTGGTCCTAAACCAATGTCTGTCATCAGTAATAGACTGGATGAGGGCAAACAAGTTGAAACTTAATCCAGGTAAGACAGAGGTGATCCTGGTCAGTCGGAAGACAGGCCACGAAAAAGGGATCCAGCCTGTGTTAGATGGGGTTACCCTCCCCCTGAAGATGCACGTTCACTGTTTGGGTGCACCAACTGCACCCATTCTTTGAGATACTAGATCTGGCCTCAGTGAAACATTCCTTAGTTAATCCTGTTTGGACTACTGCAATGCACTCCACTTGGGGCTGCCTTTGAAGAGTGTTCAGAAGCTTCAGCTGTTCCAAAGAGCAGCAACTAGGCGAGTTACAGATCATACAATGCCACTGTTGAAATAGCTCCATTGGCTGCCTGTTTGTTTCTGTGCACAATGCAAAGTGCTGGTGATGACCTATAAAGCCCTATATGGGCCTATTCGGCAGACTGTATCTCCCTATACGAGCCAGCCCAGGCTCTGAGATCCTCAGAAGAGGTCCTTCCCACCACCATCACAAGCACAGTTGGTGGGGGTGTGAGAGATGGCCTTTTCGTGGCTGCCCCTAGTTTCTGGAACTCCCTGCCCAGAAAGGCCAGAATGAACCCTTCCTTGATGACCTTCCACCGACAAATGAAAACCTTCCTTTTCAGACAGGCATTCAAAACATTCAAAACAGAAAGCTTTTAAAGAATGGCCTGGGTGTTATATTGTTTTAATGTATTTTACACATTTTTATCTTTCTAAATTTTTTGCTATTTTAGCATGGAATCTATTTTAATTATTTAATTTGGTTTAAATGTACTATTTTTGTATGTTTTTAATTGTATTGTTTTAAATGTTGTAAGCTGCCCTGAGTCCAGGTCATGGGAGAAGGACAGGATATAAATAAATATAATAATTATACCTTTATTGGCCATATTAGCAAATCGAAATGCACAATATATTTGTTGCAAGCTTTCAAAGCTCAATGGGCTTGTTCATCAAGCAAGATGTTACAAACCAAACAGGAGGGTGGGAACAATTGGAGATGTTAGTTAGATGCCTGCATGTTGTTTCAGTCCTTAGTAAAGATGTTATGATGGGGAGGATCTCTTTTGCAGGCAAGCTCCTTCTCCTTCTGGCCATGCAGAAATAGGGAGATTTTCAAAGTCCAGGAAATTTGAACTCCATTTGCATCTCAACAGAGACCCCTCTTTTGCAATCCAATATGTCTCCATTCCAGTGACTTCTCAGGCCTCTTTGTAGGCAGAAAACAATGGATTCCTCAAGAAGTCTCCATGTGTTTGCATCAGAAACATTTTGGTGATGCAGAGGTAAAACACACAAATTCAGTCCAAATTTAAGAAGAAAAAATTGTTGTACCTTGGTTGAAGCCCCAGTACACAGGCTACTATTCATGGTTCCCCTGTTGCAGCTACAATGGGGTATCTCACAGTACAGAAAACATTCAGGGGTTTCTGTGTTGGTCATTTAACAAATACAAACAAAAATCCATCAGTGATACCTTTAGTGGCCAACCGAAATGCACAATATATCTGTTGCAAGATTTTGAAGTTCTATGGGCTTTCCCATCAGGCAAGATGTTACAAATCAAACAGGAGACAGAGAAAAAAACAATTGGATATGTTAGTCAGATGCCTGCCTTCAACAATTGGAGATGTTAGTCAGATCATAAAGATGTTATGATGGGAAGATATCTTTTGCAGGCAGGCTCCTCCTCCTTCTAGTCATGGGGCAATAGTTAGCTTTTCAAAGTCCAGGAAATTTAAAGTCTATTTGCATTTCAACAGGGACCCCTCTTTTGCAATCCAATATGTCTCCATTCCAATAAAGTCACAAAACATGCAAATTCAGTCCAAATTTAAGAATTTATTGTGGCCAATAAAGGTATCACTGATGGATTTTCTATTTGTTAAATGACCTCACTGGAATGGAGACATATTGGATTGCAAAAGAGAGGTGCCTATTGAGATGCAAATGGACTTTAAATTTCCTGGACTTTGAAAATCTCCCTATTGCCACATGGCCAGAAGGAAGAGGAGCCTGCCTGCAAAAGATATCCTCACCATCATAACATCTTTACTAAGGACTGGAACAACATGCAGGCATCTGACTAACATCTCCAATTTTTTTTTTGTTTCTTTGTTTTTTCTTTTTCTCCTGTTTGGTTTGTAACATCTTGCCTGATGAATAAGCCCATGGAGCTTCGAAATCTTGCAACAAGTATATTGTGTATTTAGGTTGGCCAATAAAAGTATCACTGGTGGATTTTTGTTTGTATTTGTTAAATGGCCAACACAGCTACCCCTGAATGGATGATGATGATGATGATGATGATGTCCAGGTTTCTCCTGATATGTATTATAGCTTCCATGCTAGCCATGAAGTCACAAGTGAACCCTGCTAGGACAGTTTTGGCAAGGATGTCAATTCCCTAATGTCAGAGTACTTGGGTTGCCTAGCACCACCTCTTTGATCACCTCAGCTAGTTCAGGAAAGGAGACCACTGAGCAGCAGAGTAAGCACTTTACCTGTAGCATCCCTCTTCTGACCTTTCAGCCAGTTGAAGGTACAGACTCCCAAAACAGGTGCCAAAGTAGGTGAACTTTTTGTGGGGAGGGTGGAATCCTTATTAATAAAAATCACGGGATGAGACGAACAGTTAGTCCTAATCAGTCAGAGAAGTCTCTGCAGTACCAGCACAATCCTGATCAGTCAGGAAATTGCACCTGCTTAGAAGTAGAGACCAACAGAGGCCAGACATGAAAAGCTTTTCTGCCTCTTCATTGCTGCTGATCCCAATGCAGTACTACCATCAGTACTCTGCTTCCTTAAGAATGACTGTAACTGTTATTACAAATAAACTCCTTCCATATAATACATCTTAAATATATAAATGTTCAACAAACATCTACCTTTGAATTTACTTTCACATAAATACATCTATCACTGTAGCATCTGGTAAAACCTCAGGACAGATTATTAAAGCATCCAGTCCATCTGCCAGGAAGAATATCAACAAGGGCGGAGGGGGAAGCTCATCTTTCTTTGTTATAGGTAGTTAAAAGAGAAGTTAGTCATTCTGAAGAGAGACTTCCAGACTGTTAAACAGAACCTTACTTTTCATATGCTGCTTTCATTTGGAGCCCTGTCTTACTGCCAATTATGAGCACTACAGGTACTAAGCAAAAAAAGTGAACATCTGATGACCAAGGGTCAACAAGTCCAAATCCCCTTCTCCAACGGGAAGATCAAGTACCACTATCTCACATCAACAAATGAACTTCAGGCCACTATACCTCAAGCAGAGAACAAGAGGATCACAGAAAGGTAGCTTCAGGACAAATAGTTCAAAGTGCTCAAAGAAGAGAGGAAAGTTCACATATTACAGGAGAAAGCCATCATTTTCTTCATCATCATCATCAGTGGAAGTTTATGTGTATGTAAGCAACCAAAGATTCACAGTATCTAGAAAGGCTGATTATGTCAATGACTAGGCTTCAGAAATTTTATTACTGGGCCAACAAATGTTAATTGATGCTCCACTCTGAAAAGTTCTCCCCCTTTGAATTACTCTGGTACAGCAGCAGAGATGAAAATGTTATTATCTGGATTTAGTGCCTCAATTCTCACAAGGCAGGAAGGAGCAGTGCCTGGCAGACCTATCTGGAGATACCAATGGCTGAACCTGGAAGTTTCTGCTCTACCACTGAGCAGTAAAGGCTAGTGACTCTGATGTCCATTTTAGCCCAGACATAAAAGAAGCTATCCAAGGTGCTGAGCCTATTTTGTAGCTAGGGATGGGAACTTTGTATCACTCCTCTAAAGTTTTAGCCTAGACAAAGAAGCTATCCAAGGTGCTGAACCTATTTTGTAGCTAGGGATTGGACCCTTGCATAGCTCCTCTAAAGCTAATGCACTTCTCCGTGTCCCTGAACCCTTTTCCAATCAGAAATGCTTTTCACTTTCTAAACAAAACCTGTTGAGAAGGCCAAGCACATCCCAAAATACTGGGATAAGGAGAAGAGGACATCTATGTCTATTGTCATCTTCTCTGAAATTCCATGAAAAAAGAAAACGAAACCTTGCCTCTTTATCATATGTCTTGTATGTGCCAAAGGATGGACTGGCATGAAACATTTTACTGCCTGAGCAGCAAAATGTCCCCCTTCCATCTAATTCAAGGTGCACAGCATGAAAGCCAGCCATATAGCTTGGGCCAATGAGGAAAAAAATCCCACAAGCATGTCTTCCCTACCCTGACAGTATGAATATAAGATGAAATTAAATAAATGACAATTTGCCACATTTCATAGCATGCACAATCTGCTTCCAAAGCAGTAGCCTTCATTCTACCCAGTGTTAGGACTATCGTCATAGGAGATTAGGAGTAAAGTTGCATCTTGTTACATTTCTCTAAGAGCTTCTACAGAGGAACAAAACTGAGTTGTGGTTCTGAGCTAAATCTAAAGCTAGTTCCAATCAGAGCAGATCAGTTGAAATGAACGGAACTAGTTACTCATCATTTTTATGAGCCTTATTGATTTTAATGGGCCTGCTCTAGTTGGAACTAACATTGTATTTAGCCCTCTCTTCTCTTCCAACTGTATGAAGGGGAAATGCCTTCTTACTTCTTTGCCTCTATACTCTAGCAGAAGGGTGAGCAATTACATTGATATGGAGTCTGATTTTCTTACTCAGAATGCATGAGACTATCAAAAGTGCCAACAAAGAAAAAAAAAAAGAAGTGGGGGAGGGAATCAACAGCTGTAAAAACAGCCTGGAGAGCTTCCAAAACTTAGTCTAGAATGTGCATGGTACTTAGGGAGGGAAGAGGACTAGTGGCCACAAATAATGGTGAGTTAATTTATTGGTGTGATTTTAGGTCTTAGTATATAAATCAAATGCTAACTGTGATTACGTTGCAGTCCTTTCCATATTTAAAGCCCTACATGGCTTGGGTCCATCCTATCTTAGGGACCGCCTCTTCCCTTATGACCCCCCCCCCCCCCCGCACACTTCGATCCTCTGGGAGGAACTTGCTACAGCCCATGAAGATTAGACTGTTGCAGACCTCTCAGAGGGCCTTTTCAGCTATCTCCCCCAAGCTGTGGAATGGCCTGCCGGTTGAGATGTGTCTTATTGTATCCATTGATGGCTTCAAAAAAGCTTTAAGATGCATCTCTTCCGGCAGGCCTTCCCAGACAATGCTTAATATCCCCCGGCTCCAAATCAAAGGTCTACAGTTTTCCCAGCTTCTTTTTCCCCATGATTTCAGCATTCACCCATTCGGCTCAAAAATTTTAGGTTTTTGATATTGTTTCTGTTTTTATGTGCCATGTTTTAACTCATTGTTAATTTAATCTTATTTTAGGGTGTGGTGGTTTCTATTTTAACTGTTTCTGTCTTAAACTTGTTGTACCCTGCCCCGATTGCGTGTTCAGAAGTGCGGGCTATAAATAAAAATTATTATTATTATTATTATTATTTACCAAAAATAAATATAGTGCAATGTATTCCCACATCATGCCTAGGACATCACAGGGTTTTGTTGTTGTTGTTGTTGTTGTTTTGTTTATTTACTGTTTTGTAAGAAATCTTGAGCATTTTAAGATTTTAAGATATATGTGTTTGTGTTTCATGAGAGCACCAGTCTGCAGCAGAGATTTTTCCTTCCCCTATTTGGATAGGAGTCTCAGTAGGAATTAATCCATACTAGGAAAACCATGCTGTGGAGTTGGCCTCTTAAATGCTACATTCAGCATGTTGAATATTAAAGAAGCTTTTGCATCTGTATTTTTACAACTCACCATGCACACATACAGTTGATGAATTTCACCTAGCAAACCTGTTATCCACACAAGATTGGTTTCATTGACAAATTAATTAAAATGTAAGAGTAAAAGTGAACTTCAATGATCCTTAGCCTGATAGTATTTTAATAAGGATAAATACAGGCAATATTATCTTATTAATTATAGCATCATAATTGATTGTACACTAGCATGTTTAGAATTCCATCACAGTGCAGGGCTCGTTCTTTTAATGCAATGACTCAATCTGTTTTTACCTCATAAAAGCATTAATAAAGATAATAAGTGTTCTAGCTATCCTATTTTCAATTATTAAAGAATATAATTTTATGAGGAGAATCCCTGAGAAAGCTATTTGGAAATAACGACACAAGTTCCATTGACTACTTCATTTATATTATTCACGGAGCTCATTATAAATTTTAACCCTCCTTTATGGTCAATCTTATTAAATGTGGAATGAGGTAGCCAAGCAAAAACATATCTCAATTTCAGTGTGCCTTGAGTCAGAACTGTAGGTGAGAAATGTGTCTGGAGTTATAGTTCCACAGGGAAAAAACTTTGAAAATATTATATATCAGATACCTATATGCAATACAAATGCCTTGTTTACCTGTAGATACCTGTGGAATTTAATTTACAGTTAGTTACAACCTCACCTGACACATGCCCCTTGGGCTAACATGAAGATTGGAAACAGATTTTTCAAGAATTATATGCAAGAACTGGGAGTTTTGTGACAGAGAAAATATATGCAAAAATGTGTAATTAAATATGCATTTTCATGCAGATTTAAAAACAGATTGCGTATAAAAGCCGGTGGTGTCTTATGGTAAATCCCAGCTAGAATAGACCCATTCAACCCATTGGATTCACATGTTGACTCAATGGATCTTCTTTAGGTCGAACTAAATAGGATTTATTGTTAAGAAGCAGAAATGAGCCAGTATAGATGTACAAATGAGTACAACTGTGTTGTACAGATCTCAGCAAACTGATGTACTGTTTTCTCAGGATCATATTTGTCTAATCTTAGTACATTAAGGATAAATGTAGCAGCGAAAGGTGAACAACACAAAGAACATCCAAGACCATAAACAACCAAATGGTTCCAAAAAAAAACCCAAGAGCAACCCCACAATCCAATCATCAAAAGGAGCTGCAGAGACTAAAATATCATTCAGAAATCAGCAGGAGTCAACTAGAATAATCTCTGTTTCCTTAGGATTTAACTACAGGACATTTTCAAGTATCTGAGACTGGACATCAAGCAGGCACCTAATCAAAGCAAAAATTGCTTCCCCGGGGTCACCTAAGACAGAAAAATAAACCTGCACACAATCATTCCAATGGCTGATGGTGCAGTAATGTCTCTTCATGATGACATCTCAGAGAAACACATAAGCAGAACAGCATGGGAACAAAAATTTAGTCCAGCGGAAATGTTTAGAGCACTGAAAATATCATCCTTATCAGTGGCTCATATGAGTTGCACTGCATGAAGTGACCACTCTAGGCCTTCTGCAAGTCATTAAAAATTTACCTTCACATGAAATGTAGTGCCTAACTGCCATAAACTCAAATAGACAAAGAGAGAATTAGGCTCAATTTATACTCCTGCCTAAAAGTGTTCAGAAGATTCTGTATGACTGAAAATCTTGATACAAGCTGAGGGCTAATATCAGGGCATCTATGAGCCTTGCAGAAATATCCCCTTTCTCCCCCTGCCCTACTCTAAAGGGATTTTAAAACATTTAATTTAAAAAAAAACACTGAGGATGCTGGGAGCATTTTGCTAACATTCACCCAGCTGCCATCCTTTTCTCCTCATTGCTTCTGGGCCCCACTTGGACCCAGAAACATTTTTAGGAAGTAAATATAATTGATCGGTTTGCAGAGATCAGCATTTTGCTTTGAAGCATTTCTACCTGCTTGGAAATTGGAAGGGTTGAACCCCATTGCTGATGCTTAGGAAGGAAGTGAGAAATGGGTGTATGTGGGTATATCAGAGGTGAATCTGGGACTTGACTGAAGGTAAACTGGGAGATTGGTGATGGTAATTAACTGAACTGAGGATGGTAAACAGAAAGATATGGGCTGGGCTGGGGATGACCCCCAATAGGATAAGAAATTAAAGTGAAAAGAGGGGGGATGGGGTAGGGCCAGCTGGGAGTAGACTGGTATTGTGAAGAAAGAAGTAGAGATGCTAATGCTGGAATGGACTGCAAAGAGAAATTGAAGGGGAAGGGATGTATTTGTATGTGTGTGAAAAAGAGAGAGGTAGTAGAAGAAGAGTGATTTTGACTATGAAAAAGAGCAAAACAAGAATGACTGGGGTGGATAGACCTTAGATACTGGGTGAGAATGAGAGACCCAAAGATAGAATTTGAGGAGGTAGCTCTGAAAAATATAGCTCTGGGTTCAAACAAATGGACTTGTGATTTAGGAGTCAGGCCAGTTGTCTTTTAGTCCCATCAGTCTATCCTTCTGTGATTAGTTTTCCATTAGATGAGAAAACTATAGGTGAGAAGGTGTGGATTTCTGTTGTAACATACAGGGCTATCCTTCTATATCGGTATTGGTGATGAAATTGTCTTTCTCAATCTCAGCAGTTTGCCCTTCTGAGAAAGTGGTGTTTTGTGACCAGCTATGCTCACAGTGTCAGTCATTTTGTCAATTAGTGACACCATCACTACATGCAATCCATCTTGTGGCAGCAAATATGACACTTTCTCAAAATTTGCCCCCTGATTTGAGAGCCCCAGTCTAGGCTATTATACAAGAAAGTAACAAAATTTTAAATCCATACCTTTTTGTTGACCTATTGTTAAAAAAGATACAGTATTGAGAATGAACAGCTAGTGTATCCTGTTTATGATTACTTTGTACAGTTATTGGTCTGGGAGCTATAATCATTAGCATGTCAAAGTCTATGCCTCTTGTTTCTGAAACATCTCTTAACCCTGAAGACCCTTCTTAAAAATGTCTCCTTGAAGGAAAAGACTAATTCACTATAGAAGCAGAAGCAAAGGATACCCTTATAAAAACCATTTTAAAATTATAAGAAAGATATCCAGTCTTCTTAAAGGAGTCCAATTTCAGCAATAGCTTAAATACAAAAGACAAAAAATTCAGCAAATGGATTTTCCAATGCTATTGCAACATCCATCCATAAGGGTTGGGATAATGAATAAAAAATAAAATCTTGCCCTCTAACTAGAGACACCTTTTGTTTTTCAGGGGGGGTCTGGTTGAATAAACTCTTGATACTCATAAACCAAACCCTTAGTTTGTGGTACATCACCCTTTTATTGGATTACAAAGTCTTGCAGGGCTCAAGGGAGTCAGTTTCACCACCAATGAAAAGATTTCCAGGAATTGTGTAGAGGAGGATCTTTTTTGTTCAAAGTCTATGTGCAGTAAAGGAGGGGTAGGAATACCACTTTCAGATGGCAATTGAACTACAACTTCCATCATCCGTCACCATTGGCTGTTCTGTCTAAGGTTGATGGGGGCTGCAGTGGAACAACATCCAGAAGACTAAACATTCACCACCACACCAGCTATGAAGCATTGTTCTTGACATTTTATCAGGTTAGAAGAATTTGAAGTACACTTTTACTTTTCTAATGGAAGAAGTTAAATATTAAACAGTTTTGTTCAGAGTACAACATCTTTCAAATTTATTTTTCTGCACATGTCTTCAAGAAATAGCAGGCTGCAGTTACTTAATCTTGCTTTATGCCTAGTGGTGGTGTGCCTTCATATCATTTCTAGAATCATAGAATCCTAGAGTTGGAAGAGACCACAAGGGCCATCCAGTCCAACCCCCTGCCATACAGGAACTCCCAATCAAAGCATCCCCGACAGATGCCCATCCAGCCTCTGCTTAAAGACCTCCAAGGAAGGAGACTCCATTACACTCCGAGGGAGTGTGTTCCACTGTCGAACAGCCCTTACTGTCAGGAAGTTCCTCCTAAAGTTGAGGTGGAATCTTTTTTCCTGCAGTTTGTATCCATTGTTCTGTGTTCTAACCTCTGGAGCAGCAGAGAACAAGCTCGCTCCCTCCTCTATATGTCACCCCTTCATATACTTAAAGATGGCCATCATATAACCTTTTAACCTTCTCTTCTCCAGGCCAAACATCCCCAGCTCCCTAAGTCACTCCTCATAAGGCATGGCTTCCAGACCCTTCACCATCTTGGTTGCTCTCCTTTGGACATGCTCCAGTCTCTCTATATCCTTTTTGAATTGTGGTGCCCAGAACTGGACACGGTATTCTAGGTGGGGCCTGACCAAAGCAGAATAGAGTAGCACTATTACTTCCCTGGACACTATACTTCTATTGATGCAGCCTAAAATAGTATTGGCCATTTTAGCTGCCACATCACACTCTTGACTCATGTTCAACTTATGGTCTAATTGGATTCCTAGATCTCTTTCACACGTAGTTTCATTCAGCCAGGTGTCCCCCATTTTATATCTGTGCATTTCATTTTTCCTCCCTAAGTGCAGAACCTTACATTTCTCTGTGTTGAATTTCATTTTGTTAGCTTTGGCCCAGCCTATTCAGGTCATTTTGAATTTTGATCCTGTACTCTGGGGTATTAGTACTCCTCCTAATTTGGTGTCATCTGCAAATTTGATAACTAAGCCCTCAATACTGTCATCCAAATCATTAATAAAGATATTGAATAGCACTGGCCCCAGGACAGAACCCTGTGGCACCCCACTTGTCACTTCTCTCCAGGATGAAAAGGAACCATTGCAGAGCACCCTTTGGTTTCAGCCGGTCAACCAATTACAAATCCACCTAACAGTTGCCTTGTCTAGCCCACATTTTACAAGCTTGGTTGCAAGAATGGCCTTACTGAAATCAATATATACTATATCCACAGCATTCCCTTTATCTACCAAGGTGGTAATTTTATCAAAAAAAGAGATCAGGTTTGTCTGGCATGACTTGTTTCTCTGGAACCCATGTTGACTTTTTGTGATTATGGCATTTCCTTCTAGATTTTCACAGACTCTCTGTTTAATGATCTGCTCTAGTATTGTTCCTGGAATTGATGTCAGACTAACTGGACGATAATTCTGATTTATGAAGACCCTAAAGTGAACCCATCACAGGGTTTTAATTGGCATGACTTCTTCAGATGAGGTTTGACCTTTTCTTCCTCTGAAAATGAGAAAGTATGGCTTACCAAAATCACCCAGTAAGTTTCCATGGTTGAACAGGGATCTGAACCCTGGTCTCTAGAGTCCTAGTCCAACACTAAAATCACTACACCACACTACCTCAAGCATCTGTGCATCCTTATAAAACAGGAACTGTTCTGTTTTAGTTTCCATGTGCTCCTAGAGTAATTAACTTCCACAGACACCCAGTAAGCACAGGAAGGGAACTGTGTTTTATACTGACAAGTGCTGTAGCAAAGCCATTATCTCCATCAAACATATAAGGTTTCAAAATTAATTTTTAAAAAATGTGGGGTTACGTTAGAAGAGAAGTGACTGACAACTGGCTAGATCAGAGACAAAGTAATGAAATAAAGCCTGATGGTTGCACAATTCCCACCTCTGGATAGAACAGATAATCTATAGAGATGGAGATGAAGAGAAGTCAGATAGATAGATAGATAGATAGATAGATAACAAGAGAAGTTTCTTTAGGGTATAGTTGGGGAAGGCAAAATGAGGGCATTGATACCCCCAAATTAGAATTATGCCCCTCCTCTTAAATTTCCGTTTGCCACATTTCCAACACTGTAGTAACTTAAAATTTCAGTTGAGCACTTAGAAATACCGTGTTTCCCCCAAAATAAGACAGTATCTTATGTTAATTTCTGCTGCCAAAGATGCGCTAAGTCTTATTTTCAGGTAATGTCTTATTTTTCCATGAGGAAGAATTCACATTTATTTTTGAACCAAACAAGATGAACATTTTTATATACTGTATATATATTTATATACAAAAATTTTGCTAGGTCTTACTTTCGGGGTAGGCCTTATATTTAGCAATTCAGCAAAACCTCTTATTTTCAGGGGATGCCTTATTTTCGGGGAAACAGGGTACAGTTTAGGTATCTTTAAAAAAGGGACCAGCACAGTTACCAAGGGAATGTGAACACAGCAGGTGTAAATCAATGTCTCACTCTCCCTGTGTAGAAGTTTAAAGTCTGAAGGGAAAAAATTATTAGGGAGCATGAAATTCTTATTTGGGGAGCAATGCCCTTATTTTCCCCTTCCCTCATAGCTACACCCCTGGGTTTTCTACAGAATTTCTTACTTCACATTGATCCATGGTAGATATTTAACAGATGTTGCTGTCACGCAGCTCAAACACTGTGTGAAATTTTTGTGAAAGATTTTGATTTTTTTTTTAAAGACTGGAGTCACAGTGGTGCTTCTAAATTTGCTCATTGCCAAAATGCCTCCAGATCTTGTTCAGTACCAACAATATTAGATTAGCCAGGAGCTTAATAGTCAACAACATATTCCATAATTGTTGAGGGGCTACAAGGAATGATTTTGGAGAAGCAAAACTTTCTCAGACTGGATTTGTTATAAAAACCAATTAAGAAATCATAAAGATAAATACAGTTTAGATTAGAATTCAACATATCTAAATACTAGAGAGAGAGAGAGAGAGAGAGAGAGAGAGAGAGAATGAAATCATTGGCTATTTATTTATTTAGCTTAGCCTTGGAAGTGATTCCTTCATCATATGGCTCCAAAAAACATTTCATTCAATGTCAAAATAAATATCTCTCTTTCAGAGAGTTTGTTATCGTAACAGCCTTGGCTTATATCTTCTTCTATACAAGTATTTAGCAGCAAGCATTCCATTTTTAAAAGGAATACAGAAAGAAAAGCAATACACTGTGACCTTCTGAACTAGTTGACTAATGGTGAGGAAACCCATTAATTAAAGAAAAAAGAAAAGAAGAAAGAAAGCAAAATGCATAATTGAGAAGGAATATACAAAAATTAATTCTAAACTAAGTGAGATTGCATATAAATGAGCTGAAAACAGATTTCCAAGATATCATTAGGGTAGCTTTTCTTTCAAAGCTAAAATGTGGGTGAATGAAAATGCAAAGAAATGCAGGTACCAGAAAGCATATTATCACGCCTAGTGGGTTTTTCCCCAAAGCATACATTTTAGCAAAATTAGAGGGGATTAATTTGACTAATTAAGGATATAATGTTACAAAATTGAATTTTCTATTTCTGATTCTATACTGTATCCACACTTCAAAAAAACTTTCCTTTCTACCATCTCCCTGAGGTACCATGCAAACTATATTCTATGTGATGTAGCTTCCAAATTGTCAAAAGAGCATGTGCCAAAAGAGAAAGATATAAGATTACTCAGTATTTATGCTAGCAGCATTCAATATAGCACTGTATATTTACAACTATGACAGGTGTAACTGCTATAGATGCTCAAAGTAAGAGAATTTCAGTATATCTATTCCAATGTAGCAAAAGAAATAGACACTAGATGAGATTACAGAAGCCCCTAATACTGGTTTTTGTGTATGGAGACATCATGGAGACATGAGCAGTGTGAGACTATCTCTTATCTAACAATGGGAGAACAAAAACAGAATGGTTTCCTTGGGGAAGAAATTAAGTAAAGCTTGACAGTGACAATTTGCATGTTCAAGGAAAGGTTGCTTAGAAGTGACATGCAGGGTCAGATATCAAGGCCACTTGCTATATGTCTGTCACCCACAGGTTACTTGTTACTTGCTACAACATTGTCCTTTACACCTGAAATACAATACACCTCAATATATGTCATGTGGAGATATAATCATCTCTATGGGTACGCCCAGTATGGCTAGAAAATTAGGGGGAATATTTTATACTTCTTAAGACAACATGATAAATGTCATGAGTGGGTTAGAGAGAAAGAGATTTAAAAGGAAGGTTTAAACATCAGTCATTGTTTTCTATGAGGAAATGTTTTCATAGATAATATCAAAAATAACCCCTGGTTAATTAGAAAATATGATATAAAACTTCCAAAAAATCACATAAATTCAAAATTCAGTATTTGCCTCCTGCAAAATAGTTGCATATACTAAATAACATTGAGATGGAATTAAATACACATTATGCAAAACATCTTCATTAATGATGAAATGTGTTGACACAGTACAGCACATCATGATTTCTTTACAGACTTGTAGAGAAACTTCAAATATTTTACTTTCAGAAGCCAAGATTAATAAATCTGCTTTTCTTTGATGAAGTATTAGATGGCTGTATGGTATCAGCACATATGTGAAAAGTGAGAATGAATTTTCACACACAGCTGTAGATGCACCAAAGGTGAGTCCTGGAACATAGGAAGTGTGGAAACATGGAAAGGCTTCCTTGTGAATGTACTTGATTTAGTGTGGCATGTTAGTGTTAGAGTTTTGCAATATTGTGCCATATATTTGGGGTAAGTAGCCACTCTTAGAGCCTTTAGGGCTGAAGGACAGGGTATAAATACAATAAATAAATAAATAATAAGATTGGCTGGCCCCTTCCTGTGTGGGTATGGAAAGGAAAATGAGATATTGGACACAAGTTAAATTGAGAGAAGGTAAGTCCTAGGACTGCTAGAAGACTGGTGGAGGGGGGACCTTCAGGTTGGACACCTCCAGTGAGCCATTGTGCCTGTCTTACAAATTAGGTGATACAGCAAGCATTGCCAGATGCCTACTAGACACCCATTGCATAATGCCCTGCTTGAACATGTGTTAGTCTCGAAACCATGAGGCCAGTGTCCCTTCCAGTTTACTTGTCCTACATATTGTCTACTAGAGGAGAATCATATGTGGATGTAGCTGACTGGTATTTATTAAGGCTGTGACATGACATTTAACAGATGACATCACCATGGCCCCTCTGTTGGTAGAGTCTTCTAAGTCAGACTGATTTTTGCTGGATAGCCAGACTAAATCTGTCAAACAGCTACTGGGCACTGGGGGGGGGGGTGCCACTGGCGGAGGATCTCTTGGGGACAACAGAAGTGGCACCATAGCTAACACTCGTTAATATTGTGCAAAAGAAAGTGCAGTAAACCCATTTTTAATTCTTGTACCATGAAAATCCTACAATGAGACAATCCAGAATTACACAACAGATAGTGCCAGAAGATTAAATTCTCAGGTTAGATGGCACTCAAAGTATAGCAGAGGACAACTATAAGTAGCTCCATGACTAAAGATGCAAATAGATCCAAACCAAAGGGACATTCAGGAAGGAAGAAAAATCCAAAGGTGCACAACTGACATTATAGAAATGTGGTATGTAAGAAGCATGAATCAGAAGAAACTAGACATAACATATAAACATTGCAATATTGAGCAAGCTAAAGTGCACAGAAATGGGGCATTTTGTGTCAGATCATTACACAGTGTTTTGTTATTCAGGATAAGAAAATCCAAAATGGGGTGGCATTAATACTGTCAAAAGCAGTCAAGGGTTGTAAATCAAAGTCTTACCAAATCATATCAATAAGACTTCAAGACTTCAAGAAAAGCCCATCGATATAACCATAATCCAAGAAGAAGAAATTGTGCAGGAGTCCAGGAGGAAATTGATCACATATCAAAACAGGACTTCAGGTTAATCATGGTTGATTTGAAAGCAAAAGCAGGAAACAGAGCAGAACCAAAGACTGTAGGATCTTCTTCTAGGATCAAGAAATGAAGCAGGAGAGCAACTGATTGAATTTCATAAGGCCAACAGTTTGTTCATCGCAAACATATTCTTCAAGCAACTAAAGGGAAAATAGGATGGCAGTGTGGGAGAGGATTACGTCCAACAGATACTGCCTCTTCCTCTCTCCCTCTGCTTCTGAGCTAGCCATGATGGAGCTGTTTCTGCCTCTTCTCTGCCTATGAGGCCAGGACCATATGTAAACTCATGGACTACTACTCAATTAAAAAAATAACAATAAAGCCAAATAGGGGTTAAGTGATGCTATTCAAAAAGACAAAATGTTAGAAAATTGAAAGCAAATGGTGCAAAGAAACCAAACCCTGATGATAACCAACAACTAACCAAGCCCTAACCCACAGCCCTTTCACCAATCTGTCTTGCAAACAGGTCTTGCAGAAAGATCTAATTAGGTCTTACAAACTCAGGACTATGAGTTCCTTTGTTGAGTCAATCCACGTCTAATGTGGTAACAACTTAATCTAGCAAATGAACAGAGATGCTGGAAATAACTGACTATGTAACTTCAGTATATCATGCAATCTTACCCCATAAGTATTGTGACTGGAGAGAGTCCTGTCCCAAATTCAAAGAGTAAAACCCAACTTCCCTTCTTTCCTTCCCCATCATAAAATCACACTTCGTTGTTCTTCTTATATGGTTATGTTCAGTATGTTGCCATGCTATCTAGGAAGTTTTTGGGCTTATTTTTTTACATTTGGATCTACACATCAGTCTAAATTGCTTCAGTCTGTGCCACTGTGTTCTGGAAGGAAAGTGAAACTATCTGTTTCACAGTCATAATAAAATACAATAATGATTTTTAAAAACAAAAATATTTCAGAAGCATTCTGAAGGATTCTTAGGGAGTTTGCTTTTCTCAGAACAAACATTTACTTCACAAATGTTCTTTTTGAGTTGTCTCAAAGTTACAGATAAAAAATCAAAATGAGTACAAATTGTCTCAGTCTGACATCTCTCAGCTAGGGATGTATGAATTAGGTCTGTGTAACTAATTCATCCAAATCCCAATGTGAATTAGGCAGATTCACACAAATTTGTACTAGCTCCAGATCAAATCAGAGTAACCCAATAGTTCCAGAATGGAATTATTTATTTATTTATTTATTTATTTATAGCACTGTAGATTTACACAGCATGGTAATCAATAAAATGGATAAAAATAAAACCTGCATACATTCTACAGGATAATAACAAAATACATATAAAACAATAGATGATAATACAAGATAGAATTAGATAAAATAAGCAGGCAACAAATTAAAGACATCAAATATCAAATATCAAATCAAATATTAGATAACAATCACACAATGCCTGGGAATGCTATGTCTGTCTGGAGATATGTAGCAAGTGGGTTGTAGTTATGCTTTTAACTTTTGTATATTTTTCAATGATTTTATATTGTGTATAGATGATTTTAATTGTTTTGAATTTTACTGAGATTTTTAAATGTTTTTAGCTGTGAGCCACCTTGGGTCTCTCTTGGGGGAAAGGCAGCATACAGCCCAACAAGGTATAGTTGTCCCTTGCTATCTGTGGGGGATCCATTCCACCTCCCCCCCATGGACAGCAAAAAATGCTGGACGTTAAGTCCAGTTCTTTTCATGCATGTGGGCATGCATGCACACTCATCCATTGAAAAAAACAGAACTTGCCATCCATGGAAGCTCAGAACTTGCCATCCATGGAAGCTCAGATTCATGAATGGCAAGTCTGCAGTTGGCACAGTCATGCTGCATCTATAACACTGACCTTATATCTATGACGGAAGATGGGGGGAGCTGTTGATAGTCCTGGTTTTTATATTACTCCAGGATCTCATAGCTTGCCTTGTCCTGTAAATTCTGAGCTACAACCAACACTGGAATTCTATTTACATCCTTGCTGCAGTCCTTCAAGCACAACACATGCTCCAAAGCATTGGAAACAAGTTTTAAATACTGGAGGAAGCTGTTCCTGTGTGCCTGTTATCTGTTTGCAAGCTCCATAGAGAATTTGGAGTCCTGGTCATGTAAAATTCTAATTTTCTCCCAGAATGGATTCTAGAGCATGTTTCCCACATGGAGAAATGAAAAGGAGTAATAGGAAATGAGGGTGAGGAGAGGGAAACAGATACAGCCCTACTCTTCTTTTCACATACTGCTTGAACCTTGTATGGTGTGGTCAGGTCACAGTTCCACATCCCCTTTGCACCCAGATGGCAACTTCCAATTCTACAGCTAGGAAGTTAGAACTAATATTTCCAGGTGTCCAAAACATTGCTGGAAACTCAGGAGAATGACCACAAATTTCCTCTCCCACTAGCAGAACTACAACTATGTGCTGCTTGGTGCCTCCTGCTTCCTTCCCTGGCCAGTAAAAAGCCATGGCAGCACACCCTGGTGCTTGGAAGCTTCCTGCAGTTTTGCATTGTACAAGGACATTTACAATGCCCCCTATAGTGGCATTTGCATACACAACATGTGGTTTTATGTATAGATCTTGCCAACAGGATTCTGGGCAATGGCAGTCATATGAGAAAGAATATGCAAGACTAGTATTTTGAAGGGCTTCATTTGGTTTAAGAAAATAACACATAACATGTGAAAGAGAAAGACAAACATGTGTAGTTTGGGCCTATAGTTTTACTAGTTGAATCTATGAATGCACTGTGGTGAATGATAGAAAATATGCAGAAAAAGAATGAGAGCGAAACCAACAATATTCCATACCAAGGCAAGAAGATGGTGTAGAAATACATGCAATACATGCTTTACTAAACATAATGCAGTAGATTTATTATATTTTGTCCCTTGGTTAAATAGACACTCTGTGTAGAAACTGTTTGAATTTCTTGAACAAGAACTTTAGTTACATGCCCCTAAACAGATGGAGCAGGAGAACAAAAGAAGGAATGAATAATCTTCTATGGATAGTTTGGTCCTGGGATAAGAAATGCTACTAGCACAAATATTGGTGTTTTTTTCTGCCAATGTTTAACAGAGAAAAATATTTTTTAAAAAAAATCTAAAAAGTAAACCTTGATTTTGTCATTTTATATAAAGGACACCACTGTAAATAATAGGATTTGAGAATCCATGGATTTTGGTATTCATGGGAGGCTCCTGGCACCAACCCCAGTGGACAGCAAGAGCTCACTGTACTATGTTGATATAGCCTGAGAAGTATTTATAAGTATTGTAACTAGAGATGAAGACAAATCTCCTAGCCTTCTCCCAACATGTGGTTACTGGAGGATAATTAAATCTATATTTAATTACTCTGTGTTACTGTTGCCTATGGCTCAGAAACATCAGTGGGTGACATTCCTTATAAAAGGAAAGGATCACACAAGAGACAGAATTGTGCCATGTCTGGTGGTCCAAATCCCATTATTGCAGTACTGCCTGTCCTGTGCCTCCATCACCCACATACTGGGAGAGCACACACCAGCATACGAGAGTCTGCTCTACATCTATGGTCTCTCCTGAGATTTTGCATACTAAGCAATGTCGGTATTTTCCCCTATAGATATACTTCCCTATACCAAACCAGTAGGAGGTAGGGGCAGCAGGAATGTGATAAGGCTGTCTTTCTTATCATATTTTGTGTACACATTCTTTTACTTGAACAATATTTGTTTCATTTAAATGGTTCCTAATTTTCTATTATATTCACTTTGTACATGAAAGAGAATTGTCCTGCATTATTTTGCTAGGACTTTGTCCCCCCCCCCCCCCAAAGGGCCTGTTTTAAAGTAAGTTTCTGTTTTGTTTTTGGATTCTTGTTCATCACTTCAGTGCCTAGGTAGGTAGAAAAGCAATTTGTAAATACTTTTAACAAACAAATAACCACAACAATACAACGTGGGGAGTAACCAGGTCAAGGGAAGTAACAGGACTGCTCTATAGCGATTTCATCAGATCTCAACAGGATCCACTACAGTTTAATAACAACATTTTCAAGTTGAAACATGTCCAGAGGAGGGTGACCAAGATAAAAAAAAAAGAGTAGAGTCATCATAAGTCAGAAATTACTTAAAACTAACAACAACAAAGGCTCTGTATGAATAGACTCAAATTTCAGGAAAGGATATTCCAAGTAAACATAGGAAGAATTTCCTTACAGCAATAGCTGTTTCACAGTGGAGTGTGGCATTACCTTCGCTGGGGTTTTTTAAATAGAGCTTAGGAGTGCATTTAGACTGTTGAAATAATGCAGTTTGACACTTTAAGTGCTGTAACTCCAACATATGGGATCCTGGGATTTGTAGTTTTACAAGGTCTTTAACCTTCTCTGGAAAAGAATCCTGGGATTTATAGTTTTGTGAGTCGCCAGCATTCTTTGTCAGAGAAGGTTAAAGACCTTGTAAAAGTACAAATCCCAGGATTCTATAGGATAGAGCTACAGCACTTAAAGTTGTGTCAAACTGCATTATTTCTGCCATCTAGGTGACGACTGCTCAGGGATGTTTTAGCAGTGGATTTCTGCACAGGCAAGAGGTTGGATTAGATGGTCCTTCTACAATGCTATGAAATGTATTTTTTATGTTTTTCCTCAAAGGAGCTCAAGATATCATACATCATTCTCTACCCACCTCAACCCCTGCTTATCTTTACCAAAAAATCTGTGAGAAAGGTTAGGCTAAGATATATGTCCTCTACATGTATTGCTTGCATGAAGGGACAACATGGCAAGAAAGGAGTTGTACACCACGCTTTTGTCCACAACAGCAGAACTCACTCACTGACTCCCTGTCCCCACATCCTGTTATGCAAAGAAAGGTGGGGGACTGGGAAGTCCCCACCAAGTATTTCAGCATTATTTTATATGTTAGGGAAATTGGCTTCTGCAAGAGGGTAGGTAAACTTCAGGACTGTATCTACCAGTAATAAATAAGAAAAATTCAAGTTTGAGGTGGATTAAGAACATTTTCTTTAGAAAAATGCAGATCACACACACAATGGCAATTCACACAGGCATACCATTCAGAGTTAACCGAAATGGAAATATGGAATTGGAATAGCTGACTTTGAGTGGTTTGCAAGGGGGTGTTAATTACCTGTCCAATGAGTACACCGTGGAAAGCTGGAGTAGCTCAGACTGGGGTGGTTTGAGGACAGCATAGTATCATACATGAAGTGCAGCCTGGGATAACTGTATACTTGTTGTGAGTACACAGGGACTAGGTTTCTGAAACTCATATTTATACCTATAGCCCCAAGTAATGGGCTATCTTTTAAGGTAACAAAGGCTGAATGTTCTTTCCCATGAATTGACAATGGGATTCTGGACTGGTTGATGGCTTTACGTTTAGTGACAGAAACATCAATTGGTGGCTTTAAGTTTAGTGTGACAAAAACAGCAACAGGATATCCGCAGGATGGATGGACAGGGAGGTTAGGCTGGGAATGCAACAGGGAGTAGGCAGAGAGGTTGGCTTACTGCCTTTCAGTGCAAGGAGATCCTTTGTATCCTGATGTAAGAGGAAATGCTGATGACTAGGGGAAAGGAAGGAGCACTTAAACCCATTTAGATTTAATTGTCTTCTTACCTGGATGTGCATATGCCTTGAATCCAACTACTTTCCTCCTGTGAACCTGACCTAGTGTTCCCTAAAGGTCATTGTAACCACTGAAGAACATGCTGGCTCCCGATATGAAATATGGGGACCTCAAGTACAGCCTGGAATGTGCAGCATGTGCTAACACTCTGCCATCCATAAACACTGTGGAGCTCTAGTGCAAGTCATGCTAGTGTTGTTGCTTTATAGTGTTTTTAGTATAGTATGATATCATATTAGTATTAGTATTAGTATTGTGCTTTATACAGGGCAATAATATGAAATCTTCTACAGGAAAGAGGACATGTAGATGACAAAGACTCTGCATGCCTTTTTTAAAAATACTATTATCACTAGCTAGAGGCTTTCCTGAAGGCTATTAGCCTTACAAAGAAGCCCATATTTTGCATGGGATTTGTGTTCAAGAAAGGGAAAAAATAAATTTCAGGGCAACAAGGCAATTAGATGTGCAGGTAGGAGTGTAGGGAGGAACTCCTTAAAGAATGCTTGAAAAGTTCATCATTAGAATACTTCATTATCAGTTACTTGTGAATGCACAACTCAGGGTAAAACAACAGCCAGAAAGAAACACATTACTACAAAGTAACAATTCCATACTCTGAATATGACTGAAAATCAGTTTGTATCTTCTGATGCATATAGCTTTGGAGGTTTACATCTAACTGGGATGAATTTCCTTGGTACTCCCCAGGGCATTGATTTTGACAAGTTACAGACAGATTGGGGAAAGGGGACCCTTTTTATAAGCAATTAAGTAATAGGCAACATCTTCCAAGCTTCCCACTGCTTCCAATGGAAGTCCTTCTTATATTCTCCTTCTTATAAGTTTGACAGTTTTCATTCAAATGGCATAAAATATCCAGGCACTCTATTGATCCCCAAGGGCATCAAACCTGCCAAATTTCAGACAGATTGGACAAAGTATCCAATTTTATAAGTTCTTTAAAAATAGAAAAGGAGACATCCCCTAAGCTTTCCATTGCTTTGTGCTTCAAATTGGGCAGTTTTCATATCTTGTTACTTTCAGAGCCTTCCAAGACTCATTCTCCCTATAGAATGTTCCCTACAGAATGTTCTTTAAATGGAATAGTATGTGCAGGTTTGCTAAGCAAAGTAATATCAGCATTTGTGTTAAATTTAGGCCATCCATTCTAGGAGAAGTGGATGGAATAACAGCTCATGGAATAAATTATAAATATATAGAGGCACATTCCATTAGTTTCCATTTGGAAATGATCACACATATGCACTAAATAACTCATTGAAAGTATGACCATATCCCTATTCAGTCATTACTGTAATAATAATAATAATAATAATAATAAAGCTTTATTTATATACTGGCCTTCCTACGATCAGGGCGGTGCACAACATATGCAAAATTAAAAACATTACAACAATAGACAAAACAATGTTAATATCCATGTAACATTACAGTAGCAGTATGCTGGTATAAAGGGAATATGCCAGGCCTGGTCGCAACAGGGGAGGGGGGAAATCACAGTAAAAGAGAGAATATCAGGGGTGTGCTTGTCCAAATAAATGTTTTTAACCCCTTTTTAAACGAAGTGAGGGAGGTGGCCAGACGGAGCTCAGTGGGCAACGAGTTCCAGAGGCTGGGGGCCGAGATGGAGAACGCTCTCTTCATGGTAGTTGATAATTTAGCCTCTGGAACTCTAAGTAACTGTTGCCCGGTAGATCTGAGTGTGCAGGGCAGATTATGTGGGGAGAGGCGGTCCTTCAGGTACTCTGGGCCCAAGTCATTTAGGGCTTTATAGGTGATAACCAGCACTTTGTACTGGGCCCGGAAGCGAATAGGCAGCCAGTGAAGATCTTTCAGTATTGGTGTTATATGGGAGGCCCTGGGAGCGCCAGTGACCAACCGTGCTGCCATATTCTGCACTAATTGCAGCTTCCGAGTGTGATACAAAGGCTGCCCCATGTAGAGCGCATTGCAAAAGTCCAATCGAGAGGTTACCAGAGCATGTACTACAGTTTCAAGGTCCCTCTGGTCCAAGTAGGGGCGCAGCTGGCGTATCAGCCGAAGCTGGAAACAGGTGCTCCTCACCCCTGATATTTCATCACCCATCAGAAAAACATATCTATAGAGCAAGGATGAGTTTGCTCCTGGTACCCACTACCAAACCTAAAACAGGTAAAGATTACTTTCTAAAAGTAAATATTACTTTCTAAAAATTATGTTTCTAAAAATAGATGAGGCATAATGCAAATTGATCTCGATCTCTCTTTCTGTTTCTCTCTGTGTGTGAGAGAGAGAGCAAGAAAGAGACAGAGAGGGAGAGAAGGAGGAGAAAAAGGCTTTGGGAACTTTCATAACCAAATCCCAAAAATATAGAAACTGAAATCTCTAAACAGACACACTACTGATCCAAAATTTAAAAACCTTAATCCAAGAATCTAGGCTGAAATCCTTTTATGCAGACAGGCTTTTTGAAACAGAAAGTTTTTAAATAATGGGTTAGGGGGTGCTGCATCATTTTAACTGAGCTGTTTTTAATAGCCTTTAATCTTTTTAATTATATTTACTTTTAAATAGAGTAGGATTAGTTTTAATTTTGTAAAAAGTTGAATTCTAATTTAAGGTGCACTTTTTGGATGTTTTTAATTGTATTGTTGTTTTATATTGTTAGCCACTTGAGTCCCAATTTGGGGAGGGGGAAAGCAGAATGATGGTGACGATGATGTTGACAATGGTTCAGTGAGGACCTGACGGATTGACATTTGTAAGGAAATAATTCATTTCAACTTTACTTTTGTCCAGGATCTACCATTAAATGCATGATAAGACCTCAGAAACTCAGTTCTTTTCCTAGTCTTAGGAAAGATTAAGAACAGGGCAATACTATCAAGATTGTACTAGACCTAATGCCATTTGTTTTGATTTTAATGTATAGCAACATCTGACAACTTCAGAAAGAAGAGTATTAATTTCAGAAATGCACACAGAAGTTACTAATGTTAGACTGACTTTGGTGATACTGATTCAACATCAGTCTTACCAGGTGTCCTGACAGCAGGCAGGAAGTGTTTGTACTCAACTGAAATTTGTTAATAATAATTTGTTATGAACAATGCTATAATTGTCATTATCATAGCTGAACCAGTGACAGCATGTGTTGTTTTTGATAGAAAGGAACATTTAAAAAAATAAGTTTGCTAAAAGACAGGATCTAATGGTGTGCTTTCATCAGATTCCACTTCTTCTGCCAGAATTGGTGCTTACTCCTGAAAACAACCATCTGCCCTAAAAACTCCAAACAACTGGGAAACTCTATGGAGTATATTTCTGTTGTCACATGAAGCCACAGTAGAAGGGAGAGAGGGCAATTCCTGACTGTCCTGGCAGTGGAGATAGCAGGACACAGTGAAACTTGGCTCAAGTTTGTATGAAGACATTCCCAAGTAATCATATAGATCAGTGCAACAGAAATGAAGAACTGAATTCAGAAATAAAATCAAAAGCTATCCTGACTAGTTATTTTAAGAGTCATTATTCATCCTCTCTGTGTAATTAATGACTTCTCTGCCAAAGGCTAAGTCATGAAAAATCAAGTGTGTAAACAGGATAAAGGTTCAGCACTGAACCCAGCTATAAACTGAACCCAGTTGTTTTCCACATTTCAAACCCTGGTTCTGAAGTGAAAGGCTACATGCAAAGGAGAAGCGATATGATATATGAAACATGAATGAACTGCAGAAACAAGTAAATTCTCTACTTGAAACAAGTGAATTCTCTACTAAAAGAACATCTCCCAAACACTAGTCATTGCCATAGTGTAACACTGGACAGCCAGGACTTTTCCCTCTCAAAGGCCAAATGTCAAAGAAGTGTATGTTACTATGAACAGATAGATAAATAATCACAGGACTGGGTGACCTAGAAAATCCTTCAGCAAGACCAGAAGACATAATTCTAAGTGTTTGTTGAAATCTGTCTTGGCCATCAGTATTCAAAGCACACAATATGAAAGAAAGTGATATCACTAGGATAGCTGAGAGAACCATCTTCTGCAAAAGTGAGATTTTAGTCCATCTGTAAGAACACACTCAAATATCCTTCAATTAGATATTTATACCAAGACTAAAATCCATCTTTTTGCCAGAATATGTGGTTAATAATAATAAAATTAAAAACAAATTGAAACAATAGCTTTTTTAAAAAACGAACTAGCACTTAAATCATGTGAACATATAACACCAAGTAAAACCAGTAAAACCTAGGAGTATCCCCTGACTTACCCCTGCCATGCTCAAGTCTATTAAGAGATGTAGTCAGGGTATTATCACACAGAAGCTCCCAGCTTTGCAAATCAGCCATCTGAATGCAGATTGTAGGTGAGTTTTAGATGGGATAAAGTTGGGCAGTAGCATTGGTGGCATCTTGTATGAGATAGCACCCAACTGCATCCCAACATAGACTTGAACATGGCAAGGATAAGTTGGGTTTTTTTGTAATGCAAAATGTAATGTAATCACATTTAAGAAAGGAGAAGAAGGAGGAGGAGGAGGAGAAGGGGGCTTTAGTCCATGTGCTTGGGTGAGATCTAATCTAATTTACTCTTGAGCCCATTGCATTACTGGGAGCAACTGCTGGGAGAAGCCAAACCTCTTAAGCTACACAAGGCTTGGAGAGGCTGCATTTTCCTTTAAGAAAGGAGAAGAAGGAGGAGGAGGAGGAGGAGAAGGGGGCTTTAGTCCATGTGCTTGGGTGAGATCTAATCTAATTTACTCTTGAGCCCATTGCATTACTGGGAGCAACTGCTGGGAGAAGCCAAACCTCTTAAGCTACACAAGGCTTGGAGAGGCTGCATTTTCCTTTAAGAAAGGAGAAGAAGGAGAAGGAGGAGGAGGGGGCTTTAGTCCATGTGCTTGGGTGAGATCTAATCTAATTTACTCTTGAGCCCATTGCATTACTGGGAGCAACTGCTGGGAGAAGCCAAACCTCTTAAGCTACACAAGGCTTGGAGAGGCTGCATTTTCCTTTAAGAAAGGAGAAGGAGGAGGAGGAGGAGGAGGAGGAGGGGGCTTTAGTCCATGTGCTTGGGTGAGATCTAATCTAATTTACTCTTGAGCCCATTGCATTACTGGGAGCAACTGCTGGGAGAAGCCAAACCTCTTAAGCTACACAAGGCTTGGAGAGGCTGCATTTTCCTTTAAGAAAGGAGAAGAAGGAGAAGGAGGAGGAGGGGGCTTTAGTCCATGTGCTTGGGTGAGATCTAATCTAATTTACTCTTGAGCCCATTGCATTACTGGGAGCAACTGCTGGGAGAAGCCAAACCTCTTAAGCTACACAAGGCTTGGAGAGGCTGCATTTTCCTTTAAGAAAGGAGAAGGAGGAGGAGGAGGAGGAGGAGGAGGAGGAGGAGGGGGCTTTAGTCCATGTGCTTGGGTGAGATCTAATCTAATTTACTCTTGAGCCCATTGCATTACTGGGAGCAACTGCTGGGAGAAGCCAAACCTCTTAAGCTACACAAGGCTTGGAGAGGCTGCATTTTCCTTTAAGAAAGGAGAAGAAGGAGGAGGAGGAGGAGGAGGGGGCTTTAGTCCATGTGCTTGGGTGAGATCTAATCTAATTTACTCTTGAGCCCATTGCATTACTGGGAGCAACTGCTGGGAGAAGCCAAACCTCTTAAGCTACACAAGGCTTGGAGAGGCACGCGCGAATTTTCATTTTTCTTATCTAGTCAAGGAAGTTTTTAGACTATAGAAGGGAAGCTGGCCTGAAGAGGAAGTTAATCAGAGACTTGCCTCTGGAAGAAGCTATTAGCCAGGAGCTCACTACATACCTATAGGCCCCGTGACTTGAACTCAGTGTCAGAGCTTGGGAACAAAGGCCAAGTCTAACAGGGGAAGCACACAGTCTTGTTTCAGTGCCTCTTTAAGACTTCTCAGTATGGACACTGAAGGCCCTGCAGCAGTCACCTGCAACACCTGTGGGATGTTTGTCTTCTTGCCTACAGATATGGGGAACTACACCTGCCCTAAGTGCAAGTTGGTAGCCCTCTTAGAAGAGAAAGTACAGCAGCTAGAGGAGCAGATATCTGCACTCCAGCATCATAGAGAGCAGGAGATTCTCCTGAACAGAACAGGCCAGAATGTCTTGGGTGGGAAACACACAGAGGAAGCTGCTGGGGTGGAGGAGGTCACTGCACATAAAACAGAGGTAGATGCTTGGAGGAAGGTCACACACAGAAGTAAGGAAACCAGGGAACATTCTGTGAGCTGCTTGCAGCTGCAGAATCGCTTTGAATCTCTCTCTGTTGTCAGAGATGATGAGGAAAAGCAGCAGGGACAGACATCAGGGACAGAGCAGGAGAGCCTGAGAGTATCACGAAAGGGAACAGACACTGCTAAGCCTCGGAGGAGGCATGTAGTCGTGGTGGGGGACTCCTTGCTGAGGGGTACCGAAGCAGTGGTTTGTGGGCCTGACAAGATGTCTCGGGAGGTGTGTTGTCTCCCTGGGGCAAAGATCCATCATGTGACAGATAGGCTGACAAGACTTGTCAAGCCTACTGACCGTTATCCCCTTCTTTTGGTTCATGTGGGAACCAATGATACTGCAAGGCACAGCCTTCAGAATATCAAAAGGGATTATGAGGCTCTGGGAAGGAAGCTGAAAGAGATGGATGCACAGGTTGTCATCTCATCTCTTCTCCCGGTGGAAGGGCATGGTCCAGGAAGGGAGAGGAAAATAGCAGAGGTAAATAACTGGCTCCGTAGATGGTGCCGCCAGGAACAGTTTGGATTCTTGGATCATGGGCTGCGGTTCCATGAGGAGGGACTTCTGGCAAGGGATGGGCTTCATCTCACGCCAGTTGGCAAAAACATTTTTGCCAACAGTCTGAAGAACCTGATCAGGAGGGCTTTAAACTGAGTTATGTGGGGGAGGGAGACAGCATTCTGGAAGGCAAAAGGGATGGAGAGAATAGTCAAAGTGGCATAGAGGGAACAAGGCAAACAGTGAAAGGACCCAAGAGTAGGAGGCAAAAAACCATGCAAAAGCAGCAAGCAAAGAGGACACATGGTCTTAGATGTCTCTACACTAATGCACAAAGTATGGGAAATAAGCAGGATGAACTTGAACTCCTAGCACAACAAGGGAAATATGATATAATAGGCATCACTGAAACCTGGTGGGATGAGTCTCATGATTGGAATGTAGAAATAGAGGGATATAACCTTTTTAAGAGAAACAGGCCAAACAGGAGAGGAGGAGGAATAGCATTATATGTCAGGGATATTTACACCAGTGAAGAGATCCAGGAAGTCAATACTGTAAGTCAGGTGGAGAGCATCTGGATAAAAATTAAAGGAGAGGGAAATAACAGGGATGTTACTGTGGGAGTCTACTACAGATCCCCAACTCAGGCAGAGGAATTGGATGATACGTTTCTAGAACAGATGAGCACACATTCAGAAAGGAGCGATGTAGTAGTGATGGGGGACTTCAACTATCCTGATATTTGCTGGAAGTCAAATTCAGCCAAATCCTCAAGGTCTAGCAAATTCCTCACTTGCCTGGAAGACAATTTCATTGTCCAAAAGGTGGAAGAGGCAACAAGGGGATCAGCCATCTTAGATCTTATCTTAACCAACAGGGAAGACCTAGTTGATGGGGTGCAAGTGGTCGGATCCTTAGGTGGAAGTGACCATGTCCTCCTGGAGTTTGCTATACAGTGGAAAGATGAAGCTAGGCATAGTCAGACACGAATTCTAGACTTTAGGAGAGCTGATTTCAATAAACTTAGAGAAATACTGGGGGTGATCCCATGGTCAAGAATACTAAAAGAGAAGGGAGTTCAAGATGGATGGGAGTTCCTCAAAAGGGAGATACTGAAAGCACAATTTCAGACAGTTCCAATGAGGAAGAAAAATGGGAGAAGTCTCAAGAAACCGGTATGGATGACTAAGGAACTTACAACTGAGCTAAGTTTTAAACGGAACATGTATAAAAAATGGAAAAATGGGGAAATCACCAAAGAGGAATTCAAACAAATAGCCAGCACATGTAGGGATAAAGTCAGAAAAGCTAAAGCGCAAAATGAACTCAGGCTTGCTAGAGAGGTTAAGAACAATAAGAAGGGCTTTTTTGGATATGTCCGCAGCAAAAGGAAGAAGAAAGAAATGGTAGGACCACTGCGTGCAGAAGATGGCAAAATACTAACAGGGAACAGAGAAAAGGCAGAATTACTCAACACCTTCTTTGCTTCAGTCTTCTCAGAAAAGGCAAAAGGTGCTCAACCTGAGGACAGTGAAGAAGGGGACAGAGTGGGGGAATTTGAGCGCAGAATAAGTAAAGAGACAGTACAGGAATATCTGGTTACTCTAAATGAATACAAATCTCCAGGACCAGATGAACTACATCCAAGGGTATTAAAAGAACTGGCAAAGGTAATATCGGAGCCATTGGCAATAATCTTTGAGAACTCCTGGAGAACAGGAGAAGTCCCAGCAGACTGGAGGAGGGCAAACGTTGTCCCCATCTTCAAAAAGGGAAAAAAAGAGGATCCCAACAATTATCGTCCAGTTAGTCTGACATCAATACCAGGAAAGATTCTAGAGCAGATCATTAAGCAGAGAGTCTGTGAACATTTAGAAGCCAATGCCATAATCACAAAAAGCCAACATGGGTTTCAGAAAAAGAAGTCATGCCAAACGAACCTGATCTCTTTTTTTGATAAAATTACCAGCTTGGTAGATGAAGGGAATGCTGTGGATATAGTTTAGCTCGATTTCAGTAAGGCCTTTGATAAGGCCTTTGACAAGGTTCCCCATGACATTCTTGCAAACAAGCTTGCAAAATGTGGGATAGACAAGTTAACTGTTACATGGATTTGTAATTGGTTGAGTGGCCGAACTCAAAGGGTGCTCAACAATGGCTCCTTTTCATCCTGGAGAGAAGTGACCAGTGGGGTCCCACAGGGTTCTGTCCTGGGCCCAGTGCTGTTCAACATCTTTATTAATGATTTGGATGACAGAATTGGGGGCATACTTATCAAATTTGCAGATGACACTAAACTGGGAGGAGTAGCTAATACCCCAGAGGACAGGATCAAAATTCAAAATGACCTGAATATACTAGAAAGCTGGGCCAATGCTAACAAGATGAAATTCAACACAGAGAAATGTAAGGTTCTGCACTTAGGGAGGAAAAATGAAATGCACAGATATAAAATGGGGGACACCTGGCTGAATGAGACCACATGTGAAAGGGATCTAGGAGTCCAAGTAGACCATAAGCTGAACATGAGTCAACAGTGCGATGCAGCAGCTAAAAGGCCAATGCAATTTTAGGCTGCATCAATAGAAGTATAGTGTCTAGATCAAGGGAAGTAATAGTGCCACTCTATTCTGCTTTGGTCAGGCCCCACCTGGAATACTGTGTCCAGTTCTGGGCACCACAATTCAAAAAGGATGTGGAGAAACTGGAGCGGGTCCAAAGGAGGGCAACTAAGATGGTGAAGGGTCTGGAAACCATGCCCTATGAAGAACGCCTTAGGGAACTGGGAATGTTCAGCCTGGAGAAGAGAAGGTTAAGAGGTGATATGATAGCCCTGTTTAAATATTTGAAGGGATGTCATATTGAGGAGGGAGCAAGCTTGTTTTCTGCTGCTGCAGAGACTAGGACGCGGAACAATGGATATAAATTGCAGGAAAAGAGATTCCACCTCAACATTAGGAGGAACTTCCTGACAGTAAGGGCTGTTCGACAGTGGAACACACTCCCTCGGAGTGTAGTGGAGTCTCCTTCCTTGGAGGTCTTTAAGCAGAGGCTGGATGGCCATCTGTCAGGGATGCTTTGATTTGGAGGTCCTGCATGGCAGGGGGTTGGACTAGATGGCCCTTGTGGTCTCTTCCAACTCTATGATTCTATGATTCTATGATTCACTATGCAGTGATTTAAAGTGTCTCTTTTTGTTTCTATCAGTTATGCTAATCAAATCCACAATCTGATCACAGAGTCACCAAACTTGGTGTATTATCTAATTGGGCCTAAATGAAGAGCATAATAAATTTGACAATGAGTACATTACAAACAAGCACTGCAGATTTCTATAAACAATTTGTTTTTAAAAATGCATAGGTTTGAATTGATACTGATCAAATATGATTATTTACACTTAGGCTGACATCCCATACTGTATATTGTTGTGCAAGTTCAGGATCAGTCAGGAAACTTTTTTCATTGCTGGTTTTAGTTAATTTTCCATGGAATGTAGTATGAAGTAAATTTTAAAGACTGTAGGTACCACACTCAAAATTCTGTTTCATTGAAATCAAGCAAAATCCATGTAAACTGAGGCAATAGTGGGTAAATTTCCTAGTAAAATGTAAATATGACACATATGCACTTCCTCTACTGAGTTCAAAGCAGCTATATCTCAATGCCATTTTAACTGTCATGGCTCCATTGACTCCATTCTCTGGAATCCTGGTGTTTGTAATTTGCTAATATACTTGGTATTTTTTTGACACAGAGCTCTAGTTTAGAGGAATGGATTATAGCTTTCTGGCAGAGATTTTATGTACTTCACCAAACCACAAATTCCAGACTTCTTTAAGTTGGAGCCATGACAGTCAAAATGGTGTCAAACTTCTAGAACTGAGTAATGTAGATATGCTCTTTTGGCAATGCCATCTGATCTCTGAGAAGCTTATTGGTAGTTGGATAAGATATCTGGAGGTTAAGCTACACATTCATAAATAGACCCCCCTGTGTATATTTTGTCTGTCCTCACATTCTGCAAATCTGAATAATTTATATAGGTCACAGCATTCCACTTTTCTTGGCACAAAATTTGAGTTATCTTAGAATAGAATTTTACTGAAAGAATACCCACATTAGTTTAAAATACACTTGGAAACATTCCTACTGACTGACCAAAGGGTGAGTTCTACTTTACATATTATATTATCATTCCTGAGTTAACCTTAGCACATGGACTGACATACATGAAATGCAGCATGGCTGCCCAAAACATCTATTCCTCTTAATCTGTACTCCTGAGTTGCACATCGAGTTGTAACTATTTATATAAAAATTGAGATAATCATTGTGTAGGAAACCAATCATTAATAACACACTGCCAGCCTCTGGGCACAGCATAGATGAAAAGGGAGGAATGCAATATGTATCATTTTGGTTCACCTCACACTTTAAAAAATTGTTGAAAGAGGGGAAAAGAAGAAAGTTCCCCATGTATGTAGACTGCATAACCTTCTGGGATGCAAGTTTAGCTCAGCTTTTATGACCACAATGCTGATCAAACAAGGTTTCAGCTCTTTAAAACCCTGCAATCAAATAATTGAAATGACTTTTTTATATTTTGGGGGGGAAAGGACATCCAGTTTCACTTTTCTCTTTAGTGGCCTGATGATTGTGAAAACTGGCATTTACTGCATTAGGATTCATTATTATGTACACAGTGCAGCCTACACAATGATATTGCCATTTGCTACCTCAAAGAAAGCTAATAGCATTTTCAAAATGCAATTATAACTTTTCAGTAGAAAGCTCAAGCTGTGTTTGGATAATCTGAAGCAACTCGCTACTACATTCACAGACAGCACACCAAAGCTAATAAATTCTTCTCATGTCTTCATATTATTAACACACCTACCGGCAATGTCAAGATGTTAGTTTAAAGAATTTCAAATATGAAACAGTTCAATAATCTGGTTGGCGGGAGCTGACTGACAATGCTAATTAACTGCCTGGAGAAGATTCTTTATAAATGAAGCAGCTTCTGTCTGAACACATTTCCAAGAAGAACAAAATGTTCTTTTTGTCTCCCTCACATGTGCTCTGTCTCCCTGTCTCTCCTCCTCCTTTCTTCCATCCCACCTCATCTCTAATAAAAGGGAGTTCTCCAGGTAGCCTTTTAACTGTTATTCCTGTGGTTCTAGAGGTCACGCATCTTCCACACCTCCCATACTGTTTACAGCAATTGAATGGATCATTCCACTCCTTTTTAGGCCTCATTAATTCTACCTGATGACTGTGGCTCTATTATTTAGCTTTGGGGGTACTTTACACATTAGATCCTCTGTCCTGGTAAATGGAGGGTGAGAATGGTCTCAGCAGTTCAAGACTTTAAATTTGCCTGAGTTTTATTTCACTGTTCTCTTTCTCATCAGACTCCTCCAGTTCAAGAGGAAATAAATGTTGCTTTCTTTGTTTTAAAGGTGACTGCAGCATGACCAGGAATTCTTTTTTAACCTGAGTGAGCCTGACAAAAATATTACAATATTTCTATGACATACTGATCTGTGGGAAGATTATGGAGATTATCATACAGGGGATGGGACATCATTGTTGCACCCCTGTTCTATCCTTCCTGTGCAATTGCTGGAAGGACATTCATACGACGTTCTTATCCGGACATTGTCCCATCCGGAAAGCATGAGTGACAGTGATTGCATGATGACCTTTTATTGTCCCATCATTGAAGTTGCATTGCCCCAGCATTTTGCATTAACAGGAATTCACCTTAATGCATTGCCACTTCACTGACAGGATAATGACAAGATCAGCACATATGATATGAAAGGTTTTGTCCGATCCCCCAATCAATGGAATAAGGATGGGAGAGTGATCCCAACCTGTTCCATCTGAGTGTGATAATCTCCAATGAAAAGATTGGTACTAGCTTACACTTACACACACATCCCAACATTTGCTGTCCCTTCAATTTCTCTCTCATTTTTGATCCACACAACATAATTACAAGTCTGTTATGTTCTCGGGATTTCTGCTTCTTTTCCCTTACTATTTCTGTAATTTAAAGACATAGCCATGTTAGTCTGGAAAATCAGTATGAAAGGGATTTTGCAGCACCTTTGAGACTAACTGAAAGGAAGAAGTTGGTAGCATGAGCTTTCATAGATTTGAGCATACTTACTCCTGATTAAATACTTATTCCTGATTAAATAGCCTCAAATCTACAAAAGCTCAGGCTACCAACTTCCCTTTGCACACTGCAATATTCCTTGTATACTGTTTCTTTTTCTCTTTCCTGTTCTAGATAAGGGTTTATTATTATTATTATTATTATTAAACTTTATTTCTAAAGCGCTGTAAATATACTCAGCGCTGTACAAAATTGGTAAAACTTAAGAAATATATAAAAGCCTGCCAAAGGCGTACACTCTAAAATAATAGCAGATAGATAAAATTACAAAGGGGGAAGACAAGTTAAAACATCGAACATAAAAGCAAATCACAACAAGCAATATCAGACAGCCAGATGGTAATCACAAGTTCCCTGAGAACGCTTCCCTAAACAATAAGGTTTTCAGCTCAACCTTAAAGCTAGTTAGGGAAGTGATGAGCCGAGCATGCAGAGGGAGAAGGTTCCAGGAATGAGGGGCAGCAAGAGAAAAGGGACGGATCCGGGAGGGGGCAGAAGACAACCTAGGTTGAGAGAGGAGACCTTGGTCACCAGAGCGGAGGGTACGGGTAGGAACATAGGGGGAGAGAAGATCAGCTAGGTAAGGAGGGGCCAGTCCATGCAGGGCTTTGAAGGTGAGTAACAAAAGTTTGTACCTGATGCGAAAGGGAAGAGGGAGCCAGTGAAGGGAGGACAACAGAGGGGAGACATGATCATAACGGCGAGCAAGTGAAATAATGCGTGCAGCTGAATGCTGAACAGAAATTAATGGGTGGAGATGAGAGAGAGGAAGCCCAGCCAAGAGGAGGTTACAGTAGTCTAGTCGTGAGACCACTAGGGCGTGGACCAGTGTTTTTGCGGTAGAAAATGAGAGATATGGACGGATTTTGGCAATGTTATAGAGAAAGAATCTGCAGGTTTATCATATTGTTACTCCACCTCTTTAACCTCAGATGGTGATGTCCTTCACTCATAATCCTCCTTGTTTTTCCAACACTTCTTACATTGTTTTTGTAAGCCTAGAAAATCTGTTAAGCAATAGCCTGTGGTGTCTTCCATGACAAAATAGGTTCAGCACCTTGGATAACAGCCTTGAAATTGTGAGATTTCTCTGCTGAAATGCCCTCTCTTCTGCTGTTGCTATATGAATGTCTCCAGTATTGAAAAGTGACAGACTGTTTTCACACTCAAAGAACAGGAGTCACTTTACCTTCAGAACAGATTGGACTGTCTTCTATCTCTACCTTTGACATGAATTTTCATCATTTGTTCTCCTTCCATATCTCACCGACATTCATGATCTTTCTTCATTTTTTGTACTAGCCTCCATACTGCTTTGAACATCCAGTTCTCATCTAGCCTTTGAACATCTAGTTCTCAAATAATTAGTTCTTTTGTATTTTTTCACAGATAATTCAAACATGAATCTTCTCAGCATGCACAGCTGTTCTCAACACTGCATATTGTTGTTGTTGTTGGTTTTCAACTGCACATCCTTTCCATTTAATATTCCTGACTTAAAATGTCTGGCACAAATAATCATATTATTATGGAATGACCTGTATGGAAAGGAGAATGTCCTGGCCTGGCCATATTTCTGACTGCTTCCTTTTACTACTTTCCACTTAAATATATATGTTCATTTTAATCCAGACTCGTTGTTTGCTTAAGCACACCATTCTGATTTTACAAAAACTGGCAGGTGAAGCTAGCAGTTGGCTAGAGAAACAAACAGCTAGCTCAGCCCAAAAATGAATCTATATTGCATCACTGATATTGCCTACAGCATTCCAAAATTTTAGGTAAACAGACAAAGAAGTATGCAGGTGCACATGTCACTTTAAGAATGAGATGCCAGCCAGCTTACCATATTCTTGCCACTTTGACATCTTGCCACTTAGGTACATGCCAAATCTAGAAGGGTCACTCTATGACATGGTATCTGGAAAGAAAGGAATAATCCTGCATTTGAGAAAGAGGAGGGTCACCTTGACACTTCAAGGAACCTGTGTGTACACCATCACTGTAATAGCCTCAGCCATATAATTTTAACACATATCAGATTTACCCTGAAATTTCTTTTTCTTACCAACTGGCAGCACACTCAAGGGTGGAAAAACCAGGTCCCATTTAAATCTTTGAATGTCACCTTCCATAATCCCAGACCATTACTTGCATAGTTGATGGAGTATCTGACAGCTGTCATCCCAAACAGCAGAAAAGCACCATGGACCCTTTCACACTACACAGTTCTATATTTCCTCTGTATCTGTCATGGTTCTATCCTATGGAATCCTGGGATTTGCAGTTTAGGGAAGGGTATTTAGAATTCTCAGCCAGAAAGCTCTAGGTCCTGCCCAAACTACAAACTCCGAGATTCCATCAGATGTACTCATGAGAGTTAAAGTGAAATCATAGAGCTATATCTGTGTGATAAGACAGGGGATAAGTTTGCTAACCAACAAAACTATCAAGAAATCTTAAACTATTTTGCACATTATATTGTATGTGTGGTGTGAGGAAGGATCATACATTCCTAATATTTATTTGAAATTTAGAGGTTAGGGGAAATAACAGAGAATGTTATCTCATTCTCCATTGTCCAAGTATACAATATAATATTTTATATTATAAAATATAATATTTTCCAAGTGTAAAATATAATGGAAAGGTCTCCATTTTCCAAGCATACAATATAATGGGGTTAATGTCCCAAAGAAAAAAGGACCAGGCTGAATGTCCACACCATTTATCCTAGTGGATCTAATTCACTTCTAAATAGAGAGAGAGTTTTCTTTATATTTAAAAGAAACTGTGACAATAATTTGAATTTTTCAAGTTTTACAGTATTCAGTGTTTCTTTTTCTGTTTCTTTCATGGAAAAGCTTGGTTAAAATTAAATTTAAATGAAAATCTGTTAGGACTACATGTATAATCTCTTAACACTGAATTAATGGCCCTCTGTCAAACACATTGAGTAAAATGTATTGTAAAGTATTGTATTGTAGAGTAAAATGTTGAGTAAAAAAAATGCTGTTTTTCTGTATAAAGAACCTTGGAAACAATATGTGCCAGCAAGTATTTTAATGCCTAAATTCATTAACTAGTCCTAAATGGAGTAGACCTACTGAAGCAGTTCCTGAATAATGTATTAACACTTCATTGTTGTGTGCCTTCAAGTCATTTCAACATATGGTGACCCTAATAGTGATAGGAAAACCTATCACAGAGTTTTCGTGGCATGATTTCTTCAGAGAGGGTTTGCCTTCACCATCTTCAGAGGCTGAAAGGGTGTGACTTGCCCAAAATCACCCAGTGAGTTTCCATGGTTGAGCAGGAATTTGTATCTTGGTCTTCAGAGGTACAGTCCAACAGTCCCACTATTATACCATGTTGGCTCTATATACCATGCCGATGCTCTCATTAACACTTAAATAAACCTTATTGAATTAACTGATGGTCATTGAGGTTGGATATTGTGTGCTGTTACTGTTGCTAAATGATGCACACCACAGAATTAGACAGACAAACATTCACCATCTGTCATTCAATGGTAAGAAGATTTTACTGCTGTAGCTAAGCATACACATGTATTTTATAAATATCAGTTATTTAAAAAAATCTGTTTTATGGTACCTTATAATAAAGCTCACATAAAGCCCACATTGATATGCATTTACCTCTCCTCCCTTTCCCCCCCCCCTCCCTCCCTCCCTCCCTCCCTCCCTCCCTCCTCCCTTCCTTCCTTCCTTCCTTTAATTATATTTCAAAATCTAATATAAATTATCTTGATTCAGTGAGACTTCTCCACTTGCAAAGAGAAGATAGATTTGAATATTTGTTATTTGTAATATGTCGTTCAAGTACATTTTCAAGGGGAAGCAACATAATGCCATTAAGTAGGACACAATATCTTGTTTATTATTAAAGATTTATTCTCAGTAACAGAAACTGATAAATCATCTCTGTTACTGGAAGGTAACCCCTATCCCTAGAAGTTACTATCCTGTATATTAAGAAGTGCCCATTTTTCTGTAGGTTAGACAAAACCTTTATGTTCTTTGTCTGTTCTTTATTTCTTCTCTGTCATTTTTGCCCTTTGCTTTGCTTTTTCTCATCGGATACCTATCCATTTCCTCAAACTTAAATTTGCTAAAATGTGGAATTGTTTTTGAAATTGAATTTTTCTAAGAACATAAGTTACAAAGAGATGTACTGGACCAAACTACAGGCTAGAGATGAGAAAGTTATAAGAAAAGGATTAACACATAAAGCGAATCATTCATATGCTTTTTAAAAAATTGAATTCAACTATGTTTGCATCTAAGGGGGTGTAGTTACATTAATGATTAATTAATGATTACATTAATTCTAAATTCATGCTTACCTTGTGTTACATTATCATACTAAAAGCTGAACCAAAATGAAAATTAAAAATGTCAACCACAACTTTACTCCTCCTTCATCCCTGTTTTGCTGTTTGGAGAGAAGAAAACACATTATTTTCCCTGTATGGATTTTTGTAGTTTGCATTAATTATTTGAAACCCAATTTCTCACCACCCTATCAAATCCATACTCTTTCATTATTCGTCTCTTTACCATCATCATTCATTACTCTGATTCTCACATGGATCCCAGAAAAAATCCCAGGGCTAAAAGTTTTTTTTAAAATGTTTGTCTTCTCTCCAGCAAAACAGGGATGAAGGAGGAATAAAGTCGCAGTTGACATTTTTCATTTTCATTTTGGTTCAGCTTTTACTGACAGACGCTTTATGTGATGAGTGCTTTAGAACACAGGATGACTCTGACTGGAAAGAACATCATTGTTTTCCAAGCAACTCCTTGTTGCTTCAAAGTATTTTAATCTTGGAATTAACTACACTATGGCCCGATACAGACGGGTACTTTGTGGCGTGGCGGCAGCGATATTAGGGTTAGGGACTGCGCAGCAACTACATGGTCCCTAACCCTAGTGTGGTATGACACCAGCTTCATGGCGGCCTCCCGTCCAAACAGGGGCCGCCATGATGCCGGTGCCACCACTGAACACCAAAACGGCTGCACAGGAAATGGTGTCACAAGGGTGCCACTTCCTGGTTGCAGCTCTGCAATGAAGGAGCTGTTTTAGGCAGCTCCTTTTCATTGTGGTGCTGCAAAAGGCGTCACTCTCATGGGAGTCGCGGCAACCAAATTGCCGTAACAGCGATGCCAGGGAGAAAGGGTCTGCGTGGCCCCTTTCTCCCATGGCTTGGGTGGTGGGTTGTCCATGGGGCTTCATGCCCCAAGCAGCATTTTGCTGCTTCTCCATGGCCTGGAAAAGCAGCAGATTGGGGCCTCTGGGCTGCCGCTGCGGTTGCCCTGGCCCCAATCCAGCACACAAAGGGTCAGCACAGACTTGCCCCTGAAGGGGCAGTCCGTAAAGCCCCTATCATACACTAATATGCCACCACATGTACGCATCATCACTTCTCTAACCAGTTTCAAAATTAAATTAAAGACTAAATTGTTTAGGGAAGCGTTCCCAGGATTATGTCGTCTGCCCCAGGATGCCTCCTTTTAACTATGTATTAAGAAGCCATGCCCTCCCCCCAGGCCCCAGAGGGAGAGAAAAACCACTGGACCTCATCCCCTTCCCACCACCTGTCCCTTTTCCTTTTGTGTTGTCTCTTTTAGACTGTAAGCCTGAGGGTAATTTTGTTGAGTAAATAAAAGCAAACAAATCTTAGTATGTTTATTCAAAAATATCTGAGGATATATTTGCTTTAAATAAAATCTAAGACATTCTTACAACAATTAATTTTAGTGAATCAGGGTGGTTTGATACATGTATCTTTCAGGCAAAACATATTATGTAAGGAAGAAAGTTACCTGAACTCATATTATTAAGATATTGTTTCTTTTTCTCTCTGTTTCTCACCCTCTCTCAAAATCTTTCTCTCTTCCTTTTGGATCTTCACCTACAGTAGAAATTACTCTATTACTTTTTCAAGTCCTACAGATTTCATTTATATTAAGAAATGTTTGATTTACATAGTAGGGAGATTTTATTGTTTTTAGAAATAGGGTGGAGGACTGCTAACTACAAAGCCTTTTCACTCAGTCCATCTCAGTTTACTTACCTAAATATTATAGTTCCTCAACCTGCAGAGACTAACAAAAAGCAAGATATAGTTTTGCAAATCACAATGAGAACTAGGCTTTGGGAAAAGAAACCACCTGCCATTGTAAATTGCAGCAAAAACTTGGCTCTTTCAGAGTGTGGTTTGTTTAAACTAATTAATAACTTAAACTGATTAATAACTTGATACTTAGGAAACATTTCTGCTGAACTTCAAACTTAGGACAATTAATGTGGTTAAAAATTAAATGTGATAACACTGCCCCTTTTCATTAGCAAATTTCCAATTTAATTCAGAATCTAATTGATTGAAATTAGTTCCTATCCCTAACAAAGACCTCCTTCGCACAATACTCTCTTTATACAGCGGCAACCCACTGTCTATGGGAAGCCCATCAAAGGAACATGCATACTATTCTATCCTCCATTTTATGTTCTGAACAATTAAAAGGCTGACCAAGGCCTGGACTTACTATAAAATAAGAAACTTTGCTTCTTGAATAAGAGGCAGATAAGTGAAAAATAAAACCAGTGTGATGAAGTGGCCTGAGTGTAGAACTACAACTGTGGGAGATCGGGATCTGGATCCCTGCTTGGTCATAGAACCCCGCAGGGTGATCTTGGGTAAGTCATACTCTCTCATCCTCAGAGAAAAGCAATGGCAACCCTCCTCTGAATAAATCTTGCCAAGAAAACTCCCTGATACGTTCACCTGTCAGAACTTGGAAATGACCTAAATGGAAGACATAATGATAGATTGGAATGCATTCTTGGAAAAGATACAAAGTATGTCACAGTCTTTTCAGCCGGCTGTCTTAAGATAAGGCAACACTTTCATTATGCTGTCTTGAAAAATTTCTCTATTTAAAAAAATACTTTAAAAATAAAGGCATATTAACTATTCATGCTTAGCTATAAAAATAATACAAATACAAGTAAGGATTAACTAATTATTTCTAAAACTGGGGGATTATAATTGTATTTTGATTCCACACAATATGGATTCAATTCAAAGGCATACAAAAACAACAAACCTTGTACCTCAAAGGCAGCTTGTAGAGGCAAGGGAGTTTATCAGATGAGGGACGGGACGTCATTGTCCCATCCCTGTCCCATCCTTCTCACCCAGTCGCAGGAAGGACTTTCACACATGACCTGTCATTGATCCAGCAGGGAATTGTCAGTGAAAGTGATAGCTCAAATCACTTTCATGTGTAAGCACACTAAAAGTGCTTTGTTGAACTGATGGCTTTCATGGCCAGCATCCATAGGTTTTTGTAGGAGTTTCAGGCTATGTGGCCATGTTCTAGAAGAGTTCCTTTCTAACGTTCCACCAGCATCTGTGGCTGGCATCTCTGAAGATGCTAGCCATAGATGCCAGTGAAATGTCAGAAAAGAACTCTTCTAGAACATGGCCACATAGCCTGAAAGTCCTACAAAAAATATAAAAGTGCTTTCTTCTGTCATTTGCAGTCTTTTGTATTAAGGGAAGACCCTGTTGAAACCATGATGGCTGAACGTGCATTTTAGCCCACTTTCATATGAAAGTTATCCGCACAATCACTTTTACTATAAGTATGGATGGGATAAGGACGGGGGAATGATCCCATCCCTATCCCATCTGCCATGTGATAAACTCCAAAGACTAGGAAGACAACATGAGGGGAAGGAGAAATGATAGTAACAGTTACTTAAGAAAAAACCTACAGGAGAAACTACTCATAGATCCTCCCTTAATGTCTACTCAGGTCCATATTCTAGACTTGGGCAAAGGTCAACTCTCCAGATGTTATTAAGCTGCAATTTCCCTGCATTTCTCAACATTGGCTATGCTACCTGGGGCTGGATTGATGAGGAGGAAACTAGGGTAAATGGTGACTGTGTGATGTGTGTAGGAAGTGAATAGGTGTGGCAGGGCTAACAAACGCAAACATGTCAAAAAGGATGAAAAGACAAAGCAAAGAAAATGGTGATTATGTTAGCAGTGATTATAGCAATTAATGTGTTAACTTTGTCTGATTTTAACCCACAAAAGCTGACAAACACAAATGTCTTATTTAAATCTTTCAAAGTCTGATTCCTCTCAGTGTTCCTGGTTAGAAGTGGCAACATGGCAAAGAGAGTAAAGAAGGTTGATGCTTCTTTTAGGTACTCCTGGGATGGACTAAGCTCTTGCCTTTTGCCACTTGACTTAGAAAATTGTTCCTTTTTAAAAAGAGTTAAAGTACAGTGCTTAACATTTATTATATTAACATTTATAGATTTATACATGAGAATATCCATAGGTTTTTTTAAGGAAAGGATCTGTTTCTTTTTCACTTTAGCCTATATATCAGCCATGCCCTCTGTTCTTTTCCTTCAAATATATTTTAATAAATATCTGAATGATATGTGGACATTTTATTTTCCACTTCTGATTTGAATCAATTTCCCAGTTCAAAAATGTCTTGCTGATCTACTACAATCCCAGCACCCACTGAAGTCAATTTTTGTGCCTCCTTTTCAATTTGAAAACATTCAGGAGTAGCTGTGTTGGCCATTTAACAAATACAAACAAAAAACCATCAGTGATACCTGCCTGCAAAAGATATCCTCCCCATCATAACATATTTACTAAGGACTGAAACAGCATGCAGGCATCTGACTAACATCTCCATTTTTTTTTCCTCTCCTGTTTCGTTTGTAACATCTTGTCTATTGAAGAAGCCCATGGAGCTTCAAAAGCTTGCAAGAATTATATTGCACATTTCGGTTGGCCAATAAAAGGTATCACTGATGGACTTTTCAATTTGAGTGATTGTATTTATTTTTCATGACCTCCCTTAGCTAATTTAAAATGTTTTTGTAGTCCTTTTTAATATATATGTATGTATGTATTCTTCTTTCTTGCTTCCGCCTTAAGAAAGACTTTTATCTTTACAGTTAGACACAGATCATCTTAAAATACAAGTTCTCCATTACATGACAAGCTATAATGAGCCTTAATGAAGCCTGCAAACAGATGTTGAAATTTCCACTTGAATGGGCTTTCCTGCCTATCAGTAGCTTAGGACTTTCAGCCTTCAACTGTTGAATCTTCTGCTCACCATACTTATAATGTGAAAACTGAAAATGAAACACTAAAGCAGCTTAATCCTTTTTCATTAGATATTTTATTTTAATCAGAATTTTAATATGCTCTTATTGAATAAGTACATTATGAACCGTCATATCTAAGCCTCTCACCTTTTTTAAAATAATATTCCTGTGCTAAACAGAGAAGAAAGCAAATGTTACTATGCAAATTACTGAATTAATGTCCTTCGTGAAAACATTAAAAACAGAGCACATATTACATTTTTAATTATGGAAAAGAAGCATGGTCTGCAAATTGTGAGGAATTAAACCAAGCCCACAAGGGTCCCTATTTCACTACCAATCTGGAGAAAATGGTCAAATGATATATAGGTGGGAACTGTGGAGAATATGATGATTTAGAATTTCCTTCTCCTTTTTATCATAACTGGTTCCCCCTGCCCTTTAATTTAAGGAGTAATAATGACTGGGTTAAACCCAGACATACAGTACAATTCTATGCACATCTACTCAGATATGAGCCCCATCATGTTCAATGAGACTTGTTCTCATGTATATGTCATTGTTAAGTGCCATCAAGTCAGCTGCAAATTATGGCAGCCCTATGAATTGGAGACCTCAGTCTTATCATCAGTAGCCCTGCTCAGGTCCTGCAGACTCAGACTGTGGGTTCCTTAATATAGTCTGTTCACCAGTAATGCAATCTTCATCCCACTTTAAAAAGCTTGATCAACATTTCTAATCAGACACTGCAGCACCTCAACAGATAAGACAGCTATAGGACACAGCTCTGTCTCACCAGCCATTAACTGGCCCAAGAACTTTGCACTGACTTTTGAGCATGGAGGAAAGAAGGCATAGCCTCTACCCTCAGTGGAGGGAGGGAAACTTCCTCAGTGCTGAGGAACAACCAGAATGAGCCCAGATGTGATCCCATAGTTAGTCAGTGGCCAGGGAGATGGCACTGCACTTAGCAGCCCACTCTCCTGTTATTTTGCATCAAGGTGGGTGACTAAACACTTCCTTCCACAAAGTTCAAACAACTGTCAGTTATACCTGCATATGTCACCATATCTCACCAGCCCTTATTCATTAACGGACCTAAATAGCTGAAAAAGCAGTTCTCACTGTATCAGTTTCTTCATGTCTTAACACCATTAGGAAAGGCTCTACTCCATAAACATTAAGTACAGTCAGCCCTCTGATTCTTCATCCACAGATACAAACATCTGTGGCTTGAAAATATCCCCCCCCCCCAAAAAAAATCCAAAAAGCAAACCTTGATTTTGCCATTTTATGTAACAGACACCATTTTATTACCCCATTGTATATACTGGGATTTAAGCATCCACAGACTTTGGTATCCACAGGGGGTCCTGGAAACAAATCCTAGCACATACGAAGGACCCATTGTATGTCATATGATGATGTTCGACTTGTGGTGGCTTGAATGTGGAATATCCTCTAACTTCAACCTTTTTCATGTAAGGTAAAACCTGTTTGTTGCTTGCTCGAGTATTTTAATTTGATGATACTATCATAGAATCATAGAGTTGAAAGGGACCCCAAGGGCCATCTAGTCCAACCCCCTGCCATGCAGGAACTCTCAGTTAAAGCATACCCAACATATGGCCATCCAGCCTCTGTTTAGAGTTGGGTGGCAGAGGCCATGTTCCCTCTGGCGAGGGCAAGAAACCATGTTCTGCTTTCCTTATGGGATGCTCTGTGGCAGCCAAAAAAGACCATTTTAGAGCTGGAACTGTCCTGGACTGTGGCCAGCTCACACAAACACACACCAATAAGAAGGGCTGAGCAAGGAACTAGCTCTACAGCTGGGAGAAAGTCTACAGACCTTAGTATTGTCCAAAAGGGTAAACCAGAATCCAAAGCCAGAGTCAGGATTGGAGAAGTCACAGCAATCATTTCAGTCCAAGGTCAGGGCAAGGAGAAGGCAACAGTAGTCCGGTTTGTTCAAAAGTTGTAGGGTCAAGGCAAACAAGAGTTCAAGAAACACGGAGCCAGTGCCAGCAAGCAATCACACCAAAGGATCTTGCAATAAGTTCTGGCAAAGGGATGGCGTCCCACAGGTGGTTAAATAGGAGACACTCTCCCTGTTGCCAGCTGTGACGTATCTGCAGATTGATTTTCTGCAAGCCTGAGGGACTGATGCAGGCGAGCACTTTCAGCTCTCCTTTCCTTAAAGGAAGGGACCTTCAAGCTTGGTTCTTCCTTAGATGCCACACTCAGCTGCTGAGCCTCTGAAGGGAGCTCCACAGTGCTAGAACCTGGCTGAGCCTCCACTCCTGGGGCTGAAATGGCAGGGCTGGGGCAAAACTGGGACCTGGTCTAGCCTCCAACTCCTCTTGCACCTGAGGAGCCATATCCTCCTCATCATCCTCTGATTCCACCTCTTGGCTGGCCATGACAGGAACCTTCAGCTCCTGCTGGACCCTGTCTAGCTTACCTTAAAGCCATGCGGCCAAGATGGAGGCTGTATATGCCAGAGGAGGAGTCCTCAGCATCCTTCTACACCATCTCATTATAAAAATGCAAAAGGAATGTGCAGAAGCCCTGGAAACATCACCATGTGTTTCCCAGGCTGCAATAGGATCTCCCACATCTGTTGGGATCCTGGGTGCCATTGGGGTCAGAGATGGGAAGGAAGGGGGAGACCAAGAGCCAATCCCCTCATCTGCCCTCCTGGCAGAGTTCCAAACCTTATGCTAGGCATAGTGCCCGCAGTGGTAATGGCAGAGGCCTCCTGGCAATGACTGCCCATAGCAATGGCATTAGATCAGGGAAAGGTTCCTTGCTGGCTACAGACAGGGCTCCTGGTACTCACCCCTTATCCTGTGTCTTCTGGCTGGCTTGCTTCTCTGACGTTGGCCCTATTTCAGGCTGGGCAGAAGTGATGCAGAGAAACTATTTCCCATGGCTTTTGGCTGACCTCTCCTATGAACCCTGGCCCTAAATGGGCTGGGCAGAGATGCTGAGAAGGGAAGTTTCCGTAACTTTTGGCCAGCTGCCTCCCTGATCCCTGGCCCTAAAATGGCTGGGCGGAGATGATATGGAGAAACAGAGATATGGAGGGGAAACCCTCAACATCTATTCCCACAGCTCCCATGTGCTGTAAGGCTGTTTGCAGAGATCCCCTGTGCTCCTACCATGAAAGGAAGGCAGGTTTGGAAGAGAGATAGAGTCATTGGCAAAGCCAAGACCTTTCCGATTTGTTACTTCTTTTTTATTTCTTTGACTATAGTGAAGTTTTATTGTTTTTATTCCATATCTTAGATAGTTTTGACTGCATCCTGGATTTGATTATATTGTATGTGAACACCATCTTGATATCCACAAGAGTGAAGAGCAGTTTTGAATTATATTAATTAAGAAACAGTACACTCATGAAACTGTTATTTCAAATTCTTCTCCTGTCTAATCTTTCCCTGTACCTTTTTCTGGTTTGTGTTACCGCCCTTGTGCCTTTCTTTCAGACTATAAGCTCCCACAGGTAGGAATATGTCCTCTCAATTATCTGAATAGCACAATGTAAATAAAAGAATAATGATCAAGTTTCACTTTTTTCAAAGCTAATCATATACTGGTATTAATAAAGGTATTTGTTTTTAAATGGGTGGATAGACAGACAAGAGGCTAACACAGAAAAGTCTGATGTAGTATAAATGCAATATAGTCGTTGTAAATATAGTCACTGACTGTATACATTAATGGAAATAAAAACTGCAGTTTTAATAGAATCGCCCACTTAAATCTTATTAATGGCTCATGAATTTATTTTCTAATTAAGTTCTTCATTTATTCCTCACACATGGCAAAGATCACCATCATCACATCTTAAGTAGCCTTAATTTTATACCATTAGTTCAGTTAATACCTAATACCTAATGAGGAAACAAATGATAATGAGCTTTTCTGCTATTGCTAAATGCTCTGATAGCACTGTTTTTTTTCTAGGAGTCAGACCTTATACACTGTATGTGTGTCTTGTCTATTGCCTTAAGAAAAGAGTAGAAATAGCATTACATTTATTTCAGGGGCACATCATAGCAGCTGCTAACACCATCACTTACAGTAACAGAGAGCAAGCAGTAATAAAGCTGAATTGCTTTTCTTCCTGAAATTCAAAGCCTCATTTCTTTTCTTTTCTTTTTTTTAAAAAAGGAAATGCTGACAACTTTTCCAGAAATGGCCTCTCATCATGAGAGGTATTAACCAAGGTATTAACCAAGATCTTCAAGTTCACAAGTGAAGAGAACTTGGGGACCCAGGAAGTTAATGGCTATGGGGCTTAGATTGGGGATGATGAGAATAATTATCAAGAGCAACTTGAACTTGACTGGGTTCAAATTAAGTAGCAGCCTCATACTGTGGGTCAACAATTGATCAGACTGTAAACTTCTTCCAAAGCCTGTGCTGGAGGTCTCGCACTAGCTTCTTATCCATGTCATTGAACTAGCTATCAAAGGGGGACACTGCTAGGTATGGGAGTTCCTGACTTCCATCTTGCCCTCCACTTCACTTGGTACGGATTAGTACCCTAAAGTGAACTGAGACTCAGGAATGCAGGAAGCAGTCAAGCTGAAATAGACCATTGAGCCAGCTAGGCCAGGCATATGTAAGCTACAATAGTGATCCAATGACTACTATTACGGTAGCTTCCAAAGTATATCTGGACACCCCCTAAAAACTACCTAATTCCGCATAAAATTAAAATTAAAATCCTTGACAGTATTTGGCCTATTTTTCACCCCCAGATGCTGTAAACGTCAGCAAACAACAGTTTTACTCATTCGAAGCCTTAGAAAAAAATGAGGAAATGGCTGAAATTGGCTAAAAATGGCACAAAATGGCAACCAGGAGTGACATCTCATCACTTTGAAGGACACCTGGAAGTGCAGGCATAGCACATGGGGTGGGGTAGTTAGGATGCAATTCTTCACTAATCTCAAAGACAGCAGCAAATAATTTTATTAATCTTCTTACCACTGCAAAAAAGATCTTCAAAAACTGCACCATTTTCCAAAAAAAAATTGCAGGTCAAAACTTATCCTGTACAAAATTCACATGTGGTTTTTTTCCACAAGGTTTTTTTCTGCACAGGAAATAGCCTTTTTTTGTTTCCATTTTTTAAAAAATAGGCCAAATTTACATAGAATGAGTCCCCAAAATTCAAAAATTTCGTTAGTCTCCTTCTTAGGGTTTTCTGACACTCAGCGACCATATTTGTTTTGACCATTTTTAAAAAATATTTTAATATTCTTTCTATCCCTAGAGGTTTGTGGGGATAAAGGTGACACTCTTCCTGATGTAGCCTAATATTGTCAATGCTGACTGTCAGGGGGTCTCAAGGTTTCATGCAGGATTCTTTACTAGCCCTACTAAGAAATATTAGGGATTGAAACTGGGATGTTCTCCATACAAAACATGATCTGTCACTTAACTGCATCTAGTGTGTCAGAATGGCCTAGTACATCATGTTTGCAGCTAGGGCAGCATCCCAATGAAAGAGTCAGTCCCTGTAGAGGATTCTGTGGCTCTTCATACAACATTTCTGTGTCTGACATAGATCAAAAGGGATTGGATTTAGCAATTGTGTGTTGCTTGCTGTATCCAGGCTTCAGAAAAATGGCTTGACATGGTGATTTTGACTTAACATTTGGATCTATTCTGAAATAATTCCTAACAAATTATTGCTATCAGTAGGAATGGGCCAGAATGGCCAGTACAATCACAGTTATCCATGCAGCTTTTTTTGTTAAATAAAGACAAGGTGTCGATCCAGAGATTCAAGTCCATACAGCAGTGAGGAATGCTTAGGGATTTATTTACTTTTACCCATTGCTTAGATTCCCAATGCAAGTGCAGCTCTGATGTTGGCAAGTGTTTATGTGAAGGGGTAGATTCAATAATTTCATATTCCAAAAAGGTGATTATGGGGCTCAACAGGCTGCCCCTTTAAGCAATGGACTGGGACCATGCCAACTACATGCCGCAGCCCCAATCTCTCCTTTCCATGGCGCAAAAAGGAGCTGCAAAAAGCAGCCCCTTTTTGTGCCATGGACAGGGTGCCATAGCCAAGCATGCAGCTTTTCCATGCTCCTTTACCACTGCATCATGTAGACACAGCACCAGAGGACCACAGTATGGAACAGCGCACAGCATCATGCCAGCCTGGGGTGGAGTTAGCCCATGCATCATCTGGATGCCAGGTCAGCCTTTCCCACCAGTCTGTCAAGCCCCTATGCCAGTCAACTGAAGCTGCAAACACTTGATCCAAAATGCTATGTGTGGGTGCAAGGCCAGATATTGGCTCCATGTGCAAAAACTATACAAAACACCTGATTGCTCCTACAATGCCAGATCCACAGCTTCTCAAAACTTATTTCCAAATGAGAAATGTAAAAATTCTTATAAATTTTCTCTCGATACAAAAGTATGTTTCATCACAATAAAACATCCCAAAAGCGGCCAATTGTTTTGAAAATTTTCACCCTTCTGGGGTTTGGGTAAAAAAAGATCACAAAGTTTTTTCCATATCTGATTTATTTTTAGCAGCAAAACTATTCAGATTACAAAAAAAATGAATAAAAATGTACAAGATTTTTGCAAATTCACTCAAACAGGGATATTTTTTTAAAAAAAAATTGTCCTTAAATGGAAGAATTAAATAATCAAATTTTTGCATCTTTATCCCAAAATAAATCGCCAGGGCCCTACCATTGGGAAAGATGGAACTGATGTTTCTGTTTGCAGATTTTGAGTATCAAAAAATGGAAGGAAATGGTTAATGATTTAAAATTTGTTATTATTTAAAATGCCAAGAATAGGGAGAGATGCTAGTGAGATTTTGTACCTCATAAACCAAAATAATTTGGCTGGCATTGCTTGCTAAGCATCTTATGGGTGAGGGCACTACTTGTTACTCTGCCTCAAGCAGCAAAATATCTTTGGCCAACCCCATGGACTACCTAGTTAGATGAAGGCACATTTGGAATACAAAGTATATTTGGAATACCATGAGAATATAGTGCAAAAATGAATTTTGCTAATATGTAAATATTTTTAATAGCCTTGTCTTCTGTGGATATTTTCACGCTGGGCAAATAAAATATAGTTAGCTAGACTGTGAAGGGGACACTGTATCTTCGCTTCAATTAGGCCATAGCAAAATGAAGCTAGGATTTTAGAAAGTTAATGATCATGCTCACTCCACTTGGCCCAGAGCTATCACATGAAAGAAGAGCTAGATTAAACTGAATATAGTTTTTAATCCTCAGATATAATGAGCAGCCCTGCCTGTAACAAAAGAAAAGGTGTTGCCCACTGATACTGCATTAATTAGAACAATAAAGAAAACCTTGGTTTCATATTACTTCAAGTGTTATAAGCTTTCATTTCTACAGGGCTATTTCAAATTGTTTCATTCAATAGGTTGATACAAAGGGCAGGCTATACCCGGGATGCACACTGCTTTGTTTTGCACAATGGAGCCAAACACATATTAAATATCAGCTTCCAGCATACTGAAAAAGGCAATCAAAGCAATGCAAATGAAAACTACATATACAGAAAAATTATTCTTTAAATTAGATAGCATTAAAAAGACAACAACACAGAGGCAATAAAATGGCTGAAGTGCCATCATTATTTAAAATGAAGATTGGAATAGCCTTCACAGTAAGACCAAGCTAGGCAGAAGTCTATGTGTCAGAACTGAGTCACCTTCAGTCAGAATTTGGGAAAGCTACTTTTTCAAGCTACAGTTACCAAAGTCCACCAACCAGATTTCTTCCAGCTGGATGGGAATTTTGGACTTGTAGGAACATTGCCATGGAGAATTGCCAAGCTCATCCTTCATTCTCGTATAATCCAAGTAAGGGAGAGCTATAAAGTATGGCCCTGAACAGGCAGAAGGTAAAAGGTAAACCATTTTAGGGATATGATTTTTCATTTTCTTCCTCCATTTATTATTGAAATCCTCTTTCCCCTTCTTATTCATAACACTTATATGCTTTTTATTATACATTCATTTGACGAAATCAAAGGTGAAGCTGATTTTTCAGGGTCCCAATGCCTTTTTTGAGGGCTATAAGGGTCCTCCCACAAAACTGGGTGTTGAACCTTTTTTACACAAAAAAATGGCCTCATCCCATGGGGAGGGTGTGATTGTGCCATGTGTTTGCCCTCCCTCATCCCCTTCTCCATCAGCCTATTTTTATCCCAGAAATGTTTTAAAATTGGTAGGTAAACTTTAAGATGACTTTTTAAAAGTTGAAAAAGTCTCTCCTGGAAAATACCCATCCATTTTGAGTTTTTAAAACCCAAATGATTTTTAGAAGTAAAATAAGGAGGGGGGTGCACAGCAGAAGGCATGGCGTCCAAGGTCATATAACAGGGCAGTCCCCCCCTCTCTGGTAGTTTCCCACTGATGGGCCTAACAGTAATATCATTACCTGCATTCAAGGTGACTATGGGCCCAAAACAGACAGGTCAAATAAAGAGGCTTCCAACACTTTGAGGGTGGGGTGTTTAGATGATCCATGCCCCCAAAGTGGCCAGAAGAAGCATTCAAGGCCATATCAAGCTGGGAAAAGCCAACCTACAAACAAGTTGATTTAAATCAACTCCTGGCCAGCACGGCTTAGGACTTTGACACCGGCCCACTTTGGGAGCAGGTTGTGCAGTCACTGTGGTCCTGGTGCTATTGGGGCCGGAACAGCCTCTGGCTACTCCTTCCTGACCATCTACTTCACCCTTTGATAATTTTTTGAGACATCCCCTTTCTTTTCTAGAATGCCCTGTAGCATCTGAGGCATTGTAGGGGAGCAGAACAGACATTATTTTTGCCATTACTCCAGGAAGGAAGATCCCCACAAACATAGATATAGCCTGTAAAATCACTATAGAAAGAGATCTTGTAGAGATCTTGCTTATAAGATCCCTTTCCATACTTGTTTGCATTGATTAATTATTCTTTCATTATTTTGGGGACCAATGAAAACTGAGCCTAACAGATCTCATTTTGTTCAATCAAGCATTGGTGCCCAAATGAATGCAAATTTTTATTTACGGTCATAAAGATTGAATGCAAATCTCTACATTCTTCCCAAGCCTCACTTCTTCCATCCCCCACAACTACTGATTTTCCTGTGATCTGAAGAAACATGTAATATGAGTAAGAAAGGAACCAAAAATTATCAAAATCTGCAAACAATCTTTATTCACCAACCTAGTTGTCAATTATAGTGCAAACCAGCAGAATTTTTTATCTTCCAGTGCAGATTAAGAATCAGCATGCAATCAAAAATCTTCAACTATGAACTGGCTGCTTCAAAGGCTGTTCCATGGGAAGCATCTTTTGTTCCAGTTCCAAGTCAATTATGGGCATACCTCAATTAATAAAGCTTCTGACAGAAAAGCTCCTTTTTACAAAGGCTTTTTTGCATTTGCCCTGCCCACTACTTTACTCTGTCTAGCTTGGCAGTTTTGGTTTTTATTTTTAACCATGGTAAATGGTGAAAAGGGCTGGAAAACACAGACCTTTGGTGTCAGGTTGCAGGAGTACATCTGCAGCAAACAACGTAATTAAGCTGAGAAGGAACACTGTCTTACTGTAAAAATTTTACTGTTTACTGTAGCTGTGCCAGGGCTGTCAACAGGGGGTGCAGGGGTTGTGGAACTCACCAGATGACACTGTAAGGAATGGGTGACACTCCTTTTAGCAGATATGGACTGTGATAGTTGCCTCTGTCCCTTTAAAATGCTGAAGAGATGGGGTGGGTGGGGTGAGAAAGGAGGGGCCCCATGCTAAATTTTCTTTAAAAAGATCAAATCTTATCAAATTTTCACTCTAACCACATGAAACTATAGAGATGTAAACATTTAGCCTGTGCTTATGTTGTTGTAATTTAAAGGTATACTTTAATTTTGCTATTACCATTACATTCAGTAACATATAGGAATTATGATCTATGAGTAACATTAGCACAAAAAACATTACTAAGGATTTTGTATGGTGCGGTCTGGGAGCAGGTCAGTGGGCAGTGACACTATGAGTTACTGCACCAGGTGATTCCAACCCCAGTGATGCCCCTGAGCTGTGCATGCCTGTATACAACAATCAAGGTAGACAGCAGCTGTTTTCAAAATCCCTTACTAAGCATGTGCAAACAAGAAAACAGAGACAAAAGGGGAAGATAGATTAATGCTTGCATATGTTTATAAAATGAATAGATCTGTACGCTTGGCCACTAAAGTGGAAAATAAGAAAAGTGGAGGCTGGGAAAATAAAAATGCATCTCTATAAGCATTTTGGAAGGAGCCTTCAGATGATCCCTAGAAGGTTCAAAATGTTTTTCTTTGCTTATACAAGGCTTACCTAACCTAGTTGTTTTGTTTTGCTATTCATTTACATGTGCATTTTGTTTATTTGGTTTTTTAAAAAAAAACTGCTAAAACATGATGCTCTTCTCTTTCATTTTCTTTTTTAAGCAGCAGCCTATCCCTATTCATTTCATGTAATTTCTGCCTCTGGTACCAAATTTTCTGCTAAAAAGAGACACATCTACATTGTTAAGTGAAACATATCTGTAATTTGAAGGCCAGCACTGAAGTAGCCAATAGGGTAATAATTTTCATCAAAAGAAAGCTATGAGGGCAATGCCAACTTGAGCTGTTCGGAACACTCAGCACAACACAATGGGGACTGATCAGTTCTCACAGAATGCTAATTATTGAATGGAAATGAATGGATAAAAAGGGAAATGGAATCAAGTCATTGAAAAAGGGGGTGACAGATATTAAAATGATAGGGACAACATCTCTAGTGTTGTTCATACTAAGAAGCTATTTTTAAACAACCCTGGAAATGTAAGCGCAGATTGCACATAGAAATTAACAGAAGATATTGAGATTTTATAGCCTAAATATTCTGAAAGCAGCATATCCTGTCTGATCTTGGAAGCTAATCAGGGTCAGCCCTGGTTAGTACTTTGATGGGGAGACCATCAATGAATACCTGGTGCTACAAGCTATATTTCAGAGGAATGCAATGGCAAAACCACCTCTGAGTATCTCTTGCCTTAAAAATCCCTGTGAAATTCATTGAGTCACCATAAGACGGCAGGCAACTTGAAGGCACATATATACACACATAGGATTGGTCACTTGTGCATCTACCTGACTCCAGAACACCCAAGTTCAGAGACAGCCCAGAGAAGACTGAGCATGCTCATTGAGCACAGGATGCTGACTGGCTTTGGAAAGGAAGATTAGAAAGCAGAAACGGGGGCTGGAGAAATAAATGAAGTGCCCAGAAATCTGAATAGCATTGCTCCAGGCTACCACATTCTCTTTCAGGAATCTACTCCTATTCATTAATTACTGAGCTGATACAGAGGTAAATAGCAATCAGATATGGGCTGGCAGGAGCACATGCCATCAGCACGTGGAAAATGAACTACAAAAATCAGAGCCCCCACAGTCACACCCTAGGAATAACCACCAGGCTTGCCTTTGATACACGTTAACAAAAAGGGGTCTCCCTCCTTTCTCTGGTTTTCACTTTCAAGAATTCCATTTTCAAAAGAAGTATTAACCTCCTCAAACGAAAAAATAAAGAGAAAACTGACAAAAGAAGTCACAGGCAGGCATGACAGCCATGTTCTTTATACTTGAGGCTTGGCTGGTTTCCAACCTTCCTATAGGATTACTGCAGGGTATAAAGGGCTTCAGTACTGCTTAAGCAGCCAAGACATCTACAGCTGTCAGGCTGCCAACAAACTGTCTTTTTAGGCAGTTACCATGCACACTGTCAGCAGCTTACTTTCACACAAATGTAGTAAACCAATGGCAAGCATGTCTTTCGACTCAGTTATTAACAAATCACTGTAGGGGACAGATGAATGGAAGCCAGAGCTTCGCTGCTTGACAAGTGTGAAGGCGGGGCAGAAGCAGGTATAGAAATCATAAAGGTCTGTGACCTGATTTCTAGAATATAAAAATGATACATACATACACACAGCAACCATTCACTCCCAAGTAATTCTGGCTGGCAATTCTGATGTCGCTGGGGTCTTGAATTTGTTCTTAATTTTATTATGACCTTAAAGTAGCTTTTCAAGAATCCTCTCCTCCTCCTCCACTACCACTACCACCAGATTCAGATGTGGATATCTATTGTAATGTTCAATACAAAATCCAGAGTTGATTTACCACCCCACTGACATCAGAGCTACAAACCACCCCTGCTCCCGTGTTTGGTAGAAGATGCAAAATCTTTAAGTAAGGCCACATTCTAATCTAGGGGATAAGCAGTGTGTGATATAACCAGGAGATATTATCATTGAGAACCAGCATCACATAGTGGTTTGAACAGTCCACTAGAATTCTGGGAGACAGAGGTCACATCCCCGCTCAGCCATGGAAACCGAGTGGGTAACCTTGGGTAAGTCACACCTTCTCTCAGCATAGGATACAAGGACAAACTGTGTTTCATTCAGATAAAATCCATTATCTTGCAAAGAAACACCATGAAAGGGTTGCACCAGTCAGTGTCAACTTGAAAGCCCATAACAACAAATTGTCATGGAACTGTCAACAATAGTTGAGCAATGGAACTGGTCTGAGAGGTGACTAGGTCTTCTTCTCTGTGTGTCTTTAGAAAGTGTCTGGACAGCTATGTGCTGACTGTAATAAAGAAATCAATTCATTCAGAGTCTGGAGACCTACCTGCTGGGGATGCTCTAGCCAGAGATCCTGCATTGAGGAGCAGGTTAGACTCAATAGAGGCCTCTTCCAAATCTATGATTCTATGATAACTGGACCCCATCCAGTTATTCTGAGATTTTATGTTACTGTAGTAGAACTATGAGAAAACATTGTAAAAAATAAATAAAATAAACAGGCTTACAACCTTGCCCAAAATTTTTTAGAATCAGCTCCTACCTCTTGTCTCCCTTCATCATTCAGAAGTCTTATGTGATAACTCAGCTATGTTGAAACATATCAAATTGGAAAGGGTGAAGGAATTCTGTTGAATGCCGAAGAAGCTGGCTTTAAACTGTCTTCTTTTCATTACCACAAAATAAACTCACATTTCATCATGCTAGATTTTCTATAAATGCTCACATTGGTTGAAAGAAGTGGAAAAATAATATAGCCAGAAATTAAATAGGCATTCTGCATCTCCATTTTTCTCTTCCTCTCTCTTTCCCTGTTATGAAGGTTTCTATTCAAGGGACAATGTACATCCATTCATGCAGTACATGTTTGGCTCTGCAGCACTTAAACACACTCAGTTTTCTTATTAACTGCTGCAGCACTAAACTGGCCCATGCTTCATTCTTGGCAGCATAGTTTAACTCTGTGGTGCAAGGCAGCATGTGTCTATAGAAGGCATTGTCCCATAATATCAATTTCTAATGATAGGAAAGCTAAGGCACACTTTGATGTATTCTGACTCTCCCTAAAAACAAATCCATATTTGGGACACATTGTTTATGACTGCATATATTTATTCTGTATGAATTATGATATATGACATATATTATACATGGTATGTGTTTGGGCACTTTGCTGACACAAGGCAAGGCTTCAAAAGCTATAGAAACCTGCCCCAAGTAAGGCCAGATCTCTCTTTTTTTGGTATGCTGGCAAACAGACAAGGCATTATGAACAGAAAATATGCAGAAGGCTTGAGATTACTATTAATGCACCCAGAATGCTATGCTCAGAAAGACTCAAAACCGTAAGGTTCTCACATCTCAAGGTGTTAGAATCGCTATGCTTCTCCCAGATTGGAATCAATGGTGCTGGAGAAGATCAGTGTTTGGACTTTATCACATGGGGGAAAGCAGGAGTTTAAAAAGGCATTTTTCTGGGACATTCAAGCAATCACCAAAACGTTTTTCAACACAACATGATTAAAGAGGAAATCCCATGAATGATTTGTTGGTGTAGGATTCCTGGTTCTTCTCAGGGTAAGTCCTCTTTAATCATGTTGTGTGGGAAAATCTTTCTGGCAATTGTGCAAATATCCCAGGAAAATGCCTTTTAAACCACCAATTTTCCTCCAGTTTTCCCCCATGTGATAAAGTTCTTTGTATACAAACCATGACATAGCCTTCTCCCAACTAGCCACATAGATTACTAGCTAAGTTGAAAGATGTTTATATATGCATTGTTCTTACACAGTACTAACACAACAAAAGACTAAGAAAAAGGGGATGCAGCAATGGAAGAAGGAAGAGGTGGCCTTCTACTAGTGGATATGGCTTTATTGACAGAGTTCAGCAGAGTCCCTGGCTTTGACTGTCAGAAACTCTGATGGTGTATCTGTACCATTTATGTTTCTGTTGGCCACATTTGGGTAACATTTTAATATGAGGACTTGATGCACTTTTGGGCTGTGGATCAAATGCTCCAGATGGATTTGTCCCATCCAACACATACACATATATACTGGTGATAGTCAATGCTACCATGGATTTCAAAGGGTTCCTTTGTTTATAAGGTTAGAGTGAACCATATATACCTTGGATTTATGGTGAGACAGAGAGTTCATCTTTGCTTCTCCTCTACAGCATTGCCCAAGAATGTTCAATTCAGCAGGGAAGAAAAGCAGATGGGGCTTTCAAGGGTTCTGATGGCTGGATGGAAATCACCCTTACCTTGATCCCAGCCCTGTTGGAACAAGCAATGCTCTTCTCATTCCAGTGTGAAAACATTTCTTTTTGATACCTAAAGGCTTTAATTTGATTTTTAAAAGACTCCTTCCATTTAGTCAGCTATTTGGGGGAAGAAGTTCTTTTTAAAAATGTGGGATTTGACCTCTCAAATGGAAAATGCAGAGGAATTGGGGATGGAGGCAAAATGGCGCCATGCTGGTGGGCGGCAATCTAGATCACCTGTTTCTTCCTGCCCTCGAAGGGTAGCTCCCTTATTTGAATGGGCATCAGGAAAATATGGTATCATCTTTTTTCAGGGGAAGGGGAGGTTGGTGTTTATATTGAATTGTTCACAGACATAGCATTGCACATATTTTCAGGTTGGCATTTCACCTCTCCCAGATCTACCAACTTCACTTTATAGAAGTCCAGCTGTGGATCAGAACAATGTCTGACTAAGCATATATACGAATATGCTCATCCCCTATCTCCTCCAAACCTGCGGCTGGTGTGTTTATGTGATCAGACATAAACTGATATTGTGAACAAGTGCACACAGTAGAAACTGTTAGGTTAAAAAAGCTGCATGAAAAGTTGTAGAGCTTTGGTAACTTAAAGTTTACTTAGTGAAAGCAAAACAACATAACATTAGAACATAGCATAATGGCTGGATACATAGACACAGATACAAGAGGCATGGAAGGCAACTCCAGAATGGAGGGCAAAAGAGCCTCCCAAATAACATACTATCTGTTACAATAGCTATAGGCTGTTGAACTGCTTACATTGCATCTGGCCTAATTGGGAAATTGTTATTCAGGTTTACATATACAGCATCATCTGCCATTTACCACACCTTTATTCAATTACAACAGTATAATGCAATGCAGCATAGCCTGGCAAAAACACCCTCTTGTACCAAATGTCTCTACATAATGGGGGTACATTGTGGCTTTCCAAACTTTCATGTAGTATTAAAATGTGTGTGGGGAAGTAAAGAGTCCAGATTGGGGCACTGGTACTACATAGCAAAGCTGGGACAAAGCCCTTATGCAGATTCAGCCTGAGTCTCCCAGGAGCATATAGTGCTGGTGGTATGGGCATGCCCCTCTATGTTATCTGGTCTATGGGGAAATCTATACACAAAATCTAGATACCCCAATCCCATTATGGTTCTCTACTCCTGGATTAGGGCAAAAGTACTGGCCTGTTCAAAAAATCACTGTGCATCCTATTGCTGCATTTGGATCAGAAGTCACTGAATGTATTTGGCCAACTATAGGACATCAATTCATTAACAATTTTTCTTTCCTCTGGAAGATAACTTCAATCTTTATGTGGTGCAGTGATGACAAATAATGCAGTAGTTTCAAAGAAATATGAAGAAGTCAGTTGCATCAGAAACATAAAAGTCTTGTAGCAAAGTGGACAGTTAATATTAAGTTCCCCATGATGGTAAAAGTGTCTCTCTCTTTCAGCAATGTGTCACAAATCACAGAAGTAAACTTATTGCACACCATTGACCAAGGAAACTGGATTGGGTTTATGATATCTATCTCCTACTATGTTGCAGCTTCATGGCAAAACTGTGAGAAAGGGGTTTGCAAATATGTTATTTCAACAATTTTCCCCTGAATAACCATTCAGGACTACACTAATTAATGACCCATGTTGATCAAAGAACAAAATAGTTCATTCAGGAGATTGTGGCTTATTTGGAGTCTCAGATGTCTAAGGTCCAAAACACACCGCAGAAATAATACAGTTTGAGGCTGCTTTAACAGTCCAGGCTCAGTGCTATGGAATTGTACTTTATTGTGGCACTACAGATCTCTGACAGAGAATGTCTCACAAAACTACAGTTCCTAGAATTCCCTGTTACTGAGACAGGGCAGTTAAAGCTATCTCAAACTGGATTATTTCTGCAGTGTGTCTTGAGAAAAAGAAGACGTATAAATAAAAAGTTGAATGATTGATTGACATTATTTTCCCTCTGCCTAAAGTATGAAAGGTCTGCACATCTCACAATGATAATTTTATGACACCTATTAATAAGACTCTCATATTTCTATGATTTTTTTTAACCTAAAACAATGTCAACATGTTCTGAAGAGCACTCACAGACTATTTTTTTTTAAGCAGGTGGCTATTCCCAAATAGGACCTTCCCTACATAAAATGTCCTCTGTTTATCAAAAAAGGATTAAGTAGTATGGAACTGGGCAGAGCAATCTAAGTCTCAATATCTAGCTTCTTGGATTGGGAGATAATTAGGCAAAGACAGCCTTCTACTAGTGAAAAAGACTTTGTCCAGGAAGAGCTCTGCAAAGGACACGACTTTGTCTGCCAGAAAGCTAAGAGTGTATCTGAACCATTTATGGTATTCCTATTGACCTCACTTGGGCAACCTTTCAGTATCTGAAGGCCTGCTATGTTGGGCTGTGCATCAAATTCTACAGACACATGGGTAAGCAGTGCTATGTCTAGCACTTAGTATTTTACATTTCTATACATTTTGGTCTAACCAAAATCCTATTCCCCCCCCCCCCCCGCCACGTCTTTAAAGGGATTTTATAAAATCCCCAAAGGCCAATAATATCATCATCATTATTATCCATTTCCCCCCAAAACTGGAAATGAAGGCAGCTTACATTAAATATAGAGAGAAGGACATATAAAAACATAAGTAAAAACATCCAAAAGATTTTGTCATCAGTAGTGGAGGTGTAGACATAGCAATAGCAATAGAGCCCTGGTAGTGCAGTGGTTAAATGCCAGTACTGCAGCCATAATGTTGTAAATTCAGTTCCACAGGGCTCCAGGTTAACTCAACCTTCCTTTTGTAGGTCAGTAAAATGAATACCCAGCTTGTTGGGAACAATTGGATTACACATTTTAAACTACTTAGAGAGTGCTTATGGGAAGGCATTGTACCATCTTGTTTGAAGGAGGCGGCTGTGAAGCCTCTCCTGAAAAAAACTTCCCTGGACCCCCTGGATAGGAACAACTATAGACTAGTTTCCTTGCTACCTTTCTTAAGCAAGGTGATCGAGAGGGCAGTTGCTTCCCAACTCCAAGCTGTCTTGGATGAAACCAATTATCTTGATCCATTTCAAACCGGCTTCAGGAGAGGATATGGAGTTGAGACCACCATGGTTGCTCTGGCCGACGACCTCCGCTTGAGCATCGACAGGAGTAGTGTGACCCTGCTGGTGCTCTTGGATCTCTCAGAGGCTTTCGACACAATAGATCATTCCATCCTTTTGGACTGGCTGACGGAGTTGGGAATTGGAGGCACTGCGTTGATTGTTTTAATCCTGTTGTATACCGCCCCGGTTGCTTTGCAGAGGAGCAGTCTAGAAATAAAATTTTTATCATTATTATTATTATTATTACTACTACTACTACTTCTACTAACCAGGGCTGGGAGTAGGACTAAGTAGTAAAGGAGTAAGAGGTTTTTTTACAGAAGGAGTAAGTATAAGGAGTTACTCCTTATTCCTGTTATCTTTGGGGCTTTCTAGATTGGCAAAAAGAAGTGTGTTCATGGCTGCATGAAATTCTAGCCTTTAGATGAGAAAAAGGGAAAGTGTGCCATGAAAACACTTTTTTTTTTTTTTTTTTTTTTTGCATTTTAGGAGAGAAGAAGCGCCTTTAAAAAGGTGCTGTTTTCCCAGCTTCTTTTTTAAAAACTGCGGAACAGCGCCGCTCCATCTAAATGCTGTGGTGCAGCTGCTAAGCATTAAGGAAAAGGCAACTTCATGTCACACTTTCCTGCCAATCTAGAAAGCCCCATAGTGATTACCATATAATCAGAATTCTGAGAAGTACCTGATGAGTCATGTGGCAATGACAAAATATTTTTATTGAGGAGTATAATAGTAGGAGGAGTAACATTAAGAAAAAAAATCTTACTCCAGAGTAGGATAAGGAGTAACCCCAAAATCACAACTACTCCCCAGCCCTAGTTTCAACACTCTTAATATAGCTGTGGAGAAGGGGAGTTTCTAATAGATATTAATAATCATGAGTATGGGGAGAATAATTATTTGAATTAATTAATCCAGTCTAACAGGATGCAATCTTGCCTTCATGCCCTTAGATGATCTGTATAAAATAATTTTTAAAAACACAGAGAGAGAGAATTAGCCTTATAGAAAATTAAAGCAATAGTAAAAGCATTGTCAGAATCATATTGCTCTTTTAGGGATAATAATAATAAAATATCCTACTGATCTGGGTCTCAGAATGCACTGCTTCCCCACCCCCCTTTCAGCTGCTAATAAGCTTTAAAGATGCATGTAATTTACCAAAGAGCTGGAAAGGATGCTTGATTAAGAGAAAAAGTTTTCTTGTCTGAGCTGAATGCAGTTTACACAATGGCAGGGGTTAGAATCTGAATCCCTTGCTGATGATTCAGTTGAACTCTCTGATGCAGTAAAAAATAGTATGCTGCTTTAAAAGGCTTTTCATACATTTTATATATTATAACAAACAGCAATAGAATGCACCAGTTACAGGAGCTTAATGGAAGAATTATTTTGAAATGTTTTTACTCTTGAATTAATTGCCATCTGGGAAGTGTTACTAGTCACCAACCAGAGTAGGCCCATTGAATCCATTGCTGAACGGCAAATCAACTTATGTAACTCCTGTTGATTCAGTGGATCTACTGTACTTAGGGTTGCAGACTGAAAACTAGAGAGAGTTCCTATATCTATAATGTTGGTGCAGAAGAGGGAATTTCAGCTTATCTTGCATGGAACATAACCAGGTAACAAGCAACACCTGCTGAAACTCTGTCTTCCACACAACCATTAAAGGTACAGGAACCCTCTCCAGCTTTCACTCTAACAAAGCTCGCTGTAATTGAAATTGGCAGTTGGATTTAGATCATTTGGACAATACATGCCATCCTTTCAGTTGTATTTCAAATACTTACCACACAACTTTCTAAATATTAGTGTAAAAATAAAATATTCTTAATATGCAAGAATAAATATAACTAGGTGCTTCTTCTAGTTAGATGGAACATCTAAATCCTTTGCTCCAACAGCTTCATTGGCTACCAGTTCATTTCTGGGCACAATTCTAAGTGCTGGTTATAAAGCCTTATATACATCTTGGGGCCAGACTGTCTGAAAGAACATGGATCCATTCACACTACACAATTATAGTGCTATTATTCCAGTTCATTTGCCATGGTTCCATCCTACGGAATCCTGGATTTTATGATTTAGGGAGGCACTAGCTCACTCTGGCTGACTGTTCTAATTTATCCTCTTTATACTGCAAATCCCAAGAGCCCATAGAATGTTGCCATGACAATTGAAGTGGAATCATAGCACTAAAAGTGTATAGTGTGAATGGGATCCACCTTTCCTTGTATGAACCTACCCACGTCTTAATATCCTCAATGGAAGTCTCTCTCTTAGTCCCACCACCATTTATTTATTTATTTTTATTATTTCAAGAATTTATTTCCCACCTTTCCCCCACAATGGGATTCACCATTTCAAAACAATCTTGTGAAGACACAGGAAAAGGTCTTCTTGGTGGCTGCTTCCAGACTGTTGAGTCCAACTATTACGTCACGTTGGCTGTCGCTGCTGGTTTTACCAAATGTTTTTAATTCTCACCCTGTATTTTATATTCTATCTGTGCACCATCTCAAACACTCTGGATATTGAATATTCTTTTTTTATGTTCTTTATTGTTTTTTAAAATAAAAACCATTAAAATGAAAAATTTGCTGATTACAAATTACAATCTAGTAAACACAACAAAAACAATAAATGTAAATAACTCCTCCTGTACTGTTATAAATAAAATTTCATATTTGTAAGTATTTGAATAATATATCTATTCTTCCTTCTTTCTTCTGAGTTTCATCTGTTCAAATTTGATATTGCTATCTCCTGAAAAAGCAAAACTACACATCTTAAATGTTCTAAAAATGTAAGAACTAAAATAAGCCTGCCTTCAACACAATTCTACACATGTTTACTCAAAAGAAAGTCTCATTGAATTCAGAGGACTTTTCTCCCTAGTAGATGGCCATAGGATTTCAGCCTAAAAGATTAATTCCATAACAATTTTTAAGAATCTTTCATTAGTTACTTTCAACAATTTATCTCCTCCCAAACACAGACATTGGTTACAAAATACTGATTCTCAGCTTTAAAAGCTATAGGTAGAAGCTGCTTGCATGTTAAAATACTCTTCAGCTTTGCAACGTCTTGCAAACGTTATATTCTGAAAAATTATCTTAAACAGGTTCTTACAATATATAATTATCTACTGTAACTTTGCTAAAATCTGTGAAGTCCAAACTAGACATTAGTTGGAAAACAGAGGATAGTTTTCTGACTTTTTAAAAAAAAAAATTGAAAAGCAGCAACAGGAGGTTAACAATTGAATCAGAGGAAAGACAAGAGAGTGGCTGAATAATCCATTTTCTTTCAACAATTATTCATTTCAAAGTCAGTCCTCTAGTTGTTTTTCCATTGAGGAGGGAAAATATATGTACACATGCATATTTTCCCTTGAAAGAGAAAAGCAAGAAGGGGATGGATTTTGAACAGAAAATGAAAGGGAAAACGATTATGTAACCTCTCCCTCACTGTTCCTCAACTTCCTATTCTAATCGCCCATCACTGTTTTTTAATCTTTTTGTTAAAAAAACTATGCATTTGACAACTTACTTCTTCCATATTGTTTTCCACTCTGTGTTAGAATATGGTCAGAACAGAAGCTTGACAACAGTGCTGGTGGATAGGGTCATCAGCACAAGAGCAGGGTTAAGTGTGCAAGCACTTACCATTCAAACGTTCTCCACAGCTGTCAGGAGAATGATCAGGTGGTAAGGATATAACCAGTTGTAATATGCTAAATATTGCAGAGAGGAGAAATATGTGGAATTGACTTTCTAATTGGATCTACCCTGAAGTTGCTGAATTTTTCAAAACATAATATTGGTGATAAATATGCAAACTGGTACCTTAATGAGCACATTATTTTCAGACCTAACTCACCCTTAAACTATCCATAATGAATTCTAATATACATTTTATTTGAAATTTCAGGTACAAGCAGATAAAAACATAGAAAATAGAGTGCTACAGAATTAAAACACACTGGGTGCATCTACACTATAGAAATGATTCAGAGTGACATCACTTTAAGTGCTGCAGCTCCATCCTATGGAATCCTGGGATTTGTAGTTTTACAAGGTCTTTAGCCTTCTTTGACAAAGACGGCTGGTGCTTCACAAAACTACAAATCCCAGATATTATAGGATGAAGCCATATCAGTTAAAGTGGTATCAAACATCATTATTTCGACAATGTAGATGCACTCATTGATTCCACTGTAACTGCCTGACTCCATCCTATGGACTCATGGAAATTGGAGTAGATGGAGGTTTATGGGAGACCACCAACAAATACTAGGTGCAGTAGTCTATATTTTAGAGGAAATATAGCAAATCCAACTGAGAATTCTTTGCCTAAGAAAACCCTATTAAATTTGGAGGCTTGCCATAAGTTGAGAGATGCCTTGAAGGAACACACAAATTTAGAACTCCCAACCAGACAGCATTAGTGCCTCACAAATCTCATGATTCCATAAAATGTTGCTATGGCAATTACAGTAGAATCATAGTGCTATAACTGTGAAGTATGAAAGGGCCCAAGGTTCCAGACATCTTTTCTGTGACATGTATCAAAATATAAGCAGTGTGAGAGAAAATTTTGCTATCTCTTAGAACTGAGATCACAAGATATTACAAAAACATCTTTATTTTCTCAGATCTTGCTCCCTGATATCTGAGTATAAAACTAACACTATGGAATGTCTGCCAAAATAATTTTCCATCTTATGAAAAAGCTCCTGTCTTTATCCTCAACAAGGATAACAAATATCACTTATACAATTTTATCCACCAGGCAAATCTACTGTAACACATTCTGATTTGAGCTGCCCTTGATGGCTTACTGGAGGCATCAATTTGTGGAAGATAAATACCCATCCTTATTACTAGGAGGAATTACCAAAGGGGAAAAAAAGAAAAAAGAATTGCACTGGTACGCCAGGTACACTTTCTACCTATTATCATTTTACTCCATTCAAATTGTTTTTTACCAGTACTAGATCCTGGTTTCTGAATATCTAACAGGCCCTTTTCTGCTTTGTATCTTTATGAATACTAAGATCAGCTGAGCTTAGAAATGTTACTTTTTTGCATGAACCTTCCCAAAATCCCCTTGCCAGTATGGCCACTTGCCATAATTACTCAGGGATTATGGGAGTAGTAATGCAAAAATAACTTTTGACCTCTGCAACTGGCATATTCTCTTTGAATATAATTCCTGTGCAATGAATTGGAAGAAGAGCACACACAGAGGTATTCTCAGAGGCTTCTTCTCAGCTGTATAGTCCTCTTTTTTTTCCCACGGTGTTCTATCTTATAGGCTAAAGATAAGATTATTAGGCTTCAGCACCTTTGCATCCTTCTTTGTCATTCTGTGATGTACTTGTATATCTGGAACCCAAATTATTCTGGTGATCAAAAACACTAGCAGTTCTCTTGTTACCTAAAATCATAGAATTAGAAGAGACCACAAGGATAATCCATTCCAAACCCTTGCCATGGAGGAATACACAGTCAAAGCACTCCTGAGAGATGGCCATCCAGCCTCTGTTTTTTGTTAACTGCCCTCAAGCTGATCTCAATCCATGGTGACCCTGCTATTGAGACATCTCCAAGACCCTCTGTCCTCCACTGCTACTCCACCACTCAAGCAGCATATTCCACTATGGAACAGCTCTTAGCATCAGTACATTCCTCCTAATGTTTAGGTAAAATCTCATTTCTTGTCATTTGAATCCAACCTTTCCATACTAAGTTTGAACATGCCTTTGCATGAATACATTAGTGTTCGAATATCTTTAATTATCACTTGTGTTAATTGTCAGTAATAAGATCAAAAGAAAGAAGATGTTATAAACAAAAAATGCATTTGGTTCTTCTTCTTCCACAAACTGATTTTTAATCTTAAAAAAAAAAAAATCCTTCTGATGCATTGTAACTGGGGGAGCAACATGATTTCAGCCCTTGGCATGGAACATAGACAGTTCAAGAAGGTTATTTACAAGCATTAATGTGTCTAGAGAAGAAAGGCCAAGAGAGTAAAAGTTCTGGAAAACGAGCCCTATGAACACCTGGAGTATATGGGTAGGGTTAGTATACAGAAGAAAATGTTGAAATGTGGTGTGATATCCATGTTTAAATAACTGAAGTGCTGTCATGTAGATGATGGAGCAATCTTATTTTGTGCTGCACCAAGGACTAGGTAACTAGGGGCTACTTCTAGGTTGCAAGAGAATTACTAGAGGATTCAATTTACAAGAGAAGAGATTGCAACTAAACATTACGAAGAGCTTCTGGCAGCCAAGTAACAGCTTATACTGAAATGTGGTGGATTCTTCTTCACTGGAGAAACTTAGATAGCTATCTCTCAGAGATGCTTTAGCAGTATTTTATGTATGGCACGGGTTTTGACTAAAAGGTCTTTGTGACTCCTTTTAACTCTATGGATCTCTGATCCTATGACTCTTCTCTCCCTGGTGATACATTGATCCATAACAAGGTCAAAAAAAGCACTTTGATCTGGGTCACTTATCCCTGCACAACATAGGAAGAAGCAGTAGCAAGCAGCAAAAATGTTAATATGTAAAATTATGATAGCCTTACCAAAAAAAGTCAAACTTATTCAGTTTTCTCCCATAGAGAAAAACAACTTTGTTCTCAACAAGGCATTCCTTCAATACTCTGAGAATCCAGCCTAATGATATATTAAGTACTTTCATCTAGCAATGGAATAACTATCATCAATCATGCCAATAATGTATAATTGCATCTAATTTGCAACATCTGTCAATTTTGGAAGCATTGCCCCACTTAAGTCATTAAGATATGAGATTAAGTCCCTCCTTCCTATGAGTTATCTTCAACTTCAAGTAATATTCTCCACTTGCATCAAAAATATCTATAATGAATATTATCTGGAACTGGGGCATGTGGAATAAAATGTATGTAAATGAGTTTGTGAGACACATCATAAACCATAAAACCCTGTAATTCCATCAGATGGTAGATCTGTGACATACCCTACAATATGTGAAAGTTACACAATATAATTCCTACACACACACCAAGATTTCTTCTTTTTTTCCCCTGCTTCATAATGCATAGCTGTTTTGGTCATGGATAATAATATCTGTGAAGAAATACCCAATGATACATGTTAATCAAACTATGCTTCAATAAAAGACAGGATTTTGAATAGATTTTTTAAACTAATATTATACCCCTCAATGTATCTCCATAACTTAGCAGAAACAAGATATGCAAAATGAAGTTTATCATTGTTGTATCTGATCCTAGGATATTTTATTAAAAATAAACTAGGTGATTCTGGAATGAATCAGAGCAGTGTTTCTGGAAAACAAGAATATTTTTAAAATTATTTTTTAGTATTACATCTTGCTCGTTCAAAGCTTCAGTTAGCCCACCCCAAGGAGAAACAGAAGTTTGAAATGCTATTAATGATGATGATGATGATGATGATGATGATAAAAAACATGTATTTATATCCCGTCTCTTCCTACGGATCAAGGCAGGTTACAACAGGACAAGTACATCAATAAAATACACATAATACACACACAATCAACACTACATAATCCCCTAGCCCCCTTATCTTAAAATAAAAACAACATTATAAAATACAGATTAAAATTAGTTTTAAAAAACAAGCATAATTGAAGCAGAACAACTTGGGCAAACCGGGGCTGTCCGTATCAATGTAGTGGGGGGGGGGGGGTCAGTGTGGAAAGTCCTGCCAGAAGAGATTCATCTTGACAGCCTTCTTAAAGGTGTCAAGAGTGGTGATATGTCAGATCTCTTCCTGCAGGTTATTCTACACATTAGGAGCGGCAAATGAAAAGACCCTCTGGGCAACCACAGCCAGCCTGGTCTTCCTTGGCTGCAATAGGTTTTTCCCAGAAGACCTGAGGGTGTGGGGTGGATTGTATGGAAGAAGGCACTCCTGCAAGTAAGGTGGACCCAGGCCATGTAGGGCTTTAAAGGTTAAAACGAACAGCTCGTACTGCACCCAGAAACTAATTGGCAGCCAATGAAGAGATTTTAAGACTGGTATTATGTGGTCGCTTCTAGATTTTCCAGCAACCAGTCTGGCTGCCATATTTTGCACCATAAGAATAGCCCCATTTAGAGCGCATGGATTTGATAAAGGAAGAAATGTGGGTACAGGATTCATGTGCATGCCATCCTAGCAGGACTGGAAACACCTGGGGTATAAGTAATTTATACTGAGGGAAATGATGGGGCAAGTAAGGGATAATCCCCTTTCTTCAGTCCAGTTCAGAGCTATGCAACTGCTTTTTAGTACAATTTGAACCATCAAAAGCTCATTTTATACTTTCTCTTTAATAATCATTGCACCCTTGTTGCTTCATAAGTTATCAATTTTCCAAACTCTTTCCCACTTTTACAAAATACGTATATATACAGTACCAACAAAATGTGGCCATACTATTCACTACACTACTTTAAAAAAAAGTGGCCATACTATTCACTACACTACTGCAAGAGACCATGAGCTTTCTGAATTCCCAGGATTCATGCTTACACACATATACCCTTTTTCCAAGAAATGTTTCTTGAATGAAAGGTCTTACCACACCAGTCTCATCTTTCATTCTCTGAGATCAAGATGACTACAACTATTTTAAGTGTCAAAGAGCAGGACTGCAAGGCAGAAGAGGCCATTCCCCAATCATCAGAGCACTCAATTACTCTAAAAGCTATTTATTGGATTCATGAAGTACCTATTACTTTGGCATCTGAAAACCAATTAACCTTTGATTAAAGCCCTTCACATACTGAGGATAGTACTTTATATGTCAATCTCTTTTTCCAGGAGGAAAGCCACCTGTCTTGTACTCACTTGCCCTTTGATTCAGTATCCTGGGTTGTCAGTAACCTGGTCCATTTCTTCCTCTAGGCCTGCAATAATTCTCTCCTGAGTTAATCTTTTCATTCAAATAATGAATGAGGGGACATTTTATGCAGGATGTAGCATGGGCAGATAAAAAGGAGAGGCTTGCACCTCTGTAACTTCAGCCATTTTTTAATGAGCACAGCTTTGGAAAGTTACTTTTGTGGACTACAACTCCCAGAATCACCCATGTTGCCTAGGGATTTTTGGAACCATAGTCTCATGGGCAAGGAAGGGATCTACCAGGTTCTGTACAACTAATTGTCTTGTCTTTCTTTGTACGTGGCCATCCTTGTCACAAGGGAGAGGTGAAAAAGCTTGCATACAATTTGCTGGTCCCTCAGACTGGGGTAGGGTTTTTACATGCTTTAACACTGCCCTATTTTGTTTTTCATAAATGGCATTGAGGTGGTAGGAAGTCTTCTTCCTGCAAAACAATAGCTCTTAAAGGCAGTGTAATAATTCTAAGTAAGAAGAAATATGGTACCCACTATAACAGCTATTGATTGTTAGCAGAAAATAGGCTTGCTGATTACTTCTATGGAAGCGATAAAAACAAAGTGCTTCATAGCTGAAGTGGTTCCAGCTGGTGAAATAAAAGCTAACAACTAATTCTAATAAGTTTCCAGGTCCAAGAGGTTCCAGATGCTGCTATGCAAAAAAATCTGGTTTTTCATAGAATTATTTTAACATCATGGTTTCTATTACAGTAACATATATCATTCAAGGTTGTTGTTATTTTTACCAGTATGAATGTATGCATTCCCAGTTCACTGTATCAGCTTATTGTAAGAGAGTTAGGAGACAAACCAAGTAGTATTCCCTCTTTCTTTTCTATTAGGGCAGCAAATTTAATTAATAGCCAGTAAGAGTCCACTTCCATGTCCAGAAGCCATATTTAAGATGGACTATGTCTTTGTGAAAAGAGGGGGGGGGGGTCAGATCACAAGTAGAAAGAAATATATTACGATTTCATTCAAATTCTTTGTAGAGCTCCAGGAAAAAAGTAGATCATATTCCTTGTATTAGTAACCAATTGTTAGTAGTTGGAACTGCACCCAACAATAAGTGTGGTGCTACTTCTTCTTTTTTTCAAGTATTCCTCAAATCTAGCTCTTCTTTGAAGCCTTTCACAGAACCATCTAGATCCTCTGGTCTGCTGTAGCAGTACGTTTTAAACCGGGATGGAGAATGTGTTCTGGTTTAGATGTTGTCAGACTATGTTGCCATCCCACCATGCTAATCTCACATGCCACCACCTGTGACAACCCAATCTCTGATCCCTACATCAGGGGACTTTCACACTACACAGTTATAGCACTATGATATACTACTTTAACTGCTATGGCAATATCCTAGGGAATCATGGGATCTACAGTTGAGGGAGGTGTATTTAGAATTGTCAGACAGAGAGCTCCACTGCTTAACAAGACTATAAACCCTGCACTGCCTCACAAGACTACAAAGAACTTCCATAGGAAGTTGCCGAGGCACTTAAAGTAGAATCATACAGCTATTATTACTTAATGCAATGGGGCTCCAGGTGTTCTCTTGTCTCACATTGTAGCTAACCTAAAAAAGTCCTTACAGTTTTCTAAAGGTACTGCTGCTGCCAGAATCTCAATTAGCTCCACTTGTGCTACTGTCAGTTTCTAAGGCTCTATTTCTTTATAGTAACCTATAATCTAACAGTAGCCAGCCATGAATGCCATTATATTTAGTAGTTCATGCAATTATATTTAATACAAGTGCAAAATGTATTTATTTGTTTGATTCCTTATTAAAATATTATCTGTTATATCCAAGAATCTCAGGGCAGCATACAATGAAATTATGTGTGTATATACATAGAATTTCACTCTGTACTATTCTCTAGCACCTAAACAGGTTTTCTTTATCTTTAATTCAGTGCTAATCAACTAAACTTAAGCATGCTACAGAATCTTCCCCCACATCATCTCCCACTCTTTCCTCAGAGGTCAGACCCTTTCATACTTTCTTCTGAAGAATTCTAATCTTGTCTGACTCTTCATCCTTATCCCTATCACACCATTCCAACAGCACCTCCCACTCACTGTCTCAACCAGTCTATATCCATATACAAATTTACCTCATACAACCTTCTATACCTGTCACTCAATCTTTGTACACGTCTAACTAGTTGTTGTTGTTGTCGTTGTTGTTGTTGTTTGTGCCAGGTGAGAATCTCCTTGAGTTTTTTTAGCAAGTTTATTCAGAGAGGGTTTGCCATTGCTATCCTCTAGGGCTGAGAGTGTGCGACTTGCCCAAGGTTACCCTGTGGGTTTTTTGTGCTCAAGCAGGGAATCAAATCCTGATCTCCAGAGTTGTAGTCCAACACTCAAACCACTATACCACACTTCTAACCTAATAATATAATATAGACACAGACTGCAGCTCCTATCATTTCTCACCTGGCTGTGGCTGATGGGAGTTGCCATCCAAAAGGGTTCTGCCAAAGATAATAAATAAGCAGGATAACTGTGGTCCCACTTCCCAATATAAAAAAACAACTTCATAAGGAATAAACAAATAACTACTCTAGGGAGCAGAAAAAACAATATAATTTCTAAAAGGGTAACATCCCACTGAGAATTGTGCAAAAAATCAAAAGCAAATGGAATAATAATAATAATAATAATAATAATATATCCAAACTTCAGGCCAGATGCATTTCGACTGAAAGTCTTCCTCAGTGGCCTGCCTATGAAGTATTAACTGTATATAAAAAAAATTTAAATCAATTCTTCAGCTCACACACTGAGACTCTGCTAAATCAAAAGGTAACCAAAAGAACCCTTTTGGTTGGTGTTTTGGTTATACATTCTGGGTTCTTTGGTTGTAGGGACTTGAGTTGGTTTGTTGTGCATAGGGAGTTGCCATCCAGCACTATCTACTGGGCTGGGCTTTCTCAACCTCTGTTCTAGAAGGGGTAGCAGTGCAACAATACCTGCAGGGCTGCAAGCTACCTAACCCAGACATAATGTGTAAGAAGCACTGAAAATAGCACCCTAGAGAAAGATAGGGCTAAACAGACAGGCAAAAAAGAGGTGCTTTCAGGCTGGCTTGAAGGCGTGGCATTTAGATGACACGTGCCTTGAAGCCAGCAGGAAAGTGCCCTTATGCAGAGAAAAGCAGTTTCAAAAAGAATCAGTTTTTCCTTCTTCTTCCTGGCTTGAAGCCATGTCATGTGGTCATGATATGAGCACTCCAGCTGCCTTGGGAGCCAGTAGGATTGTTGGTGGGGTTTCAATGTGGCTTCAGAAAAGACAGCTTCAAGCCATTTTTCCCACCCATCTGTTTTGGCTCATAGTTTCTTATTTAAATATCATTTTAAATATGCTCTCTCTAAACAGCCAAGTCTGTTTTTCCCCTCTTCAAGTGATTTTTTTATTTAATATTCCACTTGTCCCTCTCAGTTCTAACCCCAGCAAGAAGTAGAATGTAAAAAGGGCTAGCTTAAATGAGGTTTTCTTTTTCCATACCAAATCCTCTTTGGATGTCTAGGAGGGCCAACCTACTTCTGACACCTTGTTCTCAAGCATTTTGCTGCCTGAATTTGTTCTCTAGAGGTTTCTGCCACATAGGTTTTTACTGTGACATTTATTCAGTTAAAAATGGCAGGAAGGATTCTCAAGACCACTAGTTGACTATTTACAATTTCACCCACATAGCGCTCACTCAGAATAATTTTCCAGGTTGTCATTGATCTAAAGATTCTTTTTCAGTTTTTGGTAACAGAAGCATCTGCAGAGGGACACTCTAGCCACTTGAAACTCATTAAAATATACTTGAGATTGACAATGAGTTGAGAACATCTGTCAGACTTGGCCAAGATTTCAATCAATTGTGATGTGGCTGTGTTACTCTGCCATGGAGACTTAATAAATGAGTTGGCTTCTGTCACTGGAAGGAAAGGTTGGTTCTGATTACTACATTGCCCTTTTTGGTGGTTGAAATGTATTTTTACTGAAATGTTCTCAGCGTGTACGAATTACAGTGTCATGTAATGAACTTACTGGCATCAGAAATTTACTGCCCCCCCCCCAAAAAAAAAGATTTCAAGTTCCAACTTCACTCAATCAGATCAGGCAAATTACAACTGAATGTTGTGGCATTTTAAATTATTTTAAATTCTATAGGATAGGTCTGGAATGCAATCCAAGTTAAGTTGATAGAATTCAAAGTCAAGAATATTTTAGAAACATGTTAATTTGATACAAAAAAGGCTAGAGAAAAGGCATTGGGTAAATATGTTTCTAAACCAAGAGACACCCTGGCATACATTATGTCCCAGATATAATCATGATTCTTTAGAGGTGGCATTTTCTTGACTGCATGCTCTGTTTTCCATTTGTTTTCTTTGTCAGTTTGAAATCCAAGCACAGCAAATGGTTTTTAAGAATTAATAGCAATAGATGCTGAAGTCATCTAGTAATAGTAATAAAATTTTATTCGGTCATTGACCAGTACAAAAGTAGTCACCATAACATTTACATAGTTTAAAATATAAACTGTACAAATAGAATAAAACAATGTAACATCAGTATCAATCATCATCTATAGTCATCTATAACTGAGCAATAATAATAATAATAATAATAATAATAATAATAATAATTTTTATTTCTAGCCAACCCCTCTGAGCAAGCAATTGGGGTAGGTTACAACAGTGGGGACATACATACAATAACAATATACATGAATTAAAAAACAAATGGCAATGTATTAAGCAATAACATTAAAATCAGTTACTAATTAACAATAACAATAACTAGCAAAATACATAACAATTATAGCAACAAAAATACATAGTAATTTAAGTAACTATAAAATTAGCAAAGCAAAATACATAACAATTAACAAAGCAAAAATACATAGGAGTTATAGCAACAACAAAATACTTAGTAATTATAACAAAAAATAACAAAAAAATAAAATTAACAATACATAACAATTAACATACCAAAACAAGTAAAAAGAAAATAATCCCCATTCTCACCCCCACATCCCAATCCTAGAAACAATGTGAACTATACACAATCTAAAAAAAAGGGGGGGGGGGGAGAGACAAGATTCCTCCTTAAGTCCAGGAGCCAAGGCGTGGGAGGAGCCCAGGAAGAAGGAGGCCAAACAAACACTCTCTCAGCTAGTCTTCACTGGCAGATGTTGGAAAGGAGGGAAAGAGGGACATTCCTCCTCCTTAAATCCAGGAGCCAAGGCATGGGAGGAGACCAGGTAGAAGGACGGCAACAAACACTCTCTCAGTCGGTCTTCACTCAGTTATAGAATGATGCTCTGATTTTTAGACATCATCCTATCACTGCTTGGTTATGTAAATTTTCATGATATCATTATATTTTTATTTTTTGAAAATAGGCTTTGTACTTAACTTCAGATTGAGCCATTGTGTATGATAGTCTGAGATGTTCTGCCAAATTAAAAAGTTCTTTGGATAACCAATATTCAAAATATAAATGAATATCAGGAGTAGAGGCCCATGGCCATGAGGAGGACATGGAGGGTCAGCAGCCCCAAACATCCCACTGACCATACTTCACAGAACAGAGATGGACAGACCATGGATCATACTAGGATTCATTTTGGCCTCCTGTGTTCATATTTATTTCATATTTATTTCTTCAGAATTTAACTCCTCCAATACTCTTTCTCTTATTCTTTTCAGTAAGAACACAGACCATCCATTACTACATTTTGATATTAAAGGCAAATGCAATGGAGAGGGTAAGACTGATATAAAGCTTCCCGAATAATCTGATGGTGTTTTACAATGAATGTTCTTGTCACATATCCTATAATAACCCATGTGACTAGGGTAACATCAGAGTGAAAAGGCTCAATAAGTTGCTTCTGTTCTATATTATTATTTAATGAGAAATTAAGAACATTTATTCGGTTGGCAGGAGCACATTGAAACAATTTTTCACTTCACTGGGAGAATCACTTCACCTCACACTGATATAATAAAATATTAAGTTATTTGAATATACTGACAAGAACTTTATATGGAACTTTCTTTTTTTAAAAAAAAAAATCCTTTTAGAAATTCAGAAACTGCCAAAATTTTAACTCTTTCATCCAAACATAAATCATTTATTACTTCAGCTTCTAAGGTACATAAATGATTGTAGCCAATGGGCATAGAAATGGTGCTTGTCCCGTTCATATTGCAGACATGACATTGGGAATATAACTTATTGCAGTCATGGCATTGGGAATATAACTTAACACAGTGGTTCCCTAACTTTAATCCTCCAGGGCCCCATTCCCACTCAGCCATTTGCCCTGGTGAGAATCGGTTCAGATTTGGCATGCCATTACCAAATCTCTCCAGAAAGAAGTTCATACTACCTTTGCCCCGATCTATGCTCCCCCGGTGCATTTTACCCCACTGAAGTTCATACTTTCACAAGTAACAATTTAAAATGGAGCCTCCTGATTGTCAATCAAATTATGTCAATGGTGACGTCTAATGCAGCCATTAGCAGCTTGAGTGGTTCATCTGGTGCTTCGGGTTTTGTTTTGTTTTTTACATTTGACAGCTTACGTGCATGGAGCATGGGGCTGGGAGCGAAGCAGCTTGTGGGGCTCATTTTCCCTCCTCCTCCTCCTCCCCCCCTCCTCCTGTGTAATTAGTTTTTGCAGCAGAAGTATTTCATTGGGCACTTTGGAATTTTTAAAATTATTTTTACAATTTGACAGCTTATGCACATGTTGCATGGGACTCTAAATGGGAGAGGGAACCACAGTCCATATATGGATAGTTAGCTTCCATATATGGACTGGGGTTCCCTTTCCCTTTGTTTAAATGCTCAATATGAGTGGGGCTCTTTAAATGAAGGGAGAGGGAACCCCAATCCATATACAGATAGTTTTAGCTGTCCATATATAGAAGCCAACTATCCATATATGAACTGGGGGTTCCCTCTCCCATTTAAAGAGCCTCATGTTGCTTGCGCATAAACTGTCAAATTGTAAAAATAATTTTAAAAATTCTGTAGTGCCCGATGAAGCACTCCTGCTGCAAAAACTAATTACACAGAAGGAGAAGGAGGAAGAGGAGGGAAAAGGAGCTGTCCAAAAAAAAAAAAAAACCCCAAAGTGCCGGTTGTTATTCTGCCCCCTGGACTTTACCCCTCCCCTGAACTTGACCTGATCATGATCGACCCAAGTTCATATTCAGTTGCACCGGGTTTTCCTAAAAGAAACGGTAAATACCCCACTTTTGGAAAACCCAGACTGAGGGGGATTTGCACCAGATTAGGTGTGCAAAGCACGGATTCGATTGTGAATATGCCGGTGCCAGTAAGAACTCCCCACTTTTAACCCAGTTCACAAAGCGGGTTATATCGTAGTCTGAATGGCCCCCAGAAGCCCAAGCTAACTTGGCCAACAGTCAGGAATTCTGGGAGCTGAAGTCCAAAACATCTGGAGGAGCAAAGCTTTGAAACCACTGACCTAACATAACTCTTCCTATACTGAATTAAGATGATTCCATATGTTATGTTTACACACAGAAAAAAATGTTGAACTGTTTTCATCCACACTAGCCCAGACAGACACAGTAATTGTAAGGGTTTTCCCTGAGTTTCCCCACCACATTTATCCTAGGTGAAGTAGTGATGACTAGGGAAAGACACTTTGGAAAACTATCACCATTTTGGAATGTTTAATACCAATTAGAATGTCACTTTGACACCAGGTGAAGGCCATTTTGTTCTCCCTGGATTAAAATATTTTCAACAACTTCATACATTTACATCTGTTGTGTTTCATTTGTGAATGTTGTTCTGTTTTTTATTGAATTTGATACAATTAGAACAAATCTGTTCTATTTCCTTCATGATGTTGAATATGCAACAGAATCCATGAGAAAAAGGAGGAGATAGGTCTCCGAGTGCTGTGTAGATATCTTTATTTTTATTTTTATTTATTATATTTATATTTATTTATTATATTTATTATAAACAAGCCCTTTATTTTATTTTTTGAAACAAGCCCTTTGAAACAAATCTTTTTCAAAATAAACAGAGCAATTAGAGACATATCTCTACTTTTTTCATCTCCTGCACAACCACTGTTCAGATGAATGCAGATTACTGTCATGGCTTTCCTTAATGTTCTCTTCTCCATACATAACAAACCCAGATTTTGAGTAGTCTGAAATGTAGTAGTATCACTGCCATAGTAGGGAAATAGTGGCAAGTGAGGGGCACATGGAAGAAGAAAAGGGGAAAGTTTTAAAAGAAAGACAAGCATCTGGTTATGTTACTTTTAAAATCACATTTTTAGTTCCAAAAGAGTTTAGTTCCAACAACCTTGAATCAATTGAACACACCAAGTTCCCACTGATTCAGTCAGTCTACTTTCCTTCAATCAGAATACTCTACTGTCACTTGGATATAGGCCATATACTATGAACAATTATTTATACAAAAAAGTATACCTCACTTTTTTGGTGAGACTGTTAGAGAACATCTACTGATCCCCTGGACATGGATAAAGTATCTCCCCACAACCATGTGCTGTGAAGAACAACTTAGGATGCTTGGTATGTTTAGCCTGAAGAAGAGAAGATTAAGGGGTGACATGATGGCCATGTTTAAATATTTGAAATGATGTAATATTGAAGATGGAGCAAGATTATTTTCTGGTTCTCCAAATAGAACATGGAGCAGTGGATTCAAGCTACAGGAAAAAAAGATTCCACCTAAACATTACAGAGAACATCCTGTGTGACAGTGAAAATGCTGCCTTGGAGAGTGGTAGAATCTCCTTCTTTGAAGTTTTTAAAGAGAGACTGGTTGGCCATCTGTTGGGAGTGCTTTGATTGTGTATTCTTGGTCTCTTCCAAATCTATGGAAAGGGGTGGTCTGGCACCACCTTTTTTTTGCAGCACAACTTCACCACAGCAGCTAGACGCTGCGGTGAAGGTGCGCAGCAAAAAAAGGAACGGGGTTTCCCCGCTCCTTTTTTGAACCTTAGTTGTGGTGCGATTGAGGGAAAAGGTGCCATTGGGCGCCTTTCTGCCGCCGCAACTGCACAGCTGCATCTAACAGCTGCACAATTGTGGTGGTGCCATTACATACGTTGTCTAAACAGCGTTACGTAATGGCGCCTGCACCATTACATAGTAGGGGTTGGGAGCAAGTGAATGCTGCACGCTCCCGAACCCTAATGGCGCCGCCCAGGTGCCTCTTACTGCCCGTCTGTTTCAGGCCAACGACTCTTTCCAACTCAAGTGAGGGTTTGGGGAAAGGGCTTTCTGAAAATCAACACTTTCTATTTGTAATTTAAAACTTCTTTCCAATACACTATTGTTAAACTCTAAATCTATCTACTGTGGGGATCCAATATTTATTTCTGCCAGTGTCCCAAGGACAAGCACCATTTCTGTTCCCATTGGCTACAATTATTTCTTTCTTTTCTAGAAACTTTCCAGGGACTGGCAGCTGATGGCTCATGGACCAACACTAGTCCATGGGCCATCACTCTGAGTAACACTATTACACAACAGATTAATCTAATCATAATAGATTACAAAATACTTTAAAAAATAAGCCACCCATCTTAGTAGGAGCCAATAGATATCAGTCCATATCTACATCAAGTACAAAGCCAACATAATTTTTATTTCTTTCTTTTCTGTCAAGGATGATCACTGTCAAGTCAGCTTTTTTTTTCACAAACTGCAGAGCTGTAATTAGCTATGTTAAAAACCCATCTGCATACAATTTAAATGCTGCAATTGAAACTTCTCTAATGAAAACCAATTACATTCTTCTACAGTGTATCTTGCCCAAAATATTGTTTCAAGACAGCACTGTTATTAAATGCATAGTTAATATTCCATATAGAAAAATATCATTTTGATGGAACAATGATTTGATTTCTGGTCACAGTAGCCTGTCAAGTTGATAGGGAACACTGTACGTTCTGTGACCAAATATTGGCTCGCTGGTATATATACAATGTGCTGCATGCTCTTTTCCCCAAGCTCTATGATAAAACTGTTCAGAAACATCTTCTAAAATTAAGAAGCTACTGAAAGTTGATCAGAGAACTGTGACTGTTTCATGGGATGCAAGTTTTAATATTAATTAACAAATAAGTGATTAGATGGTTTTAACTTATTTTTGGTTTTAGCTCAAGACTGGGATCAGAAGTAGGAAGGGCACCGAAGCAACTTACAGGGCCCAAATTCAACACTGGAGGCAACAGGAAGCTATTTTGAGGAAAACGTCTGTGTGATAAAATCAACCTAACTTCCAAATTTGGAGGTGGTGTGATAAAGTCAAGAGTGTGGTGGCAAAATAAATGTATTTCTGGGAGAAAGTGTGCCTTACTTTAAACAAGTACTTTGCCAGATGCAGTTCTCATTTAAAACTAAGTGCACATCTCTTGTTTTAAGCCAGAAATTGGATGTATATTTCTGTTCTCACTATACTACCAATATTCTTTTTTCTCCCTCTACCCCTATCTACCGCCCTTCACTTCCCAAATCATTCTGAATAAGTTCTGAACCTTATTCTTCAAGAGAGAGAACAGAAGAGAAGAGAGCAAGGAAGGAGAGAGAAGGGGAAAGGAAGAAAAGGGGAAGGGGAAAATGGAGAAAGGGCACAGAATGCATCTCCTTGTAGGCTGTGACTATGGGTTGATTCTTGGACCTGCTAGAGTTGTCTGTCCATGCCCTAGGAATACTGGCCTCCCCTAATACTGGACTGCAACACACATATACGTATCAGATTTCCTATTTCAATCATGTTATGGCTGCCACAATTTTTTTTCTGCTCTTTTTAGCTGATGTTCTTTAAAACAAAACATCTATAAAATCACACATAAGGGTTCTAAACCTCCAAAGAGTAAACTCTGGGAACATTCGATGCCTCTAAGATACAAGGAATGTTCTCCTTTTCAAGTGCAGACGAAATACTTCTTGACAAGGTCACTGCCTAAGGGGAGTGAATCTTCATTTCTGGAAGGAAAAGTCACTTTGTACATTGATAACAAAGTGTAGTTGTTGCAACTCACCAAGCAGACAGTAGTATTTCTGGAGGAGTGCAAATACATCTCTTGAGACAAGAGTAATAGACTGACAGAAAGTGGCTGCAATCCTCCTCAAAGCTCTTGTCTCATCTAAAAGGCTGGTGTCATATGAATATCTAAAATGCTCAGGACACATTTCTAATTGTGATAAATAGAAGGGGGGGATATGGAGTACAGAATTACAAGTACAAAAATAAGAAATCACCAGACTAGGGGCTTTATTGCATGCACTTTTAAAACCGTTTTGGGGACGGGGACAGGACTTGCGGGGGGAAGCATGAACGGATTTTACCTTCCGAGCAGAACATTTAATGCTTCTCGACACGGGACAGGGACAGCTGCCAGAACGGGGCCTCTCTGTGGACGCTTGCGTGTGCGGTAAAATCCGCTCACACTCCCCCCCCCCGCGAGTCCTGTCCCCATCCCCAAAACGGTTTTAAAAATGTATGCAATAAAGTTCTAGGCTAAAATTCAATACCAATTACTCCAGTTGGAAATAGAGTAAAGAAAGAACATCTTGTGGATTTACCCAAAGACTAGAAGTGGGGACATGTAGGCCACAGGCTCAAACAGTTATGAAATGGGAAGGCACCAAAGACTGACTCCAGACTACTGTTGAAAGTTTCACAAATCAATCTGAAGTCTCAAAAGTCTGACATTGCACAATACGACTGAAACACAGAACCTGCAGTGTTAGGTGAAGGAGAGGGAAGTAAAGAAATAGTAAGGCTTCAATCTTGTAACTGTTGAATATAGCTTAAGAAACTGAAGTTGTACATAAATGGACTCACAATGTCCACCCAAAGTAACAAAAGTGTTTCCCCTTCTAATAGATTGCTTTATGTCATTATGAGTGCTGTTTTACCTGCATTTTTCCCATTATTGGCCATATAGTTCATTTTTAAGATAAAGAAAATAATCACCCATGTTATGTAATGACTGAGATGAAACAAACTCCTCCAAAACAGAACAGGAAGAAAAACAGCTGATCAAAGCTGAGTACAAGCCTGCTCATAATGAGGTAAGCCTCAATTATATAATAGTAGGGTTTGCTTGTACACTACCAATGGCTCTATGTATTGCAAGACTTGAGGATCATTAACATATAACTAGCACAGAAAGTCGGGTTGATGCAACTGAGTTCAGTCTGTATAAACCTGCAGGAATCTCCATGATCAAGGCATAAGGTGCCTAATATGAACTTGCTGTTCCTACTTTAAAAATGTATGAATGAAAACAAACAAACAAATCTAACTACTATCCCATTACTACTCAATTCCATAGTCATCAAAATATCAAAAACTCCATAAAAGGGGAAAAAATGTTGCCAATAAAGTCTGGGCTCTCTTAATTTCATGCACTGTGGCTTCAACAATTTCTTCATTTCTCATTTATTTCTCTAAAAGTAGCTTCATTTAAAAACAGGGAAACCGCATTTCATGCTCCTCAGTTTCATTAACATTATACAAATGCTTCTACCAAAAGGAGACTCCTCTAATTAAACCATTGTAGCAGATAAAAACATTTAAAATGATGAATCTGAACCAAATCCAACTTTCCATATATTCTCAAGCATTTCTTTTGATTATAGGATGTTAAAAATCTAAAAATGTATCCCAAAACATCTAAGACCTGTCTTATAAATAACAGAAATTGAATATCTCATCCATTTTTTAAAAGTGTTATCAGCAAGGCTAGAGAATGTTGATCAATATTGTGAAAACCAAATGCTGTGACCAATGCAAAATTTGTATCTTGTTGATTAAGTGAAGGATACAGCCTTAGTACCAAATGCATTTTGCAGGAAATTTAGTATCCATGTTAAATGAGTTGCGTAAGTCAGACTCATCATAATTCAAGATGAGCTGCAGTACATGCTGCTTAATGGGCACTTGAAATAAAGTGTTTCCAAAAATGAGAGTAAAAGTTAATGTTACTCATTCCCTTAGGGCTTGGAAAATAAGCTTGTTTGACTGACACCTTTCAAGAAGTGAAAGCAATGATAATGACTGCTCAGAGGCTTACTGTATGAAATGTGGAAAGGGTTGTACTTAGCTCATTTTTTTAACCTTGATTTAAAGCAAATAGTATCAGATTATACAAGAAAGTTGACGTCTTCTCACTTTGATACATCCTTAATACCATTTTTCCTCCCAAAAAATGTCATACATTTTTGGAAAAATTTGGTTGATATTATCAAAGAAATGATCAGTTGACCAGGGATTCTATCATTCCTTCTGCTTCCTTTCACTGGCAAGATGATAATTCGGGAATACAGTGGATTCATATGGAATAGAGCAGAAATGCTAAATATGTTTTCATAGATCAGATAAAATGGCATCATTAATAACGTGTGCTTACTTACATACATCTAATTCATATGTTTCTCCACACTACAAAATTATGTCACTATGATTTCACTTTTATTGCAATTCCATAGTTGTACCTTATGGAATCATGGAGTTTGTAGTTTGGGGTGGTACTAGAGCTGTTTGGCTGAGAATTCTAAATATCCCCCCCCCCCCTAAATTGCAAATTGCAGGATGTGGCAGTTAAAGAGGAATATAGCACTTTAATTGTGGCCATAAGCTTCAGATGTGCGGATGATTGCATGATGAGGTGCACAACTAGTAGAATGCATGGACAGCACAAAACAAGTGTGAAACTACAACTGTAAAAGCCAAAAGCACTTCATTAGCCCACTGGTTTCTCCCAATAGTGCTACAGTAAACCTTACAAAGTCAAGAATATGAGGCAAGTGGATATTTAAAAAGCATCCTGGTGGCTCCCAATCATCCGGCAGCACTGTTTTGGATATCAAATAAATAGCCAAGCACACAAGTCAGAGTTCACATGCAAAGGAATATGGAACAGCCATTCCTTACAAATTGTTCCCATAATAAGTGGAATTACTAGATAATCTACTCCTAGATACTTGGGCTAGCAGCTATTGGTAGACTATATGTCTATAAATCATCAAATCCCTTTAAAAATTATAAATGCCCAGCACAACATCCTTGTAATATGAATCATATGAATAACTGCTCACTGTGTAAAGCACTTCCTTTTCTTCATCTTAAACTATGGTGACAGATGATGCAAGAGAAAATGAATAATCTGCACTCATGCTGTGCTTTAATTCCTTTAATTCTAAAGCTTCTAACGTTTAAACCTTTTAAAATTTATAAGGAATACAGAAATCTGGGGCTGCAGTCTTTTACTTACATACCAGGGCATAATGCATACTGAAATCAATAGGACTTATTTCAAAGTAGATTGATATGGGATTGCACTGTTGCTGGCGAAGACCTTGTATAGCTCAATGTTGTGTAGTAGTTTTGCATGTGAACATATCTTAGGCTGAGCCCCATACCACCACTACTCTCCAAATTAATGCCCTCTATACTGCCATTCTGTTTTGCAGGGAGCAGGCAGGATCACAGAAGCACCTGGCTGTGACCCCATCATTAGATGTGAAGTAAATATAGCAGTGCTGGGACTGATAATAATAATAATTATTATTATTATTATTATTATTATTATTATCCCATCCCAATTGCACAACACAATCGGGGCGGCTTACAAAATTAAAATGTACATTCCATAACATAACCCCCAAGCACACACACCCTTAAAATACAATTAAACCAATTACAGTTTAAAACATGCTTAAAACTATAACGATGATAACAAATAAACAGTGGCTGTAGACAAATCACAGGTCAACAAGTTTTCTTTGGGTGGCTGGGTATCTATTCAGGAAAGGCCTGCCGGAAGAAATCTGTCTTAACAGCCTTTTTAATGCTGTTTAAGGTAGTAATATGGCGGATCTCGTCTGGCAGGCCGTTCCATAATCTGGGAGTGATAACCGGAAAAGTCCTCTGGGCGGTTGCAGACAGCCTAGTTTTTAAAGATTGCAGCAAATTCCTCCCTGAGGGCCTAAGTGTGTGAGGTGGGTTATGATGTCACGAACTCACATGCAGTTATGCAGATGTAGCCAGATGTCTCTGAAATCCTACTTGCTCTCCACAAGGCACAGAATGGCCATGTGGAGGGCCTTAGATTGTTAAATAAGTTCAGTAGCGGCTTGGGATACTGCAGAAGAAGGAAAGGAATACCAAATTCCACAACACAGCAAAACCCACATGTGCACATGTAAGGAAACCTATACCTATGTATGTCCTGAACAGGATGCCAACTAGTCTCTGATTAGATCCTGAACGCTAAGCTTTCTTATGTTGCTATTTTGTGCTGTGGTGGGTGGGAACATTTAGAAAAAATGTTTGCTGTACCACTAATGACATTCAGAAGTACTACACATTGTATCCCTCCAGACAACATAGGGGCAAAATTAGATGGGCAGGAAAAAGTGGCTTGAAGCTACCTTTTCTGAAGCCACATTGAAACCCCACCAACTGCACCACCGGTTCCCAAGGCAGCTGGAGTGCTCATGTCATGAATACATGACATGGCCTCAAGCCAGGAAGAAGCGGAAAAAAACCTGCTTCTTTTTGAAACAGCTTTTCTCTGCATAAGGACACTTTTCTGCTGCCTTCCAGGCATTTGTCATCTAAATGCCACACCTTCAAGCCAGCCTGAAAGCACCCCTTTTTGCCTGTCTGTTTAGCCCCATAGATTCACTGGATTTCTTCCATTCAGACATAATTGTGCATTGTAGATAAACAACATCTGGCTATCTGACTGAGTGTTCAGGGTTTTTTTTAAAAAAATTGTTTTAATTGTACTTATACACTCCTCTTATATTCATAACAAGAACTTAATTTAATTAAAGGAAGGAAGGAAGGAAGGAAGGAAGGAAGGAAGGAAAGGTAATTCAAGAAAGGTTGCTTTCCTGATATAAAACAATATATTCCAGTGCAGGAAGCTTGTTCTTCTTCCATACTTTTTTCTTTGGATACTGGACTGAAATACAGAAATCCAAACATACAGTAAGGGATTTATCTCTGTACTCAAACTACAGTTCCCAAAATTTGAAGAACTGAGCCATGGCAGTTAAAGCAATGTCAAACTGGATTTATTTTATTTTATTTTATTTTATTTTTTGTGCAGTGTGGATGCAGCCTTAGTCGGCATTAAATGTAATAGGCACTGAGGTGCTAATTAAGTTTCTAATAAATTGAGATTTAATTCAGATTTCCAACTCGGGACATTTTGCTGTGTGAAGAAGGGTAGCAAATGATGCTCACCACCAACCCTAAGAGAGGTGTATACTACTAAAGTCAACAAACATACTTTGGCAGATAAGGCAAAAAATTTAATGAACATGTTTTCCCATCCCTGGCAATAAAACACACACACACACACACACACACACACACACATTGAATAGCTATTTCATGACACAAGGGTCTGCTGTCTTAAATTGATACCTCATTCTGCCAAATGGTAGGACTGACCCTGGTAGTGGCCCTGTTAGCCCAAAGTAGCAGTGAAAATTGATTGTGGAATAAGCCTTTAAAGGTCTAAAAATCCACTGTCTTCATCAGAAACCTGAAGTACTTTCCTCAGCAGGCAGCCATTTCCAGAAAGAGAAATAACTGAAAATATAGGTTCAAATAATAATGAAATAACCAAAAATGTCTGTAATGACTCCATTTCATTCCCATTTGACCCCACATTTCACTATGATTTTTTCTCTACGTGAAAATGTTCACCATTTTTTCCCCTCTGTTGTTGTTTTCTCTACGCATAAGCAGGAAACATATGTACCTGCCAACTGAAAATAACACTACTGATGAAGTATGCTTGATCCCATGAAAGGTCTAGCCATAACAAAACTATTTGTCTTGAAGGTGCCACAAGACTGCTTGTTGTTTTAGTATTCATTGAGAACCTTTTTCTTTTTTTTATCTTGGTGTTTAAATTGAACTCACTAAGGCTCACCATGGTTATTACAAGTCTCCTGGAATGCAATTGGACTCTACATTGGAGTAGAAATGTACTCATTCCCAGTGCAAGAACAAGAGTAGAATGATATGGCAGTCATCAATGGAGGAACAACTGCTGGTGTGTAAAGGTACCAAGAGGGACAGGGAGAGCAGTCACATTGTTTTAACTGTTAGGGCTTCTGTATCTACATATGGACAGTAGGCCACATGTGTTCTGCTATGGCTTTTTTGTGACCCTTCTCAGCTATTGGTGACATCCTGCCTGACTTCCATCACCCTTCCTCTTTTGATATCAAGGAATACATGGGAAGAAGGGAGCTGACCCTATTATGACCCAAGAGTGGATGCCATTTCTGAGATTCTTCCATCACACATAGGCCAGCTTAGGAATCACTTTGGGAACCTCCATTTCAGTAAACATCTCCAGATATTGGAGGAGGTTATAAGGGCCAGATCTCAAAAGATCAATACATGGCAGTTTTATGATAGATAAGACACCAGTAATATGTCCAGAGTCTGGGAGATAAGTGTGTTTGATCACCCATTCCCACCTTCACATCCCCACCCCGGAAAACAAGTTGAAAGCAGTTCCAAACATTTTCAAGGTGATTTGGTACCCATTTCAAAGACCTTTTGGTCAAGATGCACTCTGACATTTGCCCCCAGGGTGGAAATTTCCCATAAGAGAGGGTACCTTTGTTTTCCTGCTCAGCATGTCTCGGCATAACTTGCTCCATTATGTGTTGGCACTCTGCTGCTTACTTGCTCAGCACCTCAAATGCTTGCCAATCCCAAGTTGCCCAGGAGCATTTGAGTATCCTTCCTGGTTCTGGACTTTCTGCATTAGATTCAGCTTCACTCAGGTGCAATATTCCTGTAGTGGAGCCTGTCTCTATGCCAATGTAACACCTTTCCTAATTCTTGTGAATGTGCATAGTTGAGTGGATGATATGAATGTGGATCGATTCCTGCTTTTTAAAATAAAACTTGCAACTTGAAGTCCCTCTGGAGTTCTTTGTACCTTCGGACTCAGTATACATAGGTCAAAGATCCCACAGCCAGTAACCTAGCCATTAAGCCATACTACCTTGAGCTAATTTTGTTCCCCAATCGTATTAGTGGTTGAGAGGCCTTTGTACATGTTTGCTGCTGTAGGTTACACTACCCTCCAGACCATGCTGCCTAAATTTGGCAGGAAATTGTGGTATTGAATTTCAGCAGCCCACTATGACAGGAAAAATTACACTAAGACTGGTGTTCCCTGTTTGTTTTAATGGCCTATCCTTGTTTGCTGCCAGATTTCACTATCAGAAAAATGTGAGCTATCAGAGTGCACTATCAGACTGCAAAATTGGCACCTGAACTTGCAGAAGTTGACCATCCCTGTTTTAAAGGCTCATTATACTTACAAGAAAAAAATTGTGCTATGTGGGATCCATCTAAATATTTTGCCAAAGCTGCCCCTAAGTAATTCTCTACAGGTCATTCTGTTTATGTTGCCACACCTTAGAGTAACTCAGAAAACTGTGGCTGAAGGCAGGACTCTCTCAGTTGTGCCACTCTACCACTGGGTCTTTCTTCTGTTAGAGATCAAGTTCTCCCTCCACACTCTTATCTTTCAAGTACCCATTAAGAATATATTTTTATACAAGTTTCTCAAGGCATGAGCAGATCTTTGATATGTCTTTTAATGTTATTTGATTTCATTGTTTTATTCTGCTCGAATATTTTAGTAGAACTTTGCATTTGATTATTCTGGATAGTTGTGATTTCAGCTACTTATAATTTGTGGTGTGAACTGTGTGGTTTTATATATACTGTTAGCTATTGTGAGCCTGTATGAAGACAGGCAGGGTATAAATCTATTAAAATAAAATATTTCCCCACCCAGACTGTGTATTGCCATTGCGATTCAACTGCCATGTAGTTGTGAGTTTGAGTTTTGCTGTTACAAGACAGACTCAAATGCCTTGTCCTCTCATGTGAGTGAACAGATTTCATATTAAGGGTTTCTTCTTTGAAAGGTTTCCATGTCAAATTATACCCCCTATGAAAAGCTTATACATCAAAGTATCTGTTAGTGTGTACATTTTCAAATAGAATAAAACATTGTTTTACCCATTGATGGCAGAGGCAGAAAAGAAATCAGAAGGGCCACAATTTTTATTTCTGTATGAAAATTCATGTCTCAGAACCACATCACCAACATCTTTTTATTTCATCTGACAGTTCAAGCATAAATATGCCAAACTACATTTGCAGTGCAGTATACGCATGCTTCCTCATAAGTAATTCCCAATTTCCACAGGCAAGCTTTTGCTATTTTCTATCATGTTGACTTTGGCTTATGGCAATTCTACAAACAAAAGATTTCCAATATCCCTGGTCATCTGGTGGCCTGCACAAGTCTTGCAAATTGAAAGCCATGGCTTCCTTGACTGAATCAATCCACCTGTAGTGTGATCTACATCTTTTCCTACTTTCTCCCACTTTACCAAGCATTATTGGTTTTTCCAATGAATCGTATTGTCTTATGACATGTCCAAGGTAGTTTACTTAGTTTACCCATCATCACTTGCTCTAAGACCCACTGATAAGATATTCCAGAGCTGAAAGAAAGGCCTACGCCCAGGTAAATGTGCAAAGAGGTACAATTATTATATACTTAGCCTGGGAACATGTCCCACTGCATACACAGAACATAAGGAGAGTCATGCTGGATCAAACTGAAAGCCTATCCAGTTCAGCATTTTGTTCACATCATCAAAGGATCTGCTAGTGGCCAACCAATCATCCTTGAGTGCAACTGCCCTCTCCAGCATTGGATACTCCAAAGATATACTTTCTTTGATACTCAAGGCAGTACATAGTCACCCTGAATAGGGGTAACTAGTAATGAAGTACAGTGGGCCCTTGGTATCTGCTGATTTTTTATTCCAGAACCCTGCCTCCCTATGGATACCGAAATCTATGGATGCTCAAGTCCTATTATATACAATGACATAGTAAAATGGTGCCCCTTATATAAAATAGCAAAATCAATGTTTACTTTTTGTTTTGTTTTTAATTTCAAGCTCTGGATGGTTGAATCCATGGATGTAGAACCCATGGATACAGAGGGTCAACTATGGAGATTATCACACGTCTTTTTTCCCGTGCTGGGCACAGGCTGAAATTATTTTAAAATGGATGTTATTGCACACCTCTGTGTCCAGCTCAGAGTCATCTTGTACCTGATCTGGACTTCTAGGTTTTGCAAAGAATGAGAAAGTCCCATTCTTTGCAAAATCCAAGAGAAGTCCAGATCAGGTACATGATGCCTCTGAGCTAGGCACGGAGGTTTGCAATAACATCCATTTTTTAACAGTTTAATCCCATGCCCAGCCCGTGCCCAGGTCGGGAGAAAAAGGTGTGTAATAATCACCTATATTTGCTTTTCTTTGTGCTGAATCTATGACCATTCATCTTCAGTAGCTTGTTTTGGGACTTTATTACACCAGGCTCCTAAGACATCACAAATGCATTAGTGTAAGAAATGCAAACACAGTGGTTTGGGGAAAGTAATTTTAATAGAGCTCTTCAAAAGTGTTATGGTGCTGCTACCTTCCCACTCTCTGTATTCTGCATTTGGACTTCATAACCCAGCCTTGGTGCCCTGTGCCCTTCCCAGCATGATTTTCTGTCTGTGTTTTTTAATTATTATTTTATTTATATTCAGCAGCCACAGCAATTAAGTTTTTAAAAAAAGAAATTGGGGAGGGGGGACTGCCTACTTGGGAATAGAGGGAGGGGGAGAGGAGCATAATCATGCCTACTTGCATGACATGATTGCTTGCTTATTGGAACTGCAGCAGAAGGAATTTATCACATGTGATGCAAAAGTGGGAAAGCAACACAATTGGGAGGCATTGACAGGTTTTACCCATCAATGAAAAGAAGTGCTCCCAAAATGGATGGAAGATAAAGCAACTAAGGACAGACATGGTGTCATGTGATAAGGTATGGCCACAAACACTGCTATCCTGGTGTAATTTCACTTGGTAGCCTTATGTGAAAAAGTCCTCAGAATTTAGTGTTATAAGAAAGGGAAAAAAGTACAATTGCCCAATAAACTGCCATAAAGAAAAGGAAAGCATGGGCACATATGGAGCTTGCAGAGGTGTGTACAAGGCGGAAAGTGGTGGCAAGCTGTTTGAAACCAAGCTGTGGGTTGAAAATACCTGATGATAAGGTGACCAGAATTTGCAAGGAGGGTGTTCTTTACTAACACAAACTATAACAACAATTTAAATGAACTGTTCTCTTCTGCCTTTTGCCTGACATACCAATTTTCACACCAATCTCCTGCTGCCCCAATATCTGCAGGACACCTTGAAATGGCAAAGCTGCAGACCAGCTGGAGTGGGAAATGCTAGCAGTGTGGTTTTGAAAGGCTTAAAACAAATCAGCTGTCTGAAACCATCTTTTTGGAAGTCACCAAGAAATTATTATTATTTTTTTTTGGAAAAAATGTGCTAATTAAGATTTTCTTTTTGCTGCATTCTCTAATCCCTGGAAGAACGCTGTGCAAACCAGCAAGGTTTCTGTGGCCACCCTGCAGTAATTGACCTTTTGCTCTTCCCATTTCATTTGCCCTAAGTGTTAATTGACTTTGAAAAAGCAGTATATTATCCTTTTAGAGTTGGGGGGGGGGAGTAGAATTGAGAGAGAGAGAGAGAGAGACTGATTTGTGCATGCCAACATCTTACAACACCAAAGCCCTGTTAAGTCATAGTGCAGCAGAGCTAGAAATGAGAAAAGCAAGAAAAGGGGGTAGGGAAGGAAAGAGAAGCATTGATATGAAAGAGCTCCGGTGACATCTACAGGCAGTCTAAACAGCCATTGCCTTAGAGAGGTAATCAAAACATCAGTCCACAGTACATTTATATGCACATTTTCAGATTTACAGAGCCTAAATCACTAACGTTCCTGTTGCCCCAATTGAAATAGGTACAAAATATCTTGAAATGTAATCTACTGTAACACATGTACAAGTCTTATAATACTATCTCCCTTGCTTTCAGGTGCTTGTAGACTTTCCTTAGGAAAGAAATGTACCAATATGGTTTTGTCTGGAACCTTTCCAGACAACTGGGTATTTTGTGCAACACATATATTGACTGTGAGAGTCAAATAGCCAGGCATATCCACAGCTGTGTACATCCAGAATTCTACTGGTTAGTCCCAACCAGAATAAACCCACTGAATCAATAGCTGAATAACTGAATCAATAGTGAGTCAATATGCAAGCAAACCCCACTGATTCATAGGACTATCAATAGGATAATAGCCAATATACGATAATTTGCAAAATTAGTTTTTTAGATTACAACTCCAAATCTCCGAGCCAATTTTGCTGGAGGATTTGGGGACCTGTAGCTTAAAAGGGGGGGGACCTTTGCAAGTTCTGAATAGGCCACTGCATTTTAGACTGGCACCATTGTGAGAAAAACCCAATGGTTTCATTGGCCACTTCTCACGAATCAAGACCAGTTAATTCATCATTTAATAGCTGCAATATCAAGTAGCAGGCTCCAAGTGTAAAAGAATTATCATAGGCCAAATACTAGAGTGATATGTTTTTTCTGCCTCACTGGACATGTCTTTATTACCATGTTCAGCTACAAAGAGTGTGGAATAGAGTGAATGCTCACAAAGCATTGGAACTTGATGAGCAACAATGATTGTGCCATCTGCCATTTGATTCAATATTTTCTCTTTAGGTCCAAGCAACAATATACTGTTATAGATTATTCCTCTTTTAATCCATAGTAATTATTCCTGTTCTAATCCATAGGAGCTTGGTCTTGAGTGAGAAATTGTGATCTATTGACTTTACAAATGCCTGTTCCTCATTGCATTTAAACAGCTAGAATCCATTAACCTTGATGATGGGGTATTTCTCTGGCTGCATCACTGAGATTGGAGGTATGGAATTGACTGATATGAGTTGCTTTGTTGATATAGGGTAACACAGCTGGTCTTCATTTTTTAAGGAGGGAGAGCTTGGCTATAGCTTGGCTATAGGAAATATTTACACTGAGTATCTGTATTTTAACATTTGTTCCTACATTACTGGCTGCAAATCACCAAATCATGATGTACAAGGGGGTATCCAAAAGTTTTAATGATCACCTTTTTAAAAAATTGACAGAAAGTTTGTTTTAATTTTTGGTTGTTAACTTATCTCTATGTAGTCACTATCTAGATTTATACATTTTTCCCAGCGTATCCTGACCCTCCGAATACCTGATATTGTAGAAGCCTACAGATTGCGCCTGATAAGGATTTTACACTTTAGTGACTTCTGGCACAGCCAGTCACAAATATAAGGGATGCAATGAGCTGATTTTCTCAGCAACGTGCACTTAGGGACCAATGATGACACTGACAAAATTTCATCAATATGCCATAATAACTAGAGTTTCCTTGAGGAGTTTTCTCAGGTTTTTAAAAAGTATTTTTTTTATTTGTGGTTTTTCCACTTTCATGGAGTCATGCACCCCTAACACAGTCCTGGCTGTTCCAGATTATCGTGTTACAATACTTGGAAACAAATGACATATACACAATTCATTGGATTTCCACAATCCTTTCTTTTTCTTAGAAAGAGTGGCAAAATCACAGTGGACAAATTATCCAGGTCCCACACAGGCTGCTGTTTATGGGTACACTTGCTTTCCAGGGCCTGCCAATGCTCTCTCATGTTGCCCTCCAGGCCAATTAACTGAATCAGAAAAGTAATTTTTGATCTACATCTCCACAAATCCTCTATTCTAGCTAGGAAATTCTGGGAAGTATATCTCCTTGCTGTGGTCTGAACAGTTCTAGCTTTATTTGGTTTCTGTTTTACACATGGCTTGCCATTCCCACATTTATTCATTTAAAACTACATCTACAGTGGTCCCCCGGGTTACGAAGGTAATCCGTTCCGGATTACCTTTCGTAACCCGGAAGTATTCGTTTCCCAGGGGACTGCTATTTCCAATGGACCGCGCGGCCGATTTAAAGGGGCCGCACGGGTTTTTTTGTTCGTATCCTGGGGGATATTTTTTGGTCCCGCCAGTTTCGGATCCCAGGGATTTCGTTCCCCGGGGGATTCGTAAACCGGGGGACCACTGTATAGTGAACGTTTAATGTTTTCACATTTCCAGAGCCTGAGCAAACTAGAGTTCTAAGACTGAGATGATCTTGACTGCAGGCTTACCTCTGAATAGTAACACAAGGGGACACATGAAAGTAAAAGTAAGTCATATGCCTTGGGATGCATCTACATTGCAGAATTATTGCAGTTTGACACCATTTTAACTGGAATAGCTCAATGTTACAGAATTCTGGGATATGTAGTTTTGTGAGCTATTTAGCTTTACCTGTCAAAAAGCTCTGGTGCCACAACATACTACAAATCCCAGGATTCCATAGAATGGAGCCATGATAGTTAAGGCAGTGTCAAACAGCATTATTTCTGCAGTGTAGTAGCAACCTAGTTTTCTATTCTGAGTTGCAAACCTCAGAATGTCATTCTCTTTATTCCAAAGGGCTTAACTCCCTAAGACATGTGTACAGGGTTGTGGTTTAAACCTAGTATTCAGTACATGAAATGGGAGTATAAAAATGAAGAAATAAATAAATGCAACCTGTACAACTTATAGATCCATAACAGTGCATGCTTCCTGAGCAGTTAATTTATAACGCATTATAGCCTCATAACATTTTTTTCCTTACACAAGTCAAGAGAATGTACTCTTGCTCAGTACTCTGGGGCCAGCCCATGCTGTGAACTGTAGACAGTTCTTTAGCCTTTATCATCTCATTATTTAGTTGTTAATTAAAATCTAATTTGTGGCACATAACAACTAGCAGACAGAGACAGTGCCCTGCTATCAATTGCATTTCTCTCTCAGTAGAGCAAAGTCCAAGGATTTCTTGGGGAGCTTCTACAGCTTTATGAATTGTGCAGAAGTGGGAATATTAATTAATGCACTTTTCACACCTTTGCATTGTAATCTAATCTATCCCTGGGTGAAGATGGGTAGTCCTTCTTTTAGAAAACACTTAAATAAACTGGTATCCCTGACTACAGTTGTATCTGATGAACCACTGCATCTTGACTTCCACCTCTACTAAACATGTTCAGCCAATTGAGGGACACAAAATGAGAGTCTATATTAAAAACAACAACTTTCTGCATTGCCCAAATTGCTGGGGTTCAGAGAGGACACCCACAAATTAATGTCTTGGGGAATTTAACTTTAGCTCTGATGAGAGTTGTAGTATGGCTGGTGTAACCAGCAGCCCAAGATAGTAACCCAAATATATACCAGATCTAAATCACACAGAACTCCAGAGGCAAATCCAAATAGGTTTTTTGTATTTTTATTGGGGGAATAATCATCACTCACATACACACACAAAAGAGCTAGAAGGCAAAGGTGGGAGAAGTAGAATAGTTTGAGGTCTAGCTAACAGAGATATGTTACCAACTGTGGATCTTGGTTCCAATCAATGGGAGCCTGGAATGGATAAGACTCAATAGCCAATGTGGAAAGGGGGGGGGGGGTTAGCAAGCATATTGAGGAGCCTAGTCTAGGCAAACCAACAGAGTGCCTGTCTACTTGTAAAACAAGACTGAGGGGTTGTGGCTTTACCACCTACATTTATACTCCAAACCTTGTCTTGGGGGTACAAATCAAGGCTTGAAAGGATTAGAAGCTTTGCTAAGTGGTTTCCCGGGGAGCGGGGAGAATAGTCTGAGATAGAAGCAGATAGTCAGATGATTGATCTGAATGCATCAGGCAAAGGGATTTGCCAGTATGTACCTGTCCTAGGTTCCTAGGTATACACAAACAATCTTGTTTTGGCCACGATTCCCTCACTGCCTGCTGTAAACAAAAGGGATTATGATGTGGCCTCAAAGAATCCCATCATGGTGGGTGCCCTCTAGACCCTGGCTAGCCTGAACTAGTTTGTCCAAGTGTGAAAAGGTCAGGCATCCAAAGCAGCATCATTCCTAGGTCACCCCCATCCCAGATTCCCTTTTAATATTATTTGATATGAGGGGCAAACAGAGGCCTGGTCTTGGGGTATCATTTGTACCTTCTAGGGAGTCTACATCTTTTGATAACACCTGTAGCATGTCAGTGAAGCCTTGATAATTTCCATATTTCCAATGCCCAAGCAATACTAAGAATGACATGATTTTGTTTGCAGCCTTTCCATTAAATATGGCATCATGATTTCATGAATCACATAGAAAACCACAGGGAAAACAAAGCACCACTCAAAATGCTTTCCTACCCCTAATATCCAGAATCAGAAATAGGAGTGGCCTGACTGAAATGGCAATTGACAGAACTCTTAAATTAATAAAAAAAAGTCATAATATTTGTAAATACAATTTTACACACATTCCACATCCTCCACTAGGAGATATGTGTACATGCTGGCAGGTTAAGGACTACTTTGGTAGACCATAGGCTTTCTATCCCTCTGGAAGGAATTGTCAGGACTGTAAAATAAAGACCATGGACCACCAGTGATTATTCCTAGGAACAATATTTACAGACAGTGATGTGGAGCAGCAGCCATTCCATTGCTGAACAAAGGTGGGATTGGTGGGAAGCAAGGCCATCCCCTTTGTCCTGCTCAGGAAGCTGCTCCTCCTGCACCTAGTAGCAGATTTTGTATCAGGCTATAGTAGATATAGAGAAAGTAAGCAACACCACACAACCGAACACACAACTCTTCCTCTTGTTGGCCTGTTTCCATCCTAGTTAAGTTGTTTTGAGAGCTGTAAACACCAATGCCTGGATTTATTCAACTAGGTAAGGCTAGGAAAGAATCCTGTCTGAATCCTTGAAGAGCCACTTTCAGTCAGAGTTCATTGTTCTGGCCAAGATGTACCAGTGGTTTGACTTAGTATAAGGCCACTGTCTATATTCCTGTGCCCAAGGTATGCATTTTAGATAGCCATACTTTAATAGACTTAAAATCATCCAGTTGGGTCAACAAGTTCAGGAATTGTCAGGAGTTATTCCTTCAGGTGTCAGGATTTTTCTTTGGGTATCAGGATTTTTCCTATAGTTCTTCCTGTTGTATATTAAATATACTATCCAAATGATTTACTTCCTGTCCTGATCTATTTGTCATGAATTTCTGGGATCCCCATGAATTTTTAGAATCAGGGCAGGAGATTTTCCCCCTCTCCCAGCACTCTCTGATATAAGCAGGATAAGGTCTCGTGTCTTTCTCTATTGTCTTCTTTTCCTCTTCTACTTCCTTCTAACAATGATCTGTTGAATGGGGGTGGGGGTGACCTTTCTCCCCTTTGCCATGGAAGTTACATTACATTCCCAGAGGCCAGGAAACTGTGCTCACACTACATGTCAAGCAGGGGAACACACAAACCCAGTGTACATTTGGCATATCTGGATGCAGGGGAGGGAGAAACTGCTATGAGGAATGCAGCTGAATAGCCTGGCGTTTACCAGGGCTATTGGCTGTCTGAAAGAGTTCTTACTTGAACACACAGGTGGAGGAGGGATATGCCATGACCCAACGGCCATGCCATAGAAGTCACATAATGCCACTCTGAGATATCAATACAAACAGTGCAAAAATGTGCAGGAAGATAGCCTTTGTCCATATAACTATAACATGTAGGGGGAAACTATGTGCAATGCAATATCAGTGATGGGGCTCCTAGTGAGGCCAGGTCTCTGCTTGCATGTTCTAGTAAGTACATCTGATCATGTCTGGACTAGAGATAAACCACATGTGAGAGGGTGTGTTAAAGCATGGTCTCACTCATCTCACCTTTGATAACAAATTTGAGAGCACAGTCTCTCCATCCTTGATTGTGTAAAGGATGTCCTTTCAGTAGTTAGCCTTTGAGTAACCTTTACTTAAAATAAGTTCATCTTTTGTTCAGTGTCCTAAAAACTGTTACACAAATTACACAAAGTCCTGTTCTTTCAGGATGTGTTTCCCTGGTTCAAGTGAAGTGCACTTAACAAGAAACAACTTGTTATGATTTAGGCACATGTCATAGGTGTCAAGTTATCCTGAGTGGATAAAATCCTTGCCATGATTCTGCAGGTAGAAAATACTTACGATCATGAACATTTCCAAATGGAAGAAGGTGACTTGCAACATGTCATAATATTAGTATTGATCCTGTTTGCCTAAAGACCTCAATGAAGGGAAAGGCAGCAAGCAAAAGTGCTGACAATACCAAATGGAGGGAGCCTTGCAAGGGCAGGGCAGAGAAGCAATAAAATTCATAATAACTCAGGGAGACTAGAATCATGAACAAGTAAGTGGCTTATGTAATTCAATTTGGTTTGGGGTTTTTTTTAAACATCCTAAGGTAATGAATCTCAAAACAACAGGAAAAAGAGCTACATCCTGAATGACAGAGAAGCACTTGCTAACATGGTTGTTACTGTAATATTCACTTCTAGGAGAAGCATTTATTGTAAATTAGGGTTTTCAGAAGATTCCTAGCAGCACCAACATGTTTTATTTCTGGAGATAGAGGGAGGATGATATTGGGGGGCTGAAAAAAAAGGAAAAAAGTAATGGCTAATAGATATTGAGCTGGCACTATTTTTCTTGAGTTCCCCAGAATGTTCCATATTCCAGAACATGGCTTATGCTTCCAGCTCAAAACAAATATCATGCGGAAAGAAATAATATTGTTTCTAGCATATCCCATCCTCTTTGACTTCAGTTTCCCTGTCAAGAACTTCCAAAGAACAGATTGGGTATGTGTCCTCCTTTTTAAAGGAAATTACTTTCCATATGTTCTGCAGACCTCTAGTTCAAGGACTGTCTTTAAAGAAAAAGAGCTATAAGAAACAAGTGAAGGGACCTTGAAGTTGCCCATAAACAGTTAACACCTAGATTGTAGAATGAACAGTCATGCAGGTTACCGGGTTATAGTTTTTATCTGTATGGTGAGATGTATTCTGTTCCTTTTTAGGGCAGTGAAAGGATCATATGGCCCTCCAGAAGTTGGTGGAGTTAATTTCCCAGCATTTCTTACCACTGACAAGGCCTACTGGGATTTAGACATCTTAAGACATCTAAAGGTGCCACAGATTTGCCATGTATTCATTGCAGAAGTGACATATGATTTCACTTGCACAATCTGCCTTGGGGTATATGTGCTTTTTGGCTCTTCATTTAGACAAGATATTATTGGACTGCAAATCCCACCATTCTTTACCATTGGTTTCCCTGTCTGAATCTACTGGAATTTGAAGTCCAATTTGGATGATAGTAATTATTGTTGAATCTGCCTCTATACCTATATACATTTTAAGTCCCGGTAGCATTTGGCCTGAGGAGGTATTTCTAACAGAAGACAGCCAGCCAGTGGCAAGCTATGACTTATGACTAGTTGCTAGGGCCATGGGTTGTCCTATGACATGTCTGTAGTGAGTATCTGGCCACATTACAGATATAGGTTGTTTGTAGTACACAGCCAACAGAAGCATACTTATAACCAAAGGCAGATTAGGCAGGTTTGTAATGTACACAAGGGAAAACTAAGGCCCTTTTGATGTTATTATATGGTAACTCTAATCAACCCAGCTAGCATATGATTAAAGATGATCGTAGATATAATGGAAATAACTCCTGGAAGGTCATAGATTTGCAGTCCATCCTACAATTAATCACAGTGGAATAAAACTAAGATAGTTACGTTTCCCACACACCTCCTCCCTAGATATCCTATACCATTACAATTCTGAACTTGTGCACTACTGCTGGATTACAACTCCCATCACTCCCATCCTGCTGGGATTTCTCATCCAATGCTTCTGAGACTGTCATCCTATGCATTTAGAGGTTTATCAGATTGGGAAGGGAAGAAACTTTAGAATAGTATCTGAGGAGTATCTGAGGAGTCTGCATTCTTTTTTCTAAGAATTCTAGACCTCAACATACAAAACTGGTGATGAAGGTATTAACAAATCCCAGCACAACGGAGAGTCCACAATTATTATTAAAAGTGCAGTTTTTCCCCACAGCTAAATAACAGTTACACAGCAAAACTGTCTGACATCAATACAATACCTTCTATCAGTTACTGGCTTCATTTTATATCCAGATTTCTCATGCTATGTTTAACTGGCATCTTTAACTTTCGTGCTCATGGATTATATAGGCCATCCTAATATTTCTCATCTTATTCACTATGACACAGGCATGTAATATATTTCTACTGTTAGAGAGACAAAGAGCCACGTAAAACCCCCAGGCATAACCTTCAGGTAACATATGTATGTATCAGAGATTCTAGAAAATATCTGTGTGTGTTATCCCTACAAGATTTCATTTTTTAAATTCCCTTTAGTTTCAAGATGCAAAGCAAGGGGAAAGATATCGAAGTTAAAGAACATCTAATATTTGGGTTCCGTTTCTATTCCTAAGAAGAATATCAGTTCTCTTTGATAATATCATTTGTGCAATTCAAATGTAAAAGAATGTATAGTTATAGGGATCCAGCTAATCACTCTCAGATGTTAATTTTTGAGAACATATCCTTCCTGGTGTCCTAGGGAGGTTTTCAAACTGCTAACAGTATGAATTTTCATTTTTATAGTGATAATTTTAAATTGACAGATTGTAAGATTTTGAAGAAAACATCAAAGCATTGCCAGCATTTGTGCCCTAGAAGTTCAGAAACTACATGATTAAAGAAAATAGGGCCATGACTTGAGAGGCCTGATTTATTACAAATGAGCATTTCTGTTAATGGAGCAAGGGTGGCACCTGGCTTGGAAGTGGCATAGCCTGCTTAAAGATCTAAAGACCCTCCCAGGTGCTAGTGGTGTCATTGAACTCGAACTGAAATTTGGTAGAAGCATTGATTTCTGGGTCAGCAGCTGGAGAGATGGAATCCATAGAATGAAACTACACAAGGCCCATGGACCATATTTTGCTCATCTTAGCCTAATTCACGTATGAATTAATTTAGAATACTGGATGATGTCCAAAACACCTGACTTAACTACAAAATGAACCTGAAAGAAAAAAGGCATCCCTTTTTTACATCCACATGAAGCAATGCAGTAAAGAGGCTTCCAATATTCTTCTTGTGTCATATGGCAAAAACAGGAAACTGGCCATGAGCAACAAGTGGTCCCTGAGCTTCATCCAGCTCTCCAATGCCCCCACTTCAATCTTCCAGACCAATTTTCAGACACCTTTTGTCCCACAACTACATCAAACCACCCCAAACTTTGAAAACAACTCTTCTTTGCCTTCCACACCCCAGAGGAAGTGCTTTGTCTGCTTTTGGTTGTTTCTGGGATGGTTTTTTATTTTAACTGTACCCTGTTTCCCCTAAAATAAGACATCCCCAGAAAATAAGATCTAGCAGAGTTTTTACTGAATAGCTAAATATAAGACCTTCCCCGAAAGTAAGACCTAGCAAAGTTTTCATTTGGAAGCATGCCCATTTTTGTTGTTGTTGTTGTTGTTCAACAATAAATGTGAATTCTTCTTCATGGAAAAATAAGACATCCCCTGAAAATAAGACCTAGTGTATTGTTGGGAGCAATAATTAATATAAGACACTGTCTTGTTTTTGGGAAAACACAGTATATGAGCCCAATAGGGCAAGTGGACATGTGGGTGTGACCTATGGGGAGGTAATGTTGAAAATTGGCCCCTTCCCCTATGCAGTTGTCCACCCCAGTCTAAAAGGAACCTATGATTAAAGGCTTCCATTCAAAATCAAAATTCTGATTTGCCACTAGATGTTCAAAGAAAACAAGAGTAAAACATGACTAAACAACTCATATTTGCCTGACTTACTATTTCCTTTATATTGCTTACCCATCATGGGTCATTAGCTGTTTTTAATCACTCTTTTGAAATAACTGTGTATTATAATTTGGACTATTCATGCCTTGCAGCTTTCCTCAATTTAATAGCTTAATTAAGCAATTATTACATGTTTACATGAGCAGGCCCTGTTAGCATTGCTAAAAGTGCTCACATGAATGAAGGCAGCTCATAAAAATAAAGAGTTCTTTACTTATATTCGGGTCCCCCCTTCAAAAAAATATCCATTCAGTATATGTGGTATCAAAGCCAGCACAATTTGCATGTTGGACTATGACGGTGTAGATCAGTGTTCAGTTTCCTGCTTGACAATGGAAAGTGATTGGGTGACCTTGGTTGAGTCACACACTCTCAGCCCCAGAAAACCTTGTGATAGGTTCACCTTGGGGTTACTGCTTGAAAGCACAGAACAACAATAAAAAATAAGTAGTGTCAGAAAAGCCAGGTGTTTTTTTTTTAAAGGCGTTAACAGATAACATTCTATTGTTTTTATACAATTACTTTGTGTTTATTTTAAGATAGATAGTTTGGTTAAGTATGTTCTAAAATATCAATTACTAGATGTGATATTTACTAGCAAAAATCCCAGCTTCACTGGTGTTAAAAATTATCAGCATGGTGCTTCTTCTTTTTCTTCAGTCTCTCGCTCTCTCTTCTGTGTGCCAACATTTTTTTTAAAATGCTGACCTTTTTCTATGTGCACTCTGGTATTCCTGTGCCCTATATCAATTTTCCCAGGATTACAACTTCTTTGTGTTCCTTACCCCACTGCTGTTGCTTTTCTCTCCTGTCTGCTCCTCTGCTCTGTTGTTGGTCTTCCTGTACAGCTTTTTTTTAAATGTAATTTATAACCTGCCTCTTTCCCAGTGTGTGACCCAACAGGGCTTAAAGCAAAACAAAACAAAGTATAGCTAAAACCTATTTGATACAAAAGTCGCAGAACCATTAAATAAACAATTCTCCTAAGAATGCTACGTTGAAACAGTTTCAAAACACATGGCAAAAAGGACAAAAGCATAACAAACCTCATTAAAATACCCTTCTGCCACATTCAGATATGTGAATAATCTCACTCACACATTCTGGGTTTGTTATTCACACTATGGAACCACATCTAAATGCATCTCTGTGAGTTTGGTTGCTCACACATGTCAGCACTCAAATAACGATGGAGTCAAGATGCAAATGTATTGGAAACATGTTCAAGACATGCAGTTTTATCCCAGTTCTTCCCAGGTCTCTTCGCATTGGTTATTCACACAGCTGAGAATGCTAATCTTTTAGAAAATCTCAGGAAAAAATCCATTATACCTTCTTAAGTGGGGTTTTTGGCAGCCCCCTCAACTTAATTGAATGCACTTGAAATGCATGTGAACAACAAAGACTCAAGCCAAATTTTTTACCTGGATTATTTTCACCATCTGAATAACCCCTAAATCAGAGCCAAAGGTCTGCCTACAGTGGCATCACTAGAGCTGGTATCACCCCAGTGCAGTAACTCATGCTATCACCCAGACTGCTTAGCAGGCAAACCCCCAGCTGGTGCCACCCCACCAGGGTGACCAAATGTCCTCCTTATCCAGGACATGTCCTACATTTCAATGTCTGTCCAGGAGGAATTTCAAAATGTCCTCCATTTTGAGCATGACTAAGAAGCATGAGTTTACATTTATATTAGTGTTTTAGCCTTTATTTTGCAATGTCCTACATTTTTCTTGAATGCCCTATGTTTTGTGGTGCCTTGCCCTCCTTTGCAGTTATGACATCTGGCCCATCCCAGAGCTGGTGGAACTACTGGGTGACTGAGAAAGGGAGGTGATGCCTTTTCTCACTTGCACAACAGTGGCACCAGTTCAGGAAAGGGCTGCTGGGCAGCACCAGTATCCCACTTCCATCAATAGCCATGGCTGATGAGTGACAAAGGTGCTCTGGATGATGAAGGAGGGCAGAAGGTGTCTCAGTATGGACAGGAACAATCACCCCACCTGGTATTCACACACTCTAATGTATCATCCATTGAAGTCCACAATCCCTACAGGCCCCTAGTGATGCCCCTGGATGCCTAAATAAAAATGATATTTGCTGCCACTGAAAGTAAAGTAGTCTCCCAGGCAAGGGAGTGCCAACACTTTGGAGCAGCCACCGAAATGGCTCTTTCCCATGTCCTCTTCAAATGCACCTGCGGTGATGATGGGATAAAGGGTATGTCCTCCATTGTGAGCATGACTAGGAAGCATGAGTTTACATTTATATTAGTGTTTTTAGCCTTTATTTTGCAATGTCCTACATTTTTCTTGAATGCCCTGTGGTTTGTGGTGCCTTGCCCTCCTTTATGTGCACAATGTGTGCACAAATGACTTTTGAACCTCGGGGCATCAATGTGTCTTATGTTATTATTATTTTTGTTTTTATGTGCTTTCAAGTCACTTCCAACTTATGATGACCCTAAGGCGAACGAACTACAGGGTTTTCCTAGCCAGATTTGTTCAGAGGGAGTTTCCCTTTGCCCTCCTCTGAGGCTGATTGAATGTGCCTTGCCCAAGTGAGTTTCCATGGTCGAGCAGGGATTCAAACTCTGGTGTCCAAAGTCATAGTTCAGCACTCAAATAACTACACTATACTGGCTCATCTTATGTTGCCCTTGCTTTAATGCCTTTACTTTAATTTTGTAGCACTCTCACTAGTGAAACGATGAATGCAATGTGAGGCAATACCAAGGGGACCACCACAGTGGCCAATAGAGCTAGTGATTACAGATAGAGGTGGATCTCAAAGAGTTATTTCATTAGACTATAAATAAGAATGTCACACTGACCATTCTGGCTGGGGATTCTGGTAGCTGTGGTCCAGTGAAGTAACATTTCAGTCCTCTTCCAAAAAGGACCCCAGCTGATGAACTATGGGATTAAAACAGGTAGGAAATTATGCAAGTTTCCAATATTGTTGAACTGCACACCCCAGCAGCCCTAGCCAATATTGTCAATGGTGAAAAATGTTGGGAATTACAGGCCAAGAACATCTGGATTCCACATAATTACCACCACTGATTTAAAGGACCTGAACATTTTTGAGAATACTCTGCCCATCACAATTAGTAAAACAGCCTACTCAGAGTCATTAAGATTTCTCACACTGCCACACACAGTATTACTTGCTGTTAAGGAATAATACTTATGCATTGGTATAAAACTAGCACATATTGCTGCTGTTGATGAAAAAACAGATCAAATAAATGACCCCAGTATGTATGTATGCGTATATATATTCAGAACCTGGTAGTGGGTTTTGTCTTCCCAGTTCAAGATCACTATCTCACCTGGCAGGTATGAGTAAACATGACTAGTACAGGGGATATTTGTGAAGCTGAGAATAATAATGACTGACATTTCTATAGCTTCTTTCATTCAAAGCCTTCTCTAACAAGCTTCACATAATATTGATTTACACACGCTGAACCCAGACCTGCAAACATTCATTTCAGCACAGGAGTAGTTTGACATGCCTGACTAGTGCCATCACAGTCAATAGACCAGTCAGGCTGATAGTTATGCATATGCTGCAGGGGATGGAGCATTAAACTAAAGAGCCCATATGTCTGAGATAGCATTTCAGCCCCCTTAGAAGCACAGGAACCAACTACCCCACAGCAGATCTTCAATGAAACTAACCAATCTTACACTCTAGGGATCATACAGAGGGTGATTTTATAATTACCCAAATTGAATGAGCCTTAAAATATGGCACCATTTAATTATACAGCCCTATCAGAACCTCCAGTGTATGACCTTATGCGCATCTATGGAGTCAGATAGTGCAAAGCAATTTAATACTCTCGCTGATCGCATATGTGGGTAAAACTTGAGCCACTCTCAGGAAGAAAGGAAAGATGGACCATATATAATTCCACAGCCTTGTATGGAATGAGATAAGACAGTTTGGACAAATGAACCTATTACCACTTCTCCTATTAATAACATTAATTTTATTAAAATGGTAATCATCATTTAAAATTAGACCACTGGGAAATTAGAAGCAAAGTACTGCACTGCCATCTGCTGACAGTATAACATAAAGACAGCATGTCAATGGGATCATATTTATCTCCAAATCTCAGAATATATCTGCATGGTTTGTTTTTCAACAAGAGAAAGACCACAAAAAGAAACAGAGTGTTCACATTGGTTGTAATTCTTGCCACCTATTCTGATGATGCTATTAAAAATGAGGTTTCATTAAGAGGAATAGATTTATTCTAGTTGATGACTGCTATGCAAAGCAAGGATAAGATACCTAAACGTAGTCCTAGTAAATATGTTAGCATACTTAACTAGCATAGTGTAGTGGTGTAGTGATTTGAGTGCTGGACTACATCACTACACTATGCCAGTATTGGACTAGGATTCTGGAAAACAGAGTCTAAATCCCTGCTCAGCCATGGAAACCCACTGAGTGACCTTGGGCAAGTCATACTCTCTCAGGCCCAGTGGGAGGCATAAGCAAACCCCCTCCGCAGAAATCTTGCCAAAAAACCTCCATGACTGGCTTGTCTTAGAATGACCATAATGTGGAAATGACTTGAAGACACACAACAATGACAATACTTAATTGAAAAGAGAATGTTATTGGGTTTTTAAATTATTATTATCTCATCAGGATAGGTGTGGTTTTATGAATGCCTCACTGGCCTTTTAAAATTAAACTTGAAGGGAAAAAATTAAAACCAAAATGTGTTTACATTCTTTAAAGCAAAGGGGATATTACTTATTGAGAGATTATTTTAGATGCTGGAAGTACCCATCTCTCTCTAATTCACCATGTCAACCTGCTAATAATGTAATCCTACACAAATCTATCCAAAAGTAAATCCTATTATCCTAAAAGGATCTTGGAAAAGGAAATAAGGATTGCAACATAAGTATTGTGCTCTTCCATTAAATGGGCTATATAATAGTTTGAACATCGAAGATAAACATCCCTTTACTTCTAAAAAGAAGATGGTACAATTCTGTACTTTTTGACCACTGCAGTAGGTTGTATTTTAGAATTCTTAAAATGCAACCCCACGTCTTTGTTTTTGCAACTGTAATGCTGGTCTGCAGACTTTTTTGTTCCTCCACTTTACCAGATAGCGCCTCAGCTTTTTGCTGAGCCACAAATGTAAAAAATGAAAGGTACCCATCAAACACTGATCTAGAAGAATGAAGAAATTTGCTAGATTGCACACATAGGTTTCTTTTTCCCTCATGTGGGATCGCTCCATACAGCAGGTGACAGGATTCTTTTATGACCCATAACTGTATAGAAGAAAGAACTTTGCTAAGTAAAACATGCAGAGCTATAATCTTGAAGGAACAGAATACACTTGACCTGCCAAATCCTGCTTCTTCTACACAACTCTTTAGTGATAGCCCAAGAACGTTGTTTGCCCAAATCTCCCTGTACCATTTCCAGTTCTAGGGTCAACAACATTCAGTAGTCTCACAGTATCATTGAGATGCATAATTTTGCATCCCCCCACCACCACCCCATGACACTGTTTAAAGAAGGTGCTTCACTCTACTCAGTTGACCAAAGTCATGTTGCTGCCTGAGGTGGAACACCAGATGGTGCCCCCTTTGTCATGTTCCATGTCACCCACAAACATTCACCCAAGTTAAAGTTAACAGGAAATCCAGCCAAGATATTCTGGCACATGAGACAGAAAATCACATAAACATTTCTCCTTGTCCTCGGCAGGAAAAAATACAATAGCAATGTAAATAATTCATTTCTTTTATGACACCCGAAGTCTTCTGCCTAAAGTCGCCACCTTCAATCTACCTCATGGCAAGGATGTCCTGGCAGTTCTTAAAGTTGCAAGAGCCCTACCATTCATTCCATCTGGTAACACCTTTAGTTGGTTCCAATCAGTGGTCTCTCAGAAGGAAAATGTTCTTCCAAATATATGTTTTTATAAAATCAGATTTAAGAGGTTGTTGGGGTTTTTAATCATTAAGTTTTCCTTTTTGCATCTCCTAAAGCTTTCCCTCATCCATAAAAACATCCTTTCTTCACTAAACTCTTAAGTTATTTCATTATCTCTTGAGCTACACATTCAAGATCCTTCAACCCTTATTTTTAGTGAAAGAGTGATTCATCTGTTCAGAAAGATTTATAGCTTGTTTTTCTCTTGTTTTGTTGTGCATTTTGCAGTAGGTCTTTATTATCTAATAATGATGGCTTGCAAATTAAATTAGTTTTTAATGGTATAGTTAAATTCTAATTTATGTTTTGGAGCTTTGGTTAATTCATTTAGTTGTAATGCAATTGCTTTCTTGCTAGTACCTTACATTAAACAGAATTTGAGAGAAGTAAACAGAAGGAGTGTGATACTTCAGAATTTAGTAGGCATCCTGGATTCTCACCAGCTTTATTCAGTCATTCTCTGGTTATGTTAAGTAAACATGTAATAATGAGAGCATATAGGCCATTCTTGTTTTCCTCATATGAAGAGACATGGTCTGAAGACAGCCTTTGCTACCTATTGAAATTCTCCACATACTTTGGAACCCTGATTTTCTAGAGGTCTGAACCAAATGGAGTGCTTCAGGGACCATGGCATAAAATTTTTCAATATTTCTGCTTCTGCTTCATACTAGCCCATTTGCCCTGGTTAGATCTGGATGAGATCATGCATGCCATTACCAAATCTCTCCGGAGAGAAGTTCATACTACCTTTTGCCCTCATCGGTGCTTCCCGCTGCATGAAGTTCATACACGAAAAAGTAACGATTAAAGATAGAGCCTCTTGGTTGTCAATCAAATGATGTCATGGTGACGTCTGATGCAGCCATTGGCCACGCGGGCTGCTTGGGTTTTTTAAATACATTTTTATATTTGACAGCTTATGCGCATGGAGCAGTGCAGCTTGTGGGGATACTTTCCCCACCACCTCCCCGGGCACTGTTGGATATTTTTTTTATTTTTTTAGTTATCTATTTATCATTTATTATTAATTATTTTATTTTAATTTATTCTAATTATTATTTACTTTTTTATTTCCATTTCATTGTATTTATTATTGTATTTTATTTTTTACTATTATTTTTATTGTATAATATATTTTTATTATTATTTTTAGTGTAGTATATTTTTATTATTTTTAGTGTATTTTTATTTATTATCATTTTAGTGTATTTTTTAATCTGACAACACATGCGCATTTATTTTATTTTATTTCCATTTCATTTCATTTATTGTTGTATTTTATGTTTTTATAATATAAGCCTCCATTAAAAATGGAGGGAAAGCCCCAGTGATTATGAATGGGGATTTTGAAACATCCCCATTCATAAAGTTTATGAATGGGGATGTTGGGGGTTTTCCCTCCATTTTGAATGAATGGGCCTCCCAGACTCTGTTTTAAAAGGCCTCCTGTACAATGTGCATGAGCTGTCAAATTTAAAAAATACAATAAAAATACTAGGAAATAAAATAAAATACACTAAAAATAATAATAAAAATATATAATACAATAAAAATAATAATAAAATACAACAATAAATGAAATGAAATGGAACTAAAATAAAATAAAATAACTAATAATTAGAATAAATTAAAATAAAATAATTAATAAAATAAAATAAAAATATTTTAAAAATGTTGGAGCCAAGTTCACATTCCCTGCAAACCGGTTTCTCCCAAAAGAAATGGTAAATATACCGCTTTGGGAGAAACTGGGTTGGGGGGATTTGCCCCACTACAGGTGTGCAAGATCCAGATTCAGTAGTGTTAAACCCGGTTTCAGTGTGAACTTCTCGATTAAACCGGTTTGCTAACCAGTTCCTTTGATAGTCTGAACGACCCCTGAGAAAACCATTAGGGTCACCAACAACTTAAAGGCAAAGAGCAGCAACAAATTTCACATCAAATTTAATAATTAGTAGAATTGAATTAGCAGAAGACATATATGAAGCAATTTTTGCTTGGAGAAGTTAGATTTTATATATTTAGACTTATAACACAGAAAAGAAAGCTGGAAGTCATTGCTTTTCTTTTTTCCTTTTTCTATTTTTTTCTTTCTTTTTTCCTTTTTTTTTCTTTATACATATCTCTCTATATGCAGTTTTTAGTGTACTTGGAAATTCTCAATTAAAAATATTATTTAAAAAAGAAGTATTTCACTCCACATGGCTTATCTAAGCCTCTTAAATCAAGATGGAAGGATCAGATCCATTCTGCCTACAGAACATAAATGGTCCCTCATTGAAAATGGTACCATTTTTACCTCTTGACACCAAAGTTTTATCACATCAAAGCACATTCCAAAAAAAGGCCAACTATGTTTAAAAACTCTTCCAAAAACCACAGGCATCAATATATATTATACACAGAGCAATCTGCCCCAGCCTAGTCGCTCCAGATTTTGTGGACTATAACTCTCATCAGTCTCAATACCAGCTAGTATGGCTAATAGAGAGATTGAATTGGTAGTATGTAAAATCTGGAAGAATCTAAATTTGGGGATCATAGAGGTTAAAAAAAATGAGATTAATTTTTAGGTTTTTGTGGGTTTTGGGAAGAGTTTATTCCTGATATTTTGCCAGCATTTGTGTGTTGGTCTGTTGGTGAATGGCAAGGCCTCTGGGTTTCTATTTAATAAATGATCCATTCTCTGGCGGGAAGGCCTGCTCACCCTTGTGATTTTCATTTGCACTTGCTGGGTCTTGACTTTGGTGTTTTTCAGGGCTGGTAGCCAAAGTTTGTTTACTTTAAGGGTTTCTTCTTTTCTATTGAAGTTGTCTAGGTGTTTGTGGATTTCAATGGCTTCCCTGTGCATTCTGACCTGATAGTTGTTGGCACAGTTCAGAATTTCAATGTTTTCAAATAGCATTTTATGCCCATAATGGTCTATAATGTGTTCTGTTACTGCTGATTTGTCTGGCTGACCCAGTCTGCAGTGTCTCTCATGTTCTTTGATTCATGTTTGAACACAGCATTTGACAGATCCTACGTAGACTTCTCCACACTTGCATGGTATGGGTAAACCCTTGTGGCTGTGAGAGGATCTCTCCTGTCCTTTGCTGAGTGCATTTGCTGGATTTTCCTGGTCAGTTTGTAGATTAATTTTGTTAAACTTAGTACAAAGATAAGAGTAGACCATCTTTCCTAAGGTATTGTACAGACCAACTTTTGCAGCTGTCACAAAGCTGTGATGAGTATTCTTGCATCAAAATGATCATTTTAGTCTTACAATAGTTTTGGTTTTATGATGCTTATTTTCAAAGTTAGTAGAGATTATCTGAGACAAGACTAACCACTACACTGTAGACAATCATATTTGTGTTATAAAAGTTTTATATTTATCCAAAAGTTCTGTCTTTCCATTCCCGAATATATGCGTTCCACCAGCGAACACTATTACATACTGTACTCCAAAGACTATTAACAGCTCAAGTGGTAGATTGCTATCTATCGTAGCAATAGACAGCCACCTTTCAGAGAAAATGTATAACATTTGAAGAAGCATGGTACAAAAAGAAATGAATACAGAATTGCACTGAAGTACTGAGCTAAAATAAAAAACGAAGATAAGTCAAAGATCGAAGCAGCATTATGCCTATCATACCCCTGCTTGAAAGGTTTGGCTTACATGCTTCTTCTTTGAAGTACCATTGAAATCAGTAGTACTTACTTCCAAGTAAATGTGTCTAGGACAAAAGCCCTAGGTTATGTTCATACCACTAGACGTCCTTCTGGAACATCTGTAAAATAAATATGAAGAGTTCCTCCAAAGGAACTTCTTTGAAAAAGTCTTCTCTAATTATTAGCACTTGTTTCCTTTCTTATTTTTTCCTAGCTACAGTTGCTATATAAAGACAAATAAGTATGTAATTAAAATTTTCAAATTGGAGATAATTAATGTGAAATGAACTTTGTATCTGGCAGCCAACAACTAACTGATATCTACACTGAGCTCGGTTTCCACCCCATCCTTCACTTAGAATCAGCATTATATAATCCTTAGGTTCCAACATAAACCTCAGCCAAAACTCTTAGCAGAGCCATTTTGCGCGGGCCAACTTCAATCCTTGTTTTGTACTACAGCCCATGACACTTGTGACCATTGGCCTTGTTGATGCTGATAGAAGCTGTATTGAAAAACACTTTGGATGTATCCACACTGCTGAAGTACAGCAGTTTGACACCAGTTTAACTGCCATGACTCTGTCTTACAGAATCCTGTAACTTGTACCTTGAAATATTCAGCCAGACTTGTCAGAGAGCTCTGGTATCTCACCAAACCATAAATCCAAGGATTTTGTAGGGTCATGGCAGTTAAAGTGGTGTCAAACTGCTTTAATTCTGCAGTGTGGCTACACCTTTAGATATATGTGAGTTTGGAAAGTCTGTGCTAAGCTCATGTGCCATATCATACTTTGGAAGTTCCATGTTCCTTTTTAGATTCAACTGTCCTACACTAAATTCCCAGAAACATATGTTTACTCAGCAAAATACTTGCATTGTAAGAATAATGCATAATTGTTCTTGAACTCCTTCCACATCTACTTATAGCTTACCCAAGTTCCAAGTGGGCAACCAGCCATGTAGCCTATTGAAGGAGGAAGTCAACATTTACTATTTGCTCTGTAAAATATATACGTGTATTTCCTTGCTCCTAAAATACATATTTTTAGATAGATCACGGTGTGAGTAACATCCCTCAGACTTGTAATCCTTTAATTGTCATTAGCTTTTAACACTAAATTAAAATGGTCTTGTATCTGCAGTTTATTTTTTATCTTGTTTAATCACTTTCAGTGTTATTGACATGTAGGGTTATATAGTATCCCTGGAGGCCATAACAAGACTTGATACATTCAGCCTTGCCATTATGCTGTAAAAATAATAAGAGGTGTTACTATGCAAACTTCTAACATTAGTTTGATAATATATTAATATGTATTCTCTCGCTGGAAAAGTATGGTGCTATATCTCCCAGTTCAAAGAAAAGTATCACCCCTGCAATGCATTTATTAATTATTATTTTTAAGCAAGTTGCATTACAAAAGTTGTTCATTGAAAAACTGCCATCTTCAGATAAATTAAATTACCTCAGGCTCATATTGTACTCTCTTCCCGTACCAATTGGTCTGGGTTTCTCTCTGTTCTTCCAAGTCTAAAGAGTACGGGTTACAAAGCTTCTTGCTGTGAGATATTATATGACCTATAGTAAGTGAACCTACTTCATATGTTTTTATAAGCAAGACGAAAGTCTAATCTGCACTGCAGAAATAGTGCAGTTTGACCCCACTTTTACTCTCATGGCTCAATGCTGTGGAATCCTGGGGTTTGTAATTTGTTGTGGTATCAAAGCTCTCTGAGAGAGAAGCCTAAATCGTTCACAAACTACAAATCCCAGAACCCCATAGCATTGAGCCATGCCAGTAAAAGTGATGTCAAACTGCATTAATTCTGCAGTGCAGATTAGACTCAAGCCTGCATTGCTTCTCTGCTAGACCCTTGTGGGGTGGGGTACTGGTTGTTGCTCAACTTTTGTTTGTGCATATTTATAACTCTGCTTGTGAGAAACACGGCTCACATTCCCCAAAAGACTGAATGAGCCTGAAACAGCTGAGGGCCACAATAATTTTTTGAGGAATAATGAAACTTCTTGTTGCAACAATTAATCCTATTCATAAAAGCAGAACCAGAGCTTAGAACACTACCCTTAGCGTAGTGTTGCTGTAAATGTTAATTTTTAAAACTATTTGTTAACATAAATGACAACTTATAGTATTAAATTAATTCATTCCATTAACTATTTGTACAGCATTTGTGACACTTTTAAACTATTACTGTAAATGGTTCCAAATCCCTACATTTCTCTCAAAAATAGCAAATTAAAATAATGTGAAAACTTGACTAATACTCATGCCATTAATGCTGTTGATGTTACAATGATTAAATCAACTTTTGAATAATTATTTAAAAGTATAACAAATAGCTTTTTAACAAATTAGTTCTAAAGTCTGGATTCTTCCTCTCTCACTCCTGCCTTATCTGTTTTATCAGATAAAACAGCGATGGGTGGCATACAGATTCCCTTATCTTTTATATCTTGGAGAGAAAAACAATATCAAGGCAGGTAACAACCATTAAGAGTGCACAGATGAATGTGGCGAGAATGGAAAGTGCTAAAACAACTCTTTTCCACTGAAACAATCCTGCACTCAGATTGAGTTATCTAAAGCTGCTTTCCCTGATCAAAGAGAAATCTGGAAGGGAAAATGGGGAACAAGTAATGCGTAGAGAAGAACCATTTCTTGGGTCACTCTTTGAAACCTCCAGCTTTTAACATGAGAGAATTAATTTCAGGAGCCCATGAATTCAGCCTCTCATACCAGGATTTAGAGTCTTGATCCTCAGCCTCAAAAGGAATAACATAAGATCACAATTACTGTAAGAGCATATCTTTATATGGGTTTATCTTCCTGTACCCAATGCTAAAGAAGAAGAAGAAGGATATTTGGCACACTTTCACCTAAAGAACTTGTTTTATGTTGGCTTTCTTTTTTCCCCCCTAAAATATCAAAGCAGATGGCTGGGATGATTAATACAATTATTCTTAGAAGAGTTTTTCAAAGGCACTGACTGTGTTCTTGCGTTGATAGTTCAATAAAGTGAGGGTAGGGGAAGGAACCCTTGAAAATTGTTGGCCAGTTACTGCACCACTGAAAACTATAAGCACTAAATGCACAAGAACAAAATTTACAGCCTAATCCTAAGCAGTAACTCACTTGTCTCCAATGGCACTTACTGCCTACTAATAGTACTTAGTATTTCACTCTTAAAGCTCCAACCATCGTGGGCAAAACTAGTTATAAAACAACATTAGAAATGGTGGAGGTGATGTTGCCAATCATTTACCATATGTTAAAACATGTGGCAAAATTCATCAGCTCTGAGGACAATTAAAGAAATAGAGGACATAAGACATCAGTCTATTCAATTAGATTTGTAATTAACCCTGTCAAAAAATAATCATAGTGCTATCCTGATCCATGTTAGCCAAAGTGCATTTTTCTGAATTTTGGTGTGTGTGTGGTATCCCACATGATCCCAGATGGACCCTGCCATGCAGTCTGCCATAATCCCCAAAGTGATGGCACAGGCACGCACTACACCCAGGTGAGGTCAGCTGAATGGGACCTTTTGGGAGCAATATCCCTAGGAGTAGCCTCGCAGGTAGTTTGGGAGCTGGAAATGGGATCATCATCACCTCCATAATCAAAAGATTGGTCAATGATTGTCTAGATGTCTCACCTGATGAGCCGGCTAATGACTTAACCTCCTTCCCATTTCCCTTGAACGTTATCAGGCTAGATTACCTCACACCATACAATCTAACACCTTTGCCCTATGGCTAGTTTTAGCCCTTAAACACCCCTGGAAATCTCCCCTTAATGTGCTAGTTTGGAGTTCATAGGGACACTTTGTCACTACGTTCTCTTAATTAGCTCTGGCCTGGTCATTCACTCAGAGCTTGCAGAATGACTGAGTCCCACACTACTTCAACCAATTGGATCCTGAAGCAAGTCTTGGCTTGTGTAAGTATCTCTGTTAGTTCTGCCTCCATCTATTCCAGGCTAACCCCTGATTTCCTGAGCCTTGAATGAATGTGTGGTAATGAATTGCTGTGTGATTTTTCCCCTTTAAATAAAAATAATACTTTAATTGGGGACTTCTGCCTCTGCATCATTTCTTGGATCGATTGGCCCTTCAGTATACAGGTGGGAGATGATTTTGTGGGGTTCTTGTAACTGATCCCCTCTCAATTTGAGCTAAGTAACATTCCCCTACATAGATTTTGTCTACATTCAACATTTACCCAATACTAAACAAGCTGAAATTAATAGGGTGCTTGGGAAAGACAACGATTTAGGATTTTAGACACTCTTTTACTTAAACTGCTCTAATTTATCAACTAAGTAAAGAAAGACCAAGTTAGGTGATCCAGGGCAGCAGCAGGAGCACTATCATCCTTCTGCCATTATGCACAAGCCAGCATGAGTAGCCATATGTAGCCACATAAGTCTAAGGAGGACAGGACTCTGGGACTGCCAATCGAGGCCACTTCATGTTGCTTCCCTTGCTCTAAGTCCCTTTCTTGGAAGGAGGAAGAAAGGAGGAGGAGGAATAGGAAAAGGCAGCCTCACATACATAGGGAGAAGGACTTCTCCCTTCCCTCTCTGTTTGAATTATCATCATTACCATCTTTCCCTCCTCCTCCTCTTTCCATGACAGGGAAGATGGAGGAATGTATCTACATATATGTGTGTATGTGTCACGGTGATCACCAAAACTGAAAAAAGACCTTAAAGGATGTGTAGATATATTTGTACAGTTTTAATTAGATTTTTTAATTCACACTTAGAATTTCCCTAACTGAAGAATTTTATTGAATTCATGCTAGATACATGGAAGCCTTTTATTCTGTCACCTGTGAACAATTGATTTATCCATACTCACTGCCACTGAAGAACACACTCTTGTCAAAACATGTCTGGCATGGATACGTGAGACAAAACATCTGTCTATAAAGCAACCTATGGAACACTGCCATATTGTTGTTTTAATTGTATAGCTTTTTTGCTAGCAACTAGTACATGAAACAAAATATCTCTATATAACCTATGGGAAATAGTTCTAGATTGGTGATATTTATAATCAATCTCCAAGTCCCAATCTTGGGGAAAGGGCAGAATATTAATTCTATATGACTTCCTACATTACATAACTTTACATATACAAAGATACGTAATAGAAATGCCATGAAACCCCTTTATTGAATTGCAAGGAGGGATAAACAGGACACCAACAAGAGTACCCAATGTGCACTGGTGCCTAATGAGCATCACTTTTTTTTTTTTTGGTATGATCAATCTTGTTGTGCATCAGGCATCAACACACACATTGAGCACTTTGCGGGCTCTGCTATGTAGTAACATAACAGCAGCCCTCTACTGGATATGGACATTATGCAACTATGCAATTCTTATTCAAACAGATGTAGGTCTACTTACAAAGATGTAAGTCCCTAACAGGATTCTATCCATGGGTAATAAACATTATAAAATTGTCTCTGCTTTTTTTATTAACAAACTGAACTTAATTCACTATTTTAGAATTTTGAACATTAATTGCTTTTTAAATGTTATATGTACACACACATCATATATTCATTATTTCCTGATCTTTGTTGTGTTGATATATGTTGATAACACTCAGCTCTACCTCTCCTTGCCATCAAAGTTAGATGAGGCTGTGAAGGTGCTGGACCAATGCCTGCTTGCTGTAATGGGCTGGATGAGGACCAACAAGCTGAAGCTGAATCCCGATAAGATGGAGGCTCCATGGCTTGGCAGTTCTTGGGTCTAGGAATTGGGTAAAAAGTATGTTCTGGGTGGGCTTTCCCTTCCCCTGAAGGAACAGGTACATGGCTTGCGAGTGCTCCTAGATCCATCCCTGTTGCTGGAGGCCCAAGTGGACGTGGGGTCTGAGTGCTTGGAGCCAACTTCGACTGGTCCTCCAATACAGCCTCTCCTGAACAGAGATAACCTAGCTGCTATAGTCTATGCACTGCTAACATCCTGACTAGACTACTATAATCCATTCCACATGGGACTGCCCTTGAAAAAGATTTGGAAGAATTTAGTCACTGTGTTTTATGGTTTTCACTACAAACTGCATCCAGACTGTAGAAATAATCCAGGTTGACATCACTTTAACTGCTATGGCTCAATGGAATGGAATTCTGGACACTGTAGTTCAGAAGGGGTTTTACAAACCCTAAAATTAGCTGAACTATCTGAAAATCCCAGAGCCTTAGTGTAAAAGTCCAGAGTCAAAAATTACTTATTACAAGAAGCAGTTGTATAACTAGCACAGTTACCATGCACAGACTCAAGTGCTGTGCGATCATCACTGTACAGAACAAAGAGGCAGGTTTTGCTGAGAAAAACCACAGGGGATATGCTGGACTGACAACTGACTGGAATTCAATTTACTGAAGTGATATTGAAATATGGGGGAGAGGTGGCAGTAGACTGATTACCGTTCGAAAGCTGTGATGCTAATACTGTCTCATGAACCTGTATCTTCTGTTGTCACCATAGCAACATGGTCATCAGTGCCATCCAGGAAACTGGCAATGCTACCCGACTGTTCATTTACATTTTCTGTACTAGATACTGAAAAGATGTATGATTTAATGTGAGCGGAAAAATACAAAATGAAGCTTGGCATTGAGCTATTGTCACTCATTATCACCAGTCCAGGATATATGAAACATATATGAAATATATAGATAGGCAGATAGATGTTTTCCTCACTAGCTTTATAAGACTATGCATGCAAATACACATTTTGCTGTATTTTGTGAAGTAATTCATTTTTCCCAAGCACTAATGATCATACCAGATGCTTCCTTATTTTGGAGAATAGTCAAAAGAATAGGCCACCCAGTCCACAATCATGCAAACCAACATAGACAGATTTAAAGTGCTTACAGTGTTTTCTTATACAGGTGTGACTCCTAAGACAAAAATGTGCCAGCTATACAGTTAAAATTGGGCACATAACCCTTCTTCTGACAGAAAAGTTTATCACATTGCCCCCGGGGACATGATGGGGGTGGAATGAAAGGGAGCAGGATGGGAACGAAAGGGGGCAAAGGACACATTTTACCACACACCGGAATGCCAATGCCTCCAGAAGATCCCATTCCATTCCTGATCTATCCCAGAGGAGGCAATTTTAAAGAACTGTTCAAAAGTGTTTGTGAAAATCGCTTCCTTTGGGACAGATCGGGAACAGAATGGGAACTTCCGGCAGCGGTGGCAGCATTCTGGTGTGTGGAAAAATGAGTTCTTTGCCCCCTTCCATTCCCATCCTGCTCCCTTTCATTCCACCCCAATCACATCCTTGGGGGCAAAGAAATGCTTTCACAAGATCTGTTGGCAGAGCAATCTGTTGGCAGAACTGTTTTGCAAACTAAGATTTATCTGCCAGCAGAAAATGAAGGGGAGGCCAAAAAGGGCTAGACAAAGAAGATGAATTATGACACATCAAAGCCTCCTCCATCCAGGGACAAAGCCATAATGGTTACACAAAGTTAAGTCAAACATAAGTGTAAGTTATTTCTAACCTCCCTAGGCTGAAAGAGGTTTGGATTTAGCAGTGTTTGTCAGAAATAAGTCCCACTATGACCCTTGGAATTTACTCCCAGATCAGTTTGCACCAGGTTCTACCCTTAATTCCATATCATTTAAAGATTATGTCAGATAATTAAAAGTACACAAGCTTCACTGATGAGTCTGTTTGACGGGAAGATTAGATATATATTTTAAGCACATGTAATCCTAAGAGTCCAGTTCAGTGGTTTGAGTGTTGGACTCTGGAGGAAAGCATTCAAATTCCCACTTGGCCATGGAAAATCACTGGGTTAACTTGGACAAGTCACTCTCTCTCTCAGCCTCAGAGGAAGGCAAAGGCAAACCCCCTCTGAACAAATCTTGCCAAGAAAACTCTGTGATACATTTGCCTTAGTGTCACCATAAGTCAGAAGTTACTTGAAGGCACACAATATCAACAACAATTCTGTGTATTTGGGGGGGGGGGGGTCTGGGATTGGTGTTTGCAGGCTATATTGAAACCCACTCCTATATCCCCTATTATTCTTATGCATAATAGATACCAAATTGGGGGTCTTATCTACCTATCCGTGTACAACTTCCCTGATCTTATTGCAGTCAGATATTGCCACTCTGCCTCTGGAGTGGCAGATATTGCCACTCTGCCTCTGGAGTTCCAAACATCCCAGATTACCTCTCTTCCTTTTATATATATACAGTGCAGAGTACTGTTATTTTAAAAACATTTTCCTCACTACTTGAATTTTAAAGTCTTGTGCCCCAAAAAGTCATGATCAGGTTTGAGCCCTGAGCACAGGAAATAATTCCACAGAATGTAAGGGGTTCACTTTGCTTAAAAGTCTACTTCAACCAAGGCCATGATTTGCCTACTGGTTAACACAGCCCTCACCAAGTTCTCATCTTAGGCAGCTCAACTCTTTTCAATTGGGCTTATAGCAAAGAAAAATACATAAACTGAAATAACAACAAAGCTTCAATGTTATGCTTTATGAAAGTGAACATTCTTCTGAGTAAAAAAGCAAAGGAGCTTGTTATTGGTGACTCTGTTTCTCTCCCACCTACCTTCCCATCACCGCCAGCCATTCAGTATGATATATTATATTGTTAATATCAGCCCTTGAATACTGGAACATTGAGCCACAAATATGACTACATTTTAAAGTATCTTTTCAAGTTTTCTAAAGTCTTGCTTCTCTTCCTTTATAGTGTTCAAGCTGGACTCACGTAGCTTTACAAACCAAGGGATATGAAAAATAGTATCAATAAACTTTTCAATGCCTCTCTAAAAATTCATAAAGCAACTCTCCCATAACATATGAAGAATACACAGTTCAGTGACATATATAATGATTTTTCCCAGACAGTTGTTTGGGAGGACCTGCTTATCTCACTCAGGGCTTCTGTGTTTATGAGTAATGTTACCATCACAAACCCATGCTGATAAAACATGCAGCAATGGTTTGTTCTCTTCCCATTTTATTTTATTTATTTATTTGCCACAAAAAGTGTGTTTTACCTCTGAAGATGAGGTGATTCTGAAGAAGCTAAGAAAATGGTATCTTTGAAGAAAAATGAGAAACCATTCCTTTATGTGTTAAAACTGATAGTCCCCATTTCCCAGTGGGTTTTTAAAAAACTGTCCTAAAGCTGGAATGCCAAGTTTAACATTAGTAGGTTACATAATAAAACATGTATAAATAATCTCCATGACAAAAATTACATGCATGACAAACAATAGATTACTGTCATCATACATCCTCATTGACAGTATGAGTGTTAGCAAGGGAACACTTATCTCACTCACTGATACACAGAATAATGACTGCTACTGTATTCTTCCATTTTCCTACAGCTGTGCCCAAGCAAAAACAGCTGTTCAACGGAGCTCAAACAGCCACTGAGTCAGAATACAAGCAAAGAAAATAGGATAACTTTTTCTGAGGCTCAGTCAAGGAACAGCTCCTCTGCCCTTTGAATCCATGCCTTGTTGTTGTTTGTCTTTGAATCATTTCAATTTATGGCAAGGATTAGAATTCAAAATGACCTTAACAGGTTAGAGAATTGGGCTAAAACTAACAAAATGACTTTGAACAGGGAGAAATGTAAGGCACTACACAGGCAGAGAAAAAAAAAATAAAACACACAGATATATAGAATGGGTGACACCTGGCTTGACAACAGTACATGCAAAAGGGATCTAGGCGTCTTAGCAGACCACAAGCTAAACATGAGTCAACAGTGTGATGCAGCAGCTAAAAAAGACAATGGGGCTAAACAGACCGGCAAAAAGAGGTGCTTTCAGGCTGGCTTGAAGACATGGCATTTAGATGACACAAGCCTTGAAGCCAGCAGAATTATTATTATTATTATTATTATTAATTATTATTAATTTTTATTTATATAGCTCAGTAAATTTACACAGTGCTGTACATAGAATCTTATATTTAGACAGCTCCCTGCCCTCAGGCTTACAGTCTAAAAGAGACAACACAAAAGGAGAAAGGAAGGTGGTGGGAAGGTGGGATGAGGTCCAGTGGTTCTTCTCTCCCTCTGGGGCCTTGACCAAGGCAGATGGACTGGAGGGAGGGCTTGACTTCTTAATACCTAGTTAAAAGGAGGCATCCTGGGGCAGACAGCACAATCCTGGGAATGCTTCCCTAAACAATATAGTCTTTAACTTAAATTTGAATCTGGTTAGAGAGGTGATGAAGCGTATATGTGGGGGAAGAAGGTTCCAGGAGTGAGGGTCAGCAAGTGAGAAGGGGTGAATCCAGGACAAGGCAGTGGAGATCCTTGGCTGGGACAGGAGGCCTTGACTACCAGAACGGAGGTTATGAGGAAGAATGTAAAGAGAAAGAAGTTCAGACATGTAGGGAGGGGTCAATCCGTGAAGGACTTTGAAAGTCAACAGCAAAAGCTTGTACTGGATGTGGAAGGGGAAGGGGAGCCAATGAAGAGAGGATAAGAGAGAAGAAACATAGTCAAAGCGGCAAGCAGATGTGATAATACGAGCGGCTGAGTTCTGGACAGAGATTAAAGGATGGAGGTGAGAGAGAGGAAGCCCTGTCAGAAGAAGGTTACAATAATCTAGTCATGAGACCACTAGGGCATGGACCAGAGTCTTGGCAGTGGAGTCTGAGAGGAATGGATGGATTTTAGCAATGTTGGAGAGAGAGAATCTACAGGTCTTGGAGGTGGCCTGAATTTGGGGAATAAAAGATGAAACCAAGACTGCGAGCTTGCTCAACTGGTTGAATAGAAGTGCCATCAACAGAAACAGAGAAGGAGTATTGTAGGGTGGGCTTAGGTGGGAAGATGAGAAGCTCTGTCTTAGACATGTTGAGCTTTAAGCGCTGATGCCACATCCACTGAGAGATGGCAGTCAGACAAGATGAAACTTGCTGTTCAAGCCCCGGTGAAAGGTCAGGGATTTAGAGATACAGCTGAGTGTCATTGGCATACAGATGATAGGAGAAACCAAAAGAACTGATGAGTTTATCAAGGGACAGTGTGTAAAGAGAGAACAGAAGGGGACCCAGGACAGAGCCCTGAGGAACTCCTACAGATAAGGGAACAGAGGAGGAAGTCTGACCACTCATGACCACTGCAAAAGATCTGTCTGACAAGTAAGATTTAAACCGGTTGAGAACAGAGTCGGAGAACCCGAGGTCAGAAAGTAGGTCAAGCAGAAAAGTGCCCTTATGTAGAGAAAAGCCATTTCAAAAAGAAGCAGGTTTTTTTCTGCTTCTTCCTGGCTTGAAGCCATGTCATGTGGTCATGACATGAGCACTCCCACTGCCTTGGGAGCCGGTGGTGTGGTTAGTGGGGTTTCAATGTGGTTCAAAAAAAAAAAAAAAGCAGCTTTAAGCCCCTTTTTCCTGCCCATCTGTTTCACCCTAATATGATCCAAAGCTGCATCAATAGTATCTGGCTTGTAGTGTAGTGTCTGGTTTGAAGGAAATAATAGTGCCACTCTATTCTGCTTTGATCAGACATCCCCAATATTGTATCAATGCTGTGGCATCCCAATTCAAGGAGGATGTGACCAATCTGAATCATGCCTAAAAGAGGAAGACCAAAATGCCGAAACCATACCCTTAGAGAACTGAGCATGTTTAGCCTGAGGAACAGAAGGTTGAGTTGACATTATAGCCATGTTTAAATATTTGAAGGGATCTCATATTGAGAAAGGAGGAAGCTAATGCTCCAGTGACTAGGGCATGGGATAATTGATTCCAACTACAGGAAAACAGATTCCACCTAAACATTAAGAAAAACTTCCTGATGGTAAGAGCTGTTGAACAGTGGAATACGCTGCCCCAGATAGTGATGGGGAGTGGTGGAACCTCCTTCTTTGGAGGTAGTTAAACAGAGGCTAAGTGATCATCTGTCAGGAGTGTGTTCCTTCATGGCAAGCAGTTGGACTGGATGGTCCTGATCATCTCCTCCAGCTTTATGATTCTGTTGCCCTAAGGTAAACCTATCACAAGGTTTTCTTGGCTAGAGGGGTTTTTACATTGCCTTCCTCTGTCACTTGCCCAGTGGGTTTCCATGGCCAAGCAGGGATTTAAATTCTAGTCTCTCAACATCCTAGTCCAGCACTCAAACCACTATGTCACTGGCCCTGAATCCAAGTAAATTGGAATATGTTAGAAGTAGTAAATTGGAATATATTAGGGTATTTATTTTTCAGTGATACATTGCCTGCCATTACCAAAGCAATTCTAACATACACAATAAACTGATAATTCTGCCGCCATCAAGTAAAAATAAAAAGAATACTCATTGTTATGTGTTTTCCAAATACAGCAGGGAGAATAATACAGCAGGGAGACTTTAGTGTAGTATTTGCACATGCTGAAATATTCTCCACGGGAAGCCATGTTTTGGGTGCAGAGAAACCACATATTTTTCTACAGAGAACAATTCCCTAAAATACTTGGGGATATATAAATATGGGAAGAAAGCAACACAAAAAATGTGGGGGGGGGTTCTTCTCACAACAGGGAGAAAATTATGAAAATTTTTCATCCTCAAATGTGAAAATGAAATAGTTGAAGATTTACCTCCCTGCCAATTATTAAATAATTTAGCAGCATGAATGTGCATTAACAATTCAGATGACATGAACTGTAGTCCTATGCACATTTTCTCAGCAGTCTCAGTGTGTTCATTTTTCCCACAATGAGAAATCATTGCAGATACTGCAAGTTTATGGAAATCCAAAATCAAACATGGAGTGTTCCAAGAAGAATGCAGATATATGAAATAAAAGTGGCTATTACACACACACAAATGGAAACACTAATGTGCAGTCCAGTTAGCAATCCTTTGGGAGAGTCCATGGAAATGAAAGTGGCAAAAAGCTGTGCTAGCATTGCAAAGCAGTCAAAATAAAAGTAGAAAGAGGGCAGGACAGCCAGATTTGTGCAGAAAACATTTATCTGCATATTTTGGCTCATGTCTCAGCTTCCAAATGGCCTAATGACTTTTTAAAAAAGGTTAAATTAAGGACAACTAATGGTATAAATGGACACCTGTTGACCTTTATATCATACAAATAAAATCCTGACATCTGGACAATATGACAACCCTATGTCTCAGGCTCAGCTGCCTAAATGTGCACCCTACAAATGCATTTTACCTCATAAGGGCTTATCCACTCCCCTTGGCTTTGTGGTATATTAGATATTAATTCACCAGGTGATTCTGAGAGGAAAATACTGGAAGCCTTTTTCCAGGACAAATAAAGATTTAAAATTAAAATGCCGCTTCATCATTCAACATTTGGAGGGAAGAAAGTTGACATAGGACAGTGGTTAAGCAGAAATTCACCCTGATTCAAAGTTCACCTTGGTAACAAACTCAGTAGGCAGTTTTAGGTAAGCTACTATCTTTGAGCCATAGCACCTTTGCATCATCTGTTGTTGTTGTTAGCTGCCCTTGAGTTGACCCCGACTCATGGCGGCCCTGTGGGTGAGACATCTGCAAGAGCCCCTATCCTCCACTGCTCTGCTCAGGTCCTACAAATTCATGCCTGTGGCTCCCTAATTGATTCCATTCATTTAGCATGCAGCCTTCCACTCCTTCTTCTACCCTCTACCTTTCCAAACATTATTGTCTTTTCAATAAGCCTTGATCTCACATCCGTACATAGGGATGGGGAATACAATGGCCTGGATAATTGCAACAATAGTGATTAGTTATGTATCTTTATTCTTCAGGGTCTTTTGTAGTTCTTTCATAGCTGTCCTTCCCATTCCTAGCCTTCTTATTTCTTGACTGCAGTCACCATTCCAATCGTTTCATCCTAGATATGGAACTTTGTTAAGTATTTTGATTTCCTCATTGTCTAGATTGAATTTATATATTTATCATTTCAATTTCCTCAATGTCTAGGTTTAATTTATGTATTTTTCATCTGTACTATGGGAATAATAAATCTTGTGTACCTTACAGGATTGTCCTTGTTTCATGTAAAGCATATATATATGTTATTATTAATACATTATTATTATTTTATTTTCTTATATCCCGCATTTCTCCCAATATATACTCAAGGTGGCTTTTGCTTTTCCATCAAAAGATGATCCATACAGAGACTCACATTTTTAAAAACAAACAGACTTAGAATCCAACATACATACACAACAGCATGCTGTGAAAATCACACAGCAGCTGAACTATTGAAAAGATTACCGAAGTAATGTATGTGAAATGCTTTGAGCACTTTAGGAGTGCTGTAGAATTACTAAGTATTAGTGAGGGAAAAAGATAAATTTGCTAGATAAAAGCTACATATTGCCATCATTGTATATGCCTCACATCACAAAGATAAGTGTTAGCCCAGACAGTAACCACTACTAGTGGCTAACCAGAACCAGTCTGAATTTCTGTTTCTATACATATCAGGTACAGGAGCACAGGTGGAAATGATTTTCTACATCTGATCACTGTGTAAAAAATTATTGGTCTAGAATTTTTAGGAACTAGTAAATTAAATTCATAGTCCATTAGGCAAGAACACATAAGGACATTTTGTTGCATATCTGTCTTGTCTTTTTCTAAGTACCTGTTCACCTAATCTGTGTTTCTGTTGTATAGGTGGATAGACAAGGCTAAGTGGGACATGCAATAAAATGGTTCAGTGCATTGTCATTTTCTTAAAAGAGGTTTCCTTCCAGCCACTTTTGTCCTCCCACAAAATGCTCCATTTCAGCCCTCTTCCATTTTCCATTGTTCCTTTTCAACTGAAATTCAATATTCTATAGGCAGTAAACATGCTATGTCTTCATTGGACTGCTGAGAAGTCCTTTTAATAATTCTGAGATTGCCTAAACTTGAATACACCTCCATGATACCATCTTGGCGTACTCTCGTTTTTATTTTTGTTTTTATTTTACCTTAATGGGCCCGTTTTGGCTCCAGTTCTCCACAGTCACCAACAGAATTTGCTATTAGGAGTAATAAAACATCTGGATAATAAACCAGTAAATAAGAATATAAATCTCCTCTTATTTCATTCTCACTTGCAATAATGTATCTTTTAAAAGTCTACTCCATACTGGACAAAAATTACAGTGAACCCTTACTGTCCACTGGGGTTTGTTCCAGGACCCCCATGGATAACAAAATCCATGGATGCTCAAATCCTATTAAATATAATGATATCCCATATATAAAATGGCAAAATGTAGATTTTGTTTTTGGAAGTTATACCTTTTTTAAAATATTTTCAAACAATGGATGGTTGCATCTGTGGATATGGAGGGTTCACTGTACATGACTATGCAAGAGTTTTTGCATAATTTTCATGATTTTTCATACCTTTGGAATTTCTGTGAAACATTAAGTTGCTCTTTAAAAAACACTCATTGGTTTTGAGGGAAATTGTTCAAAACAACATTCTTGTGGAAAACAAAAAAAAATGTCTGGTGCAAAATGTTTTTTATCTGCATGAAGTATCAGGTTTTGTCCCCCAAAAAACTTTTTTACCCTACAAATGATTGGGGGGGGGTGTTTCCAAAGAAACATCTTGCAGCAGCTCAGCTTTTCTTGATGGGGCATCTCAGTGTCTCAAGACATAACTTTCTTTTTGAGGATGAGAAAATGAGTGAGTAGGTGCAACAGGATTCCATCTAGCATAAAGACAACTGAAGGACAAATTCCATATTACAACTTTCAACAATACAAAATGTGTGCATAGCTAGACGTACCTCACTAATGTCAGTTACTAATCTCAATATGCTTGACTTTTCTTCTCTTTCCCTGTTTTCTTTCATTTCCTTTGGCAAAAAACATGAGGTAAATACCCATGAATTTTCTGCCCGCTTCATGGTGAGAGTTCTTCCCTACCAAAAAAACCCAAACAAACCTAGATCATGAACTTTACGTTGACTTGCAACATCAGTAGGAGTAGAGGAAATAATATTTCTTAAATGAAATGTAACACAAGATTTATCAAGCTGACGGATTTCAGGAAATTTTGCTAGTTATGATCTACTTACTTCAGTGCAGACTCACATCGTTACCCAAGATGGGGACTTTTTAGAAATGGGAGATCTGCAAACATAAAAAACTACAAAACCCATATCTCTGCTACCAAAATAAAAAGGCATAATGCTTTCTGTTTGATGTGTGTTTTTTTTAATTTTCCTGTAAGAAAAATAGTGCTAATATGCATTCATGTGGTTATCATTACTGTGAATAAAGTTCTCTCAAGTCAGAAGCTATTTGGCTTTTTTAGTGCCATGTTTTTTTATTACAGTTGGCCCTTCTTATGCATGGATTTTTTTATCCAAGAATTCAAGCATTCATGGCTTGCAAATATTCCAAAAGAGTATAAATTCCAAATAGCAAACCTTGATTTTGCCACTTGATATAAGGGACAGCATTTTACTATGCCATTATATTTAATCAGACTTCAGCATCCATGGATTTTGTTATCCACGGGGGTTCCTGGAACCAATCCCCAGCAGATAATAAAGTCTCATTGTATATGCATAGGGCCAGGAAATGGTTGGTTATATATGTGTATATGAACCTGAGTTCTGCACAAGAATATTTTCTTTTGGCTGGGGCACAAGTGGCTATGTTCTGACCCTTGGGCCATGTCCAAAACTTCCTGCCCAGCCAATTATCTTCCCTTCCCCCTTTTTCCTCAGCATACCCCAATTCCTGCAAAGTGAGTTTGAAATGCAAGAGTAGTTTGCACTCAGTTAACTCAGCAGGAGGGAGAGGAGAGAACAGGGGCAAAATCTTGCCCTTCCCTGTAGGCCCAGGCAAGTAGAATTTGGAGGAAATAAACAGCCTCTCCTAACATATGTGTTCTTCAATAGTAAGACCATGTTCTGATGTTACTTGGCCACAGGTGTCCAAAGTTTCATCTGTGAAATTTTAGAGTGTGCAGTTATCTATGCACAGGGAAGCAGAATGAAGTCATTGTTTCACTTACCTGTACCAAGAAAACTGCAATGTGAAGGTGGGCCCTGCTGCTCACTTCCCCTGCCAGTTAGTAAAAGCAGTGCATCAAGTCCAGCAGGATACCAAGTTCAGAAAATCAGACTTCAATAGTTCAAACTCAGAAAACCTCTATTTAAGAAACTATAGATCACATCCAGTGGCACTCATTGTCAGAACTAACCAGTAAACATTTAAATTGCCTACTTGAACTACACACTGTTTCAAACTTCAGGTGGGCTTAATTCATATTTGTTATAATTAATAAACATACTTCTCCCTCCCATACTGCCCACTTGTTTGATATTACCACCAAATTCTTTTACAGAAACACCCTTGGACATGCTTGGCTCATGCTTGGCTCCCTTTTAGCATTATCTCAGCACTTGTAACTGAGATCACACCTAATTCCCAACATTTTATGGCAGATAAGTCATCTGTTCAACTCCTGACACAATAGTGGCCTCTGGGGTCCGACAGCTGCCAGGAAGACAGGGTGTTAAACTGCATGGGTTGAGTTTTATGATCTTATGACCTCAGACGCTTAAGAATTGCCATCATCTAACAGAAGCTTCATTCTGAAAGGCAATCTCTGCAATATATTATGATCTGGATGTACATAAAAAGTGTGCAAAGTGATCTTTAGAAATGGATGCCTAAACCAAACTAATAACCCAAATGCATGCCTCAGAAGTAAGTCCACACAGCGAAAGTTTCAGGAGTGTCAATGAAGAATATTCAGTAAAAGGCTGCTGTTCCGTCTTGCAGAGAACTGAATAATTTTAGGCTTATTAGTAACACTTGTCTCTACAATTGGGATGTCAAGTATCAAAACTACATTCGGAGGCATAAAATGATCACTGAGAACTCAGACAAATCATCAGAACAATCATGTGGTAAAGCTTTTACTGAACTGTAACATTTCATTCTGCAGAAGATTTCACATTCAAAATACCTCCTGCATTAGTGAGAAAATAGTCTCTGAAGAAAGGTGGTTCTAGCAATCTGGCCTTCTTACTGACAACTACTCATGCATATAGAGAGAGAGGGCCTGCTGGTCTTAGCTACCTGTTCAGGGCTATATACAGTGCTAAATGTCCACTTAACCAAAAGTGATATCCAATGAGGGAGTGGAGAATGCCCTCCCCACAGGAGCTTCTGGGCACTGGCAAAAGAAATGCTTCAGATTGCTGGAAAAAGTCATAAGCATGAGGTTTGTTTCAGTTCTCTTTCATTACCTTTCTACCTTCAGTGGAGCCAAGAGCACCCACAAATTCCCCTAAAATCCTTAGTACTAATGTCAAGTTGGAATTAGGCCATAAATGGACTTGTTGTGGTGGTGGTCCTTGAAGTCAGCTCCAACTTTTGGCAAGGTGACCCTATCATGGGGTATTCTTGGAAAGGAGGTTTGCCACCTTTCTTAATCAGGAGGAGAGACTGTGGAGCTTAGCGCACAGCAAAATAAAGCAACTTACCATTCCCGAATTCAAGCTGAATTCAGACTTCCCTCTGGTGTTATCACATGGCTTTTGTCCCCAAAACTGCCATCCTGGTCCCTGAACTCGCTTCGGCAAAGCTCCCAACTTTGAAAAATGGTTGCCGAAGCAAGTTCAGGGACCAGTATTGGAGCCAGGCTGTACCAGGATGGCAGTTTTGGGGACAAAACCCATGTGATAACACCAGATGTCAGCCTGAATTTGGCTTGAATTCTGGAGTGGTAAGTCGCTTTATTTTGCTGTGCGTCAAGTTCCTGTGACTTGTCCAAAGTCACGCAAAGAGTCTGCGGCTCTTTAATTTTGTGTCTTTAACCCCTGCTCTAGTCCAACAGTCAAACCACGACATCAGGCTGGTTCCTGATAACTGATGCACACACACGCACATATGCAAAGAGACCTTGACTAACTGAGAGATAGTAGTTGGTAGCATGAGCTTTCATAGACGTGCGTCTCCTTTCTCAGATGCATGTGGTGGAGGCATTAGACTCAAGTTTGTGAAAGCTCATAGTGTACTATCAATTTCTGTCTTTCAGTCTCAAAGGTGCTACAAGATCCTTTTGCATACTAATTCCAGACTAATATGGTTATGTATTTGAATTCTACACAGATACTTATTCACATATACGTATATGGAGGAGCAGTGAAACAACTTGCTACACTTGGAAATGGTATATCTCAACAGTAGTTTAACTGTGTAAGTTAAATAAAGAGAAACTTTGGCCCTTTGGGCCTACAACTTTCACAATCACAATTGCCCATGCTGGCAATTGACTGTTGGGAATTGTAAACCAAAATATCTGGTCTACAACCCCTAATGTAAGTGACTTCCGTTTTAGCTCTGACCATACACTGAAAGGGCACTATGTAACTGGAAACGAAAAGCCTATTCAGTGAGAGTGTCCCAGCTTTGCAACATCCATCCTAAATTACTTCCCCTAGTCATATAGCCCCAACTTTTAGTGATCCATTTGTTTTGGACTTCAGCTCACAGAAGCCCCAGCCAACTTGGCCAACAGTCAGGAATTACGGGAGCTGAAGTCCAAGTCACCTGGAGAACCAAACGTTGGTAACCTTTCTGTAACAATTCCTGTCTCATAATTTTTTATTTGCTCTTTTATTATGTTTGCTTGAAGCCAGTGTTTTATTGTTTTGCACTGGAGTCCTTCCAGATGAATATTTTGGCATTGGCCCTGTCTCACTTAAGATATCTTGAAGGAAGTGATATTAAAGAGCTAGCCAGCTTCCACTTGTAACATTCCCATGTTCTCCTGCTATTTCTTCCATATTTCATTTAACAGAGAGCACCTGTTAAGGAGTGGGGAATTATTTACTTAAACAACATATTTCTCATAAAAGTGGAAGCCAACAAGCAAAAACAGTTATCCTATCACCTCTTAACCTTCTCTTCTCCAGGCTAAACACCCCCAGCTCCCTAAGTTTTTCCTCATGAGGCATGATTTCCAGACCCTTCACCATTTTAGTCACCCTCCTTTGGACACGCTCCAGTTTCTCCACATCCTTTTTGAATTGTGGTGCCCAGAACTGGACACAGTATTCCAGGTGAGGCCTGACCAAAGCAGAATAGAGTAGACACTATTACTTCCCTTGATCTAGACACTATACTTCTATTGATGCAGCCTAAAATTGCATTGGCCTTTTTAGCTGCTGCATTGCACTGTTGACTCATGTTCAACTTGTGGTCTACTTGGACTCCTAGATCCCTTTCACACGTAGTTTCATTCAGCCAGGTGTCCCCTATCCTATATCTGTGCATTTCATTTTTCCGCCCTAAGTGCAGAACCTTACATTTCTCTGCATTGAATTTCATTTTGTTAGCTTTGGCCCAGCTTTCTAGTCTATTCAGGTCATTTTGAATTTTGATCCTGTCCTCTGGGGTATTAACTACTCCTACTAATTTGGTGTCATCTGCAAATTTGATAACCAGGCCCCCAATACTGTCATCCAAGTCATTAATAAAGATATTGAATAGCACTGGGCCCAGGACCCTGTGGCACCCCACTTGTCACTTCCCTCCAGGATGAAAAGGAACCATTGTTGAGCACCCTTTGGGTATGGCCAGTCAACCAATTGCAAATCCATGTAACGGTTACCTTGTCTAGTCCATATTTTACAAGCTTGTTTGCAAGAATATCATGGGGAACCTTGTCAAAGGCCTTACTGAAATCAAAATATGCTATATCCACAGCATCCCCTTCATCTATCAAGCATGTAATTTTATCAGAAAAAGAGATCAGATTTGTCTGGCATGACTTGTTTCTCTGAAACCCGTGTTGACTTTTTGTGATTATGGAATTGCCTTCTAGATATTCACAGACTCCGTGTTTAATTATCTGCTCTAGAATCTTTCCTGGTATTGATGTCAGACTAACTGGATGATAATTGTTTGCTCTCCTCCAGTCTGCTGGGACTTCTCCTGTTCTCCAGGAGTTCTCAAAGATTATTGCCAATGGCTCCAATATTACATTTGCCAGTTCTTTTAATACTCTTAGATGCAGTTCATCAGGTCCTGGAGACTTATATTCATTCAGATTAACCAGGATTCATGTACTATCTCTTTACTTATTCTGTGCTGAATATCCCCTATTCTGTCCTCTGCTCCATTATCCTCAGGTTGAGCACCGTTTTTCTTTCTGAGAACACTGAGGCAAAGAAGGTGTTGAGTAATTGTGCCTTTCCTCTGTCCCCTGTTACCATTTTGCCATCTTCTCCACAGAGTGGCCCTACAATTTCATTCTTCTTCCTTTTGCTGCAGATATACCCAAAAAAGCCCTTTTTGGTGTTCTTAATCTCTCCAGCAAGCCAGAGTTCATTTTGTGCTTTAGCTTTTCTGACTTTACCCCTCAACATGCTAGCTATTTGTTTGAATTCCTCTTTGGTGATTTCCCATTTTTTTTCATTTCTTATACATGTTCCGTTTAAAACTTCTCAGTTGAAAGTTCCTTAGTCATCCATCCTGGTTTCTTGAGACACCTCCCATTTTTCCTCCTCATTGGAACTGTTTTAAATTGTCCTTTCAGTATCTCCTTTTTAAAAAAAACTCCCATCCATCCTGAACTCCCTTCTCTTTTAGTATTCCTGACCACAGGATCACCCCCAGTATTTCTCTAAGTTTACTGAAGCCAGCTCTCCTAAAGTCTAGAATGTGTGTCCTACTATGCCTGGCTTCTCCTTTCCACTGTATAACAAACTCCAGGAGAACATGGTCATTCCCACCTAAGGATCCCACCCCTTGCACGACATTAACCAAGTTCTCCCTGTTGGTTAGGATCAGATCTAAAATAGCTGACCCCCCTTGTTGCCTCTTCCACCTTTTGGACAATGAAATTGTTGTAGAGGCAAGGTTGGATTTTGTTCGAACTTGAGGATTTGGCAGAGTTTGACTTTCAGCAAATATACGGATAGTTGAAGTCCCCGAACACTACTACATTTTAAAAACAATAAACAATCTGGAGAGTTAATTTCACACATAGCACTGTGTGTTAGTGCATAAATTTCACTGGCTGCTTCCATAAAATAATAGGCCATGGATTATATATTTTACCAAATAAATTATTTTATTTTTCTTAACTTCCACTTCAGTGCATTTCTGCTTTCTAAACTTTTGTTTCAAAGCACAGATACAAGTACAGTGGTCCCCCGGGTTACGAAGGTAATCCGTTCCGGATTACCTTTCGTAACCCAGAAATCTTCATTTCCCGGGGGACCGCTTTAGGAGACGGACCGCGTGGCAAATTTAAAGGGGCCGTGCGGTTTTTCGTCTTCGCGACCCGGGGTTTCCTTTGGATCCCAGGGGCTGTTTTGCGGTCCCGGCGGGTTCAGATCCCGGGGATTTCGCTCCCCGGGGGATTCATAACCCGGGGGACCACTGTATAGCAAATCCCACTGTGTTCAACTGGGATTAAAGGGGAAATAGATAAGAATTTATTCCACTACAGGGTGCCATTTTGAGCTGCATTATTTACCTTCTTCTTTCTAAAGGAGACAACACATACCCTGTCTTGGATTATTCCACATTGCTAATCTCATCCTAAAATAAAATCAATGGTTGGAAGTGATGGGATACCATTCAGTTATCTGTTTGATGGTGTTCATGCTTATCTGTAATCTTTCTAGGGAAATGCCTTCAATTATGTTAATAGTGACAAGGCAGGAGTTTCCTTCAGTTTTTCTCCCTCCTACCATCTTCCACAGTACAGATATTTCCAGGTATGGTGTCTGTTGACTCATTTGGGGCCTCCTTCATTGAAGTTTACCACTAAAAGTACATAGTGCTAAGAGTCAGTTTTGTTTTTCATCCTGTTCTACTATTATCTTGAACTCTGTCAGCCATTCCCCCCCCCCCTTTGTATTAAAATCAACAATGAGCAGACGTTTCCTCTCTTTTTCTATTTCTTATTATGCCCTTCATTCCCCAGTGTCATTGCTGCTTTTGGCTCATTTGTGTAGTGTCAGTTCTTGCCCCCTTTATCCCATCTCCCTCCTGGGACCTTTATACACAATACAGATTATAGTACTATGATTTAATTTTTACTGACATGCATCCTGTGGGATCCTGGGATATGTAGTTTGGTAAGGTACTAGAGCTCTTTGGCTGTTTTGCAGTGGCCTCGGGACAAAATTAGGGTTTGGGAGTGCACGGTGTCCACACGATCCTGAACCCTAACACATAACGGTGGTGCCATAATGGCAGCTTCCCATCCACACAGGGACTGCCATCATGATGCAAGTGTGGCACAGCATCCGCATGTTGCTGCACTGTGCTTGCATCATCGATGTGCATCAGTGCACCAATGGCACAGTCATGGCACCCAGCACGCGCAATAAAAATAACCTGCTTTTAGCAGGTTCTTTTTACTCCTGACAGAGACTAGGTTGTTTGGCTTCTGCAGCCTCCATCAGTAGTAAAAGCAGGCGATTTCAACCCACCCTTTTGGGGTGGTCTGTCCGGACTTTTATATTATACCTCCAGGGATTCCACAGGATATTTCCATTGCAATTAAAATGGAATCATAGTGCTCTAATTGTGTGATGGAAAAAGGCCCATGGTTTGGGAAACACCCCTACCATGATTCCTGACACATTAGTTCCTACTCCCTTCCCTGCACCTACTGCCAGATGTGTTTTGGCTGCTTTGATGGCTGATATAATTGGGTTGCTGCTAATAATGGATCCCTCAAGCTGTAGTTTTTGGAAGAGGAATATTAACTACGGTGGGGAAGTGCGTGGCTACAGTTGGTCAGAAGATGAGAGGAAAACAGAAGGTGGAGGTCATGTGTCATAACATCTATATGAGTTGCTCAGCTGTTGTCCAATTCACTGGGCTTGGGGATGGAGAGGCTACACGTGCGCAGTCACACATTATGCTCAAGAAGGCCATTTCTCCTCAATCTGGTGCCCTCTCATGTCAGGCACTTATCATTTCTTCAGCAAACTGGAAATATATGAAAAAAGAAACCTGGAAGGAGATGATTGTATGACATCATTCCAGGGACTTAGGGTATGTGTGTACAGGCTACTCTGGGACTTGTTTTTGTTCCTAGTTAGCATACATTGCTGCATCTAGCATCATCTCTCTTTTATTATTGAAACATTGATCAAGGCCTCCCTCTCTTGATGGGGGCATGAAGGAAAATGTGGACATAGGAGAGATGGAATACCAAGAATAACTTTTCCCAAAAGTGAAAATGGAGTTCAGCGTGCAAGGCATGGGAACAAAGAAAAAACTGCTTGGGGAGAATATAAATGATGCAATATGGGACTTGTACAAAAAATAAACTCAGAATATACTGAAATGTGTGAGCCTATCTACTTTCCCCCTTTCTCCCCAGTTACTTTAATAAGGCCTAGTTAATATATTTTGGACAGGTGACTAAATATTCCAGGTTATTCAGGGGAATGCTATGATTTTATCTTTCTTTGTACAACTCACTTACAGTTCCCACTTACCTGTCCTAGTGCAGCTGTGCTATAAAATAGCTTCAGGTTATTTTGGCACCATATTCTTCATAACTGTTTACTGAGCACTGTGCCTAATGAGTGTTCTGTACACCTATATGTATTGTGCATCGTCTCCAGACTTCAACTTTAATTATCTTACCTTTTTCTATAGTGAAACATATTTGCCATCTACTGGTCCAGTTTAAATGGCCCTTCTTTCAAAACTGAGTTTCTTCTGGTTTGCTGCTCTTATAGTTTCAGCGTCATTTTTTGAAAAAGAAAAAAAGCATGGCTTGGATAACCAGGCGGTCTGTACAGCCCCTAAGAAACTCAAATCTAAGTTCAGTCTTATGTGAGCAAATGCAGACATAATGCATAAATGCCCATTTGGGGATTCTATTCTAAGAAGAAAGCTTGATTCTGTGGTTTGTGTAGTTCATCAATACTATTGATTTTATTGCATGTTTTTAAGTTTTAAATTCTAAGCCTTTTTGAGTAGGGTGATATTTTGTTAACCCTTTTCTATTTCTCTGTATATCATCTACTTCTTTGAGCGCCCATTCCCCCACCAACAAAGATAAGTATTTACTCTGAAGAATTGACATTTTAGCATTTTTATTTTTGAACAAATGGTTACTTTAATATAGAGAACAATGGTGAACATCCTTTAGATTGCCCCTTTATATCAAGTGCCTTGTGATGTGTGATGCAATAAAGTACAGCCCTGCAGTGACCCTTTGATGCTGGCTCTTATCTCCTGGTCTTCAATGTTTCACTGAACATAGGCAGCCAAGTGGGATTTAATGCTTTTTTAAGCAGCAGTTCACTCCTGGCCACTTTAAGCCTTAAAAGCCACAAAATCAGCAGGGAAATAAGTCACTTTTTCCACTTGTTTGAATTTAACTTCTTTTTCACGCCAGCTCACTGCCGAGTGCCTTTCAAAGTGAAACAAATGAAGGGCATCTGAAAGACTTCCACTTACATGCACACAACAAAGACTTTCGTTTATATCCAGACACATGAAAACAAATGTTTCTTTTTCATGGTGTCTGTGACTCATACAAATGGGTTATCTGCATCTGCACAATTAGTTTGACTCACTTGCTCTTCTGTGAAGACACACAAATGTGACATTCAACAATATATTCCTGGGCATAATAGGCATAATACTTTCTTCCATTCCATTCTATTCTTCTGCTGCTCAGCTTTCCACGCCTTTATTATTGTTATTTTCCTCCCTTGGAAATGGACGTGTTCATTGCCCATTAGACCACTCAGGGGGAATGGATTTCTTCTCCAGATAATTTTTGTAGTTGCAGAAATCTCAGGGTTCCCACACAAACCTGCTAGAACATCTCTTTTCTACATGGCAGTGCTACACTGGATGCAAAAGGATTGATATTCAGAAAAATGAGGTCATGATTAGACTACAGATGAATGTTTTACCATGGAGTATGAAAATGTATATGTAGTTCACCAGATGTTGATTAAATCACATCTCTGCTCAGCAAACAATGCCCAATATTGTTCACTTGGATTTAGCCATTCCTAAAGGTCCCATCATTGCATACAAGTGTTTTTTGCAACAGGGGCTTGAACCAAGGACATCCCTATACAGGTCAAATGAACCAGTTTTCCTCTGCCTTCACGGGAGCCTGTCTTCATGATGCATAGCCAAAGCCCCAATTCAGCTGAGGACTGTCTTTGGGACAGGTGGCCAGTTCCACATTGAATACAGCCCATCCCTCCTTTAAACCAGAATAAAAAGATTTACCTTTTGCTCTGGGTTTTCTAAGAAAAATGGAACCATGTGATCGATGCTGGGTGTCTTGTTTTTGACAGGCAGCAAAATGGGACCCATGTGTAGACAGCTACAAGGTGTCACTCCAGAGTGCTGAGGTAAAGAGGGGAAATGAAGGGCAGATCTGGGACCAGAATACTCTAGGAGCAGCCCAGAGTATTCTTACCTTTATAAACCCACCCAGTGCCTTTATGAAACAACTGTTGCAGCCCCAGATGACAACTTAGCAAACAAATGTGAGGAGCGGGTTCAATATGCTTGGTGCCTTTATATGTGTGCACTGTGTGTGTATGTGTGTGTGTGGTAAAAATGCTATCAGTTTGTCTGACTGTGCAAGAAGGTTGAGGGAGATTAAAAGAACTTTTCAATCCATGTAACGTGCCTTAAAACCATCAATGTTTACCAACAATATCTTCTGTGTATTTTCAGTGGGTTTGACAGGAAACTCAGAAAAGCTATTGCCTTGCAAACTTTTTCCCATATCTACTCTATTCTACGAGAGAACAGCAATTTCTCACTTACATTTGATATGACAAGCTGGGACTAACATCTACAAGCTATATCAACATAAATGATCATCAGCACTTGCAATTCATCTGTCTCTTACAATATGCACTTCCGAACACATTTTAAGATACATTGGTAATTGTGGAAGAAAGTGAGGCTGTCTACTGATGGCTCTCTGCTTCAGATAACAACATGCCCCCAATCTTTATTTATAATGTGTTAAAACAAATAGCAACAACAGCACACAAGTTTCACAGTTCTTGGCCTGAAAACTGTGGTGTCATTCTTTTTCTTGCACTTACTATATATGGGTGTCTTAGCCATTTTCTTCATACTACTGTATTCCATTACAAGGGCCTGCGTTCCCATTAGGCAGGTTAAGGATCTTGCCTTAGGCAGCAGAGTATGAGGGGTGGAAATGCTTCTATCCCACCACTGCAACCAGGAGGGTGTCCACTGCCATTCCATAGAGCCTCCTGCTTCAAGTAGCCATCACCTGCCCCCCTGTCTTTGGCACAAGCAATCTCCCAAGACACCCCACCCAAAATGCCTGGCTCTGAGGAAAGACCGCTCAACATCTGGCATTTGAAGCCTGCCCTCCTTTGTAGAAAGTAACTCAAGTTGCTTTCTGAAAGTGCATTTACCCTGTAGAAACAATGCAGTTTGGCCCCACTTTAGCTGTCCTTGCTCCATGCTACAGAATCCTGGGATTTGTAGTTTCGTGGCACACCCACACTCTTTGACAGAGAGGACTAAAGACTTTGTAAAACTACAAATCCCAGGATTCCAGAGGATGGAGCTAGAAAAAGTGGTGAGAAACTGCATTATTTCTACAATATAGATGCACTTTGAGAAACAGAAAAAGGAATTCAGAGGTTTAGATATTGGCGGGTGGCAAAATGAAGGCATTGCTCCACAATAAAAATTCTGTCTCCAATGGAATTTTCCTTCAGCCAGATTTCTAGCATTCCAATAACTTAAAATTTCATTTCAACATTTAGAAATATAGTTTAGGCATCTAAAGAAAATGACCAGGCAAAGTTACCAAATGAATGTGAACCCAGCAAATGTAAGAGTCATAGGTGTGAAAAGTTTCATTGTCTCACTTGCTGCAATGCTAGAAATCTGGGGAATGAAAGAAAAATTCATTTTGGGAAAGGCAGAATTGTTGTTTGTGGGGATGCCCTCATTCTTCTCCCCTCCCATAGCCCTGGATAGGCTATAGGATGGAGAAGATGAAGCTGATGAAGAGCAACAAAAGCAGTACTTTGGTTGCCATGGTCTGTTATGTGTAGGGCTCCAGCTACTGAATATCCCAGACCCTGAAATTTTAGAGCCAAAATCAGTGGCTGTCACAGAAAGTAAATGCCAGTGATGTTATTAAGCATGATACCTTAAAAGTTGCTCAGAACATATAATTCAATATTTTTTAAAGTGCAGTATCCAATAATTACGTTTTCTAAACTGTATTGAACAGAAAATCAAATATTTTTCAGCTGTTTTATCACATTTATAAGCACTGTTCTGAAAAACACCTGGGAAACCATCTCTAGCCACAGGAGTCCAGCCACAGAAAGTTTTCCAAGATGTGCTTTGAACAGAAAAATCCTTTTTCCCAATTCTATTTTTCATGGTCTTCCAAAAACTGCTTTTAACAACAGTTGGGGATTGTAGTCCACAGAAAGTTTTCCAACAATGTTTTTCAAGCAAAAAAAAAAAATGTTTTCCAAACACTGCTTTTAATTACTCTCTTCCATTAGCCAGGGCATCTCACTGGCCACATTCTCATTCTCTCTCTCTCTCTTTTACACACACACACACAGAGTCACACACACACACACAAAGGTTGTAGAATTTTCACCCACAAAACCTTATCATCAGTGTGATGCTACTTTGTTGTTTGTTTTTAACTGCCTTCGCCTTGATTCGACCCATGGCTACCCTATGGATGCCACATCTCCAGCCCCACCCACCCACTCCCCATCCTCTACTGCTCTGCCCAGCTCCTGCAAACTCATATTCATGGTATCTTTAATTAAGTCCATCCATCTAGCATGTGGCCTTCCTCTCTTTCTACTTACCTCCACCTTTCCTAACATTATTGTTTTTTCCATTGATTCATGCCTTCTCATGATGTGTCCAAAGTATGACAGTCTAAGTCTTGTCATCTTGGCTTCTAGGGGTATTTCGTGCTTGATCTGCTCTAGGATCCATTTGTTTGTCCTTTTGGCTGTCCATGGAATCCTCATCACTCTTCTCCAGCACCACATCTTAAATGAGTTGATTTTCCTCCTGTCTTCTTTCTTGACTGTCCAGTTCTCACATCCATACATGGTAATAGGGAATAAAATGGCTCTATTGTACTCTGACTTTAGTACTGAGTTGTATGTCTTTGCACTTTAGGATCTTTTCTAGTTCTTTCATAGCCACCCTTCCCATTCCTGACTGCAGTCCCCATTCTGATCAATGTTTGATCCCTGATATGAAAACTCTTTTACTATTTCTATTTCCTCGCTGTCTAGTTTGAATGTGTGTAAGTTCTCTGTGGTCATTATTTTTGTTTTCTTTATGTTCAATAGTAAAGCTGTCTTTGCACTTTCTTCTGTGATCTTCCTTAGTAGTTGTCCCAGATCTTTGAGATTCTCTGCTAGTATTGTGGTGTCGTCAGCATCTCTCAGATTGATATTTCTTCCTCCTATTTTCATTCCTCCCTCTTCCATGTCCGAGCCTGCTTTCCTTACAATATGCTCTGCATATAAGTTGAATAGGTAGGGTGATAGGATGCAGCCTTGTCTGATTCCTTTGCCAATTGGGAACCATTATGTTTCTCCTTGTTCTGTCCTGACAGTAGCCTCTTGTCCTGAGTACAGATTCCTCATGAGGACTATCAGATGTGTTGGCACTCCCATGTCTTTAAAAGTGTTCCATAGTTACTAATAATCACCCAGATCTTGAGGGTGCAAAAGAGATATTTATGATGATAATCATGAAGATGACAAACCAACAGGACTGAGGAAGTGCCACACCATAAGCTGAATTTGGCCTGAAGAAATTTCTGCTGAAAATCTCTTCTGCTATTGTCTTCTGCTAAAGAGCTGACTGAAACCATTAAATCTTGAATATCATGCATAAAATTGAGCTGCATTTTTCAGGCAGGTAAACTGTTGCATAGAACTGACCTTTCTAGGCAGTACTTTCTAGGCAAGAGGGGAATTACTGGGATCTCAGATGTGCTCAGTTTATTCCTGAGAACGTGCTGAACTTGATTTGTATATTTGATGCGAAATGTCTAAATTGGTAAGAACTAGATCTAGCCCCCCCTGTTTTTCTTTGGCCCGTTTCTGTCTTGGGCCTCTAGCCCCATGCACTGCTAAAATCCATTCTCTAGTACTCTTTTCAAAATTCATACCCTGGATCAAAGGGTTTGCCTAGTACTGCTATAGCAGAATAATTTTGTACAGGGATCAACCTGTTGCTGAAAGTAAACTGTGGTGTGTGTTTTTTAAGATTTCATGTTTTGGAGAATGGAAGCAGGTTGTTTCTAATGCTGAACATTTCATTTGAGCAATATTAGTAAGTAATATTAAAACTTGGATTATTTTGCCAACCAATTATTTGTGACAGAGTAGGTGAGATACTTTGACTAAAGCACAATCTGCAGTTGTTCTTTACTTCTTTACTTTAGTAGCAGTGGGAGATCTCTCAATGGCTCAGCACAGACTCTTTGTGCTCCACTGGATTCCTCTGCTGTTCTTTTGTAATGCTACCTATGGGTATTTTTTAAGTGTCTAGTAGATACTATTGATAGTATTTATTTTAAATATTTGTATGCAAAGGGATTTCCATAAAAATCAATTAAAACAAAAACACTCAATAAGATGCTGCAAGACACATGGACACTGAAGGAAAAGGAGACCTAAAAACTGTAGGTCAATGTTGGGCAAATGGTGCCAAAAGGAAAACAGAGTTAACGCCTTTGTAGGTACTGAAAGCAAGGCACTCCTTGCATTTAGTGTAAAACAAGGACAGCCATTGTACTTCTTCTATGCTGCCTGCATGCACTTTTAATTTATTCAGTCTCACAGAGTGAAGCTTCTTGAACTTCATATGCTAAGGGCGTACTTCAGACAACAACAACACTGAGCTCTACAATAACACCACTTAGTCTTCTAAAGATAAGGCTGGATCTAATAGCACCCCAGACTGCAAGCCTGAGAGTGCAGCCCCATCCAGAGCAAACAACATGTCATTTCCAGAGTCAGATACTCTCTTGATTCTTGTTTAAGTTCCTCTCACTTGTGTCTCAGTCCTCATGCCAAGACCATATTAACCAGGCTTGCACAAAACAATATGAAATCAAGAGAGTATATTTCAATGAATCAAAATGGTGGGTTAAAAATAAGGAAATATCATACACTTACTGTCATTCATATATCAGTGGTACCTGGCACTGAGGAACACTGAGCCTTGGGTTGGGGTTGTATGCAAAATACTCAAGAACCTGGCCCTGGAAAAAGAATAGGAGCCTTCCAGCAGCTCATAGGCACATGTCTTCATTTGACTGCCTAGTTGGGCATTATGAAAGCCACTTTCCAAGGGACAAACAAATGGAGCTTCCCAGAAGAGATGGATGCCATGAGGGGATAACTGTAGTTCTTTAACTTAATGACCTGGGCTGTCCTGTACCATGAGGAAGACACAAAGATCTGGATTTCAAAATGGATATTGGAGAAATGAATTGGGCAGCCTCTGAATGTGGTGAAGCAAACTGGACTGTTCTCCAAATCTCCAAACTCAATCATGTGCCTGATTATCCTCTTCTCTGAGCTTTTACTCTTTAGAATGTTAATGTATTAAATATATAATAAAGGCTTTAAAAAAGAAAGAAAAGAAGTTCCAGTATGACAATATAATTAAATTACTTACTATCCTGCTTATCTCCTGGTTTTCCAATCTGTGAGTTAAACACAGTGCCAATTCAATTTCCTTAAACACTTGACAGGACCTATTTTCTCTGCGATTTCTAGCTAACAGGCTTTCAGTCACATTAAGTGCTCAGAAAGTGCACCAAAGTTGTATTTTATCACATAGGACTAATTGAGCTGTCTGGACTAAAGTAGCTGTATGTTTATTATACAAACTCACTTCATCGGAGGCTTAAAAAAGAGCTTTTTTGTAATTTATACTAGAAAAAGGCTAGAAAAAGGCCTTTTATCGCCTTTCCCATTTTGGTGAATTATGTTTATAGAGTCCTCTACCTCGGTGATTTTCATTTGGTGCCAGCCAATATTACAAGAGATACCTCCAACACTTCACAGCTGACTCTCATTATGCTAGTTGGCCCTTGTTTCTGATCAAGAAATATGTCTTAATTCCATAGTATATGCAGTAAAAATCAATGGTGTCCCTTTTATTTACAATAAGGTTGTACATCAGTCTCTGTCATCATAGCCAAATTATTAGCATGGTAATAATTTAACAGCTTTGACTTAAAATGCCTTTTCTCTAATTTCCTTTTCATTTCATATTATTTTCAGCAATTTACTTACACCTTATTAAAGCCCAGTAAATACAATTTATATAATACCATTATATAAAATACACTTAGTGCTATGCCCAAGTATTGGTTGCTCTCATTGCAGCAAACCCACCTCAAGAGACAACATTGACTGATTTGGCAATTGACTAGAAGCACTGGAGAAGTTGACTGATCAAGCCTCATCTACTCCCAGTCTTTTTTATCACAATAGTTAGGCTTGCCAAAGGTGAAAGGATGTGTCTACCAGAACTGTGGCAAGTTCTAGTGCCTTTAAATAATGGAGCAGATGTTCAAGATCTTAGGGTGGGAAATTGAATGATCTTCCTAATTGAATGATCTTCCTTATTCAGTATTGTGTTGGAAGATCATTTTCCAACTATGTAAAACATATCACTACATGGGCAACCTTCCAGCCACTCATTTTATGCTGCTGTATAGTACAGAAAAAACAATGATGGAACAATGTTTGTCCTGTAAATTTTAATTTGATATTGGACAGTTATTGTCTGTACAAACTAAAACATATATGGTTGAAACTATTCATTATATTAGCAATCTACTTCTGAGATCTTTGCATACATATTTTAAAATCTATATGATCATTATCACATTCCTTAAAGTGATACCTCAGATCAAGGATCTTGAAAACAAGAAGAGCAGCATGATTTCTGATGCTGTAATACCTTTACACAAGGCCTCTCTGTACTAATATAGGAGCTACAGTGGTACTTTATGCTAAAGAGGGTGCTTTTTAAAATTGTCTTTTTCAGTTTCTACCATTAGGCAAGCCTGTCCACTTTTACATTCCACATTCTCACCTGCACATTCTAGAAGATTCTGAAGCACATTGTAAGATGCACATCCTGGTCATGCAAAGTGATGGTCATAACTTTTGGCTCTCTTAAGATTGCCAGAGTGCAAACTGGAGATGGCTCTTGTGGCTTTAATGTTAGGAGAGAAAACAAAATTTCGGCAGGTGTTTCTTGTTACCTGTCTGTGTAACAAGCAACACGTGCTACAATTTCTTCTTCTATTCAACCATGAAAGATACAGGAGCCTTCCCCAATATTCAGTTTGGCTTATATAGCGTTCTTAATTTACACAGCGCTGTACATAAACTCTTGTTAATTTATGAGCATGTGGATACCTAGGTCTACAATGAGATTTCTCTCTCCGTTTTCTTCCCTTTTTTACATGGATAATACTGTGTTTGTTTACGTGCTTCTCTAGATCTTATTAACATATCAGAGGGATCTATCAGAATAACAATGGGATCCAAACCTTGTTAGAATGTTTATTGTCAATAAATCCATAAACAATCAAGGTTCAGTGCTACTAGTGCCACTGAAATAGAGGAATTGGATCATGCATTTGTAGTTTCTATGGATCCTGTTATGTCAAGCTGGTGATGAAGACAGGTAAGGAAAATTAGCACATTAAATCAGAGAGCAGAACAAAAAGTGGGAATATGCTCAAACAGAAGCTAAGCAAGTACAAAATCTGCCACAAAGGGAGTGGTTAGGCTACAAGTGAGATCTCTAGATTGGTTTCAGCAGTTATATAGTTGGCCCTTTGTATCCACAGTTTATACATCCATGGATTCAACCATCCAAGGCATGAAAATATAACCCCATAAATCCAAAATGTAACAACCAGGAATAGACGACATTCCAATCGAATTACTTCAATCCACACTAACAGAATCAACACCAGTGTTAAGCAACATATGTCAACAGATATGGAAAACAGATATGGAAAACAAAATGATGGCCAACAGATTGGAAATGATCGGTAAACATCCCCATCCACAAAAAAGGAGATACAAAAGACTCTCATCTCTCATACAAGCAAAATCATGGTCAAAATTCTGCAACATAGACTCCTACCATACATACATGGAGAGAGAAATCCCAGAGATTCAAGCTGGATTCAGGAAAGGAAGAGGCACTAGGGACTATATTGCAAACATATGGTGGCTAATGGAGCACATCAAATAATTCCAAAGAAAACAAGCATGTGCTTTATAGACTATAGCAAATCCTTTGACTGCATAGATTACAAAAGACTATGGAACACCCTTAAAAACATGGGAATGCCAACACATCTGATAGTCCTAACAAGGAATCTGTACTCAGGACAGGAGGCCACTCTCAGGACAGAACATGGAGAAAAAGAATGGTTAACAATTGGAAAATGGGCCAGACAAGGCTGCATCCTCTCACCCTAACTGTTCAACTTGTATGCAGAACATATTACTGTATATGAAAAGCAGGATTGGACACAGAAGAAAGAGGAGTGAAAACAGGAGGAAGGAATAGCAAGAATCTAAGATACGCAGGTGACAACATACTACTACCTGAACACATCACAGACTTGGAACAACTACTAAGGAAGATCAAGGAGGAAAGTGGAAAGGCAGGTTTATTGTTGAACATGAGGAAAACAAAAATAATGACCACTGAAAATTTACACAGATTCAACCTAGACAATGAGGAAATAGAAACAGTAAAAGAATTTTCATACTTGGGATCATATATAGATCAGAGGGGAGACCGCAGTCAAGAAATCAGAAGAAGACTAAGAAAGGGGAGGGCAGCTATGAGAGAACTAGAAAATATCCTAAAATGTAAAGCACGAAACTGAGCATGAAAGTTAGAATCATACAAGCTATTGTATTCCATTTTACCATGTATGGATGTGAGAGCAGGACAGTTAAGAAAGCAGATAGGAAGAGAATTGATTAATTTGAGATGTGGCACTGGAGAAGAGTGCTGAGGTTACCATGGGCAGCCAAGAAGTCAAACAAATGGGTCCTAGAACAGATTAAACCAGAAATCTCTCTGGAAGCCAAGATGACAAGATTGAGGCTATCATGCTTTGGCCACATCATGAGGCGGCACCACTCACTGAAAAAAACAATAATGCTAGGAAATGTGGAGAGAAGAGAGCAAGGTCACATGCTAGATGGATGAACTCTATTAAGGAGGTCGGGTATAAATTTGCAAGACCTGAGCAGAGTAGTGGAGCATGGGGAATCTTGGAGATGTCTCATCTGCAGGGACACCATGGGTCCAAGATGGATAACAACAAAAATAAAACCATTTTACTAACCCATTGTATATAATGGGGTTGAGCATCCATGAATTTTGATATCTATGGTGGGTCCTGGAACCAAATCCCAGCAGATACCAAAGGCCCACTATAGTACAAGAGGATACTATTCTATAAAGATGGAGAGTGCTCATTTTAATTATGTTCTTGTTTTTCAACTACAGTAGAACAATAAGGATGGAACATGATGGGTGAGTCAGATAATGATCAATGTGATCATTAAGAAACAACTTTGTTTTTCCTGAAAAAACCCATTTCTGCTTACCAAATCCCCCTTTCTGCAGTGAACTTATTCTACTCAAACAGCTAAATCATCCTGCTTTATTTTACCTCCTTCTCCCAAATGCCTTTTCATTAAAATTCAGCATTCACACTAGACTTGCACTTTGATTGACTAACTGATTTTTCCCCCTTCTCTGTCCACACTTGGCAGACATTTAATAGTAATTAAAGATTTCTCAGATCTGTTCAAAGGGTACTCAGATAATCAACAGGCAATGACTTTGATGGATAGTCACTGTCAGACATGCTGGAAGATGAGACCTTTGAACACACTTCCATGAAGAAGCTTTTCTTGTGTAGAAAAGATTCTCTGGACTGAAAAACAGAGACAAATCTTTCCCCATATGGCAAAAAAGAAGGACAGGCTAGGAAAGATCTGCTACAGCCGTCAACATTTCTTTATGATACCATTTTACCCTGGGGTGTCTCTCCTTTTCTGTGTTAGCCTGGACTCCTTAGTGGTATGACATTTCAACTAGATATCCATAGCAATAAAACTAACTCTGCACCTTGCCTGCATAGGAATTAAGATGGAAGGTGAATCCTCTGGGTTTTAAAATAATGAGAAGAGATGGCAGAACCAACAGGAGTGGTAAAAGGGCAAGAACAGTTAAAGAGTCTCCATGGGTCATCTTCAGAAAACATATTATTTCTGTATACATTCTCTTGATTTAGTGCCTGTTACATAAGGGCTGTACTACCCCAAAAGCTAATAAATCATTGCTGTGGATGACAGCTTTAGCACCTGTGCTTTATCACACAGCAGGGAACCTTGTAAATTACCCAAAGAATCAACTGGTGGCCATATAGCGTGTCTGGGAGAATCGTTCAACACCCATCCTGGCACACTGATTAACTTCATCCCAATTTCAGTAGCATATAAAGCAAAAGTGACAGCAAATTTACCCTGATTCTCCAATTCTGCACAGGACCAGCTTCTAGTTCATATACTCACTGGACATCAACCCAGTCTGTGTATTATAGCAGATGGTATAAGTTTCTGAGCCAATTCCACCATTTGCATGACAGGATGTGGTGCTAGCACTCTGTAAATACTGTCACATACACATAGGCTCCCTTAGTATGGTATGCCTCCTCTTTTGACTGATCAATATGCTGTAATCCTCTTCTTAAAGCAGCATAATGTATTCAGCCACATAGCATGTCTGTGGACAGATACCTTCTCATTTCTCACAACTCAGAAAGCTGAAAAATGTGATGCCACGCTCATGCAAATAGCTGCTCAGAAATAGCATTTGTGTCAACATTTCCTCATGTCACCATCCCTCAACATGATAACTGTATCCATGGGGCTAGTATGTGGGCAACCATCCAGTATATAAATACAATACCATAAATTTGGCCTAGACATAGAATTCATACAGTGCAGACCTCACCTCAAATATTTTGTCTAATTCTGAGCACCACCGCTCAAGAAAGATATTGACAAGCTGGAACATGTTGAGAGGAGGATAACTAAGATAGGGAATATAGGGAAGTGAAGTCCTATGAGGAATGACTTAGGGATCTCGATATGTTTAGGAGAGAGAAGATTAAGAGGTAATATGTGAAGGAATATTGTGTGGAAGATGAAGGATGCATACACTTTAGAAATAATGCCATTTGACACCATTTTAAGTGATGTAGCTCCATCCTATAGAATCCTGGGATTTGTAGTTTTACCAAGTCTTTAGCCTTCTCTGCCAAAGAGTGCTGGTAACTCACCAAACTACAAATTGCAGGATTCTGTAGGATGAAGCCATGGCAGTTAAAGTGGTGTCCAACTGCATTATTTCTAGTGTAGATGCACCCCCAAGCAAACTTGTTTTCTGCTGCTCTGGAGACTAGAACAAGAACCAATGTATTCAAATTACAAAAAAGTAATTATACCTACGTATTAGAAAGAACTTCTTGACTGTAAGAGCTATTTGATATTGGAATACACTGCCTTGGAGGGTGATGGATTCTTTTTCTTGGGTCGTTTTTAAGAATAAATTAGAAGGACTCTCAGTACTTTCAGCACTGCTTTGCTTGACTATATGGCTGGGGTTGCACTTGTGATTCCTTCTAACTCTATGATTCTGTGATTGTCAGGAATGTGAGTGAAATAGTAGTAATGGCTAGGTTAATATATGAATGAGTTCTATTTGGTAAATATGGACTGGCATCATACACTGACATCCATAACTGATTCATAATCAGCTGTGCTCCATGTTTACTATTGTGGCACTATTGCCATGATCACAAATGCCACCCCTCAAAAAAACCTTCTGAACAGCCAGCACTATGTTCTGCAGGCAATCAGGCTTCAATCACCAGATTTCTGGTGCAATAATCAAAAGCAGGAGCACTGCTGCAAGTCCTTATCCCACCAAGGGTTGCTGGTAGGATTGGTTTGGAAATCTCATACTTCTTCACCAAGATTGCCAACAAGCCTACATTGCTCTATGCAGCTGCTGGTTATTGAGACAGGTTTGGGGAGTTGGAGAAGTGATGAGATGAAGTTATTCATTCATAACTATGCCTCTGATGTAGAATCTTGGTGATAGTTTTTAAATTCATAGGTTTGACTAAATAGTAAATGCAACTAATTAAGCTTTCATAGAATCATAGAACCATAGAGTTGGAAGAAACCACAAAGGCCATCCAGCCCAACCCCCTGCTGTGCAGGAACTCAAAATATACCCTGCATCCCCAACAGATGGCCATCCAGCCTCTTTTTAAAAACCTCCGAAGAAGGAACTCCAAAGAAAGCTTGGCAGTATATTTGTCCAGAAATGAAAGCTATGGTATTCCTTACAAAACAAAAGAAATTGAGAGGAGAAGCCTGGATTTTACATGCTGTATTGAATTAACTCAACATTGTTCCAAATGGAATATTAACTGCTGACCTGTTAATAAAGCTTTCTCTGTACTACTTAATATTTTCTGTGATGGGAAACATGGCACTGAATCAGGCATACTATTGGTCCACCTTGAAGAAGTTGGAAAATATATATTCAGAGAAAACGGAAGTACTCGTTGTAGGTTCCCCCGGCCCACGGTTGGAGGTGGTTCCATCAGTCCTGAACGGGGTCACGCTCCCCGTAAAGGACACTGTACGCAGTCTGGGGGTGCTCCTTGACTCGTCGCTCCATCTTACTTCTCAGGTGGATGCGACGGTCAGGAGCACCTGTTTTCAGCTTCAGCTGATACGCCAGCTGCGTCTTGAAACAGTAGTACATGCTCTCGTAACCTCTCGGTTGGATTTCTGTAATGCGCTCTACATGGGGCAGCCTTTGTATCACACTCGGAAGCTACAATTAGTGCAAAATATGGCAGCACGGGTGGTCACTGGTGCTCCCAGGACCGCCCATATAACACCTATTTTGAAAGATCTTCACTGGCTGCCTATCCGCTTCTGGGCTCAGTACAAAGTGCTGGTCGTCACCTATAAAGCCCTAAATGGCTTGGGCCCAGAGTACCTAAAGGACCGCCTCTCCCCACACAATCCGCCCCGCACACTTAGATCCGCGGGGCAACAGCTACTTAGAGTTCCAGAGGCTAAATTAGTAACAACCTCAAAGACAGCCTTTTCCATCTCGGCCCCTAGCCTCTGGAACTCCCTGCCCATTGAGCTCCGTTTGGCTGCTTCCCTCCCCGCATTCAAAAGGGGTTTAAAAACATACTTGTTTGATCATGCGTACCCCTGACATCTTCTCACACCTGATTCCCCTCCCTTATTGGTCACATACTTTGACATACTGCCACTGTAATTTGATATACTGTTTTACTGTTGTTTTAATGTTTTAATTGGTTTTATTGTTTATATTGCTTGTTCTCGTGTTGTTCACCGCCCTGATCGCAGGAAGGGCGGTATACAAATAAAATTTATTATTATTATTATTATTATTATTATTATATGCTCATCTTCAAGTCTGCAACAATTAGGAATATTATAAGTTTTCTTTTTTCCAAAAAAAATTATTGCTATTTTAGCAATTAGACTAATCTTTTGTTGGAAACAAAGAGGAATCAATGCTTGTATAGAGTGATTAGTGAAAGGGAACTTTAGAGATCATGCCTGCACTTTTGCTTCACTTCTCTGTTTCTTTCTTTGATCTATGTACTCAAGCCTAAAACTTAGTTAGAGCTATGTCTGTCTCGGAAGGTAGCATCCAAGAGGTTGCCACCTCAGGATGGACACTGTCCAAACATGCACACATTTGAGCAAGTTTTCCCTTTTTTTTTATTTTATAGGAGCACACTGTTTTCTCGGGGTTTTCTAGCAATAGTTCATATTGCACTGGCTACACCATAAAACCCACTGGTTGAACTTGGCAAGTCACACTCTCTCAGCCTCAGAGTATGGCAATGACATACCCCTTCTGAAGAAACTTGCCAAGAAAAGCCCATGATAGGTTCACCTTAAGGTCATCAAAAGTCAGAAATCAACAACAATAAACATTCCACTCTGCTTCATATACATACCAAATAACCCTGCACTTTCAAGAAATGATTCTAAATTGATTATAACCAAAAACATACACAGATTAGTTTTTTTTACTAGATTAGATTTGTTACTTCCACAGAACATAAAGACCACTTTTCATATAACATTTGTTTTAATGTCTAACTTCCTGAACTTCAATTAATTTTGTTAACTTTACCTATAAGCTATATCTGATATCCTCTTTGCCCACTGTATAATATTTGAAGAGAAAGATTTTTTTCTAAGAAATGTGCATTTATGCTGCTGTTAATAAATGTACAGTTAATTCTAAATCTTCTGATTCCAGTTTTCTATTATATAAGAAAATTGTGTCCATTACAAGCATAATAAACATCTATCTGTCCAGATGGGAATTATATTGTTATTATAGCCTGTTTGTGAACAGAGACTATGCATGAGCTGGACAGTTATTGAACAGGAGCAGCATTTTAACAGCATAGGAGCCCTGGTAGTACAATGGTTAAATGCCAGTAATGCAGCCACTCATTCACAAACCACAAGGTTGTGAGTTCAATCTCAGCCAGGGGCTTAGGTTCAACTCAGTCTTTTATAGTATCTTCAGTCTCTGTTTATCCAGTCAGAGACAGATCTTTAGTAAACTTCATTAATATACAATATAAACATTCTGCTAGTCAATCAAATCAGAGATCTGACTGGTCTTTGCTCTGTGATTCATCCCAAGCCACTGAATCCTAGTTGCCTGCAATCAGATTTCATCATCCATCAGCACCTGGGTAGCACCGGGGATAACTCTGTAGGTTGAGGCCAAGAGCAGATTCACCAGCTGATACTGGAGGTAAAGTACTCCCTAGCCTGAACACACAGGATATTGGGTGAACCTCCAGTCACCAGTGTTTGGTCAGCATTTTGTGGCAGTAACTAAGAAATTTAATGTGGTGACCCTGAGGCAAACCTATCACAGGATTTTCTGGGGTTGAGAGTGTGTGACTCATCCAGTGGATTCTCATGACCAAGCAGGGAATTGACCCCTGATATATAGAGTCACTACACTACAAACCACTACACCATGCTGGAATATTTTAATGTAAATTGGAAACTCACATTTATACAAGCTCCAACTTGTCCTATGTTTGCAGGGAACAGCAACTCAACAGCAGTGTGGAAAACTGCAATGCACATCATGCAGATAATATGTGTGTGTGTATGAGAGTTACAATGGACCCAATACTATAGTAGAAGGTTATAATATAAAGAGTGAATATTGTGCTACAGGTTGGAATGTAACTAGAGCAACTTGTAGAAAGGTTTTTGTGTTTTTATTTCAGTATCCCTCTTCTTCTTTTTTTAAGTTTCACTTTTTCATCTTGTTATAGTAATTGTGACAGGAATGAGGTGCAGAAGATTAGTGCTTCAGCTTTCTGAAAATTGCAAGTAATTTCCAGAGAAGCCAGAATGATTTCATTTTAGAGCAGTTTAGTGCCCTATAGTTTAATTGGCAGAATGTTACATGTATTTTCACACTTTCTTCTAGCTGCTAGACTCACAAAATGAGTTGGTCACAGGTGAACTAGGGAGCCAAATGCAGGTTGCTGAGAGAACTGGAACTCATAACATTATCTAACAATCCTGCTACATCATCCTCACAAAAAAGTGTCTGGGGGGGACCTATAAATTTAGTCAGGAAAGAACAACAGTGCAAAGGTCAATCATTTTTGCTCCTTTCTGTTAAGTAGAAATGTAATGGCCAAAAGGAAAAGGACCCCAGAAGAATTCAGAAAAATACCTAGATGTGTTTTTATACATGGGAAGGGAAGGACACACTAAGGCTGCATCCACATTGCAGAAATAATCCAAGGTGATACCACTTTAAATATCATGGCTGCATGCTATGGAGTTCTGGGAACTGTAGTGTGTTGGGACACCAGAACACTCTGACAGAGAAGGCTAAATATCTCACAAAATTACACTACCTAAAATTCCATAGCACTGAGCCATGGCAGTTAAAGTGGTGTCAATCTGGATTATTTTTGCAATGCAGATGCAGACTTAAAAACCATAATGAACGCCAAAAAAAAAAGTTCCTATGAAGGGAGGGAGGGAGGATTTATTTATTTATTTATGAATGTGTGAAATGTGTTTTAGATACCAGATTGCATTGCACCATACTGGGCCATGTTTTGAAATATTCAAACCAAATCAATAAATAAAAACCAAATGTTAAACAACAGGATAGCTTGTCCCCATCTGTGAAAAGTCTGTGAAAACAACAACATTGGATCTAATCTGGAATCGGAATTAATCTTTCAGAAACTAATTCTGATTAAAAATTGTCCATATTAGTCTTTTGGAAAATGTATTAACTGTTGAAACATGACTGCTTTTTACCGCAGTTAACACACTATACTGTATGTGTGAGAACAACACAGTATTTAAGTATAAAAGGTAAAGGTAAAGGTATTTTCCATTGAGAAGGTTGTCAAGTCATGTCTGACAACAGGGGGCGGTGTTTGTCTCCATTGCTAAGCCAAAGAGCCAGCCTTGTATTCTGTGAACACGTGGCTAGCATGACTGCACAGAACACTGTTTACCTTCCCACTGAAGTGGTACCTATTTATCTACTTGCATCTGCATGCTTTCGAACTGCTAGGTTGGCAGAAGCTGGGACTAGTTATGGGAGCTCATCCTCGTAACACAGCACCCGGCCCTTGAACTGCCAACCTGCTGATCTTGCAATCAACAGAGTCAGCATCTTAACCGCTTGAGTCCCATTGGATTTAAGTATGCTGGATACTGGATAATGGGTTTAAATATCCAGTACTATAATAATTAACTGGCTATCTATTTAGGATATCTCATTGTCCCACTAACTTTGATTATGGCCTTTATGCATAAACTTTTGTAACCAGTAAAATTCATGTTGCTAGATTTCACTGTCTGTAGCAGTTGGCGGATTTATTGATCACTGGGAAAGTGTAAGGTGAAATTTTAAGAGGCATTGTAATATTTTGAATCTATCCCTTTACAGAAACCAATTGACTATTGCTGTTGTAAACCTTCAAGACATTTTTAAGGCGGTTCTAATTTGTTCAAAGAGGATTTGCCCTTGCCTTCTTCTGAAGCTAAGAGAATGTGATTTGCTCCAGAACACTCAATGGGCTTCCATGGTTGAGTGGGGATTTGAATCCTGATCTCGTGGTATCCTTGTCTAACACTCAAACCACTACATCATGCTGGCTCTCCAACTGCAGTTTCTGTTCCTTTTACATTCCCACCGTCTTTTGTCAAATTGGCATTATCTGAACCTAGTATTTATCAAATGAGGAGCAGGAAGGGTGGGAAAGAATCAACTGGAAGCTTCTATGCATTTGCCAGGCAATCAAATTTAATTTTCAGTAAAATTTCAGCTTGCTTTTCCCTCATACAGCTGTCCAAGCTGATAAAGTAGCTGTTCTGTGTGTTTTTATGTACTGCCAAATGGGTTATCATGGATCAGTTTTGTTCTATTTGAAATTATAATAAGCAATTAATTTAAAGAGGGGGTTTTTTAATAAAAAAAGAATAATAATTACATCATGAAATATGCTGTCAGTTTCAAAATAATTACTCTCTAATGACGCATTAGAATGAGAAAAAAAGACCATGGTTTATGAGTCTTGTTAATAAACTGACATTAAGCCCAAGAGTTTGTCATTTTAAACAAAACTGAAATTCTGGTTTAAGTAAGTGAGGATCACACCCGGCACTCTGTGGGAGGATGGGGGAAACATGAGAGTCCAGTGATCAATCTCACATTCTTAAATTATTTTTTAGCAAGTGAGGATATATGAAATTTATAATATAGTGACCCACTTTGGTTTAGCGGTTTGAATGTTGGGACTCTGACTCTGGAGTCCAGGGTTTGAATCCCCACTCAGCCATGTAAACCCATTGGGTGACATTAGACAAATCACACTCTCTCAGCCTCACAAGAAGGCCATGGCAAACTGCCTCTGAATAAATCTTGAGAAGGAAACTCTGTAATAGGTTTACCTTAGGGTCACCACAAAATGAAAATGACTTGAAGGCACACAACAACAACAATATACACAGTAATTCTGTTAAAGATGACTGGTTATTCTTCCAGCAAGAGTCAACCAGTGGGTTGCCAGAATTGAGAAAATCGGACATAAGAAATCTAGGGGAAAAGTAAATTAAGAAATCTCATGTAATTTACTTTAGGAAAAGAAAAACAAAGAACACTCTTAGCAACAATACTTCATCTTCTAGTTTGGAACTGAACTGGTGTCCTGTTTTATAATCACCCTGAAAGAGCAAATATTTGTGATAGGCAGCTATGCCATACCTTCCGAATGTCCCAATTTGGCAACAATGAAATTTTCTGATTAATTCTCTCTCATCCCACTTTTTCAGTTGCTTTTATAATGTCTCTTTCCTGCTCCCACTTTTTCTCTTTGTCCACTGCTTGCTGCACTTGCTGCAAACAAAGTTCAGAGTGCCAGTGTAGTTTGCACTGAGCACAGGGGAAAAGAAAGAAGGGAACAGAATCATGACATTCCCAGTAGACTCAGGCAAAAGCAAACTTCTGCAGCCCCCTCCTAGCGTGTGAATTCTTTCTCCTTAATAACTTTTACCTTATTGGCCACAAACTGATGTTGTTTGGCCACAGGTATCCTGGTTTTCATCTGTGAAATGATGGAGGATATTCTATGCTTAGAGCTCCACCCTCTCCTTTACAGTGCTAAAAGCCTGTTTTAACCTCCAATGCTTCTTTCAGGGCAGGGTCTTTTGCCCTGCCACCAGCCTTTTCTGGCAACAGGTCTCCCCACTGGAGCAAAGCTTTCCCATAATTTCTCTACTTCCACAAAATTCCACAAAGCCCCTTTTTCCAAGAAAATTTTTAAGAAATTGCTACTAACATCTTCTCATTCAAATGACTCAGAAGTGGCGATTTTTCTGAGATGCACAATCCATATAATCAGACCATAGCAAACGTGATTTTAAAAACCTCAGTTTTCCTCTGTAGTCCCTGGCAAAGGAACACTTCCTGTTACTATTTCCACAGACAAAAATCATTATTTTGGGGTAATACAGGATTCTGGAGTGCTTGTGGAGGTGGGGTGGTGGTATATTTCTTTGTTTTCTTGTGTGGCAGTGTTCTACATTTTTTGGTGGCCAAAATGCCTGTTTTTTAGGGGGACTGGGAGCTTCAGGGTCCACTATAGTAGGTTCCACAAGCCACTATGCCCACTTCTGCTCTACTTGCATGCATTCTCTTTTCTCTCTCCCCACTGGTCTATCACTTCACCTTTATACCTTTCACATATAATTCCATCTCCCCTCTAAGCCATCTGGCTCATTTTGTTATCATGAACACCTTTCAGGCCCTTGCAATAGAGTCAGCCTTAACAAAGGCCCTAATAACATCCCACCCCCAGTTCCTTGTCATCACACATAAATGGCTGAAATATTACACACAAATAGAAAGATTTCAGATAGAAAAGTATAGGCGGTATTTTGATTTCTTGCTGACCTCATTGCATTGGTCTATTGACATGTATTTTACTGATCTAATCATGCATCCTTTTCATACTGTATTTCACTGTTGCTATAGCATGTGCTTATCTTTCTTCACTTTAATTGGTGTAATTTTCCAACCCCATTACATTACTGCAGTCAAACCAAAGTACATATAATTGAAATAATCACATATCCTTCCCCTGTGTACCCTTGCTTCCACTTCTTTTTCTTTCTGTTGTTTTCCTGCCTCTATTTTGAACTGAAAGTTCCTTGGAGTACTGGCTAGTCATACATGGTTTTTTTGCACAACATCATGTTCATCATAGATGGTGTTAAAATTATTACATTGTCTCTGACCATGTTGTGGTTGTCTTTGCCATACCTATCAGTATTCATGGGTAGTTTTCACCCATATGAAATATTTTATGGAAGGGATTTCTGGTCAGAGGGGCCTTTTTTGTTTTTTGTTTTGGTTTGTTTTGGAAACTGAAGTTTCTAAATCTACCTGGAGCTCGAGCCACAGCCAGAGACCAGTAGAGACCTGCACATATGTGCACAGTCCTACCTAACTGCAATTGTGCCCATTACACAGATTACAATAGCAATACAGTTGGAACCAATCTCTGCTTAAAAGTGGAGAATGAATATACATTTATTATATAACAAATAAATAAGTCCTGTCTCTCTCTAAGACATGTTAAGGAAAATCCTTTATCTCTTGTCCAGTCTAAGCTAAGATCAACAACAACACCTTCACACAGTCCCTTGCTAATCTGTAAATCATCATGGACAGAGGTCCTACTGATTCCTCCTCCCAAACAGCATATTGACAAACAAGTATTACATTGAAAGCAACAGCTGCAATTTGGGAATGAGAAAATCTCTTCTCTTTTTTTCCCCATTTCAATAATGTTGCTGTAGGCATTCACAATGATACAGTGGCTGTTATTCAAGGAGCAGCATCCATAACTCATGTCTGCCAGGCTGTTATTATATGTACACTTTGGAAGAAAGAAGCCTTGTCAGCTGTCTAATATGATGTCCTTTGCAATCTGTTATTAGAACATGCATCATCCGTCTCATTAATCACACCTTTATGGGTACAGAAGACACGATAACAGAAAGAGAGAGAAGAATTGAAATATAGAGGAATTTCAAGATTAGGAAGGAAGCATTTGAAAATAAACCATGAAGTCTAAAGATAGACAGATAAACCCAAGAGCTTTAAGAACACATATTTTGCTGTATATTTGGCATAGGAGAAGTAATGGGGAATAAGACTTAGCAAAAAAGGATTGTGTGTCCTGTTGCTGCCAAGAAGCAGAAGCAATGCTTTTAATGATTTAAAAATACCTATAGATAAATATAATTCTGCCTCCTGTGCTTTATCCACGCTATCTTTTTAAACCAAAGAAAAGCTGGTGCATTTTTCAGACTCATCATTACTTCTGCAAGGCTTCATTAATCTCTCTGCTTCTTTATGAGCTCCAGGTTTCTCCTGCTTACGTGTACTTTGCTGCCACCATCAGGATATTCAGTTTCAATTTTTAAGGGGGGAGCATGACTGCAGTACAAGATTGCATAGATTTGCTTTGGTTGCATGAGAGAGTGACAAACCTTTCCTCTTGACATATGTTGGCATGCAGAAGACCAGCAACCATGGAGATGAGGACAGCCCACAGATGCAGAAATCGGCAGGCTGCTTGTTAAGCAAGAAAAATAGTACTTTTACAATAATAGTCTATAATTTTATTCAATTCAGTATGGTAGGAATTCTATAAAAATATTTACATCATACACCCATACCACATGATTAAAGATGATGCAGTAAACACCAAGGCAACGAATGGAGACAAAATTGTCATTCTTAAGAGCTTTGCTGCGGCGCCTTTTATTTTTAACAACAAATGACTTAAAATATTCAAGAGGCATTGCTAAAAGGATTAAAAATTCTACAGTAATAGTAAGTTCAAGAAGATAATCTCAATCCTTGACAGCATTTAGCTGAAAAATGGGTAAGTATGATATGTTCATAGAAGGTACTCACCAATCTACATGGCATTTAGCAAAGTGACAATTCTTTGCTTCCGATTCATTTTAATATTAGTCACATTGGAGATTATCACACTGTTCTTAAATAATAGAATAGAAGCAGGATTTTAACTGTAATGGTGGTTTCCTACTGCGTGACCTTGTGGCTGGGCAGTGGCTATCATGTAGTTAATCTGTGTTTCTACTGCTACTTTTAATGAATGGGAAAAATCCTGTGAACAACTCTTAATTGCACTGTTTACCTATTATTGAAGTATGTGCAATAGGTCATGCTCAGGGTAATTCCGAGACTGATGATCCCACATGGTGTGAGCAGGCATTACTCCTTTCTCTCCCCTTCCCTGTCCCTGAACATCCATAGACATTCTACTTCCAGTGCTGAGAAGAAAAGGAAGTATTGGCTCTTTCAGAAAACAGGGTTCTAATCTCTGCACACACACACATGCCTGCCAAAGAAGGAATGACTGGCTGCTTACTTACAAAGAGGCAGTCATTCCTTCTTTGGCAGGAAGGAGGGGAGAGAAAAAAGGCTTTCCACACACATACACACACTCAACCTGCCAACGAAGGAATAACTGCTTACTCGCAAGGAGGCAGTCATTTCTTCTGTGGCAGGAGAGGGGAAGCAGGAAGGGCAGGGAGCCAGGGTTAGGGGGGATGAGGAAGACAGAGAGTGAGGATCCTTGATGCCACACAAAGCTCCATCCTGATATTGAAAAGAATTGCAATATTAAATTTCCAAAACAGGTATGTTTGTGGGGGGTTTAATAATGCAAAACGAGACAGGACTGAGACTTGTGAAATAATTTCCATTGTCTTTAGACTCCTTGTTTGCATCTCTTACTGTTTACTTGCCGTTCTTTTATACAAGTTAGCATTTCTTCTTGTTCTCCTCATTAGGCTGTGACTTCCATTTTCTGCAGGAAACCTTTTCTCTAATAACTTCCTGACCCTGTTCATTACTCATGCTGGAAGTACCTTTTAACCTGTGATACACATTCTAACTGAGCCTCTGCTGTAGAGTAAGCACCAAACGTTTTTAAAAGATTTAATCCTTAGGAACATAGTTACTGGCAAACTGATAAAGCCCAATTGGAAACAAAACTATGAGATACATAAACAGCTTTCATCACTGCTGATCATTTTCTTTTTCTCTATGCCCATGGGTATACATTTGCCTGCCAAGTAAAATTAACACTCCATACAGCTGGTATTGTGGACACTAGTCGACAAATGTTTGTGATACCATAATCAATCTGCTGTTCTTTAAGATGTGATAAGACTTCACTGTTTTTAGGGAATCTACCTAAGCAATTGGGTTTCCGGCAGCTGATGCTTATCAGTTCCTTGATCTGCCCCCATGGTATTAAGTCTGCATTCTTTAACCTGGATTATCTGTTCTTTTTGATCACTAAGGACATATTTATTCATTCTCTTCATTAAACCAAAGTGTTCAGTACCTTTCCTTATATGGCATTATAGTCTTCACTATGGGACCTGACAGGTGTGGATAAGTAAATGAAAGAGCTGTCTAAGAACAGGAAAAATTAGAAACCATGTACAGAGCAGACTGTTAGTCTGATAACTGCACAAGTGTATATGTGGCTAAGTGATCCAGCATGGTGTACTGGTTTAAGTATTGGACTAGGACTCTGAGATACCAAGGTTCAAATTCCCACCAAGCCATGGAAACCCACTGGGTGATCTTGGGGAAATCACCTTTTCACAGTCTCAGAGGAAGGCAAAGACAAACTCCCTCTGAACAAATCTTGCCAAGAAAACCCCATGATAGGTTTCTCTTAGGATAAGATCACCATAAATCAGAAATAAGTTGAAGGCACAAAACAACACATATGCAACTACAGGCATATATGGTATGCATGCACCAAGACAGAAGCATGATTTTCACACGTTAAACATATACTTTGAAGAAGTCACAAGAAAAGTTCTAGGAGGGTGAATACTTCTGCAAAGCATTGTATATGTAGGAAGTTATATTGATAAATGGGACCTCGAACTTTAGGAAGTTCGGTAGATTACAGGTACATCAGATTGGAATCCTTTATTTAGAGACAGATATTGCCATATTTATACCCTCAGCAGCGGCTTACCCCACAAAATGTTACATTAGAAGCAATTTAGCCTATAGCATTTGTGAACATAATGGTGTGAAAACCTGGCCTGCCTTAACCAATTTTGCTTTAATTTCTCATATTCTGTAACTTTTGCCCCATAGTCTTATTGGAAAATAATTTTACTAAACATATAACCTGTTGCCTGTAGAGATGCTGAAGCTGTTCTTTCAGAGTTTGAAATGTAAATGTTGGAGATTTAATCATATAAGCCAATGAAGCTGTTCAGTGAGGAAAAAAAAATACTTCTTTGTTCAAATATATTTGCAGAATCTTTAAATATTTCTGCTATAAACAAAAATAAGATTTGGTGGAGATTATTATGCACTGTCTGTTTCAGTTATCATCCTCAAAAATAATTTGAACAAATATTTTTGTCATTATCCTATATAATGACTTTCTATAGCACTCATGTATTCTATTCAAGCAAATTGCTTGCTTGTGGAAGTCTCTCTCCATGTGGGAACTACAGGCCTGAACAGGCAGGCCAAAATAAAGCGGCTTCAGGACACTTTGGAAGGACTGGAGTGCAGCTTTGGCGCAGTTTCTGGCCTCTTAAGATGTGTGTGTCCTTTAAACTGCATACCTCCAAAGTGACCAAAAGCAGATTTATTTTGGCCTGTCTGATCAGAGCCTATATTATTTTAGGACCTTAGATTTTTATTTCAGCCCTCTCTCACACACTTCTACTAATATTTTAAACTTTAGGGTTTGTTTGTTTTTTTAAAAAAAAATTCTGGTGCAGTTGTTTTTATTACTGAATTTTTCTCTTCTACACAGTTTTATTGAATAGAGTTGTTTTTAATATGCAATTGTAAACTACTCTGAACAAGTTTAATGGAAAGGCTCCGTAAAAGTATTCAGACAAATAAATAAGAAATAGCATTAAAACATTCCTCGTGCAAATGATGGAAAGTACATTTTCATAGCAGAATAAAATAAAAGACCATTTCCTCTGCCTTTGTTAGTTCATGATACTATATGGATTGGATGGTGGGCTACGTTACAAAATCAATTTGTCCTCAGATCACTGTGTTCATCATGAAAAAGAAAACTGATAGTCTTACTGAAGGAAGATTTTGTAGGATTTGAGAGCACAAATTTAAATAGTTTAAAAGCTGATTGTAATATTGTTACATAGCATTTTAAAATGTTACTTGTGTAAGGGTGTCAAGCATCCTGGGTTAGAAACCATTACCGTTTTCTGAATCGCAGTTCCTAAGACCACTGAACACTAGGCTCTTGCAGGTAAAGTGACAGGTGAAAATGAAGGCATCATCTTATTGTCTTAAAATGATAAAATCAACCTTATGAAAAGCATAAATGAAGATCCTGATCAAAATATAATCTTCAAGTATATGTAATTTTGTTTTGCTAGACAGGAAAATTATTCAGTATTACATGCTGGTAGATTTGTTGTAGAGCCTTCTTTAATTGCTCATAATCTCACATATGGGAAAGGTCTCACCCATGGAGGCCATGGGCTGCTCCTGTTGGAAATTCTTTTCTTTCAGAAAGTTGAGCTCCATAAACCTAGTGGGATCACAAACAAATTCTACTGGTGGTTGTATCCCTTTGCTATGACAACGTGAACAATATAGTTGTAGCTATAGGCAATGCTACTAGCAACAATTCTATAATCAGACTTATGTTTGTATCCCTCCTTTTTTTGTCCTTAAAGGGATGTAAGACAGCATCCTCTTCCTCTCCATTTTATGCTGACAACAATCCTGTGATTTTGCCTATGCTGAGATTTACTGCCTGGTACAAAGTCAGGAGTTTATCACATGAGAGGAATTTCTCTCAATTTCGAAAGAAATGAAAGTGGAGCCAGTTCGTAAATGAGTGAATTTGCTAGTTCACTTAATTTGTGTGATTGCATATTGATGCTGCATCATGTTTGGAATGACTTCCCATTGCCCAAAATTGCCTGAAATTGCATGTGATAGTTTCTCACACAATAACGTGAAACCCCACGATTGCATTTGAAAGAACTTCCCATTGCCCAAAAATGCATGTGGTAGTTTCTCATGCAATAACATGAAACCCCACGATTGCATTTGAAAGAACTTCCCATTGCCCAAAAATGCATGTGGTAGTTTCTCATGAAATAACATGAAACCCCATGATTGCGTTTGGACTGCCATTGGATTGTGCTTCCAATTTCTATCGTCTGATAAACTCCTCAATGTAGTTCATTGGGGACAGGGGCTAGAAGCTGGATCTCCCAAAACTCAGTTGAGCATGGTAACCACTACACAACACTGGTCTCACTAGGGTGGTCAATATTCAGTCACTAATGTATTGAAATGGTTTAAAGTGATATAAGATGTAACTTTGTTTATAGAATCCAAAATTCTGTAGGGATGAGGGCTATGAAAAACAAATTCCAGGAAACATTCATGAAATGGACATAGCGTTTCAAAGATAATCAGTTTCATGAAATGGCTTTTCCTCCAACATGGTTTCTCCACACAATTTGGCTGATTCTTCATCACATTTACTCTGAAATAAATCCCATTGATTTACTTTGTAAGTAGTTTTTGTACTACAGACAAGCAGAAGACTGAATTCTTCATCTCTCATACTTACCTCATTCAAAATGAATAGCATGAGATGTATTTTTAAAATATGGACTTGTCCAAGACACATTTATTTTTAAAGATCTGAACACAGAAACCATTTTTAAAATGTAATGCTTGATGTTTAAAAGGAAGATTACAAGCAACAGTACAACAAAAATATATTGATAAACCAACCTGCTTCAGTCACTGTTCTTCCTTCAGAGAACTATTTAACTAAAAAGCACTACTCAAATAAAACATACTATCTACCCAATTGATTTTTTTCCTGTAGATATTACACTGCTATCCTCTATAATGGCAACCTATAATGATTAGCAAAGAAGATATCCATTTTCATAATGGTAGCCATTTTAAATTTTCCAAAATTCAAAAGCACAACAAAACAAATTTCTGTGGAGCAATTATCTTCATTCCTCTTTAATTTCAATTTACCCCTAAATATAGCCAGAACAAATCAGTCAATGTGGATAAAGCATTTGAGAAATGGTCCTTGTCAATTCAGCCCTCTACATTCGTACAAACTGCAGGTGTATTCTGTCACAATTTTTCATGTCATATATAGTGACTTATGAGAACTACCAGATGAATCTGGATTTAGTCATGTTCAATTGGACTAGTACCCCTTGGCCAATTTTTCTCTGTACCACAAACCAGCTCAGGAGTGTCCTCCAGGTCTCTGTGTAGCATTTATGGCAGAATGTACATCATGGGGAAGAAAGATAAGTAAGGTTGCATCTGTACAGTAGATATAATCCAATTTCACACCATTTCAATTTCCATGGCTTAATGCTATGGAATTCTGAGAATTATAGTTTGTTGTGGCACCAGTGCTCCCTGAAAGAGAAGGCTAAATGTCACACAAAATTACAATTCCCAGAATTCCAGAGCACTATGGTAGATAAAGTGGTGTCAAACTGGATCATTTCTACAGTGTGGGTGCAGCCTTAGTCCACTTTTACCAGCTCAACCACACATGGCAAGATATGGATCCAACTCATTGTCTACAATGCTTTTTCACATGACTATTCAAATGCTTCATAATGTTGTATGGCTTTCATTTTTTCCTTGTCCCTTCCTCTGGGAGGCAATAGTAATATTCCTTTAAAATTAATATAGATGTTTTCATGTTTGCCATGAAAAATAAGGCATCTTGTTTGCTGACTACAGCATTCATAAAACTCAAAGCATTGAAATGCTATTCATTTCCTTGAATTGACTTGGATGAAAGCCTATTATAGTTCATCTTCTTCTGGTCTGCCATGTGGGCTCTCCCAGTGTTTTATTGCATCTTTAGATCTATGAAGCTGTCCCTATGGCCATCAACCTTGTTGCTTTTGTGGTCCCAACCACATTTTTTGGTGTGATGTTGAGGAATGCAGGGTTCCTTAGTCAGACATGAATATTTAAGAGAGATTTTTCCAAACCTTTGTATCTCTCTTATGAAAGAACATAAGCTTGATGGTATGTGTGCTCTTTCTTCAAACAATGTGTATTTTAATGTGTATACCAGAGGTATGATAATCTCCAAGAAAGACAAGGCATACATTATTTCAACTAGCCTCGTATATCTAAAGATAATATCTAATGAACCAGAATATTTCTATTGCCCCATGTTTTGGAAACAGAGCAATTTTTAGTTAATAATATATAACAGAAGTACATAGAATACTTAAATTACTTTAAAAACATTATTTTAAAATTGTGTGTTAACTGGTCCAATTTATATTGATTCAGTTACTTAAGAAGCATAAAGGTTAAACTTAGTAATGAAAAACTATGACGTTAAGAAACATGTTTAGCCTTCCAGTTCACTTTATACTGATTCAGTATGTCAATAACTTAAAGCTTAAATTATTAAGGGAGGCAGTTGCATTTAAGAAGGTACATATTAAGGGAAAATGTCATATTCACATTTGACCATGTTAAAATATACCAAAAAAATTGTAATGAGCCTGTGCTTAGGAAAGAGAATTGTGCGACTTAATGTAAGTAATGAACCTTTCATGTGAAATGATGTAGTGTCACAACTCATTTGCATCCCACTTAAAGTGTAATTAGGTTTCCCTGACAGCATGGCTTATGGCTGAAAGAGCAGACCTGCTTGCTAAATTAATCCAGAATCCCTCTGGTTAGTAATATTCTGCAAAGCAAACTTTATACTTTAAAGTTCCCAACTCACACTTTATGTGATAATTTAAAAAGGGATGCAGCAAAGGCTTAAACAATGATGATCCAAAGTAATCCCCTAAAACTCCTTTTACTTGAAATTTTAACCATTTTCTTAAGCATAGTGTACAATACAAATAAAGAAATCACATTCAATATCTCAGGGTTATTTCAGCACATTCATAAGTGACTATTATTTTGTGTCTAATATTCTTAGGCATCCGATTTCAAAATGAGAGAAGGTGAAATTAGAAACTCAATGTAATTAACTGTGGTATGAAATCAAGAGCCTCCTTTCGTTAAAACTGTACAGAACAATGGAATTATATGTCCATTCTTGTAAGCCAAGAACTGTTCTCAGTCATACAAGGAAGCTATGCATTAAGTAAAAAACATGAGGAAAGGGGATCTGGTTTTCTAGGTTTAATATATAGTGCACTGATGAAGGCAAATGCACTGGACTAAGTACATTTATCTTTCCCACTGTCACCCTTATTAGACATAGTAACTTGGTTTTTTAAGTGTCCACAAGGAGAAAGAAAAGGGAATTCAACATGATGCTCAAAACTGAAACCAAAATTTATTGACACTAACTAGCGTCTGGCACAAACTTAAGGAAGAATTAGTTCAGGCTCTTCAGAGTCCCTCTTAAACTCTTACAGGTTCTTCATTTCACAGTCCAGAAGTTCTATTCATTTGGCTAGGAAGTCTTAAGGTATTTTTCAGCAATCTCTCTATCTGCTTTCTCCACCACTGGGAGTCTAGACCCTCGTGTCCATTTACGTCCCACCACTCTCCTTCATTCTCCACTAAATGGATAAGTTCTTCCTTCCTGGGGTCCTTGTCTCCCAAACTCTTAGCCCTTGTTCTCTCGTTGAGGGACCCTTTTTCCTTTCTGGAGTCTCTTATTTGACTCTTTGTCAAGCTAGAGTTTCTGGAAATTCCTTTTCCTCTGCTTAGTCCGGCCATCCATCTTTCTTGGTGTCCTCATGTTCCTCTCTCTTCTACCTTTTCTATCTTCCTCCCCTACCCCCCTTCCATGTCCACCTTTCCCTGACCAATAGCTCTTTCCTTCCATAGCCCCTGATATTTATCTTCCACTGACTCTTTACTGTCCCTTCTTTCCTCCTCCTTTCTGCTTCCTATTTTCCCATCTCTTTCGAGTTCTGTGGTCCTGTCCAGGTCTTCAATAATTCTTTGACACCTCGACTTTCCCTCTGGTGTTACACCGATTCACTGTGGAGTGTGCTCCCACCTTCATCTCAAAAGAGGGATCCCTCCTTAGGAACAAGCCTAGTGCTGTTGAGGTCCTCAAATGCTTTGTGAATGACAGAACCCAAAAACTATATTAGACACAGAGAGATTATTATGAGAAGGCACTATTCCACAGTGCTTCAGCAAGAAGAAATAGAAAACAAAACTTCACTAGTGGTAGAGAAAAGCAGGTAAGGACAATGGGATTGTCCTGTCCTTTATATTCCATGCTCAAAGGTCAGCACACCTGATAGATTGTGTAAGCCATCCTAGGAAAGTTTTATTAATGTTTGTTGTTGTTCTGTGCATTCAAGTCATTTCCTTATGGTGCCCCTAAGGTAAACCTATCATGGGGTTTTCTTGTCAGGTTCCTTCAGAGGAGGGTTGCCATTGCCATCCTTTTGAGGCTGAGAATATGTGACTTGTCCAAAGTCACCCAGTGAATTTACATGGCCAAGATAGGATTCAAACCCTGGTCTCCAGAGTCCTAGTCCAGCATTCAAACCACAACATCACACTAGCTCCCCTTTTTTATTATTAATATTTTTAATTAATGTTAGGATTCACAAATAATTAGTGATTAAGATGCTCTTGATCTTTGGCTTCAAATAACACATAAACAAATACCATGATCTATCTATATTCATCAAACTGTGTAAGACAACAAGAAATAAAAATGAGATTGAAACAATGGTTCATAAGGAGGCAGAATGATGTCTTTGGGTACATAAGCTATAATGGCTTGTAACCTAGATTGGTGCAAAACATCAGGATAAGCAACACAGAAAAAATAATCAGTTCATTAATTTTACTTGGTTATTCCATTAAAACCACAAGATATAACCAATATCCCATCTTTTAGATTTAAGAATTTGCAGGTGTTTTATAACTGATGACAGACTTGATTTCAGGAATTTCTTACGTTATGGCCACAGATCTGATGGTGGTTGATTCCAGTCATCCCCCATTATATCATTTAGACTGAAATCTCTGAAATATTCTAGACGATGGCTATTTAAAAAAAAATAAACAAACATAAGAATTGTTAAAGTCCCAGATATCTACTGTTTTTAAAAACTATTCTCCTTTTTAAAATGGTGATTCTACTCTCAATAAAGGAGGCAACTACATATACACCTAAACAGAGAGAACAGTAGTAAAACAGACAGTAAATATTTATATGACAAATTTTTGTCTGCTTTGAATTGAGGCATTGAACAAGTGTATCTTTCAATAATTAATAGCATCAGGTGGTTGGATAGATTACACTGCTATTATACACAGCAATTCAATGGAATGTAGCCCAGGTAATTATAATAGGATTTATTTCTATTCTGCCTCTTCCGGTGGGGAATTAAAGCGGATTACATCAGCCAAGCAAACAGCTTCATTTATATACCACTTCATACCACCTAAGCAGTTTCTAAGCAGTTTACAAGTGTAAGCTACTTGACCCCAACAATATGGGTACTCATTTTAGCGACCTCGGAAGGATGCAAGCCTGAGTCGAGCTTGAGCCCTTTTGCTGGTATTGAACTCGACACCTTATGGTTTTGAGTGAGTGGCTGCAGTACAGGCATTTAACCACCACGCCACCAGGGTAAGTGATATGGTATTGTATCCTTCACTACTAAAAGACAGTATGTTTATTTCCCCACACACACACCTCAAAAAAGGTTCCTACAATATTGGTCAAAACAATATGTTTGTTAAATGTTTGGCACTTCACATTCAACAGAAGTGGTAAAGACAAATCTATGGATTGTAGAAGACACAGATTCAATTGTTCTGTGTGCAATGTATCAGTTGTGGGTACTTTAGTGACAAATATTTGTATTTCTTATACAAAGTAGCCTTTCAAACCTTAGATTCCCAAATCTTGTTGGACTACAACCTTCAGAATCCCAGACAATTGGCCATCATTCTGGGAGTTATAGTCCAAAAACATTTGTACCATCTAGGTGTTCAATTTTGGGAACTCCTGTTAAGGAGTCCTGAATAAGCACACTGGAATACAAAGGAAAAACATTAATTGACAACAGATTGAGCTCTATTCTACTTTGCTACAAAATGCTTTCCTCATGGGTATAATAGTCCTAGGATTAGTTTCATGAATAATGGGAAAGTCAATGATCAGGAATGTTTGAAACATTGTGGGAAAAGTGGCATCTTTCCTCATTACACTGATGATCTTCGCATCTTTATTTACTGTGTTTATATATCATAACATTTTTCAAAGATTAACTCTCTTCAAAATCAGCCAGAAAACAATGTTATAGATATGGGGGGAGGGATTGTACTCACAAATTAGGACCCTGGCCTTCTACAATCTCTTCTCGTGGTATTGGATAAAGTGCTTCATATGTTCTTCCAATCCCAGATCCATGGATTGCATATGAATTCATCTTGTCTACACCAGGGGGAAAATAGTTCCAAGGAATAACTGCTGTGCCATTCCAGGTGCCCCATTTTATATCTGCTTTATATGACAACGGAAGCTCTTTCTGCATGAAGGATGGGAAAGCACACTTACAAAAATGGTATCCTTGTTACTTTCTCACACCAGATTAATATCAGTGCTGCATGCAGTGCATCACCAAGAAATACTTGAATGATATCAATGAAATCAATGACAGTGTATCAATCAATCTTCTGTATAAATGAAAAACATTATTCCTAGTATTTAAAATATTTAGCCCTGTAATTTTCTTCTAAATTCAAGCCCTGCCATCCACTCTGCCTGCCTGTAGAGAGTGATAGTCTTCACAGAAACTGTAACTGCATGTACAAAGCTCCACAGAACTGCAAAATCTGTCTTATAAGGCTTCCTGGTTTCATTGTGCTTTGTAATTGCTTTCAGCTGAGCATGACTACAGCTTCTTTAGAGCTCTGCGTGTTAAAATAGAGAACCTGAGGAGGTCAGTGGCTGGTGAATGTGTGACCAGTTCCATACCCTCCGACATTTCACACATTAAAAACAGGACACATGTGGCCAAGCAACATCAGAGTATGTTCAAGATATGAGCAACAACACACAAATTGCAGCAGTTCACTCTTGCCAGAATCTACAGGGAAGGGCAAGATTCTGCCCTTTCTCTCCCCCCCCCCCCCCCATTTCATTGAGCGAAAACTACTTTTGCACTTCGTTTGTATCAATTGACTGAGGACAAAGAGGTAGTGGCAGGAGAGAAAGAAAAAGGGACATTTTAAAAGCAAGAGGGAAAGCGGAACAGAGGATTAATTGGGACAGTTGGAGGATATGCAAATATCTCTGTGCATAGAAAATACAGCTAGTGCATAGTGCTTTTCTTGTTAGGATATAGTGAATATGTCAGTTATTGTTTCAAATATTTATAATAGTCTGCTATGTCTCAAAGTATTTAATATGGAAGGAAACACAAAGTACAGTCCTATCGTGTACATTTCTACTTAGAAAAAGTTTAGTGAATTCAGTGGGATTTACATCTGGGAAGATGTGTGAAATGTCATTTTAGAAAGTGCTTTAACATACTGCAAATTAACGCAACCTGTGCAGTTAGAAAATCTTTCAGGTAATACACAAAACTAAGAGTATTTTCTGTTTAGTTTTCTGGCATTGTGTACAGGAACCATATTGCATTCAGCTTTCAATATGTCTTCCTTATGGCCATCTGACAAAATAGATTAAAAAGGAAGGATAATCCCTGGAGCAAACCTAAATTCAAATAAAAAGCAAGAATCACAGAAATTTAATTGTGAAGTGGCAGCCACCAGCTGCGTACAAAAGCATCTACCCTAGTTCTTATTGTGGAGATGTTCTAATTGAAACTATTTGTACTGAAATCATAACATTAACATCAAAAAGGACTTGTAAACAAGCATGATACAGTCATTGCCCAAGCCAAGGTTTGCATTACGTTCGTGCCTCTCTAGAAGTCAGTTCTGAACATGGAAAAAAGCACTACACACAGAAATGTTTTCATCTAATATGTATTAAAATCTCTTGGGACCAGGGCAACATCTGACTTTAACAATACATAATTTAATTGAAGAAGTTTTCTTTGCGTCAAATTCAATCAGTGATGTACCTAGTATATTTGACTCCCAGTGCAGATCATTTTTAAGCTTTCTACAGAGCTCTTTTAAAAATAACAAGTCTGCTCCTTTCAGAAACCAGGTTTCTACCCCCTAGCAATGTTCAAATGACAGCTCTGGGATAGCAAAAACAAGCTGTTTCCTCCCAAAACTAGAGGGTTCCAGTGGCATAACTAGCTATGGTGTCACTTGTTGCAGAGGACTGCCAGTAGGGGTGGAGTAGCTCCCACCCCTCCCACTAACTCGCTCGCCTGCCCCCCAGCCCCCTAGTCACCCGCTTCCTGGCCAGAACCTGGAAAGGTTTCTGAGCAGTGGCAGACTTCCTTGCCTCCCCTCCCTACTGCTGCATCACCCTGACCAGGCAAGTGAAGCAGCAGGAAAGAATAGAAGGGGCACAGGGAGAAAGCATGGCAATGTAGCAGATGGGAAGGGCACATATTCATCCCTTTCCAGGAAGAAAGCCCGGTGACAGAGAAACCAGGAAGGGCATGTGTTCACCCCATCTCTCCTCCATCACCAGGCTGACTCCCCAGGGAGACAGCCCGGCTACAGAGAAGCCAGGAAGGGCACACATTCACCCCTCCTCTGGGGTGTCATCCCTGCATTACCCCAGTGACATCCATCTCAGCTTCCACATAGGCTAGAACATTGGTCCCCAAACTTTTTCTCACTACTGCCCCCCTTTTGTCTTGGGCAACGACCCTATTTCCCACCCCCCACCCCCATTCCTGATATTAGATCTGTTGTACTGTTCTACTGCAAATTCAAAATAACCAAACTCTGACACTTTGCACCCAGTCATCCTGGGAGCAGCAATTGAGCAGCTGGCTGACTAGCAACCAAGAAGCCCCTCGCCCATGCCTGCCCTCCAGCAAAGGGCAATGCTTAGTCCCTGCTCTTCCAGCTGCTCAGTTCTTGCTCTCAAGGCAAAGGCTCTCCCTGGTGAAGGGGGGATTCTATCCTTCTTCACTGGGGCAGAGAGGGGTGCAGCCGATGTGTGTGCTGGGGATTTACAGAAACCACATGCCGTGGATTGGAGACTGGCCCCAAGGGGGAAAGGAAGAGATTTTAACCACAGGAGCTTTCCAAGAACGGACCCCAGATACCCCCTTCCTGTCCTTTACAAGAGATATGTCTTTCCAGGTGTCCCCCACAACCACCACCACCAAACATTGCTTCTTTTGCTACCTCTTCTCTCAGCTTGTCCAATGAAAGAAAGCAGGAGCACCAGAACAGCTCCAACTTGCCAGCCAAGTCCCAGCAAAGCTCACAAAGCTTAAGCAGGGCCCCAAATTTAAGAGCTCATTTTTGTCATTACTTCTCCCCTACCCCCACTGCCACGTGTTCTTCATTCCTTGCTCAAGTCAGCCAAAAATGTCTGTCTAAAAATGGTGCTGTTCTGAGCTATAAAAGCAATTTCCTGCACCCAAGCCTCACAAGAGTTTTCCAAACACCACTGCCACCACCAGTGAAAAATGCAGCTAAAGGAGAGAGCTTGTGCAGCCAGGCAAAGAGCAGGAGATACCACCACACTAAATGATCAGCGAGGCTATGTTGTGTTTTTAAGGGACTTTGAAAAGATGTTTCATGCAACCCTCTTCCCCTCCATGGTCCTAAAAGGCTGCTGGTTCTCCCTGTCTTTCCTGCACACTAATAGAATCATAGAGCTGGAAGAGAGGACAAGAGCCATCCAGTCCAACCATGCAGGAAGACACAGTCAAAGCATCCCCAACAGATGGCCATCCAACCTCTGTTTAAAAACCTCCAAATAAGGAGACTCCACCAGTCAGAGAGAGTGTGTTCTGCTGTCAAACAGCTCTTACTGCCAGGAAGTTCCTCCTAATGATGAGCTGGAATCTCTTTTCCTGTAGCTTCCATCCATTCTTCCAGATCCTATTCTCTGAAGCAGCAGAAAACAAGCTTACTCCATCCTCAATATGACACTTCTTCAAATATTTAAGCAGGTGTATCGAAATACTTTGACTGAATGCCCCCTTCCCCCCCGCCAGATCTTTCCACCGCCCCCTGGGGGGGGGGGGGGGCAAACCGCCCACTTTGAGAATACCTGGGCTAGACAGATACTTTTTTTAAAAAATGAAATCTTAGAATCTGGCCCAGTTAATAGTCCTACTGGGTACCAAGTAGAATGTCTAGAATTTGGATCTAAGCTGGCCAATCCAGTCACATGGTAACCCTAAAATATGAGCCTTGGATGTGCTCCCAACTCTTGAAAATATCTGCTGGACTCCTCATTCTGCTGGGTAGAAAAGATGCTGGAGAAGGAAAACTATAACTCTCATCTGAGGACAGATGAAAAGGAAAAGGGGGGGGGGGAATCTAGCAGCCCCCTTAAGACTAACTGATTTCTAGCTTAACATGCACATTTGTAGATCCACTTCTTCAATCACTGCCTTTGAGGAAATGGATTGATAGCCACAAATGCCCATGCTAAAATAGAAATCAGTTTGGGGAGGGATGGCTTAAAAAATACAATCAGAAAAAAATAATAATGCTAGGAATGGTTGGGGAAGTTGAAAGAGAGGAAGGTCACATGCTAGATGGATGGACTCTATTAAGGATATCACAGGTATGACTTTGCAGGAACTAAGCAGAGAAGTGGACGACAGGGAGTCTTGGAGATGTTTCATCCACAGGATTAAGATCCACATGGGTTGAGATCAACTCAAGAGCGTTTAACAACAAAAATGAAAGTTAATCACCCAACATGTTCAGCAAGAGTTTAGGTAAGAAAGCTGGGGCATTCATCTATTCCCTTCTCCCTGTTAATGTATACAGTGATGGTTTGATTATATATATAAGATCAAAATTTGATGGATGAATGAATATACACACATGCACACACACCAAATCTTTTTTTAAAAAAAGTTTTGCAGATAAATAGGCAGAGCTGTGTGCACAATCTGCCAACCAATCAGAGGCAATACCTGGCTGGCCAGGAGGAAATTATTGACAGCAAGATGGTGGGATACAGTGCCCTGATCAATTGACCTCCAGGCCTTTTAATGATTGACTAGATCCTTGCCTAGCCTCTTTTGCCAAGGCTTTCATCATCAACCCCCCTTGAATTCAGCACATAAAAGCATTGCCATGAGCTAACACAAATAGAAATTACTGGGGCCAGAAAAGAATTTTACCTGCAAGCAGCAGTGGCCTCATAGTTGTGCAGATTTTACCTCTCCATACAGTAACTTGTCTGTTCTTTTTGTCACTGTTAATGCATGTTCCTCTTTCTGTCACAACATTTAATGTTTGCAGGCATAGTCAGCATGAAGCACAATCCATTTGCAGGGGACAATAAGCATATTAGCTCCAAAGGGGAGAAATAATCATAAGGGCATGGCCAGCTTGGTAGATGAAGGGGATGCTGTGGATATAGTATACCTCGATTTCAGTGAGGCCTTTGACAAGGTTCCCCATGACATTCTTGCAAACAAGCTTGCAAAATGTGGGATAGACAAGTTAACTGTTACATGGATTTGTAATTGGTTGACTGGCCGAACTCAAAGGGTGCTCAACAATGGCTCCTTTTCATCCTGGAGAGAAATGACCAGTGGGGTCCCACAGGGTTCTGTCCTGGGCCCAGTGCTATTCAATGTCTTTATTAATTATTTGGATGACAGAATTGGGGGCATACTTATCAAATTTGCAGATGACACTAAACTAGGAGGAGTAGCTAATACCCCAGAGGACAGGATCAAAATTCAAAATGACCTGAATAGACTAGAAAGCTGGGCCAATGCTAACAAGATGAAATTCAACGCAGAGAAATGTAAGGTTCTGCAGTTAGGGAGGAAAAATGAAATGCACAGATATAGGATGGGGGACAACTGGCTGAATGAGACCACATGTGAAAGGGATCTAGGAGTCCAAGTAGACCATAAACTGAACATGAGTCAACAGTGCAATGCAGCAGCTAAAAAGGCCAATGCTATTTTAGGCTGCATCAATAGAAGTATAGTGTCTACATCAAGGGAAGTAATAGTGCCACTCTATTCTGCTTTGGTCAGGCTCCACCTGGAATACTGTGTCCAGTTCTGGGCACCACAATTCAAAAAAGATGTGGAGAAACTGGAGCATGTCCAAAGGAGGGCAACTAAGATGGTGAAGGTACTGGAAACCATGCCCTATGAGGACCGCCTTAGGGAACTGGGGATGTTTAGCCTAGAGAAGAGAAGGTTAAGAGGCGATATGATAGCCCTGTTTAAATATTTGAAGGGATGTCATATTGAGGAGGGAGCAAGCTTGTTTTCTGCTGCTCCAGAGACTAGGACACAGAACAACGGATACAAATTGCAGGAAAAGAGATTCCACCTCAACATTAGGAGGAACTTCCTGACAGTAAGAGCTGTTCGACAGTGGAACACACTCCCTCGGAGTGTGGTGGAGTCTCCCTCCTTGGAGGTCTTTAAGCAGAGGCTGGATGGCCATCTGTCGGGGATGCTTTGATTGGGAGTTCCTGCATGACAGGGGGTTGGACGGGATGGCTCTTGTGGTCTCTTCCAACTCTATGATTCTATGACTTTCCAGCTTTGGGACAATTGTGCTTGCTCCTGCCCACTAATGGTAGCAGATGGGCTGGGCTGGGTCCCAAGCAGCAGACAGATTATCCCTTATTTCTTATTTGTTTTTCATCCTTTAGGGTGCCAAATTCTATCTAAGATGTATCAATCGTGGCCAGTTTTAACAAAGTTCCAAGTTGTGTTTGTTCACGTTGTGCCTTCCCCCTCCTTTCCCTATTGATACCCATCACTGCTAATGGACCCCCCCCTCTCTCCCTATATATATATATATTTCCTGCTTCTGTTTTTTTTTAACAGTATCAAAGTTGATTAGAATAAGGAATTCATATTAGTAATGACCCAATCTATTTTATAAATGGGTGTCAAACAGGAAAAAAAATGCATTTTCATTTTTATGTGTACCATATAATTCCTACTCTGTTCTCACTGCATGGTTTTCAACTGCATCATACTATTATTAGTGAAACAATTTGCTAAGCTATCAGTTCTGTTCAGAATTCTAAAAATGAGATAGTATGTAAATAATTTATTATGCATTTCCATAGCATGGCCCATGAGAATTAGTTTCTGACATGTAAAAATCCTTTTTTAATTCTGTGGAAATATATATGCATTGTTTATAGCAGTTTCAAGGACTGCTGAATTGTTCAGTGCTAAACAGGGGGATAAACAGTCTCAGATAAATTTATAGCATAATAAAAAATGTGATGTAAATGTAGGCGCTGTCAACAGGTGAGGAAATTTTTTCTTTTTAAATTCATTTGATAGAATAAGCTCCGTGGAACCAATATGCAAGTGATTTGCAGATGTGCTGACATTACTTAACATCATTACTATGATTTATGTTTCAGACACTAATGCAACTGATGAAATGAATTCATAGCCTGCAATTACTACAAGAGAAAAATATCAAAAGGGGAAAAGGTGTTGTTGGTGTTTTTTAAAAAATAAACAAAAGCTATTTAAGCTTTGTAGAAAAAGCAAACTGTATAAATTCATTCATTTAATTTAATTGCGTAATTATTCTATGATTTGTAATCCCTTGCAAAATTCTTTAATAGAATGACTATAGATGATCTTAATAAACTAGTATACATATATGCAATTATTTAATATATTTACTTATGAGCAATCTCCATTGACCACATACACTTTTAGTATATCTCATGGCCAGAGTTTACATTAAATAGCTGAGAAGTTACTACAAATACATTGCCATAAAAGAATGGCATTTTACAACTTTCTGACTTCAAACCTATGAATTAAAAACAGTGAGACTATAATCCTTGCTTGGATAGAAATCTCACATGGCTTAAAAGTGCTTACTTTTGAATAGATACAGACAGAATTGTTAATATTCTGAGCCACAAGATGCCCTTTCTCACAATTGGCTGCTAAGAAGTACAGTACATGGAATTATTTTGTCTCATCATTGATATACAAAAAAAAAAAAAAAAGCTGGGTACACATTAATATTAAAATTATTATTTACTTCATGTATAGCTGGGCATTCTTCATAAGAGCTCAGGGAGACTAACAATATCCATAAAAACACACAGTTAAAACTACAGATTACAAATCCATAGAATAATACTTTACAATTATCTGTTGCTGGCTGCTATATCATTTCCAAGATATAATCAGTGCAATAGTAAAATCAGATCTGTATTGATGATGTTGGTCAATTGTTGATCAATAATAATAATAATAATAATAATAATAATATTTTTATAACCCGCCCCTCTGAACGAACAATTGGGGTGGGGTACAACAAGTTAAAAAGCAAGTACAATTAAAAAGTTACAACCCAATCCCTACCTCCCACCCCTTAAAACTGAATTAAACTAACACAATCAAAGAGGTTCAGCTGATAGGCAGTTATGTGGGAAGTCCACACTCTCACTGACATCCCCAATGAAAGTCATTCCAGCTGGAATGTATACTTAGTTATCACATACTAAGAGGTCCAAAGGAGGGCAACAAAGATGGTGAAGGGACTGGAAACCATGCCCTATGAGGAACGCCTTAGGGAACTGGGGATGTTCAGCCTGGAGAAGAGAAGGTTAAGAGGTGGTATGATAGCCCTGTTTAAATATTTGAAGGGATGTCATATTGAGGAGGGAGCAAGCTTGTTTTCTACTGCTGCAGAGACTAGGACGCGGAATAATGGATATAAATTGCAGGAAAAGAGATTCCACCTCAACATTAGGAGGAACTTCCTGACAGTAAGGGCTGTTCGACAGTGGAACACACTCCCTCGGAGCGTAGTGGAGTCTCCTTCCTTGGAGGCCTTTAAACAGAGGCTGGATGGTCATCTGTCAGGGATGCTTTGATTTGGAGGTCCTGCATGGCAGGGGGTTGGACTAGATGGCCCTTGTGGTCTCTTCCAACTCTATGATTCTATGATTCTATGATTCTATGCAGAGGGGCCAAGTTTGTAATTATTTACATATATATCCTATAATGTCAGCATACATGAGTGTGCAAGTCACTGTGTACTTTAGCAACACGATGTGCAGTACACAGAGACTCTAATGATCAAGCCTCAGTTAGTTGGGTGTTTGTTTTGTTTATTTAAAACAAAATATTCTGGGAACATTCTACTTACTTCAAGACATTCTCCTCCAGAGAGACGCAATACAAGATGTTGGCCATGCCTAGCAAAACAAAAACACGATTAAGGTGGAGAAATCAATTACATTGTCAAAGCTGGTTTTTATCAGAATACATGATTTTCAAGCAAATATTTAATGAATTTCACAGCAGAGTATAGAAAGAGTTGCGATGAATGCCATAGAAATCTCCTAGGCTAGAAAATTCACATGTGGCAATTTTATGCTCTACCTTGTATTTGCATATGAAGACACAAGAGACTGTAGGGCTGTTAGCAACTACACAGAAAGTCATGTCCCATTATGATTCTCGCATCTGTTATAACTGTATGGCTCACCATTACATTTATATCTGGGCCATTTCTAATTCAGTTTAGGATTCCATTTAGTCCCAGCTTATCCTAGTTCATCTCCACAACCACTCTGTACGGTGGTTGCTAAATAAATTAACAAACCCTGTATTCTGAACAGAGCAACAGTATCTCCAAGAATTCATGTGTTCCATGGGAAGCTCTTAAGAGGCAAATTTCTTTGATTTTTGAATATACATCCGAAAGAAAAATCTTTTTTTTTTTCTTCACAACAGCCAGGTGGCTTAAACGGGCAGCTTCTTTTTATATAGTAGTTCACAGCTGGTAAATTCAGAGGCAAGGCTGCATTCTATTATAAGAAGAACAGGCCACATACCCAGAAAGAGGAGGGGCCCATAGAGCTTTGAAAGCTTGCAACAAGTATATTGAGCATTTCAATTGGTCAATAAAGGATTAATTGATGGATTTTTAACGGTGATGATGATGATAATAATAATAATTGATGGATTTTTGTTTATATTTGTTAAATGGGCAACACAGCTACTTCTGAATGTTTTCTGTATTGGGAGATATCACATTGTATCTGCAACAGGGAAACTATGAAGAGTAGCTTGTGGACTGGGACTTCAACCAAGGTAAAACATTTTTTTTCTTAAATTTGGACTGAATTCACATGTTTTACCTCTACATCACCAAAATGTCCCTAATGCAAAAACATGGAGACTTCTTGAGGAATCCATTGTTCTCTGCCTACGAAGAGGCCTGCGACCTCATTGGAATGGAGACATACTAGAGGGCAAACAGGATTTAAACAGGAATTAAACAGGAAATGCCCTATGTTAAACATAAGGCATGTTAAATGCCCTATGTTAAACATAAGGCATTTCCTGTTTAATTCCTGTTTAAATCCTGTTTGCCCTCTAGTGTGATAAACCTCATATTAGATTGCAAAAGAGGAGTCCCTATTGAGATACAAATGGACTTTACATTTCCTGGACTTTTAAAATCTCCCCATTGCCACACAGCCAGATTTTGGACAGCTACCCCCAAATATGTTAAAGATAACAGTGAGTGCTGCCATAAAAATAGTGTATTTCACCAAAGCTTGAGGAAAGGTCATACAAGTCCTTGAGCTGGCGGGGACGGGGGGGGGGGGGATCATTGACAATACACAACACTCAGGTATGGACCACACTTAAATAATTCTTGTCATGTGGGTCTTTTTCCATTCAATACTTACGGACAGAGTTCTATTTCCAAGTAGTTTCTTGTTGCACTATTCAAAAAGAAGGATTCAACCACTGGGAAAAAACAAAGATATGTTAATACATGAAGATGAAGGTGGGGGTAATCAGCTATGGAATTTTTAAAATAATCTTTCGTCAAACAGGGGGTGATCTCCTATCAGGGGATGCCACACTACCCCTGGGGGAATCTTGGAGAGCATCATCCCTAGTTCCACCCCCCTCATCATTTTTTCTTTTTTTAAAATGCCCCTAAATTTCCAGCAGCACCTGCTGGGGGCATGGAAACAACCTGTTCTAGGTCCTTTTAGGAAATTCTGGAAATTTTAGAAATAGTGGTTTAGGAAATTTCCTATCCTGTAACATAGGCAGTTTCCTGTCCTGTGACATAGGGCACCTTAGCTACAAGAACCTCCTTCCTTCACATGCCTCAACCAAACCCAGGAAGCTAGGAAATAGGAACTTGGAGCTTGCTGTCTCCTCCTCCCATTTCTACCACTGTGAGCTGAGTCTCTTGCTACTGTCACTTCTAGGCACATTCTTCTGGCTGCCATCACCACCACATTCTCCCATATCTTAAACCTAACTATACCAGTGGATGAATCAGATCTTGAGTTAAGACCTACTCATAAGTCTGAGAGCCAACATTGTGCAATGGTTTGAATATTTGATTAGGACTCTGGGAGACCAGGTTTGAGTCCCCACTCAGCAATGAAAATGTGCTGGCTGGGTGACCTTGTGCAAGACATTCTCTCAGCCTATGACAAAGGCAATGGCAAACTTCTTCTAAATAACTTTTGCCAAGAAAACCCTAGGATATGGTCACTATTAGCCAGAGTTGACCTGAAGGCACATAACATATATATGGTTATAATATTGTTTCATATTGCTCATTACATGTTTATTAGGCTCTCTTCCTAGTTTTTCCAATGAGTCAAGAGTAAACCTCTGTCTACAGAGCAAACTCAGATAGTTACCTGAACTAAAAACTTGTTTATGTATTATTAAGTACACAAAAATAAAGTTTCTTCAGTTTTCTAAATTTATAAAATAAAGAATTGTGACAAACAGAAGAACAAAAACCTCATCATCTGAAAAACACTGGTGTGGTTTTGATCTTATGAAAACAGAAGCTATAATTTTTTTAGGTGGAGTATTATTTAGCTTTCATGAAACTTCACCTTCATAATCCCAAAGGGTATCAAAAGGCTTTCCAGGTTCACCAGTTGGAGCTGGAGGATCATCAAAGAATAAGGAATTTACTTCCATTACCAAGCCATGATCACCTGGTTTAAATTTGATTGTCACTGGTGCATGTATAACAGGTATGCTGTCCCAAGTATTTTTTATTTTATATTCTACCTACAAAAATACATGAGAAGACAAAAATAATTACATGATCTGGTCCCAAAAGACTGAATTTTAATCTATTTCAAGCTTGCTTCAATACTATAACCCCATGCTTGTCAGTAAGCTCACTGAATTCAGTAACGTCTACCTGTCAATAGACATGCATGGGATTGCATCTTAAGTGTGGTTTAAGCATTATATTCAAGCAAATGCAATGCTACACTTGGAAATGTTTGTGATGGAATACTTGACAATGTTATGGTGTGATAACTCAATAGAATACAGTTCTCTTACATTGTTTGAATTTGAGGGAAAGGAGGATTAAGGCACTGAACTCTATTAACATGTTCCAAACAGCTATGGGGCTTTCTAGATTGGCAAAAAGAAGTGTGTTCATGGCTGCATGAAACTCTAGCCTTTAGATGAGAAAAAGGGAAAGTGTGCCATGAAAACGCTTTTTTTGCATTTTAGGGGAGAAGAAGCACCTTTTAAAAGGTGCTGGTTTTCCCAGCTTCTTTTTTAAAAACTGCGGAACAGCGCAGCTCCATCTAAAGTCTGTGGTGCAGCTGCTAAGCATTAAGGAAAATGCAACTTCATGTCACACTTTCCTGCCAATCTAGAAAGCCCCTATGTGTGAACCTCAATATTGGCTCCCTAAGGAGAAACCCCTGTTCTAGTTCCTTAGTACCCATGACACCTGAGTCTTTTTGCACCTGGAATGTTTCAAAAAGCAAAGAACATAAATTTGATAGGCAGCAACTTTCCAGGCTCTCTCTCTCTCTCTCTGTGAGTGATGTGCAGTCTTGCTATTATAATGCAACATTTTATGCAATTAAGTATAGTAAAGAACAGAAAAGTTAAAAAAAAGAAATGTAAAGATTATGTTAAATCTCATTAACTGGTAAGAACATTTCTTAAAATACTCTTCACTCCCTTAAAATTGCATAAGTCTGAGTGATGTCTTTCAAATACAGATGCTCACCTCTTGTGCTTTATTCCTGAGGAATACTGTTGTATGGTCACTGAAGACTTCATACGCACTTGAGAATGAAACATATATACAGTAAATAAGTGGAAGCATTATTGTTACGGTACTATTTATTCACAAAATAAGCAGTTTCAGCTTAAAAATAGCAACTAGTTTACAGTTATATCTAATTTGAGGGTCTGTTTTCTAAAAAAAAATTCTAAAGTGGAGTCTAGAAGAAAAATTAATAGAAGCAAAAGTTTCTAATCCTAAACACAACAATGATAACTTTATTCTCCCATCTAGTGGCAAAAAGTAGTAAGAATCGAGGTTTCTGGATGGAATAAGTCTATGAATGCAATAATAAGAGGAGGCGCAAAACACCTAAATTTTATTTATTTGTTCACAGGAGAATATAGATCTTTCCAAAATTTTATTTTCTGTTTCTATCATTTAGGGTTCTGGATTACATTTTCTTTCATTAAAAATATAGTGTCTATTGCTGTTCATAAGCTTAATTATAAGGCAGGAGATAGGACAAGTCATGGCTTAAATACCCTAAAGGCACCAGCTCCTGTTAGATCTTGGCTGCTAAGCAGAGTCAGCCCTTGTTAGTACTTGGATGGGAAACTTTATTTACACACACACACACCAAATCTATGCCATTGTTTTAAACAAAAGGCATAAAAACATTTTTCTGGAAGTTCAGCACAGGTGTACTGCTTTGTGTTAGGTGGGAAAAAACCTGATTAACCATAGATGAAACATCACAGCGTGGGGAGAAACTGTGCATTCCTTGGCTTCTTTTGCATCAAAGTTTCACCATGTAAATAGCAGAGGGGCAATTAGAAGATAAATAAACAAGGTAGATCCAATTAAAACTGAAATATTTCAGAATCAGTTTGGGAAAAGACATGTATAGTCTCTTATCAGATGGTCTGGCATATCAGAGAACAGCTTGAATTCCTCCTTTCCAACATTCATGTTGTGATCTATATAGGGTAAGCAGTAGCTAATGTTTGCTTCTATGTGCATCAGTGGGATCACTCATGCAGCTCTTGCAAGTTAAACCAGGGTTTTTAATGGAAAAGAGTTCATCTACTATGCATTGCCACAACCCCTCTGTCAAATGAACAGACTAAGTTTTCATTCTGTCCTCTACATCTCACTCAGAAAGGTTCCTTATACTGAAGTGTCTCATAACTATTCCGTATCTTGAAAGAAAGCATAAAGTATCTGCTTCATCAGCATGTAAACCATTTATTTTATAAAACCATAAGGAGGGGATCAAACATACCATGTGCATTAAATAAACACACACACACACACACCAATTTCGTAAGGACATGAGGATCCAGATATAAAACAAAATTATAAGTACCTGTTTGGTTTGAAGTGGTGCACAGGGTCAGCAAGCAATATAGCTATAAAAGCTACAGCAAATAAAGTTTTCATTTTTCAAAAAGCTATCATGTAATACAAAATTTATCAGCCTTTATATGCTGCCTATGTTATCAGAGCCAAATATTCATTGGACTTTTGAGATGGTTACTGTCAAAAAGAGATTATTAATAACACTTGCTAGCCTTGACAGGGTTTTAATAATTGACTAACTTGCTAAATCAGTGACCTGATCCCTTAAGCAAGGGAAAACATTTCATTATGGTATTTCAAACATGGTCTCTATCCCAGCTTTAAAATATGGGACTGGATCAAGACTGAGTCATGATGGAACTTCTGGGGATTTCAATGGATTTATTCTGAATATAATGAACAGTGCTTCTAAACAGAGTTCTCATATTGTCATCCATCCAAAGAAGACTAGGGCCATTTTGTCTTATCCCCTTCAATATTTTTTGTTTGTTTGTTTGGAGAGGTGGGGAGAAGACAGAGATGAGATTGGCAACAGAAAAGCATAAGAGGACTACAAGTTTAAGATGTTGCTGTCTGAGTTGTCTGTAAATTCTGTGTTTGAGAAAGGCCAATGGCTTAACAAAAGCTTTTCGTGGAGGCACTCTACATGGGGATCTAAATCATTATCTAGATAGTTCTAAAGACTACATGAAAGAAACATGCACATGCGCTCAAGATTTTTTTTTTAATCTTCCCTATCATTATCTAACCTTTTGCTTCATTTAATGCAATGGTCCCCAAACTGTGCCCTTTCAGAGACTCTGGACTTCAGCTCCCAGAAACCTCAGCCATGTTGGCCAATAGTCTGGTAATGTGGAAGCCGAAGTCCAAAATCTCTTAAAGAGCACAGTTTGGGGACCACAAATAATGTTACTTAGCATTTACAGATGCTTAACATAGCTAGTTCAAATCAACAAATAACTTTAAAACCAGCTATCTTCGGAAGTGCAAAGAAAGACCTAAGCTACTTTGGCCTCTCTTCCAGTGTGTTTCTTGGATTCAGTCACAATAACTGAAATGGCATCACTTTAACTGCCATTACTCCATGCTATGCAATTCTGGGAGCTGTAGTTCATTGTAGCACCAGAGAAAAGCCATGGAGCCATGACAGTTAAAGTGATACCAAACTGGATTATTTTTGCAGTGCAGATGCAGCCAGTGTCCTTCTGCAAACTACTTTCATGAAGTTCTTCCAAAATCAAGCAGCAGTTCATGTGATTACCAGTTTCTTAAAGAAATTGAACAAAAAGAATAATAATAATAATGACAAGAACAACTTTCCAGATGAAATTACAGCTTCTTGTAATACATTGTAACCTAAACAGGATATGCTTAGGAACAGAGAGAGGTCTAGAAGGTATCAATTAGAGTAGTAATAGCAAGTTAAGCTGTGGAGCCTAGCAAGAATTTTGTGGATACGTGAGGTTGGGAAAGAGGCACTAGAGAAGCCAAAAGGACTGTGAAAATACAAAGTCAGGACCTGTACAAATGGGGGAGATTGTGGCTGTGCCAACCAAATGGCGTGGCCATGATGTGGCAAGAAAAAGGAGCCGGAAAACTCAGCTCCTTTCCATGTCTCTGCCAAGGCGCCATTAGCACCCTAAAACAGCGTGGTGACGTCTCTTGTGCACTGTGCTGTTTAGACATGGTGCACAAGGCATGTTATTGGCGTGCACACTGTGTGACTGCACACATGCCAAAATGGCACTCGAAGAGCATGGAGTGTGCGGCTGCTCCACGCTCCTGAGCCCTAATTTTGGCCCCTGGTCGGCGCTTTCTGCCGGTCTTTACTGGGCCTCACTCTTCCTGATTCTTTCTTCATGAAGACTATCCAATAGAATGATGAAATAACTTTTTAACAAAAGTACTTGTCCATCCACATATACAATAATAACTTTTTTCCCCAAAAAAGGCAGGCACTTCTTACTGCTGCAGTGCTAACAGTGATTTGCTTTGCCTAACCAAAAAGAGGAACAATAACTTTGTCTAGATATTTATATTTATTTCCCATATGCTCAGTGGGAAGTAGATTGATCAGTAGGGTTAGATTTTTATCAGCTAACTTGAATCCTAGCACTGGGCAAAAGGTGAAATAAAAATAAGCATAAATAAATTAAGAAGAAATCTGAAGAGTTACGTTCAAGGAATGCTCTAGAAACATGGGTCTCAAACAAAGAAAGGGTATTGTGTAAGCCACTCGAGTCTAATATTTTGTATATGCCAAATTACTAATAAAAACAGTTTCCTACCATCTAAATGAAAAGCAAAGACCTTTAAAATGGCATTTTCACAAACTCAGTAGTAACATTATATCAGCACAGATTTGATATCTGCATTAACCTAAAGAGTTCAATGGCTTATTGAGACTAAAACCATCTGTTCTTGTGTTAGCAAAACTGTAAACTATATTTCACAATGTTCACAATGAAAAAACAAAAAAATCTTTAAATCAGTAAGTGGTTCAGCATGAAGCAGGGTGAAACAGTTACACATCTTCTTTACCAACTTATGAGAGAACACAATTTCTAAAGCTGACTGAAGAGCACAGATCCACTATGTTCTGTAGCTAATGCTCCGTGAAACTGGAACTAAGTGTTCTTCCCTTCATTCATTTCTCTCACAAATTGTACATATCAAGATCTAAGATGACAGGGGCATGACATTAGTCACTATGAAGAAGAGAAGAAATCTGCTGCCACCCACAAACATGACTCAGTCTTAAATGAAATGATCACAAAAGACAAAAAAAGAACCTCATCATAGCAGCACTCTGACCCAAGTTTCAAGTGCTGTCAGACTCATCTTTTCCCATTCCCCTTATTACTGATAGATTTAACCATTGCTGATACTTAAAAGTAAAAACTGTAACATTCCCACCTAACCTCTTTTCGTTCAAAAGTGTGTGTGCATGCGTGCGTTGCATGTGTGTGTTCTAAAGGAGATATTGAACTGACTTAAAGTTATTCTTCCATATGTATCCAACTGCATTACAAGGCAGAATTCCTTTTCTATCTTATGGTTTCTTGTTAACTAATATTATGTATACTTTACTGGGATTCTATCCATGATCAATTCAACAATACAAATACATCACATATTCTCAAACACATTCAGAAATATTTGATCTCTTGTCATGACAGACTTTTTAGTAAATCCTGTCCTAAGACTGCAGAATTTCTAAATCAAAATGTCATTTACTAGGCAGTATATGTGTATTAGTGATGTATTTATAGTATCACAGAATCATAGAGTTGGACTGCAAGGGCCATCCAGTCTAACCATCTGCCATGCAGGAACTCACAAAGTACCCCCAACAGATGGCTATCCAGCCTCTGTTTAAGGACCTCCAAAGGAGGAGCATGTTCCACTGTTGAACAGCTGCCAGGAAGTTCCTCCTAATACGTCTCTTTTCCTGTAGCTTGCATCCATTCTTCCATGTCCTATTCTCTGGAGCAGCAGAAAATAAGCTTGCTACATCCTCAATATGCCACCCCTTCAAATAGTTATACAGGGCTATCATATCACCTGGTTACCATATCTTCTCCAGGCTAAACATACCCAGCTCCCTAAGTCTCTCCTCATAAGGCATGGCTTCCGGACCCTTCACCGTTTTGGTCACCCTCCTCCAGACACGCTCCAGTTTCTCAACATCCTTTTTGAATTCTGCCACATGGCCAGAACTGAACATAGTATTCCAGGTGAGGGCTGACCAAAGCCAAATAGAGTAGCACTTAGTTTTTCAGTTTAAAAACACACAACCTAAAACCAATTAAAACAATATTGAATAATATAGCTATAAAATATGTGCAACCTGGGTAAAATCAGTGTGGCCCAAAAGCTTTAATAAAAAGGCAGATCCTAACATGACACCAAAATGATTCTAATGTTGGCACCAATCGGCCCTCAAGGGCAGAAGTTCTATAACCAGAGCAGAAAATCTCTCTTCTATGTCGTTCCCACAATGCTCCCAGTGGAACATGGAAGAGGGCCCCTAAGATTCTCAGGCAGACATAGAGATGCTCCCACATGCAGGTCCCAAGCCATTTAGAACTTTAAATGTCACCAGCACCTTGAATTCCGAATAGAAGCAATATTAGCAGCCAGAGCAATTTTTCAAAACAGGTGTTATATGGGAAAAGGACTGCAGTGAACAGTCTAGCTGCTGCATTACGCACTAGCTAGTTTCTGCGTGGTTTTCTGTGGACTTGTTGAGGAAAGATTAACCTAGTAAGTATGTGACTTACCTGTAGCCTACTGTCAGTATAGGGTAGTTAAACAAGGTTCGACACGGTTGTCTTATTCCTCTTCCAGAGCAGCTAGGAACAGTGCTGAGCCCTGAGTTCTTACATCCTTCAGTAATATGTTCTAGGGTCTTTCAATTCTTTCTTTCAATTATTTTTTCACATTTCAGCACAGGTACAATGGCTTGATTTAGACAAGTAATATGTATTTTCTCTGCTGGTAGAATTCCTGTGTTTCTATGTCGTAGTGTCATTGATGGACACTATTTTTAATTTTAAAACCACAAATGGAAAAGGTCTTTCTCTGGAGTCCTACTCAGTTCCTCTTCAGACATTATATACCACAAGCATAGTGTCCCCAAAGGCCTGAGATTCAGATGGGCACAATATTTTAGGAAGACCACCATATACAGGTACATTATAATTCATTTGTAACTTCAGATTTTATTTGAATTTAAAATATTAAAAAAAATGTTTCAGTCAAATGAAGACAGACTTAAAGTGAATATGATGGGAAGAGACAACATAAAACCACCTGAATCAATATCTGTGGATTCAAAATTCTTTACACAAGGCACAATCAATTTAGCGTGAGAAAAGAAAAGCTGTTTGATACCCACACTGTATAGGAACAAAGCTTACTTTTAGCTCACCAGCTAAAAACTGGGATCTTATGGTGACATATACCATAATGTGTGTCCTTTCCAAGTGTCTGTCAACATATGTTGACCAAGGATTTCTTGGGCAAGGGGTTATGGCAGTGTATGTACTTCTGGGAACTCTGTGGAATCAAGCACCTTCTTGCATAATACCCCCTCCCCCCAGCACATCTGTACTTTGATGCAACTGTGGCACACTCTCAGTGACGACTAGTATGCCAAAGGACATATGGGCAGAATGTAGCTCCAACTGTGCATCCAGGAGAAAGCAACAGCCATCACTATTCAGCATATGCTAAAATAATTAAACATATTCTCTGGAGATCTACATGGACGATGGTTGTTCTTTTATCTGTGCTGCGCAGTTGCAAGCAAACACTGGGCAGGCATCCCTGCCCTCTCCTAGCTATTAACTGGCCATGGGAGTGTGTCCTAATGCTATCAAGCTGTGTTACCTTGACAGCAGTACTGGAAGCCCAATGTATGTATGCCAGTGACCTTTATGCTCTGCCAGGGTACTAATGGATGTTGGTCATAATTCACTAATTAGTCTGTTAGATAATTAAGTACATTTTGACAATACCTATTTCTACTTAAAATGAAACATGTTTCACTCCTTTTCTTTTCTTTTCGTTTCTTTCCTTTCCCTTTCCTTTCCTTTCTTTTGTTTTCTTTGCTTAAGTTAAAAGTATAATTCTATGGATTTTCCATGAAGACAAGGTTGTCAGAATCCTAAATCATGACTTTCAATGGGAAAAAGTGTTCATTTACTGCAAGTTCAAGAAGAAACACAAGTCAATGCAGAAACAACAGAATATATTATGCACAGGCTCAGTAGATTTTACTGGAAATGTAACAAATACATGTTCAGGTTGCAAAAAGGTTAATGCTCAAAATCCAAGAATGGTCCAGCCAACATAACAGGGAAAATATTGTTCTTCAGTTCATCCCCCAAGCAGCACCTATCACTGAATCATTGACACACGCAACTGGATTATATTTTGATTTCTGTCCTTTAGAATACAGATGTACAGCTTCACACAAAAATGTTTCTCTCATTTCCTTTCCTGTAGAAATAATGTTAGTTATCAGAAAGCATAATATAATTGTCAAGCTGAAAATTCAAAAAAAAAAAATTCAAAATAATGGTGTCCAAAGATGCAAAAATAATCTGCATGCTTTTTCCATATTTATTTGTTCCTTCCTTCCTTCCTTCCTTTATTTATTTCATTCCAAGGAAAACACCATTGAAGCCCTAAAGCTTGCTGAGGCTCAAAACCTGAAATATTTTGCTGTGAAAATTATACTGGGTAAACTCCATTACATGTATTGTAGAATTTGCTTAGGCTAGACTAAAAAAATTAATAATTTATTTCTGGGAGATTCCCTGGTGTGAAACCCAGAAACAGAATAAATAAAGCATAATACCAAAGTGAGCAGTAAATGAGGTCAGCACGGAAATTTGAATAAAATGACATGCTTAACACCTAAAGAACAAAATCAAGATATCATGAAAATGCAGAAAAGTAAGTATATACAATTATTACTTTATGACAGTTGGGGGAGACTGGAGAGAATGCATATCATGGAAAATCTTTGGGAGATAAAGGAAAAACATTGTTACTATAATAAGCAAAGACTAGGATCTGGTACAAATGACAAATGACTAACATCAAACACACAGATGGGGAGGAATGTAAAATCCTTTAGTTATTCCTCACCCTCACTAAAGGGTAATTAAATAAAATTATCTTCAACTGACTTAAAAAAAATAGAGAAGGAGACACAACCCAAGAGTCTCTGAGATGTAAAATCCACATTTGGGCAAGAACCAAACAGGGCCTCTACCACAGATGTTAAAATGCTCATGTGAGAGTATGGGTTTCTTCATAATTCTGGCTTCAAACTCTATGGTTCAAACCCTATTGAACAAAGCTCCCCACAGACAGAAGGCAAAAAGGGCAAGGACTGAGGATACAGATTGTATAATTCACTGCTCTGACCATCCCATCCATGTAAGTAGGAATCATCGGCTTCCAGATGCTGTTGGACAGTAACTCTTATCATTCCTCATCATTGACTATGCTGGCTCAGCCAACAACATTTGGAGGGCCACACGATTCTCATCACTGATATAAATCAATATTTGACCTTGTCACACAGTAGTCAAGGGCAGGCTACATTGGCATACATGATTACTTGCAAATCACACTGAAATTTGTACAGTCAGCCCTATGTATTCACAGATGCTGCATCCATGGATTCAATCATCCATGACTTGGAAATATTTTTTGAAAATCCCATAAAGCAAACCTTATTTTGCCATTTTATATAAGGGATAAATAAATTTTATTTATAGCCCACCTCTCTGACTAAGCAATTGAAACCGGGTACAACAGAATTAAAAGACAGTACAGTAAAAATTTTCCATCCCAATTCCAACCTCTCACCCCTTAAAATAGAATTAAATTAGAGAAGATTAAAACAAAGCAAACAATATAGGTATGATAACATAACATAATAACATAAAAAGCACTTTTTCTTTGGGCAATGTGGGACTTGACATCTAAATATATAAGCTGGGCTGAAGTTGGAGGGATTCAGGTAAGGGCTTTTTGGAGAGGAAGAATTAGTCACTGTCTGGGAAGGCCTGCCGGAAAAGATACGTCTTTATGGCCTTTTTGAGGCAGTCAAGAGTTGTGGCAGGCCATTCCACAGCCTGGCAGCAGTAGCATAGAAGGCCCTCTGAGTGGTCTGTGACAGCCTGGTCTTCATGGGCTGTAGCAGGTTCCTCCCAGAGGACCGGAGCATGCGGGGGAGGGGGCTCATATGGGAAGAGGCGGTCCCTAAGACAGGATGGACCCAAGCCGTGTAGGGCTTTAAAGGTTAAAACCAACACCTTGTTCTGTGCCCAGATGCTAATCGGCAGCCAGTGGAGAGACTTAAGCACTGGAGTTATATGGTCTCTCCTCGATGTTCCGATGATAAGCCTGGCTGCCATATTTTGAACCAACTGAAGCTTCCAGGTTAGGCACAAGGGTAGCCCCATGTAGAGTGCATTACAGAAATCCAAGGGTGATGTTACCAAAGCATGTACCACAGATTCCAGGTCCCTCATATCCAGGAAGGGGCGCAGCTGGCGTATCAGCCAAAGCTGGTAACAGGCACTCCTGACCGTCGCATTCACCTGACTAATCATGTGGAGCGACGAATCAAGGAGCACCCCCAGACTGCGAACAGCGTCCTTAGAGGATAGTGTGACTCCGTCTTGGACTGGAAGTTGTATTCCCAGATCTGGTTTCAGGCCAGTAACTGTGAGTACCTTCATTTTGTCTGGATTTAGTCTCAATCTGTTTTTCCTCATCCAATCCATTACCGCCGCAAGACAGTCATTGAGAGGAGAGATGCCATCTGAAGTCTGAGCTCTGGTCATGACACTGCACTCCATGCCTCCGAATGATCTCACCCTGAGGCTTCATATAAATGTTGAATAGCATCAGGGACAGAATGGCGCCCTGAGGGACGCCACAATTAAGCTCCATTTTGGAGGAGCAACTGTCCCCGAGCCTCACCCTTTGCGATATGTCAGAGAGGAAGGAGTGGAACCATCCCAACGCAGTGCCTCCAATTCCCAGCTCCCTCAGCTGATCCAATAGTACTATTTTACTATGGCATTGTATATCATTGGACTTGATGAATTTTGGTATCTACAGCAAGTCCTGGAACCAAAGCCCAGTGGATAGCTAGGGCCCACAGTATACATGTATTTAAGTCCTTCACTTGACCTCTTTATAAATAAAAGCTTTTATGAGTAGGCTGTAAACTGGCAAAAATAAAAATGCTAGTTAATAGCAAAATTGTCCTCTATCCCTAACTTAACTGTCCTCTAACTTAGGGAGATGTAACTTAAAATGTAAAGGACAAAGCAAAGGAAAATGACACCAAAAAAAGAAAATGGTGACTAAATTAGCAGTGATTATAACCTTTAACTTTAATGTGATAATTTCCCCTGATTTTAACCCAGAAAAGATGACAAACATACACAAATGTCTTATTCAAATCATTCAAAGCCTGGTTTCTTTTGGCACCTCCCTTGATGGGAAGTGCCGAAGAGCTGCCATTTTTCTGCCCAGGCATTCAAAAAGGTCAGAATCACTGCTCTCAGGATGGACTAAGCTCTCACCTTTTGCCACTTAACAGAGAAGGGGATGGCTCCTTTTGTATTTTATAAGAACTTACAATGAGCTGTGAATAAGTCAACCTAGGGTTTTTGGGGGTCAATTTTTTGATTAAACTACACTTTGACTAAACTCTAGACATGAGTATATTCTGCCCTAAATCAAGATTGTTTAAACTACTGTATGCTTGTGTGTCCTACTGTTCAGTGGAAGCAATATGTATTTATTGACTTACCTACTTCATGTTAGTTGGTATCCTATCTCTTGTCCTTGTTATCTAATTGCTATGTTTGCATAATGCCCATAGGTCTGAATTAGGCTGCTTCCAGGCATCTCCCATTAAGAGTTTTAGGTTGAAACTTTTAAAATATTCTAAGCGATGGCTGCAAGAGAAAGGAACCAAGAAGTCAGATAGGTCTAAAACTTTTACACTTACTCCTTTCAATACCTAATAAACTGCTGCAAACAATGTTTAATTTAAATAGGTTTTAAACTTTTAATTTACCCATTTTTGACATTCCAAAAGGCTGCATGCAAATAAATCAACTATTTTTACATCTGCACTGGAAAGCAAAGTAAAAGCAAAATAAAGTAAAGCAATCCTTCAAAATAAGTTGGATATTCAGATAATGGTTCATCACAACTACCATTTCAAATTGAGAATATAGACTGGCCATTGTGTTGACTATGCTCATTCAACAATTGACAGATAGGGGGGTAGGTTTTGTGGCACAACTGTAGATGGGGCATGTTGCACTATATGGTTATGTTTTAACAGCCTATGTTAACAGTACTATATGTTAATGTTTTCACCCCGAAATGAAGCAGTGCCCTAGTGCAGCGACTCTCACAGTGGATAGTATCACCCAACCTTGGGAGGAATGGAAAGATCCAGGGGATGGTGAGCAAAAAAGGAGCAGGAGGAAGGGTGAGGAAAAAGGAGGCAACAGGAGGACCTTCAGCCAACAAATTATGCACAAGAAAGACAAGGGGAACCAGTAACCTTTAGGACCATGGTGAGGATGAGGTGATAGAACACATGGTGGCAGGGTAGAAGCAACAGCAAAAAGGTGCTTTTGCATGTGGGATTTTGCTTAAACCGTCTGAGCTTTGCCAGGACTTGGATGGGAGGCTGGAGCTGCACTGCTGCTTCTGCTTACTTTCGTTGGTCTGAGAGGAGAGGTAGCAGAAGAAACAACATTTGTGCATAGATTTGAAGTTGCATGGGGAAGGCACATCTCTGGGGGAGGAGTGGGAGGAGTATCCAGGACTAGTTCTTTGAGTTCTTTGCCTCTCTTGAATTGAGAGTCATTCCTCACTGGCTGGAAAAGTGGGGAGCCAAATGCACCCCTCTCCGCCTCAGTGAAAAAGGATTTAGAGTCCTTCCTCGATGAAGAGAAGCTTCTCCCTTTGTACCCAGTCACCTTGGGACTGAGCCACGACCAAACAGCCAGTCAAGCAGCAACAGAGAAGCCTCTTACCTGCACTAGCCTTCACTGTAAGGCCAGCATGTGCAAGAGGCTTCTCAGTCACTACTTGACCATCTGCCTGCCACTGCTCCCAGGGTGATCAGTGGTAAAGGCCAGCATGGACAAGAGGCTTCTCAGTCACTGCTCCCTTTCCACCTGGTCACCCTAGGAGCAGCAACTGAGTAACCAGCCAGCCAGCCAGCCTTTCTTTTGCTGTAAGACTGGCATGGGAGGGAGAGAAGAGCAGTCCTGCATCACTGCTACTGCCATATTTGCACAAGACACTGCAGTGGTGGCAAGCTGGGCATGGCTGAGGTGGGTGCTACTGGTTGGCTGGCTGCTATACAAACAGTAGACCAAATATTAAAAAACAGTGTCAGGGGGTGCTAGGATTGTCACCCAAAACAAAAGGGAGCAGTAGTCTAAAAAAAAATTTGGGGACCACTGCCCTGGTGAAATGAATTAGGTGCCTTCACCTGCAAAAAGCAGTGATGTCAGTTGAGAACTGTGACCTTTGAGGGAGGCACTGCAATGCATACATACTACAGAGAATTCTCTTCAAGAAGGAACTAACGCATGAATAAAGGTTGAGTATCCCTTATATGAACATCTTGAGACCAGAAGTGTTCTCTATTTTATTTTTTTATTTTGGAAAACTTGTATTTGCATATAGATAATGAGACATAATGAGGTTGAGAGAGACTGAAGATCTGTGAAATAGTAGAAAGTACATATTCACAAAAATCCTCACGTCTCTCTCCAGTCACATCTCTCTCCACCCTCCCAAATGCAATACAAGTACATACTATACTACCTGTGCTGCAGCCCAAAAAGTTTTGGATTTTGAAGTGTTTTGGATTTCAGGATTCTGGAGAAGGAATACTCAACCTGTATAATAAATGATTCAGATTGCACAGAACACTTAAAATTGCAGAAAGCAGAAAAGTGGAAAATCTTGCCATGATTTTAGCACTCTTCTGGCACACTCAAGATTTTGTTGCAGAACATATTCCCAAACTCATCTTAGCCACAGATTGTACTAATAGCATTGCACCAAAAAAGTGGAGAAAACTCCAGATGTGGTAAACAAGCGCAGCCAGAATTCTCTTGGGAGTTCCAAAAGTATAACTGAGAATTAAATATTCATAACTGGTATTCATGAACCCTCCATATTCCCTGGTTTAGGGGACACATAGGGACTGTCAAAGTCCTCCAATCCCCACTTACTGGACACCAACTGCTGTGATCAATGGGGTCCATTTCTCTGTTGCTAGGGAAGCAACTTTCTGATGTTCCCATCACTCACTGGTGTGAGTTGTCTCCAGCATGAGGGGGAATTGTGACAGGGTCCCTGTTTCTGCCTTTGCAATGGAGATCACTCACAGAAGGGGGCAGAAATATCAGCCAGCTGCTTCCTGAGCAACAATAACTCGCCAGTGATCCCAGCAACTGCTTCCCAATAAGTGGGGATTGAGGAAAATGGACCAGGATTTATTGTGTTGATGCAGAATGACAGTAGTTACACATTGACACCTCCTCAACAGGATTCTAACCTATTTATTTAAGGCCCCATGACTTTCAGAAAAATAGACCTCTTAAGGGAGCCCTGCAGGAATAATGAGTACATAAAAGGGATAAGTTTCTATTATTCAAGTAGCATACTTTTATTACTGTACTATGTTATAGTCACAGGATAAGTTTCAAAATCTTCAGTAAAGTAAAGCATATGAAAGAGGATTATCTGTAAAGGTTATAATGCTCTAATGAGTTAAAATATGTAATAATAAGATTACAATAAGAAGAATAAAAGATCATTTTTGCACAGCCTTAGCAGAAGAAGCAACATCACAGTAAATTAGATCATGGTCCAGTCACCTGAGTTCTCTTTGTTAGATACACTTCATGTAAAGAGCAACAAATTATTCTCTCTCTCTTAACAGCCTTTCAGTTGTCAGTGTAGTATGACAGGTGTACTTACAAATCAGGCTCCTGTTCTTTCTGAATCTCAAGCTGAGGTACAGGGAAGAGGGCTTCATATGTTCTATCCACACCTGATCCATGAATTGCAAATGCATTAAATTTGTCAGTGGCTGGTGGAAAATAGCTCCAAGGCAGATGAGCTTTGCCAATCCAATTGGTACTTGTTCTTGACACTTCAAATGTTAAAGGGAGCTCTTGCTGTGTTTAAGAAAACAGATACAGATTTATTCCAATTCTAAAAGTAACCATGCATTTAAGAAGAAAGATTAATATGGTTTACTTACTTTGCATACCTTCCTTCTGCCAGAAAGGAACAATACAAGATGCTGCCCATGCCTATGAAAACATGGTATAGTCATACCAGAAATACATGCACTAGTGTATCACCAAGCCAAAAAATGATTATAGTCCTAAAAGGAGAATCGTGCTACCTAATAAAATGCAATTTTGTTTATCGAAATAGAAAGAAATTAAATTACAAAACAATGTTACATTCCTTACCAGCTCATGCCCTCATTTCTCACACACAAACACATTCATTCCCTCTCCCTCTGAATATAAATGTAAACACACCATGCTAGTGAGTACATTGGGCACTAATAATCAGTATTAGTGATGCAATATCCTGACTCCAGCACTACTCCATTCACTTCTATTAGATATTTTCATAATCTTGCCTTCCCAAGTCTTAGCAATAAAAGCATAACTGTTCCAAGTGTCAAGTCATCATCTAGTCTTGAACTCTACTTTACTTTTTCTATTTGTAAAACCTTTTTTTAAAATAATTCATCAGTGATTTTCCTGCTACTTTAAATACAAGGTAGGATGGGTAGGCTTGCCAGGTTAAACAGATACCTTTAATATAGCTGTTTGAAAACAGAGTTTTACCTTCTCCTCCAGATTCTCCTAACAATGCAGTACTTGGAAGAAGCAGAACTTGCAAAAAATCTTTGTTTACATGCTACACTCAGAAGGTTTAAGTTCTGTCCTATATGCAAACTAGCAACTGTAGAACCAGGAAAGAATTTCTTCATTTTGCATGACCAGAAAGCATGTTTGCTAAATCTAAATTAAGAGTTTACCTTTGTAAGAAAACCTAACAGAAGGTAAAGAGTAAATACATATAATAGCCCTTGTCATTATCTCTGTCCACCATTTTTTGCCTTTGCCAAGGATTCTGTTGCTCTCTGCCACTTTACTATTGTCCTTTTACTCTTTCTACGATATTACAATACATTTCTTTCTGATTACCTTTATAGCTCCTTACATACATTGCTAACATATATTTTCTACTATCCATCCTGCAGTACTAGTAGTTACTTTCTAGAGCAGAAATTGGAAACCTATGGAAATTCAAAAGTTTATGAACTCCAGGTCCCTTCAGTCAGTATGGTCAATGATCAAAGACAACAGTACTTGTTGTCTAGTAATATTTTGGGGAGGGCACAAGGTTTCTTTCCACTTCTAAAGCTACAGAACGATTCCACACAAATAGATTAAAAGAAGAGTAATGTAAAAAAGCTCAGGAAAGGAATCCCTATGCTGACACCTAATGCTTTCTTGAAAGTACCCTCAGAATTCTAGTAGTCTTCAAAAATCAAGCTTGTACACAAAGTGTTCAAGCCAGTGCTATTCAAGGTGGTGGTTCTGGATAGGTGCCAGTGCCTGAGCCATCAGCTGCTCGTCCTTGGTGAACTTTTGGGAAAGAAACAAACAACTGTAGCCAATAGGCGCAAATATAGTGCTGGATCCCTGGAACTTGGAGAAGAAAAAATTGCAGATCACCTGCGAAACACTAAATGAAGGCAACACAACTACAGCAAGAAACTGCTAACAATTTGGTACAGTTTTAAAACATTTTTAAATGTCTACTTACGGACACAGCTCCACTTCTAAGTATTGTTGAGTTTGACCATTCAGGAAGAATGCTTCTACAACTAAAAAACCAAAATACATTATTGCTATTTTTAAAACCATGTTATTATACTTACTTTAAATACTTACAAAGCAGTTGTTTGTAAATTTACCCAGTAGTAAAGCCTACAAAGTTCAATGGATTTTATTGCCTAATGTGTGTAGCACTGCAGACTTTGACTGCAGTCCTGTTCCTTCTTACCTAAATGTAAATCCCAATGAACTCAACAGGTTTTACTACTGAATAGAATGTAAAGGACTGCACTCTTAAATGTTATTTTCTACTCTAATTTTTTAGTGTTTAGCTAACAGTATATAGCTTCTCTCAGGTGCACTCAGAACACTTTGTAGAATACTTATGATTACCATAATCTTGAAGATTGGTTTTAAAACTATGGAAAAGGATTTATTTTTAAAATTAGGTTGGAATGCAGAGACAATAGATTTTTCCATTTAGATTAGATTGGATTCAGATGTAGAAAATAACAGTTTTCCTTACTGCTATTATCTGTCAATCAGGTATGTGTAGCTTTGGAACTCTTTATCTGGGGCTTACATAGGTGCAATTGAACAGAAATGAGTAATCACTCACAACACTGGCCCCAAGGAAACGGATGCCATGAACTCCTAAAGCAGTGGACTGAATGTGAAACAACTGTGAGAACAGGGAAAGAATGTCATCCATATGTATAAAAGAGCTACTTAGTAATTCTGTTGCTGCATTCTAATGCATACGGGAATCTCCTAAAGAAGAAAGAATAAGTGGTAAGGATGCAATATAAATAGTTTCTATGAGATTATTATTTCTTTGTCAGGAAACTTATGGAGTATGAATCTAAAGAGAAAGCATATGGAAAGTGTATCCACCTGATACCCATTAGCTCCATTCATGCTTTTAAAAGAGGCATGAGCAGCCACAGAGGATCCAGGGTTGAATCCTTCTAATTTTTTTTTCCTGGTGCTCCTGTAACCCCCTCCCCCCTGCCAAAAAAACAAACAAACTGGGCTTCTAGCAGAGTTTTAATATTTTGCTCTTAGTAATGTTTTCTTGGGAATTTTTCACACAGGAAAAATTGGAAGGTTATACTGGTCCTAATGCAGGGTCATTCAGGTCATTAGGGACAATTTCGCAGTTGATTTTCTGCATGCAAACTGGTCAGACTCCAGAGAGAAAGTGATGTGAATCAGGAAATAAGCATTTTTGCAAAACTACTGTATTTGCATTTCCATTTCATTTGCGAATCAGCTCTCTTCACCTAATAGTCGTCTGAAAACCGTCCCAGCTGCCCCTGTTCCCAGATCTCCCAGGGTCCCTTGCTGTACCAAGGAGAGGGAGAAAGCCTTGTTGTTAAAGGGATACACACACCTCTCTCTTTCCCTGATGCTGCTGCTCTCTCCTTCCTCTGGCAGCTTTTAATTAGGGAACAGCTGGTGGAAGAAGGCAGAGAGAGACAATGTTTTGGCATTCCTCCTATACAGGAGGGAGAAATGGAGGACATGTCCTGGAAAAGGAGGGCATATGGGAGGTCTTTCTCTCTAGTGTGTTTATGTGTGTGTGGTTTTAAGGGAGTTTGCAATGGGAAACCTCAGTCTTCCTTCCTCTGAAACAGTTTCTAAGACAAAGAGGATTTTCGTCCCCAGTTTCCCTTCCCTCTGTGGAGCCTGTGTGTGTGTGTGTGTACTTGTGGAAATAACAATTTGGAACATGTGCATAAAGGTCATTTCCAAGCTAGCAACAGGATTGGTCCTCATCCATTTGAAACCCAAATTTACATTCAACCCACTTTCTTGCCTAAGTAATGTGCTTTTAACCCCCTGTTGTGCTCTGTGCGGATGCCAACACTTTAACCATTTTCGGGATGGAAGCACATAGGTCCCCATGTGATAAAGTCCTTGGTGTGAGGAACAGTGATAAAATGGGGAATCATGCTTCCTAGAAGCATGAGTCTTTGGTTTTTAACTAATGTGCATGTTTGCGCACACATACACACCACACACAGAGGGATGGAAAACTGAGTGAGGAGGCACAAAATCCACCCAGAACGCATTGGGCCCCAATTCATATCAATCCCACCTTTCTGTTGAACACATATTTGGAGTCTACCTGTAAAGGTAACACAATCAAACTCAGGAGCTCTTACTCCAGTTTGAGCATCCCTTATCATCTGGAAATCCAAAATACTCCAAAATCCAGAATTGTCTACATGGGGAGCTGAGAAAGTGAATCTTTGTTTCTGATGGTTCAACACTAACCTTGTCTGATGCACAAAATTATAGAAAATATTACATATAAAATGACCTTCAGGTTATGAATATAAAGTGTACATGAGTTTAGACTTGGGTCCCATGTCCAAGATATCTCATTATGTATATGCAAGTATTCCAAAATCTGGGGGGAAAATCCCAAACACTGCTGGTGCTTAGAATTTTGGAAAAGGGATACCCAGCCTGTATATTCAGGCATGCCAACAGATTATTCTCAGAAAGTTAAGTATCTTTGGCAAATGATTTTGATTTTTTTAAAAGATGCTTTTAACTGTGCAGGGCAAGAACATTTTTATCTTGGCAAAAATGTTTCATAACTAAAAATTAAAGCCTATGGAGTTTAGGTATAAGATAACAGAGTGCAATTCTAATGCCATAGGAGTAGTTTAAAATTGAAAAATCAAGCCAAGAAAAAATTATTTCATTTCTCATTCTTGCTGAAGTAGAATATATTCAAAGAATATGATTCTTTATATTGTATTAGTTTCACTCAAAATTGTACTTTTACATTGCCAGTTCTGTAGTCCTGTCTGAAAGATGTATGTAGAGAATCAGCTAAAGGAAGAATCCTTCAACACATGGAAAATTAAAACTGAAACCTGACAAGTGAACTTTGTGAGAACCCTAACTGAAAACCATTTTGAAAGCAAAATGGAATATAAACCTGACATATATAAATAAAGAAATACACCAAAACTGAGAGACCTTTTTATAACAAAAATATTCCAGTACTCCAAAAATTTGAACTTGACTATAGTTTTTTAGAATGGTTTCCATTTGGCAAGAGGGTCACGCAAGGCTGTTTTATCATTATTTCTGTTTAATGTATGCACAGAATATATCACACAAAAAGCAGTATTAGATTTGGAGGAAGCAGGAGTGAAAACTAAGGGAAGAAATATCAGTAATTTATGATAAGCATATGTCACAATATTAACAGCAAAAATATATAAAAATAATGACTTGGAGCAACTTCAGATTAATGTTAAGGAAGAAGGTGCAAATGCAAGGTTACAGCTGAATATTATGAAAACAAAAATGATCACATTACTCACATAACTAGAAATGTATGATGAAGATGTCAAAATAGTTCAAGATTTTCTATGCCCTAGCTCAGTCATAAAACAAAATTGAAATCAGAAGATGACTAAAACTTCAAAGAGCAGCTATGAATATACTAGGTAAGATTCCCAAGTGTAAAGATACTACATAGAATACCCAACTCAGAATTATCCATGCCATAGTATTTCCAAGTTATATAGATTTCATGGACTGCAAAAAAGTCCAATAAATGCGTCTTAGAGCAAATTAAGCCTGAACTCCCACTAGATGCCAAAATGCCTAAACTGAGGCTATGGTGCATTGGACGTATAGTCAGCCCTTGGTATCTGTGGACTTGCCATCCACAGATTGAAGAATCCGTGTGTGGCAAGCCTGCATTATGCCCAATAGTGGCACATGAACATGGCCATGCCGCCATTACGGACAAACCCTGTTGTCCCATGATGGCACATGCATGTGACCATGCTACCATTTAGTTCCATTGGAACGGAATGACCTGCTGGATGAGATGTGTCTTATTACATCTCTCAATTGCTTTTAAAAATCCATAAAGACACATCTCTTCTGGCAGGCCTTCCCAGAAACCCCTTAACTCTCGGCATGGAACTGGGTTATGTCCTTTCTCACCAGCTCCCAACACCTAACCCACGACGATGCAGTTACAGCACCCACGGAATGACTAGCTGCCTTTTATATCGTCTATATTGTCTTCCAATTTTAACTTGATACTAGTTTAATTTAATTTTAAGGGGTGGGAGGTTGGGTTTTGGGGTATTGAAATTGTTTTTATCTTGTGTTTTTTAATTATTGTAACCTGTTCCAATTGGTTGACAGAGGAGCGGGCTATAAATAAAACATTATTATTATTTTATTATTTGTGTTGGCGGTGCGGCTGCATGCACACGCTGCCACAGGACAACGGGGGCTGTCCCTAATGGTGGCACAGCGACGTGCACATGCTGCCATTGGGGACAATGTGGGTTTGAGCATCTGTGGATTTTCATATCCATGGGAGGGGCTGGAACCGATCCCTCATGGATAGTGAGGTCCAATTGTACCATGAGATGATATGGTTCATTGGAAAAAATAATGTTGGAAAAGGTAGAAAACAGTAGGAAAAGAGGAAGAGCACATTTCAAATGGATTGATTCAAAAAGGGAAGCCATGGCAAGATGTGTAAAGGGCAGGGTGTTTGGGAGATCTCTCATTCATAGGGTTAAGTTGATGCTAACCTGGTGGCAAATAAGAACAAACAACAATGGTATGTTAATATAAAACTAGATACAGCAAGCAAGCACATAAAGAAAATTCAGAGGCAGTTCCTAATGCAGTTTTGATCAAAAGCCAAGCATTTGTTGGGGATTAAAAAAAATGAAACTTGGAGAGAAAAGAATGGAATAGAGTAATCTGCAAGAGGATGATCTGAGTGGGATGGATGACATAGGAGGATGTTACTCAGAAAAACTTTGTAGTGGCTTAAACTTAATAAAGTATTTTTGCATAGCATATTTGCCTTTACACAAGAGCGAGAATATACAATATTCAGGAAGCAATAAAAAAGTCCCACTTACCCTCATAGTCCCACAATCCATTGAATGGTTTTCCTAACTCACCAGGAGGAGCTGGAGGATCATTAAAAAACGGAGCACTCACTTCCATAAGTATTCCAGAATTTTCTGGTGTCAGCTTGATCACTATTGGATCATGAGATACTGGCAAGTTATTCCACGTGTATTCAATTTTAAATTCCATCTAAATATTATACATTAAACAAAATTAATTATTTTTATTATCTAAAATCATGTAAGCATGGAGTAGTTGTTTGAGTGTTGGACTATGGCTCTGGACAGCAGGTTTAATTCCCCTTTGGCCACGAAACCCACTGGGTGACCTTAGGCATGTCATATGCTCTCACCCTCAGAGGAAGGCCAAGGAAAACCTCTTCTGAACCAATCTCCCCCCGCCCCAAAAGAAAACCCCCATGATAGGTTCTCCTTACAGTCTTTGTAAGTTGAAAACAACTTGAAGGCACACAACAATTTCTTTTTTTACCTTTATCGCATTCTACTGCAGTTTTTATTCAGAACACTCATATCACTAACATATGGTCATTTAAATAAATACTATTAGCTTGTCTTATTAAAGATGTGCTTAATAATGACCAGCTATTTCTAATATAAATATTTTGTTAAAAGTAAAAGAAACATATTCCACATGTCAACCCATTTAGTTTCTAAATCAATAACATGATTTACCCAAGCTTTTAAAGAGAAAGATGAATAATACATATCCATCTGTCCAGTTTGAGAACTTTTTGTACATTATATACTCGTAATAACAAGGAGTGTTCCTTGAATGAATGAATGAATGAAGCCCTACAAAACATAGAACAGCAAAATATAAGTAAATGAACACCAAGTAAATGGGCAGACTAGCATGTACACTTTTTTTTTTAGAAACCAGTTTTATGGTTATACCGGTAGGTGATTTGTAACTTTTGTACTATTCTGTAGCCTAAATACCTTAAAGAACCCAGATCCTGTTGGATCCTGCAAGCTAAGCAAAGTTAGACCTGGTTAGTACTTTGATGGGATACCACCAATTAATACAAGGTGCTGTAGGCAATATTTCAGAGAAAGGAACTGCCAAAACAACCTCTGAGCATCCCTTGCCTAAGAAAACCCTATGAAATTTATGGAGTCGGCCTAAGTTGAGAGCCAACTTGAAGACACATACCCACATATACAATACAGTATTCTGTAATTTCCCAGTTACTTCCAAATATGCACAACATTATTGTAAGTACAACTGCAAGTACATGGCTACATGTATTATCAGAACTCACATTAAGAGCATAGTATATGTTTATCACGTGATGGCTCAGCATTAAACACCTTGCAGGAACTTCAAAATAGTTCGCTGTACCCTGTTCATTCCAGACTATTTTCACCACAGGGTGCTCAAAGCAATCACATTAACTTGTACAAATAAACTAATCAACTGCTATTTTCCCCTTAAAGTTATATTTCCACAACAATGTTTCTATAAATGGCTTACTTACAGATTAAACCAGAGATGAAGAACGTGCGGCCTTCCAGGTGCTATTGGACTACAGCTTCTACCAACATGATAAAACATGAGAGCTGCAGCCCAACAAAATCCAAGAGGCCAACATATTTTTTTTCCAAATTAAAATATGCAAGATTTTAGAGTATGCAAAGTTATGTTAACATGGTGATGAAAGCAAACTTCTTTTAACTACCATAGTGTCATAGAAATCTATTTGTAATACCTTTCCCATGGCAAGCTCTGAGCACTAGGTTAGATATTAAAACTGGAATGTAACATAGCAGACTTCCTGTGCATTCTGTGGCTCACCCGCTCACTCATTTTCTCACAGCTTCTCAAGCATCTTTCCAATGAACAGTTTCAAATATGCCACTTTCCTTCTTGTCTTACCTGTATCCAATTAAGATTGTGTGTTTACTGTTATTTATATGTATTATAAACTTTTCAGTTACAAAAGCATTTTAAGGTTTACAAATCAGATCCTCCTGATTGGTCTACAAGCAGAACTAATGCAAGACACACAGTTCTTGCCATTATCAGTTTCAGTGCCAAGGAGCCAAAATTTGGCACACAAATAGCTCCAAAATTTAATCACCAGGACAGTTTTACAGTACTCAAAACTCTATACAGTCACCCCTCCTTTTTCATGGAGGATCCATTCCAGACACCCTTGTGAAAATGTAGTTTCGCTTATATTCAAGCCCCATTGGCGTAGGCATGCACCCCATTCATTCCCCCTCTGTTCGTCCCTCGCGCATAAGCAAGGGATGCAAGTCTGTAGACTACAAGAACGGAGGATGGACTGCATATGAAGAGTCTGTATATGAAGACTATCTCAGAATTAAGGTAGGATCTCAATGCAGAGATCCTCAGTCTTGGTCAGTCGCTAAGACTTTTTGGCCCACTAGTGATGCTCATTAGCTGCTGCTGAAAGGTGAACAGCTACTACTGCAGGCAGTAAAAACTGGTCAATCTCTAAGTGCCAGCCAAAGCATTGAGAAGTAGATTCACTGGAAGAAAGGAGAATGAGAATTTGCCACAAGCATGATGCTTGTCAGCTTCCCTCAACCCATCTAATCCAGAAAAAAAAAATACTCTGGCCAAATGCTAAGCGAAACACAGAAGAAGGAACGCTGGACTGTGGGAATACAGTTGGCTCTCCTTATTCACGGATTTTTTTATCCATGGATTTGAGCATACATGGCTTGAAAATATTCCCAAAAAGTCTAAATTCTAAATAGCAAACCTTGATTTTCCATTTTATATATGGGACACCATTTTGTTGTGCCATTATATTTAATGGAACTTGAGCATCCATGGATTTTGTTATCCACGGAGGGTCCTGGAACCAAACCCCAGCAGATAACAAGGGCCTACTGTACAAAGTTCATTTCCCACATTTTAAACAACCTTGGGACTTATTTGCCTTCAAGCTGACTCCAAGTTATGGCAACCTTATCATGTGGTTTTCTTGGCATTTTTCCCTCTCTGAATGTGACTTATCCAAGATCACTAAGTAAGTTTCTATGGCTGGGGGTGGGGGGTGGGCAGGCAAAAGGGATTTTGAACCCCAGTCTTCTGGAGTCCTAGTCAAACCACACTGACTTTCATCCTTGGACATGAGTGAAGGTTATTTCTAGTTCTGGGAAAAATTGGGTAAATGCAGTTTATGCAGTCTCAATCCCATACATAAATCAGATTGTACAATTAAAACTAACATCTATGCAAGAAAGAAAGACCCCCTTGAACATAACAGCATTTGCTATTAAGTAGGCAATGGGCAAGCCATACTCTCTTTTCTGATTAAGGCAATGACAAACCACCTCTGAATAAATCCCTACCAGTTGCCAGGAGTTGAAGGATAATCCTGCATATGTCTTGTCTTTACTGCTGTCCCTCTGCATTTGCAACTTTGACCTTTGTGGATTTGATTATTTGTGGTTTTAATTAGAATCACAGAGTTGGAAGAGACCACAAGGACCATCCAGTCCAACCTCCCTGCCATGCAGGAACTCCCAATCAAAGCATGCTCGACAGATAGCCATCCAGCCTCTGCTTAAAGACCTCTAAGAGAGGAGACTCCACCACACTCCGAGGGAGTGTGTTCCACTGTCGAACAGCCCTTACTGTCAGGAAGCTCCTCCTAATGTTGAGGTGGAATCTCTTTTCCTGCAGTTTGCATCCATTGTTCCGTGTTCTAGTCTCTGCAGCAGCAGAAAACAAGCTTGCTCCCTCCTCAATATGACATCCCTTCAGATATTTAAACATGGTTATCATATCACCTCTTAACCTTCTCTTCTCCAGGCTAAACATCCCCAGTTCCCTAAGGCGGTCCTCATAGGGCATGGTTTCCAGTCCCTTCACCATCTTAGTTGCCCTCCTTTATCGTGTACTGACTTTTATGATCTTATAGAATTTAACAAGTAGGAGGCATGCCATTTTTATTGGACCCATATTTTATGTATATCTTTTTTGAGAGATCTTGTAAGAAGCTCTGTAAATAAGTTTTCTTAAATAAATAAATAAGAACTGGACACTGTATTGCAGGTTCTTTCTTAATATGTTCTTTCTAGGTTCCAGCACAACTCTGCCAGAGGTTGACCATAAAGTTTTGCTGGAGAATACTGTTCTAGGCATTTGTAGGCCCTCCACCATGGTTCTATGATCAGCTTCTGGCAGATGTTGACCATTGAGTTGCACTGGAGGATATGGAGATTCCTGGAGAGGTGTTCTCTTAGGTAAAAATAATAGTGTTTTTTTTTTTTAATTTGCGCCTTCCCCACATTCACTGGAGTCCTTCATCCTTAACCCCAGAGAATGTGGAGGGACCACTGTATATCAAACTAACCATCGCACCAAAATAACAAAAATACGAAGAAGGAACATAGCCACGGACCCCACAACAAACTCCAACCCCAAGTGTTAGTTTTTTGTGGGGCTATGTGGCCATGTTCTAGAAGAGTTCCTTTCTGACGTTTCGCCAGCATCTGTGGCTGGCATCTTCGGAGAATGATAGCCTGGAAAAGGACTGGATATATATATATCCTGTATGACTCTGGGAAGGGAGGCGTGATTTCCAACTCCCAGAATTCCATAGCCCTGAGCCAGGGCAGTTAAAGTGGGGCCAAACCGGGTTATTTTTTCCAGTGCGGATGCAGCTGCTGTCAAAGGGATCTAGTGGCACCTTTGAGACTAATGGAAAGAAAGAAAGCTGGCAGCATGAGATTTCCTAGACCTAAGCCTTTTTCCTCAGATATATTAGGTGGCCTTATGCATCTTTAGGAAGCAGACTCAATGCGCAAGTGCGCATTCGAGCCACTTATTTCTGACTTATGGCAACTTATCCCAGGGCCTTCTTCTTGGCCAGTTTCTTCTTCAGAAGGTGTTTGCCATATTTGTGCCACCCATCCTCTGAGGCTGAGAGAGTGTGGCTTGTTGTCCAAGGTCACCCAGTGAGCTTTACATGGACAAGACTTGAACCTAGGTTCCCTAGAACTGTAGCCCTATTATGCTTAAACCACTACATAATAATAATCATCATCATCATCATTCAGTTTGAGGCCTCTTTAACTGGGAACCCTGGGAAATGTAGTTTATTGCGGCTCCAGAGAGAGAGAGCTCTCTCTGGCAGAGAACAGGCTCAATGTCTCACAGAAAACTACACTTCCCATAATTCCCTCGCACTAAACCAGTAAAAAAATAAAGCGATCTCAAAGTCTACAGTGTCCGTTTTGGGCCAAAAAGCCTTCCCTCCCAGCGCGAGCTCACCGCTTCTCTAGTCAGACCCAGCTTACTTTGTTTTCTTCCTCGAAGGAGGTGGAGCCAAAACAAGAGAGCTCTAGCATGTGATTTATATGATTCCACCAATCAGACAGGGGCCCGCTCTGAGGCCGCCCTTGAACGTGATTGGCCAACGCCGGTGTGACGTCATACGCCCCAGTCAGACTCAGATTCATCATCTCTAACAGTCTCTTTCCATCTCCAGCGGAATCGTGGTCGTCCTGTGAGTGGTAGAAGTTGGTGCGCATGCGCGGTGTGTCCTCCTCCTCCTCCGGGTGAAGCCTTTGGTAACGACGGAATCGGGTTTCTCTGGCGCGCGCTTGATTGACAGGCAGGGGGAGGGGGGCTTTTAACGGTCGGTCTCGCGCTCCCACCCGCTTCATATTTTCAAGATTTTACATCCTGATGTTTTATGTTTATATGTGTGTGTGTGTGTTTGAGTGTTGTTGTTGTGGAGAACTCGAGAAGTATAGTTCAATTGGAATGGCCGCTGGGTTTAAGTGAAGAGGGTGGCCAGGCTTGGTCCTCCTTTTCCAGGACCTGTCCTACATTTTCAATCTTTTCCAGGACCTGTCCTCCATTTTCAATCTTCAGGTTGACCAGGCTTGGTCCTCCTTTTCCAGGACCTGTCCTCCATTTCATCCTTCCGGTTGACCAGACTTGGTCCTCCTTTTCTAGGATCTGTCCTCCATTTCATCCATCAGGGGCAACCAGACTTGGCCCTCCTTTTCCATGACATGTCCTCCATTTCATCCTTCAAGTTGACCAGGCGTCCTCCTTTTCCAGGACCTGTCCTCCATTTTCAACGTTCAGGGTGGCCAGGCTTGGTCCTCCTTTTCCAGGACCTGCCCTCCATTTCACCCTTCAAGTTGACCAGACGTCCTCCTTTTCCAGGACCTGTCCTCCATTTCATCATTCAGGGTGACCAGAAGTTCTCCTCTTCCAAGATCTGTCCTCCATTTCAGGCTTCAGGGTGGCCAGACTGGGTCCTCCTTTTCCAGGACTTTTGCGGGATCATGGTATCTCCATTTCAGGTTTCAGAGCCAACCAGGCATGATCCTCCTTTTCCAGGACCTGGATTGCGTATTGACGCTGCATCACATTTGGAATGACTTCCCATTGCCCGAAATTGAGTGTGATAGTTTCTCACACAATAACATGAAACCCCATGATTGTGTTCGGACTGCCCTTGAATTATGCTTCCAGTTTCTGTTGTCTGATAAACGCGTAGGTCCTTCAGTGCAACTTTTAGTTAAAGTTGACCATAGAGTTGTACTGGAGGACCTAGATATTCCTAGAGTGAACATATAATTCAAATCCATGAATAAGCAAATCCGCAAGTATAATATATAGCCATTGTTTTGTGTTTTCAAGTCATTTACGACTTGTGGTAAACATAGCTTTTTCTGGGGCTGAGAGTGTGTGACTTGCCCACAGTCACCCAGTATCCCTTTCCGTGGCCAAGCAAGGACTTGAACATTGGTCTCCAGAGGTGTCTCAGTGCTCAAATTACTGCATCATGTTGGTTCTCTCGACATGTTTGAACACAAACATATACACACATACACATGGATGTGCGGGTGTCTATATACATACATAGACATATACACACACACACGTATAAACACATGCACATAAATTTCAATCAATAATTTTTGCTAAAGCGCGGGGAGGATTTATTCAATTAAACACCACCCAGTATACATGAAAGTTAAGGGACTTGGAAGACAATAGTCAGCATGTTGAAATGTGTCCTTGTCCTGTTTGTCGTCATTTGGAAATACACCACAGTGAGCCTGATGATACACAATACCTTTCCTCACGTATCCTGTAGGCTATTGGGTAGGTAATGGAGGCCTCCGTCACTTTTCTCGGATATTTATATTTTATGCCCTTGGAAAGATGTTGGTCCAGCCTAGTGTTTCTTGAGCTGTCAGATGTGGGAGGACTGGCAGGATTTTTTTCCACAATGATCAGCACCATATATTTTTTCCCAATGACTGCAGGCTTGCTTTCCCTGGAAAGTCACTGTGGACCAGCAGTCTATAGTTCTCAGTCTGGCACAACTTTGAGTACAGTTTTTGTGGGGAGTGTATGTTATGGGATAGAGGAGGACATGAATGCACTAAATATTAAGGAAGGAAAGTACTTTGGGTGCTGTCTGGCGGTAAAAGAATTAAGACTGGAGGCAGCAAAAATGTCTCATTGATAGTCAGTTGAATGCATTAAGATTAAAGGTATATGGAGTTTGATTTTTCTCAGGTGAATATTTAAACATTTAAGCCAGAGATTTTAAGCATCCTTACAATTAGTCTTTCTAAGAAGGAGTGTTAGGACTGGGATAAAATTCTTAAGAAAATGTTTTACTATTTCTTCAGTTGCAGTATTCTTTACTTTTGATCTGGATATTTATATAAACCGCTAGGATAAAGCTAGGATCTTTGCTGTCTTTTAATATTATTATGAACTTTGACAGCTTGAATAGGCAGGTGCATGCTCATAGATGTGAACTGAATCAGCAGTATTTAAGCATTCCTAACAATCTGTGGATTACCACCTGTAACTGATGGGCAACTGCAGTGGTTCTTGGATCACACAGAAACTGCCCAAAATGCCTAAAGTTGAGAGAAGAGACCCACTTCTGGGTTTGCGAAATAAGATTATTTATGTGAGTATTTATTTTTAATGTTAGCAGTGTTCAACAGCAGCCTGTTGAACAAGTGAATCACCACTCCAAGAGATTTACAGAAGAGGCAATTCATCTAGTCTAAGAAAGAAACTGTCCACGAAGTCTGGAAAGATTGATAACCACAAAAACAGCCTGGGAAGTATTAAGCTCCAGGCCCACAATTTTTTATAGTAGCAACTTCTTCTCTACATAAGAAGAATAATTTTAGCAACTTCTATCATAGCTCAGTGAACTTTCTAGCTGTGCAATAATGAGTTAGTGAAGTCCATTGCACTTTTTCATTTGAGGCGTATAGGAGAAAGGTTGCAGGAGAGTGAATTTACACTGCAACAGTCTGTTATGCTTTCCTTCCCAATAATAGAATGTTTCTAGATTTTGAATGAAACAAAGGTCATAATAGGTGGGTAAAGTGCAGCCCACAGGGCCCGGGGGGGGGGGGGGGTGGGATGAAGAAAGGTTTTGTTTCCCAAATGCCTTTTAGGGGCATGAAGGGAAATTCTACCATGCCCCCCCCCCCCCATTTTAGACCCAAAAAACAGGAAGTGGTGGAAAAGACTTCCAGCCCCCCCCCCCCCCCCGGTGTTAAAACTGGCTTTTCTGGTCCTAAAGTGGCCAAAAAGCACGACAGAAATGCTCCCATGCCTCCTGAAGGGTATTTTGGAGTAAGAAAAATTGTACAAGGGTTAATGTGGGTGCAGGCCTCCAAGGTCTTCTGGGGGACTAATTCCCCCCACCCCACTATTTTGGTAGTGGAAAATTACATTCCTCTGTCTATTTCAGGTTTTGAATACCTTCTAGTATGTTGAAAATCAGCTATTGAATCCTTTCTCTGAACTTCCAGATGAAGTTATAGAATGGCAGCAGAAACTGTCTTTACAGGAGATCAAAGTAAGTTTTATGTAAGATTCTGTCAAGATTTAGCGCTTTATATACTTTAAATACTTGATGCCTTATGTTGCTAAGTTGAGATAGATAGCAGGGTGTTTTTTTATGAAGAAGTGGAAGCTCGTAACAAACCATTACAGTGTATTTTGAAGTATATCACTTTCTTTACTTTGTAATGCAAATCTTCCTTAAAGCAGCATATTATCAGATCTAGTATATGAATATTTAAGAAGCTACCATTCAGTTTGCTCCATAAAGATGTAATGTTGATCTTGATAGCACTAGAACCTCTGCATAAACCTTTCTGTTTTATGTATAATTTTATCACATCATCTGATGGGAATGAAAATAAATTTGAATGGGTGAACTACTTCAAGAAATCACAGCTGTCCTCTGCCTGATGTGCAAATGATGGCCAATGTCATCTAGAGATTAGGGAAGGACATGCAGCTGTACTCCTTATTTCAGTCAGGGCCAGTGGAAACTGTGGAAGCTCTTCTGATGTTAATGGAGGAAAATAAGAAATTCAGTTCAGATAATATAGTAGCACTGTTACTAGAGAAGACCACTGGTCTTTATAGCAATTTGTATTAGGAGTACCCCAGATGCAGTGTACTAGAATTACACAACTTTTCCCGAACCCAGTATAAGCTGTGAAGTCTCAGCTTTTTCCAGATAGGACCACAGCTGTCATATTCTAAATAATCTGGGACGAGGTTATTTGAAAGTTGCCTACACTGCTATGAATGTGCCTGAGCTTGGAGATCAGCTGGGAAGGCTCTACTCTGGTGCGCCAGGAAAAAGCAATTCAGTAAGCAGTTGACAGTGGTTTTCAGAATTCAGATATGCAGTCCATGGTCACCTACAGTGAAAAAATTGCCAAATACTTTAAGGAAAACTTTGCTCACATTTGCTCAGAACATGACATCATACTTGTTACAGAGCTTAGGGAGGTGTCCAGTGCATTGTTTGGTCAGTATTCATAGGATCGGTTTCAGTTTCTGGAATCTGATGATGTGGACAAGATGACTGAAGCACTTCAGCCCACCACATGTAAGCTCTACCCTTGCCCACCTTGATAAAATCTAACAGGTGGACTGACTGGAGGGTCCAGAGGTGGCATATGCCTTGTTATGTCAAAGGGAAGTTCCTGTTGCCTTGAAGGAAGCAATCTTCTCCTGAAGAGGACTTCTCTAAATCCAGAGATATACAACAACTACCATCTGATTGCAAATTGCCCCTTTGAACAAGATGCTTTAGAGTATTGTGGCTGGCCAACTTCAGGGCTTATTGGAGAAAGGAGATTATCTGGACCCATTTCAGTCTGGTTTCTGGCTGGGGTATGGTACTGAAATGGCCTTAGTTGTTCTAATCGATTACCTAATCTGGAAGAAAGGCAGGAGGAGTGCTACCCAGATGATCTTTCTGGATCTCTCAGTGGCTTTTGATAACATTTATCATGGTATCTTACTGGACTGGCTCTGGGATGTGAGTAGGAGGCACTGTTCTTCAGTGATTGTGTTCCTATCCAGAGGGCCCGTTCCAGAGAATAGCATTGAGGGATTTCTGTTCAGTCTCATGGTGACTAAGCTGTGCAGTGCCACAGGGTTCCATCTTATCTCCCTTGCTGTTCAATATTTACATGAAGCTGCTGGGAGAAGTCATGAGGGAGTTTGGAGTGTTGGCTCAGCTCTATTTCTCCTTGTCATCAGAGTCAGCTGAGGCTGGGCCAATGCATGAATGCTATATTGAGCTGGATGAGGGCCAATAAACTGAAAGAGAATCCTGGTGAGACAGTCTCTCTGGGTCTGTGGTTCTTGGATCCAGGAATTGGGTAAGCAGCATGTTCTGGATGAGGTTTCACACCCCCAGAAAGAGCAGTTGCTCAGCTTGGGAGTGCTCCTAGATTGATCCCTGTCACTAGAGGCCCGAATGGACCCCGTGTCTCTGAGCACTTGGTGCCAGCTTCAACTGGAGCACCAATTGTGGCCTTTCCTAAATGGAGATAACCAAGCCACAGTACTCCTGTGGCAGCCTCCTGGTAGACTACTGTAATGCACTGCATGTGGGGCTGCCCTTGAAGTTGCAGACAGAAAATACAGGAACTCAATTGCTGACTAAAATATCATATAGACAGCATATAATGCCAGTCTTAACAAAATTTCACTGGCTGTCAATATATTTCTGGTTTGAATTCAAGGTGCCTGTGATTACATTTAAAGCCCTAAACGTCTTGGGATCTCGATACATGAGGAAATGCGTTCACAATAAGTTCCACCCAAGGATTAAGATCTTCTTAGGGGCGGGAGGGTGCTCCTTCCTGTTTCATCAGTGAAATCAATAAACTGTATTCAAACATGGTAGAGGGCTTTCTCAGCTGTGTCATTCCAACTGTGCAAGGCCTGACTGCCACTAACACTCATGTCATATAGGTACCAAGCTGAAACTTAGCTGTTCATCAAAGCCTTTGGGGCTCATTAACCCATATATATATGGTGTACATAGTTTTAAAATCATTTTTACATCTTTTAAATCTGTTTTTAAGTTATTACTAAACTTAAGTATGTATTAGTTAATTTAATTATTCATTGTTTTATTTTCTGTAGCTTCTTTCAGTGGTCTTAATGCCCTGAGATCTTTGATATAGGGTGGTATAATTTTTTAAATAAATCAATCAATCTATGGCATTTTCTCCTCAGTTATTAACTAACAGATCCTTTCTATTGGTTGCTGTAAAATTGGTTTTGTGGGTGTGTATTTTTTTAAAAAATGGCACTTTAGATTTCATATGTAAACATTAATCAATTCCTGTTTTCCAAAGAATTATTACTTTGTCACTGAGAACTTGGTCTCCTGCAACTTCTTTAAATATTTGTTTCGTACTGGCTGTGCAATGTAAAAACATGTCATGCTACCTGTCATTTTGATGCTAACAGCCAGTCACTAGACTGTGAAAAGGCTGTATTTGCTGAAATGGCCATGGGGATTTCTATGTTATTTTGGCTCTGGCTTTCTCTTCCACAAAGATGCAGACCTCTGCCCCAAAAGGTGCTTCTACTGCTATCTCTGATAACAGGTTATTTAAACTTCATATACCCTGCAAAGAACTTATCAGTGCTTTCTTGGAATTAATGCTGCTGTGTAAAAACTGAACTTATTTTGCAGGCCTGAAAGCGGTTACATGGGGTCTTACTCTTTAAGTAGATATGCATAGAATTGGTCTGTGTTTTATGTGCCTTATGGAAACATGTCTGAGGCAGTAAGAGTTACTTCAAGCCCACCCCACTTTTTTTTGCCCAGTCCATGCCTTAATCTTGCTCACTGATGGAATGAGGTCCCAAAAAGCCTTCTCAGTGGGGCCCCAATGAATTGTGATCAATCCCTATTCAGTTTGGTCCCATAGTTCCAGTACATAGGCTTCTGTCTTTTACTCTCTGTATCCCTCCCTGGATTTGATACTCAAACTTCAAGGGTATGACTATACTGGATAAGTAGATGTGATCAGTAAGTTAAGTAATGTGTGACTGAATCCTCCTTATCACTTCTTAAATGAGCTTATTCAGGCACAATTGTAGAAAATAAAACCAGTAAAGATTTTATATTTATCAAATAAAATAAATATATTCTAACCATATAGTGATTCTACACATAGTACATAATACCACCTCCATTTCAAACAAAAGTAACATTTCTCTGTGAATGCTCAATTCCTCTAAACCCTATTCAAGTCTTGTCAGTTCTTTCTTCTTAACTGGTCCTAACTCTATTTTTAACTGACCCTAACTAACCCCCCAAGCTGATTCACTGAATCAATGAATCACAGCCCCGCATGAACTATGATTGGGTGGTTCTACCCAAGCTTCCTCAGCTTTTTGCTTTGTAGTCCCTGTCCCAACAAAAGTTTGCAGCCTGTTCTCTGTTGTTTCTCACATTTCCAGTTTATGAAAGATCTTGACCAATTTATGTATTTCAAGAGGATTAACGGGATTGTACTTCATTCCTTAAAATGGTGGATAAATATCTAACAAAACAAATTTATCATTTAGAACAGAAAGAAAAGGGGAAGACATTAGCCTACCTCACTAGCTACACTGACATGTTGAAAAAGCATAGATCTTTAAGTGTTGCCTCTCAAATTGGAAATGATCAGGAAAGTAGAGGAGTTTGAAATGAAAGAATTAGCCCTGGATGCTTTTGTTGTTTTAGTTAACTGGCCTTGAGTTGACCCTGAGTCATGGTGACCCTATGATCTGAGAATCCCTGTCCTCCACTGCTTTTCTTAAGCCCTGTAAACTCAGGACCATGACTTCCTTGATTGAGTCCATCCATCTAGCATTTGGTCATCCTTTCTTTCTACTATCCTCCCTAGCATTATTGTCTTTTCTGATGACTCATACCTTCGCATGATGTGGCCAAAGTATGACAGCATCAGTTTCATCATCTTATCTTCCAGAACAATTTCAGAAATTTATCTTCTCAAGAACCCATTTGTTCATCTTTTTGACTGACTGTGGTATCTTCAGCATTCTTTTCCAGCATCCCATCTCAAATGAGTTGATTTTCTTATTTGCTTTTGATGATGTGGAATAAATACAATGGCTTGGACAATTCTAACTTCAGTGCTCAGTTGTATATTTTTACCCTTAATGGTCTTGCCTAGTTCTTTCATAGCTGCCCTTCCCATTCCTAGTCTTCTTTTGATATCTTGACTGCAGTCTCAAATCTGGATGCTTTAGGAAGATGCTTTCAAGTGGTCTCTAGAAGATTTAAAATATTTTTGTTTACCTATGCTAGGCTTACCTGACCTGGTTGTTTGTAATGTTAATTTTAAATAAAGAATTTGCTGAAACATAAATTCCTTTTCTTTTTTGTGATAAAAGAACCAATTTTATTTTTCCTGTGTTATTTCTGCTTCTAACACCACTGTTTCTGCTAAAGAATTTTCTCTTTTGTGTGGGTGTGTATTAATTAAATTATGGCTATAAGTTTCCTTGTCTTTTATTAGATATGTTCCAGCTTGTGGGTGGGCAACTGTGGAAGACTAGGGGTCCTCATTAGCCCCAAAGGAGACTCTGGATGACCGAACCCCTTCATCACATTTGCTGTCTTCAAAAAGAAAAAAAACACCATACCCCCCCCCCCCCAAGAAAGCTCTGTAGGATTCTGATGGGATCATGGAATGGGACATTTTAGGCCAAGGAGAGGCCTTCTTAAACAGCAGGATGTGAGCAGAAGTCACTTTCTGTTCACTTCCTGTTTAAAAAAGAAAAAGCCCTTGGTCTGGGGAGGGGATGTAAAATGTGGAAGTATATCTCGCTTCCCAGAGGACATTTGAGGTATTGGGGAGCAATTTAAATTATATATATATATGTTTTTGGGACCCTCAGGGGGCCTGGGGGCTCCAAACATAGTTGAATTGCCTAGAGTGTATTTGGGAGCAATTTTTGGGGGGTTTTTTTGGGGTTTTTTGTTTTTTGTTTTTTAAGAGCTTTTATTTCCTGGAGGCCTAAAAGTAGCCTATGGCAGGGCTGTATGTGGCCTATGACCACATTTTGCCCAACACTGTTTCACGCTGTAGACTGTAAAAATGGCATATACATCCTGAATTAAATGTCAAAACACAGTTTATGCTGAGTTAATATTGTACAAAAATAAGATAGAAAGTTTTGAACATTACACTTGAACAGCAAACTTTCATAATCTTCTTTGAAACTTCTTTAAGAGAAGCTGAATTAAAGGTGGCTCATGGATACTCTGGTTTAATCACTATCATCCAACAGACTACAGATCTGTTAGACAAATATTTTATCTTGGATAAATTGGTAGGAAAAATAAGCAAGATCTGTCTAAAGTCCTTTGTTATTCTGCTAGAATTTGGATAGTTGGTAAACTTTTTATCAGAGACCCTGACAAAAAAATTGAATGGGTAAATTTATGTGTTTATAGTGATGATGGTAATAAAAGAAGAATTCACTGTGGTATAAATAAACTGTGTTCCCTTTTAAATTAAATTTTGACAAAATAAATGTCTTTTTCAATGTGCCAAGAAACTGATGTTTTAAGAGAGGTTATTTTTAATTGAAATCCATGATCTGTTATCTGTGCTGCAAGATAAGGTGCTTACTTTTTTCAGATCATAAACTGAATGCTGTTCACAGGCAGTTTCTGACACAGAATCTTCCAACTACTGGTACCTCTGTACAGGTAAACAAGATCTGTTTATATTCTAGTATTTACATTGGCACTGCTCATGAAGATAATGTAATGTATAAAATCATGTATGTTATAAGTGTTTTATGCAGTAAAATAATTTCCAGTGGTTTTGTATACAAAAACATATAGTGGCCGAAATTCCCATATCTCCATCCTGCTAGGGTTTTGCATGCATACATTGACACTGAGAGAGGGAAGACTAAAAAGTGGCTTGCGTATCAGCCCTGGAAGTCATCCACATTGCGTTATATGCAGATATACAGTAGAGTCCCAATTATCTGACATTTGGTAATCCGACATTCCGGATTATCTGACGTTGGCTGAATTAGCATACGCCCCCAGACACGCCCCAAAATGGCGGTCGCAATGGGCAAGGAGCCTGAACAGGCCCAAGAACAAGCTGTTGATCAGTGCATTGAAGGCTTTTCAAAATGATTGCAAGGCTTTTCATAGTGATTTCAAGGCTTTTCATGGTGATTTCAAGGCTTTTATTGGACCCTCCAGATTACCCAACATTTTCAGTTATCCGACTATCAGCCAGTCCCGTTTATGTCGGATAATCGGGACTCTACTGTTATTGCGTTAATTTTTAATATTTGTCATACATAGATTTTGGCTGAAGGTTTTATTATTTTATTAATATTATTATTATTTATTTATACCCCGCTCTTCACCCTAAAGACTATCAGAGTGGCTTACAATTATTATTTTAATTAGACGATTCTCTGCCCTCAGGCTTACAATCTAAGAAGACACGACACAAAAGGAGAAGGGAATGGTGTTGGGGAAGGGGATCAGGGCCAAAAGTTCTTCTCTCCCTCTGAGGCCTGGACCAAGGCAGATGGACTGGAGGGAGGGCTCTACTTCATACTCTAGGGCAAGCCCAATGGAGTTTGGCCTGTCCTTTCACTGGGTAAGATGGTGTAATATGGAGAGAGGGCTCTTCTTCTTGAGGCGAGGTCTGGTGGTCTTGCTAGGCCTCTCCTTTCACTCCCTCCTGGGTAAGATGGTATAGCATAGAGAGAGGGCTCTTATCCTTGAGGCCTTTCCTTCACTCCCTCCTAAGATGGTGTAGCATGGAGAAAGGGCTCTTCTACTTGAGGCCAGGCCTGATGGTGTTGCTAGGCCTCTCCTTTCACTCCCTCCTGGGTAAGATGGTATAGCATAGAGAGAGGGCTCTTCTAATATAGTACGTTCAATCCAACCCAGAAACCATGACTGAACTGAATTTCCAGCTGTGATGCAGAGTCAAACAGCTTTGTGCAAACTAAAAGGATAAGAAGGGCCTGTGACTGTCAGTACCTCTGTTTTGTCTGGTTTTAGTTTCAATCTGTTTTTCCTCATCCAATCCATTACCACTCCAAGGCAGTCATTGAGAGGAGAGACGCCATCTGAAGTCTGGGCTGGCGATTTAATCATGGAGAAACATATCTGAGTGTCATCAGCGTACTGATGACACTGTGCTCCATGCCTCCAAATGATCTCACCCAGTGGCTTCATATAGATGTTGGATAGCATTGGGGACCGGATGGCGCCCTGAGGGATGCCACAATTAAGCTCAATTTTGGAAGAAGGAACTGTCTCCGACCCTCACCCTTTGGGATTTGCCAGAGAGGAAGGATTGGAACCACCGCAACGCAGTGCCTCCAATTCCCAACTCCCTCAGCCAATCCAAAAGGATGGAATGATCGATCGTATCAAAGGCTGCTGAGAGATCGAAGACCACCAACAGGATCACACTCCCCTGTCAATGCTCAAGCAGAGGTCGTCGGCCAGAGCGACCATGGCGGTCTCAACTCCATATCCTGCCCTGAAGCCGGTTTGAAATGGATCAAGATAATCGGTTTCATCCAAGACAGCTTGGAGTTGGGAGGCGACTGCTCTCTCGATCACCTTGCTCAGAAACAGTAGCAAGGAAACTGGTCTGTAGTTGTTCCTATCCAGGATGTCAAGGGAAGGTTTTTTCGGGAGGGGCTTCACAGCTGCCTCCTTCAAGCAAGATGGTACAATACCTTCCTTGAAGGATGCATTGATTGTATCCCGAAGGAATACCTTAAGTGCATCCCCTCCCTGGACGACCAGCCAAGATGGACAAGGATCGAGAGGGCAAGTAGTCTTCCTCACATCTCCAAGGAGCTTGTCTATGTCATCGGTACTCACGGATTGAAACTCATCCAGCAAAGTGACAGCAACGGAGTTGCTGGATGCCTCACTCGTAGATTCTGATGAAATGTTGGCGTCTAAGTCAGCCCTTATCCGAGAGATTTTATCTGCAAAGTAGGTGTTAAATGCATCACAGCAGGCCGTCGTTGGGTCAAGTAGGGGATTTGGCGCAGGAGGAACCTATGTCAACTCCCCTACCACCTTAAACAACTCTGCTGGACCGGACTCTGCTGACCCAATGCATGCAGAGCAGAAAGAACTCCATGCTGCATGCAAAGCCTCCCGATAGGTGCCAAGATGCTTCCCGTGGTGAGTTCTGTCGGACAAGAGCCGAGTCTTCCACCACTTGCGCTCTAGTCGTTGTCCAGTCTGCTTCATTCTCCTGAGTTCCTTTGTGAACCAGGGCTTACAATTAGAAGCAGGCTGGAAAGGACGCTTGAGAACGATTGTGTTGATAGCCTTGGTAAGGTCAGTGTTCCACGTACTCACCAAGGCTTCAACAGGATCACCGGCGTGTCCAACCATTAGACTCTCTAAGGCCTTCTGGAAACCAATTGGTTCCATTAGCCTTTGAGGGCAGACCGTTCTAATGGGTCCGCCACCCCCTGGGAGACGGAAAGCGGCTTTTAGTTCCATCTTGATCAGGAAGTGGTCTGTCCATGACAATGCGGAGGTTTTAGTTGCCTCCGCCCATGGATACTACTGTTCGTACTAAAAATCCCTTTTCTGTTTGTCTGCATGACAGCCTATAGCAGTATTAAAGTGAAATTATTTTATTTCAGAAAAATTCCTCTGAACCTGATAAAACAATGGAGACATGGCTGATGGAAGAAAGGTAAACAGGTTTATCTGACATGATAATTAAATATAAGATAATGCCACATTTAGAATTAGGTTTTGTTTTTAATTCATTTTTTCTTAAATAGCTACTTTAAGAAGGTATGCTTATATTTGAGAGGTTGTCAAAAATAGTGTTCTTATCTTGATCGTACCTTGACATATATTTAAAAGTGAAGTTGTATTTATCCTGATTGTGCTGTGTAAACACTAATATTAAGCTTGTTAATTTTTTGTGAGATCTTTTTCTGCCTATCATTTTCCTTTTCCTTTTAAGAAGAGATATCCATTTGAACTTGGTAGAATATATATTTTAAGTAACCATGTTTACAAACAGACTGCAAGACATCTGGTTAATTGTTGGATCAAAAAACCCTTCCCTTTTTAATATTTGTTGCCTCCAGGATTAGTCATACTTAGAGTAGACCCATGAATGATAGATTCAAATCCTGTTGATTTCAAGGAGTTTAAGTATAGCTACATCTGCAATTAGCCTTGTGTCTCCAGGAATGCCATCAGCTATGTTTGGGAAACCTGTGCCTCTTCACCTGTGATAACATTCCATAAGTACTTCTTATCATAGAAATTACAATAAGGGATAAAATAGCAAATCTGAAGATGCTAACCTCAGAATCATTTCACATCTTCTGACGCAGGCCAGTATTTTTCTTACAATTATTATGTGCGTGGTTGAAAATCAAACTGCACAGAAATTTTACCGTATTTGATTACTGGTATGGACGTACCATTCAAAAAGAAATAACCACTAAAAGTCAAAATACCCTTGTGAAAAGTTGTTTTTCACAACAATCAAATATTATTTTCCCCACCTTTTGCAAGTCAAGAAAAAATGCAAGTTTGGTATTGTTTGTCATGCTGTTTACCATCTCCTATAAACTGTAGGTGCTACTAGAGAAGGAGGCAGTGGGAATCATCTGTATATGTCTTTCCTTAAAGCCTTTGATTAAAGAGGAAATGTTTTGTGCTCCTGTTCACATACCTCCCAGAGGCACACCACAGTGTGCCACCTTTCACAGGAGGTTGATAGTTCTGTAAAATTCAGAAGTCTTATTCCAGCTAAGCACTGTTTAAAATGCCACAGATTCTAATCCATGAACAGGTTGTGCATTCTGTGATTCTAATGATAGATAATTGCCAACCCATACTGATTGGTCCATATGTCACTATAAGCTATTCACATCTGCTGGCACCTAAAGCAAGTTTAGAAGCAATAAGCAAATTAATTGTTTTGCTAAACTCGCATCTGGAAGGGGGAGTTTCCCTAGAAAACATATAGTATGTTTAGTTAATGAAAATGTGAATTGGAAGATTAACTTCTGTAGTGTGAATGAGGAGGAAAGAAATATGAGGCTTAGAGCAAATGTTACTAAACATGTAAAAGAGTGAAAAAAGTTGTCAGAGAATGTTTCCATACGTATCTCTGTAGCATATGGGAATTTTGTTACTACTTGAATGTTCTATTTCAAATAATATTCTCTAGTTTGTTGAAGAAATTATTGGGAGAGAAATGTGTTTGTTTTAAATTACTGTATATACTCTACTATAAGTCGACCTCATGTATATGGTATGATAAGTCGAGGTCAAGTTTTGGGGCCAAAATTATGGATTTTCCCATGACCCATGGATAGGTCGAGGGTAAAACTTGAAGCTGCTTCAGTGTGTGTGTGGAGGGGGGGCAAGAGAGACTCTCATTGAGCCTTTTCTTCATCATTACAGCTTTCGTTTCAGCCAGACCCACGGGCAGGAGGGGGGGGGGGGCTCTTAAACAAACAGCAATATCAATAAATTACCCAGGACTCTTTCTTCTTGGCTCTTTCTTGCTAAACTCCTCTCCACAGGGCTTGGGGAAATCTGAAAGAACTGCTATCACATTTCCGTAGTGACTTGTAAATAAATTGACCTGGGATTTTGAGGTCAATTTTTGGGCATAAATTTTTAGACTTATAGACGAGTATATACAGTATGTGTTGTCTGATACTAGTAACTTTGTTTTGTATGTTTTTATATCAATTTTAGTTTGGTTTCACCATTAGTAACGGAGTATGATAACCATCTAGAGGAAATGAACAAAGAACTGAGATACTGTCAGGTATAAATTATACACAAAAAACTATGCTAAGTTCTTTAGTTGTTGGCATTGGTTAATGTTACTTCAAAATGTTTTTCTTGCTGTTATCACCAGCATTGTAGGACTATACAATGATGTGCAAAGTTGAACTGTGATGTGAATCTTAGTATCTTACTGTATCATATACTAGGTACTGTAAATAGTATTGTCTTAGCTTTTTTTGTCTTAATTGACGTATTACAAGTACTGAACTCGTATACTGAAATAGTTAAGAAAAGCTATACTGTTTCTTCAATTTTGTGATTGGTATTAAGACATCCGTGTAATGATTGTGACAAAATTGAATATTTTCTTATATAATTCTTTCATTTTGCTGATTCTTGCTCAAATAATGCTTTTTGTCTTTCTTTGCTTTCTTTAGATACAAATGAGGGAGATGAGATTAAAACTTGAACAAGTCGTCAGGGAAAATGAAAGGTAGAGTCACTGATCTGGCATGTTTTGTCAACAGTTTTGATAATGGAGTGGAAAAATAAAATTATTTCACAAACAGTTGGGAGAGAGTTCTTTCCCCAGAACTTGCAGAGGAATATGCAGTTTGGAATTTTATTGTGGTTTTTACTTCCATTTTCCTTAAAATCAGAAAATATCCATATATTTTTGTCTAGATTCTTTTTGGAGCGGGATTATGTAGATTTAGCCTACATTTGCTTTACAAGCACCTTCAGCTCAAAATAAAACCTGAGTTCTTTATAATATCAAGAGCAATGGTATACATTTTTGCTCAGAAGTAAGCCACATTGAGTTCAGTCAGAGTTAATGTCAGATAATAAGGAGTATGATTGTGATGTTTTTCCTATGACAGGATCACTTTTAAACTCCATGAATTCTCAAATAGATCTCAAGAGCCATGGATGTTTCTCTAGGCAGTTAGAAGGAGTTAGCATTTGCTGGCATAATTGTCAGGACCCTAAGCTTAATTTTAGAAAAGTTTAAATGGAAGGAGAGCATTTGAAATGCCTTAATACTGTATTACTGTTCAGACATGGCTGCTTCCTCCTCTGTATGGAAGGTTTGAAGAGACTTGATGGGGGACAGAATTAGCATAAATCAACTGCATGCCACCATTTTCTTATATTGGGAGCATGTGAGGCTGAATTTCATTTGTGCAATATTGTCATTGCCAGAAGTATCATCTGGATCCAAACTTGGTTTTCCCTATTATTTCTGTCAAGAAACCAAAACTGATGTGGTTTCTGCGGCTATAAACTATTTTTCTAAAGGGCATGCAGAAGATATTAATGTGCTTATTTAGTCCTCTCTGTAGAGCTTTCAGCAGCATTTGCTGTTTAATGTCAGCATATCTGTTTGTTTCTGTTAAGGGGCTGTGCAGACCAGCCATTAAGGCCGGCCTGGGGGTGGAGTTAGGTTGTGGTATCCATACGACACATGCCCTGACTCCACCCCATGCCACCCCATGCAGTGTGTGGCATCACAGCGCTCCTCTGGTGCTGCGTTTAGATGAAGCAGCACTAGAGGGATGTCATAAAGCCATGGTGCCACTACTTAGCCATCCTTTCCAGGGAGCAAAAAGGAGCCACTTTATATGGCTCCTTTTTTACAATGTGGAAAGGCCAGATTGGGAACACGTTTTTTTTTTTTAACTTTCATTTATGCTTGTGGATACCAGATCGCTGTAAGGCCTCCTGTGCAAGTAGAAAGGGTCCCCCCTCAATTTTTAAAACTCTGCAGTGATTAAAGAAATCAAAGAATCCTGCATTGATGCCAGCTGAGTCTTTTTTTCTTCTTCTATTTTTGGCCCTTTGGATAGGAGAAATTTGGGTTAAAAATGGCTGGAGGGGGCAAGTTTTAACCATCCATGCTCACATACAATCGTTGGATCCAGGTTTTACTTCAACATGCTTGCTTGTAACTAAAATATTTAGCTGCACACAACTTGTTTAATTTAGCACATTGTTTAACTATTAGCAACATGATATAACCTTCTCCAGGGAATCACATGTGTTCACATAGATCAGCTCTATGCTATACCAGAAATATACTAATAAGAAATCCATGGGTACTTTCCATAATGTATGCACTTCTGAAGCAATGAATTGCTTTCCTTTTTTGAATTTCCAACAAACATACAGTATATCCCAAAACCTCCACTGTGTTTATAATACCCAAGATTATTTAAAACAACTTCAGGATGATTTAGTTTCTAAGAGATGGGTCATTTCTGCTAGCAATGAGCTTTGATTACTCTTTAAAAACAAATTGATTCTCCACCAACTTTTAACCTAGATTACATGAAGAACTGAAAGAGGCCATTGAAAAGCAGTTGGAGGGTCTGCCATCTGGTTCCGCCTCAAAAGATGGTACATTTATGGATGAAAACCTAATAAGAAACCTTCAGGAACAACTACAACTAGCAAATAAAGTAAGTGAATCCTGTCCTAGTTCCCTGAATGTTTGGTATGTTATGTCCTACTAAATACCAGATAACTGTCATAAACACCATCCTTCCTTTCACTGATGATGGGTGGTATGTACCATTCCAACTAATATATTTTATCAAGATTTGTAAACTTTAATTCCAGGGGTTTCAGCTTGATGTTAGAGCTGCGAACAGGGACTCAGATAAGACAATCATGTAATCAGGGTTGTCTGGTTTAAAACAGGTTACCCTGGAATTCTTTTTTTAATCTGTTTTTTTTAAATTATTCTTTTTTAATGTTTGGCTACTATTACTATTTTCCAAGCCTCTTACTGGAACAGCAATGACTGTTTTGAACTGAAATGTTTTAACTTTAAGAGTTTATTGGCAGTTGCTCATTATAACACTAGTATCCAGTGTCAGTTGCTTCTTTTTAATCGCTTGGTTACAATCACAGTGCAGGAAACTTGCTTTAAAAAAGCACATTTGAAAAACAATTGTCGTTTAATCTAGGGGTCATAACCAGTGAACTACATTTTGTTACTTAATTTTCTGATTTAGTCCTATATTTAATGTAATTTTGTGTAATTCTGTATATTAATACAAAAAAACTGGTTTAAAGAAACAAACACGTTTTTTTAAAAAACCTTGTTTTTTTAATTTCAAAAAAATGTGATTTCTCATGAAGAATTCTTCTCTGCTGACTTAGCATGTAGAAAATGTGTAAATAATGATTAAAGGAGTAGAGGAATACCTCAGTTAACAAGGCAGATTTGTCCCTGGGCATTGGTACTTCAACTGAAAATTTGGTATCAGAACAGAAATAACATAAAAAGAATAAGAATATATTCCTGCACCACTCAAACATTTGGTCCAAAACTAATAATATGCACAGGTGAAATGAAACAACCAGGCGAGAGAAGCCTTGTATAAACAAAAATATTTAGAAACTTCTACAAATAACTTCCAAGCTACTTCCAAAATAGATCCAAGGATTTTTCTTCTTCTTCTTCTACCAATTTCCACTTAGGATTTCCATTTTTGTGGCCAATGTTACAGAGCTATGCTTTCATATAGGGGTAGCTGGTGAAACAGGCTAATTTGCTTTCTCCCTTTCTGTCTCTTTTGCTGTTCACACATGATTAGTAGAGGGGAAATCTGGAGGCAACTACTATTTACATTGCCTGTTGTAAACAGTCACGTATTGGCTATAGCAGAATCATCTAGAATAGAATCCCGCTGTTCCTCAGCTCAAGCTTTATCACATTGTTCACTGTAGATACTCTGCTGCAAACATTGAAAATCTGTGTTTCTTTAGCCCTTTTTTATATCTCCAGTGCTGATACTGCTAAAGAAAAAGTCCAGCTACACAGAGTACCAAGAAAAAAAGAGGGGCTGGACAGATAGAAAAAGACTTTGTAAAAAGGATAATCTTGCTTTGTTAACAGAGGTGTGCCTATATTCTTATGAGAGACAAGTGGAAGTGTGATGTCAGTCCTCTTGCTCTTAAATGTAAAATAAAAATTAAATTTCTCTGTATTGTAACTGTTGTGTATTTCATTGTGTATTTCATTCTGTCTTAGGAAAAAGAAAATGTGCTAGAACTGTGGCAGACTGTATCACAAGAATTGGGCCGACTTCAGCAGATGTACCAGGAGCATATGACAGAAGCACAAATTCATATTGTTGAAAAGCAGAAACAAAAAGTAGCTTGGATTATACTGATATTTGTGTATTAAAATGTTAATAGAATCTCAGCTAATAAAGTTGTCTGCCCTCTTTCCCCCAGCATAACTCACAAGACCATGAAACATAGCCATTTGAAATTTGGCATAAAGTGACCTTGGGGTTGTGCATTTCAGGGGCATTTTGTTTACATATGGATTAATGAACTTTATTTTATTAAAATGTATCTTGACATGACATATTTAGACACTAAGCATCTCTGATCCTCCCTAGAGAAAAGACAGGAGGCAGGCTTAGAAGGCTCTTTTATGCTTTCTTTTTTAACCAGTGCGTAAAAACCCTTCAGACCATTCAAAAAGAGACACACAGAATGGCTGCATCCTGATACATGAGGAAAGGAAAGTGAAAAGAGAAAAAGGTGTGAATGAGCCCTAGTATTAAGGCAGAATAAAATAAAAGGGATTAGGGACTATAGCAAGGAAGTCTCTAAAGGGTTGAGACCCCAATGAAGTGTTACCTCATCTAACTTAGACAAAGAGACAAAACAGACTGCCCTTTTCCAGGAAAAAGGTTCCCCATGCCTAGTGACGGCGACTTTTCAACACTTCTTTGGTGCAGTACGTCTAAACGCTGCATGGAACGGAGCATCATAATGCCCCCCCCCCACCATGTGGTTGGTTATGCGATGTGACACCAGCATGATGCCATGCGATTGGGCATATAGTGCCAAAATGTCGCGCTCCACACTGCTGCTTCAAGCAAGTTTGTTTGGCCCCTCTGCTAATAAATAAATACAGAAAGAATCTTTCCCCACTTGGGTCTATCTTCAGAATGTAACAGAATATGTTATAAAGATCCAAAAGGCAGAAAGTGTATGACAAAGTGCACATATTTATCATGGCATTTAGAGTTTTTGCTTTTGAAGTCATCTACATTTTGAATGTCTTCTACATCATTAAGAAATATGCATCTGAATTTTCAGGACTGATTGCAGAATGGCTTGCCATTGACTTACTGAATTCTTACAGATCTTTAAAAACAGACAGAACTGTTGGATCTGGTTTATGTATCACACATCTGGTTGAGAAATGCTGTTTACTCCAAGTAGTATTATGCAGATGTCTTAATTATTCTCAGTCTCACACCCACACAGGCAAAATAGAAACTAGAATACGCCATTGTTAATGTATGCAGTTTGTATATTTCTCTTGAAATATCTGGCTGGCTGTCAGAGAATTCTGGACAACAGCCAGTGGGAATGTGTATAGTATAATATTGCTTAAATGTTTAAAATGTTAAGCTTGAACATTTATTTTTATGTTGATGATAAATCCTTGAGATTATAATTGTATGTTCTGCATCTCTTTTTTTTTTAGGATCAATTGACAAGCTTTCAGCAGCTAACAAAACAACTGCATTTAGCCAATGAAAAAACAGAGTCCGTAAGTGAAATAGTGAACATTGTAACAACATTTTGAAACTGTTTTAGTCTATCTCATAGAAGGAAAAATAGCAAATGCAGACATTTCTGAAATGGATTCCAAACTTTCTATAGAAGTGTCAGTTTTTTGCTTGCATATATTATATTCAGTGGGCCCTTATCTGCAGGGTTCTGTTCTAGATCTCCCCCCCCCCCCTTCCTGTTGATGGCAAAAACTGCAGGATGTCAATGGCAGCACACAGGCGTGCAGCCACTCTCCCAGGATTGCATGCATGAGCAGCCATTGAAGTAAATGGGGCTTGCTGTCCACAGATGCTCAAATATGCAAATGGAAAGCCCATGGTTGGGGTAGGCATGCTGTACTCCACCATATTTATCAGTTGCTGTTCATTATCTTCTATTTATTGTTATTCCATTTTAATTTCCTTGTTGAATAGTGAACACAACTAGTTCTTGCTATTTAAACTAAGATCAGGATTCAGATGTCTTCTATGTCATGAAGAAAATAGCCTCTACCTGTGAAACTACACTTATTTACTTATTGTTATGGCCTAGTTTTCCTTTGGGAGCCAGCATGATTTAGGGGCGAAACAGACTGCCCCAAAAGGGTGAATTGGGGCCTCCCTGGAGCTTGCTTGCACCAGTGCTGCGGCAGCCATACACCATGGCCTCAGTCTGCCCTGACGCCAGCCCAAATAGGAGCAAAAAAAATCTATTTAGTTTGGTAAAGGGTCACCTTAGGCGATGCTGCCGCAACCCCTGTGCAACTCCAAGCTGCTCCAGGGGCATGTGGCTTAAAACACCCCGTCTGAATGACTGGGCAACTTACAGGCATTTTGAGGGCATGTGGTGTCAAAATGCCACAACCCCAAACCACCTGGAACCCAACTTTTCCAGGCCGTCTGTTCGGCCCCTTAGTGTTTTGAGTGTTGGACTATGATACTGCGAGACCAGGGTTTGAGTCCCCACTCTGCCTTGGAAATCCACTTGATGACCTTGGGCAAATCGCACAGCCTCAGAGGAAGGCAAGGACAAGCCCCCTTTGAACAAATGCTGTGGACTTTTTAAAAATATAAAATTCATGTTGCTTAAAAAATAGATATGCACAGGTATATGAAATACCATATATACTCGTCTATAAGTCAAAAATGTATGCCAAAATATTGACCCCAAAATCCTAGGTCAACATATATGGGTCAATACAGTAATCCTGCTCAGAAAGTTCCTAAAAGAAGTGCCACCCACCACCCCATTCTCTTTACTTTGGCAGCACTGCCCAGGCAAGAAGACAGACTATATGTGTTTTTATCTTGCTGGTTTGCTAGGGAGATTCAAGAGTCCTGCTGCTTTTGCAAGAAGAGAGAACTTGTGTGGTGACTGGTGCTTTGCTGATGCCCTTGTTTTGTCCTTGTTTTGTTACATGCCTCTAAATTGTACCATCAACTTATCCATAGGTCTTATCAAAGTCCATAATTTTGGCCTCCAGTCCTGGCCTCGACCTATACATGACACTGATTTAAACACAAGTCTATATGGTAGATCTTTGATATCAAATAAATAGTATACTTCTTGAAAGACACATTGGATGTTTTCCGTATAATATAAAATGCAATTAAAATTTTTCTCCATCTAGATTAATCAGGTATTTCTGAAGACTGTAATGGAACAGAATGTAGAGCTGGAACAGTTGCGCAAGCAACAGAGGTATAAATGAGTCTTCTAATTGTTACATATACTCTAATAATTTTCTGTTTTGTTCAATAAACTATATCACAGTAACAATAAAAACTGGTATTCTACCCTATTTATCCCTCCTACTGCATCCAGTATTATAACAGGGGGTCCCCAAGTCCTTTTAGAAGCTGAAGTAAGTATGAGGTTGGTGTCGTGTTTGATTCACTTTGTGTAAATGCAGATGGTGAACCCATGCACAAACCATCTGTCTCTCTGCTTCTTAGTTCTTACTGCATTCCCAGAGAAGGAAGCAATAAGAATCAGTCACACCATGCATGGGGAGGAAGTACGTATGTTTTAACAGAAGTGCCCTTGGATACAAGCTAATAGTTGTTGAGTGATTTTGCAATAATTATTTTGAGTTCACTTCCATTATGATTGAAATGTGATGGTTGTAAAGCAAGGTTGAAATGGATCTAGATCATCGTCCAACCCCCTGCCATGCAGAAACACAGAATTAGAGCATTCCTGACAGATGGCCATCCAGACTGTGTTTAAAAACCTCCAAAGAAGGAGATTCCACCACATTCTGAGGGAGTGTTTTTCATAGTTGAGCCTCTGGCAGGGCTCATCTCAAGTCGCCACTTCTTCCCTCACCTATCACTGAGATAGCCTCAACCAGCACTTGTGCAGAGTCCAGTGCACCCTAAGTACACTGCAGCCAAAGGAGAGCCGGCACTGCTATGCCCCCTGCTGGTGGTGAAGGCTGGTAGCACTTGGCTCTGGGTGGGCTGCCTCGGAGACAGAGGAGGAGCATTTTCTGTGGCTCTGCTTCTGCATGAACAGCATGTTGGACCAGCTGGCCAAAGTGGTGCAAATGCACTAGTTCATGTAAGCCACTAGAGCATAATGTTACTGCTCTACACCATCACCTTCATCATCTGGGCTGGCTGGCTGGCCAACTGGGGACACTCACTTGCAGGCAGACAAGCTGGTCCAGTTGGGTGGCCAAGGCCGGAGATGGATGGGGCTCAAGTAGAGAAGAAACAAATAAAGACAACTTTGGGCAGCCACTGGAGGCAGCAGGGTAGCAGAAAATTTAGGAGCCCAGCAGAACCAGCTTTCAAGAGGCCCCGTTTCTCTGCTCACCCGGGCATTCTTACATGTACACTTTTTCTTTCTCACACTCAGTCACACTGTTCCTCTTGCTCTTTTTCTTTCTCACACTTTCGGGTTTATTCAGACTAATTCTCTGACCTGCTGACCCATTTCTCTGAGAAGAATTCCTTTCAGTCTCAGAAGGTTCTACACAAGGTTCCTTTTAGACTTTGTTTTCGACACACACGCAAGCCTCTTGCTCACATGCACACACTCATGTTCAACTGCATATTTTTCTTGCTTGCTTTCTCCCTCAAACCTTCTTAGCCATTTAATTCCTGCAAACACTCTCAAATCATGGTCTCTCTGCTTTCCTCACAGACACTGATTCACACACATTCTCAAACTCTCTCACATACTAATTCTCTGTCGTACATGCACACTGACATTCTTTTGCTCTCACAGTCATATATCATTCTTTCACATATCCTTGGTAATCCCTTGGTGTATAAGATCTCTCTCACACTAATTTTCTCTCACACAATCAGTAATGCCCTTTTTCTTATTCTCTCTCCCTCAGATACATTCATTGACATACAGTCTCTCACACAAATTCTCTCTCTCAAACCCAGTCACACTCTCCATCTTTTTTACATACAGATGCACTTGTGTATACTTGCATATACTGTACATAAGAGAATGAATGTTTTTGTGTGACTGCATAAAAGTAAATGAGTACTTTATGTTTGTGAGTGAAAGAAATTGAAATAACATGACTGAGTGTGAACATTGGTGCATGTGAGTGTGGCTGTGTGTGTGTAAACATAGTTAAATATTGAATAAAATAAAACTTCTGATTTGAATAATGTGGTTTCCATATCAAATGTTAAAATATGAATGTGCAAATGAAAATATGCACACTAAACTAACAAAATATTTTTATTCACATACTACGTTAGGGGCCAAAAAAGGTTTGAGACCACTGGTTTATGTGGTTTCAAGGAAAGTAGTAAAAACAATTCAGAACAGCCTTCTTGAAGGAAAGATTTTCCATCGCTTTTATATTTTGGTTGGTTTAGGTATGTTCTTAAATTGCATTAGAAGTCAAAAATGCAATTGTATTCTATATCACTCAGTTGGGGACAAAACCTGCATAAATAATTTATTGCTAAACCCTTAAGGGCCTGTCTTTGTGTGTGTAACAGTGAATGAGAATAAATATTTTAGTGTAATCATTCTGTCTGCAGAACTAAGCACATCAACATAGTGGCTTATTCCATATTGTCCACTGAATGTTTTCAGCTGTATTACAAGCTGTAAGTCTGTTAGCAACCTCTCAACTCTCTTCAGGCTTTTGTAGATACTGTATAAAGAAAATATTCCTACATCAGCAGTAAATATTTGCTGTTGCTATAACATGAGGCGTCAACATAATAGAAAGCCATACATGTGTGCACTACATGGGGGGGGGGGGTGCTGTCTAGTTGTAGAGGACTGTCTGTAAGGTGAGGTAGTTAAAGACATTGTAGTACCCATTTAAAGATCTTGCTACATAAAAGTGGCTTCAGTAGCACACTTGGAAGTTAATATAGCAAGTGGGCCAATGAGATGCAAAATAGTATCTTTTTTACATGCAGACAATCAAAATTGGACTTGAGAACAGCTGCAGCAAAGGTTGATGAAATGATCAGACTCACTGAGGATCTTCGTGCCCAGGTGGCCAGAAAGGTACAATGTAATATCTAGTTTAAAACTTAACCATATTTTATTTTATTGGGCCCAATGGTAAAAGTGGTTGTTGTTATTGCTGTTACTATTATTGGTCGTGGTGACACTTATTATTTAGTTCATTTATATACCACCTTTAGCACAGTAATGAGACTAAAGACAAATATCGTTTAAAAACAATAGATTAAAAACTCTTAAAAATTTAATAAAAATATAAATATAAAAGTTATTTTAAAACAAACAATTTTTAGATAAAAACATTAAAATTAAAATACTATGTACATGCTATAAAAGTATCATAACACAGCATTAAAAGCCAATTGCAGTTAGTTTCTCCAAGCTTGATAGCACAAAAATATCAGTAAGAAGGCAAGAATGTAGCCATCCTGGCCTCCCTATGAAAGGAACCTAAGTGGAGTCATCGAAAATGATCTCTCCCTTATTTCCACCAAATGAGCCTGAGAAGGTGGTGGGAAGAGAACTGAGTTTCTACAAAACATCTTTGAGCTCTAATGGACTCCAGGAGGGCAGGGTGGTCCTTCAAAAAGCTTGGACCTAAGGTTTTATAGGTCATCACCAGCACTTTGAAGTGTGCCTGGAAACAGACTGGTAGCCAGTGGAGCTGTTGCAAAAAGGAGATGTGTGGGTTTTGATGTTCTTATATTATGGTAAAACTGTTTCAGTGATTTCTGTGCTTTCTAGGAAGAAGAAGTGTTAGCTGCTCAAGAGAGAGAGGCTGCATCTGATAAGCGCTTGCAGCAGTTGCAATCTAGCATAAAACAACTGGAGACAAGGTAGAACATTAAGCAATTTTTATTTATTTATTTGATTTATATTTCAACTTTCTCCCAATATGGGACCCAGAGTGGATTACAATATAAATTGAAACAAAGTAGCTAAACCATTATATGGTACAAAAGTTTTAAAAGCATTCAACAAGCTACTCAGTTAAAATACCAAAACAAAAACACATTATATCAACATTACTTATTTTTTTAAAAGCACATTTATTAGTTAAGGGCTGAAGGCCTATTTAAATAAGGAATTTGCTTGCCTGTGAGAGGAAAGTGCAGAGGGGAAATAACATCATGAAGGTGGTTAGAAGTGTAAGGCTACAAACCTACCGTATATACTCGACTATACGTCGAGAAATTTATGCCCCAAAATGGACTCTAAAATCATGGGTCAACTTATCTACGGGGCAACAAGTTAATACTGCATTAAAATTTTGTTAAAGAAGTGCCCATCTTCCTCTGCAGCCAGGGATCTTTAGAAGGTTCCTGTTTCAGTCCCCAGCTGCTCCCTAGCGCGCTCTCCTCTCTTCCTGTGTGTGTGTGTGTGAGAGAGAGAGAACGACCCTCAGTCGCTCCCTGCAGCCAGAGCTAAGAAGGAGCTGCTCAGGAGGAAAGGGGGAGAGAGGAGAGAGAGAGAAAGGTCTGTCCTCTTTTTGCAGTCTCCCCTCTTTTGCAAGCAGTAGAATCCTGGGAGTTTGGGGGAAAGAAAGAGAGAGGGGTTTCTCTCCCTTCTTTTGCATCAGTGGAATCCTGGGGGTTTTGGGGAAAGAAAGAGAGAGGGGTTTCTCTCCCTTCTTTTGCATCAGTGGAATCCTGGGGGTTTTGGGGAAAGAAAGAGAGAGGGGTTTCTCTCCCTTTTGCATCAGTGGAACCCTGGGAGTTTTGGGGAAAGAAAGAGAGAGGGGTTTCTCTCCCTTCTTTTGCATCAGTGTAATCCTGGGAGTTTGGGGGAAAGAAAGAGAGAGGAGTTTCTCTCCCTTCTTTTGCATCAGTGGAATCCTGGGGGTTTTGGGGAAAGAAAGAGAGAGGGGTTTCTCTCCCTTTTGCATCAGTGGAACCCTGGGAATTTTGGGGAAAGAAAGAGAGAGGTGTTTCTCTCCCTTCTTTTGCATCAGTGGAATCCTGGGTTGCATCAGTGGAACCCTGGGAGTTTTGGGGAAAGAAAGAGAGAGGGGTTTCTCTCCCTTCTTTTGCATCAGTGGAATCCTGGGAGTTTGGGGGAAAGAAAGAGAGAGGGGTTTCTCTCCCTTCTTTTGCATCAGTGGAATCCTGGGAGTTTGGGGGAAAGAAAGAGAGAGGTTTCTCTTCCCTCTTTTGCATGCCGGGGTTTTTTGGAATGCTTTTGGTAAAGGGAAAGAGTGTGTGTGTGTGTGTTGAGGTTTGTTTCCCCTTTTACATGCTGAGACTATGACCCTTGGGACTTGGGATAGGTCCAGAGAGGGAGATGTAGGGAGGGAAGTGGTGATTTGTTTCCCCCTTTAGATCTTTTATAACATGCCCCAGTGTTTGACCCTCGACTTATCCACAGGTCATATCAAAATCCATGATTTTGGCCCCCAAAACTGCCCTCGACTTATACATGAGGTCGACTTATACACGAGTATATACGGTATTTACCAGGCAATAAGAACCATTGAATTCACACTGTATTTCTGAGTTGACTTACATATTTATTTTATTTATTTATTTCCACTTTTCTCCCAATATGGGACTCAAATTATAATGTAATTCAAAGGAAAATAGAGAAAACAATCCCAGTTAAAACATTATTTAAAACAGATAAAAACACATTGAAAGCATTCATAAAAAGTACACCCATTACCCATCTTTCTACACCAACTAATTGAATTCAGAAATAAATAGTAAATGTTTTCTAAATAAGAAGTTCTTTGCCTTCAGGCAAAAAGAGAGCTGGGGGGGGGGGGGAATAACCAAGCATTTTTTAGGAGGGAGTTCTGTATTCTTAGGGCAACAACCAAGAAGGCTTTCTCTTGTGTGCTTACCAGACAATCCTAGGGGTAGGGGGGGTGGAATGGAGAGACTGAGTTTTCTCCTATGAGAGCATAAAACTTGGGCAAGCTCAATAGGTAGATATGAGCTTTCAGATAGTCTGGATTTAAGGTACATAACCAGCACTTTAACTTTTGCCAGGAAATAGACCAGTAGCCAGTGAAGCTGTTTCAAGAAGACAGACTGTACTGTGTTAAGAGGCATAATTGAAATAGCTTAATTCTTTCTTTTTGAATAACTGGATAGTGATTATAGCTGTTCATATATTATGTCTCTTTGAAAATTACATATTAGGTTTCTTTTTTACTTTGCGTACCGTGCTATGGATTCAGTACACAGGTGCACTTTGCCATGTAGAAAATTTATTTTAATCATGAAGTACCATTTTATTCCTTAAATAGTTTAGTTTATGGGCAACATAAAAATAATTTTAAAGATTTTCTGGAGAAAATGAGGGAACTACTTTAGAACCTAGTTAAATATTGCATGAACTTTCATATAAATTTACAGGACATAATTAGTTGTTACTTTCAACCCACAATTTCTTGCATTCTGTGTTTCTTTAGTTAGTTTTACTTATTAATTGCACTACAGTCATCCCTCCATATCAATGGGCATGCCATTCGCAGTATAGATTACTCATGAATGGCAAACCTGTGGCTCCCTTCCTCCCTCCATTAGTTTATGGCTGGCGCAGCCTTGCCTCAGCCAGCGTGGCCTTTTTTCTGTCAGTGCACCCTTCTTCTGGCCATTGCAGCCACTTTTCCGGCCAGCACAGCCTTGCTCCATCTGGGGCAAGGCCATGCCAGCTGAGGCAAGGCTGTGCCGGCTAGAAGAACGCAACCCCAGCCGAGGCAAGGCCTTCTTCTGGTCGGCGCAGCCTTGCCTTGGCCAGCATGGCCTTCCCAGCCAGTGCGCCCTTGCTCCAGCTGAGGCAAGGCATTCTTTCAGCTGGCGTGGTATTTTCTTGGCTACGCTACCTTCCCAGGCAGAAGGAAGAAAGAAGGGAGGGAAAAAAGGAAGGAGGGGAGAGGAGGGAAATAAATAAATAGTTCCCATGGCTCTTTCCCATTGGGGAAAATGGGACTTGAATATTTGTGAAATTTTGTATTCGGGGGGGGGGGGGGGATGGATCCCCGCAAATCCAGAGGGACAACTGTATTTCACTTCTCACAAATATATTGCCTCCCAGAGTAGCTCACATCCAAAATGAGGCATAGATCCTGCTGCCAGGCTTACAAAGCCAAAGAAAGAACTTTGTGTGGGGCGATTGTCAGTTTGACAATGCCTGAACACAATGGAAATTGGCAAACAGGCATTTATATTCAGTTTGGGTCTATACTGGTTTCCCCTCTGTAATCTTTACTTGGATTGAGATGCTGCAAATGAACCATGTCCCTATGTTGTTCTGACTCATGGTAGAAAATAGAGCTATTTTCTTCACCTCTAGTCTGAGGGCAGCCAGTTGTTGAAGTTCCTTCCTTCCTTTCTTTCTTTCTTTCTTTCTTTCTTTCTTTCTGTTTCTGTGTTATATTAATGAGAGGTAACATGAAAAATCAGATTTATAACACTATATAAACTGTGCTCCTTGTCCCCACTTCTGTGAATAGCAAAAAAAAAAAAAAAAACCCAAAAAACAAATTGCTGCTTCTCTTCAATTTGCTCACCCTTAATGGTCACCAGTTTGAAAAGGACAGATTGGACTGCATTTAATCCAAAAGAGATAGTTGATACAATGTTCTAAATTCATTGGCCTTCAGTTTGGGCACACTCAGTCCTTGTTGTTTAATGCAGGATTTTATATAGAAAATATCCCTCTCTCCTGCACTAGATTAAATGAGCTAAAGGAATTGTATATTACGCTTCAATTACTTATCATTAATGTTAAGCAACAGTTGTAGGTGTGATCTGAATCACATTGAATTGAAAGTTCCATTGAAGTCGAATGATTCCAGATTGACGTCAAAAAATTCTATGATTTCAGGGCAACATAATAATAATAATAGTAATAGTAATAAATAATATATACACTGCTTCTCCAGTGAGATCGAGGTGGCTTTCAACAATTTTAAAAAGCATTAAAATATAATAAAATACAGTGCCTCATAAACCCACCCACCCACCATAACCAACATATCACAGCAATAAACAATAACAAAAACAATACAGTTAAGATTATTAAAACGAGCAAGACAGGGTAGTCAGTGGGAGGTGACTGAGATGCTAATCTGGGAAGGCCTGTTGAAAGAGATCCATTTTGACATGAACAGACCAGTGTGGTTATTCTTGATGGTTTCACATTAAGTGGACAACCAATGTCCTTAACTTTTGCTGTCAGTTCACTGCTTCAAGTGAGATGATAAATTGTTTTGTACACTTCACTATGACAAAAGGTTTTCTGTGCTTGGGAGTTGCTGTTAAGAATAACAAGCGAAAGTCCTTTCTGCCTGGTGCAATCTTGGATCCTCACCAATGAAGCTAATTGAACATTAAGTATGAAATACCTCCAATTAGAAGCATGTAGTTTATGCTGAATCATTCACCATTATTATGGTGAGTCAGACATGGTTAATTTTCTGTCAAGGCTCTTCAATAAATTCTCTTACAGAAGACACATTGCACCTAGGAAACATAATTGTGATTTGGTATTGGGCTGGGTTCAGACCATACACTTTGATTTGGGAGAATTTGTTTTCAAATTCATTTTGTGCTGAGGCTGCTAGGAAGCATTCCTGGGCACCTGGAATCTAGGCTTTATGACACAGAGGAAGACTGAGAATTATCTCTAGATAGTAATCCTATATGATTCGGAAAGGTTGATTAATGCCAGACATAAGAAGTCATTGTGTCCTCTCTAGGTTAGAAGATTTGACAGTGATTAAGGCTTCAACCTTGGTAAGACTTAGGTCTTTTCTGTTAAATAGTCATGGTTTCAATATGCAGACTTTGTGTCGCTACCAAAGATTCTGAAGTGGTACGGACCGAAAGATCAACCTTAGAAAAACAAATCCAGGAGCTACAAAGAAAGTGTGTGGAAATAGAAGGGGAGAAATATGATGCTGTGGAAAAGGTCCGTCATAGTTTGCAACTCTTAGAAGAAGCTAATCTACAAAAGAGTCAGGTGAGAAAAGCTCTAAGGTGCCAGTTTTGCATATCTGAATATTTTGTAACTTGATTAAGTCCATCGGGCTTTCCATCCTCTTCCTTCCCACTATGGTCTGAATTCCCGTGAAAATCCAAGGATTAGAAAATGGTCCAAAGCAGCAAACAAACATGGCTCAGACCAATGGGTTTAAACAGATCTCAAGGAAGAAACTTTAAAGCTGTAAAGGACAAATGAAATTTTATTGCTGCCTTTAACAGCCTTTGTCCCTGTTTCTCAACTTCTTAGCTTTTTGCCTGTATGAAAATACTCTAGCTCAGTTATTCTCAAAGTGGGCAGTACACCCCCCTGGCAGTGATGGAAAGATCCAGGCAAAATGGGGCAGCAGAGGATGGGGGAGAAGCAAGGGGGCAGGAGGAGGACATTCAGTCAAAGTGTTGCCACACAAGAAAGACAAGGGGAACTAGAGGCCTTTAGGACCATGGTGGGGATGAATGTTTCTTTAAACTTCTTTTTTCAGATTCTCTTAAAACGATTGCGCATTGCTTGCGCAGCCATACTGATTGTTTTGTGTAGTTGCGTCTCCAACTCTTCATCTGCCTGCACAAGCTCACTCCCTTATCTGTATTTTTGCCAGTTGTGGCAGCTGGGAAACAACTGAAGCTTTGGTGCAGGGTATTACTTGTATGGCTCAGAGCAGCATTGTTTTGGGACACAGTGACTGACAGTAGTGACTGTTAGAACATGTGGTAGCAGGGAAGAAACAGCAGCAAAAAGTGCTTTCAAATTTGGGACCCTGATTAAGCTTTATGAGCTTTGCTGGGACTTGGCTGGCAGCTATGCTGCAACTCATGCTTTCTCTTACAGGACAGGATGAGAGAAGAGGTAGCAGGAGAAGCAATGTTTGTGGAAGAACGACGTGAAGCTGTGTGGGGAAGGCACATCTCTAGGGAAGAATGGAGATGAATATCCAGGGGCCCTTTCCACCCTGGCAAAGGCAAAGGAGGATTGAGAGTCCTTCCTCATCAGGGATAAATGGGAAAGCAGCTCTGCCCCTCCCCACCCCTGCAAAGAGGATTGAGTGTCCTTCCTCACCAGGGAGAAGTTTCTCCCTTTGCACCTGATCACCTGAAGAGCAGCAACCAAGGGCTTGCTTAGTAGTGACCTAGAGGCCGCTCACCTATTCCAGCCTTGCAGCAAAGGCCAGCACAAACAAGAGGCTTCTTGGTTGCTGCTCCTTTCACATGTGGTCACCCTGGGAGCAGCAACCAAGTTGGTTAGCTCGCCTTCCTTTTTCTGTAGGGCTGGCACAGATGAGAGGAAGGAGCAGGCCTAGGCCGCTGCCATATTCACCCACGAGAGTTTGAGACAGAGGAGGAGGCAGTAGCTAGCTGAGCATGGCAGAGGTAAATGCCACTGACTGGATTACTCCTGCACAAAGTGAGGGTGGTGGCAGTGACAGCAAGAAGGGGGAAGTGGAAGCCCCTTGTCTTCCTCATCCTAGGATAGGCATTGGGAGGCGTAGGGTTGCCACCCAAGAGGAAAGGGCATAAAGTATAAAGGAAGAGCAGCACTTCAGAAATAAGAATCTTAACATCTCTTTTTATGCAGATTTTTAAAATGAGCTTTACATGGGAAGGGAAACCATCTTCTCAATTTTTTAGTATCACAGATGCAACCCATTGGAATCTGCTACTGGATCTTTCTCTAGATTTTTTTTAAAATAGATGTTGCTGTTATATGCTCTCCCCATGGAAGGAGTCACATGATTCAGGCTTGGAACTCTTGGCTGTCAGATGGGTAGAAGTAATCCCTACAATTCTAAACAATATGTGTCTTACAAAATAGTAATGTCAGAAAAAGTACATCAGTGGCATAAGTAATTATTATTACAAAATTGCTATATAGGTTCCCCAAAAGAGAGTGTGATCTTGTGAGAAGTTGAATTATATTTTTGCTTTAGAATAGAGGAGAAAAATATTACCAAGCACTTTTAAACAAAATTTAATCTTAGCATACAGTCAAGAGTATTCAAAGTACTTTTTGTATTTACAATATGGGAATAACAAAAGTTAAAATGTATAAAACAATAGCACACATTTAACTTGAGTTGGAATGATCCTTAGTAAGAAATACAAACAATTCCAAAGGAACACTTTTATTGAAGATGGGTGTTTTGGTTCAGTTAAGAAAGCATTGTAATTTTTATTTCACACATAAAATGCCCATGTTTGTGTCAATGTTCGTGATAATCATCTCATTTGTATTTAATGGATTTTTTAAAATTCCACTGCCATAGGCAATGATAGCTGAAAAACAAAAGGAAGACGAAATAAAAAATATGAAGGAAGCAGTTTCTCAGCTGCTTCAAGATGCTGCTTCAAGAACTAGAAAAGAAGTGAGTCAAGATGCTTAAAATTTCTTTCTTTTTCTTGTAAATAAAATTAGTAGGACCACAAATCTAAGATGGCTCCCATGGATTCATGTTGTATGTCTACATTAAGATATACGGCATAACTTCAGTGAATTCAGTAATACTATCACCTTTGTAGTAAGATTTTGAGGGCAGGTCCCTTAATCTGTGGTTTTCATGTTGGGAAGCAGTTTGAAATAAGAGAATTATAGATATGTCTGAATATCTAAGAATGAACAGAACTGTAATTTTGCAGCAATTGTCTTACAGTTCTAAAAGCCTTTGTTGCTGCTACTCTTCTTTTTTGTCCTCTAGTTGACGTTGTCTTAATGGCAACCCTATGAATGAGAGCCCTCCAAGATCCCAAGTCAACAGCTATGCTCAGGTCTTGCAGACTTGGGACTGTGGTTTCTCTGACTGAATCACTCCATCCACAGTATTTTCCTATTGCCTTCCACTTATTGAGCGTTGTCATCGTTTCCTGAAAATCTACAGTGACAGAAATAATTATGATCAGTCTTCTTATTTTGTCATTGGAGTCATTTTTGAACCCCGTTCAAATTCCCATTCAGCCATGGAAACCCGGTGGGTGACCTTGGGCAACCCATGCTCTTGTAGCCACAGAGGAAGGCAAAGACAACCCCCTGTGAAAAAATCTTGCCAAAAAAACAACAACAACCATGACAGAGTTGCCTTGGGGCTGGTATTAGTTGAAAAGAACTTGAAGGCATACGACAACAACATTAAGTTACCTATGCTCTTAAAGATCAGAATGAGGAATCATCTCCAGATGTTTTGGACTTCATCTCCCAGAATCCATCACCATTCTGGATAGTTTTTTCTTGGAACTAACGTCTAAAGCAGCTACAGGGCTTCAGACTGAGAACCACTGTGTCTCTAGGAACACTTAATTTAGGACACAGCATAGTATTTAGGCTATATTATTTGACATTAGAATGCATAGATGAGATCTACAATTTTTCTGTTAGTTTTACACTTCTATATGTGTCACTCTTAATGCAATTGTAAGTGTTTCTTAAATCTAGTAATGTACTGTATAATGGGAAGCAAATAAGCATTGCACATGAAATAATGTTTATTCTATTTTTTAAAAAACTAGGTTGAAAATGAAAGAAAAAGATATAATATACAGATTTCCCAGTTAACAGAAGAACTTACAGCACTTCAAATGGTACGTTGTAGATTTTAAAAAATATATACTAGTATAATTTTCAAGGGTGGGAAGCAAGTTGTCTCATGAATTGAATCTCTTCTGCTCAGTTTACTCCTGCATTGGAAGAAGTAAAGTAATAAAGGACAGTGATGTGTGGTGGTACAATTTTGGTGGTTTATCTTGTGGACAAATTTTCAATTTCTAAAATTTCATTGTTATGCCAGTGGTTACTTTGGCAGTTTCACAGTTGTAATTAATATTTTTCAGAAGGTTGAAGGTTATTGAAGATGTGTGTGGAAGAGTACATGTCTGTTCTTTTCACCATTCAACATATAATCAGTTAGGGAGGCCAAGGCCAGTTCAGTCCTATAGGCAAGCTAGAACACAGACTGGAATGGGACTGCTTAATTAGTATCTGAACTTTCTTACCACAACTTTCTGAGTTTTTTTACTGCAGCTCCTGGAATATTGACAACCAGCTCATAGTTGTAAAGCATTATAGGGTGTATAACGTACACCCCCAACTCGAAGTGACTACACTATTGCTCCCTAAAGACAACAGGCAGCACTTTCTTTTATTAAGGGGCATTCATAATTCTCTCTGACCACCCAGTCAACCTCAAAGCCCTACTCCACCTTTAGTGGTTATTATTAGCCAAAAGAAAGAAAGAAAGAAGACAAGGATCAAGAGGGCACATATGCCATCACTTGTCTATATCACCAGGGTGCAAAAACTGAAATTGAACTGAAATTATTATTTTCTGAAGGGTCTGGAAGTCAAGTCCTTTGAGGAAGTACAGTATGTTTATTGTGGAGGAGAGATGATTGTGAAATTATAATTGGGGGGCTGTACAGAAAGCCTGCTTGAGCCCGCATTTAGACCCACCACGCCCCCAAGCAGGATTGAAGTCAGATCAGTCATTACATGCCAGCCAACTTCTGTCCCACTTGAGGGTGTAGCTTATAGACGCCACTTTCCCCAGATCCAGGTTTTTCAAAGTGAAAAGCCGGCTCTATGGGGGAAGAGATGGCTTTTTTCAGCACCAAAAGGAGTGGATCTTATTAGTTGCTTTTTGGGGTGGATTCTGGCTGGATTGGGCCAGGCATCTGTTTGCCCTGGACCCAATCCAACCTAAAAGGGGCGGCTCTAAGCCACCCCTTTTGGGCTATCTGTTCCCCCCCCCACACACACAATCATCTTTATATTTCAAAAGTTGTCACATGGAAGATGGATCAAGCTTGCTTTCTGCTGATCTAGGCAGAAGAACCTGGATGACTGGATTTTGATTACAAGAAACAAGATTATTTGAATGTTGCACAGGAGCAATCCACAACAATATGGGTTGTACCCTTATCCCAGTTTGAAAGTCAGAAGTTCAAAGTTCTGTTAAGTTGTAACCACTGAACCATCTTTCTCCCCAGTTTTTTCTTTCAAGGCTTGCCAGTTGAAGAGCTTTCAAGTCTGACCCTTTTTTATAGTCACTTGTTCTATGTTGTGAAAAACTTTCCAGTTTCTTCTTTATCTTCTTTCCCTCCTTTCTTCGTGAGCAACAATGACAGGAGAAAGCAAGTGTTCAGAAAAGAGCAAGAGTAAGGTTAGAAAGAAAGAGAAGGAGCAAGTGGAGTAACAGTTACTGAAGTGGGGGCTTACTATTTAAAAACAGTAGTGTTTATTCATTCTGCCGTGTTGGAACAGGCATTCTTGTGCTAACTTGGCAGTTTAAGAATTGACTCAACATCCATCGGATGGCATACAGGATCAATCCTTGACTCATGGCTTCTTCCCATGTACCAATGGTCTGCAGGAGTCAACATTCTTTTTTTTCCCCCTCAGTTATGTTTGTTGAACTCCTGCCCTTCCAAGCCAGTTTTTTTCTAATCCTTCATACCAATTGGTCACATTTGTCTTCCCAGCCAAACAAACCTAAACGTAAATTAGGGATAGAGATAAGGAAAAAGCAGACAAAGGAGAAAAAGAAAAGAAAGGACAAACAACTACCCATCTGAAAACAACAACTACCCCTCCCTCCATGGCTGCCGACCCGTGAGTCTCCAAGGAGGGAAAGGCTACTCTGCTGGGGAACATATTTATTGCATCCAGAGACAGTGGTTCAGAGGAAAAGGAACTGCTAGCAAGCCAGAGAGCTGCTGCAGAAAAACCAATAAATAAAAATAGTTCCCCAGGTAAAAGTGTTCAGGGTGAATGGAAAAAGGATAACGAATGACTTAAAGTAAGAACACAAAGGTCAGTAATACAGTAATAATGAAAAATGGCCAGTAGCACCGCTAAAGCTGGTGCATGCCATTACTAATGCTCTAAAAGGCAGCAGCTCTGAAATTAACAGTGGCCAGTTCTGGGCACCATCCTGAAGTGTAGGATTTCATGCCAAAGGGAGGGTCTACATTGAACGGAGCCTCCTCAGTCCACATCTGCTTAGAGTCTAGTGACGCGGGATGATACATCTGAGGAGGGAGACTGCAGCCTCCAAGCAGGCAAGTCATATGACTCTGCACATCCTAATGAGTGGACTATGTTGGAAATAAAAAAGCTACTTTGTATCCAAGTACAAAGATTACATATATAAGTGCCCAACAAAATAATATACACAATGAAGAGAAAATGGAACAAGATGAAGACCCGCATACTGAATAATTACATTTACTGATTAGAAATATAGTGGCAGAAGAAATTTAAACATCACAAGAGACTCATACACCGAAATTTGATAAACGCATTACATTTTCTGAAGCAACACTACATACTGTATATTGTCTTACAAGGTTATATTTCTGATCGTGATTACATCAGAAGGTCCATAGCCTGGACCAGTTTGTATCTGCGTCTGTAAATCTTGTCTTCATGAAAATATTTTGTTACATACACATCCCTTATCGCAGACTAGTTGGCTAGCAATGGCCTTTCAGCTCAGAGCTCCCTTTGTTTTCACTGAAGCGCTCCTTTCTGCTTTTCACCCTCCAGTTCGCCCCCTTTTCTCTCCCCAAGAAAAACCTCATTTTAAACTGCCTTCTTGCTTTCTGCTTTTCTAGCCATCTCTAGGCTACTTGTGCTATGTATTGTCATTAATGGCACAGATTATTGATTATCTACCTATACAGGACTAGTGGAATGTCCAGAGGTAATGGCAGTGAGAAATATAACGAGATTTATGATTAATGTGGAGATTGATTCTCAATTATAGTCTTTGTAACCAGCATTTCATTCTACTGTATATAGGGGCTTTCTAGATTGGCAGGAAAGTGTGACATGGAGTTGCCTTTACCTTAATGCTTAGCAGCTACATTGCAAGCCCCAGGTGTGCATTTAAAAGGTACAGGGCAGCTAGACTGAGGGGTGTGGGAACGACTTATCTGAAGTCTTTTCTGTGGCTCAGCAGCTACATTGGAAGCTCTCAGAACGCTACAAACACAGGCGGAGCAGCTGCACCAGCGGCAATGAACGTGGCTTTTAGCCGCACTGAACATTTTCTTTTCCTTGCCAGCTGCGAACTGCGCAGCTGCGCAGTTCCCAGCTGGCAAACCTGCATAGCTGCGCAGTTACCAGATGGCAGCCTGCTGGGAATTATGCAACTGTCAGTTGCGCAGTTTGCAGCTGGCAAGGAAAAAAAAATTAAAGTTTCAGCGTCATTCCGGTTTCTCTGCTTTTTTTAAACTGTGCAGTTGCACTGGTGCATCATGAATGAACCCCTTTATTTTGTGAATGAATCGACATGTTATGCACAGTAGAATAAAAATTACATCATCCCAGAGTCCCTACTGCGCTTGTCTAGGGTTCCGATTAGGGCTGGAGCTAGGGTTTGGGAGCTTTAAAAAACTGCACGGTTAAACCCCAGCTTTTACACCTGCAGGGCATTGAGCGTTTTAATTAGAAGTGAACTCCACACCACGCATGCTCCCAACTCACGATCCATTATGCTCTGCACCTGTATCACTGCCTTTAAATGGGCGCTTTAAAGATACAGCGGCCCCTTTAACTGCGTAACTACACCACAGCCTTTAGATGGAGCTGCGCTGTTCCACAGTTTTTAAAAAAGAAGCTGGGAAGACCAGCACCTTTTTAAAGGCGCTTCTTCTCCCCTAAAACGCAAAAAAAGAGTTTTCATGGCACACTTTCCCTTTTTCTCATCTAAAGGCTAGAGTTTCATGCAGCCATGAACACACTTCTTTATGCCAATCTAGAATAGGCCATAATTTATTAAATAGCCAGCACTTAAAACTTCCAGTGAATTTATATTGAAGTGCTAAACTTTGAGCCTCATAGTCATTTTCTGTACTTGATAAAAATGAATTTTAATAATAATAATTAATAGCTGATTTAATGAATTTGATTCCTAAACCAGATATGAATTGTTGCAATGTGATTAATTTAAAAGTAATTATCAACAGTTTCTGCAGATTTCAATATATATATGCACAACAAGCAGGGTAGAAAGTACAAGATTCAGTATGAGTGAGGAGCCTGTTTCCAAGTGGTTCTACCACAAGGTAGGTGTAATCACATGCCAGTCTAGGAAGAAAATTATATGTGGTAGATTTATCTGATGACTCAGACGCTACACAAGATGGGAGTAATGTAAGTTAGTTGGTCCTGCTGGACTATAATGATAGTTTGGCTCTAATTCAGAGGCCTTGAGTGAGATGATTCCTTTCAGGCTATTTAGTAATGACTTTATGCCTATGCTTTCTAAATTATAGATGCTTTGGGCCTAGGTTGTGTGAAGCATGAAAACAAATCAAGATAATCATACAAAATCGGATAGAGATCAGGTAGCAGTTTCTTTATTGAGGAAGCTAGTTTCTAGTAATACAGAATTCTGTTATCAGAAGTGTTCTGTGACTTCCTACACTCAAGCGGGACACTCAAGTGGGACACTCAAGTGCAGACAAAACATTTACTAAATCTGTGTCAATCACTTTAGTCTTTCACCAGGCAGGCAGTGGAGCAATTAGCAATTTCAGTGGCTTTGAGGAACATGATGCAGTGTTATAAGATTGTGAAGGAAAGAGTAACAGACAGAGGTTTGACAGAGGAATCCAGAGGCTTCAGCTTCTGCTTGAAAGTTTTCAGTAGTCATTTCAGTATTTGCTAGGGCAGCTATTCTTTGAGTAGAGTACAGACTTTCGATATTGATATATTTCTTTTCCTTTCTAAAATTATTACAGTTGTAAATCAGTAACAAAAGAGATGCCTTTTTCCTCAGGTCTTTCACAGGGATTTCCCTATAGAATGTGTTTCTGTTGCATGGCAAAAGATAATCAAATTATATTAACACCGTATAATATAGGTCAGAAAGATGTGAGAGGCTAATGGCACCTATGGTTTCAGAGATTAAGCAGAAAAGAGGGCAGAGGCAGGAATAAAAATACAGTAATGCAAAGCTTCTGCTTTAACACTTAAGACTATGGCATCTAATTCTGTTTCCACAGCATCCTTGTGTTGATTAGATAACAAAGATATGGATTTTAATTCTTTTCATGAAGAACTTTAATACGTACAGAGTGTTGTAGTTTATAGTTAATGCTATTGTAGATTACATTGCATTTTCAGTTCAACTATAACAGTAGCAAGACTTTGTGGATGAAGAGAGAGGACATAGTTCCTAAGCCACGGGCAAATTTGGCTTCCTTTCAAAAAGAGGCATTTGTTGAAAGAAAACATTTTAATAATTGTTGGTGCTGATTATAAATTTTCAAAAAGGCAATGCTGTATCTGTTTTAAAAACAAACTTAAGACTGTTTTTTTCCATTGACTCTTAAGAGGGTCAGTGACTCCAGGACAGATTATGCTCTTGCTTTTCACCAGGTCATGGTTCCTTTTTAAATAAGAGTTAAAATACAGTACTTAGATTGACCCATAAATAAGTCGACTCAGGTTTTTGGGGTCAGTTTTTTTGATTAAAATTTCTAGACTTATACATGAGTATATATAGTATTTATTTAGAGTATTTATACCCCGATCTTCAGCCACAATGGCTCTCAGAGCATCTTACAAAATGGTAAATTATTCCCTGCCCTTGGGCTTACAATCTAAAAGATACAACACAAAAGGAAAAGGGAATGGTAATGGGGAAGAGGATCAGGTCCAGCAGTTCTTCTCTCCCTCTGAGGCCTGGACCATGACAGATGGACTGAGGGAGGGCTCTCCTCCTTCTTTTAGGCCAGGCCTGATGGAGCTGGCTGGCCTTTCTTTTCTTCTGAGGTCTAATGATATCAGATGGGAAAGGGAGGGTTCATCCTCTTACTCTAGGCCAGGCCTGATGGAGTTGGCAGGCCTTTCTCTCCCTATGAGGTTTGATGACGTCAAGATGGAAAAAGAGGGCTCGTCTTCTTACTCTAGGCTAGGACTGATGGATGCTCCTGTGCAACATCCAGAGAATCAATGTGGATAGTTATTCTTAGGTATGTAAAGTAATACAAAACGATAAGTGGCTGACCATTTTATAATTCATTTAATTGATGAGATGTGGCTTCATACCTTCATGTCTAGTTTTTCATTCTACTTCCTATACTGTATATCATGTTTTACTGGACAAGGCTGTATAATAAAACTGAGATGAGTAAGAGAGTGCTAAGTGGTTACAACTGAAATAGAACTTTAGACTCCTGCCTCTTGATCATCAGGGGGGGGGGGGGGAGAGAAAACCTGTGCATTTGTGGATTACTCTTCAGCACATTCAAGAATGACTTCACAGTGAGATATCCTAATCTCATTCTGAATAAAAACAGGAGCAGTAAAATAGTAACAGTTTTTCAAAGGTGGAAGGGTTACCTTGGAATATATTTGGCTTTTTTAAATAGAATTAGTAAAAGTTAGATGGCCCTGTGTCAAGGATGGTTTAAATGTGTGAAATAAATCAGATACCCAAACGGATCTGGCCTAAAAACAATGACAAATTTGCACTGAAGAGAAATTGTTTTTTTCATTAAAGTAGCTGACACATATCACAGCATGTCCTCAAAAGATCTGGAGAGAGTGTTAACAGCAGTGAAAAACAAGATGTCAGCAGTCAAATAAGGCAGCTACTTCAAGACAAAGTGGAAGCAACAATATAAGCCTACTTGTTGCCTGCACTGCCATGAATAAGCCAAATTATATGCTATAATATGTATTTGTTAATTTTATTTCAAGTAATACAACATTTGCTCTGTAGAATCATAGAATCATAGAGTTGGAAGAGACCACAAGGGCCATCCAGTCCAACCTCCTGCCATGCAGGAACTCTCCATCAAAGCATTCCCGACAGATGGCCATCCAGCCTTTGCTTAAAGACCTCCAAGGAAGGAGACTCCACTACACTCCGAGGGAGTGTGTTCCACTGTCGAACAGCCCTTACTGTCAGGAAGTTCCTCCTAGTGTTCAGGTGGAATCTCTTTTCCTGTAGTTTGCATCCATTGTTCCACGTTCTAGTCTCTGGAGGAGCAGAAAATAAGCTTGCTCCCTCCTCAATATGACATCCCTTCAAATATTTAAACAGGGCTATCATATCACCTCTTAACCTTCTCTTCTCCAGGCTAAACATCCCCAGTTCCCTAAGTCGCTCCTCATAGGGCATGGCTTCCAGACCCCTCACCATCTTAGTTGCCCTCCTTTGGATATGCTCCAGTTTCTCCACATCTTTTTTGAATTGTGGTGCCCAGAAGTGGACACAGTATTCCAGGTGGGGCCTGACCAAGGCAGAGTAGAGTGGCACTATTACTTCCCTGTACCTAGACACTATAGTTTTATTGATGCAGCCTAAAATTGCATTGGCCTTTTTTGCTGCCGCATTGCAGTGTTGAATCATGTTCAACTTATGGTCTACTTGGACTCCTAGATCTCTATTGTAGCTATTGTCCAATTTCTTTCATCATTTTAACCTGACTTAGTATACCAGAAAAGGTTCAATAGTGCTAGAGAAGTTGCTCAAGAGAGAGAAGATTGCTGGCCAGCCAGTCACATCTCACAGCAAGACTACGGCCTCTATTGAATGAACAGTCTCTCCTGTGGAAAACCCAGAAGATAATTGCCATAATCAGACTGGACACTGGAACAGAACTTTTGAATGAATTCTGTACTCATGCAGTCCAAATGTTTCCTGGAGAGAGTCTGACCATGACAGTAGAGATACTTGAATCCCTCTGTTTTCAGACCACTCACCTTGCAGCAAGGACCAAATCTTTGCTCCATGCCATGTGGCTAATGACAAAGTAACACATCCACATGGTTGTCATGAAAGCCATAAACTTCAGAACTGACCTTGGAATGGAAATTGAAGTTTCCCAGAACTCCTGTTTTAGATTCTTCCAAGTTCTTACTCAAAATGATGTTGGTCAGAGAGGCTACTCAGTAGTTCCATAGATTATGCACCATCAGTGTCCCCAGTCTGCCACTGAGGCTAACAATCAGATGCAGGACCTCAATTACAAGGTGAGAAAAAATGAAGTCACAGCAGTTTTTCTGCACTTAACCCTCCAGTCTATTGGTGTTTGCATCATATATTCAATTGGGCAAAACCAGAACCAAACTGTTCCACCCAGGTCTTGGTAGTATGCACCAAACTGGCCCTCTAGCCCGAGTTAAATCAATGTGAATAATCTGGTTACATTCAACAGGTAAAAGTAACAATTCCTTTTGATGTGGTTTGACAGCACATGTTCATATGGAAGAGAAGAAGATGGGCATTTTAACATCTCCTTTGAGTAATAGTCCATGAAGTTTTTTTCATTCAATTTACAGATACAGAAAGTACAAAACCCAGTTGACCATTATTTCTGAAAACAGTTTAACATTTAACATTGTTTTCTGCAGAGAGTTTAGTGTATCTTAATGGGTTATCGAGTCCAGATTTAGTTATGTATGACTTACTGAGTTTTTTAAAGAATGTTTACCCTTTGACTACTTGGTAGGAATGTGGGGAGAAGCAGAGCCAAATTGAGCGAGCTGTTAGAGAAAGAAGAGCAGTGGAAGAAGAACTAGCAAAGGTGAAACTTCTTTTTTGTTGTGTTGTTTTCATGCATTTATTATATTAAAGGTTATATATCTAGAAATGTCATAACTTATTTTTATTAGGTTGTATGCCTTAAAAATTCTTGTCTTTCCCACATTGTATAGAATGGACATTGACAAAGCATTCAAGAAACATTACGATTATCCTAAGTTAGATACAAAGTTCCTGTTCTGGTAGGAATGTTTGTCTATTTATGCCATTAGCCAGTTAACCTATCAATGAACACTTACAGAAGTATTTTGCATGACTCCTAAGCTCAGGATTGTGTTGTTGTTTTTAATTACACATGAGAAACATGCTACTCTGGCATTGCCATTCTGTCTCCTCCTAGTGGCAACCCCATGCTGTTTATGTATACGGAAAAGATCTGAACGGGAAACCTGCTGGATGAATGTAATCTTTTTCCTTAACCTATAATTGTAGGAATTAACTGAAAAACAATGAAGATTATACAGGAAATTGTCAGTACTAACGTACTGTATATTGTCAGCTACCTAATTTCTGTTTGGGACGTGGTTGGCTGGAGCTACTAGGGAACATTTTCAGAACTGACTTAGCAGTGAATTTAAGGGGCGAAACAGACAGCACCTTTGTGGCGGCTTCCCAGCACCTTGGGGGCATTGCATTTAGATGATGCATGCCCCCTGGCTGGCAAGAAACGGCCATGAAGCCACCTGCCCAATCACACGGGGGACTGTTTTATGATGCTCTGGAAGTGCAGTGTTTAGACACTGCACATTGCAAAGCCGGGATGGCGGCAGAAAAGCTGGCATTTTAAAAGGATTGGCTTGCTGCTGCTGCTGTATTTTGTACCAGCAAACAGCTGAGTTGGGGGCATGACATGGTATGCAGTTACATCAAGCCGCCTGTTTGTTTTGGCCCTAAATCTGTTTTGGCCCTAAATCTGTCAGAAAATGTTGTCATTATAAGTGAAACTACAGTCCGCCCACAAACTTGAGATCAGGCGGCTGGCAAACGGGGTGGGGGTGGGGGACAAAAATGGCATGTGCGCTATGCACGGGAGTGCACTGCCATTAAAATCAACGAGACTTGAAGTCCTTTGTTTTTTCGCATATACAAGAGTCCAGACAGATTCCCCACATATACAAAGGTGTACAGTCCTCCCTCTGTTCTCGCAAACTTGGGATCCTCACCCATTAATTATCCATGAGCGGACAGGCAAACAGAGGGAGTTAAAATAGAACATGCACCCATAGTGCACACCCAAACGCCCCTGTGGGAGCGCACCTCCATTCAAGACAATAGGGCTTGAATATGTGTGGTTTTTTCATTTTGCGGGGGGAGGGAGGTCCAGATCAGATCCCCCACGAAAAAGGAGGGGCAACTGTATAATGCAACTCATGCATTCCCATACGCAGATGTTCAAGCCTTATGTTCAGGTTTAACTTTGTGAAATAAGACCTCTGTGTTTAGAACAAATTCCTTGAATGCAGTACTCTGGATCCTTGCAATGAAGAGAAATTTGCTATGCATAAAGCTGTTTTCTGTCAAAGAACTTTGATTCCTTCTTTAGTAAGTTTCAACTTGAAAAATAAAAATGGGGGGGGGGGGGCAGTTGAAGCTTAAAGTCATTAACTTCTGTCCATGGGCAATTAGCAGTTTTGGCATTATACCACACATAGTATTTTACAAGACCCAGAAGTTTCATTTTGATCTCATTAGACCTGATAATTTTTTCCAAAGAGTTTATTGTGTTCTCACATGCCTTTTTTGAAACTCCAAATAGGCTCTGATATAGCTTTAATTTAGCAGCTGTTTTCTTACTACAGGTTGAGTCTCCCTTATCTGCAATGCCAAAATACAGTCGGCCCATATTATCCACAGATTCGTTATCCACTGATTCAACCATCCATGACTTGAAAATATTTTTAAAAATATATAAATTCCAAAAGCAAATCTTGATCTTACTATTATATAAGAGATAGTTTTTACCATGCCATTCTTTTTAATGGGACTTGAGCATCCATAGATTTTGGTATCCAAGAGGGGCTATGGAACCAAACCCCAGTGGATACCAAGGGCCGACTGTTTTCCAAAATCATCCACACATGGGTTGCTGAGATAGTGACATCTTTACTCTTTGATGGTTCATTGTAAATAATAATAATAATAATAATGATTTCTTTATAATCCGCTCCTCTGTAAGAACACTCGGAGCGGAACACAGCATATTAAAAAACATGAATTAAAACAAAGTTAAAATTAAAACAGTCCCATAACCCACATTCCAATCTCCCACCCATTAAAAATAAATTAAATCAGCAAAAAATTAAAAACTGTAGGATCTAAAAACAATATAGGTGTATCCAGACCCCTTCTTATGTGGCCACATCATAAGTTAAGGGTCGGAGATGTGGGAGTAGGCGAAAAGCATAGTCTAAGTCCGGAGCCAGGGTCGAAGGTTTCAAGGGAAGGCCTGCTGAAAGAGATGCGTCTTTAAGGCTGTTTTAAAGCAGTCTAAAGATGTCATGAGATGCATCTCATCCGGCAGACCGTTCCAGAGCTTAGTTTCATGCACAAAATTATTTAAAATATTGTGTATCAAATTACCTTTGGTAATTTGTAAAAAGTGTATATGAAACTAACTGCTTTATCAGGGGGCAAACAGGAATTAAACAAGAGTTAAACAGGAAATGTCCTGTGATAAACATAGGGCATTTCCTGTTTAACTCTTGTTTAAATCCTGTTTGCCCCTAGTGTGATAAAGCAGATACTGTAGATGAATATCATGTTTAGACTTGGGTCCTATCTCCAAGGTATTTCATTATGTATATGCAAATATTCCAAAATCCCCCCCCCCCCAAAAAAAATTCAGCCCTCAAGCATTTTGGACAGGGGGGAACTCAACCTATAACACTCTTCCAGCTTTGTGGAGCATTTGAGTGATAGTTGTCCCTTGAACATTTTTTTAATCTCTATTACTATTTTAGCTAGTTACTGTTTTAATTCAATTGTGATTTAATCTCTTTTTAAGGGGGGGTGGTAAGGGAAAGGATGGGATATTTTACTTGATATTGTTTTAATCCTTGTTGTAATCCGCCCCGATTGCTTGTTCAGAGGGGCGGACTAGAAATAATAATAATAATTATTATTATTATTATTATCTCTGCTGCAGTGCTCTGCAGTTTCTTCAGTTACTTGACTGCTTCTCTGACTAATGGTCACTGGTTTCTGGAGGGTGACCATCCTTAGGTAGAGGTATTCTTTCCATATTGTAATAATGAATTTAATGGCATGCCAATGAATGCTCATAGTTTGGAATATTTTTTTTAAAAAAAAAAACTCAGTCCTGATTGGTGATTCTGCACAATTTATCCCAGTCCTTTTGGACACCTCTTTGGTTTTCATGGTGACATTTGTTTGGATATACTCTCCAGCAAACCCTAGGGACATTCAGAAACAGGTGTGCTTTGTTTGGGATTGTTTGGTAATAGAATTGGACACAGGTGTTACATAGACTCAATTCAACTATCTCTGTGACTTTTGGAGATGGTGAGTTGCATCAGTGTTATTTAGGAATGTCCCAGTGAGAGAGTGTGTGAGAATGTTTACGCAACCAACTGGTCACCTTTTGTTAATATTTGTGTCAGAATAAAAATAATTTCACATTGCTGAGTATCTTGTGTCCATCAAGAGGTAACAATTAAATCCATTTCAATTCCAGGTTGGAACGCAATAAAATGGGATGGGGGAATCCAGGGAGGTGCATACTTCTGCAAGGCTTTGTAATACAACACAGTTCATCAGTAAAAATCTCAAACAGTAGAACCTTTGCTTCTGCCTGAAAGATACTAGAGTAGCATATCTCTTTTAGGGGAAAGCAAATCCCACTTCCTTTAAATTAAAGTATGCAGTGGGATAAAAAACACACATAACATTCTTTTCTAACTGAAGAAAAGTAAGAATTGTTGTGTAAATTAATTAATCAGATATACTGTGAAAGAAGAGGAAATGAAGGTGATTATAGAAAACAAGAAGAACTTTACCAAAGATGTCTCGTTGCTGAACGGGCAAAAGATGATCTTCAGTTGAGTCTGCAAACAGCACAAAACAAAATCAGACATTTAGAATTGAAGTAAGTAACTGGCTGTAGCCAAACAGGTATTGACTTCATAGTTCTGTAGTTGTTCTTTTTAAAGTCTTTTGAGTTGAGATTTTCATGGCTTATACAATTATATACCCAGTATTTTATTCATATCCATCTTCTCTTTTATTTTAAAGAGTTATTTTAAAGTTTAAGTGTGACAAACATTTTTTTAGTCTTCTCATTAAAATGGAAAAGAACATGTGTTTTTATTACAGCTCTATTGAAAAATTGACACATGGTATACAGTGTTCAGATAGATGCTAGTTTTCTGTATTTCCAATTCTGTTTTCCATTTTAATTTGTGTTTCCTGATATCTTCCAGTTCATCCTTTCCTCTGTACAGACTAGAATTTGAAGTCTCATCAGTTATGTTCAGGAGCATGATTATATGTGATACTCTTTGTCTCTCTCTGCACCCTCAAAAAATACCAGTATCTCTTTCTGCATCATTGTCTTTGAAGTCTACATAGTTTGGTTAGTGTCTTTGTCTAGTGTCTAGTGTCACAGCAAATAGAGTTTAGAAGTCATACTGATCACATGGAGTAATCCATGATATTTGGTTTGCAGACAGTGAGGGAGCAGGGGAATAATTAAGTAGGAAGTAGTGTGTTGGTTTTCTGTTGTCAAGTCAAGTTCAGCTTATGAAGACCTTATGAATGAGAGACTTCTAACAGCCTAGGTCATCTATGGCTCTCATATATTACTCAGTTAGGGCTTTAACTTTCTAATCATATATTCAATGGGGCTCGAGCATACACGCTTTTTGCCTTACACAGGGGAGTCCAGAACAGATCTCTCATGTAAGTTAAGGGCCTGCTGTAATAGTTTCCTGGGCTGTATGTGATCTACAGTGCCTGCCGGCTCTGGTGACTCAGTCAAAGACATTCCAGGCAAGAGGCAGAGGCTCTGCAGAGTTTTTAAAAGATATTGAAGGGTGAAAGAGAGCAGTCTGAAACCTGGATCAGCTTAAACAACAGTTTCAAATAGCATCTTTGTTCATGTAGGAAGAGCAAAGTACTTTGAAAGGTGTTCCTGCTCAGGGAGGTATAGAAAGAATGGCAGAAGCTGGATGTTAACCTGATGCAGGTGAGAGGACAGAGAGAAAAGTGTGCACAGAGAGAGAAAGATGGCTCCAGATTTGTCTCCACTACAATTTAAGATCTCCCTTCTAATTGGCTTTTCCCATGGGTTTCCAAGTACTTCATAAAAAAGGGGCATCCACATCATTGTCATGGGGTTTCAAAAAAAATCTTTTCCTAGAATTCATAACAGAACCAGATTGTGCTCAATTATGCATTGGGATAAATTCCTAAAAGGTGATCAGCCATGTGTATTAACTTGGAATATATCAATATATTGCAAATTCAATTATGCCATTATTTTGTAAGTTTTATGATGGGTTCATGAAGAAGGTGGGCAAGTGGAATGAGAACTGTCTGTAATGAATGCATTTTAGGTGTACATTTTAATATTATTTTGCTGCAGAGGTTTATCAAACTTGAGACCAGATAAGAAACAAGTAGTAAGGAATTACAAAGACTAAAGTAGCACACTACAAGTGCAAATGAATTTAAGAGTGATATTCTTACAAGGGTTTCAGTACAATTTTTTCTTTGTGAAAACACCCTGCAGCACTATGACTTTAGCAAACAGGAACTCAGTCCTTTAATTGTAACATGACAAATGATTTTTAAATTTTATTTTTGCTAATATATTCATATACCTTAGGCTCAGCCTACAGCTAACTTGAAGAAATTTTGCTTGAACTGCAAAACTACACAGATTATTTTGACAGCTTGCGAAATTTTACTTTCTTGTATAAATGTTAAGTTTCAGTTTCAAAATTTATCATTACATGACATAGTAGCTTTGGAAGGTATTACTATAAGTTGTACATGGATTATTGGGGGGAACATTTAGAAAAACTTTTAAAAGACCCTTTAAAAATCACAGGAATCAAAACCTACAGAACCTCAGAAACATTACTTAGTTGAATAATGACATCTTCAAACATTTCACAAATGAGTACCAGTAGAGCTTTTATCTAAGGAAATATGTTTTAAAATTCCAGCCTTAAACTTTCATTGATTAAAAAAAAAAGATTGTTCCAGTCTAGTATCATTCAAATCTAGTGTACCTCAAGAAATTCCGACAAGTAAAGGAGATCATTAAGCATGACAGTTTTGGAAGTTTAAAGAATCATGACTTTATTGGGATCTTTCCCAGTAAATCTGTATAATTCCACATCAGCCTCCATGGTCAATAAAACCCCGCAGTATAAGGTCAAAACTTGTATGTGGTACTGTGTGCTACTATTCTGGTTATAACAGCTGGGAAAGCATAACAGTCCTACTTTCTGGGGAAGCAGAAAGCAAGCTTGCACTCTCCTCTCTGTGATAGTAACATCACCTCTCAATTTTCTTTTCACCAGGTTGAACATGCCCAATTCCCTCAAACTTTTGTAATATTTTGATGTTTATACCTCATATCATTCTTGTTTCTTTTCCCTCAACCTGCTCCAATTTTTCCTTAAGTTACTGGACTGTAGATTTTCATTAAACATTAGGAGGGGATTCTTGACAATCAGAGTGGTTTGGCAGTGGAAACACTTGCCTAGAGAGGTGGTGGATTCTGTTTCTCTGGATGTCTTCAAAAAGGGGCTGGACAGCTTAGGCTATACAACTGTATTCTTCCTTCCCCTCCCTCCCTCCCTCCTCTCTTTCTTTCCTTCAGTTTTTGTACATGCTTTCTTTACTTTTCACTTCCTTAATTTTGCTGTGCATCTACATGGACTTTTCAGATCCCCCACATGGTTTTTATTTGTTTGTTTGTTTTGCAGTTGTGTTTTTTTTTTCAATTCATTTGTTAATTCCCAGCCTTGCTGGTTGTCTTTTTCCTTTAGCATCTCTAACCATGGGATTCCACCTAATATTTCCTTGAGCTTGGTAAAGTGACCTTTCTTGAAATTCAGGATCTTTGTTTGACTATACCATTAGCCCTCCATATTCACAATTTTTTGTATCCACAGATTCAAGCATCTACAGCTTGAAAATATGTTTAAAATATATACATTTCAAAAAGTAAACCTTGATTTTGCCATTTTATATAAGGGACACCATTTTACTATGCCATTGTATTTCAAGGAACTTGAATATCCTGACTTTGGTATCCATAGGGGGTCCTGGAACCAAACCCCAGAAGCTACCACGTGCCTACTATACTCTTTGCAGAGACGCTCCATCCCAAAAACTGGTGCTTCCACATCACCACATCCTTTGGTTATGTTTGACATAGTTCTACTCATTTTTATGCTGAATACCAATCAACTGGTTCACAACCAGGTTCAAATTACTACAGATTTGGTAAATATTATGTCTATAGCATAATTCCTGACTAATGTCGGTTTTCCCTTTTTTTAAGCTATGAGGAAGAAATAGGCCGTTGTCAGGAAATGATCCACAAGTTACAAAGTATTCTAGACTCTGAAAGACAGAACTGTGGCTCTGTCAGTGAAGAATGCTTAAAACTCCAGCAAGAGAATGAACGGTTTGCAAAAGAAATGGAAGATTTGAGAAAATTGGCCATGGAGGCACAGCAAACTGCCAAATTAAAGGTATTATGTTTACATAGTACTTCAGATTTTGCCTCACATCTTTGGAGATTAATGGTAGGAGAAAGTTGTTTACAGGGATGTGGAGTATCTAATTTCTCATCACAAATTTTTATTTTCTTATTTCTTTTGACACTTCTCAAAATACCCAAATTTGCCTGTTACATTAGTTAGTGTGCATTAAGTACATAGTTTAAAAAATTCTTGTTAGTACCTAAATAATTTGACTAGGTGAGAAACAGCACATGGTTTTTTGTTCTTCTAACAACTGCTTCCTCATAGTTGAACTTCCACTTTCATCAGTAATACAGGAAAGTGAAACTTTGGGTACAGGTCCAGTGAAAATATGGAATACAAAATAATAGCTATTTCATATATACAGCCCTACCACACAAACTATATATTATAATGCCCAAACCTAGATCCAATACTTTTTCACCAGCTTTACCTTTAGTTGTTGCCTCTGTTATACGTACTGTGTATTTGAGAAAAAGATAAGGAGAGAGCATGCCTGCTTTATTTGTAATATGCCTACCCCTTTGCCTATTAATTAGTTAACATCTCATCTCTCCTTTCCTCTAACAGAGCTGCTTTTACTTTTTAGTAGCCAAATGCTCGTGATGATATTCTTATCTCCTTTCCATTGGTTATCATCTTACTTTATTTAGAAACACAATTTTGCACAGTTTAATACTTGGAGAATACATTGTACATAGCTGAAATAATTAGTAGCTATGGGAAGCAGATGGAATAGGATGTCTCAAGTTTTAGCTCTCAGAGCAACAGAACTAACAGGGCTTCAAACAGAATGCTTACTGTACAGCCTCAAGTATTCAATGAGAAAATGAGTAAAGGATGAAAGATCTGTTTCCTACAAGCAATTATTGCTTGCTATAGGTGATCAGGTGTACTAATTTGTATGTTTCCGCCAGGGAATTTCAGTTGTTTAAATGAAAGCCCTTCAGCTCAACTGATTTGTTAAGTGGGCTTTGTAAAAGAAGGTAAATTCATTCTGAAATGGAATCTGTCGGTATGTATTTTGTGTCCTGGATTAAATGTTCAGTAATCTTTTAAAGGTGGTTGTAGCATGAAAGTTTATGTTGGTACACTGGCAAATTTAGTCCTATAGAAAAAGACAAAAGCAGCTTCTGCTCCCATGTGAGGCTTTTGTTTTTACTATAGATAAGCACAATGGAGAATGAACATTTAATAAAAGAACATGGCTTTGAAGTACGACTGAAAGAAATGGAAGATGTGAATCAAAACTCCACTGCAGAACTGAGACGTCTGTTGATAGCCCAGCAGAAGGCAACTAACCTGTGGAAGGAAGAGACAAAGAAGTTAACAGAAGTTACAGAAACCAGAATAAATAATTTGAAGTAAGTTTTTTTTTCTTTCTTTGACATTTTAACTAATATAGTTATTTGTAGATTTGTTAGGAAGGAGAATAATCCAAACAGAAAGGGTAAATATTACTGTAGATTTCCACATTACCCTGTTTTGATTATTGTCTTGAAAGATTATCTGGCAAGCAAACATGGATCGTAGATAAAGTAGATGCTTTTGAGTCGCCTTAAGTTGGAAATGACTTGAAGGCACATGACACCAACACGTTTTCACAAGAAAACAGTGGTACAAGAAATCTGTCACAATTTCCATTTCCCCATTTCACTTGAGCACTGTTAACTAATAGACCCTCGTCTTTTAATATCACTTAAGATGCAGCAGAAAGGCCACAAATGCTAATTGCATTCCTTCTAATTACATTATTTGTAAGTAGGTTAAAAGTCAAGCTCTGATATGCTTCTAAGGAACTCATCACCTTTCCCCTTATCTGTTATGGCTGGAACATGACATGTTTTCATACAATAGGAGGGATTACAAGGGCCATCTAACCCAATTTATTACCATGCAGGAATACACAAGTAAAGCATGCCTGAAAGATGTCCACCAACCTCTGTTTAATGGCCTCCAAAGATTGAGAGTCCCCTACCCTCAGAGGCAGTGTACTCCACTATCAAACAGCTTTTACAGTAAAAAAAGATCTTCCTAATGTTTAGGTGGAATGTCTTTTCTTGTAATTGAATTAATTGGATTGTGTTCTGTTATCTAGAACAGCAAAAAACGAGCTTGTTCCATCTTCCTTGACATCACTTTAGAGTATGTCCAGCCCTTTAAAGCTAGTTATTATGTCACCTCTCAGTCTTTTCTTCTCCCAAGTTAAACATACCCATCTCCCTCAGTGGTTCCTCATAACGTTTGGTTTCCACACCAGTGATCAACTTGGTCTCCCTTCTCTAAATACTTTATAGCTCATTGTTACATTTTTGAACTGTGGTTCCCAGAACTGGACACAGTATTCCAGGTGAGTTCTGACCAAAAGCAGAATAGAGTAGCACTACTGCTTCCCTTGATCAATATGCTCCTGTTGATGCAGCCCAGAATTGCATTGTTATTTTTGACTGCCACATCACTGTGTAAATTTACAGTGCTATATAAATAAAATTAACAACAACAGTCATCATCATCATCATCCTTTTCACATGTACTGCTTTCAAGCCAGGTGTGGCCCATCCAGTATTTTCATTCCATTTTAGTTCCCTAGATGTAATGTGGTACCTTACATTTAACCCTGTTGATATTAACCCTGTTGAAATTAATGTTGTTAATCAATCATCAGTCATAAGTATGCCTTCTGTTTTGTCTTCTAAGTCAATTATAAAGATATTAACACCAGAGCCAGGACAGTATCCCACTAGTCACTTTTCTCCAGTTTGAAGAGCAACTATTGATTAGCACTCTCTGTTTGGTCTGTCAACCAATTACAGAGCCACCTAATTTTAGCACTCTAGACCACTGTTCACCAATTCCTTTGCAGGAATATCATGGGAGACTCTGTCAAAAACCTTACTGAAATCAAGATACACTGTATTCACAGCACCCGTCAATCTTCCAAGCTTATATTTCTATACAAAAAGAAAGAGAGAAAGAGAGATTAGATTAGTTCGACATGACTTGTTTTTGAGAAACCCATGCTCACACCTAATCATAGTATTCGTTTCTAAGTGTGCACAAACTCCCTGCTTAATGATCTCTCCCTGGTACTGACATCAAACTAACTGGACAGTAGTTTTTCAGGTCCTGAAAAAGATTGCCCTCCTCCAATCTGCTGGCTACTCTTCTCTTCTCCAATAATTCTCCAAGATGAATGACAATGGCTGTGCAACTTCATCTGCTAATTCCTTTAGTACATTTGGCTGTAGTTCAGCTGACCCCAAAGGCTTGAATTCATTTTGAGTATCTAGATATTCCTTTACTACCTCTCTTCACTGATTCTGGACTGTAGTTCCTTTATTCTGTTTTCATCAGTTAGAGTACTGTTTCCTTTTGGGGAGAAGACTGAGGCAAAGAAGATACTGAACAGTTTGTATTTCTCTCTGTCCCATGTTAGCACCTCATCATATTCTGTATGCAGTGGCATTACTGCTTCCTTGTTCATTCTCTTGCTCTGGGCATTGCCCAGATTCCCCTTATTATTTTTAATCTCTCTAGGAAGCTGGAGCTCATTTTGAGCGTTAGCTTTTCTGACTTTCCCCCTAGAAGTATTGGCTGTTTGTTTCATTTGTTTTCATAGTGCCCATTATTCCTGTTGTGCCTACAAGGTTTGAAGGGCCACAGCCATGCTTCATACAACTCAGCTGCAAGAGACAGAGTAAAATTAAGACATGTGGAATGCTAGAGCCAAGAGAAAGCATCATATTGTGTCACTTTATTTTTGGCTGCATCAGGAGAAGTTCTGTGAGGTGAAATAGAACCAAGAAGTTCTCAAGAAAATACAGTCCTCCCTCCATTCTCACAGTCTTTGGATTTGCATCCCTCATGCGCGAGGGATGAACACAGGGAGAATGAATGGGCTGCACTCCCCCACACACTTGCGCCAATATTCAAGCCATTGGGGCTTGAATATACTGTATGCGAAACTCCATTTTTGTTAGAGAGTCCGGAACAGATCCCCCACAAAAAAGGAGGGGCGATTGTAGGTTGAATTCTGACCACTATGTTTGTAATAATGTTTTAATGCATTCCTATAACCATGTTAATAAGTTAAAAACTATTTTAGAAACATATCATACATTCAAGATAAGGAAATAAGGAAAAAAATAAACAAATAAAGAAAATGTAGATAAGGAAAAGAACTTCAAAAGAAGAGAACTTCAAACTAGCTATTTTAAAATGTAGTCAGCACTTATTATATGAGCTGACTGCAAAGGGAAATATATCTTGTCAGTAAGCTAAATAATGATATATGCAGATGAGAATGTATCACTGAACATGTCTATGCATTTGTTTTCTATTGCAGTTATTGTACTTAAACCTAGCCAACATGTATATGAGCTGAAATATCGTAGAAGCCAGATTTGGCTAAAAGAAGGTGCCACTCCCTTAACAATAATACTCTGCTTTATTTCATAGACACACACACACACACTGCCCCGCATAAATAATCCAGGTAACAGTCTGCACTTGATGTTGTGCTTGTATCAAAAAACAATTCTGGTGTAGCAGGACAGGTGCGTGGTGTTGCAGACAGAGGGAAATTGGCACCTAGCAACTTGTGCACATACTGTATCTCACACAGCTGTAGCACTTTCCCCAATAGCAGTAAGTATTGTAGAAGACTGAAGAACATTTATCCCTCTCTGTCACCTAAAGGACTATTGATATTGTATAGCATTTGTTCAGGCTTAACCACATCCTGCCTGAAATTTTTCTCCGTTATGTTTTTATGGAATGAAACAGTATTATGATTTTGTTTATATGGTAACTAGTTATGGGGGGGGGGGGGGAGAAAGAAAAACATACTGTATTTATTTTAATAGGGTTTTTCCTATCTTCTTTTTTATTTCTCTTTTTTCTCTTTTATGCTTCATTTTTTCTTCTTCACTAGTTACTCAATATAATTTATTGTTCTTTAGCAGCAGGGTAATGTAAACAGCTTTCTGTAAGAGGAAATAAACCTAATGGTTTTTGTTCCATCTTACAGATGTCACTGAACTATCCATTGTGCTCAATTTTTCCATGATGTATGTCCATGCTCCAGGCTGCCACAGAGCTGTAACCTGAGCTTTAAATATTTATATATGGCATGGCTAGATATTAAAATCACAAGTATGTTCAGCCTTTGCTTTCTTTTGTTTGTTACTGAAAATAAAGCTTTTACTGGTGAACATCTGTTCTTCTCACAGTAAGTAATACATTCCTACATGTGTTAGGTCCTGTCTCTGAGATTAGAAAAATATAGTTGAAGAGACACTTCCTGAGAGGTGGGAACAAACCACTCAATTTCAGTATGATGTAGGGTGCCTCTACACTGTAGAAATAATACAGTTGAGCACCACTTTAACTGCAGTGGCTCCTCCTACAGAATGCTAGGGTCTGTAGTTTTGTGAGGCACCAGATTTGTAGTTTTGTGAAGCAGAGAAAGCTAAAGATCTTGTGAAACTACAAATCCCAGGATTTCATAGGAGGAAGCTACAGTGCTTAAAGTGGTGTCAAACTGCATTATTTCTACCATTAGATGCACTCTTTGTCAGTTAGTCAAAAATCAGATATTTGTATTGAATGTAGGCTATACGAGGGGGGTATCCAAAAGTTTTAATGATGATAATAATAATAATATATAATAAGTTTTATTAATAATAAGTTTTATTTCTAACCCGCCCCTCTGCTCAGCAGCCGGGGCGGTGTACAACAGATTTAAAACAGGTACAGTTAAAAACACCCACCCCTTAAAACAAAATTAAACTAATATAGAGTCAAAATATCAATTAAGACAAGCCAAAAACAATAGCACCAACTATAGGACAACACAGGCAGTGGCATCAGGAAGGGACGGGTAGGCAGTTATCTTCATATAGCTGGGAGGTTTTAGAGCCGGGAAAGTTATTCTGGGAAGGCCTGTCTGAAGAGATCCGCCTTTACTGGTCACTTTTTTAAAAAATTGACAGAAAGTAACACCAGTGCTTAAGTCTCTCCATTGGCTGCCAATTAGTTTCCAGGCACAGAACAAGGTGTTGGTTTTAACCTTTAAAGCCCTACATGGCTTTGGTCCATCCTATCTTAGGGACCGCCTCTTCCTGTATGAAACACCCCACCCCCCGCACACTTCGGTCCTCTGGGAGGAACCTGCTACAGCCCATGAAGACTAGGCTGTCGCAGACCTCCCAGAGGGCCTTTTCAGCTATCTCCCCCAAGCTGTGGAACGACCTGCCAGGTGAGATGCGTCTTATTGTATCCATTGGTGGCTTCAAAAAAACCTTAAAGACGAATCTCTTCCAGCAGGCCTTCCCAGACAATGCTTAATGTCACCTGGCTCCAAATCCAAGGTCTAGAGCCTTTACAGCTTCTTTTCTCCATGACTTCAGCCTTCACCCATTCTGCTCAAAAAATTTAGGTTTTGATATTGTATTTGTGTTTATGTACCATGTTTTAACTCATTGCCAATTTAATCTTACTTTAAGGGGTGGGTGGTTGGGATAAGGTTGTTTCTATTTTAACTGTTCTTGTTTTAACTTTGTTGTAACCCTCCCCAATTGCCTGTTCAGAGGAGCAGGCTATAAATAAAAATTATTATTATTATTATTATTATTATTACCCCCTTGTAAGGCACAATCTGCAGACGTCCACAATATCAGGTATTCAGAGGGTCAAGATACGCTGGGAAAAATGTATAAATCTAAATAGTGACTACTTAGAGATAAGTTAACAACTACAAATCAAAACAAACTTTCTGTCAATTTTTTAAAAAGGTGTTCATTAAAACTTTTAGATACCCCCTCGTACGTAGTGACCAAAATTGCAAAGGAACGATGGAAACAGAAGGTTCTCCTTATCAGGTGGAACAGATGATGTCCTCTTCCTTAGAGGATGAGACAACAATGACAGAATTGGCCTTAGGCTATTGGAAGAGGAAATCATATCTTTCATCTTGAATATGATAGAAATTCTCCAGATGTTTTGAAGATGTGGAGAGACTAAGGCTTTTCCCAGAATGACTTAACATAGGACTTTAAAGAGGGTAAGAACAGGACCACTAGCTTGGAGGTTGATTAAACAACTGGGGGGAAAATTATTATCATGTTGCTGCAGTTGTTTATACATAATCTGGAAGCATTTCACCATGAGCTCTGTAATCTTTGGTGACAAATGATGAACTGAGGTCCTGGCTGAGGGAACCTGGAGAGGAAGAGGAGATTTGATTAAAAACTGCCTCTAATGATTCCAATTCAAATGCTGACCTTTCATCTGAAGAGAGGTATTGGCACTTCTGCAGTAGCTCAGTTGAGACAGTTTGCTGCATCTAACTTTCTAACTCGCAGACTCTCTCTGTAAGAATAGCTACTGCTACAGTAAGAAGAACAAAGTAGGCTGAGATTGAAATATCATGCTGTTGCTTAGGCAGACAAAGAGAAATTGGGAAAATGTCAGTCAGAAGGTGCCTCTCAGAAAGGGAAGGTAGAGGTACCACCAAAGCTTTATACTAGCTTCTAGATAGCTATACGCACAGGTGCAAGACTCATATGTGTGATGTACAGAGATCATGACGATCATGCTATCTTCCCTTCCCACCTTTACCACTTTTCCCACCTGACAAATCAAGGAATGTTTCTATGTTGTTTCTCTCTGTTCTGAAGTATTTTGGTAAACTTGTTTTTCCATTGTATACATTGTGTCCCACAAATTGACAAGATCAGTGTCCATGGAACCAGTTGCTTCTTTGTCCTATATTTGTAGGTAATGCAGATCTCAGGAGTAGTCTTACATAGGGATGGGGAGAACCTAGAAAAAATGTCTGGATTATGTTTCATGACACAATAGAATTGCCAAACAAGGGCAACCATGGAAATTATTTTATCTGAAAGTGTAAGACAAGATCTATACTGATGCTGTATGACAGATAAATAAGCTCACTTGCTATTCCTGAATGTTCTAAAGTGAGATTAGTCTCCAGTGCAATAAATCTAATGAATTATTGATCTTTTTGCTGCTGAATTTTGCTACCTCTCTTTCCACTTCATGATTTGGTGTAGCAGTATTTGTCTTTTAAATTGACTGTATTTTTGTAGAAGCTATTAAAAAGGTTGGCTTGAGTGCAAGAAAACTATAAGAAATAAGAATAAACCCTTCAATCCAGCCAAGATGACTTTTGAAATATCAAATCATTTATACTAGTTTAGCTACTTTGCAATCCATGCTTGCTAGAAACATGGTCAAAAGCTTAAGAAAACATGGGGTGAGCTAACTATTTCTCCTGACTTTGAAGTCATCTATCAATCCTGCTTATATTTTACTAATAATGCACCCATGCCATATGCCCCAAAGGTACCAATTAACATGAGGTGACAACACAATCTCTCTATTGATAGTGACAATAGAGCCCTGGAACGCAGTGGTTAAATGCCTGCACTGCAGCCACTCACTCAAAACCATAAGGTTGGAGTTCAAGACCAGCAAAAGGGCTCAAGCTCGACTCAGGCTTGCATCCTTCCGAGGTCGCTAAAACGAGTACCCAGATTGTTGGGGGCAAGTAACTTACAGTTGTAAACCGCTTAGACACTCCTTAGGTGGTATGAAGCGGTATATAAATGAAGCTGTTCGTTTGACAGAATTCTTACCTACTACAACCTACCCTTGTACCAGGCAGATAACCAAGACTGACATAAAGACAGTCATTCCATGTATTTAGTTATTTTTTTAAAAAAAAAATCCCTCCCACCCTGGGACCCAAAGCCGCTTACAGAAAGGCTAAAGTAATACAGAACTAAAATTTTATTTAAAAAAAATAAAAACACAATTAAACATTTTATATCATCTTAAATGATTACAATAAATATAGAATACCTATAAAATCTACTTGTGTACAACCAATTACTCATCCAATGTTTATTTAAATAAAAAAAGTCCTATACCTGCCAGAAAAAGGAAAACAAAGAAAACATTTACATCAATGAAACAACTCCATAGCCAGAATAATTCTATCTGTATTTCCACATAATGTGTACTCATAGTACTGCTTACAACATACCAGTGTTGGGGGCTTGGTGCGGGGTTGCCATGGCCCCAACCTGGCATTCAAGCCTCCCCTTCAGAGCTGTCTGTTTTGGCCCTAAGTTTCATGACTGGGTTGGGCCAAAAACTTTTCAGCATCCTTTTGTACTGTAGTAGAAGAGACTTAATGATTTAAAAAGTAGTACAGCAATCTCAGCAAAAAGGCATTGTGATATACAGTTGTCCCTTCCCTTATGGGAGAATCCATTCCAGGCCTTCCCCCCCCCCCCCCCCCCGCATATGCTCAAGCCCCATTAAAGCCAATGGGGTTTGTGCCCACGGCAGCGCATACGCCACAGGCACACATGCTATTACTCTTTCTGGCGCATAGCTCCACTTTTTCCAGCATGGCTTCCAGCATATTTTGGAAGCCGCGTAAGGCGCACCTGCGTATGGCGCAGGCACACTGTAACTGCCTGTTGAGTGTGTGTGTCGGGAGGGAAGCATTATGCTGCAAGAGTTATGAAGGAACACCATTCTTATACTTCCAAAATATGCATGAGTGGATCCAGTAAGAAAGGAGCTAACTCTTGACAGTCATCCTGACAACTGTGAATTTTAAATGGCAAAAAAGGTGCACGAGGCTAGTATGCAGGGTTCGAACCAGCCTATCTAAACAACAGCAGTTTAGAATATAGTTCTCAAGTGTCTCATGATACAGCCTGTCTGTCTCACCACCCTATTATATTCAAGAGAGACAGGATTGCTAAAGAGAAATATGGAGGAAATATGCCTAGGAATACCCTCAAAAAGGACCTTTTAAAGATAACTTGGAAAGGTTATTGTAGCTCCAGTTTACCAGTCAGTCATGACAGGCCTTTTGGGTGAATTGAAGTCAAATTCCCATCATTTCCAACCAGAATTTCTAATAGCCACACTATTGGGGAACAGTTTTAGTGCAGTACACCTGTGCTACTCAAACTGATCCTCTGTGGACCAGTGCTGTTTTTGAACTGTTGATTACCATTTCCAGGAAGGAAGAACGTGTATGAAGTCAGTGGGCATAATTATTATAGCAGTTCTGGCACATTGGGAGGAAAGCCCTGCCAGTCCTCTGTATCGATAGTTTTAGAAGCACTGCAATACCACTTGGAGAGCCAAGTTGTATTTCCATGTTTTCCCAGGTTGGAAAACATTGCCTGTTCTCCAAGTTGTTTTGATCATGTTTTCTGAACATGAATGGGCATATTAGTCATGAGGAGATATTCCATGTAGAGGTAAGCAGCAGATATAGAAAATGTTCTACAAAAGCCTTTTGCTATTCTGATTAAACCTGTCCATGTGGCTGTCACAATTTTGTATTTAAACTGACACATTTTTTTTGTCTCATCTGATTTGATTTTTTTCTTGCCAGGAAATAATAGTTGTGAGAACTTTCTTGTATATGCTTGCCACATTCCATTTCCCTCTGACTACATCTTGGATTCTTCCACACACACATTTTGCACACACACTTCCCCAACCCAATCATTGCAGTTATATTTTCCTATGATAGTATTGCATCACTGTGCCTCAGTAATTTGAGACTACATGGGTTTAATAGGTTGACCAGGATTCATGCTCAACTGACATAATTTGAGGATGAGATATTCTATTTTTACAATATTTTCCCACAAATTTGTACGACATATTATTCCAAGTCTTTGGATTCATAAAACAAATATGTACGGCCAGGATAAAATGCCCATTAAAGTATGTATATTGAATAGCCCCAGGTCTTAAATAAGTGTCCAGGCTCAGTTTTAACAAGTCTCCAAGGGAGCTTCTTGAATTGCATTACTGTGCTCATATCCCAATAATGCTGATTCAGTATATGTTAATTGTTCGTGCCTATGATGCTGGAAAGTGACCCTTGTGTCTTAAATTTATTAAAATCCTTTCACTTAGTAAGGAGGCCTGTCATGCGGAGAGACACTTTAAAAGCTAATTTGCTGAAAGGCAAGTTGTAAATGTTGGAAATATATAAAAAGGGGGGACTGTAAATATATATATGTTGCGGTTCAAAATCTGCTAGATAGCTTGCTCTTCAGAGATTGCTAGATGGCGGTCACATTTCTGTAGTAACGGTCTGTAACACCATATTCCAGTTTACTTATTCCTATAGTCACACACGAATGATGCTGTGAAATCCCTGATGAGTTGAGGATCCATTAACCTGCTGCATAGAAAGATGGTGATTCAAATGAACAATCCTGAATGCAGTCACTCACAAGCACCATCAAAAACAACTTGTTCAGATATGTTTAGAACCATTGGTAGTTTACAGTAAGCTGATATAATTCCTGCTGAATCAAGTGGGCCTGCTGGATTTGTCACTAGTCACAACTGAACAATCCAAAGCCAAACTACCAATCCAAAGCCAAGCCAGCTATTATTATTATTATTATTATTATTATTATTATCATCATCATCATCATCATCCTTTATTTATATAGTGCTATAAATTTACACAGTGCTGTACATATAATCTTATAATTAGACGGTTCCCTGCCCTCAGGCTTACAATGTAAAAGACACAACACAAAAAGAGAAGGGAAAGGTGGAAAAGGGGATAAGGTCCAGTGGTGGTTCTCTCCCTCTGGGGCCTGGACCAAGGCAGATGGACTGGAGGGAGGGCTCGGCTTCTTAATACATAATTAAAACGAGGCATCTTGGGGCAGGCGGCATAATCCTGGGAACGCTTTCATAAACAATATAGTCTTTAACTCAGTTTTGAAACTGGTGAGAGAAGTGAAGCTACCTCATACACATTGGAGTGTCTGTAATTTCCTCTCGACTGCTGCTCCTTGTACCCTGTTAGATGTGGTACGCAGAATTCTCCAGCATCTTGCAGCAGTATTTCAGGTACAAGTTTCCTTTACAGGAAAAATTTTGCCTTAGGCTGCATCAGTCTTGTTTTTGAATCATAGTTATGCCTTTGTATCTCTAAACATTCAGTTGTACGAATCTCTTTTGATTTCCTATACTGATCCTTGCGGAATGGTGGAGCTGTTCATTGGATATTCGCTAAAATAATGTTCTTTGACATTCCATCTAGTCTATTAAATGAATTACATCACATTTGGGGGCCTCAGAGTCCTCTTTTCATTCCTACCACATTATTTTTGGCTGAAATTCTGTAATACTTGGCAGTGATTGCTGTTTATTCTAAGATATTGATTAAAAATGTTACCAGGATGAGAAACAGCTGCAGGTACTGGCAGTCTACAAAATATATAATTACTAAGAATAACTGAAGCATATTATGGCATAACTCAACTGAAAAACATCTGGAATTTGCTGTATGTGTCACATGAGAATTTTGCATTAAACACTTCCCACAGCTGGCAGATTTATTATCTCTGCTTCACTATAAAACAGCTTACCTTTTGTTTTGTTTTTTATTTGTAGCATTTGATAGTAGGCATTTGAACAGTTTTCTGTAACATTTATTTTTCCTGTTTTAATTAGGAAAAGAATTTGGAACTGATTACTCTGCTAGTACTTCAAACATTGTAACTATGTTTTAGATTGTGATCTCAGTGATTTTACTAATGTTTCACTTGAAGATATATCTTTCTCTAACAACAAAATACTTTTAATTAAGCCTTTAATACTTGAAGTATTGAAGTATACATTCTGCATGTACCCATGAGAAATAAGAAGTCACCAACATTGAACAAAGCAGTACTAAAATCAGGGAGGGGTGAGGATGAAACAGTAAGGCTGTTTTACAGTGAGGAAAATCCTGCCTATATAATATTAGGGGTATAAATTATTTATATCACTTGGATGCCTTCCTTCAGAAAGTGATAAATTTTTGCCTTAATTGTTTTTATAAGCATTGGGGGTCCCAAAATGGATGTCACACCAGCACCACAGAGCCAGTCCAGGAGGTTTAGAGTTGTTTTGAAATTAACATATGTGATGTTACTGATCTTATGGCCAGAGCAGAGGGGTGGGAAGGAGCAGCCCAAGTCCACTCTGGCTCGAACCGGATCAGGACTGCGGTGACCACACTGCCTGCTCCCAAAGCAGGCCATGGATGCTGGCCTCAACCAGTGCCGCCAGGAGCCAGATTATGCTGGCTCCTTTTTGCTCCTGTCCAAAGAATTGGAGCTTGGTGTCAGAGCAGCTTCTGGCCACTTGGGAGGCATGTGTTGTTTGAACCCTATGACCCATCTGTTCTAGGCCATAGAAATCCCCACCCATCAGGGGGTTTTTTAACTATCAATCAACAAAATCCAAAATCTATATTAGTTTGTTGCCTACAGTTTGTGGCATAGTAATATTTTCAAGCCATGGATGGTTGAATCTGTGGATAAAGGATACATGAATATGAAGGGACAACATGGACAGTAACACTGCTAGCCTTAACATCAAGGACGTTCTCCTGCATGTGTTTTAACAGTTGCATAGTGGGAGACTTACCTATACAATTGGATTTTTCAGCACCCACTTCTTGTGTGCCTTCACATTCTTTCTAACTTTTGGTGACCCTAAGGCAAACCTGTTCTTGAAAAGATTTGTTCAGAAGGGGTTTGCATGCCGTCCTCGGGCTGAGAGAATGTGACTTGCCCAAGGTCATCCATTGGATTTACATGGTCAAGCCAGGATTCAAACCCTGGTCTCCAAAATCATAGTCCAGTGCTCAAACCACTACACCATGTTAGTTCTCATTCACTACCTGTTGATGTTTAAACTCCACTATCATTTTAAAAGGTTCTTGTGATTTCTTTTTTACTGGTAGAGTGGTGGAGGCATAAAAGATGAAAACACTCAAGATACCTTTGGTAGGGGTCAGCTTTCTTTCTTTTGCTGACCTATTCATATCATACAACTGTACTGGAAGGTTCTGTTGGTTAATTTTTTCCCTCATTTAATCATTATGCACACGCCTAAAATATGCAACAATTAGGCAAATCTGTGAGAACATAGGTTGCTTACAATGGATGTTCTTTAGTAATCTGTACTGTCACATAAAAGAATCCTTTGCTGAGACACTTCTCAGAACATTTCAGAGCTAAAATAATGCCTATTCCCATAATATAGCCCCACCCCTTGCCTGTGTCTTGGCTCTCTTCCTTCCTATCACAGAGCTGTATAACTCACAACCACATGAAAACTCTTCATTGCAAATGAGTAATCTGTGTTTCTGGGGTATATACGTAAATTGGAGGGGTGGAGGTCAGAATGTGATGGAAATGCTCTCCACACTACCTAGGATTTTATTTTTTATTATTTTTATTTTTTATATTTGTTTGTTTATTGCTCCTAAGCACCACAAAAACACCCTGTGTGGACTACACTTAGTTGACAGTGGGTGTCTCAGTGGCTGTCTCCAGTGGGATAGATTCTAAAATGTGTGATAATTTCATGGGGAGTACAATGTTTATAAACAAATATTACTACAGGAAGGAGTTGTCAGTATTACAGGAGAGGGTCTTTTAAACATCCATGGTGAAAAGAACATAGCAAGCATAAAATTGCAGCTAAGGGGTTTGAAACTCTGGGATTAAGTTTGAGATTCTGGGACTAAGACAGTGGACAGAGGTACTTACTACCCTTTCCTACCAGGTCAAAGAAGCAATCAAAGCAAGCAGAATGAGTGGTTTAACAGAAGGCTTGAGCAATGATAAATGTAGGATCTTGCTATTTGGACCTAAATTGTTAACCAGAAGTGTCTTTGGGTTCCTGGTTTATGGATCTATTTGTCTACAACGCATTCAAATCCAGAATGAAACCTCTCCCAAGTTCATCTGCTGCGTAGTAGGTAGTTAAGGAATCCTTGTTGGATGCATTCTGTGCAGGCTGCAAAGACAGCCAAGTGAGGAGGAAATACATCCTACAGCTCATTCTGCTTCTGTGCTGGCTGCAGAGTAGGAAAAGTCTCTTCTTTCATAACCAGCATGGAAGTGGAGTGTACTGACATAGGACTGACAAAATATTCTGTTCCTCCTCCAGCAACTTGGTTCCTTCCTTTGGCAACAAGCACATAATACATCTGTAGGGAAGACTTCTTCAAAGACTTACTTTTACAAATGAATGTAGGACAATCCTCAAGGAAAGCTTGAGAAAGAGCATGTTCCTTTGTTGATGCTGCTTCTTGCACAAAGTGCTCAACATCTGATCTTTTTTTATTATGCCATTGGGTAGTGGCAGTTGTGTGAATGGATGTATCACAGAAAGTCAGCTATCACCAGTTCATTGCTGCTGAAAGATAAGTTCTGAGGTAATATAGACCTCCAGAAAAGAATTCTCCCAGGTAGGTTTATGACCCTAAAACATATACTTTGGAGAAAAGGATAGCAATGAGGAGCGATCATACAAATATTTCTGTATTTCTTTAACTTGTTCTCTCTGTGAAGATAACAGATAGGGGCTAAGGCTTCTTTCTTCAGTGCAGGGTAGTACTGGAACTTAAAATGGATCTGAAAAGACAGTTATTCATGTGGAAGCTCCTTTTTACAGCAATATGCAGACTTTACATGTATTTTAGTTGCCACCACCAAGTGGAAGCTGGTTAAAATTAAATACATACCTGATACTTGGTACACTTGATGTTCAGTGAATGAATGTAAAAGATTCCCATACACTTGAAAGATGGTGTCAGCTGGTAAAGGGTGGGTGAATGTATTTAGTGTTATAGAAACTGATTAAGAAAGTTGAAAGATAATAAATCATGTTTCTCAACATGTCCACACGTCATTGATTTGAGTACTTCAAAATTCAAGATCTGACTGAAGAATAAATCCTCAGTGCAAGCATTTCTTATAAGGGAAAGTGGGAAAAACAACACAACAGTCTCCCAAGTATTGATTTGTGATTTGCCAAAATGTGATACCTCAGTAGAGAGAATGTTTTTATGTGGTCATCTTGAGAGGTATTCTGGAACTGAGTATAAAGGAACAGAGTGAAGCATCTTGATTTTAGATTTATGGGAGCCAAGGTGTAAAGTACAGCAAACAAAATCCATAGTTGGAATCAAAGGGCACAGCACTGTGATCCCTAATGTTCACCCCACTCTGGGAGAAACGTGATATACAGATGAATAAACAGTGCTAGGAAGTTCTTGACTCAGAAGTATCTTTGATGGAACACGATACAATAGCACTAAAGCAATATGCAACACCTGTTAAAAACAAACGAGGCTCAGTTTTTATTCATGTTTAGTAAATTTAAGGCAGTGAGAACAATCCTAAAATGTTATATTAATGCACAGAAGACATTTGTGTCTGTCAAAGGTTGGAAACTTGCATTTCACAAGCACATCCTTTTGAAGGAGCTACATTGTGCAGTACAGTGGAGAAAAATGAAACAACAGTAGGTAGATAAGAACAAAAGGGGAAAGGCTCCAAAGTAGTCCTGTGATACAAAGAACATTTGGAGATGCCGTTCAATCACAAAATTCCAGTGTGAGCTCCCACTTAGCACTAGAAGCTTCCAAATGCAGCTCTCTTGGCAAATGTGCTTCTAGGGGAAGATCAGTCAAAATTATCTATAATGTAGGTATGTTGACATTATTGGGGATTATTTATAGGATCTTACTACTTCCCTGTGTGAAGCTTGCTGTTTTGTGAATAAACATAGAATTTTAGATACATTATGGACATGCCTGTGTATCTGTAGGCACTTTCAGGTTGCCTGTCAACATACAGTGAACCTATGAATTTCATGGGTTTCACCTTCTCTTTTTCTTAGGCAAGGAATACTGAGAGGAGTTTCCTTCCTCTTAAATATAGCTTATAGCACCTGGTATTCGTTGATGGTCTCCCATCCAAGTGCTAACCAGGGCTCATCCTGTTTACCTTCCAAGATGAGGTGGGATGTGGTGCCTTTAGGGTATTTAGGTACTGCATGAATATGTGAAACCATAAGAATTCAGTAGAAGATAAAAGGGAGGAGTTCATGATTGTCCCAAATTCCTCTAGAAAGCATTTAGCTGAACAGCTACATTGATTTTCATTAATGAGATTCTTTGATCTTGTTTGATAGAAGTGAGCTGAGTCGTCAAAAAATTCATACCCAGGAGTTACTTTGTCAGCTGGAAAGAGCAAACGAAAAGATAATTGAGGTAGGATAATGAGCCTCATCCAAATTTTATGCTTGAAAATGATGCAGATCTTGGAACATTCTTAAACTGTATTGGTATGAATCATTGGTTCAAGAATTACTCATGAGGATTGGAGGAGTTTTTCAAGTAATTCATAGCCATAAAAGCCTATCATGTTTCTGATCACTCACATTGGAAAAATAAAAAGGTTAAAAAGTTGTCAATATTGTTGCTCACTGTTCAAAACAAAAATGTAGGTTCCTGTACATGTAAATGTAATTCTGTGCAGTGATTTTGAAAACATTTTGCTAGAAATATGACTATTTTGTGCAGTAGTGTGTTTTCTCCAGTGGCAGACTCAATTTTTGCAACTGAAGACGCCCATTTTGCTAATTCAAAATGTCACATGCTATTTAAAAAAACAACCCAAGATATGAGAGATACAGTTTACCACATGCATCTCACTGTAGACTTTTAAAATTGTATAAGTAAAATCTCAATTTAATCCAAGAAATGATGCTGTTCTAGCTATGTCCACTCTCAAATAGGCCCATTTAAATAAACACAATATTTCTTTGCATGCAATATATACAGAATTGGACATCATAATTCTGCAGTATCCAACTCTGTTTGCTCATCATCCTTGATACAGCATTAGGCTACCTCATTACAAAATAACATTCACAAAAGGAGACCAGGAACTCACCTTTATATTTTAAACTGCCAAAATGTGTGTGTGTGTGTGTGTGTGTTCAAACTGAAGCTCATAACTTGAACTTGGCATCCAGATATTATTTTCCACTATGTTTGCAGTAAGATTTTAAATAACCTCTTGTCACCTGGGCACCAGCTTTAGCAGAATTAAAACTAGCCCTGCTAAGAACTGAGTTTCAAAAGACGACTTGTCTCTGGCCCAAAACACACTGTAGAAATAATCCAGTTTGAGACCACTTTAACTGCTTGGCTCATTGCTAGGGAACCCTGGAAATTGTCATCTTATTGTGGCACCAGAGCTTGCTGACAGAGAAGACTAAAATGCCTCACAAAACTTCATTTCCCAGAATTCCCTAGCACTGAGCCAGGGCAGTTAAAGCAGTGTCAAACTGGATGATTCCTGCAGTGTGTTTTGGACCTCTGAATTTGAGGACCACCATTCTTCACCAGCTGGCTTAATATCTTCTAAGGCTAATTCTGGGGAAAACATTTCAGAACACCCATGCCCAGACCTCATGTATGCATTCAACATTATTATTTGTACCTGATGTCAAATTATATTTTAGAGTGTGTGTGTGTATCTGTGTGTGTAAATTATTCCATCAGACACTGAAAACTGGAAATTGCTCTCATGGCTTGACAGGCATGGATCAACCTGTCTTGTTTACCTTTAGTTTTATATAATTCATGGATTTGCCATTGATTTAAGATTCCCCCCCCCTCTAAACTTGCTTTCTGCAATATGTATGATCTGATAACAGAATGTTACATTTGTAATGAGCTGCTTCATTTATATAGAATGAAAAATTAATGATGGAACATCAAGAAAAAGTCAACAGACTTCAAAGGCGACTAAGCCAGGCAGAAGAGAGGGCAGCTACAGCATCTCAACAGGTATCTAAATATAAACCAGGCAACACACATAGTACAGGTGTACAACGATCAATTGTAAAGATAGCAAGATAATCCTATTTTTAAAAAATATTTCAATTAAGCTTTGCATGTAGTAATTTAATGTACAGTGTTAATGTATGTAGTGTGCACTGAAGTAGGTTTAATCGTACTCCTCAGACTTCACATTTGTGAGTTGAAGAGGCATGGTAAATAACTTATCACTTATCCAGTTACCATCATTGCTAACAAATTTATACATGGTTGCTATAGTACTATTGGTCATTGGAAGCCATAATAAGTATTGAAATGAATTTGGTAAGCAGATGAAAAATAAACTGTAGTACTGGAAATCTCTCATGAACAAGCATGTCTTAGGTCCACAGTTCATTGTCAAAGCAGGGAAATGTCTAACAAATTGTAAGCTGATCTGATAGCCTTGGCTGAAGAGTGGGGTATAAATAAATTATTATATTATTATCATTATTATTATATCATTATTATTGAAATCAGTGACCTCAATTGGAGTGAGTAGCAAACAGCTGGACATTGGAAAACTAGTGTGTTTTGGAGTTAATACGCTATATTTGCTTGATTTTAACTTTTAATTGCAGTTTCTCTCAATATATTTATAATGGTGATAACTAGTTATCATCATTTGAAACTTAAGTTATAGGAACCAAATAAAATAATTACACTTTATCTGATCTCTGCTACAACCTGCACTATAATCCAATTACTTTAAAGATTCCCATTGAAGAAACTAATTACTGTTTTGTTTTTAATTACAGCTCAGTGCAATTACCATGCAGAAGAAAAAGGCTGCTTCCTTGATAGAGCTAGAAAATATTTAAAAGTATTGTGTTGTTCTTCTATAGTTTATATACTGAAGACTGAAGAGCAGACATGAAACACTGAGCCGTGTCATGCAGTGACTTTTTTTTTTTTTTTTTTTTTTTGCAAAAATCCTCTGTCACTTGAGCAAAGAAAAACATTTTTGTGGCTTCATCCCAATAAACATTAAACAGACAATAGGAAAAATAACATGATGAATGAAAGCAAAGCCAGATGGAAGGGTGGCTTCCCCTTATCTGTGTGTAAAAATAAATGTACCATGCACCACAATGTTTTCTGTTTTATGGCTTTAAAGTGGAAAAACTTTGTAAAGCATTTCATCTACAAATTAGAAATATATCTAACTGCTGAATTGGAAGCTACTTTTATTGTTGTTGAATTGATACAGGCATTCAAGTCAGCTCTGACTTAAGCAACCTTTATAGAGGTTTTCTTGGCAAGATTTATTCAGGGAAAGTTTGCCATTGCTTTCCTCTGTGGCTGGGAAAGTGTGACTTGCCCAAGTTTTCCAGTAGGCTGCCATAGCTGAGTGGGCATTTGAACCTTGTTTCCTGGGGTGCTAGTTCAACACAGAGACTACAGTCAGCCCTCCATATCCACAGATTCAAGTATCCACAGCTTGAAAATATTTTTAAAAATATATAAATTCTAAAAAAACAAACCTTGAGTTTGCCATTTTATATAAGGGACACCATTTAATATGCTATTGTATTTAATGAGACTTCAGCATCCATGGATTTTGATATCCACAGGAGGTCCTGGAACCACATCCCAGCAGATACCAAGGGCCCACTGTATTACACTTTGTTGACTCTTGTGTGTCTGTATTGAACTGTACTTTATTATACAGCTACTTTATTGAGCTATAATTGTAACTGTTAATAAACTATTTTAAAAATAGACTGTTCACATATATGCATTGAACAGGAATGTCACACGTATCACCTTTTGTAACATTACCTAGTGTTAATGTACTATACTGATATTTATTAAATAATTCAACATCAGCTAAAAACTATACAAATTTGAATCTTCTGAGACCCATGTTTTTGCACATGGACAACTATTGTTGATTACTTCAGTTGAGGAAGTGAACTGAAGGGCTGAACAGACCGGCATGAAATGCTGGCATCAGGGTGAACTGAGGGCATAGTGACTGCACACCCCAACTCCACCCCGCTGCACCAAAGAACTCCAAAAAAACACCACTGTGGCGGCAAGGGTGGCATTTGAATCTTCTGAGCATTTAGCTACTTCTTTTTAGAGTGGCAAATTGCCAGATTGGGGCTACAGTGTGTGGTTGATGTGCCCCTGATTTGGTGCTGAACTGGCAGGACACTGCTCTATCAGAGCAGTTTAGCCCCTAAGTGTATATACCTCGGAAGAGAGGATCAGTTATAGCGAATTATTTAGTCTTGATGCTTGGAGAACCTCCTCTTTTTGCAGCCCACTTCTGTTCTTGCCAGAATGCTGGTTTATTGGTTCGAGTTGACTCTTAAAGTTAGCACTTTAGAACATTTGGTTTAGATAGCAGAAATTCACTCTAGGGTTTCAAGGAAGGAAAAACACTTGAGATGTCAAGACTTCCAAACAAATAATATTAACGACAACAGAAAACAAAATCACTTTGTGAAATTTGGGCTGTAAGGCATGAGTCAGTGAATATTACCCCAGTTAGGGGAAGAAAGAGAATGAGACAGAAAGCAAAAGAGATGATGCCTAAGCCAAGAGCAAGTACACTGATGAGTTAATGTGATGAGAAGGGATGATAGGCAGAGCCTATCTGCTGCAACAAAGAGAGAAACAGGAATCACGGGAATCCCCAGCATTAGGTTGGGTAGATCTCAAATACATGGCAAGAACTCTAGAAGATGGGATTGCAAGGCCCAGGATTCTGAGTCAAGCCAGAATATTTGCTCCAATATCTTAAGATCATTGCAGTCTTAAGGAATTTTAGAGTACATATGGTCAGACCATAACAATGAAGTGTATTGCAAAATGTACAGCATTTATTCACATACAGACAAAGGCACAATTCTACTAAATATTTTAACAAAAAAATACAGCAATCTTCAACTAGGTCTTTATAAATACTTCAAAAAGGGGAGGAAAATAAATACAGGATTGGGCCATGTAATATAAAATAGTCATCTCTACATATACTTTATTTCTGATTCTATCTGTTTTGTCATCATGCACCTGTTTTCAAATTTGAGCAAAATGGACACCAAAGCTAGGCACATAGTGAAAAATCCTCTGTACAAGGTTTTACAAATGTAATGACAAATATTACCAAATTTTTTGTAAAATAATTAAGATTTGTACATATGAGACATGTATAACATTTCATTCAGGTATAGACTGGTGTATGTATGTGTGTTTCTGCCTGTCTCCAGAACCTAACAAGATAGCATTCCAATCAACAATACAAAAGTGTTTTATTAGCCTCCATTTCAATGTAGTGCACCAATTATAATCAAAGGATTTCTTGGGCAGTCTGCATAAGGAACAGGTGAAGCTTAACAAGAAATATTAGCTGTTTCCATACCAACAAAATGAATACAGTAGTAGGTTAAGATTGTGGCTTTATTTATAACTCTTCATTTACTGAGTGCTAAGTATGGTATGAAACTTGTACAGCTAGTCATACTGATAGGTTTCCCTACTTTTGCAATCAGAAGATAGGGGAAAGCACTACTCATTTTTCCTCTTTCTTTTTTACGTTTTTGGTTCAGCATTATTCAAACTATCAGAAAGCTTATTAACCTAAACATGGTGGGGAGTAAAACAGGTAAGGCAATTCTTTCTGCACAAATGCTATCATTCCTAATAGTGCAAATATTATCTGATATCTCTCTAAAATTGGTTGAAACATTGAATAATGTTCACTTAGAATCAAATTTATTTTATTCTTTCTATGGCTTGATGAACAACTCCCTACAGGGCAGGCTAACAATATTTCATCCAACCCTCACCTGAAAAACCTATATTGAAAAGTGAAATAATCACATCCCTCTTTTCCTTTAACAAGAACATGTCTGCTTGTAAAGCAGCAAACCTGGCCAAAACAAGCCTGTAAAATGTAAGTAGTTTAATCAGAAGCAATAAAGCCTTATAAAACTACTTCTCACATATCAATAATTTCTAGCCTAAAACAGTGTCAGTATGTTAATCATATTTAGAACTGAAGCTCCAGTCTTAACCTGCTTGGTTTTTTCCCCCATCCAGACCCAAAGGCTATGCATGGACTACAATTAGAATACACTTTGGGAAGTGGGAATGGGGTAGAGGGGCTATTCAATTTTGGAGGACTTTCCTGACAATGAAAAAAAAACAGCCCTTGTCTGTACAGACCTCTGTGCATACACTAGAGCCCAAGGTATAAACAGCTACTGGAGTAACTTTATTATATACTCATGAAGGCTCAAATTTATGGACTTCTGAACAAGCTAGTTAGCTGCACATTCTCTCCTTCCCTTATCAACTTACAAATGCAATCACCCCTCCAAGTCTGCGAACTTGAAATGTGTGGGCTTGGAAATCCGCAGAGGCAATCACTATTAACCCCACATGCACATGCCCAATTCAAGCTTGAATATGCACGAGATTTTGAACTCGCAAGGGGGTCCAGAATGGATCCCCTGCAAGTTCAAAGGGGCGACTATACACTTGATACTAGGCCATACATAAACTGGGTCCCCTTTCAGTTTTTTGCTTTGCACTAATCAGTTTGACCTCTGAATCCTCAAACCTAAAGCTGAATCCCTCAAAACCACAATCATAAACTCACTTCAAGCTATGGTTTCTGATTCTAGTCAGAAACTGAAAGAGATGCCTAAAGCAAAGGGAGAGGAATTATGGGAGAACTACACTTGATTTCACCAATCCCAAAGCTTTGTTTGCTCAAAAGCAACTGGCGGTGAATTTTGATGGCTAGTTCCCAAATGAGAATTGCTAATTATATCTATGATTCTTGGGTTGACACATTGCATTTCTCCAACTCAAAATAAGGGCTGCTTTCATCTCAGAAAAAAATGTACTATTTAAATCTCCCCCAACATGTGTTCTTGATCATTCAGTGACTTGCATAGCAAGATGGAACGGCAACAATCCAGTTTTCACCTGAAACTCCTGGAAGACTTGAGTCAAATTGCAAGGTTTCAACATTTCTTTCTAGATATAAATCACCATTTTTTGTTACGAGAAGGGACTACAGCAATAACATAGTAAATGACTGAATACTGATGCTGATGAATTAGGATAGCTTTTTTAAAACCTACTCCTGCTTAAGTTTTTCTACAACTAGGTTATGTCTGTTTTATATCGAAGTTGAGTCCCCAAAGTTACAACAGCCTAAAACTCAGGCTCATGTGTGTGCACTCTCCTGGGTGCAAAATATAGACTCTTAACGATCTGTTCATCTTATTGCTGATGGCTTACTCTCTCATTATTGCAGTTTTTCTTAAAAAAAATAATGTAATCAGAACACAAGCTCCTTCTTGTCAAATCTAATCCATATTATGAAATCACGATGTTAAATTGGCTTGAACATAAAGCGCTTCTCACATCTTATTGCCTTTCCATTTTATTCAAAAAAATAGACATATATATTTATTACATCCTTCTTTTCATATTTAAATTAACTCTTGTGTGTCAGACGCTTGCATATCCCAACACATTCCATTAGTGCACATTGGGAAAGGCTACTGGCTACTGCCTTTAGAAATGTAGGCATATCTTCATGGCAAATTTCAACCCCATCAACCTGTCATGACTTCTCTCAAGAAAGCCCAGACTTTGCAAGTTTGATATTGTACTAAGAATACTTTTGTTGAAAAAAAATCTCTCACCCAATACTGAATTACAGTTCCCAGACTGATGGGCAGGGGAAGTGAAGAAAGGAGGAGCACCAAGAGGAAAAAAAATCTATATTTGCAGTGCAGATATGCTTGGTCTTTCCCACTTGAATTGTCATAGTACTTGAGATGGTCAGGTGCCAGCAAAGTACAGCACCTGAAGGAACCTACCTATCTTCTCAGAACAAGATAAAGTTCTTTTAAGACACAGAACCCTCCAAATTTGGAGGGTTGGGTAGTTTTCATCCACTCATCATTTGGGCCCCTCCAGAAAAGAGTGTGTGGGTGTCATTGGTTTTAGAATTTATGTTTGTTTTACTAGGAGCAGCTTGCTTTTATCACTTCAGGTATCTAGTAGTCATAGTAAATTCTTATCTGCTTGATGGGCTTTGTACAACAGTTGTTCTGGGCTTATCAAAGTTTTCAGCTTCCCTGAACACCAGAACAAAAAACTACAGACTACTTCGACTTAGTCCTAGCATAGCTTGATGAAAGTGACAATTTTAATGGGTTAAGCAGTGCAGGGTGGCTAGAACTACCACATTTAATTCTTAATCTTATACTAAAAGCTTGTGCTTTTCAGGGACAGAGGAAAATCCTCAGAGCTATCCACCTAAACCAGGTCTCCCCACACCAAAATCTCCACTGAGTGTTTAATATTTATTTCATTCTTAATTAGTGTTAAGCCTACTGGATCAACTGGAGTAGCAAGATAATTTTCTCAGATAATTTGTGACAATTGCAAATAAAAACTATTCAAACCTCACAACGGTGAGAATGGGCAGAGTGCAAACTCTTGGTCAAGTGCACGTAAACATCTTTCCACAGCCCAGGGAAAACAGGTTCATCACTGGCTGATTTTCTAGCCACATCTAAAGATCTTCCTTGTCTCACCAATAAATAACACAGAGTGGGGGTTTTTTCCAAGCCTGGGCTTCACTGATTCCAGTGCTGCTACTGTGTGTCACTTTGCAGTCAGGAGGCAAGAATGCTTCTCCTAATTATGTCTGTCCTTCTGGGAATAGTGCCATTTGAAGCAAGCCTTTGCTGCCTGCATTTCTTCTCTGCCATCTCAGTTTCTGAATCACTCATCTCAGCATCAGGGGCATACCCGTCGTTCTCGCTATCAACCTTTAGGTTACTTTTTGCCCTGTCTTTAGGGGAAACCTGACCCAGGCCCGAGTAAGGGTAGTTGGAGGTTTGGCGGCACGCCTCTTCCTGACCCTCTCCCTGCTGCTGTCTCTCCCCTTTCTTTGGAATTCGGAATCCTCCCCAGTTTTTCACAGGGCTTCTGGGTGTTGTAGGCACTTTAACCGGAGCTGGATTGTAGTTAATTTTGAAAAAGGATCCATTACATTTAGGCACCATATCCCTCCGGGTTCCGGGCGCTGACCTGCCGCTTGGGTGGTTCACGGCCCTTTTGTTGTCTAATTGCCGCTGAGATAACTCATTAGATCTCAGGGGTTTGTGGTTGTGTTTGGGAGGTTTTTCCTTCAGTCCAACTTTCATCGCATCACAATGGGAATGATTGTCTCTCCTCTTCCTGTGGTCTGCTGTAACAACCCCATTCTTCTGTTGTGCTGATCCAATTTGTGCTTCTTCAAAGGACTTTTCAAAGTTGAAAAAGCTACCAGGAGTCATAAGGCCTTCCCTCTGGCTAGGCTGCTTGAGTAAGGGCTTGTCATTATGCCCTGAACTCCTCCTCATTCGCTCTCTCTTCTGTGTTTTTTTCATAGAGTGATTCAATGACATGCCCATTTGCTTTCTGAAAAAAGCTGAATGCCACTTCAGATCCTCTATCTTAGGTGCGTCTGGGCCAACGGGTGAACTGTTAAAGAGAACCATGTTTTCCATAGATGAAAAGGATGAAGGCATGCCTGGAAAGACACAAACAAAGGGGTTACCTGAAGCAAAGGTACAGAGAATAACACTGGAAAATTCATAATGACCTCTTAATAATAAAAAATAAGGCTATGGTATTCTGCCTGTGCGTATATTACACATGAGAATATTTTCATTTAATAATTATTGCATTTATCAAGAAAGTCCATCTGCAACACAAAAACATAATTGGAGTAGACATTAACATCCTACTTAAACAATGGGGCAAAGATATCCAATGTGTGATCCCTAGCTACTTATGCTTTAAACCCATTGCGGCGGTACAGATCTGCAGCCGCCCCAAGAAGCAGCGAGATGGAGCCAAGGCTGCCTCACCAGCAGCCTCAGAGGCCCCATCCCACCGCTTCTGCAGGCTGGGGAGAAGTGGCAAACTGCCGCTTCCCCGCAGCCTGCAAGCGGGGTACAGCAGGAGCCTTGGGCACCCGCTGCACCCTGCTCTCCCTGGCGCTGCAGAGGGGAGAAAGGGGCCGCCGCCGCAACCCTTTTCTTCTCTGGATTCTTGGCATGGCCGTTTAAAGGCCGCGCCAAGGACCTGCAGCCAAAAAGGAGCTCAGTTTTTGAGCTCCTTTTTATGCTGTGGAAAGGGTTCACTTGGCGCCCTCCCGTGGTGCGATGTTGTCAGGTGTGCGCAGCGTTGTTTAAACGCTGTGTGCGCCACCATTTTAAAATGGCATCCATACGTGTTAGCGTTAGGGAGGGTGTGAATGCTGCACCCTCCCTAATCCTAAACACGCCGTACAGGTGGCTTTTTTTGGCTGTCTGTACCAAAAAAAAAATGGGTTCTGGATGGGATCGGCTGCTGTTACTTGAATCTAAGTCCCACTGGTTTAATATGAACATGCTTCTGACTTCAACCTTTGGCTGCAATATTTAATTGTGTACTAGAAGTTCTGCTCATTTCAGTTAAATTCATTCCTACAGATTTCAGCTGCACAAGATTAAGTGCATACCTAACTTTAATACTTTGGATGAATTTTCATTTTATCAGACTTGAATTCCAGTGAAATTAATGGGACTTTGCATACATTTGAAAAATCAAAATCAGGAAATTTCAATCTGAGAAAACAAAATCTTTGGAGCTAAAACATCACGTTCATATTTTCACTCAGTGTTTGAAGTACACAATATTAACCATGTGCAACTGTTGACTGGATCTTCTTTTGCTTTGTTCTTTTGCTTCTGTTGCTTTTTGCTTTGGTGTAGACTATGAGTCTAGTTAGCACAGTTCAAGTGGGCAGATTGCTCACCTGCAACTAGTTCTTCTAGCCGTCTAGCTCACACAAATGGGTTATCTGTGCCTGCGCAGTTCTTAATTCAGAACCTAATAGAGATATTATGTAAGCATTTTGGTGATGGACCCACCCAGTCTACTCATACCTATCCCACATGTTTTCTGCCAAAGCCTCAGTTCCTTGGATGCCAAAGCAGCAGCCAAGGGTCTAAGGAAAGACAGGACATGAACAAGGGGAGTATAGGCGAAGTTGTGTGGGTTCACAGATGACCAATCAAAGAACTCCAGTTAAAGATGAGCATTCTGTCTTCCTTCATGATCTCTGTGACTCATACTCACTAACAAGCTCATAGGAGGTGGGAGCACAATGTGAGACACGAAAACAACACAGCTCTCCCAAAAGTCGCTTCAGCTCAGGACCTCACATTCATTCTGTAGTGTGAAATGTAACTCAAAGGCTGTGACCCTGTGGCCACTCTACAAGCATCCTCCATGGTAACACCTGTCAGGAAAATGATGGAGTGGTCATGCACTCGAACCAGGTGGTCTTGCTTGGCAAATTTGGACGCTAGGTGAATAGTAGAAACAACCCTCTTTGCAATGAGCTATGAAGATACTGAAAGTCCTTTCTTCCTGGAGGAGTAACTGGCAACAAGTCTATGGGATTTGTGAAAAATTACAGACCTTCCCATATAAAAGGCTAGTACCCATTTAACATTAAGGCAATGAAGGACACGTTCCAAATCGAGGAGTTCTGCATATGGGCAAGTAACAAAATGTCATGATTTATGTGAAAAGCTGTCACAACATTCAGTACAAAGAAAATGTCTGGCGTAAGAACCTCTTATCTCTGGTTCCCCCTATGAAACCTACATGCATCTATTATTAAGGGCATAAAGTTCTCCTGCCATTCTGGCTGATGTAATAGCCACCAAGAAGGCCATCTTTCCAGGTAAGATGACTGACAGACATAGCAGTATGCCATTGGCTTGAAGGGCTTCCTGGAGAGTTGTGACAGAACCAACTCCAAGTTCCAATGAAGAATCAGACCCTAGATTGGAGTATGAAGGGTTTTTTGTAACCCCTTAGGAACCTCTGAATCAAATGGTTCTGCTAATGGGAAGGCTTGGCAATGGTCTAGAAGTTAAACTGCTGCCAAGTAGCATTTGATGGAAGAAAAAATATATCTCTATCTGATTTACAAAGTAGAAATTCCAGCAAATGAGCAATTTCTGCTTAACCCAGAGAGAGCCTTCAAGCTGACCGAAAGGAAAAGAACGCCTTCCATCTGTAGGCGCAGGAATGCTGACTGAGAGCCTTATGCACAGTAGCAGTGATGCATTGAATAGCAGCAGCTATGGAGGCTCAAGAAACAAATGGTCAGCCTGAAAGTGTCCAAATCCAGATGTCTCATTTAGCTATTGTGAACTGGTAGGAAGTCTAGATGATACTGCAATTTGAAATGGTTGTCCTGAGACAGGTGCAGGAGCAGAGTGAACCACATCTGTCTGGGCCACCACATGATGCACTTGGCCTTGTCCTTCCAGATTTTGGCTATCACTCTGGTGATGAGGGCAAATGGAGGGAATGCATACATAATGGGCTCTCCCCAATGAAACAGAAGACACTGCTGCATAAGTCCTGCCCCCAACAAACCTGGAACAGAATGCCCAGTATTGATTGTTCTCCACTTCTGGAGTGCCCCATTTGTTGAAGACTTTCCTAAGTGTGTTCAGATACAACTTATACTTGTGGCAAAAAAGTGCAGCCCTGCTGAAAGCATCAGCAGAGGCATTCTCCTCTCCTGGAACAGATGGATCACCAAGATGGATACGTATCTGCTGAGGCACCAGTCCCAAAGACCTAGTGTAAGATGCATTGAAGTGTTGAATTCTCTGTGAGACTGAAGACCTAATCTACATCATATGCGACTACCCCTTGTACCAACCAGGTCAGGGAGGATTCTCTACAATTCTAAACTATTATTACTATTTACTCCAACTTCTCTTTCCTCAGTTTGTTATTTCCCACTTTGCCAATAAGACAGTCAATTAGTCCTTTCTCTAAAAGATTAAAAAATAAAGGTATGACCAGCATTCCTTGCCACAAAGAAGGGATTCAAAGATTTGAAAGGCCTTTTCCACTGCCAACATCTCTTTCAGCACCCAACATTCCCTAATGGAGAACCCGTCTAAATGACCTCTGCATCCTACCATGGAAACGAGTATAGTGACTATTGCCATGGCTTGAGGAGATGAAGAGAAGGCATACCAGCCTGTATATTTTTGGTGCTGACCCACAATGGTAAGGACCAATGAACAGTCTTCAGAATAGTAAAACTTAGACAAGGAGAATTGAAGAGAGGATCAAAACAGGACAGGAACCAAGCCTCATCTGCAGTCTTGTGACATTGATACCACAGAGGCCATGAATTTGAGGTGCACTTGTACATCTCTTGTGAACATCCTATGATTGCATCAGCATCTCAGTTTGGCTGTCCAAAGCACCTGATAGCTCTTGTTGGGCAGGAAGGCTGTAAGAATACACGAATTCACAAGGGCTCCGATAAACCTCATTTGCTGGGATGGCTCTAGGTGAGACTTCTCAAAATTAATGAGGCCCAAGTTCAGAAAGTGATGAGTAAGATGGATGTTGTCAACAAGGCAGGCTCAAGAGTGTGCAATAAAGAGGCAGTTGTCAATGTATGGAAAAAATGACTCCTTGCTGCCTGTGTCAGGTAGCCACCACTGCCATACATTTTGTTAAGATTCAAGGAAGGGTACAAAATCTAAATGTGAGAAGACAAAAGCAATAAGCTCTTCTTCCCACAGCAAAATACAGGAAACGTAGGTACAATGGCCAGATTTCAAAGTGTAAGTATGCATCCTTCCAACCCAGCATTGCAAACTAGCATCTCTTTCCTGCAACAGGGGCAGAATGGATTCAAGAGTGACCATTCTGAAATGTCTTTTTTTTTAGAAATGTTCTCTATTCAGAAGTTGACATCTCAAAGGTCCAAAATGGGTAGACTCTTGGGAAGAATCCCAGCTGGATCAATGGTAAAGGCACGGGTTCAATGGCACCCTTGAGAAGAAGAGTGTTGACTTCCTCTTTGAGTAGACTGGAAGAGGAAGTAATGCAAATTACCCTCAATGGAGAGTATTTCCAAAACTCTATTGCATACTCACTCCATACTATGTTGAAAATCCAGGGGTCCAACATGATAGCAACCCAGGCATGATGGGAACTCTGGAGCCTGTTGTATATGAGCAGTGTAGATATGAGAAGAAGGCCAAGTAAAGAAGAGAAGTAAAAGGTGGCACTTGCCTTGGTCTTGAGGACTTTTCTTACATGACTGCAACCAGTACTTGCCAGTTGAGGAGGTCTTTCAAGATGACGATGAGGGAAGAAGAGAGCAGGCTAGATTGCAAAAATGTTACTGGATTAAAGGACCTCTTGAATACTGAAAATTGTCTGGATCAAGCAGAATGAGATCAGGGCGACAACTGAGCATGCATCAAGCCAAATTTATGTGCTGTAGTACACATCTCATGCATATGCTCAAGCTTGTCATCAGTCACTATGTTAAAGAGGCTGCCTTCCTCTTGATATGGCCTGATGGGAAAGTCCAGATGAGAGCTATGCATACTTTCTTAATGCAATGGCTTCCATCAATGTATTGCCACTACAATCAGCAGCATGTCCACAGATATTTATTTGGTGGGCCACCAGGTTGTGAGCTTCAGCCTGTAGTAATCCAGATGGATTCCTCTTCTGAGGAAACTTGATCAGCAATGGAGTCATTTTTTCCCCACAATTATTGTTGGTAAGCCACCTTGCAGGTTTTATGGTTGGTAATCCTAATGAAATGGAAACAGTCAAATAGAATTTTCAGGGAACAGCATCAAGTTTTTTGCCCTCTTTATCAGCTGACGTAGTGTCTCTCTTCTGAAGGGACTTGGATTGAGCCACCTCTACTATGATCAAATTGGGTGGTGTAATTGCCAAACCTGCATCATCAACATGGTACAACCCATCTTCTTAGAGGTGGACTATATTGATAAACATGAGGCCCAGGATTCTGAGCCACTTTCAAAAGCAACGGCATAAGAGTAATCGATATGGGGTCAAAAGCTTTGTCTGGCTCTATCTATATACAGGATCAGACAATTCAGTCTCTTGTTTCACCTCAAAAGCCAAGACCTTCACCATTCTCAACATCTGCTCAGTGAAAGCCCTGATGTCATCAGTTGGTGAGGCCAGGATTGTTGGCGAGAAATGCACTGATGGAAGCCCTAAAGGAGCAGACGACGAGTCTGATTCCCATACCTGAGACTGCAATGATTCTCACATGAACCTCATGTCTGGGTGGTCTGATGGGACCGAAGCATGAGGTGTCATCCTAGCCACTGGGGACTGGACTGACAGCCAGGACCAAGGAGGTAAAGCTGGCAAACAACACTCAGTAGGCTCAGACTGATGTGCAAGAGGTTCAGACTGCTTCAAACCTGACTCTTGGCTCATGGTGCTCCAGAGCCAGAAACCTTTGTCTGCTCGGTACCAAGATGAGCTGTATTGAGGTAGGATCAGATGTTTATTATCCATGACAGTGGCAGTGAGAATCTAATTCCTCGGAATGAGTCCCTTTCAAACTGCCAGTTAGGCTGGGGAGCAACTATACCTATAGTAAGATCACATCATGTAAGTTCTGTACCTCTCTGAGTGCCTATGACCATAACACCCAAATACTCATCCATACTGACAACACTTGAATTCATAGCAGTACCACTGTGGTGGAAGCCTGGACCAGACCAGAAAACCATAGGTCTTGCCAGCTTGCCAAGTCCAACCTGAGCACTGAGAGATGCCATAAAACAGCACAGTGAGGTGACTGAGTAGGAGAATGAAATGACAGAAGAGGTGGACAAAGTGAAGGGAAATCCTTCATTGATTGTGATGATCTCTGCTGCATCCTAGAAGCGGTGTCTAGGATCTTATCAGATGTAAATGCCACAAGAACAACCTGTGGAGATTCTTCTCACACTTTTTCATGAGCAGGTTTTCCACTGGGAGATGAGTGTGCAGATTCAACAGAGATGAGTACAAAGAGTACCTGATAGTGAACTACCTCCACAATAAGAGGCTGCCGAGACCAGTCAGGAATTATTGATGGAGAAGTGTGAACCTGAGGGCAAGTTCCATCAGTGTCCTTTGCCCTCTTCTTTTTTTCTTCTTGTCCCAGTGCATCAATACAGATGCGGAAACTTTCACATTGCTGGATCTACCCAGTGTCAAGGGTAAAATGCAGTCCAAAAAGAGAAGTCAAAGAATCCAAGCAAAAATACCTCAAGACAAGCCAATAAACTCACTAACAGTTCCTTCATTGACAATGCTTCAGCATTCAGGGAACTGAGGGTTCAGGTGAGAAAAATGCAGGATATGTGTGAGGAGACTGGGTAGGGCTACCGCCAAAATGCTTACATAATATCTCTAGAAGATTCCAAACGATGCACTGCATAGGTGCAGATCCATTTGTTTTGAGTCACCGATACCACAAAGAACCCCACTTGGCCAGGGAAACAGACTGGATAACCTTGAGCAGGTCACATTATCTCAGCTTCAGAGGAAGGCAAGGACACACACCCTTTGAACAAATCTCATCAAGAAAATCCCTTAATGAGTTTATCTTAGGGTCACCTAAGTCAGAAATGACTTGAAGGCTCACAATAATAACTTTTCAATGACAATTATGCCCTAAAAGCAGGTTAAATGTACGTTTACAGTACAAACAAGGCTGCAGTTCACACTGCAATTGCACACAGAGAAAAAAATAACTGTTACTAAATGAACATGTGGAAACACACATACTTAAGTTTGCTTACTGAGTAACAATGTATAATCACTAGGACTGCAAACCGTGTTATCAAACCCATCAGCCATGTATGCAGGAGCTCCACTGGCCTGGGTTTATCACTTGCTTAAGAATGAAAAAACATGGGAAGGGGAGGTTCAAGAACTTGGCAGACCTCAATATATGGTGGGACTGGTTTGAATGGTTAGAACCTAATATGAAACCACAACCTAGCTTCCATGCCCTATTCCTTACTGCAGAAAATACGAGTTCCAAAATCAGCAGATTACCAGATTTTCTGAAACAGCACCAGCTAAGTCATATTTCACACACAAAAGCCTCTGTAACTGATGTAACTGATTAATAATTGAAATTAGAAGGTTATTTGGCTGTTTCAGTTTCTGTTCAGTTCTGCCACCTTTGAAGAATACACATTTACAACTCAGCTAGCTATCCATGTTTTTTTCAAGCACCATTCTGACTGGCAAGCCATATTAAAGAAAGGCTGTTGTTCCATTTAGTTTTTGACTACCTCCAAAGCACTTTGCTTATCAGAGCAAGGTGTTCAGGTTTAACAATATGTGATGACAAAACAAGACTTCTAGTTTAATTCATTTTTAACACAGCACCTGCTATTATCTTTTTTCTCTGATGAGCATTTGATAAATTCTGACTATAGTTGGGCAGGAAATTAAGTTGACAACCATTGGTAAGAGAAGGGTAAGTACAGTGAATAAGCAGTATGAATAAGCTTATGACATTTATGATCCCTACATGAACAACAAAAAACAAAAATATTATCCAGATAAATACAAGTTGGGCAGCAGAGTTGCATAATCCAGAAAAAAAATCAAATATCATTATGTAGAAATAGCAAACATTAAATAAAATTTAGAATATACATATTTGTTCCTAAATGATTTTCATTCAAAACAATTCAGGTGTGCCAACTGATTTTATTTGGCTTTTGGCACTGTGTGATCCCCTGCATGAAAGTAGTCAATTGGATAAAGATAAGCAGGAAGGGTTTAGAAATATTTTCAACATTGCTCCTTGCTCTACTAAGTAGGTAAAGCACCAGCCAAAACAAAAGAGAATGCTTTATAAACTAAGAGAATAAAAAACAAACTTCCAGAAGATTTCTCAACCAGGGTTCCCTGGAACCCTAGGATTCAGCAAGAGGGTGCTAGGGGTTCCATTAGAGATCATGACTGAAAAAATAAACTTTTTTTAAACAGTTGGCATATTTTTATGCAGTAGTTCCCTGAGGCCTGAAAATTAGTTCAAGGGCTTCCTGCAGAATAAAAAAGTTGAGAAAGGCTGCTCTATCTGCACAAAAATATGGCAGTTTTGAAAAGAAATCAATTATACATTAACTGTGGGATAGAAATCTCTTTTCAACTAATTAACTAAGTTGCCACTCAATCTGTAGGGAGAAATGCTTTATTGGATTTGCTTCTTCAAAACTGAGAATCTTGCAGATATGAACAAAACCTGCATTGTTCATATAAACTCAGTGTTAAGTGATCATTAATTATTTTAATTTCAAATATTTAGATGGCCAGTTCAGTAAGAACTGCAGTAAAGTGCATGATATCAAAAGAGAATTTTTTCACAATTAGGAAAACATTGGCTAAATATTAATTGAGTGCTAAAATATGATTTCATTTAAAACAGTTACTGCATATGTGATCAATAATCTATACTGTATATTAAACATGTTGAAAACACGTCTATATAAATTTTCTAGACCTTATCTAAAAAGAATCCTACATAATGGGTTTTTCCTCACACAAAATATAAAAATAAACAGATTTGCATTCAGATTTTTTTAAAAACATTAGAAGAGATCAAGTAGTTCAGCATATTATTTACATCAAGGGTGGGTAACCTGCAGCCATAAAGCTGATTTCAAAAGCCTCTATAGTTTGTTCAATCCTCTGGCAAATGCAATCTGTTTTAACACAACACACTGCAGAACAGGCAGGGAGAGGGAAAATGAAATGAAAAAAAAGAAAGAAAATGTGGTGGCTCCATCTATTCTTGGCTCTGGCTTTACCTACCAAGAGCATACAGACCCTAACTTATGCCAGCACTTACCATAGTAAACCTGGCGCACTTGCTCAACATCAGGGGATAGTCGGCTCCCCTCCAGCATCATTGAATCGTTCTGGGAGAGGGAATTTCCTCTGAACATAAACTTTCCATTCAGAGGAAATTCCCCCTCCCCAAACAATTTAGTGATGCTAGAGGGGAGCCAATGATTCCCTGACATTGAAGAAGCATGCCAGGGTTTTACACATGAGCGCTTCCTCAACATTTCAGCAACAATTTACCAGCGCTTAAGCACTGGTATGAAAATCTTCTTAGTTCCATATAGCAATGCTTCTCAGACTATCTATGTGTGAAAATAGTAATTATTATCTTCCAGTGTGCCAGGGAAGAAAGCCAGCATGCTGTGGTTTGAGCATTGGACTACAACACTAGAGACCAGAGCTCGAATTCCTGCTCAGCCGTGAAAACCCACTGGCTGAACTTGGATAAGTCACACACTCTCAGACGAAGGCAAAGGCAAAAACTGCTCTGAATAAATCTTGCCAAGAAAACCCTGTAATAGTTTCTCCTTGGGGTCAACTTTTAAGTCAGAAATGACTTGAAGACACGCAATAACAGTGTGTCAGGGACCAGCACTAAATTTGTGCCAGTTGAGTATCAAATATTTATTTCTTCCCTGAAAAACTGCCAGGGACTTCCACTTGTCCAAAGACTACCACATTAAGTAACATTGCCTTGTGCAATGTGTCCCAAAATGGAAATAAGTTTCTTATCTTTGCTTTTCTTAAAGAGAATTATTGTAAGGACATCTGTGCAGAGAGGGAGAGGTACAATTAAACTGAGGTTTATGCCCAGCAATGAATCTGAGTTGCAGAAGTTTAAATCTTAATGCATTATAGTTTGGAGAAGGGAAGCAGATAATTTCAATCCAAATTTATGGAGGCAGTCAGCAACTGGCAAGTCATGGGCCTACATATGTAACACTTTGTAAAACCTATCTATTGTGTCTTTTCTCAAGTCCCTCAGTAAATCGAAGCAGTTATGTCTTTCACACAATCAGCATTTGGATATTTAAGCCCTACCCAACCAAGTCCACATATGGAAAGAGGACTGTAGAAGAATATAAGAACTCTGTTTTAGCTAAAGAAAATGTTGTTATATTATGTGCCTTCAAGTTGACTGTTGCTTATGGCAACCTTACCACATAGTGTTTTGTTGGAAGGATTTATTCAGAGTTTGCCACTGTCTTCGTCTATGACAGAGAGGTTAGAATTTGCCCAAGGCCACAAAGTTGGTTTTCATGGATAAGTGGGGATTACACCAGGTCTCCTAGTGTCCTAGTCCAACACTCAAATCACTGCCATGTTGGCTCTTAATATAGCATTACAGATTTTAATTTAAATTCCAGACCACTATGTCAACATTTTTGTCACACTCTATTTGAAAGGAAGACAACTCACCTGAAACTCTTTCATGCTCCACAAGATTTGTGTAGTGATTGAATATCTGTTCCTGGACTTTACATACAGATCTTTTAATTTTTTCTCTCCGGGTTACCATGTAAGTGAGGTTTCGTACCTAAAAAATACAAAATACACTGTACATCTGAGGTTCACACAGAAAATCAAGTATGATTTGGAAGTTGCTTTGGAAAAAAAATTCCAAAAATTCAATTTAAAAATAAGCTCCACTCCAGATCAAACAAAGGTACAGACCGCATGTAAACCAGTATCACCTTCTCTGAGTGGAATGTTCAAGCAAAAATCACCCAGGTCTTTTGCAGAAGCTTTTACATTAGCTAAAACAGAGATGACCAGTCATGGAAGGCAGCAGCCACCTGTTTTGGATCCTCTTGGTCTTCAGACCACACCAAAAAATTGCACAAAATGTCACACTCCAGTCACTTTCAGTTGTAACTATGGGATATTTCGGAAATTTTACAGATGTATAGGGAGGGGGTAGCAAAAATGCAATAACTGTGTCTCCTGAAGACCTTTGGAAGTTCAGTTCTTTATTTTAATTTTGGAACTGACAAGGTGGTCCAAAGTGATTTTCACAGCTAAAAAAGCCTCCCTTCGGGATTTAAGCAGCCGATAGTGTGCCCAATTTCCACTCCTGATGGAAAACAGGTGTTACAGGACCAAAACACAATCTGTCTTCCATACATACTAAACAACACAGCAGCTTACCCTCTCCAAATCCTGACGGAGGTGAGTGAAAAGCTGTAGTCGCCTGAACAGAACATCCTGCTCCCGTTTGGCTAGATTGTCCTCTTCATCTTTCTTTGGAGTGATCAAAGGTTTGTTGAAGTTTGATTTCCTCTTCAGTTTCCAATACTGGTAAAGGAATTCTACAGAGTCTTCTGGAAGTTGCAAGGCCTTAGCTACTTCTGAAGCATTCACAAAAGCATAGAATTCATCCTCCAATTGTTGAAGCTTCTGCTTGCGAACACTGACCCTGTGGGCCTCCTCCTGATTTTGATCCATGCTGTCAAATGACTCTATGTGGACAGAAGGAGAACTGTCTTGTGTCCCATTCTCATTTTCCTGGCTGGTGAATTCAATCAGGTTTCCTTCATCTGGTTTCTTGGTAGAACTGTGCTTTGGGCAGTATGATTTGAACTTGACTTCATCATTATCAGCCAGAATAGTCTTCATCTCCAAGCCACGATCAAATGCACAAGTGACATGGAAGGCGGTACGGCAGTTTTTCACCGAACACTGCAGGGGCAGAAAAAGAAGGACATTACAAATCTCAAATGCTGAAGCTCCATATGCTAAAAGTAAATGATTATGAAATAACAAATGATGCTTGTGAGCACTTTTTTAAAAAAATTTACCATATATACTCATGTACAAGTCAATCTCATATATAAGTCGAAGGAGGGTTTCAGGGTCAAAATCACGGATTTTGATATAACTTGTGGATAAGTCGATGGCAAAACTTAGGAGGATATAACAAAGGATGGAAAGGGGAAAATACCGCTTCCATCCCTCCTTCTCATTTTCTGGACCTCTCCCAACCCCCTACCACTGATTCCCAGGTGCTGGAGGAGAGGTTTTAATATTATATTGATAAGGGAAGCAAGTGATGTTAAATGAAGTATTTTTTTCTATAGGAAGAGGAGGCTTACAAATCGGACTGGAGAGGGAAGCAAGTGATGTTAAACGAGGTGTTTTTCCATGGGAAGAAGAGGCTTGCAAATCAGACTGGGAAGGGAAGGAAGTGGTGTTGAATGAGGTATTTTTACATGGGAAGAGAAGCCTTGCAAATCAGACTAAGAACCCCTTATGCACAGAGAGAGAGAGAGAGAGAGAGAGAGAGAGAGAGATAAAAACACAGTGCCTTGAGGCACCAAGAGTGGGGCATCAGGATTGCTTGTTTTAGGACTTTTCAAAGCAGTACTAGTTATTGACCCATATATAAGCCGAGCCAAGATTTTAGGGTCAATCTTGGAGCATAAATTTCTCGACTTAATAGTCAAGTATATACAGTACTACTACTAATCATGAACTTCTGCAAATACAAAGTAAGGTGTGACAGAAATAAATCAGTTGTATCTGAAGACATCTGAGTTGAACTTTGTAAAAATAACTGAAATTTCCCACTGCAGTTTCAGACTCTTAACTGTTGGGGGAACTTCTTAGAATGGCACACAATGCAGTGCTTGGGGAGGAAGCTGAAATGAGCAATCAATAAAAAACAGAAAACAGAAAACCAATCCAAGCAAAAATGACCGAGCAGCTGAATATAAAAATGTATTAACAGACACAATTAGCAGAGATGAAAACCCACATGGTTCCATCATTTCTTTCTGATCCTAGGATACCACTGGAACTGTCATGGTACAAACCATCTCACCTACATGAATAAGTAATAATGTTAAGTTCATCAACATCTCAAGGGCAACAGGTTCTCCAGTTCTGGATTAGAGCATGGAAAAGTAACGGGGTAAAGGGTGGGTAAACCCAACCCCCACCCACAGGCCACACACATTCAAATCAAGCCCAATTAACTGTTTTTCTCTACATCATCTCTTAAACTGGTGACAAGAAGAAACATAACTTCACTTCCTTTTCACTTCTTAATCCATTTCAAACTGGCTTCAGGACAGGACATGGAGTTGAGACTGCCATGGTTGCTCTGATCGACGACCTCCGCTTGAGTATCGACAGGGGTAGTGTGACCCTGCTGGTGCTCCTGGATCTCTCGGCAGCTTTTGATACTGTAGATCACTCCATCCTCTTGAGTCGACTGAGGGAGTTAGGGATCGGGGGCACTGCACTCCGGTGGTTCCGGTCCTTTCTCTCTGGGAGATCTCAAAGGGTGAGGCTCGGGGTCAGTTGCTCTTCCAAGATTGAGCTTAATTGCAGTGTCCCTCAGGGCGCCATCTTGTCCCCGATGTTATTCAATATCTGCATGAAGCCGCTGGGTGAGATCATTCAGAGGCATGGAGCTCAGTGTCTTCAGTACGCTGATGACACTCAGATATATCTCTCCATGACCAGATCGTCGGCCCAGACTTCAGATGGCGTATCTCCTCTTAATGACAGCCTTGCAGCAGTAATGGATTGGATGAGGAAAAACAGGTTGAAACTTAATCCAGATAAAACGGAGGTACAAGCTGCTACAGGCCCGAAACCAGGTTCAGGAATACAATTTCCAGTCCTCGATGGAGTTGCACTCTCCTCGAAGGACTCTGTTCACAGTCTGGGGGTGCTCCTTGATTCGTTGCTCCACATGACGAGTCAGGTGAATGTGGTGGTCAGGAGTGCCTGTTATCAGCTTCGGCTGATACACCAGCTGCGCCCCTACCTGGATCTGAGGGACCTGGAAACAGTGGTATATGCCTTGGTAACCACACCTCCATCCTTTAATCTCTGTTCAGAACTCAGCAGCATGTATCATCACATCCGCTCGCCACTTTGACCATGTTTCTCCTCTCTTATCCTCCCTTCATTGGCTCCCCCTTCCCTTCCACATCCAGTACAAGCTTCTGCTGTTGACTTTCAAAGGCCTCCACGGACTGGCCCCTCCTTACTTGTCTGAACTTCTTTCTCCTCACACTCCTTCTCTTCCCCTCCATTCTGGTAGTCAAGGTCTCCTGTCCCAGCTGAGGATTTCCACTGCCCTGTCCCGGATTCGTCCTTTCTCACTTGCTGCCCCTCACTTCTGGAACCTTCTTCCTCTACACGCGCGCCTCCTCACTTCTCTAACCAGTTTCAAAACTGAGTTAAAGACTATATTGTTTAGAGAAACGTTCCCAGATGTGTGACTTTGTCTGCCCCGTTTTAACTGTGCATTATGAAGCCGAGCCCTCCCTCTAGTCCATCTGCCTTGGTCCAGGCCTCAGAGGGAGAGAAGAACCACCGGACCCGATACCCTTCCCCATCACCTTTCCCTTCTCCTTTTGTGTCGTGTCTTTTAGATTGTAAGCCTCAGGGCAGGGAACCGTCTAATTATAAGTTTATATGTACAGAACTGTGTAAACCTACAGCGCTATATAAATAAAGGTTAATAATAATAATAATTTCTGCAACGCACTCTACATGGGGCTACCCTTGTGCCTAACCCGGAAACTCCAACTAGTCCAAAATATGGCAGCCAGGCTTGTCAGTGGAACATCTAGGAGAGAACACATTACACCTGTGCTTAAAGCTCTCCACTGGCTTCCGATTAGTTTCCGGGCACAGTACAAGGTGTTGGTTTTAACCTTTAAAGCCCTACACTGCTTGGGTCTATCTTACCTTAGGGACCGCCTCTTCCCATATGACCCCCCCCCCCGCACGCTTCGGTCCTCTGGGAGGAACCTATTACAGCCTATGAAGACCAGGTTGGTGCAGACCTCCCAGAGGGCCTTTTCTGCTTCTGCTCCCAGGCTATGGAATGACCTGCCAGACGAGATACATCTCATTACAATGCTAGACTGTTTCAAAACAGCTCTAAAGACATATCTCTTCTGGCAGGCCTTCCCAGAAACTATATGATTCACCCGGCTTCTAAAATCTCCCAGCCAATTCCCTGCCCTCCCTCCCCCTGTACAGTACTTTGTTCTACCCATGCTGTGGCCAGCAATGTGGTTTTATTTGTGTAATATGATGGTTCTATTTTATTGTTAGAAATTTAATTTTAAACCCAACTAATTTAATTTTATTTTAAGGGGTGGGAGGTTGGGAATGGGATTATTGAATTATTTTAATGTAACTGTTTTTTAACTTTGCTGTACCCCGCCTCGATTGTCCTTACAGAAGGGCGGGTAAGAAATAAACATCATCATCATCATCATCATCATCATCATCATTATTATTATTCCTGATGCCACTTTAAGAGGAGCTTCAGAGAAAAACTGAGGTATCCCCTCTAGAGACCTTCTCAAAATGATGACAAAATGTGAAAGTGTCTCTCTTTGTGTTTTTGTTTTGCTTTGTTTGAGAGAGAGCATACAGAAGAAAACACAAGTATTTGGAGACAATATGGGGTTCTGGGGTACTAGTGGATGTGGATTGCCTTGAAAATCACATCATTTTTTTTAAAAAAAAATTGTGCTTGGGGGACATTGGGGAATAGTGGAGGGCTTCAGTGACCACCACTAAAATGGTTTCTTTTATTGGATTTTATTAACATTAATTTAATAGTGTAAAGTAACATACAGTGGGCCCTTGATAACCACTGCAGCTTGTTTCCAGGACCATCATGGATAACAAAATCCATGTATATTCAAGTCCCATTATATATACTGGTGTAGTAAAATGGTGTCTCCTATATGAAATAGCAAAATCAAAATTAAAAATTTTGGAATTTATATCTTTTTGGAATATTTTCAAGCCATTGATTGTTAAATCTGTGGATATGGAGGGATGACTATAGAAGGCTAAACTACAGTACAAACAACAAACAAACCTATACTATATGTAGTGCATACTATTACAGAGCAGCTGATAAGCTTCATCAAATAACAAAAGTCTAAAAAAGCCAAAGGGAACATACATGAGTTCCAACTTAGTTATCTAATAATTCAACTTCCTTAGTTCAAATAAAGTACACATTAACTTGTTATTAGAATACATGCAACGAAAATAATTTCTACTTATTTCATTTTATGATTCTTCAAATACTAAAACTTCTAATTTCCCCCACTCACAAGAGCTCTTATTTTTTTTATGAATCACACAACAGACATCAAATCCCCCAAAACATAACAAATAATTCTCAAACAGGATGTAACCAAATAATTACAATCAAATATATCTATTTATATTTAACATGGGGTCTTTTATAAAATTTCCACCATTGTACAAAGTAAACATAAACTCCCAAAAGAAGAAAGCTCAAAGATACAACTTCCTCCTATTTTTCTTAAACTTCACTAAGTTCTTTTGAATTTGGGTCCTCTCTTCCTCCAGTAGCATCATGTAATACTGTTGGATAGTTTGATTTCTTATATGATGTCATAAAAAATAAATAACCATGTTCTTTCACAGGTTTCTCAATCTTGCAATCCAGGAGTTCAATTCTTAAGGTTTATTCCTATCCTTTCAAGGACCCTCCTTTTGTCTTGCCATCATTTTTCTCTTTAAGTTCCATCAATATCACAACATCTGAGTATATCAATATATGGGCCAGTGATTTCCTGTGTCTAACAGTTCCAATTCCCAATACTTCCTTCTTGAGCTCACACCTTAAATCAAAACATAACTGGACCATCTGTTCTCTTATCTTTCATTTTTCAGAATTAACTGTTCTCTCAACTTTATTATTTCTTTACTGGTGAGTAAAGCAGCGCAGGGCAGGGAGATGAGGGGGCACTTGGCCAGGTGTCACCCCTCTTCTGGGGTGTTACCCGGGTTCAATGCCCTGCTCAACGCAGGATCTCCAGCTAGAGCAGTGATTCCCAACTCTGGCATTCCAGATGTTTTGCACTTCAGCTCCCAGAATCCCAGACCATCAGTCAAGATGGCTGAGGCTTCTAGAAGATGAAGTTCAAAACACCTGAAGGGCCAAAGTTTGGGAATCACTGAACTAGAGCATCCCCAGCAGGCAGTGTCCAGCCTCTTTTTGAAGACATCTGGAGGAGAACCCATCATCTCTCTGGGCAATTGGTCCCATTGCTGAACTACTCTCACTCTCAAGAAGTTCTTTCTAATATTCTATTGAAATTTACCCTCTTGGAACTTAGGACCTTTAGACTTACTTTTACCCTCTGAGGTAGCAGTAAACAAGCCTGCACCCTGTCGCAGCCCTTGAGGCATTTAGAGTGCAATCATGTCACCCCCCCACACATTTTATTCACCAAGCTGAACATGCCCACTTATTCTCCATACTTCTTATCATCCTCATTGCCCTTCTCTGAACTCACTCCACATTGTCTCTATCCCTCTTATAATTAGGCATCCAGAACTGAACACAGTACTCCAAATGAGACCTGACCAGCACAGAATATAAGGGGACTATTAGTTCCCTCAATTTGGAAACTATGTTCTATTAATGCCAGCTAAGAGAGCGTTTGCCTTCTTTGTTGCAGCACCACACTGCTATCTCATGTTCAATTAGTAATCAACAATAATCCCAATGTCCTTTTCACATGTCCTTTTCACATGTAGCACATGATGAGCCAAGTATCCCCCATCCTATACCTTTGCATCTGGCTTTTGTGGGCTAAATGTAAAATGTAGCATTTGCCTCTGTTGAATTCATTTTATTAATTTCAGCCCAGTTTTCTAGTTTGTCAAGGTCCTTTTGAATTCTGTTCTTATCTTCCAATGTATTAGCAACCTCTCCCATGTTTTGCATCATCTGCAAATCTGATATGAATTCTTTCCACCACATCATCTAAAACAGTCATAATAATAATGAAGAGCTAGCCAGATTCACCGTTGAAGCTCTGGTGGCTGAGTGATTAAGAAGAAATAAAAAGGAAGGAAGGGAGGGGAAGGATGGTCTAAAAACACCCAAGGCGTAACACATGCCCTTTCCTATAGTCAAGTTCAGTTTTTAGTGTAGACATATACATTCTCAGCTTCCCTTATGGAAGAGAAGAGAAATACTGTTCTCTTATATACCGTATATACTCAAGTATAACTCTAGAAATTTTAGTAAAAAAATTGACTAACAAAACCTGGATTGACCTATCCACAGGTCAATATATGTATTGTACTTTAACTCTCATCTAAAAAGGAGCCATGCCCTGGTGAAAGGTGAGATTTTAATCTCTTCTCGGGGCACCTAAAAGAAGCATCAACCCTCCTCTACTATCTCATCCATCCAGCCTTTAGTTACGCCTGTCAAATTTTTAAAAAATCTTTAGCCTTGTTTTCCTTTGGTTCATCCTTTACATCCTTTTTTACATACTACTAAGTTTTACCCTCAATATATCCATGGGTCATATCAAAATCCATACTTTTGGTCCCCAAACCTGCTCTCAACTTATACATGAGATTGACTTATAGTCAAGTATATACAGTATCTTTTTCTCCATACAAGCAATCTCTTACTTTACTTTTTTTAAATTTATTTTTAGAATAGAATAAAACATAAACAGCTCACTGTTCAGGTAGCAGTGTTCTTTCCTTTTTTATGCATAAAATATTTATTAGTGTTCTAAAATCCAAGTGCCACAAAACAATCCTTCAACATTAATAAATATTTTATGCATAAACATGAAAGAATAAACATGAAAGAAAGAGCTAACATGGATTGTCTTCTAATATAAAGTACAGGAGAACAGAGTGCAATAGGGAAGAGTAGAACATTAGAGAATGAATCTATAATAACAGATTTGGGGGGGGGGGGGTGATCCCCCATCACCTGGAAAGCTAGAGGAGCTAATTAGAAGGTGAAGAGTTTTTTTAAGTCCTCACAAAGTGTTATTATCATAGCAATATACACCAAGCCCTGACAATTATCTTCTGGAGCTGAACTGCAACATCACCATATGATGAGAAAGGTACAAACTCAGAATCTAGGAGAAACAACAAAATCTACAAAAACTAGAAAAAAAACAGAGAAAAAACAAAAAGAGAAAAATCAGGAGCAAAGAGACACCTGTCTGTTCTGGGCAAAAACTGGAAACAAGTGTCCCAAAAGAGCTGATCAGCACTCACATGTCATTTTCCCAGCCTATCTTTGAGGATTATCATGGGGAAAACACTCACTCTCACTGATGTCAGAGAACCACAGCACCATCATCCACTAAATAATCCTCCTCCAAAGCCACTTTCATAGCCAGGTTCTAAGATGGGAACAAGCAACAGGCCACATGCAAACCAACATCAGCTCTTCACATCCTTGTTGCCATCACTGTTTCTGCTGCCATTAAGAAACAAAGTCCCAACTACTGTACTGAAAAACATGGCATATGAGGAGCATATTTTTGTTTTTTCCAGGTTTAAATAAACAGGAAATACACAATTATACCTGGGTATTCCCCACACCCAGATACAAACTAGTAACTTTGGTACACCGGGGAATGTATGGAATGTAAGACACAGGATTTTATGATATCAGAAATCTTCATTCACTCGAGTCCATTCACTTCCATCTGCCTGGTCTAGGAATGTTGAATAAAAAATTGTTACATAGAACTCAAGATGGACTAATGTGTCTATTTCACTTAAAGAAACCAGAGGTTAAATCTGTTCAATTTCTGTATCAGTTTCTGAATTGTCTGCACATGTTTTGTAAGCAATTTTCCAAATTTATCTTTGTTTCCCATTTAGTCCTGTTTTTTGCATATCATTTTCCCCATGTATGCATTTATGTATGTAATATTCTTTATTGTACAGATATTGTACACAATTTTCCAAGAACTACATTGCAAACATCAAAGAATACCAAAAACGTAAAAAAAACTGCATTTCCGTTTGTATAATTTTTTTTGCAAATTATGCCAATTACTAGAATGTGAATCAAAGAATTTCACCATCATTTTGTTAAATGTGTCAGATAATAATCCTGTAGAGCTAGGATGGCTCAAAAAGAAACAGCAATGGAAATCCTGGATGAACCAATCGTCATGTATTTTTCACAATGTATGTCTACTAAGTGGAAAGAGAGGCGTTCATAGTGAATTACAGTGGTCGCCCGGGATGCGAATCCCCCGGGGAACGAAATCCCCGGGATCCGAAACCGCCGGCTCCGCAAAAACGCCCCCGGGATCCGAAGAAAACCCCGGGTTGCGAAAGGGAAAAACCGCGCGGCCCCTTTAAATTTGCCGCGCGGTCCATCCACTAAAGCGGTCCCCCGGGAAATGAAGATTTCCGGGTTACAAAAAGTAATCCGGAACGGATTACTTTCGTAACCCGGGGGACCACTGTAGTTAACTACAACCTGTTCATCTATCTGTGCTTCCTTCCTTTGGATTCAGACAAAGAGACTCACAGACCATTACAGATCCCAGGAAACCACCCAGAGAAGCAAAGATCTGGGTGACATGCACAGCTTTGGGGGGAAAAAAATTTTCTTTGAACAATAGAATTCTCAGGCCCAAAGCACTTGACATTTTTAAATCCAAAACATCTTTGAGATTAAAATCTTAAAGTGACATTACAGAAATATTCTAACATAATTCATGATTCATATTACCAATGAAAATCTCTCTATAAGAGGATCAGCAAAATTTCTTAAATGAACACATACTGTTAACACTCATTCCACTTACCTGTATGGATGCTCCAATCTTCTCATTGCAAAGACTGCACACCAGGGCCCATCTGCTGGTGGGAATATGGGAGACCTTGGTGATTGGTTCCATCTTTTCTGGGCTGCCAATGCTCACCTAAGGTTCATAAAATAAATACAAATAACATACATACACAAATCAAACAGTGTACAAAGACAAAAAACAACCATCCTGAATTATTTAACTATGAACAAAAATGCTTAGCTAATTGTTTTAATATTCAGAAGTTAATTATAATCTACCCAGCAACACAGCTAGTTTAAGGAAAGCAAAACCACTGTTTTATTTTTATCCCTCTTAAGGAGCACAGACTGTCAAGCATGCTTCCATCGCACCTCCAGTTTTCTCCTTATAGTACTTTGTGGGGTAGGTTAAACTGTGAGATATTAACTAATCTCCAGGGTCATCAGTGAACAGGTATCCTCTTAGCTGCTATACTACATTGATTCTCTTCTACACTCAAAATTATTTTTGAATTCCAAATCCCCCCCCCCCCCCAATAAAAGCATTGGTGGTAGTCCACTGTGACCTTTCTGCACCTCCTTTACCAATTTTGTGTTTGTTATTGTGTGTTTTCAAGCCATTTGTGACTTATGATGACCCAGAGGCAAACCTATCATTTGTTCTCTTGGTAATATCTGTCCAGAGGGGGATTCCCTTCCCTTCAGAGCGTGACTTTCCCAATGCCACCCAATGGGTTTCCATAGCTGAGTTAGGGATTCAAACCCTGGTATCCACAGAGTTGTAGTCCAATGCTCAGACTATTACATCACAGTGGCTTTCTCTATTCCAGCTGCAAATTGAAATTACCTGTATAACTACAACATGCACTGAATTAATAGCACCTTCACTCTGTCTCTCTTTGAAATCTTTTTGCTTTATATGAAAAGCCTTCTGCTTTGCATCTCCACTGTACAGACACTACAGTGACAACTGCTGTATGACATTAAATTCACTCTTTACCTATGTTGCCATGGGTGGGGAGGAATGGAACAAAACCAGCAGATCTGCCTCAGCATGGCCTCATATGCAATGTTGGCCTGAGTGTCTTCCTCTTCCTCCCACACAGGCTTGTTTACTCCGGCAAAACTTCAGAAAGACCCTCTGTGGCCAACTGTTCCTCTATCTCTATAACAATGGTGGAGGAAGTAAGGCCTGCAGGCCATCTGGGGCTCCCAATCTTTTCTTTTTTAAAATATACACACACAATGCTCCACTGAATTCCACAAAGCCCCCAGACTTCCCCCCCCCCCCAAAAAAGCTAGGAGGTTTAAAAATAACCCATAAAAATCCCCAAACACCTCATGTAGTGGTATTGTCCCTTAACTCACTCTCTCTCATGCACAAGAACCCCTGGCCAAAGTCCCCAACTGGCTGTAAACACACCAGGGGGGAGTGAGTGTGGTCCACCCCAGGGGCAAAAACTAGTGCATCCACTCTTGCTTTTATACTGATTCAACAAGGAGGTACATCCATTCTAAGCACATGGAAACAAATTGGATGCTCTAAACACCCACCTCTGGAATCCAGAGAGCACAACTAACGTGGACCCACTTTGTCCCACTTCGAGTTGGTTTCATAGCTCCACCTTTCTTGGGACACAATAAACATTTTGGCTGAACACCAAGGGCACAGGTTCGGCACAACCAGCTGCCTTCTGGGACTTTGAGGATGCCATAGCAAGCCTATTGTCATAATAACAGATAATAGAAATAAGGGAAGAAAAAAGGCAGAAAGTTAAAACATTAACATATTGTCATAAAAAAGCACTACATTTACACAAGCCTTTTGTTTATACTTCAGCAGCTATATTTGTACACTATTTTTATTATAATAACCTTCTCACCCGCTACAAATAATTGAAGTTGATCACATTATAAACAGTCACAGAAGTTGAGACTGACTAGAACAGATCCATCCAGGTACCACTGTAGGTTGAGGAAGGATCTGAATTCCAGCTATTAAAACATAAATAAGAAAAAATCCACTGCAGCAGGAGCAAATATATAATATATCATGCTATAACTATTAGTAATGTGGTTTCTGAGTGGTCAGGACTCCAAGCAGCTCAGGAATCCACTTCCCTATGCTGTCGGATGGATCCAATTAGGAAATGAATCTCATGCATGTGCCATCAAGTGATCTGGCCAACTCATGTGTGACTTCTAACCATCATCGCAGCCTGCAGCTGCCCAGTCATGCTAAATAAATTTTTAGTAGTTATGCCATGTTCTAAGTGCTTTCTAAGCTAATGCAAATACAACCATGGTGGCATGACTACAATAATTCTGTTTTGCATGACTGGGCAAGCAGTGACTGTGCAGATGTCTTGAACTGACTGGAATAGTTATCCCAGATATGAGCGAGTCCTGATACTGCACTCTGTGGGAAACTGGAACAAGAACCAAAGAGAGACAATCTTAACCAGCTACAACAGCAAAGGGAAGGCAGACTTCTGCCTGGCTTAATCATTATCTCAGCTGGAGTTAAGCCAGAAAGTTGAAACTAAAATAAGCACAGGAGATATTTATATCTGTGTTCACCTGAAAGATGAGAAGGTGAAACAAAAACGGAAAGAGGGTGTTCCAAGAGCAGAAATGCTACCACTCTAGGCGGTGGCTCAGCGTTTTGCCCCAAGGAAAGTATGACCACATCTGTGGCAGTGTCATTGCTTCTTGCAGCAAACACATAAGAAAGCTGTAGTCAAACCTGTGTTAATTTTGACAATTTTTAACTTTGTATGGTTCATAAACCTTCTCTGAACAAATCTTGCCAAGAACACCCCGACAGTTTCACCTTAGGGTGGCCATAAGTCAGAAATGACTGGAAGGCACAGAACAACAACAATAATAAGGCACAGTGTAATCACAATGCCATAGGTACAATCGCCAGTATATCAAGCAGATGAGTTTTAAAATAAACGAAACAATACAGTTTTCCCTACTGGTTACATGAACACATTTATATGCCTTTATCTAGTACAGCACCAAAAAAGATAATGAAACCCTTCATTGTTTATCAGACAATATGGGAAAAAGACAAAATTCAAAAACTGTAAAATAAACAGAAGCACATGGGGGACTTCTCCCACAACAGGAAACAGTCAACCACAAAATGCTGATATATTAAAAATAGCCATCTAAATTTTGTTCCGCTCTGAAAACATCTGTCATGTATCTATGGTAGGCTACTCTGCTGTTACACCTCAGACGCTTACAGTAATGTATATAATAAATGTTTGTTATGGATGTAGCTACAAGACCGGAGAAGAACCTGGTGATCTTTATAAAGAGAAAATGAATGAGAAATAGAAACAACCCAATTTCCTTTTTTCTTTTTTTAAAAAAGGTCTAACAATCTGTCTGTTGGTCTGGGTCTCCTCCAAACATTTTACATTAAAAATGAACATGGATAATTCACTTTCTACACATTATATAAAGAAAAAATTGTCTACACCCACCTTTTATAATTTGTGGAAGTATAAGAGTGTAGCTGCTACCATCCCCTAGCCAGAATTGTCAATGCCCATGCAAGCTGGTGATAGCCCAATACCAAGCTTGGGATTCTTTAATTTTGGACCAGAACTACCACAATGTTCCTGCCAGCATGTTGTGTGACCTTGGAAGATTGTGGCAATTGTAGGCCACACAAGTAACTTTTATAACTTCAGATCCAATCTTGAAGGGCCACAGGTTGAGACACACTGCCTATGCTTAAAATATTTCTTTTATAGATCTTCCCATGAAGAGTGCTCAACATACAGAGCCTTTCCCACCTAAAGAGACATATATCATTTAATCCCAATGGTGGAGAGCATTCCTGTTAAGGGTCACAAGAGCTGGATCAGGATCCTTCTCTTATTTTTGGATAGGTGCACAAGAAATGAAGCACCCACTCTTGTGGATTTCCCAATGAAAATGAATGTGGAAGAGCCAAACAGATACAGCACACACACACACACACACACCCAGCACTGTTGGCAATCATCTGCCCTGGTTTAGAAACATGAGAGGCAGACAGAAGCCTCCAGCCACCAATTGTGTTGTGTTGTTGCTGTTTTTGTTTACTTTCAAGTCATTTCCAACTTCTGGTAACCCTCAGGCAACAGGATTTTCTGAGTCTGACAGCGTGTGACTCATGGTCAAAGAATGGAATTGAATCCTGATCCCCAAAGTGTCAGTCCATCACTCAAATTGCTCCACTGCGCTCTCTCAGCCACCAATACTTTGTCCAAATTATCAAACAAATCTTTCCATCTCTTCTCTTTTCATCTCTTTCTTTTTTGCTTATACAAATGCATTTCACCTATGATTTCCAAGCATCTTTATAAAAAAAAATACTGGCATTGTTTAAAATCTTCAGTACATTCTCCTTGCCACTGAGAAATATATACAAAGTAGTCTCAATATTAATTATGGTTGCATCTATCTGTGATACCTGATGAACACAAATATTGCATTTGTCACAGAACACCATTTCATTGCCATCTTCACCATCTGGAGACTGGCAAACATCACAGACCACATCCTCATCATACTCGATTCCAAGCCCTTCTTCTGTCTCAATGGCATGATTCATGTTGTCATAGCATCGCTGTTCAAATTCTTCCATGATTCTCTCCATGGTGTATTCATCCAATTCAGGCATCCCTGGGAAAACATTCCAACAATGTTTATTTTTTAAAAAAAAAAAAATCAATCAATTATTTATTTATTTATTTATTTATATCTTGTATTTCTTGTATTTATATCTTGTATTTATTTATATTTTGTACTTATTTATTTATATCTTGTATTTGTATTTTACATCACTGTAGGCAACTCTGGTCCTCCAAATGTTCTTAGCTACAAATCCCAATAGCCCTATTATGGTGAGGAATTATGGGATAACTAAAAATATCTGAGGGGCCACAGAGAGCAATATCAAAGTTCAAGGAACACCGGACACAAATATATTCATAGTTGACTGGAGCAACATTTCCTCCGCAATTACACCAAGCAACCTCCCATCTAAGGGCTGGTACAGACGGGCCCTTTGAGGTGCCCCCATCACATGCTAGGGTTGCCTCGGGGTGGAGCTTCCATGATGAACGCAGTGATGACGTTGCAGATGCGTACCATCTATACAGCGCTGCACGGCTGCGACGTCACAAAGGTGCCCTTTTTACTTTTATCATGTTGCAACTGCAACACAAAAAAGGAGCTGGGTTTCACCGCTCCTTTTTGTAACTGCGCACCTTCGCTGCTCCATCCAGTTGCTGCGGCGAAGGTGTGTAGTTAAAAAAGGTGGCGACAGACCGCCCTTTTTGGGCAATGACATCTTTATCATGTGAAGTCACAGAAAACAATCAACTACAAGGTTCCAGCAGAATTCAATAACTTTCACCCAACTATCAACTTATGCCTAGAGTAGTCAATACACAATTCCACTGTCTTTACACAACTACACAAAGAACATAAAGGCCAGCATCTTTTAGGTAACATATGCAGGTGAAACGGGGGGTTATTTCCATGTATATACTTTTCTTTTTTTTTTCTTTTTCTTTTTTTTTTTTATTATTAAAAATTTTATTATTTTTAAAAACAACTCCATACAAACACTTCATTACAAATTTGGTAGAAGTTACATAAGAAAAACAAGAACGGAAAAGAACAGTGTTATCAAAATAAACTACAACTTAATTACCACACATATCTCTCCATTACCTTCATGTCGAGTATATCATATAGTTTTGAGAATATTTCTTATACTTTTACTTAACACAATTTACAGGATAATTCTTATGCTTATGTTTGAATATTTCCTATATATTTCATATATAAATATAATAGCTTGGCTAGAAGAAGTAAAAGGAAAAAGCGGAAAAAGAAAAGAGCTCTTAACATTCATAGTCCTATCGTTTTGACCTTTATCCTTACTTTCCATTCTACCATATCTTTCTTCCTTCCAGACCACCATCCAAATTCCTCTTCTTTAAATAACCTTTCCTTTATCCTTCATCCCCTCTTCTCATTCTCTCTTCTCTTTCTACCTTCCTAATTTCATACTACTTTCTCAAACCCTCATCTACTTGCCTGATCTTTCTTGCTTCATTCTTAACTCTTTCACTCTTCAACCTTTCATTCCTGACTTCTTTCCTTTTTCCCCCTGGGTATCATTGCATCCATATCTTACCTTCTTTTATAAATATTGTGTATATAAGTCTTTCTTAAAAATAATTCTCCTGTATCTTTCTCTATATTTGTTTATCGTACCAAGTATCGCTCTTCTTACAAGTCTATTTAGAGATTGCCCAAAGCTTTCGATCAGTTGATTCTCTGCGTATCATATGTTCTAATATGTTCTGATTGATATCTCAAACGGTTTTTCCCCTCCTTTCTATTTGTAATTTATTTATAATAGATACCCATAGCTGTCTACTGTTTTAAGCTCAAGTCAATTGTTGCTTCTTAATATTCAATAGTTTTGTTATCATTACCTTTTATTCGATTGGGACTATGTAGATTTCTATACCTTCCCTGTTGTAGCTTCTGTAACTTCCCTATTATAATCTAGAGTCCACATCATATCCTATAGTTGCTGAGTTGCCCCATTCCTTTTTTAAATAATCTAATACTTTGCCCCATTCCTTTTCTATTTCATCCATTTCTTGATTTCTTATTAGCGAGGTGATTTTATCCATTTCTATTATGTCAAATACCTTGATAAGCCATTCTTTGATGTTTGGTACATCTTTGTTTTTCCATTTTTGCGTTAAAGTAAGCCTTGCAGTGGATATCAAATAATATAACTTTTTTCCGTGATCTTTGTCTAATTTTTCATCCCACATATTCAGGAGGTAAGCTTCTGGTGCAAATTTTACTTTGTTTTCTACTACCGAATTTATTACTTCATGTATATACTTTTCTGAATCTTGTCAAAGGATGTACCCAGCATGCAGGTCCCCACCCCATCTCAGCATACAACAACAGCCATAGGGCTTCTAGACACAGCTCCATATCCCTAGCCACTGACTTGCTGACCAAGGCTCATTCCAGCTGCTCTTGAACACCAAAAGAGGAATGGGCAGCCTTATAAGGTCTTTGTGCTGAATCGCAGCCAGACTAAACCCAGGTGTTCTCTATGGGTCTCCTTTTTCAAAGCAATGCTACTTAACAAAGAGGAGGACTTTTCGACAGAGCCACTTGGATTGTGGAATGTCCACCCAAAAAATGGCCCCCTGGGATCTTGACTTACAGTCTTTTCAACCCCAAGCAAAAATGTTCTTAGTCGCCAGTCATTCTAAACACTTGTGAAGTATAGTTTGTCTTAAAGATTCCACATGTTGCTTTGTTGGAATTATTGTTCTGTGAAATACTGGTTGTAAATATATACTGGGTATGTGTTTGTACGTGTGTGTACATACACACACACACACTGAGATACACATACATATACACACACACAGATCTGGGTATATGTATGTGTGTGTGTGTGTGTGTGTGTGTGTAGTGAACTTCACAGAAGTCGTTCAGATATTTTCTGCCAATTCTAGAAAAATGTAAAGGGTACTTTCTGAAAGTTTCCACAACCTCTAGACAACTTTGAGTAGTTCATAAGACTAATTAACTAGCCAATTAATGCATTTCAGCATAACCTGGATTTGGATTCTCGGGCAGGTTTCCATTTCCTTTACTTTTCAACTATGTCTTAGAAATCCTGTCTTTGGGAAAACAGCTGTCATATTGCCACTTCTCAGCCCGGAGCAGTGTTTCCATTTCTCTTAAGCTTTTCTTTCTTCTCTGATCATCACATCCCATCTATCCCCAATATATACAAAAATATACAACTTGTTTTGGTTTCCCCCTCTCTTTGCTTCTGAATGCACAGCTCAACCATACACAATATGAAGGGCAGCTGTACCACTATGAATACCTGCCCTGCTCCCTGGCACTTCTCTCAAAATTCAACCCACACTGGCTAGTATTTCAATGCTTTACTCACCCATTTCTTTGAATTCTTCATTGGCCAGTTCCAACCATGCCACATCCATGTAATTAAGGTCATAGCGACATACACTCTCAGCCAAAGTTCGAATGTCAACATAGCCAAGCTCAGGCGGCTCAGAACCCGAGGAAAGAATGTATTTTCGAGGTCTGGTAAATATCACTGCTTTCGTCTCAGACACAACTCTGAAAGTGTAACAAACAGAAGGTGTTAGTTTTCTTGAATGCAGTTCTCTTGAAGACTACAAAACCTCCTCTCATTCAATTTACTGTCCAAAGTTTCACAAAGACCATCTCATCATCCCATAGCACTACAGTGATATGACTGCATAACTGTGTGCATGTTATTCCATTTTCTCCCAACAGAGAACCCAAGGCAGTTGATAACAAAATAAAAATATTTGATTTTATTAGTTATTAAAAGTATTTATACATTGCCTTTCTTTTTCTAAAAATACTCTATTTATGACATGTTTAAAATAGACCAGCCACGGGCTTGCCATCTGTGGTCTGAGCTTCTGTGGATGGCAAGCCCTGGCTTTTTCAACAGGCATGCACACATGAGGTGGCGCAACCAGGCGCATGCACCCATTGAAGAGAATGGGACTTTTTATCTATGGCATGTGTGTGTGTGTGTGTGTAACAGATCCCTCACAGATAGGGTGCACTGTAGTAAGAATTATAAAATACAAATTTTAAAACAATTTAAAATGAATAAAAATCCAAAAATATTTTAAATGCAAAGAATCAAAACATCAAAATTATGGAGAGGGGTTATACAGTCTTCCGGATTTATCTAAAAATTAATCTCACTGGGTATGTATTAATATATTTATAGATGGGTCACCTTTACTGCATAAACTGCAAGGTAAAGGGATATCAGAAATGCAACAAATGCAAGAATAGATTCTATTTCAATTACCATACAATATAATTCACTTTAGATCATAAAACTTCAGCTCAACTACATGAGGCCTGTCACTGCCATATGATAATCCATGAATGGATCCATGAAAACTCAAACTACAAAGATAATACTTCTTTGAAATACATGTCCTAAAGGGGGGGGATGTGTTTCTGGGTCTCAAAAACAAGTCAGATTTCTCCATCTTCTGTTCTCTCTAGTGATGAGGCACTGAATAACAGATATTAAGGGACCCCTACAAAACACAGAACACAATACAGTTTCACCATAGTAGGAAGCCCATGTAATGAGGACTCCTATAAACTCAAGAGCACTTCCACAACACTCAAAAATTGCACCTAATGTAGCAAGAAACTTGAATGAGATTATTAAACGTGTTCACAGGCCTCCAAATTTGCCCAATAAAATTGGAGTGCTGCGTTTGAAAACAGGTGAAAAACTCTCAGCACACCAATGCTATGCATGGTAGCCACATTTTGTAATAGACATTAATGAATTTGCCAGAAACCATAAAGATCAACTCTAAATATTTAATCAGTAAAATACTGAATCTAAAAACTGAGAAAGCAGGGAAGCTAAGTAGCCTTCATTCTGCTTAATAATCTGGAAATTCTACCAGTCATAAAAGAGCAAGAAACCTATCTAAAATATGTAAGCATGTGAGTAAATATATAAAGACAAGAAATACATGCAGCCAAGGCAACAGCAATCAAATTTCAAAGTTATATAAATCACTCTCTTCCTGTCTGCATCTAAATTAAATGAGTAGGATTTATCCTATACAATTTTTGTAGAATATTTGAATGTATCCAAAATCAGGTTTAGAACACAGGCTATGCTGCACTTTCAACACAAATTATGCAACCACAAATCTTCACAACTTCAGATTATACTTCAAAGCTGGATGCCAACATGAAATTAATTTCTGCAGCAGTCACATGAAAGAATCATGGGGGAATCGTGATGAGAACAATGGATGACAGTTACAGACATAAAATTTTATACAATTACCTAGAACGTTTTACAAGGAAAGCTTAACATTCCACAATGAGAAAAGCTCCTGATAGTATAGTACCTGCTATGTTCACTTCTTTTTTGGGGGGAATATATAGTTTAAGGGAGGAACAGCTTCTGAGCATATCTATGCTTTCTACGCCAAAGGCTGCAGGTTCAGTTCATGGCATCGTAATATTAAGAGGAGGTGGTTTGAGATGACATAATGCAGCTTCCTACATTCTTAAACCTAATATGCTATTTAAAAGAATAACCACAGTGAATAAGACTGTGTCCGCACAAACCAAACACCACATCCTCCCCATATCCTCAGGACAAGTAGTTCTAAGGACTCAAGGCATAATCCCTAGTTCTGATGCAAATAGCACCGAACCCACTGTATACCCCCCTATAACTGAATTTTTAAAAACTCACCTTTTGCTCTAGTTCCTCCAGAGCATGAGTGGGCAGCTAATCACACACACACATCCTGCTATGCCACCCATCAGTGCAAGTCACTCCCACTGAGCTCAGAATGAAACACCCAGACAGGTGATCGACACTGACCACCTTGTTTTCAGCCTCTGAGGGAGTGACCTGTGGCAGCACAGCAGGACATGTGTGTAACAGCCACCCGCTGCTGCTCCAGACTGCCTAAGTAACAGTGCAACACTGAGGCAGCTTCAGAGCCAGAATACTTCAGGCTACTCCAGGTGTATTCTGAACAAGGCAGACATGACCTATATGTTCTGAAATGACTACTTCATTCTGGTTGAACGCTGCAGAACTTCCTCTTTTTGTCCACAGACCATGCTGTTGTGGTAGTGGTTTTTGCTGAAGGAAAAAGAGTTTGTTATGCTGTGTATAAACAGTAACACTGGAGTTTGAGGGGGGGAATAGAGACCAGGTATGTAACAGCATGAGAGAGAATGGCTGAACAAAACAGGGAAATTTAGAAATTGAGCTTAATACAGGTCACCAATTGTGACAATCAGAAATCTGAACTATGTGTTCCCATATTTACTATAAGGTTTCAGCTACAACTGCCATGATGCAAACCTTTCTTAGGAGAGATTTTCTGTCAATATCTGTGTAATTTATGTCACTTCTGTGAGTAATCATCATTTCTTGAGATGGGCAGAAGAAAGGAGGAAAAGAAACAGGTTCCTCCCTAAAGAACTGAGCCTACTGCTTTTGGCTAAGGCCACCTGTACGGTCACAAAGAAGAATAATCTCAGTTTGCTCTTCGCCTCCCTGGAAGGACTGATCAGAAATTAGACTAAAGGATTTAAAGGAATGAAACACACCCCTGAAACACCCAATCACAAAGTTGCAGATTCTTAGATCCACCTGATCAGACTAAACATCATACTTCAATGGAAATCCAAAATACAGGCATGTAGAGTTGCTTAAAAAGTTAGGTAAATGGGATGGTTATTTGGTTTCCTAGTGGCTTCACCAACTATACCTGGCTACGGGTTCTGGGATTGTCCCAGGACTGACTGGCACCTGAACACCCTTCTCCCATTCCTGTCTCCAGGGATCTACCAACACATAGTAATCATCAGGGTTCAGCTGGTAAGAATCAGGTAGCTTCATAGCAGTGATCAGGTCAGTTCTGAACACCTGCAAAAGAAAGGGAGAGGGAGAGAAAGAGAGTAAGGTGAGACACTGATATCTGATATTTACATTCTATGCTTCACAGCTCCAGGGTTACCATGGAGCACAGTGCACACGAAGGTCGCTGTTTCAACACCAAACTAACATGGTCTCTTATGAAGCCAAATGGTTAATCACATCAGCATGCTGAAACAGACAGGTGGAAAGCACATTTAATTGGACTTAGGGTCTACAGTTCTATTAATTGCCTTCCTTAGTACACACAACACTACTGTATAAAGGGATCATCAGTTTTTACCAATGTAAATTAAAATGACCGTTATTCCATAAATAAAATCCCATATAAAAGATCCTGTTTCTTTTTTTCACACTATTTACTAGTGCTATAAAACCAAGTTTTTAAATTTTTCTTTTTGAACCTACCACTTTCAGAATCCCTTAATCAGTATAACCAGTGGCCAGAGAGTAATAGTCAAGAGAAAGAACTTTTCAAAGCTCTGTATATAAGGGAGTAAGGACAAACCATGTATTGTCTCGGTGCTGGCAGGTTTACTGGCATTTTCATTTTAAGACAATGTCAGAGCCCAGAGATGACAATGTGCCTGCAGCAAAACCATAAAGCACATGCTCTGTACTCTTTAACATCCCAGGTTCACTTCCCAGCATATCTAGAGAAAGACATCTCAGCAGAGCTGCAATCACCTCATAACAGACAGTAGTGGGCAAAATAATCCATTGATCAGATCAGGATAAAGGAGCTCCTGATATTTTCACAAAGCACAGGCTCACTGGTTAGGGCAACTTTGAACTGGTGCCCATGAAAGAATTTTCCAGAAGTTGTTGAAACTCAACATCAACTTTATATGGACAAGGAAGCATGTGTGAATAATGTGACTGGCAGCAAGTAGTACAGTGTGTAGCAGAGCTACATATAATCTCTACAAGCACTCTATTAAGTTTACATTCTCACTGTATGACTGAAGGGATCTTACTGCCTTCTTTTATTCTAATATACCTAATTCTGGTTCTTCTCAAGGTCACGTGCAATAAACTGTTGACATGAGAGAAATAGATTTTCCATGCAATATTCATAACTGAGGGCCAGTGGCTGGTTCTCAATATGGCTTTACCACAACAATTTGATTAGGGGAATACATGGTTTACCTGTGAAAGAGTCAATATTTATTCTGTCAAGGAAAACTCTAATTACAGCAAGATTTGAGCCTGTTCTGGCATCATGCCCAATAGAGAAATGAACATCCCTCAACCTGGCAGGATGTGAGCCACAGTGAAACTATGTCAAAAGGATAGAGGGCAAAATCAGGTGACAATTTTACAGCCATCTGAGCATCAGCCTAGCAAGAAAGCTGTACACTAAACTGGCCACCAGAGGACATGCTACAGATGATGGCCTTCTTTTATTTAGCCAGTATATCAGCCAGGCAAGTTTGTAGCCAAGATTCTTGTTGCAGCCCCACAGTGTGTACTGTTAGAGGACCATCTGTCCCCCAGATTAACAATTACTTTGCAGCCACAGTTCTAACTTTGCTTTGAACGCAAGGAATTTCTAAACTAATCAGACATCTTGGAAGCTGTAGGAAGTTATCAGCCACAAGTAAGCAGGGATGGGGTCCCTAATCCAGCATTTGTCATGAGTTAAGTGAGCATAAATTTGTGGGGAAAGCCTAAATCTGGCCCTTACATGTGCTTGAGTCAAACTGATTTGTCACTGCTGATCAGCAAAACAGAAACCACAAAGTGGCAGGCATTAAAAGGAGCAAGACTGTGCATTTCCTCTCCTCACATACTCCTGCCAATAAAATATTACAAAGCAACCAGAAATAATTCATGCTTAGCACTGCATCTTCAAGCTTCTGTATTAACAGTAACTGCTGAATGCTATGTACAACAAAGCAGGAGTTACCAGATCTAAACAGAGCTGGGCAGGGATGAGATACATACTGGAATGCTGGAATTTTGTTGGTGCACTACATCTACATAGGTAGTAGCAGCAGGAGGAAGCATCAGGCCATGGGTACTGCAGTTGTGAAGGAAGTAAAGGCACTTGAAAAAAACAGGCCACTCAGAGCTTCCCTCTCTCTTCTTTAGCCACTGCCACATGATCCCAGAACAAGTGAAATCACTACCATAATATGCAAAATGATTCCAGCCAAGAATTAGAGAATTTTTTACACAAGCAGAACAAATGAACCAGTTCATGCAGAGCCAACAAAGATCACCACAAGACAGACAGCACCTCTTAAACAATCCACCTGAAGCCTCTCCAGTTTATGGCCAGTGCAGTAAGCAAGTCACACAAGTCAGTTCCATTCTACACATTTACAAGGCTGCACATAGATTGTCCAGGGTGGAGGGAAGAGCAGCAAAATATTGTTCATTCTGGCTCAAATCCTCAAACCACTTATGGCTTAATTCCAGAGATTAACTGGGACTGATCTAGTGTCAATGCTTGGAGCATGGCATGGTATGCTTTTCCAATACTGCAGGGTGGGGATGTGAATGTATTTCTTGTACACTGTCTGATATATCCATCGCTCTCACTATACTGCATTTATGGCATATGGCTATCCACTTCTATCATATCACAATAGTAACAGATTTCTCCAGAACAGAGAAATTGTACTAATTGTACAGGCACATTAAATAGGAGCATAAAGCATGGTTCAATTCACTCCATGTGTTAACCCCCCTTACCTGCCCAAAGTATAAAGGATCAAGGGATATTGCTGGCTAGGTTGATTCTGGGATGTGAGCAATTAAAAACAGGGGTATACAAAGTATCACAGAGAGTCCCATTAGCTCTGAGCAATATCAGCCAAACTCAAAATGAGGAACTAAGTGGTCAAAGAGATGCTTATGTTGCTATGACTGACAATTCTTTTGTCCAGCTCCTTGAGGAAAGATTATATATATTACATATAGTCAAGACTGGAAAGGTTATTTTTCAGATTTCAACTCCTAAAATCACCAGACAGCACAGCCAGTGGCCAATGGAGGATGGGTGATTCTGGGACTTGCTATCTAGAAAGTAACTTCTCCAGAGTCTCCATGTATCTTGAAAGAGTTTGGGCCAGAGTACAGTCTGCCTTACTTTCCTATCCCCTTAGAAAAACAGTCTTTATGGCCCACCATTTCAAAGCAAGAAACCAAAAAAATCTTAACATCCTTTGTTTGCAGTAGGCAGTCAGAAAGTGTGACCCTTCAGATGTTGTTGTGCTGCAACAACCATCAATCCTCTCCACTAGATGTACCAAAACTAAGGTGAATGGGGGCTGAAGTCCATGAACATCTGGAGAAACACAAGTTCCCCAGCTGTACTTTACAAAGAAAGGACAGTATTACAGGTCTACCCAGGATGAACTTTTTAAAAAGGGTTTTGGTTATGTAAAAGGTAGACATTGTATTTGTAGGAAATTGTAGAGCTATTAAGCATTTTTAATTTGGAATCATCTATAAACATTACTAAAGATCACAAGCCACAGAATAATATTTATCTAATGATTATGCCAAGCCCAAGATTTCAGACTTTTTTTTAAAGGTTTTAAATGTCTGGGGAAAAATAGGGTGTGAACACTGTTAAACCTAAACATTTGTGGTGAGTTGCGTTGGCTACAAGACAAAGGAGGATTTAATGGGACATCAAGAATATAATTTCCAAAAATTATCGCCTCATATTGCCATCCAGGCTGTTCTGCAGATGCAACTGGCACGCCTGGAGCCAACACCATAAAATTATTGATTTCTAAAACAGCAACTGGCACATGCATCAACGCATATAACTTTTAAGAACTGGTGCCTTGTTTTCCTTTCCTCCTGTCAACACTTTCTTTCTCTCTTCTGCATCATGTTTCAAATTAGAAACCTGAGAGTAAGGGCCGTCTTGTCAATGTTTTTACATAAAACACTCTTAGAGCCTTCCCGGCTAAGATGTATGATGCAAATATTTTTTAACAAATAAATATATGAGGGGACATTTTGAAGTCAGCATATTAGAGTGTGTGGAGAAACATTCAGCACATATTCAAGATAATTCAAGACAATGCAGGGAAGAATGGAGACTTGAAAAGTGAAAGATACAGCACCCCAACAATAATGCATTCCAAGGATGGGTCAAATAACTGGTTTTCCCTTTCAGTTCAAAGGAATAAGGAAACCACTGCATGCATTCCTTTACATATGCAAATCTGCACCCACAAATAGAAAAAATTAGACAGTTTACAACTTTTGATAGTTATTTTTGTATATTTATTTGTGTTTCCATCTATCACTACCAACGACTACTCAAAAACTGATTTGTGAGGTTATGTTTCTGAGAAGTATTGTAGATTAAAAAATTAGTAAATACATACATTCATTTGGCCAGAAGACTATAATAGCATCAGGATAGTAATTGTGGACAAGGAGGAACAAAAGTGACAGGAGATATGACTTGACCCAAACCCAAAATGTGTTAAGATACATAATTTCAGTGAAATTCAACCCTAAAAAAATAAAACCTTTCCTTTTAATATTATTTTTATCCCATGGTGCTTTTGCCAATCTGCATCAAGTTTGCAGTTAGTGATCCATTGTAAACAGTTAAATTTGCTTTGTATTTCCTTCTCTGATCTGATTTCTCAAAGTGATGTCTGCGAAGCACTGAAAAAAGCAAAGATTTCTCCTCCCTGAACAAGGATAGTCATTAGTGCCACATAATAGCTAGGAAACTACACAAAGCAGTCCTAAAAATACATTGTCACTGTTTACCACGAATCAAAAGACAAATTACCCAACATAATTTTTAAAAAGAAAAAAAGAAAAGAAAGGACTAAAAAAAAACTAAGTTGGGTTGGTGCCAAATTAACCCAATATTCATGGCTAAATAACTAACTTGATGCTGGCAGGGACTGTGGCAGCAGCTGAGCTCCCTGATCTCCTGGCCAGAAGAAAGGATGTTGGGTGCCAACTGAGACGGAGCAGAAAAGGAAAGAAAAAGAAGTATTAGGAAAAGGAGTCACATCTGTGTTTCAGCAAGATGCATGGTTATTTAACAAAAGAGTACCTCTGATGGCTTTCTGTCTTCATGCTTAGAACATGAACTCCTCCGGTGCTGAGACCTAGAATGCTGGGACCAGGTTGACAAGCCTACAGAAAGAAAGAAAAAAGAAAGCTAAGAACTGAACACAAAATGATCCAATAAGGATTGGCTCAACCTCTTTCTCACATATTGTGTAAATCCAACATTACTGAGATTTCTTTATTAAAGCCTGTAAGCACTAGCTGTTTATTCCACTCCTCACTGTTTCATAGTGAATGTAGAAGGGGGAAAAACTGCCGGCTCTGTTTTTTTCCAGATAATTTCCCACACTTCCCTGTAGATTACTTAATCAATACAAAAGTGGGCACCATTTTGGACCCAAAATGATTTAGATGATACCGTTTACTGCCCCAACTAAAGTGTTAGGATATGACAGTAACTAACAAGCCCTTTAATTTGCTAATACTGCAAAGTGTAGGAATGGTTCAGGCCACAGAAACCTGACAGAAACATTGATTAAAAAGGTATTTGGGCTATAAATTGTCAGAAATCTTTGTTCCTGAGCTTCCATGATAGAAAAATGATAATTACGGAAAGAAACTGAGAAATTAGGAACTGAGTCAAAGGAATCCTCAGAGTACAAATAAACATAGCAAAACAGAACATCAATAATGGCATTAACAAAATAACTAACTTTGGGGCAAAATAGTTGGGCAAGAAAAAGTGGCTTGAAACTGCCTTTTCCAAAGCTGCATTGAATCCCTGCCAACCACACCACCCGCTCCCAAGGCAGCTGGAGTGTGCATTTCATGACCACATGGCATGGCTTCAAGCTGTGCCAGTGAGTACTTTTCTAAAAACTGTTCCCCCCACCATTCCTGCACACCTTCGCAGTGACTGCCATCGTATTGGGTGGCCCACCTTTGTGAACCTGCACACATTCACTGTGCAGCACTTCACCATCAGAACAGAGGTGTGCCCATGCAGATGCCAGCAAGGTACAATCATGTTGCCCTTCACCCCATGCCCCCTCTTTGACTGCCTATTTTGTGTATGTTGTACTCATCTCCATGAAAGATGTCATGCTTTCTCTTTGGGGCATTCCCACCCTCACCACTTAGGTACAGCAGCTTCATCCCTTTTAAATGTACAACTGCACAATTAGGGCTAGGGTTTGGAAAGAGCGCCTCTTTAGAGCCACCCTGGCGTCAGTGTATTTATACATACACATGAAGGTGCACACTTTCTGGGAAGAAGCAGGAAAATCCAGCTCCTTTTTAAGTCCAGCTTTTCTCCCCGTAACACAGCTTGTTCACATAAGGACATACACCGGGGCAGTCAGGCCTACTCATAGACAGCTAAGCATTTTATCCATAATACTAAACTGAAGCAAAACATAAACCCATATACTGTATTCTGTAACCAGATGTTAGGAAAGTGACATGTTTTTATTAAATTCCCCATATCAAACATAATTTTTCCAAAGCCATCTGGCTGGCTATTGCTGGACACAGGAGTGCTAAATTAGAAGGACTTTGGGTAGTTATAATATTGTTGTATCATAAAGACTGAGATTCAGAAAACTATGATGGAGAAAAAGCGTAAAGAGGAGCTGTCCACTGGGCAGTTAAAACATCCCCTCTAATAGATTCCCTGAATCTATTCTCAAAATACAACCTACTTATCAAAAACCTATTAAAACTATTTCCATAAATTTTCAATAAGTATTAAGCACAGCAGGTGATTATGTGTTTGTTATTTTATTAAAATTAGCAGTGATAAGCGTGCTGTGTTTCAATTTGGGCCAAGAATCTGAATGCTGCAAAGTAAATGAGCTTTTAAAAAGCAAAATAATCTAATTCTTCCTATGACTGCTACTCTCATTTTTAATTGTGTTTAAAAATGCATCCATATTAATTGGTCTGGAACTGTTCCTTACAGTATATAAAAGACCAAACACAAGAAACATTTGAGGAACAGTGATAATATATGTTACAAAATGTAGGCTAAAACAATGATAGCTTACTTCCAGAGATGCTTTCCTACTGAATCTTCCCACTTCCAGAGAAAACCAGGTGTCAAAACACCAATTCTTTCAGAGCATATGATAACTTCCATGCTTAGGCACAATCCAACCAGAGTTAAGCACTTAAACCCCATTAGTTTTAATGGAAACTCAAGCATATGTTTAAATCTCTCCCTCTGAGATCAATGAGACTTAAAAAATACTTAGCTTTGTACACTATAAAAATTCTTTTAGTTCAATTTCAGTTTCAATCCTTCCCAAGGGCTTGGGCTGGATAACAACAGATTAAAGAGAAAAAACTGTCATACAAATGAAGTACCCAATTAACATGTAAATTATATAGAAATTAAAACTACACCTAAGTCCTCTGAGTGTCATGTCAGAATTAGGAATTTTTTACAGAGATTCAAGAAAGGTATTTATACTAAATCTGATGAAAGTCTAGGTCTAAATTAAACAAAATGGCTCCAGTTGATTTACATGTCAGCCAATGTCCTTTACAGCAGTTTGAGTTGAAGGCCCAAAAGCACACATCCAAACACTGGGACTGCTACTGCAGGGTGACAAGATGTCATGACCACAGAGAAGGACAAGGCATTGCAAACTGTAACATTCCAGAGAAATGAAGGCTGTGCCCAAATAAAAGCTTACAAAACACAATCATATAAATGAAAATTTATCAGGCCTGACCTCTAGTAGAAAAGCCCTCCTTCCTACACCATCTTACCCAGATGGGAGTGAAGGGACTGGAGAGGCCTGGCAACACCATCAGGCATGGCCTCAGGTGGAAGAGCCCTCCCTCCATGCTACACCATCTGGCCTAGGAGGGAGTGAAAGGACAGGCCAAACTCCATAAGGCCTGTCCTGGATTAAGAAGCAGAGCCCTCCCTCCATGCCATCTGCCTTGGTCTGGGCATTAGAGGGAGATAAGAACTGCTGGACCTGATCCCCTTCCCCACCACCATTCCCTTCTCCTTTTGTGTCATGTCTTCTTAGAATGTAAGCCTGAGTCTAGTTGAAATACAGTGGTCCCCCGGTTTACGAATCCCCTGGGGAACGAAATCCCCAGGATCCGAAACCGGCGGGACCAAAAAACATCCCCCGGGATGCGAAGGATCCCCCGGGATGCGAAGGAGAAAAACCGCGCGGACCCTTTAAATTGGCCGCGTGGTCCGTCTCCTAATGCGGTCCCCGGGAAACGAAAACTTCCGTGTTACGAAAGGTAATCCGGAACGGATTACCTTCGTAACCCGGGGGACCACTGTAATGATTGTAAGCCGCTCTGATAGCTTTTAGAGCTGAAGAGCGGGGTATATATAAACAAATAAATAAATAAATCATGCTTCTTAGTCATGCTCAAAATGGAGGACCTCTTCAAATTCCTCCTGGACATAAGTTTGAAATGTTTGAAATCTCCTTTTCCATGTCCTGGAAAAAGAGGACATCTGGTTACCCTGCTGCTACTGTCATATGCTGAGTTCCACACACTGGCATTTAGCTTGCTGCTACAATGAATCTCAAATAGTATGTGTTCTTTCCAGCATGGATCAGGCAGATGATTCATTTTCCAGAACTGACTAATTGCATATCTTCCTTCTCATAGAGATTTATATAGGATTGTACCCAAATTGTTCAGGTTAATATTTAAAAGATCCATGGCCCCAGATTATTTTCAATAGTAAAAAGTGACTTTTCAAGGGAAGATAATAAGTCTAACCTTCAGTGAAATATCAAGTACAACAGTGTTAAGAGTTCATGTTCCTTTCTCTGCTGTGCAAGTTTCAGGAATTTAGAGGCAAACATGCCCATTTATAGCCTGATATGGTTCCTTTAAGCAAGAAATTTACCTCAATACTGATATTCCACTCTTACCTCCTGACACTTTGGGAGGAAGAGTACAATTTGGTAGATATCCCCAAACTAGTTCAGTAAAAGGTGCAGAAATAGATGGTCACTGGCTAGTACAATTTTGTAACATATATTTAAAAGTTCTTATGACAGTATGATTACTGCGGTAATTTCCATTAGATGGTTCATCTAAAGGGGGTAATTTCAAAGTTCAAAAAGATTAAAGAGTAACCGAAGTTTTATTTGGCAGCCTATACTAAAATAAAAGTAAGGGAGCCTCGAAAGTTAGTCCAAGAAAGTTACTACATGCCACACACATATACTGATCGCCTGTCATCAAAATGCCCTTTTTTTTCAGCCATAAAAGAACAGAGTCTGATAAATTCTTCAGACTCTCTGCAATGAGGAAGAAATGCTGAACCACCAGTTGAGTGAAAAGATTAATGCATTAATCATAATACGCTCTGACGACAGCACAGTCAGTGTAAACAAACAAGCCCACGAATATACTGTAAGAATTGCATTAGTTATGGAACTCATGAGTTGGTAAAACAATTATCAGCTCAATGGCAATCCATGAAAACGGAATCACAAAATATTAAAAGAAAAAAAAATGTAATTTGGGAGTCTAAACAGTTCCTCACTGCATTCCAAACATCTGAGCTTATGTTCCACACTGCTGCACAATGCATATATAGTTGCCCCTCCATTTTTGTGGACTTGTAGTCCACATCCCTTGCCCATTCGCAGGCAGCAAACGGAAGGGGTCAAAATGGGGCGCCGCCATTAAAGCCAATGGGGCTTGAACATTGGCAACTTTCCATTTTCACAGTGGAGTCTGGAACGAATCCCCCGCAAAAATGGAGAAGCGACTGTAGTAGAGTTAAGTGCATCGTACTAAAAATAAACATTTGTTCAGTTGCATTTACAGGCATACCTTAGTTTGTCAAGCCTCTGATAGTGAAGCTGTGTTTTACAAAGTATTGTTATACACTTTGGAAAAAGTCTCCAAGGGTCCCGAGAAGAGTCAAAATGTTTTTGTATACTAATGCAAGGTTTATGTGACCTGCTTGTTTCGTTTCACCTGTGTATATTATTAAGTTTGATAAAAAGTTGGGGGGAAATATCAAACTGTTCTTCATTATGGTGTAGGAACCTATCCCTATTTTCCCATGCTATTTCTACTTCTAGCACCAAATTTGTTGTTAAAGAAATAAGGCCCATCTACGTTGTTAACTGAGCTATACCTGCATAGAGCTGCTACTGCTGCACATACAAACTTATTAAGGATTTCCTGTGATGAGACATTGAAATATAAAGCTTTTCCCTCATGCCCTCCTTTTTAAAATAATAACACATTTTTTGTCGCATCTCTCATCCTTAGGTTGCAAAATAGATACTATCTGATATGGCCTGAGCCATCACATACAAACAAATGGTAAAGAATTCAAGTCTTACTCCCAGGAACTTCTGGACAGAGTTCTGTCTTAAAGCAGGCTAAGAACTAAACAATGTTTTGCTTTTTGTTTTTGCTTTTGTTTTTGAGAAGGACCCAGGCTGGCATACTGCTGGTGGCAGATGTAGGCATTTTCCCCTAGAGAAGCAACTGGACATTTTCAGTCCAATACAGAATAGTCGTATTCAAGGTATAAGGAGCAGAGCTGCACATGATGTCACTGTCCACAGACATGCACTGGTGAACACCGTCTATTGCTTACTCATTTGGTTTCACAATGTCCCGATTCCCTAACAAGACAGCATTGCATAACTACAGTAGGCCCCTGCATCAGTGGGCTAGCAATCTGGAAATTTGACTGACCACTGATTGCCACACCCTGTATTATTCAAAAGTGGTCCATGCATGTGGGCACATCACCATCTACTGTATTATATGGGATGTAACCATTCATGTTTTTTCCCAATGGTGGAACTGAAGCCCTGCAGAGGGGAAGGGTCTGCTGTACTGCATAATTCTGGAAGTGTAAAGTTGCACTCCATATTACTGACGTAGGATTTTAACCCAAGATAGACATGGCCTTAATAGGACTAGTAAGGATCACTGCACCAAAGGAAAAACAACACGGTACACTAGTTCTTCCATATTCGCTAGGGTTAGGGGCACAGGACTGCATGAATATCTAAAAACCACAAATAACAAAAACACTATGCTTTTACCTGAGAGAACACCTCTCTAGGAATCTCTAGGTCCTCCATGTCATCATCTGCCAGACATTGACCATAGAATTGCACTGGAGGAGGTACAAATGTCTAATGGAATGTTCTCTCTAGGAATCTCTATGCCTTTCAGTGTGACTTTTGGTTAAAGTTGACCATAGAGTTGTGCTGGAGGACCTAGATATTCCCGGAGAGAACATACCGTATTAATGAAATCTGTGAATAATCAAATCCACAAAAGTCAAAGTCACAATTGTGGAGAGACCAGTGTACAGTGGACCCTTGGTATCCGCTGGGATTTGGTTCCACTCCCATGGGTACCAAAATCAATGGATGCTCAAGTCCAAATAAATACAATGCTGTAATAAATTCAAAGTTTAAAATTCTGTTTTAAAATTTTCAGCACACATATCTACTGCAGAATGTCACCACTCTACATGTCAGAAATGTTTGTGCATATAATGCTGTATGCATATATCTCAGCACAAAAAATGTCCCCCCTCCCAAAAAAAAAGGAATGAGGAAGGGAAAAGAACTGAACATTTTAAAATGCAGCTGCCAGAACATATTCAGTCTCCCAAGGAGCACACCCAGCAACCAATATGCTACGCTGCATGGCAGATGATTAGCTACAGAGTGCATAATGCAAAACACAGTTGTAAAACCAGCTGTGGAGCATCCAGCTGTGCCTCAGGAGTGCTCCAGGCTGCTATCTTTTCATTGACACTTCAAAGCCTGAGCACTCTTGGAGACTGCACACACTTTTCCTCCTAGTGTAAATACAATGCTTCCACATTGCTAAATCAGACAGCACAACAGTTTCCAGCAAAGATGCATGAGTAGTTGTGTTGGTACTTCCATCTGCCATGCTTCTTTCTGGGCTCTCTCTGAGTGGGAATGGGCAGTTGCCAACAGCACAATTTGTTGAAAAAACCATGCAGCTGGAGCAGAAAATGGAACTGGTTAGAACAGTCTGCACTGCCAGCCCATCATCATAAAACCTTATTTCAGACTTCCTTCTAAGCCTGCCAAGATCATGGAATCACAGACAACTCACCCGCCCATCACATGCAATGCAGGCCACAATAAACCACAGCCAGAGGGCAAAATGCTCTGTAGAAAATTGTATGCAAAACAGACAGTTCTAAACAAAAAGACAGAGATTCAATGGAAAGTACATGACATGTACCAAACATGACAGTCAATATTTTAATTACACAACTGGCCCTCCATATCTGCAGACTTTTTTATCCACAGATTCAATCATTCACAGCTTGAAAATGTTTTTCAAAAATATGAATTCCAACAAGCAAATAATGATTTTGCCATCTTATATAAGGGAAACTATTTTTTATTATGCCACTGTATTTAATGGGACTTGAGTATCCATAGATTTTGGTAGCCATGGGGAAGCCATAAAAATGCTTCAGTTTGTAACCACTGCTGTCCTACAATTAATGGAGTTTTGTTGTTGTCATTGTTCTAGTGAAAGTTTCCATGAATAGGAACAGGGGGCTGAAGTTTTCGTAAATTCTCTCTTTGCTTCACTGTCCCCTATTCCTCCCCCATCCCAGTGTTCTAGACAGTTTGGGACATTCTGCAACATTGAAGGAGGAATTCACAAATATCCCATATACTTCCTTCATTTTACAAAAGCCTCCACAGCACTTTCCATGCACAAGATAGCAATGTATATAACACTTCACTTTGCAAAAGGTGTCTTAGCTGGCATTATTACTGCTGGCATATCTACTATTCAACTGACTTCTGATGCAGTGCATAACAACAATGCTATTCTTTATCTTAACATTCTGGCAACAAATGACAATGCAGCCTTTTAACTAATCCATAAAAGACACTTACCTAGAAAGAAAACTGCACTTCACCATCTGCCAGCATATAACTATATTAGACATTTGTAATACATTGATTGCCTCAAGAAGGGGTCTACTTTTTTCTGATTTTTAAAAAACTTTCCTACATGGTTTTTAGAGAGATATTCGTAATTGCCGCAAACAAACAGGGAAATGGTCATTTACACTCTTGAAAATACTCAACTTCTTAAGTTAAAAAAGTGTGCTTCCTTCTGTATGTTTCCAATGACAAGCAGGATAAGTAGGACAACCTTCAACAACAACAACAACAACAATGCTGATGTTTTATGGCCTACAATTAGTTAATTAGACATTTCCTTGCCCTCAGGCTTACAATCTACAAAGACATGACACAAAAGGAGAAGAGAGAAGTGTAGGGAAGGGGGAAAATTCCAGCAGATCATCTCTCCCTCGGAGGCCTGGACCAAGGCAGATGGACTGGAGGGAGGGCTCTTCTTGCTTGCAGGCAAGGCCTGTTGGAGCTGGCTTGCCTTTCCCTCCCTCAAAATGGTGGATGGATGGAGGGCTCTTCTTAGTTTCAGGCAAGGCCTGTTCGAGCTGGCTTGCCTTTTTCTCCCTGAAGATGGTGGATGGAGGGAGGGCTCTTCTTGGTTTCAGGCAAGGCCTGTTGGAGCTGGCCAGCCTTTCTCTCCCTGAAGATGGTGGAGGGAGGGAGGGCTCCTCTTCCTTTCAGGCAAGGCCTGTTGGAGCTGGCCTGCCTTTCTCTCCCTGAATATGGTGGATGGAGGGAGGGCTCTTCTTGCTTTCAGGCAAGGCCTGTTGGAGCTGGCCTGCCTTTCTCTCCCTGAAGATGGTGGATGGAGGGAGGGCTCTTCTTGCTTTCAGGCAAGGCCTGTTGGAGCTGGCCTACCTTTCTCTCCCTGAAGATGGTGGAGGGAGGGAGGGCTCCTCTTCCTTTCAGGCAAGGCCTGTTGGAGCTGGCCTGCCTTTCTCTCCCTGAATATGGTGGATTATCTCTTATACTTATAGCTTTGAATGAATATAAAGGTATAACACATTTATCTTTGTATCTTTGCACATATGCTATGGTTAGCATTGATTTAAGCAGTTTGAATTTTTTTAAGTGATAAAAGATTCAATATAGTTTTAGTTTTTAAGTATCACTGTTATTGTTATGTATTGCTATAAACTGGATATATTGTACACTGCCCTGAGATCACAAATACCAGGAAGGGTATAAATATTAACATAAATTTTAAAAAGTGTGTACCAGCAGCTGGCAGCAAAACAACCAAAGCTTCACTGCTCTAGAACTAGCCCTTTAGGATGTAGATAGCTCACAGTGTCACAACAAGTGTCACACCAAGAATAAATGGTGGTGAGTGTGTACCTTCAAGCTGTTTTCAACTTGTGATGACCTTAAGGCAAACCTGTCATGGGGTTTTCTTGGCTAAGCATGTCACTCGGCCAAAGTCACCCAGTGGGTTTCTATGGCTGAGTGGGGATTCTACTGACCCATTCTACAACATTCAGGTTCTTGTTGTTCTATTCTATTGCTACATCATTGTCTTGCTGGAAGGTGAACCTTGGTCCCAGCCCTACGTCCCTTGCACAATGAAGCAAGGTTTCCTCTAAAACTGCACTGTATTTGGCTCCATCCATCATGCCTTCAATCCTGACAAGTTTCCAAGTCCCTGCCAAAGAAAAAAACATATGAGGCTGCTACAATCATGCTTCACCATCAGCCTAGCATTCTTGGGGCAATGAGTCCTGTTGGATTCGCACCACACATAGCGTTTTATGAGAACACCAGTGGGTCCAGTTTTGATCTCATCAAACCAGATAACTTTTGTCCATATATTTGCTGTGTCTTCCACATGCCTTTCTGCAAAGTCCAAACAGGCTTTAACATGGACTTGGTTCAGCAAAGGCTTTCTTCTTGCCACTCCAAACTTCTTCAGCATAAGGCATTCTGCCAGATTCCTCTGGAAGCAGCTCACTTGCTAACCACCACACTAGCAGGCAGTTGCTTAATTAACTCAACAAGAGCGCTTGCCTCTTTTTCCTTGTCAAACACTGGAGGGCTTAATATGAGGCTAATTCTACCTTTCTAGTAGAGATTACACTATCACCATCATTAATGAGGTAAAAGCCTTGTGTGGGTTTCCTCCACTCCCAGCAATACCACAGTAGCCCACTGAGGATTCCCATTGCCTAAAAGCTTAACATCATGTTTCTGGAGACAGTATGACCACAAATGAACAAACAACATATGAAGCTGGAATGTCACTGTCACAAAGCTCTGAAAATAGCCTTACCAATCTATGAGCAAAGGGCCAGAGGGCAGAATTTTGAAATTAGGTAACAAGTTGAATTGTTCTAAGGACTCAGACCTTATATTGCAGGAAGGAGTACTCTCTAAATATCACCTGAAAGATACCCTTTGACTACATGTTGTGAAGAAGGAGTTGATGTCATGTCTGGAATACTGCCATCAGCTCTACACACTTAATAAGCATCAGTAGAAATTAAAGAGTGACTTAAAAGGAGATGGTATCACACAACAGACAGCTGTAAACACAGTTACAAACTCAGGTCAAGACATGAGAGAAATCCTAGCCTGTACAGCTGGGGTAAGCATACTACTAAGCCTAGAGGGCCACATTTTCTCTCTTTCCAGAACTCCAAAGGGCTTCAGTACACCATCATAGCCACGATTTGGGAGAACCAGAAATTATGTCACATTGCTCCTGATCAGCTTTTCATACTATTCTGATCTGGGTTCTCTGCTATTTTGGCTGAAGGGAGGAGTAAAGGCTGCACTGGATCCCTAAAGGACCCTGTGAACTCTATGAACTACACAATTCCCACCTCTGCTGTATAAAGAACAACATTCCAGGATCCATGGTTTGGATGACATGCCCTTCTGATTTAATTGGACTGTAATTCCCATCATCCCTAACTAGCATAGCCATTGCTGGGAGAGAATACATTTCAACTATTTCTGGATGGCCTTTTCTAGAAAGTAAATCAGGAATAGGTAGACTGCATGCACCAGCATGTGATGCACCCACAATAGCCCAGACTCTCCAGAATCTGGCTTACTGTTCTATACAAACACCATATCTATGACTAAATTTTATAGAAATGTAAAACAAGAAAAACTATCTCTCAGATTTAAAATCCTTCAGCTGCTGTTCTCTGTTCTACAACAAAGAACCCTCAAGAAGCAAAGGGGCATAAATAATAATGCCATTTACTAGCCCTAAAAGAGACACTTTAATACATATCTGGTCAAAGTTTTCTGCCCTGTGTTCTATTTATTACACACATGTGAAAAAGCAGCTTTGGTTGCAATGGGTGCATTTGGTTGCAAATCCTGAAAAATGAGCTGACGTGACTTTAAAGTTGATGAATGTAAAATACATCATAGTTATGTATGAAATATTGAAGTATAAGTATCCTTATGGATCTGTTGGGTTGTCCACAATATATTATTAAAGCAGTATTTTGCTATGAAATAAAGATTTGGGTTTGTTTGAGTGACATTTATCAGAGTACACAGTGTGTGAGATGCTTCAGCAAGGCAGATAGTTCTTGAAATACATGGTCACTATTACCAGCAAACTTAACACAGGTGCTCAACAGCATGGAAGGATTTATTTGTACCTACCAGAGCCAGCTTTACCATTAATCTTGGCAGAGCATTCCACTTGATAAAGAGATGAGCTAATCATTTGCTCTCTTACTGGAATGCTTTGGCACAGCTATGGGGTGCTTATGGGAGTTTGTTCTCTTTACCTTTCTGCTTTCTTTATTTTCCATGCTTTTAGCACTAAGATTCGTATCTACACAATAGATTTCTTTGTTAAGACTTTTACCATAAAAAGCTTACCAGCATGCATTCAAAGCCTGGATGCAATGTCCACATAGATACCTAAAGACTTCCTAGCTTCTCAAAACTTCACTGTAACCTTGGGTTCAAGCTATATGAATCCAGGGAAGTGGAACTTTTGCTGTTCTAACACCTGCTGCAGCTATTAATTTACAATGACAGCTCTGTTTTGCACTAGTGGCTTGTAGTTTTCTTGGGATCGACCAAATCTCTTGGAGAGATCTGGATCAGGTCCAGTCCCAGCTCAAGCAGGACATTTATCTTAGTTTAAGATTTTCTGTGACATCTTGGATCTCTTCTATTCAGGCCAGAAATGAAAAACAGAATACTTTCGGAAAGTGGTATGCAGCACACTTCTTCCTTCCTTAGAGGTTCAGTTCCAAGCCCCTCATGGATGGCCAAAAAAATGGATGGCCATGTCCTGAATTATCTACTGGCAGCAATGTGCATGTTGACATATCCGCATGCATGCACCACCATTAAAAAATATGGTGAGTGGTGATCGGCAGGTAGTCAAATCCATGGCTTGCCACTCACCAATATGAATGGTCAACTGTAATTTTTTTTTTTTGCACTTTTTGTAGGTTTACTTTTTGTACTTTTAAAAGTGCAATCATTCACATTAGTATTAGCATGTTTTGCTTAAAATATGATGGCTTAATTTATAAATAGAGCTGACATTCAGTATGGATTCATAACCTAGAGTTCAGATCCATAACTGCTCCATTATCAGTAAGACTGCAGTCTTCTTCACAACTACATAAATCTCCCCCATCCATCTTAAGAGCCAGCAACAAAATCAGGAAAAGGTGGCCTGATTATTTCATGGTTGGGATGAAAAGAGGATGATATTTCCAACCCACTCCTGCCATTAAGTAAAGCTGTGACAAGGATGTGCAACAGGGTTCTTCCTTCTGATTGTTGCAACTTCAATGGCTGACAGGAAGTGATTGCAAACATCATCCTCATGACTGCCAGCTGAACAGATCTCCTTCACTCAATGCAGCTGCTGGCCATTAAGGGGAACGGGAGAGTGGAGGTCAGGTCAGGAGACATTAGTTACACACATGTAACTAAACAGTAGATGTAGAATATTGGCAATGATGTGCAACCTAAGCCTTGGAATAATATCACTGCAGTTCTTAAAAGGCAGAAAAGGAAGAGATTCACATCATACCACTTGTATACCTTCATTTTTCTTATTTCACACCTTTTTGTCAAATATACAATGCTGCTAAGGCTGAAATGTGAAGTGGATGGCCAGGAGAGGTAATAATACTTTCTCTTCATGCTAAAACTCACTCTGTACTGCACCTATTGTGGCACCCAGAACAGAGTAGATATGCCATTTTTATCACAGAATACTCTGAAAGTAAAGTCACAGAGTGCTGCCAGTAGACATACTATCCAGGGCTTCTTGGGAAGGAGATCTCTGGATATTATCCTGTAGATGCAATGACTGTCTCTCTTTGCTGCCACCACCACTGGCCACACTTGTCCATTGAATTCTACATGTCATCCCTGCTCTTTCACTGTCCAACGCTCTGTGATATATGATGCAGCCAGCTGGACCCTAATTATACAGTGCCTAAGAGAGATGAGTCAGCCATGTGTGTTCATCTCTGTGTTCCAGAGGTTGGTCCCAGCTTCTAGCAGAGCACTAAAGGCATCAACAGAAAACCATCAAAATCCAACAGTCTCAAAAATGGACCAACCTAAATGGTCTTCCTGAAGAGGTCAGGCATCAGTGGAAATCTGAATCTTTACTTATTAAGGGCCTGGTCATGACAGGGAAACTGGGTCACACTGCCAGGTTCAGTTTTATTTGCATGGTATTTTGTGTTCTGGTTGCCCTATAATTTGTTGAGTAAAACTTCTGATGTCAACAGTCTTGTTTCTTCCTACTGACCTAAATGTAGCTCTTACAGCATAACACTTCTCCCAGTACCATGTCAGTTTTTTTCTGGATCTATGTCTTCAGAGATGCTGTTGGACTATACTGTAATTTCCATTGCCTTTCATTACTGGCCATGCTGGCTGGGGAATGATGGAAGGTGGCAATCCAACATATTGACACATGTTTTCCATCCATGATTCTTACCAACACTTACAAACACTTTCAAGAAATAACATATTTACTTCTTTCTACCAAAACTCAACAAATTTCCTGGCCTTCCCTTTAAGAGAATATTTAATAAACTACTGGGGGGTGGGATATAACATGCAAACAGAGTTAAGATGATCAGTTCAGACTGTTACTAAAATACATGATCACAGCAAATTACAGAAAATCCAACCTCAGAATATGAGGAGCTAACTCTCATTAAAGCCAATGGGGATTTGCCAATTAGTTTGGTGCAAGCATTATTACTCTGTAAAGCTGTAGGACCACAAAGTTCAGAGTAGTCTGAGGGAATCACATATGCCACAACACACTAAAAGAAAGGGCAGAGGAAGTGTTACCAGGAAAACTTATTTGTCTTTAGAATTTATCAAAACTATGTTTTCCCCCAAATTACATACTTTTTTCTTCTGCTTATTCCATCCCTTCTCTACCTCTTCTTCACCTTTTTTTTTGTCCTAGACAGAAGATTGAAAAGATATGGGGGGAACAAAGAAGTGGAATAAACAGGTTCTTCCCAGAATAATAGGTAGCTGCATGAATAACGTGTAGAAACAGAACAGAAACAGAAACTATACAAGAAAAGAAGCTGTTCTTAACTGATCTAACAGACACTCCTTTTCCCAACCTTTCATTCAACATCAACTGTCACTCTCATTGATTTCCATGAACATATTTCTAATAGCATATGCAAAGGAAATCAGAAAAAGGAGATTTGAAAAACCACTGTTATCAAAAGAACTAATGGCAGAGCAAGGCATCTAGAAATGTTGTTTGCAGAATCATGATAACCTCAAGGAACAAGAATGACAGCTTTTTATGTTTAATGCCCAAGAACATTTAATCAGGGCTCGAGAGCGGTGGTGATTTTGTCCCACTCTGGAGTAAGATATTTTTTCTTAATGTTACCCCTACTCCTATTATACTCCTCAATAAAAAAATTAAAATGATATTTGCATGTATAATATAATGACAGGAATATGGAGTAACAAATATGCAAACAAGCAGATATGTGTAACTTATTTCTGTCATAGGATCTGTTCATTTAAACCATTGATCCTTTGAATGGAGCATCTCATAGGGTGTATCCACACTGCAAAATTAAAGCAGTTTGACACCACTTTAACTGCCCTGACTCCAGCCTACAGAATCCTGGAATCTGTAGTCTGGTTAGGTATTCAGCCTAATCAGTCAGAGAGCTTTGATGCCTCACTAAATTACAAATCCCAAGATTCCTTAGTTTTGGAGTCAGGGCAATAAAAGTGGTGTCAGACTGTTTTAATTCTGCAGTTTGCATAAACCCTCAGTAAGACACCATCAAAGGGGGAAATTAACACACAGCTCAAATAATTCAGTAAACACTTTCTTGGAGTTTTTGAACTGTAGTTTGGTTAAAAGAGGATGACAGCTCAGAGATACACTAACTGCAAGTGAAAAATCTGCCCAAACATTAATATATCCCTTCAGTAACTCAGCCCATGTTATCAATACGGTGCTGAACAAAAGCCATATCCCATTAAGGTTTTTCTTTGGTTTCAACTATCAGACCTTGAAGGCATTGCACTTAGACAGCACCTTCCTCTCCAGCAGATGTACATTCATTTATGTTAAACCAGATGCAATGCCTCTCAGCCAAATAATACAGAGAATAAGTAATTTACTTGTCTAGACATGGAAAACTTTTTTTAGAATGCTACCATTACCACATACATGCTTCCCCACCACCAGCACTTTGCTTTCAAAGAATTCAGCACCACATCATATGAGTTCAGTAACAAGTTGTACAAAGATGATGTTGGCTGCACAGAGATTTTTTTTAAAGAAGAACCTATTCAACCAGAAGCAAACTTAGAATGCTGGTTGAGCAATGGATATTTTAAGGAGCAACTAGGAATTGGGGGGGGGGGGGGGGTGAAAATTTGCCAAGGTTGTTGCCATGGCAAGAATATGACAAAACAATCCCATCAGGCCAAATATTTCCTTCAGATTTCTGAAGGTTGAAGTTACCATTGCCACCACTTTTGCACAATCCAAGTGAGAGAAGAGCTATAACTGATCAGTGGGATATTTCTTTATGTGCAACTATTGGCAGAGTTACTGCTTAGTCCCTCTTCTTTCATCTGCCTCTCTGATCAATTTTTACTAGGCTAAGCATCAAGACTGTCCTGTCAATGTATACTGTCTATGCAAATTGTCTTGACCTGTTAGCCCTCATCTCCCTCTCATGGGAGAAAGTTCACAATTCTGATCCTGCCTCTAGGCATCCAAGCAGTGGCCTCCTGTTTATCCAAGCCATTAATCTGCTCTTAGAAAAGCTGTGCAGAAATGCAAAGATGATGATGTTGCAGTCCTGTGATTACTTCAACATAGGCCTAGCTCACAACACAACCTCTATTATTACAAATCACCTTAAAGTAGCATGAGCTGACACTGAATATTCCTATAATCACTGCAACATAAACAGGATACCAAACTCAGTCTTAGATCCTTTTTACACTGATATCTTAAAAAGCTCTGTCGATGAAGTTAGACTGGGGATTCACTTACGCTGGCAGAGGGAAAGTGGCCAGCCAGCATAGGGAACCCTCTCAGTACACATACCCACACACAGTCAGTGGCCATTTGGTCAGGACAGAACCATATTGCAACTCCATTTGTCTGTGACTGTATGGCTGGGGAGAAAGCACTGTGCAAGAAGGTATTGTATATCTTCTTCCACAAAATCTAAATAAGGATTTATGCTGGCCTAAACCCTGATTATGCAATCATAAATCACCAAGAGGATTTGGGCCATCTTGATTCTGTGCTTATTTCCTCAAAGTTGGAGCCGTGAAGGGTTTCCCAAAATCTTGAGTATCTGTCAAGTTATATCAGTGATAATACGAGTTTCTGTTTGCTCTAAAAGCACAGTTTAGTGCACAGGGTCCTCTGGTTTCATAGAATCATAGAATCGTAGAGTTGGAAGAGACCACAAAGGCCATCCAGTCCAACCCCCTGCCATGCAGGAACTCCCAATCAAACCATCCCTGACAGATGGCCATAAAAGCCTCTGCTTAAAGACCTCCAAGGAAGGAGACTACACTACATTCTGAGGAAGTGTGCTCCACTGTCGAACAGCCCTTACTCTCATCAGCAAGTTCCTCCTAATGTTGAGGTGGAATCTCTTTTCCTTATCTTGCATCCATTGTTCTGGGTCCTTGCTCCTTCCTCAATATGACATCTCTTCAACTATTTAAACAGGGCTATCAAATCTTAGCCTTCTCTTCTCCAGGCTAAACATCCCCAGCTCCCTAAGGCGTTCCTCATAGGGCATGGTTTCCAGACCCTTCACCATTCTAGTTGCCCTCCTTTGGACATGCTCCAGTTTCTCAACATCTTTTTTGAATTGTGGTGCCCAGAACTGGACACAATATTCCAGGTGGGGCCTGAGCAATGCAGAACAGAGTGGCAGTATTCCTTCTCTTGATCTATACTTTTATTGATGCAGCCTAAAATTGCATTGGCCTTTTTAGCTGCCGCATCGCACTGTTGACTCATGTACAACTTATGGTCTACGTGGACTTTTAGATCCGTTTCACATGTAGTTTCATTCATCCAGGTGTCCTCCATCCTATATCTGTGCATTTCATTTTTCTGCCCTAAGTGCAGTACCTTGCATTTCTCTGTGGTGGGTTTTATTTTGTTAGCTCAGAAAGGAAAATTAGCCTCCAAGGATAGAGTCAGAGAACCCATTTAGCCTAGCTTACGGCAACTGTTATTCCTCACACATTCTTGCAATAATTCTTTCATTATTGCTGGGGGGGGGGGGGTTTCAAGGTAAAGCCCTATCTAGGAAGCAAGTCAAAGACCCTTGAAATGACCTGCCATTCAACAGTTACAGTGAAATAAATGCAGTCATACAACTATACTTTAATGGTACATGCAAAGAATTATAGAAAAAGCAAACACTTGCAAATATTGAATCAAGTGACATATACTAGATGTTGAACACAGATACCAAGAAACACATCCCTGTCTCTAGGATCAATCTATGGTTTTGCAAATGCAACAATCCAAAATACCCAAAACAATCTGTTGTATTTTTTTTTTTATATTTAATGGGATAGTAAAAAGCATCTCAGTATAAACACAATCCCATCTTGGGCATGAAACGTGGCACCATAAGTAAATGAGTCCCAATTAATGAAGGCTGGAATTCAAGATCACAGTTAAAAATGTGAAACCTAGAGTTACATTCTCATAACTGATTCGTATTCACAGTCCTTATATATTCAATAATGTAGGCAATACGTAGGGTTCATAAAAGTCTTCCAGTGGGGATTTACTGGGCAGTAGTGGCTGCAAGAAACGAGATACGTTTTCCTGTCAATCAAGAGGCAGCAAACTGTTATTTCCACCACCACCCCTTGCATGAGCAATTTGTGGTGTGAGGAGGAAATGTGAAAGGGATCCTGATTCTGACTGTCACAATAGAAATCACTCACAGAAGGGGGCTGTAAATCTCACTCTTCTGTATCTTGATCAACAGGAGAACAGAGTCCCATTGCTTGCATGGGCTGAAGTATTTTATCTTCCCAAATTCCCATCATTTCAGGAAAAAGCTAATGTATTTCCAACAAACGTTATGCAATAAGATCATAACTATCAACTTTGTGATGCATCCACAAAAGCTCTCCAAGCCTATCGGGAAAATCACATTTTCTACTTAATGTTAATGCCCCACAATAATAGTACAATAATGAGAGGGAAAGGTAATTTCCCCCTGTGCTCTAAGAAGTGTACTGTACAGAAGTATGACTAATCCCATGCAGAAATGCACGCAGAAATCACAAAATTAACTTGAGAAATAGCTGCAAGTTGAATATACTGTATAACAATACCAAAAACTAGTACTGTATACATTTTCTTGAATACTTTGTACCAAACACAAGTTTAATTTTGTTAGTTTCTTCTTTTTTAAGTAGAGATTTATTACTGCATGCTGTGTAATCAGTAGCAAAGCCTTGGGATGCCCTACCGCTGTTCACCTATTGAAATCTGTTTGATTTTAGCAAAGCGATTTCATATTAACATTCTACCCAGCTGATATGCAAAACACCTTTGTTATTTAAAGTGTTACATTTAAAAATGGTGTTTTCAAGAAACCTGTAACCCTGGAGCGATCCAAGCACAAAAAAAAAAAAAGAGCACTTACTCCCATTGTCATCAGAATCCTCACTGCTGCTGGGAAATCGACCTCGTTTCATGATCTTCCTGGGTAACAGCAGGCAGCCTGTGAAGCAATACAACAGACATTAACCCCCAACAACAACCGTCATTAGGTTTTTATCAAAGACCATTCCAGGAACGAGTGTCCACAAATGAAAACAAATAGCACCAAGTAGCATAAATACAAAACACAAATATCCTGAAGATATTTAAGTGTGGATGTTATCACATGGGATGGCCAAAAAAGGAAATGTGAGGCTAGATAATGATGTCCTAAGACTGTTGAATCTAGATTTGTTCTCTGATTTGCCTTTAATATTACTAATTTTAAAATGACTCGAACAGAACAGATAGTTTTCCTATACAGTATACAGCCTATTACTAATAATACTGCCCAGTATTTCTGAAAAGTTTTGCAGCTGTAGACATTCAAACAAGAAAATTAATAGACAGAGCAGCAACAGTGTCCCCAAGCTAATAAGCATATCCCTACTACATCCTAGGAGAGAAAAATAGAGGGGAATTTCAGACCTAGTACAGACTAGAATTACAATATTTTGACCCACACAGGAACCAATCCTAAACTAAACAGGAGCTTTCACATAATATATTCCATGTAAGTCTTCAGAGCAGAAAAAGTAGTCACTTCATGGCAGAAAGAATCATAATGCTGGAAGAAAGGGCCATCCAGTCCAATGTCCTGTCAAAGCACTTCTGACAGATGGTCATCAAGTTGCTGTTTAACAACCTCCAAAAAAGGAGATTCTACCACTCTTTGAGGCAGTGTATTCGACTATTGAACAGCTCTCACTGTCAAGAAGCTCTTCCTAATGTTTAGGTGGAATCTATCCCTTTGAGATAATAAAGGGATCCATCCTTTTGAGACAACAGAAAGTACTGAAGGATACCAAAACTTTCCTTATTAACAGCACTGCTGCAGTAAGAGCAGTCCCTGAATCCTACAGTTCTGACTTCATGATTTATAAAATTGTCAAAACCTATCAAGGCAAAGGACAAAACTGCTTTTGCATAACTACTTGCTATACCTGTTAGGGATTCCAGGTCTAATCTCTTAGGGGCAAAGCAGATGGCCCTGCAGGAGCAGCCTCTGACCCCGATTGCACTGGAATTGCGGTGACAGCACCGCAGTCCCAAGCCAGTGCCACCAGGAGCTGGATTATTTCAGCTCCTTTTTTATATGGGCCAAAGGATCTGATTGTGGTGCTGGAGCAGCTTCCAGCTGCTTTGGGGGTGTGCTTCATCTGAACACCAGCCCCTCACCCCAAAGAAGCCAGAAGCCTCTTTTTTGGTACTTGTGTTTTGGGACCTTAGTGATGTAGACAGTAAAGTTTTCAGAGAGGGATTCACAGTATTGTAGCAATTTGGGGAAAATACAACATACTATATAAAAATATTTTGTTTATCTACTTCATTTGTACATAAAAGTCATAGGGCTCTTTTCAACACATACAGTTCAGTGTCCTGTCCATGAACAGCATTATTAGAATGATTGCATAGAAATCTGTATTAGTCACCCTGAGTCAGAATAGGTCTCTGTTGGGTCCAGGCCTGGCTATGAGACAGAGACATCTTTGGTCGCCTTGCTAATGACCTACGCAGGGAACTAAACAGGGGGAATGTGTCCCTATTGATTGTGCTAGACCTCTCACCAGTTAACAGTACTACTGACCATAGTATTCTTCTGGGTCGCCTCTCTGGGATGGGGTACAGCAGCTTCGTTCTTTCTTGGCAGGACCAACTCAGAATGTGGTGATGAGGGACACCTGTTTGACACCCTGGCCACTATCCTGTGGTGTCCCTCGGGGCTCGATTCTATCTGTTTATTATTTACATAAATCTGCTGGCAAAGGTGATGTGGAGTTTTGAGGTTCAGTCTTATTAGTATGCTTTTGATATACAACTCTCTCTCTCTCTCCTTTCCATCTGATTCCAAGGAAGATGTTTTCTGTACTAAACCAGTGTTTGCTGTCAGCAATGAACTAGAAGAAGGTGAACAAAGTGAAACTTAATCCAGACAAGAGAGGTGCTGCTGGTCAGTTGAAAGGCAGTTCAGGGAATAGGGATTCAGCCTCTGTTGGACAGACTATGTTCCCCCTGAAATCTCAAGGTTTGCATCTTGAGTGTGCTTCTGGTGTTGGACTCAGGAGAGTCTTGTCCACAGTTGCTCCCAGGCTCTGGAATTTCCTTCCATGGGAGATCAGTTTGGCCCCCTGCTAGTTCTACTTCAGCCACCAGGTGAAGATATTTTTATCCAGCCAGGCCTTTGAATTTTAATTATGGAGCTGCAGTGTGTATGTATGTAAAGTTGTGTGCTATACTTTTAATCTTTTACTAGAAATTATGTTTTAAGTGTTTCAACTATTTTTAATCATGTTTTTAAAATAACATTGTTTTATTCTTTTTAAACTTTCTTAAACTACTGTTTTGGCTGCAGTTTTTAAAATTATTGTAAGGCACTTTGAATCCCTTCTTGGGAGAAAAGTGACATATAAATTCAATAAATAAAAGCATTTAATGGATATTTAGTTACCAATGAGTTTTTAAAAATGTAGTTAAGCAACAATCATTGGCTTAGTAGCCTGACCTTATAAATGCTCCAATACATAAAAGAAAAACAGTTAAAAGCTAATAGAACCAGATTGTGATAAGTCTCACACTGGGCTTTCGTATAAGATGAAATGTATAGAATCATAGAGTTGGAAGAGACCACAAGGGCCATCCAGTCCAACCCCCTGCCATGCAGGAACTCCAGTCAAAGCATCCCCCGACAGATGACCATCCAGCCTCTGCTTAAAGACCTCCAAGGACAGAGACTCCACTACACTCCGAGGGAGTGTGTTTCACCGTCCAACAGCCCTTACTGTCAGGAAGTTCCTCCTAATGTTGAGGTGGAATCTCTTTTCCTGCAGCTTGCATCCATTATTCCGTGTTCTAGTCTCTGCAGCAGCAGAAAACAAGCTTGCTCCCTCCTCAATATGACATCCCTTCAAATACTTAAACAGGGCTATCATATCACCTCTTAACCTTCTCTTCTCCAGGCTAAACATCCCCAGCTCTCTAAGTCGTTCCTCATAGGGCATGGTTTCCAGACCTTTCACCATCTTAGTTGCCCTCCTTTGGACCCGCTCCAGTTTCTCCACATCCTTTTTGAATTGTGGTGCCCAGAACTGGACACAGTATTGGTCAGGTGGGGCCTGACCAAAGCAGAATAGAGCAGCACTATTACTTCCTTTGATCTAGACACTATACTTCTATTGATGCAGACTAAAATAACATTGGCCTTTTTAGCTGCCACATCGCACTGTTGACTCATGTTCAACTTATGGTCTACTTGGACTCCTAGATCCCTTTCACACGTAGTTTGATATAAGGTAAATTTACAGCGCTATATAAATAAAGGTTAATAATAATAATAATAATAATATGAAAAATATCCACTTGATCTGTTCAATTTGTACTGACAGGAACACTCAACACAGCTACAAGAATTAGTCTTTTGAGATGAAAAAAATCATTTAAAAATATTTTTATGTATTAAAAATTCTCAACCTTAACATGTCCCACTAGCAGAACTGATGCTTCAGTGTATTACATTACACAAGAAATACAAATTCTCAAATAAAAATAAAAATAACCAGTGAGTATCCAAGAACTCAAAGACCATTCAAGGAGGATAGCTAAAAAAGCAGAAACAACAAGACATAACAAGTGAAGCAAAGCATGTTCAACAAGAATTAAAGTGACAAGTATTCTAGGACATGCATCAAATCTCATGAGGCTTAGTTTGCCATGTTTCAGTTTCCAGTGACAATGAGAACTGGCCAAGCCATTAGCAGCAAAATCCCAAGGCACACTGTCCAGGTGCCGTTGTAAGAAACAGCTGCCAAGATGATTTGCCTCTAGGTTGGTGTGCAGAGATTGAACTAGTTAGATTCTCATGCAAGTAGCACCTTCTAATACGTTGCTCCACTGGTTGTACAAAACAGACATAGAGCCAAGAAAGATATGCTTGGCTATAATTAATCAGCTGAGAAATAGAAATAGGGAAATAATAGAAAAGCAGGACTGATAAAACACAAAAGCCCTATCTAGTCATGTTTTAAGTATATTAACTCAACATATGAGTCAGGCATGGGAGGAGAAGGGCCTAAAGCAGAGAAACTCTGCTATTCTATTGAGGCTTATCATGGGACCTTTCATACTCAACAATTATAACATCATGCTTCTATGTGAATGGCTATGGTTCCATCCTATGGAATTCTGGCACTGGTAGTTTTGGAGGGGCTATCTAAAATTCTCAACCACAGAGCTCTAGAGCCTCACCAAACTACAAATCACACAATTCCATAAAATGCAGATATAAAAATTAAAGTGGAATCATAGTGCTGTAACTGTGCCATGTCAAAGGACCCCTACTGAGCAGGCACCATGTTAAACCCCTAGTGAGCTGGAACTTCCATGGACACCAGAGGTTCACTTGAACTTGTTCTCCTCCATGTGTAAGGAGATGACTGAACTGTAAACAAAGAAGGAAGGGATAGCTGGCTCTTCTTCTTCATTTGTTGAGTAAGAGGCTGTACAACTGCCCCTTTTAGAGCCAGATTGGGGCTGCAGCAACCGCATGCCACAGCCTCAATCTCACCTTTCTGCGGGGCAAAAAGGAGCTGGAAAAAGTGGCTCCTTTCTGCGCTGTGGAAAGGGCACTACAGCCACAGTGGCATGGCTTTTTCGTGCTCCTTTGGTGCTGCATCATGTAGACGTAGAGCCAGAGGAGCATTGTGGTGTCACGCACCATGTGGTTCAGCACACAGTGCCAAAGATGGCGGTCTGTACAGCCCCAAAGTACTCTTGAATAACAACTGAACAGGGCTACACACACACACACACACAAAGAGCATCAAAATATCAACCACAAAGAAGTTTAGGATGAGAAAAAAATACCATTTAACACTAGTCCCTTATTATTCGCTGCTCTTGTTTTGAAGTGTCTCCCCATAGAGAATTAGCACACATCAAGGAAAAAATCTAAATCAAGACTTCTGCCTGGTATGCTAGTTTTACATGGCAGGAACTTTTAGGTGAAGAGTCCTTATGGTCACTTTAGGCAGCAAATGACAGATGGCAGCATCAAGATGGAGAAGGAGAGGCCTGTGCCATGCAATTTTCCTTGCTCTTCCTAGGCTAGCCTCAATGTGCATTGGAAGAAACTACCCTATTGCCAACACTGAAGAAAGATTCAATTACCAGTCCCATTTTTCTGCTTGGAACAGAAATGGATTCTATCTTGTACTTTGCCTCTGGCTGCAAAATATCATAGATCAACTCTGAATATTCAAATTCAGATAGCCAGTAATATGAATGGGCACAGTCCTAGGGCTACACTACTTGATATTTCTGAATATGCCATTCAGCTCTTACAGAGCACTTTAAAAGTGTCAAACACTGTAAAAATGCTGATGGCACAATCCTGGTACAATCTAAATGCTGATGGCAACACTCTTAAGAATGTGGGAAGCTTTTTGTTGAGCAAGTTGTCAAATCATTCTTAGCTTCCATATAGAGATTAGATAATTTACAAACAGAAAATTATTGCACAGTAGCATTCATAGTAACATCTCTAAATTGTTGCAACAGTGAACTGTTACATTTGGCAAGCTCCAAATCTCACTGGAAGAGGCAAATAAAAATTAAAATTCTATTTTGATACTTCCCCTAGAGAGTTCCACCTGCCCCAAGACTGTCAAACAAGAATTTGAAAACACATCTGCTCTGTATCAAGGGTTGCAAACTGGGGAGTAAGATCCACTAAACTACTGCTGATGACACTATGTATTACCTAGTGCTTGCACCACTGTGGTAGTTACTCTACAGTATTACACATATTAAGCAGTGGTGGATGGTCAGGTTGTACACCACAGGGCTGGCTTGGAAGTGGCGGATACCACTGGTGGGGATTCAATTCAGTTTCGCAAAAGCAGCTTCAAGCCCTTTTTCATGCCCATCTGTTTCAAACCTAAATTCAAATAGTAGGACATCTGTCCTTTTCTCAGTAATAAGAAAATGTCATTTGAGAACAAGCTAGTCAAACTTTTTATCCTAAGAATCAGGCAACAAGGATTTTACAAAGTGAAACTAGGACACACAAGTCTATTAAAATTCTGTGAATGTCAATAAGTAATGGACAAAAGAATGAACCAGGTATGGCTATGTGTTTCAACTCTGAGAAAATTGCTGAAACTACAGAAAAATAGTTCCAGTCCCTAGACTTTAGAATCAAACATGCATCTCAAGACATTTCCCAACTGTCTCTCAAGTTAAATTCTGAAACAGACATAATGATAAGGAAAGTGTCTTCTTATAAATCAACAAGTGCTTTAAAAAATATATATGTAAAGTTCGGTACGACACTCATGGCTACTTGTCACAGTGAAGATGAACAATAAGGCACAAACCTTTTCACATCATCATTACCAATACAGGAAATAATGTGACAAGCAAAGCAGAAATATTTGCAAACTATAGGCATACTTCAGTTTCAAAAGGCTCTCACAAAGAAGCTCCATATCACAAATTCTTTTTATATCTTCCCAGCCCCCGCTTTTTTCCCCCTCATCCTCTGTCTTAGCTGGAAGGTTTTCAACATTATTGGCACTGGGAGCATGGTGAAGGAAGACTGCTAAAACACAGATTTTCAGTGTGAGGTTGCAGCAGTACATCTGCTGTAAACAATGAAATGAAACTTAAAGTAGGAAAAGGTGGGGTTGTACTCTAGCCAATACCATTGTAGTTGTACACTTGTCCCTCCATATTCGCTAGGGTTAGGGGCACCAGACTCCCGTGAATATGGAAAAACTGCAAATAACAAAAACACCATGTTTTTACCTGAGAGGACACCTCTCTAGGAATTTCTAGGTCCTCCAGTGCAACTCTGTAGCCAACATCTGCCAGACGTTGGCCATACAATTGTTCTGAAGGAACTACAAATGCCTAGTGGAGTGTTCTCTCCAGGAATTTCTAGGTCCGTCAGGGAACCTTTTAGTTAAGTTGACCAAAGAGTTGTACTGGAGGACATAGATATTCCTAGAGAGAACATATTAATAAAATCCGTGAATAATCAAATCCGCAAATATAGAGGGATGAGTGAATATGCTTCCCTACAACAGGAAATGTAAACAGTGGCTCCCTCCAGAATGTCTTAGTGAGCATTCATGAAATGCAAAAGGGGAAGAGCAGGTAAGCATGCCTTACCAGCTTCCCCCAGTATGATTTTTTTTAAAAGAGCATAGATCTCTTAAGTTTGGACACAGAAACAGAAATAGAAAGGTGGAGGCTGGTGAAAAAAAACACTGTTCCTGGGTGTATTTCAGAAGATGTTTTCAAGTGGTCTCTAGAAGACTGAAAATGCTTTTGTTTACTTATACCAGACCTACTTGATCTGGTTGTTTCATCTGACATGTGCATATTGTTAATTTTGGATAAAAAGTTTGTAAAAAGTTTTTGAACTATTCTTCTTTTTTTTTTTCTTTTTTTTTTTTTGAAGTTGGAAATTATTCATGTTATTTCTCCGATACCAAAGTTTCAGTTAAAGAAGTAATGACCATGAAAAGCACCTACTTTATTAATTCAGGTATACCTGTCTACTTAATTTACTCTAAGAAACCTGAAAAGAAATAAAAGAATGATACAACACAGAACAGAGGCAAAGGGTGATCATTCAGTGATAACAGCACTGACAAGCTCCCAGGCTGAACCTCTGGCATCTCCAGCTAAAGCAGCGATGGGGAACACATGGCTGTCTGATTGCATTGCCCATAAGTTCTGTCCAACATAACTAAGGGAAGTACCAGTGATATCTGGCTACATATTCTTCACCTATCAGCTTAATTATTTAAGAAACGAATTGCAAGGTGCTTTGCCCAAGAATCAAGCATGCTGCTGCCAGCCTGTGTCAATAATATGAGGCTGAAGAAAACAGTATGTTCTGGAGTACATCAGCATCTTTTATTATTACAAAGGAGCAACCGAAGTCCAAAACGTATTAGTATAAAGGAACTTATGTTGTGTGTCCAGGTTTGAGTAAAAACACAACAAGAACAGGACTGAACAAAATACCACAACTATTTATTGATTACAGCTGTTGATGGGTTGGCATATGAACTGGATCTGGTCACTGACCAGCCCATCTGCTGATCAATGAGCCCAAACTTCTGGCCCTTCAGTACCAGAACTGAACAGGAGACAAACACCCTTCAGTACCAGAACTGAACAGGAAATAGGAGAGATCTGCCAAAGCCGGTCTCCGAATGATCCCCCTGCCCCCCACAATGGAGCCAGAAATGTGTTTGCCCCACCTGGGCGTAACCATTTCCACCCACCACCATCCTGAGTCCCCTGGAAGGTGTTCCTGTATAACTTAACAGGAAGACACCATGATACTATCCCGGATACAGTTTCCATGTCAGCCATATGCATTTCAACATAGGAACCAAACAAAGTGCAATACCCAATGACATGCCAACCAAGTGAAATCAGCTAACGTAGTAGCTAGACAAAGCACAAAGCCAGACAACAACTCAATCTGCAAAGATAGCAATACAGGTAGGGAGTTTGGGTGACGACCCAACAAATTGGCTGGCGTCAGAAGGGAGCAGCCAGCAAAATGCCTTCCTGCCCGACTGCAGTGAAAACTTCCCCTACACATGCCAGTTGCAACAGGGAGACACCTCAGCCAATCAGCAGCCACACACAATTTTAACTGATTGGCTGAAGTAAAGAAAGGGGGAAGAAGCATGCTGGGAAGAAGGCTAGATGGTGCCATGCCAGCAACCCCCCAGCCGTCCTTGGCCATCCCACCCCAGACTGCAACAGACCACGTGGCAAGTCATGCAGCTTAATTAAGAAACACCAAAGCTAGCTTAACAGAAGCAGTTTTCTCTTTTCAGAATGAAAGTTTTCCTTTTGCATCCACCTCACAGTAATGCAACATTCACATTCCCCTAGCACCTGAATAGGTGATCACCATTCCTACAAAACTGACCACCTCTTGGTCATTATCTCCCAAAGTCCCCTAAAATTGGCTTGCTTTCATGCAGCAAAAATAATTCAACAAGTGTTTAGACAGACAGTGTCATATTTGCCCTCTCATTTTGATTTGCTGCACCATTCCTCAAATTATAAAGGCTGGTCATCCACAAAAATCCCTCCACCTATTCCTCTGAAACTTGCCATCCTTGATTTTTTTTTTTTAGATAGGCAACCAAGCTGGCAAATTTCTTTCAGTTCTCCCTTGAAACTAAAAAGCTGTTAAGAACATACACACTTTATAAAGAAAAATAACTGTGCCTATTTGTCGGCAATTAAGCAATGAAAATCCTCTCCAAAAGAGACTACTATGTCACAAATTTCATCCAAATATGACAAACCGGGGGGGGGGGGGGGCGGACAGTTCTTGGATTTCCCAAAAACATCTAAATTTCAACTCAAGTTCAGGATATTAGTCATATCCAACAACCTCCAAACCAGGCCATTTTCCAAAGTGATAAATCAGGAACCAAAGAGAATCCTGTGGTCAGCACACATCTCTGATATACATCTGTCAGCATAGCCTAGTACAAATTGACCACCAGCATGTGGAGAAAATATAGTTTGAAAGTGGCTACAATTATTATTTTAATAGCTGAGAAAAAGAGGTTTCTATATGGACATGAAATGTGCATCCCCAGGTCAAAGCTTTTATAACCTGTGTTTCCTCCCAGAGTACTTTTAATGACTTCCATAAACCCCTGGGTAAACAGGATTTATAATTCAAGTTCTGACAGATCATTAACTATAACGGTGTTAACGGTTGCCTCTATAATAAACCTCACAGATCCACTACAGACACAGCATAGGGAGAATGCAAATGTACACTCTGAAGTAAAGACTGAGCCATTAGCTTCCCTCCAAAATAGCCCATGAACTGAAGCAATTCTGGCTACATTGGAGCCTAATTAGCACATCTAGGCTAGAAAGCATTTTGAAAAAAATAAAATAAAATATGTGGCAAAAAGGACACTGTTCAGTTGTGGGCTATATGTAAATGAAACACACCTAAAGCTAGTGGGTAATGTACGCGTAGGTGCCCCTCAGTGACACTCAGTTGACTTCTCTAGATCTTTTCCTTAGTTTTGCACAAGCGCAGAATATGTGCATAATAGAGGTAGAATTCAATGTTACCCTGAACCTTTGTAGTTATTTAAACCACCATGAAGAGGACAACCAACTTACTTTGATTTTAAAAGCTGTCAAGGATTCAGGCAGTGATGAATTAGGCCACATGTGCCTAGCTTAATCTACCGTTCACCCATCAGATTTTTTGGTGACCTAAGCATGGAGGAAGCTGTCACCTGAATCCATTTCAGCAGGAAATAGCAGCATGATGTAGCAGCAGTGAACACTGGATTTTGCTGTGTAACAGTTCTGTACCCTGGGAATGAAACCAGAGATGCTGGAAGGGAAATGTGCAGCTGTGAGGAAGAGGGGCTTTTATTTTAAACATATGTGTTAATAACTCAGAAGAACTGGACTGGAATCTGCAGCTGGAGGGAGAATCTTGTCACTAACATGTGCACCTCTTGCTGTGCAGCATAATATCCCACAGAGTAGATCTTCTAGGAATAGGGCATATTTTATCAGATAAAACTAATATCAAATGGAGAACCGATCTGGAACCCTGATTACCTATTTAAGGAAGACTGAGAACATTAAAAAGTAAGTAAAATTATGGCATTGGAAAGATATGTTTCAATATGATAACAGGTGATACTTCTTTGTAGATATGTACGAACACTTAATCAAATGGATTCAAGCAAGTTACATGTGCCAGAGTGTAGCCATGGCCTTCATAACGGAAAAAACTAAAATATCAACTCCATTCAAAGTTGCACATATGATGTGTCTAAATGGTGTTCTTTAGAATCTGACAAATACAATCAAAATTCAACAGACAGGCTGCCCCTTTTAGAGACTATACGTACTGCACTGAAAATTATTAATAACGGTAATGAGAAAAATGTGAATACAAACACACAAGGTTGCATTACACTATTCCAGACTACACAAGTGTTTTTCACTCCAATACCTGCACACATATCAGTCAGTAAGTCTGTGTGTGTGAGTGCCTTCAAGTCACCTTAGACTTATGGTGACCCCATGAATTCCATAGGGTTTTCTTAGGTAAGGAATACTCATAGGTTTGCCAGTTCCTTCTTCTGAAATATAGCCTCCAGTAGTGACCTGCAATCTCTATTTTAGGATTAAATTTAACTGCAGTACAGTCAGCCTTTGATATCCATTGATTCTGCAGCCACAGTTTCCACCATCCCTGTCTTGAAAATATTCCATATATATATATATATATATATATTTCCAAAAATCAAAGTTATATTTTGCAACTTTATATAATGGGGATAGCCAGTGTGATGTAATGGCTTGGGCATTACACTGTGACATTGGAGAGCAGGGTTCAAATTCCCACTCACCCATGAAAACCGACTAGGCAACCCTGGACAAGTCACAATGTATCAGCCTCAGAGGATGGCAATGACAAACCTCCTATAGGAAACCTGTGAAGAAAACTCATAGTGTCATCATAAATGATTTGAAAGTAAATAACACCACACCACACACCATTTTACTAAGCCATTATACATAATGGGACTTGAGCATACACAGATTTTAGTATCCACAAGGTTAGGGGCTGAAACTAAACAGAAGCAAATACCAATTAAAGTACTCAGGCCAATTTTTTTCCTTCCTAGACCTCCCTGTGAACCTGTCTCCTGTACCACCTCTATTTAAGAGTCCTGAAGAACTGGAAAGATTGCATATTTTGTCGGATTCTTGCTGATCTTAATAAAGGTATACCCTCCTATGGGATCTAGGTATAACAAGATATTCATAATCTCAAACACAGGCAAGAACCTGAACTTAGTATGAAAGAAAAGGGGAATGCACACTTGACCTATCCTACTTTTGAGCAGCACCAGTTCATTGGTTATGGAGATAAGATCATTCATTGTAAGTGATACTTAGTATGCACACCAAGGTAAAATAATAAATGGGCAGCTTTGTAAACATGATGTATTTCTACACAAGTGAGTTTCCTAAAAATCCAGGGCATCATCAATTTCTTCAAAAATATACCAGAGCCAAGTAACTGTGACTTATAACCAAGTTTTTGGCCTGAACAAAACAGAGTCACTGAATCAACAAAACTTACATAAATGTTGACTTATGTAAGTTCTACTGTATCAACAAGGCTACTCTGGATTTAAGAATTGGGCTTTTAAATACTCCCAAACACTTCCAGCTCCCAGCTTCTTTATGTGCAGATCTAAGCACAGATGGCACTTTCTTATACTGTACAGTATTAGTCTGTAATAAAGATTTCAAGAAATAAAAAAATGGTCAACTTTGTAAAAATGATGTATTTGTATACAACTTAGTTTCCTAAAATCCAGGGCAGCTACCTCTACCACTATTTTGAGAGATGAGTATTTTTAAAGCTTTTTGCCATTTGAAGCAGTATCTGCATGCACAATTTTTCCTTTTCAGGTCATCCCCCTTCAATGGATCTGACAAGGAAATCAATAATTGTTCATGTTAGTTATGTTTAATTGGTTTGTGTTGCTTATGTTGTTGTTGTTGTTGTTGTTGTTGTGTGCCTTCGAGTTATTTCCAACTTATGGCAATGCCTAAGGCAAATCTATCAAGGAGGTTTCTTGGCAAGTTTCTTCAGGTGTTTTCCACTGCCATCCTCTGAGGCTGAAAGACTGTAACTTGCCCAAGGTCCCTCATTGGGTTCACATGGCCATGTGTGGATTCGAACCCTGGTCTTCAGAGTCTTAGTCCAAGGCTCAAACCACTACACCACACTGGCTCTTGGGGGCTATTATTTTAGATTAGAGAAGAAAATGGTTTTAAATGTTACGTTTGGAGTTGACTGTGTTTTTTTTTTAATTATTGCTATCAGTTTGGCTTGGTTTGCTTTGCTTATTTTAAAATTAATAAAAAAGAATAACAATAAAAAAACATTCTCTGTGGTGGCAAGAACTGCCCAGCTGTTTCCTGAACTGACTTAGGCTGCATCCACTCAGCAGAAATAATCTGATTTGGCAGTCTTCTTCTTCTTTTTTAATTAATTTTAAAACAAACAAAGCAATACAAATCATGCGGGCTGCATGCACACTGCAGAAATAATCTAGTTTGACACCATTTTAGCTGCCATGCCTCCATGCTATGGAATTCTAGAAATTCTAGCTACTTAACAAAAGACTGTAAATATTCTCTGAAGTCTCTCAAACCACTTGCGTGATAGGTTATCACATGCAATCGCTGGCAGTCCGAACTCAATCCTACAGCAATCCAAAAGTACCGTAAGCAAATTTGCTGAACTAGCGGATTCACAAATCCTATTCCCAGGCTATCTTTTCCTGGGCTATCTTTTCTTTCAAAATTGAGTGGAACTCCTCCCATGTAATAACCTTTCACGTAATTGTGTTCATTTCTGAATTGACCTCGCTATCTTTTCTTTTGAAACTGTGGGGAATCCCTCTAGTGTGATAAGGGTAATGTCTGAAGAAGGAAGGAAGGAAGGAAAGAAGGGAGAAAGGGTGGGAGAAAGGGTAGGAGAGAGAGTGGGAGGCAAGAAGGTAGGTGGGTCTCAGGGAAGGAAGGCAGGCAGGAAGGGAGGCAACAAGAGAGGGAGGGAGGGAGGCAGGAAGGGAGGGAGGCAAGAAGGCAGGTGGAAGGGAAGAAGACAGGCAGAAAAGGAGACAACAAGAAAGGGAGAGGGAAGGAGGCAAGAAGGCAGGTGGGACTCAGGCAAGGAAGGGAGGGAGGCAGCAAGAGAGGGAGGAAGGCAAGAAGGCAGGAAAGGAGGCAGACAGGAAGGGAAGAAGGTAGGAAAGGAAGGAGAGAAGGAGGGGGGAGAGAGGCAAGAAGGCAGGAAGGGAGGGACTGGGAGGCAGGAGGGGAGGGAGGCAGGGAGGTAAGAAGGGAGGGAGAGAAGGAGACAAGAAGGCAGGTAGGACTCAAGGAAGGAAGGAAGGCAGGGAGGCAACAAGAGAGGGAGGGAGGAAAGGAGGCAAGAAGAAAAAAGGGGAGGGAGGAAGACAGGCAGGCCAGAAGGAAGGAAGGCAAGAAGGAAGCAGGCAAGCAAGAATGGAGGAGGGAGGGAGGGAGGGCTATCTATCTGGGCCTCCTCCTCCTCAGGAGGGCAGCCTCAGAGCCGGTTAATGCTGCCATATTATATCCCCGCCTCCTCCTCCTCCTTCCTCTTGGACAGTTCTGGAAAGTGTGTGTGTATCATTCATTCACCTCCTCTTGTTGTTGTCACAGGAAACCATCCAGCAGGCGGCTGCAAGAAAGCAAGCAAGCATTGCAAGCAAGCCACTGCCAGCCAGCCAGCAAACGCCCTCTGCCCTCCTCCTCCTCCTCCTGATGATGATGATGATGATGATGATGATGATGCTGGAGCAGAGAGAGAGAAGAAGAGGGGGAAACCCACCCACAACAACAAGGAAAAGAACAAGACAAGAGACCCAACTGAACTGAGCCTCACCAAAGGGGATGGGAAGGAATGGGAAGGAAGCCAGCAGCCCTGCAATGGGAAACGAGGAGGAGCAGCCAAAGCAGCAGCACCGCTTTGTCTTATTATCATCATCTGCTACTGCCACCCAGATGCTCCTCCATCATCATCATCATCATCATCATGATCATCATCATCATCATCATCATCATCATCATCTCCTCTCTCCAACTGCGTCCTCTTTCCTTCCTCCTCCCTCTCTGTTCCCCAGCAGCTGGCAGGAAGATACAAGGCAATATGCAATGATGCCAGGATTTGAACACACCACCGCCTCCTACTAAACCGGTGGCTGCTTTCACTGGAAGTTTTAGTTTTTGGGAATGAATGGACATGGAGCCTTTCTTTGCTTTGAGCACCAACACTTTGCCCCTTCCTTTCACTAAGTCCCATTATTGCTATTATTGTTGTTGTTGTTGTTGTTGTTGTGTGCCTTCTTTTCCAGCTTTCCTAAAGGGAACCTGCCACAGGGTTTTTGTTTGGTTGGTTTCTCCAAAGAGATTTTTTTTCGTTTATTTTGCCATTGCCATCCTCTTGAGGCTGAGAGAGTGTGACTTGCCCAAGGTCACCACCCCAGTGGTTTTTTTAAAAAAATAAAATGTGTTTTATTTCTTTTAATAATATTTAAATTAATTAATAATTGAATTAAATAGTAAACAATAACAACAGATGTCTTAATGCTGTAATAATTTTTAATGTACTTCCCCCCCCCCCATATTTATTAATTGTATTGGGGTTTTTTATGTTGTGAAAGCCGCTCCGCTCTGGGCCCCGCACAACAAACTCCAACTCCCAGAATTCCACAGCCTTGAGCCAAGGCAATTAAAGCGGTGCCAAACCGGGTTATTCCCCCAGTGTGGATGCAACGCAGCACGTGCAGCAGCAGCAGCAGCCAATGCGGTCCGGGGAAGATTCGAATCCCAGGGCAACGTTCCATTCCATCCCCGCGCATTCAGCAGCAGCAGCAGCAGCAGCAGCGCCTGCCTTTAATCCACGCTGAGCCCAGGAGCTGCCCAGCAACAGCACTAGCAGCACACAAACGTATATACACACTGTACTGTATGTTATACACACACCGACCGCACGCCCCTTGCTTCCGCTAGAACACGTGCGCTTGCTAATCTCAGGGGGTTTTGCAATGGCAACTTGGGGCGGATTTTGGCGCCACTTTTTCCCCCTTCCATCATACTGTATATGTGTGTGTATATATATATATATATATATATATATACACACACACTCCAAATATATGGAGTGTCATCTCCCGCAACCAAATGTCTATGCAAGTTCATAGACTTGCATTTAGTTCATATATATACTCTGCAAATATATGTAGTATCCGCCCTGCCCTCCCCCAATGCCTATGCAAGTTCAAATCACACATGCATATATATCTCCATATACATATTATCCTTTCCCTGCACCTCTTAAATGCACCACGTTCATATATATATATATATATATATATACAGTATCCTTTCCTTGCACCCCTCTGAATGTCTATGCACCAAGTTCAAATCTTTCAATATATATATATATATATATATCTCCAAATATATATACAGTAGTATCCTTTCCCTGCAATCCTCCTAAATGTCTATGCATCAAGTTCATATATGTATTTATATACACACACACACAAACACACATATATAAACGATGCAGACATTTAGGTGGTGACACTGGTGAGAAGATACAGGAATCCAGGATGCTATATATTTGGAGAGGAGATAGACACACACACACATATACTGTACATGTCTATGTGAGCTGTGTGCCTTCAGATCGTGTGTGTATGTATATATATATATATATATATGACCTGAAGGCACACAACTCACACACACATATATATACGGCCTCCTATTATGTATGACTTGAAGGTACACAACAACTCACACATACATATATAAGGCCTCCTATAATATATATGACTTGAAGGCACCTCTACTCTCACACACACCCCAATGTCTATGCACTGGATGGCTATGGACAATCCAGCCTTGACTTGAAGGCACATAACACACCCACATGCATAGATAGTTGTGTACCTAATAAAATATATGTGTGTGTGTTGCTGTTGTGTGCCTTCAAGTCAATTTCTGACATACATCTGTGCATCCAGCCTTGACTTGAAGGAGGCACACAACACACACACATTGATATATTATTTTAGGGATATAGCAGGGACCCTGCTTGCCAGAAGTATCATCTTCCCACACACACCCCTAAATGTCTGTGCATCAAGTTCATTCATATGTGTGTATATATGTGTGTGTGTGTGTGTGTGTGTGTATTATTTGGTAAACTTGCATTATATTATTATTTTTAGCTATCCACCCCTTTTTCCCGCCATTACATTCCCTGCCCTTGGATTCGTTGTTGCAACAACAGATCCACCTGGAAACATGTGGGCAGAGAGTGATGTCCTCACTGCAAAATGGAGGACATTTCAGGGGGGGAAATGTGGAGGACATGTCCCAAATAAAAACCTCGAAACACTAATATATATAAATGCAAAATTCATCCATGCTTCAAACAAGAGTTTTTGAAATCCTTCCTGGGCAGAAGAAGGTTGAAATGGAAAGCAAGTCCTGGGAAAAGGAGGACCAAAAAGCCTGGTCTATTCTTTCTTTCCCACTTTTTTACAAATGATTTAGGAAGGGATCCAGCAGGGATCCACTTCTTCCAGGGAATCCACTCGCTTTCTAACGACAAAAAAGAAAAAAAAACTTCTGTGGCAAAAAGTCTGGCCATAACAACCCAAGGGGAAAAGAGACACAAAAATGACACCCACAACAACAACAACAACAACAACACACTCAAGTGCATTCATGGTGTTCAACAATATGAAATGTTTTTATCTTTAATTAAAAAACAGCAGCCAAGCAAGGAAGCAAGTCTGGGTTTCCTAAAAGAAAAGTCTGAGGGGGGACCTGAAATGCAGCCAGAGTCCATTAAAAATAAAAACAACTCCTCCCTTAATTCGGATTAGTTTTCCCCTCAAAACTAATGACAGGATGGATAGATAGATAGATAGATAATCTTTTTAAGGGAGAAACTGATCCCAATTGTGGGAGGGTTTTTAAAGCTTGGCTGCATTTTTCAAGTCGCCTCAGACTTTTTGCCTTCTTTTTAATCTTCACTCCACTTCTCTCAATTCGGATCCATAATTAATTAATTGGGGGGGGGCTGATCCGAATCAAGGGTGGGCTTTAAGGTGCATTTCAGATTGCCTCAGACTTTGCCCTCCTCACTCCACTTTCCCTCAATTCGGATCAGTTCCCCCCCTCCATTAATTAATAAAAATAATAATAAACTGATCCGAATTGAGGGAAAATGGGGTGAGGAGGGCAAAGTCTGAGGTAAATGTAGTCAGTCAGTCCTTAAAAACTCTCCCTCAATTGGGATCAGACCCCTTTAAAGAGTGTCTGTCATCATCTATCTATCTATCCTGTCATTTCTGAGGGGAAAACTGATCCGAATTGGATCCTTAACTGATAACCGGGGGGGGGGGGGGGGGCTAATCCGAATTGAGGGAACTGGGGTGACCTTTTTAAGGGTAAAACTGTAGTCCAGGTTGCCTCAGAACTTTGCCCTTACTCCACTTCCTTCAATTCGGATCAGTGTCCCCCCCCCCCCCTTCATAAATAAATAAATATATAAATTTGGGGAGGGGGGCACTGATCCGAATTAAGGGGAGGGGAGTTGAGGCAGGGCTGCATTTCAGGCCTCCTCAGACTTTGCCCTCAATTGAAGTCAATTCAGATCAATTTCCCCCCTCCCTTAAAAAAATAAATTAAATATCTATTTATTTATTATTGGAGAGGGAAAGACTGATCCGAATTGAGAGAAGTGGAGGTGAGAGGGCAAAGTCTGAGGCAGCCTGAAATGCATATTATTTTCCCCCCCTTTAAAACTCTCCTCCCACCCCACCTCCTTCAATTAGGATCAGTTTTCACCCCAAAAAATAAAATAAAATTTGCAGTGGAACTGATCCTAATTGAAGGAGATGAGTCTTAAGGCACTTTGGTGCTTGCATTCACATGGGTACATATGTATAATGTGTATGTGTGTATATATATATGTTTATATAATTATATATATATATATTGCTCCATAATAATCGCCTTTTTTCTTCCTTCCAGCAGCCAGGATTATTGGAACAAGTTGCTTGTGGGATAGAAGTGCAAGAAGATAAAAAAGCTCAACTCCAACGCCTCCCTGGTGCTTTTTTTTCCCCCCTTCCCTTGCTTCCTATCAAGAACCAAAATCTTTTGGCGCCATATTAATGACGTACTATATTATTTCCACTAGAGGCAGCGACCTTTCGGCATGAAATTGCTGCTCTCTCTCTCTCCTCCAGCCGCCTTTGCTGCTGCTGGAGGTGGAGGAGGAGGAGAAGATAGAAGAACTCCAAAGCTGAGCAAGCAGCAAGCAAAGCAACCAACCGAGCAAGCAAAGAAGCGTTGCAATAAATTTGCAAGCAACCCACCCCAAAAAGGGAAATGCAAAAAAAACACACACACACATGCACACCCCACACACATCAAATATGGCTGTGCAAAGGCGGCAAGGAGGAGGAGGGCGAGCATTGCAAGGATCCCAGTTACCTGCTGTTGTTGCTGTTCCTCTTGCTGCTGCTGCTGCTCTTGTTCCTCCTCCTGATGCTGCTGCTGTTGTTGTTGTGTGATATGGCCGGCAGTGTTGTGGTGGTGGTGGTGGTGTTTCCTCCTGGGCGCGAAGAAGAAGGGCTGCTTCTCCTCCTCCTCCTCCTCCTTAGCAGTCCTCCTTAGCAGCCTCATGAGTTCAGGCGAGCCAAAAAGGGAGAAGAAGGGGAGCAGATTGTGGCTCCCTCTGAGCAAGAAGCAGCAACACACATTCACACATAAGACACACACAGACACAGACAGAGGGAGTGTATATGTGTGTGTATCTCTCTCTCTCTCTCTCTCTCTGACTGACGTTTTTACTTGTTATGGAGGAAGGACTCTGTGAATCAAAACTCATTTCTGGGTCACTGCTGCCACAGGGGGGAGCTACTTTAATCCCCTGCCAAAACTGGAATAGATATATATATATATATATTTTAAAAAGGGATGGAGGGATTGAGAGAGAGAGAGAGAGAGAAACAGGGTGGGGAGGAAAAAAGCAAAGAAACTGTCTCTTTTTAACTCTTGGAGGCCTTGCCAATATAGCTGAAAATGTCAGGTTGCATTTGCAAGGAGAAAGAGAAGAAGAAGAGGTTTCCCTCTGTCCCTTAGGTTTGCATGGTGTTTTTTTTTAAGGAGAAGACAGAACCTATCTCCTTTGGAAAAAATAAGAATTTCAGCATGCAGTGAAAAGGGCAGCCAAGGTTGTTGTTGTTTACTAGGAGATAGACAATAATAAAGTTTTATTTATATGCCGCCTTTCCTGTAGGATCAAGGCAGCTCACAACATCAGATAAAACACAACATACAGTTAAAAAAGATCCCGCTAGTTCCCTCCACCACCACCCCAACCTTACCACACTAAATTATTATTAAACAGCAACTAAAACAGTTATACATTTCAAATAAAATAATGATCCAGCCAGCCAGAGACAAAGGCATGGGCAGTTTGAGTGTTCTTTGTGATGGTCTGTATCCATGGATCATTCAGGGAAGATGAAGATTCAGAAGAGATCCCTCCTGACAGGCCTTTTGAAGCTGTCAAGATGTTGCGGATCTCAATCTCCACCAACAGACCATTCCATAATTTGGGAGCGGCTGATGAGAAGGTCCTTTGGGTAACCATTTGTATGGAAGGAGGCGATCCCACAAATAGTTGGACCCAAGCCATGTAGGGTATTAAAGGTCTCAGGCATTCCAAAATTGTCAGCTGTTTTGAAGGCAATGTCTCTTTAGATGCTGCCACCTGACTGGGTGACCAGATGTCCTATTAATATCATTATTATTATATATACTTTTTTTCGAGTACACTACAGAGTCATTGTATTGTCCATTCTCCTCTATGAGTCTGAAAAATGGGTTACCTATCGCCAGCACCTACGAATCCTTGAACACTTTCATCAGCGCTATCAGTCAACATACACTGGACTGACTATGGAGTTTATCATACGACATAATTTGGGGGTATAATGCAATGGCAATCCGAACGCTATCATGGGGTTTCACGTTATTGCAAATGAGTGTATCTCACGCAATTTCAGGCAATGGGAAGTCGTTCCAAATGCAATCATGGGGTTTCACGTAATTGCGTATTAGAGTATCTCACGCAATTTCGGGCAATGGGGGGTCATTGTCGAGAAATGGGAAGTCATTCTGAACGCATTCCGAATGCAATTAGAATTCACGTAAATTCGCTAAACTAGCAAATGCACATAATTGCAAATTGGCTCCATTCACAATTGAGAGAAATTCCTCCCATGTGATAAACTCCTATGTGACGAATGTTGCTGTCCTTGAGCAAGCAGGGATCACCAGCATTGAGGCCATGCTATTGAAAACACAGCTGCACTGGGCAGGGCACATTTCTAGGATGGGTGACCACCGCCTCCCAAAAATAGTACTCTATGGTGAACTCGCCACGGTCAGCACAAGAGGGGCACCCCAAAGAAGAGATACAAGGACTCCCGGAAACAACATCTCAAGCTCGGCCAAATTGATCACCAAAAATGGTCTGTCCTGGCCTCACATCGGGAGACATGGAGACGCACTATCCACAATGCTGCAGCTTCTTTCGAGAACTCACATCGAACGAGTCTCAAAGAGAAGCGACAACACAGAAAGAACCACAACTTGGAAACATCACCCAAGGAGACTTTCTGCTGTGCTCTCTGCAACTGGATTTGTTTATCTCAGATTGGCTTTTTTAGTCATCAGTGCGCTTGTAGAAAGCATGGGATGAGTCCTTCCTGAATCTTCATTAGCGAAGAAAAGCCAGAGAGAAATATATAAAGTGCAGTAAATTTACACGGCACTGTAGCAAGTAGCAAAATACAACTAAAAGCCTGCCTGCAGCATACAGTCTAAAAAGAAGAAGAGAAAATTTTAAAATTAACATATTAAAATAACTGTAAAACAATAAACAAAAACAATTGACGTACATACCACAGATGTTGCCTCAATGGAGGACGGCACCTTAAAAGGTAGGGACATTCTCAAGAAAAATGTAGTATATGAATGGCGCCGCCCAACTTACCGGGCCGGCACTATTGCTTTGCTGCTGTGTGTGTGCAGCAGGAAAGGCCCACACTTGCAGAGCCATTGCTCCCCAGCAGCTTTGGCGCTGGCGGGCTCCTCAGCTATTGGCTGCTGAGGGAGAGTGGGAGCTATATGCATATTATATGCAACCCTATATGCATATTATTTGCAGGTTGCTGTTAATAAAGTTTTGGCCTCGTTCATCCAAGATGTAATGTTGATGTGTCTTTTCTTGGTGCACCACATGCAAGGCAACACAATTAAAGCCAAAATATAAATCCATGCTTTTTGTTGTGCTCAAAATGGAGGACGTTTTGGAATTCCTCCAGGGCAGAAGGTTGAAATGTAGAACACGTCCTGGAAAAGGAAGGTGTTTGGTCACCTTGCCACCCGGCACATTGCCGAACTGCTTGCCTTAGATTAGAAGGATACACCATTGCTTGTCAATGGAAAGTATAGATAGATAGCCATGCAGACATACCTAGACACACATGTGCATAAAATATAGAGAGAAGGGGGGAAGCCAAAGGGAAGGAAGCAAAAGTAGTAATGAGGAAGAATCCAAAAGATAATCTCATAGGAGTTTACCACATGGGAGGAATTTCTCCCAATTTTGAATAGAGCCAATTCGAATTCACAGAAATTTGCATTCAGAATGACTTCCCATTTCCCAAAAATGACTCCCCGTTGCCCAAAATTGCGTGAGATACTCTTATACTCAATTACGTGAAACCCCGTGATTGCATTCGGAATGACTTCCCATTGCCCGAAATTGTGTGAGATACACTCGTATGCAATTACATGAAACCCCATGATTGCATTCGGATTGCCATTGCATTATACCCCCAAATTCTGCTGTATGATAAACTCCTTAGTCATGTCTTCATTTTCTGCTTGGAGTGAACTAGAAAGCAGAAGAGACTTTTAAAATGTTTTTATTAGGGGAAATCTTGCATGTGGGAGGTGGGAGGCACTTGTGAATGAAATGACATTCATTTGTCATCCAGCTTTCCTTTATGATTTCATGTTTGTATGTGTGTGCCTTCAAGTCACCTGTCAGTTTATGTCAACCCCATGAATTTCATCTGGTTTTCTTAGGCAAGAAGTACTCAGAGGTGTTTTGTCAGTTCCTTCCTCTGAAATACTGTATAGCCTACACTACCTTGACAGTCTCCCACGCAAATATTAACCAGGGCTGACCCTGCTTAGCTTCCGATATCAGACAGGATCTGGTGCTGTTAGACTAGTTATGATTTCATATTTATATTTTCATGGATATCTCCCCATCCCCTTGCTCATCTCTGCAGTTCCAGTTGTGAAGAATTAATGGTTTTGGAGCAAGTCGAGGCTTTTGTCATGGAACCTTTCAGGTTTATTATGGGAGAATTTATGTAACTTGGACCATTTGAGAGTTTCCCGTTTCTGCCCTCACACCTTGTAACCCTGGATTAGTGTTGTGACCAAATACTAAAATAGGTGCACAAGAAATTTGGGCTCATGAATGAAAGGTTCTTTTACACATTTGACCAATGCGTATCTGAGCCCTTCTTGCATTCTGTGTGTGTTTGCCATAGAGAGATAAAGATGTCACAATCAGAAACAGAAGACGAATGAAACCCATGTTTAAAAACATACACAGTCTAAACTAGTGCAAACATAGACATGCAAAAACAACATCTATTTTTCCTTTACATTCCCAGCAACAGTCTGAAGGTGTTCCCATTGTACAGATGGGGAACTGAGATTAAAAATACTAACATACAACAATGCACCTTGATGAGCTAGGAAAAGATATAAATTCCTTCTTGTCCAAACCCAGCAATCCCGCACTGGACACTCAAGAATACTTTCCAGCCAAGGTAAGGCCCTGAAGAGTAAGTATGCAAAGAAAATTCATGATTATTTGTTCCAGGTCAGAAAAAGAGGTTCCCAACAGTCATGATCCCCTGTTGGGAAGAATAATGGACAAGAATTTTGCACAGTTTTCTCTTAGGACTTTATCACATGAGGAAATCCCATCAATGATATGTTGCTGTTTATTCCCAGGATAAATCCTCTCTGATCATGATGTGTATGAAAATATTCACTGCGATTGCACAACTTTCCCAGGAAAATGACTGTTTAAAACCTCAATTTTCCCCAAGAGTGATAAACTCCTTTGTGTTTGACATCCCAAACTGTCACAGAGGAATTATTCAATGGGTATTGCGGGCAAAAAAAAAAGTTTTCCTTTTTTTTGCGCAAACTCCCCCTCATGTTTTTCTTTGCAGAATACCTTTGCAACAGTTGAGACATTTAAATATGGGAAGAATGCTGTGGACATTTTTCTTCCACAATGGAGAGAAAATAGCTATAAATTATTCATTCTTGCATGCAAGGATGACATGGTTAAGAATTTACATCCTTGCTGCTGATCTATTGAACTTCAACTTCCACAATCCCCTACCATTAGCCATGCTGGATGGGGCTACACGGATGATACTGTGACCCTGCTTTAGAGTCAACAACGATGAAACAATTCATAAACAATTTATTTTCTGGGTGAAACAGACACAAGAAGGAGGAGGCATTTTCTTACACCCCCCACCCCCCACATCATGGGACAACTCACAATATTACCAATCCAAAATCATTGTGCAGCATTTCCATCTCTCTCGTTAATTTTCCTTCCTTTTCATGGTAAGAAAAAAGTCAAGGGAGACAATGAGTAAACACAACGAGTTACAAATGGGAAACAATGTAATCTGGACACACACACACTACCGCCCACCTGTAAAATTCTTTGTCTGAGGCACAGCAAAATTGCACAACAAATGAGTCATTGGAAAGAATCCCTGGTCGTTTAAATTTTGGCTGCCCCAGGGTACAACTGTAGCACTTTCTGAGTTTATCAGTGAGTATGATATGATGAGAGCACCATGGTTCCCTCATTCTCCTATCTTACTCTGTAAATCTATTGTTGTTTAAAGGTAGGCAGGGAAACAAAGAATGACTCCTCCGCAGTTGAAAAAGCATTCAATATAGAACTGTATTGCAGAGGTTCCCCCCCCCCCCCCAAATTTATGAGCAAAGGGCTCTAAGACCCAAATACAAAACAGCATAAGATACTGTATGGTCTGCTGAAACAGCATCTAATACAGCATCTTAGCCAAACAGTTACTTTGGGGGAGCCCAGGTGTGAAACATGTAGATAACACCTTCCTAGAAAAAGATATTCAGTGCAGAGCTTGGCCAATTTATTTTGTGGGCTCCAATGTCCAAAATCCTCCAGCTACTATGGCCAGTGGTCACACTGATTGGGGGTTTCTTGGAGTTGTAGTACAAAAAAATTATATTATCCATGCTCTGAAAGGAACATACTGTATTGACCATCAAGGTTCCATCAAACCACTAGCAGACTGTTCTGCCATGAACTTGTCTATAGTCAGCCCCCTGAATTTACAGATTCTATATGCATGGATTCAACCATACACAGCTTGAATATATATAAAGCAAACTTCGGTTTTGCCATTTTATAAAAGGGACACTACGCCATTGTATATTATTGAACTTGAGCAGAGGCTGGATGGCCATCTGTCGGGAATGCTTTGATGGAGAGTTCCTGCATGGCAGGGGGTTGGACTGGATGGCCCTTGTGGTCTCTTCCAACTCTGCGATTCTATGATTCTATGACTGAGCACTCATAGATTTTAGTGTCCACATGGGTCCTGGAACCAAACCGCAGTGGATACCAAGGGCCCCATGTATGTCGAAGTGGATATTACCCTATCCTTTGGGAGCAAATCTCTTAAATTCATTATCAACATCCTCTGCACACTTTTTGGGATAGAGGAGTCCTTAATCTTTTGCCAATGCTTTATTTGATGACTTCATGAAGTTTTATTATTACAAATGAAGGAGGAGGGAAAAAACTTATATTCACTTTCACTCTACAATGTCTAATTTTAAAAATCTCTGCCATGCCTCCCCCCCCCCCCTTTAGCTTTTTATCTAAAGTAAAATGCCAAAAATATTTTAGTTTTTCTTAGCAAGGTGTTCCACCAGAGGTCAAAAAGTTATTTTATTTATAGTGACATGTTAAAGCCACACATACATAATGAAGCACCAGTAAGATGATAACCCGAATCTCAGAGCATTGTCCTAACATTATGTCCATTTTCTTTTGGGAAAAAAATCCTCTTGAATATTAGGTGGGGGATATGTTACATTGGATTGTACTGTGGAAATACCTTGTGTAGTTTTATCTATGTTGCTAGGATTAGGACCATAGTAGATTTGATTATAATCATCCTATTAGCTTTTGATTGATTGAGCGGGGCACTTTTCTATGCTCAGAGACATTTGTCTACATTCAGAGAAATATACTCCAGCCAATGGCACCGTTTCATGTTCCAAGGTCTAAATAAAACTAATTTCTGAAAAGATTCCGAAGGCAAACACCAGGAAATGTCAACTCAAATCATATTACAAGGGTGATGTTTTAAGGGATAAACTCTGCTTATGCCATGAAGGCATGAATTACATCTAGGGAAGGTAACAAAACCATACATTTTCAAAGGCTATTTACAATTCGGAGATTATTCTGTGCAAAATTCACATATGGTTGTTTTCCACAGAAAACTGTAAGTTATTTGTTTATTTATGTATAATATTGTATATTATTCTCATTGGTTAGGCTTTTTTAATGGTATATTTTGAGGCACTGTGCTTGATGCTCACAGTATCATGTAGGGATGGAAGGAATATTAGAAAACATTCAAAAATGGTCAAAAACATGTTTTTTGAGTGTTGAGAAAACCTGACGAAAAGAATCCAGGACTTATTCTTCAGCACACATAATTGCTGTACATATAAAACAACTTTTTTCTGGCAAGAAACAGAAAATGCTGCTTTGAATGCAATCAGCCATGTGCACATTTTACAGCTTATTTCTGCACAAAAAGCAATATTTTCTGTTTCTTGCCAGAAAAAGTTGTTTTATATGTACAGCAATTATGTGTGCTGAAGAATAAGTCCTGGATTCTTTTGAGAAGAAGGTCCAGACTCTTGCAATTCACAGCCAGTTGCTAAGATCTGCATTCATCACTACAACACAAATCTTACATATATTTTTATGTGGACTATAAAAAATTATAGGTACAGTGGGCCCTTGGTATCCACTGGAGTTTGAATCCTGGACCCCCTGTGAATATCAACATACACGGGTTGTCAACTCCCATTAGGTACAATGGTGGAGTGAAATGGTGTCCCTTATATAAAATGGCAAAATCAAGGCTTGCTTTTAGGAATTAAATTTTTTTTCAAACCTTTGATAGTTGAATCCATAGATTCAGAATCTGTGGATACAGAGGGCTGACTGTACTTGTTTTGGTCAGTTGGGCATCTGAAATATGTGGTATCATCCAGATACCACAAAATCATAATGACCAAATAATGAGCATTTTGTGACATTCTGGTTGGCCCTAACAAAAGTATTGTGGTTTGGAATGATCTATATAACCTATATTGCAGCTTCTAAAAAAGGTATAAACTTAGTTTGGGAACAGTAGCTTGTTTTAGGAAGGAATAATAGCCAGTCAAATATATTCTCACTATAACCCTAACCATGGTCCCTCCTAAGGAAGTCCTATTTATTTTATGCCCTATGGTTAGGATTTCACCCTGATTGTAATACTCCCTTTAGGCCAGGAAACAGTAGCACAGACAAGATTATTCATAAACACCTGTTTATTAAGTGGGAGTTGGCCTTAAAGCAGCAATCTCATAACTACATTAATAGCCCAGGTCTGGAACTCTGCCATTCAAAAGAGTTCTCAGACTGGTTCTCCAACTGATAAGGAAGGAAGAAAAAGACCTTGCCTGTATTTGTGTCTGTAAAAGCAAAATTATTTATTTAAATATATATAAAAAAAACAATACCGGGTGAAACTTTTCATGGTATGGAAACAGAAGTTATTGTTTGCAAATGTCTGATCCCACTGCCCTTAAGAGAAATAGGAGTGGGGATGGTCAAAAAAGTTGGCAACCCTCCTTCCAAGATATTTGCTTTGCATTGTCGCCATCTGTTAACAACCTAGTCAGGGGACACATACAGCCAACCTGAATTTCATGACACCAATATTTCCAGCACTCCAAAACATGGAATGTAAATGCAAAACTAGCAGGCCTAAGCCATGTTTCCTTAATCAATGGATTTACATTTTTCCCTTGGGCAAAAGCAGGCGTGTGTTTTTTTGCAAAGCATCTCTTGCCAAATTAAGGAAGAATGTTGCTCTAGGTTTATCATAATCTCAACATTAAAAAAAAAAGCTTGCTTGTGGGGAAGTGGAATATATATTCTAGCACAGTTAATGTGTACTAATTATAGGGTAATGCATCCCCTGTAGCAACCTTTTTGCTCCACATGCCAAAAAAGTCACACCTTGTTCAAAAACAGTGATGCTAGAAGGAATCAAAATGAAGAAGGATAGGCTAGGAATGGCTTTGAAGACAGAAAGAGAGAGCTTCTTGAGTAGAAAGAGAAGCATGGGCTGTTGTTTGCTCTGCCTGAAGAATCTGTGATTCAGCAGAGGAACTCCTCTTTATACATTATAATAAGCCAAGTAATTCATCCAAGTGTATCATACACCTACACCTTTGCCACACACATTGCCAACTTGTTACACATTCAGAAAGCTATTTCATTTTCATAGTGAGAAAGCAGAAAGTAGGTACCCTTTTTCATCAATGCAAATCTAGAGCCAGTCCTATGTTATCTGAAGTACAAAGATTTGATCAATGTATGTTTGATTTAAAATAATTAAGAACATTCCTACTTTTTTTTCCCTTTAGGAATTTTCAGAAGACTGCACCAACAGTATGGCGTAAGCATTAGTCTATATCTTAATATCAAATTCATTCTCAGAGCATGCAGCCTTAGATTGGCAAAACATATCTGGAGGGAGGGGAACAGCAGGCTTTATGGGAGATCTGTAGACATAGAAAGCTGCCCCATACTGAGTCAGAACCTTCTTCCATCTAGTCCAGTATTGACAGTTCAAGTTGGCAGCAGTACCTTCCACAGACTCAGGCAATGACAGGAACTGAAAATGGTTTTGCAGATGAAGATGTTTGTGCAACTGGTTTTTGTACTTTGAACTTTATTTATTATTTATAAAGAAATGAATCCTAGAATGCCTCAGATAGCCTCAGATATGTGAACAGAGGTCCAAAATACACTGCAGAAATAATCCAATTTGAAACTGCTTTAACTGCCCTAACTCAGTGCTAGTTCTGGGAACTGTCATTTTGTGAGATATTTAACCTTCTCTGTTAGACAGTTCTGGTTAAACTACAGTTCCCAGGATTCCCTAGTCCTGATCCAAGGCAGTTAAAGCGATCTCAAACTCGATGATTTCTGCAGTGTGTTTTGGACCAAAGGAAAATCATTTTTGCAACGTGTCTTGAAATGGCGACCCTAAACTGAACCTATCATGAGGTTGTCTTGGCAAGATTCAGGGGGTTTTGCCATTCCCATCCTCTGAGGGTGAGTGAGTGTGATTTGCCCAAGGCCACCCAGTGGGTTTCCATGACCAAACTGGGACTCAAACCCTGATATCCAGACAAATCCAATCAAAAATCCACCAAGCAGTGATGCCTTTATTGGCCAACCAAAATGCACAATACACATGTTGCAAGCTTTCGAAGCTTCACTGGCTTCTTCATCAGGCAAGGTGTTACAAACCAAACAGGGGAAATTATTTGGTAGATTATTTATTGGATTTGCTATATCGCCAACATGGCTACCCCTGGATGTTTCCTAATAGTCCAGTGCTCAAACCACTACACCATGCTGCAACTGTCTAGCATCCTATCATCTTAATCTGAATTTGCTCCCTAAAGCAGGAGTGGGCAAGTGAGGGTGGCTATGGAGAAACCAAAGTTACCATGGAGAGCCGCACTCCCCCACTGCACCCTCTGTGAGGGAGGAAGTAGAAAAATAATAGTTTTTGCCCACAAATTCCCTCAAAAAAGCATGAATATTTTTTTTACCATTTTTATTCCCCCCCCCCCCCCAGCCATTTTAGGCCCAGGAGAAGTGACCAGAACTCTCTGGGAGTTTGGTTGCATTTAAGGGCTCCCCTCCCCCCCCCCCAAAAAAAAAGATTCGGACCCCAAGGAGGCCACAAAAACATGTGGCCGGTATGAACCACACTCTTCAAACCTACACTAGGGCTTCGCTGGAAATAAGTAAATCCAGAGCAGTAAATCATCCAGACTTCAGTAAGCCTCCTCTGTGGCAGGTATCACTGGGTTCATTGGAATCAGTTTGTTATATCAGATCAATGTCTCCTTTCTCTGTTTATGAACTGAACTGAGACACCTGTTTGGTGAGTTATTGAGCAAGATGGACTATTGAGAAGACCCCCCACAGTGTGCTAATTCATATGCTTTCTTTGTAATTAAAGGCTGACTAGCTATTTCAGCTAAGACCAAATTAACCCTTATGCTGAATAGGCAACAGAGTTGGTCCCTGACCAGACTGTATACCTGCAGTGTAATTAACTGTGAACAACTTCATGTGAGAAGAGTGTTTGTTCTGTTCCCCTGGCACTTTCCTTTAATTTTTCCTACTTTAGAACATGGCATCTCTTTGCTCAAACAATAAGGAAGCACTATAGATGAACATGACAATCCCGAGAAACCCCAAATTCAGAACAGAAATTGTCTTTTGGTGGAGTGGAGAAGAATACAGCTTAATAGGTTACAAACATAGCCCTATGACAGTAATCTATATTAAGAATGTCTGCAAAATTAAGCTGAGTAATGTTTATTGTATGCCCACTACAGTATTTATCACAGGTCTATAGGCAGTATACTCCCTGCAGACCCTAAAACTCGTGCTGTGATAAATATGGTGGGAGGGGGGAGCTTTCTGTTCAAAATACAGTCAGCCTTCCACATCTGCGGCTTTGACTTTTGCAGATTTGATTATTCACAGATTTCATTAATATGTTCTCTCTAGGAATCTTTAGGTCCTCCAGCTTGATTCTATGGGCAACATTTACAGAGACTCTGTAGGGCCTAGATATTCCTAGAGAGAACACTTCTCTTTGCATTTGTAGGTCCTTCAGCGCAATTATATGGTCAGTTTATGACAGATGTTGATCACAGAATTGACTGGAGGACCTACAAATGCCTAGAGAAGCATTCTCTCAGGTAAAAAAAAAATAGCGTGTTTGGGGTTATTTGCAGTTTTTCCCACTTTCACTAGGGTCTTGTGCCCCTAACCTCAGTGAATGTGAAGGGCCCACTGTATAGAAGTGCCATTTCTGAAAGCCTGTTTTTGTTTTATTTGGGAATGGAGTGCTATGCAAGATAATCCCCATTCCTCCCATGTGAATGCCTCTACCATTAGCCACATTAAATGGAGCAACAGGTAAACGATGATCTGAGAGTTCTCACCATAGGCAACCTCAAGCAACTGCTTCACTCTGTCTAAAGCTATGACGGAGCAAATTCTCACATTCCCATTTCTTTGTTTTCTGTTTGCTTACTTTCCAGCTTAACCTGCTTCCAAGAAGGCATTTCATGCCAGAAACACCCCAATTCCCCTTCTGCCTCTGGCCAAAGATGGCATGACCAGTTGGGATTTTTACCACACTGTTTTCATTAAATAAATAGACACTGAGAATGTCAAGCGAACCTTGACTTCAGAAACAAAACAACCTAAGTGAGCTTGCCATTTTCTCTTGCTGTCACGATTAGAATAATAAAGGTTATACCTGCTTGAAGTAGAAACACATACTTGAAAAAGTAGAAAGATGAAGAATTAAAGGCTGGCATTCTTGAAAACAATAGCAGTTGTAGAGCGGACTTGGCTGGCAGCATTGTTCTACCCTGCCAGTCCAAGCCTCATTCATATTTCAAGCCAGCATCTCTCTTCTAAGAATAGAGCTGCCTGGAGTCATTGTACATAATCACCTGAACACAAGCATATAGCTTGATGTTATGGCAAGAGCAACCAGCACTTAGTTCTGTGATAAGAAGAACAATGACCTGCACAACGCTTGTGTTGGGAGCGAATGTCACGGGGAACATGTTTAGGGACCTATGGCCCCAGGGTTTGCAATGGTTACAAGTGAGCTTGCAAGCATTTGTATAAACAAATTCTGTGAACTCTAATGAATTATAGAACAATGCCTGTAGATGATTCATGTAACTGCTGGTCAGGTATCCTCATGAGGGCAGCTCTCAAGAAAGGTTGTTGATCTGTGAGAATACACAGCCGCTATCACACTTACTTATATTCTTTAAAAATGCAAAGTGCAGTCCACACTAGAGATATGGACAGACTCATAAGAGATGGTTCACAACTTAGAAAGCAGAAAAGATCTTTCAACAATTCCAGAGTGTTGACTCTGAAACACAGATGGGCTATGGAAGCTGAAACCTTGTTCTCTTTATTAAAAATCCTGTGGAAATTTTGGGGTGCCAAATATAAGTATCATCTTCCTGGTAGCATGACCTTGACTGTGCTAGCTGGTGGGAATGGGGTCCTGAAGTTGTAGGGTGAAAATGTAAAATTTCCATGCTCTACTAGCAACTCATATATACATCTGGGCAAAGATCTCTACTTGGCCAGGAGTAGAATTATGGCATTTGTGCACTGTAACAATAGTGGTAGCACCACTTTGTTTGATATTTATACTATTTAGCACAAGTAGAGGGAATGTTTGGTACCACCAGGCTTGTTGGACTACAACTTCCAGCCTTCCTTACCATTGATTTTAAGGGTAGAGTTTGGGAGTGGCAATCCCACATTTCTTACCCCTAGTTTAACTGGTGTTGTGTTTCTTATTTTGTGCTAGGAAGTCTATCTGGGATTGTCCATCTTGATGTTAATGATTTTCCTTTTGACTTTAATAAAAACAAATTGGTACCACTCCTTAAAAATTGTTTTGCATAAACATACATACAAAATGGACCAAAACCAGCAAATTTCCATGTTTTCCAGTCTGTCCCAAGCTTGAATTAAAATGCCAGGATGTCATCATATGTATAAATATCATGTTTGGTAAAAACTGGTTCATAATTATGCATTGTAAAGTGATGATGATATCCAAAATGTTTATTTAGAAGATGCACAACATATTTGTCAAACTGAATCCCAAACCTTACTTTGGTCTTTAATTTTGGTTCCATTAGATAACACACCAAGCTTGATGAATGATCATTTGAATTTGCATAGCATAACAGGCAGATACACAGGCATTGTGAAATGTAAAGTTCAGTATCTCTACTATAGGTTAAAGCTTACAGTATATAAATAAATTAAATTTAAATTAAGATTATAGCACAGATGCAACACTGTTTTCCCATGTGAAGGTTATTTTCTAAAAATGTTGTACACAGGATTATTATTTTTTTTATAAAATGGAAAATAATAAAACATATAGACAGTGAGGGAAAAAACAGCCTGTCAGGAAAGAGTTGTCCCAACAACAGACCTCATGTGTAGTTTGAGTGTGATTACAAATCATTGTACAAAAGTGTGACCAGGCTATGTTAGATTGGATGGTTTTAAGTATTTAATAATGCTGGATAATAATACAGTAGGAAATGGAAATCATCAGCCTAAGAAGTTAAGGCAGCCTGAATACTGAGTTACTATATGAACATGAATGAAAACTGATGGCAAAAAGAAATAAAGTATTTTACTGCCACCAACCCCTCTATGTTGTCTGGGTAATAAAAACTTACTCCTGGAGGACACTCCCTGTGTCTCTAGAGTACTGGACTTCAAGATAAACATTCACAGCCATTTGCAGGAACAGTCAAGGTCATTCCTGATAATGAAGTATTTCCCACCCATGTGTTTAAAGCAGAAATGATCCGCTATCTGTAGAGATAACATTATTTATTCACACTTGAAGTTTCATGCAGATATCTTGGTTAGACTAGTGGAATTCCCACATGGAGAGGCTTGGTCCTTGCTCTGAACTGCTCAAACTACTCAATTATTAAACTGCTTCTAAATTAGTCCAGCTGGAGATGTGTCTCCTTCTATAATGCAAGATGTAGACTATAGAGCTGAAAGCATATTCTTCAGAGTAAAGCCATTTTGCAATCCTGTACTCTTATCTGGGATTAAGTTTCATTGTACATGTATTGGATTGCACTGTTAACAATTTGAACACAAGTGGTTTCAGGATTTCCACCATCTTATCATCTCTTGGACACAGTCTGGATGGGGCGGAGGGGGGGGAGAGATCAAAGGATACTTTGCACCCATAGGTTAACAGCTGTTATTAGAAGATGTAATTCTGAAATTGTACTCATAAAACTTTTGCATTCCTGTGTTTCATCTTCTCTCATTTTTACCTGACAACAGCTGTTTCTCCTTTTGGACCTGAACTCTTTCATGTTTACCCTTGCCATGGCAGTGAATGCAGAGCTAAAAGTGTGTGTGTGTGTTTTAAGTGACTCATGCTGAGTCATGTGGGCTTAACCCTCTTCACTTGACAGGTAACATGGGGGGAAACTTACTAAGAACAAAAAATATGTGCTAGCCAGCTTTGTTAGATTTATGAGCAGAATCTAGTCTTTAACAGTAATGATTCTATCCAAGTTTTCATGATCATCAAAAGTGAAAGGGGTAGTCTAACCTTAACGACCTCTTTCTTATTTTTAGAAAATGACAGTCATAGAATATTGTGTCTTGCTTTCTCTTATAAAAAGTAACAAAGATCAATTTGTCTGCAGGAATAAACAAATCACTACACTCTCTGTGTTAACGATGTTTCACTGCTTGTCTTCACTTTGATAATTAAAGCGTGATAGACACTGACTTCTGGTTTACCTGGGAAGCCAATTTGCAAGGCTGCAGGGTGACACAGGGCAGCCGTGAGCCACTATTTTACCTCACTGGACATTGGTCTTTGTCCCAGGAGCCAGCGCACTGTGCAAAACTAGTGAGTAAATCAGTGGGCTAACCAGCACATGAGACAGTGGGTCCTTCCTTGAGCAGGAATGAGGCCATAGGCTTTGCTCAGGAAGCCCTTCATGCTACAGAATTGTAGCACTATTATTTCACTTTAACAGTTGTGTTTCCATCCTTTATGATCCTGAAGTTGGCAGCTTAGGGAAGCAAGGACATATTAGGTCTGTAAAATAAAGCTGTTTTGGGTCACTTTGGAGGTGTGCTGTTTAAATGACACATGCATCTTAAGAGACCAGAAGCTACATCAAAGCTGCACTCCAGTCCTTAGGACTGGATTGTGACTTTGGCGCAGCTTCTGGCCTCTTAGGAAGCATGCATACAATATACAATAATTGCTGTGTGGATTAGTGGCATTACTGTAGTTTCTAACATAGAATCAGCTCATCAAAAAAACAAGAACAGATGAATACATAATAGAAAAGTAAAGCAACAAGATGAAGATAACATAACACCATGAACCACACTTTAATAAAAGGGAGGAATTAACTCAAAGATCACATTTGCTGTGAGAGCAGCTGTGAATCTCTTTAATATCAGACTAGACTTCAAAACTTGTGCAGGCAATCATGGGCTGAGTTTCAGGTCTGGAAAGTTGTAGCAGTCAGGGCTAAACAAATTCAATGTTGTAAAGCTTTTAGAAAAAAAGGGGGGAGAAATGAAGCAGTTCACAGAATCTACACAAAACTGTGGGGTTCAAAGTGTTTGTTGTAGCGTAGACAGGATGCAGAATCTAATACTCATGCTACATCATAGAAGCAAAAGGAGAACACCATATGATTAGGAAGGATGATGCTCATACACACATTCTGGGCCAGGGAATTATCACATGCAGCTAAAAGCGTCTTTGGCTGGTACTTATCAAACCATTCTGTTCATCCTGTTACTGCCCTGTTACCGTGGTGCACCTTTTTATTGACAGGCAAAACCCATCAATGAGCCCTCAATCTTTCTTCTATTATAGCAAAGGTATTTTGGTGTGTGCCAGGACAGGGCCTGATTCTTTTCCTCATCTTCCTCCCACTCGCTGTTGCAAAGTAGGCTAAACCTGTGACTGTCAGGTTTTTTATTTTTATCTTTGCTATGTTTCTGGTTGTTGTTGTTGTTGTGTGCCTTCAAGTTGTTTCCAGTTTATGGCAACCCTAAGGCCATCATGGAGTTTTGGCAATATTTGTTCAGAGGAGATTTGCCATTGCCTTCCCATGAGGCCGAGAGCATGTAACTTGCTCAAAATCACCCACTGGGTTTCATGGCCGAGCTGGGAATCGCACCCTGGTCTCCAGAGTCATAGTGCAACACTCAAGCCACTAGACTCACTGTCCCTCTGTACTTATGGCAAAACAATAAAATAAAATAAAAATATTTTAAAATAATTTTAATATTTTTGTCATAATTATGTAAGCAGCAAAATTAAAAATTAATAGATTAATAAGCACGGAGTTAGCCTGCTTTGGAATAGCGAGGGAGAGGGGAAGGAAAATCAGGACCCCTTCATGGCACCTCTTAGCTGAATGCTGGAACTGAAGTGAAGATGGTTACAACACTTGGAGGGGGAACAGACTGCAAGCAGTGTAGTTGTGGAAAGAAGAGAGTTGTAATAAATATTTTTAAAGTGGCATGTTCATGTTTTCTTTCATAACACAATTGCTGTGAGACACAAGGCCAGTATGATAATGTTCCAGGTGTCTTGCACATTGTGATGTTCTATATTTATGTTAAATATTATTGTGTGCATATTACAGTTTGAGCACCCCTTATCCAAAATGCTTAGGATTTCAGCATTTTTCAGGTTTTGGAATATTTGCGTGTACGTAATGAGATACCTTGGAGATGAAACCCAAGTCTAAACATGAAATTCATGTATGTTTCATCTACACCTTATGCACATAGCCTGAAGGTAATTTTATACATAATATTTTTCATAATTCTGTGCTTGAAACAAAGTTTTGTGTACACTGAATCATCAGAAAGCAAAAATGTTACTATCTCAGCTACACATGAAGACAATTTTGCAGTATTTCAAATTTCAGAATTCCAGATCAAGGAGACACAACCTGTATATCTAATAAAGTATTGTGTATTAGAAGGAATAAGATAAGAGGTCTGTTGGGAGAAGTGAGCATGGAACGCTGGAGATAAATGGTGACTGACTGAAAGTGTCAAAAAGATTTTTAAATGTTTGTGTGGAGGCAGTTAAACATGATGTTAGAATAGTTAGATCGGGTACAGTAGTGTTTTTAGTTTAGTTGCTCTAGTAGAACATTGAGTAGGAAACTGCAATACAACAAGAAAACATAACCACTGAGATAACACAATTTATGTAACCATATGCTTCTGGACAATAAGTAATCATGAACAGTTTTATTTTCTTCTGCTTAATAAATTCTTTTGTGAATACAAAACAAAAGCTGTTTTGTGTCCTATATTGGGAAATGAGTGAACGTACACATGACTCTTGAGTTGCTGTACTATAGTTAGGCTGATGATATTGAGTTATGAAGTCAGAGGGGCTGTGCAGACTGGCCATTAAGGCCGGCCTGGGGGCAGAGTCGGGCCTGGCATCTATACGACGCATGCCCCAACTCCACCCCCATGGCAGCATTCTACTGCTCGCCACTCCACATGGCACACGGTGTCACAGTGCTCCTCTGGCACTGCATTTACACAACACAGCACCAAAGAAGTGCCATAAAGCTATGGTGTCACAGCTATCAAGCCTTTCCAGGATGCAAAAAGGAGCTGCTATTTGTGGCTCCTTTTTGCACCCTGGAAAGACCAAATCGGGCCTGCTGCTTGTGGTTGCCATGGCCCTAATCTAGCACAGCTGGAGGCAGCTGCAAACCGCTCCTTAGAAGCAGTCTGCACAGCCTCAGACTCACCAGTGAAATACAAGTGACCATTGGTGGTATAATTGTTACAAGAAACCTCACATAAATTTCTCAAAGGTGAGTGTCACAAAAATAGCAACATGTTAGACATTCAATGATGGTAACTAAATTAATTTCCTGCTTCTTCTCACTAGAGAGGGGCAGTACACTAGAGCCCTGCTGAGAATTCTAAATGTTCCTACATAAACTGCAAATCCTAGGGTTTTGTGGGATGGAAGTTAAAGTGAAATCACAGTGCTATTGTGTAGTCTCTAGCTTGATGGGAAAGGATGAAGGAAAAAAGCAGTTGTTTTTTAAAAAAAAAAACACACACACACACCTCAGATTAAAACTACTAATTTTGTCTTTAATTTTAACCCTCAGGCAATGGGACTGCTCAAGGAGGGAATGACTATTATGTGCCACGTGAAGGTCAGTGTCAAGACTACACTACATTTTTAAAACAGTGTGAATTGGTTTTTTGCGGAGCTTTTGGGCTATGTGGCCATGTTCTAGAAGAGTTCTTTTCTGACGTTTTGCCAGCATCTGTGGCTGGCATCTTCAGAGTGTGAATTGGGTCATGATGTTTCCAGAAGGGACTCGGATGGCCATCTTAACAAAAGACAAAAACATCAAGGTAGGAGGCCATAACATGCATTGAATAATCAAGACACTAACCATGCTTCCCAGTCTGACATAGACATGAGAAAGGAATCTAACACTGTATATATCAAGTAAAATTGTTAGCAAAGCTTGGAAATTTTGACTCAAAAATCTAATACTCAGCTGCTAGAACAGACTATACTCTCTAGCCAGTGCCACAGTCCAAATCTTTTTTTAAAAAAAAACCATGCATAGGGAAAAAAAAAACATGTTGATTCACTAAAGGTCATAACATGTAATCTTGATACAGTTCATACTGTGGGTGATTCATTGATTTGCCAGTCAGACTCAAGAGGAAAAATAAGTTTTTCCAAAACAAAATTATTCACAGTATAATCCTGTCACCTTTTCCAAGTAAACTTGCAGTCTGGTCTACAAAGTAAATGACAGTTGTTTTGTTTTGTTACACTTGCCTTGTTGTGAGCACATCCCAGACTTAGAAATGTCTAAACGTGCATTTGAATTGCAGCTATAGTTCAAAATTCAGTTGGGTCATAATTTTTAGGGCCTCAGAGGCACATGGAGAATCAAGCAATGTCACCTTTCACCTTCTCTTTTTCTTTTTCTCTCTTTTTTGAAAATACAAAACACAATAAACAGTGGGAGAATGTGCAAAAAAGCCCCCTCCCTCCCCCAATAAAAAGGAGAGAAAGACTTTGAGTACTGACATTTTACACACTCTACACTAGGGCTTAGGAAATAAACAGATGTCATTCAGATCTAAAATCAATGGTACTTCTAAATGAAGCTTTCATTGTGAAATTGTCCTGCCTTAAACACAAAATTTCATAAGCACTCCAGACAACCTTTTCTTCCATTTTCAAGTTTTCATTGTTTTCAAATATTTCTGCTTTTTCCCCCTTACCACCAAAAATAATGAAAGGATCTAATAACCATGGAAGAATGAAATTCTGAAGAAGTGTGACTTGTGATAGAGTTTTGCCAGCTACTGCTGGTTGTCATTTCTATGTCCACATTCTGCATTCTTGGGATAGTAATATATTTGGCTCTGTACTAGGGCTCTATCAGAGGAAGTGGTGGTTGTTGTTATTGGAGTAATAATAATAATAATAATAATGGTTTGTTGAGGTATTCCTATGGTATGAAGGGTATATTTTCTCTGGTCTCATATTTTTTAAATAAAATATTATATTTATATTGTTGTCTGTCCAGGAGCAAGACACACACACATAATTTTGGGATAAAAAATGGCCACGAGTATTTATTGATTACAGCTGCAGTTAGTTGGTACATGCATGGGATCAGATCCAGGCACTGGCCAGCCCACCTGCTGCCTGATGAGACCAACATCTGGCCTTTTCTGGAGAACAGAGGTGCGGAAATGGGGACTAACCCAAATGGGAGTCCTGCCGGGCAAAAAAAAACCCTGATCCTTCCCAGGGGCAGGTTACCAGAAATGGATCAGCCCCCACCTGGGCCAGCCATTTCCATTGCACTCCCCTCTCCAGGCCTTGTAAGGGGATCCCCTCATCTGTTCTCTTTCCAGGATATTGAAACTTTTTCAGATCCTGAGCCCATGCCCCACCAAGAAGGTGGGCCCATTTCACTGATACATGATAACTCTATAATTCTGTATTAAAAATTGAAAAGAAAAGAAAAGGATACTTTTTTTTTGTTCTGACATGTTATAGAATCCAAAAGAAACCCAGCCAAGGATGAGAGTCAATATTGCAATTGATGCCAGGATTTGCCAGAAAATAGTACAGGACAAGAAAATCATCAGTTTGAGAAACCTGAAAACTATGGTTAGAAGTACAACAGTCTCCAGCCATCTCCTGACACATTTGCCCCATCTGCAAGAAGCCAGTGTCTTTTGATTGGCAGCACTGGTAACCACCAGTTTGAAAAGACCCCTCAAGGTCTGCTTTAAAAAAAAAAGTTCAAAATGGGTTGAGGATGAATTACAGCAGCCCTGTTAGGTGTGGGTTTAACTGTTTCTGTTCATGCCATTTACATGCTTAAAATATTTCCTCCAGTTCCTGTCAGCACTTCTACAAAGGGACCAATAATTTATTGTGCTTGTATCTCCCTCAGCCAGGGCAACTAATAACAGCATCTTGGAGAAGTGTGATTTCTGCAGGAAAAAAGGTGGAAGAAAAAGAGCATAGGGGCTAACCTTTCTCCAAGTGCTGCTGTCCAAGTCCACAACCTCCAACCCAACCTTGCTGCTTTCAAGTTAATTTGTTGTGTGTGTGTGTGTGTTTAACTTAGAAGATCCATGTGTGTGGATATCCCATATCATATCTTTTTGAGACCTAAATGTAACAGTGAAATGATACAAGTAAATTCTGGAATGGATGGAGACCCGTAACCCTTTGCATCTCAGCAAGCTAAAAGTGGATGCGTTAACACTTATTGCAGTGTTCAGCAGTGATTGTGAATGAGGCACCTCTTAGCAATATTGACACAATCTGCATTTCTTGGGATAAAAGAAGCTGCAATTATTTTTATTCGTTACAGCTTTAGTGGCTTGGCTCCAGTTGGGATCCAGATCCAGGCATTGTTCAACCTTCTTGATGGGAACCAATTGTCCAACATGCCTGCTGAGCTTGCCTTTGGAATGAAAGACCTGGGATTCAACATAGATGCCAGTCACTGTGCAGTCCCACCACCTCCTGGAAATGAGGCGGACCACCTGACCCTTAGGTGGGCATCACTATGGTAGCCCACACTCCCAAAGCTCCATATGGCACCCCACAACTGGGTATAGCAAGCACCTATGCTTCATCTAGCCACAAATGGATAAAGGCCTCATGCTAAAACCACCAAAGTTGTGACAAAATTAAATGTACTATAAAGAATCATATATTCTACAAACAAAGCCACAAAACTATGAACAGGAATGCAGAGGGAAGAAAAGGTAAGGATACAAGTGCAAGAAACTGGCCTCAGCCAGTTTATGGACTGGACTCACTTTTCTGCAGGTGCATTTACACGGTAGAAATAATGCAGTTTGACACCACTTTAACTGCAATGGCTCTGTCCTACAGAATCCTGGGATCTGTGGTTTTGTGAGGCACCAGCACTCTTTTGTAAAGAAGGCTAAAGACCTTGTAAAATTAAAAATCCCAGGATTCCATAGGATAGCACTACAGCAATTAAAGTGGTGTCAAACTACATTATTTCTACAGAGTGGATGCACCCTGTTTCATCCCACTAAGCGATAGGAAGGAGGTTACATCAGTGGATAAAAATAACCTTGTTTTGCTCTGCCTCATTGTGACCCACAAATGGCAGTCCCTGCTAAGTCAGGGAATGTTCTTTTCTCTGAGAAATGCAATGTCCATCTTGCAACAGGAAAAAGAAACAACTTCCAGTCCAGTAGGCCAAATCTGGGGACATTTTGTTTCTTCCTGTTTTCTCTAATTTTCAAACCATCATATCCAATGAAAAGAACTCACACTTATGCTCCACTTGTGACCCACTTTTGCAATATCTTTGGTGACCTAATAAAGAATATAGCCTATGCCTAATTTTTTTTATTAGTGAACACTGTGGATGCTTTGATTCTCATTGTTTTAGTCCCATGTACACATGGATGGCCTCTGCTTTTACCTAGGAAATAATTCTGCAGTGTGTCTATTTCTCCACTCAGCCCACCAATGAAACTGGCCAAAGCCAGTTAGAGAGGGGATGTGTCTTAGTATCATGACTCCAGTAAACTTGGCTTTCCACAGACTACTTTTGACCTTCCATGCATTTTTGTTTTAAAATAAAATGTTCAATCTGCTTGCACTGGCAGATTTTTGGTAATGGATAAACATCTGTTTCTTCAGATGCAGAGCCTAAAGCCACATTACTTACAGAAGCATCTTGATTTCCTTCCTACCGTGTGTGACTAACACTTGTGCATTTATTACCTGCATTAGTTACATTTACTAGGGAATCAGATACATTTAAAGAGCCACTGCAAATGACACAAACTGTCAGTTGTCAACTGAATATACAATGTATTCATAAATTTGATTTGTTCCATGTACTGAGGTATATTTTCATTTTATTGATATTTTAGTTCAACGTGTACTCTACATCAAGGGAAATAAAACATAATTCTAAAGAAAAATGGAGAGTGTTTTGTTTGAAGTGTCACTGACAGGTCTAGCATCAAGAAAGGGAAAATGTTGTATACAAAGATGTGCTTCTATGAATACAGAAAGAAAAATGCATGTTCTTTAGCCAACCTCTCCAGCAAGAGCTGAAGAATGCACTATTTCTTTTCTTTTTTAAAAAAGAAACACCCTACAGAGCAGATTGAGTGCCTCTTTACATATACATGTACAGTACTGTAACCACTAAGTGATCATGTTGTCATATCCTCCCAAAAATGTTTATTTTGGCCAAAAGCTTCTACCGAACAAGTATCCACTTACTATAGAAGGCCCCTTTCAAATTCTCTTTGGGAAATCCCAAAGCCACAGAATGGCAATAAATCCTAATAAAAGTGTTACCATTCTGTAGCATTGGGATTTTTGTTTCTAAGGGACCAACACAGCTATTTACAATTCTGAAGCAACAAAAAAAGGGAAATTGTTTGTACATTGGCCCTGCTGCATCAGCGGGCTAGCGGTCTGCGAACTGGAGCATATTCAATGGTGGCACATGCATATGGACCCATTGACAAGGACACATGCATGTCACCACCCATTGAATAATATGGGGCATGATCATCTGCGATTTTTCCCATGGGGGGAGCAGAACCAAATCCCCTCAGATGGCAAGGGTCCACTGTAATAACACACATGATATTTGGGTGTGTTTTAGGACTGAGACATAGATTACCATATATTTGACCATCTTTTTCAGAAGTTGCTGGAGGAAGGTAATATTTTATAAGAGAGTGCAAATGATAGGAATATGAATTTCCAGTGCAACATTCTTATATTCTTCTTACCTTACAGAGATAAGTATATGCTGGATGAAAAACAGTCAAAGATGGCCTTCATGTTAGAAAGTTCAGATGGACTAGATGGATGAATTATCTGGGTCCATTTCAATCTAATCTCAGGTCCGTTTATGGGACAGAGATAGCTTTGGTTGCCTTGAGGGAGGACCTTTATCAGGAGCTGTTGATTCTGCTGAAATTTTTGCTGGCTTTTGATAGCATTGATCATGGTGTCCTCCTGGACTGCTTTGGTGGTTGGGACTTTGAGGCTCTGTTTTTTCCTGGAGGGGAAGCCCAGAGGTTAGTGCTGGGGGATTCTTGTTTGACTGCTTGGCCACTGATCTGTTGACTACATTTTAGAGCTCTGTTTTGTCCCCCATGCTATTCAGCATCTATATAAAATGCTGAGAGATGTTTGGAATGTTTTGTTTGGTGCCACCAGTATGCTGATGACCCCTCAGCTCTGTTTCTCCTTTCCATCAAATTCCAAGGAAGTTGTTTCAATTCAATACCAGTGTTTGTCATTGAAGATGGACTAGATGAACCGCCTTCCTAGAGGGGTTAGACACACTCCCTGAGGCTCAGGGGGGAAAGGCCTTTTATGTGCCGTGTGGTTTATATTTGGCATTATTTATGTATTGGATATACAGTATACCCTGCCTTTCTCTTGGATTAGGATCCAAGGCAGCTTCCAAAAATTTAAAACCAGATTAAATTAGAATATCATTTAACAAAAGTTAAATAAAAATGTATTAAAAACCATGATTAAAAAGGTTAAAACATATTTAAAACAGAATTACAAATAACAGAGAAAAAATAAAATAAAGCACACCACTTCACACATACTGTGTATGTATGTGCCTTCAAGTCACCCGTTGATATACAGTGACCCCATGAGTTTTCATAGAGTTTTCTTAGGCAAGGAATACTCAGAGGTGATTTTGCTTGTTTTTTCCTCTAAAATATACTCCAAAGTATCTGGTATTCATTGGTGGTCTCCCATTCCAGTGTTAGCCAAGGCTGAACCAGCTTAGCTTCTAGGATCAGAAAAGATCTTATGCCATTGCTACTGCTATATAATTTACAACTCAAATAAAACGGTCTTCGATGGAAAGAGAACAAGGAGGGGGCCAACCAGATTTCCCTGATTATTCTTTTTAAAGCTGTTTTTTTTACTGTTTTCAATTACAGTTACAGTTGAATTATATTTTTAACTTTTGTATGATGTCAACATTTAGCTGTATCTATTTTAACTTTTGTAATATGCCTTAATCCACAATTAATTGGGTGCAATAATAGTAATAGTAGGAGTAGAAAAAGAAATAACTACGGCAACAAATTGTCACCTAACTGAGACAAGACAAAAGTGCTCTTGGTCAGATGAAAGAGAGATAAAGGAACTGGGATCAGGCTGCATTTGTACAGTGTTCAGAAACTTCAATTGGTACAAAGAACTGGGGACAGAGTGTTTACTGGGTCAGGTTAGAAGGACTACTCATTTGTTCCAACAGATCCACTGGCAACCAGTCAGTTTCTGGGCACAAGTGCTGGTTATGACCTATAAAGTCCTGTATTTCCAGGCTGACAGACTGTAGCTCCACATAGAAGCCTGCATAAGCCCCGAAATCTTCAGGAGAAGCCCATCTCTCAGTACCACCATCTTCACAGCTATGCCTGGTGCAGAACACAAGATAGGGGCTTATCAGTGGTTGTCCCCAAGCTCTGGAAATCCTTGCCTGGGGAGACTTGAATGACACCCTCCATGCAGTCCTTGCATCAGCACCCAAAGGCCTTTTTATTCCAACAGATTTTGGAGAACTGGAGGTTTTCAAAGAAAGTGATTTTGAGAGGAAGCTGTAGTGGTTTTATTGTATGTACTGTTTTTTAAAGGTGCTTTTAATCATTTTTAACTGTATGCTTTAAATAATTTTAAAACACTCTTGACATTTTAATTCTATTTTAATATTGATCTTTTACATGTTTAACTGCACTGTATTTTAATTTTTAAGTCTTATTGGGCTTATATAAATAAAGTTGATAATAACAACAGTAGCAGCAGTATTCTAACTAGTATTTTGAAATAAATACTCCATCATGTATTCAACATATATTTTTACCATGCACTAATTTTTGCCAAGCTCTATAAATTTTTAGACTTTTTCTTTTAATAGCTGGACCGCACATCACACCATAAAGTGCTTTTGGATAAGATGGTAGCCACTAGCTTAGATGGCTTTAAGGGCTACAAACCATGTTGGCTATATGCTCCCTCAATGAAATGAAGATTGTTTGATTCTAAATATGGATTGATGGGAAATTACAAGAGGCAAAATGTCATCTTGCTTCCCATAGGAATCTGCTTGATCACTATGGGAAACAGGACACTTGCCTAGGGAAGCTTTTGGTAAGATCCACCAGTTATCTCATGATAACAGAGCAATTTCAAGCATGTTTACTCAGATGTAAATTCCAGTGAATTCTTTGGGACTATCTAGTTGGAGTGGTTAAGGTTTTAGCCAAACATTCCCTTGTATTTATGGAAATAATTTCATATTTCTTTCGATCCCTTTCATTTTACATTTTTAGAAACATTTACCCTTTTGGTGGTAAGCTTGAGATAGTCTTTCTTTCTACATATATTAAGGAACCACACACATCCCACATTCTTTTGCCATTACTCTTCAAAGTTTGAAAAAAGAATAGGACTCTTTCAGATATTTCTGCTTTAATAAACAAGATCCTTAGAAATCATAGAAATGAAACTTTGAAAGTTCCATACCACACTGTAAAATCTCAGTTTACTCAATTTGGGGCGAATATTGCACTGTGGTGGAAATAATTCCATTACACAAGCATAAGCTATTGGGTTGTCAAACTAGCACTGAGCACATTAGCAGAACAAGTTAAAGTCAGAATCAGTCCTACCATTAGGCAGAATGAGCCAAATGCCTCATGTGGAAGATGCCCCTTATGAGTCCCACTAGGCATGCCTTTCTGCTGGAGAACACCCATGTGCCAGAATACCTGTCGAGGGCCCTTGCTGCTTTGAGTGCTATGTACATATGTGTGTATTCAGTTTACGTTATTGAAGATATTATCCTGGCAACTGCATTTCCCTATACACAGAATGGGGAATGTATTTGCCTTGGTCCCAGATTACAACATATTTTGGGCTGGCCTTCATTAGAGTAATTTGTTCTCAAACTTTATTCTGCTGATTTTTCATAAACTGCCAGAGAAGTCTCTTACAAATCATAAAAATACACCTTATGGTGCATATGATATACCTATCATATACTCAGAACAGCAAGCCCCGTTGACCAACACTCAGATAAGTATGATTGCAGCTTTAGTCCAGCTATAAATGTTCTAAACTGCTTACAGTGTGCTTTTTAATTCATGCTTCTAAGTGTGATAGATATTTGACATCAGTTTGCAAGGTCAGCAGTATGGGTTTTGTACAAGATCATGTGACCTGGAAGTTAGTTGTCTGATTAGAAGAACAGTTATAATGCAAAACAGTTTATGTCATGTTTAAGGAAGAGCTTCAGGAAGACCAGAAAGCTGTGGGAAAAGAAGGGGATTTCCCCTCATCCTCCCTACCCAGCAACATCAGCAAATAGAGGGCAAAAAACCAAACAGTTGCCCAAACTGCATGAAGTCTGAGAATGTGAAAAACAGACATGTGCAAAGACAAAGCTGGCTGAAAGACAGGGCAGGGTACATAATATGTATATTGCTTACAAAAACAAAAACAAAAAACCAGCTTCATTTATATACTGCTTCATACCCTTAATGAGTGTCTAAGCGGTTTACAATTGTAAGCTATTTGCCCCCCAACAATCTGGGTACTCATTTTAGCGACCTCGGAAGGATGCAAGCCTGAGTTAAGCTTCAGCCCTTTGCTGGTCTTGAACTTGCAACCTTCTGGTTTTGAGTGAGTGGCTGCAGTACAGGCATTTAACCACTGCACCACCAGGGCTTACACACCTCAGTAAGGGAATTCCACTTCAACTTATAGAAGCAAGAGGGTTTAGAGTACTGACTTCAGCAAACAAGTGCAGGAATCCTCATGAATAATGTCTAGTATATGCTAAATGATCTTGTAGTACCTATGGGGCAAAACAGAAGGGCAGGAAAAAGTGGCTTGAGGCTGCCTTTTCTGAAGCCACATTGAAACCCCACCAACCGCACCACGGGCTCCCAAGGCAGCTGCAGTGCTCATGTCACGTCCACATGACATTGTTTCAAGCCAGAAGGAAGCGGGAAAAAAGCTGCTTTTTGAAATGGCTTTTCTCTGCATATGGAAACTTTTCTGCTGGCTTCAAGGCATGTGTCATCTAAACACCATGCCTTCAAGCCAGCCTGAAAGCACCTCTTTTTGCCTCTCTGTTTAGCCCCTTTGAGACGAACTAAGGCTGCATCCCCACTGCAGAAATAATCCATTGTGAAACCACTTTAACTGCCTCAGCTCAATGCAAGGGAATTCGGGGAATGGTAGTTTTGTGAGATATTTAGTCTTATCTGTCAGAGAGCTCTGGTGCCACAACAAACTACAGTTCCCAGAATTCCATAGCACTGAGCTATGACAGTTAAATCAGTCTCAAACTGGATTGTTTTTGCAGTACGAATGTAACCTTAGAGAAAGAAGTTGATAGCATAAGTTTTTGTAGACTTAAGTCTACTTCATCAGTTGTCTAATGTAGTTTTAGTCCTTTTACTTTTCATCTGAGGACAAACTAGTCACCTACTAGCATTAAGAGAGGCAATAGTACCAACTGCTTATGGAAGCAATGTACTGTATTTTTATAATATTATATTCTTGCTAACATAATGGTATATTAGGAAGATAGGTATGGGTTTTACCTGTAGTTCCACATATATTGGAAAAATTAATTGGGCTTTCTTTTTTTAAAAATCTAGGTTTCTCCCAGGATAAAGTAAGGCACAATGTGAGAAGTACAAAATGAGAATTTAAAATTTAAGATACAAGGTTCCCATTATTGTATATGTTTGGGAAATGTATGCCCCACCTTTTTCTTAAAATATCATTTGAATTGTTGCCTAGAGCCAGTGAGGTACTGGAAGAGGGCCAGTAGATTGAAGCTCAGTCCTGACAAGATTGATGTACTGTTGGTGGGTGGTTCTGGAAGGGCTGCACTCCTGCTAAAGGAACAGATTTGCAGTCTGGGGGTGTAATTATTGATCCATTTCTGTCATCACAGAAGGGTGGACAAGATTCAGGCATGTGGAAGTGGCTTTTTTTTTTTACTAGAACCCCGAGTCCTACCAGCCTTATATTAATGCAAGAATTACATTTAAAATTTTAAAATTCTGAGCCCAGGCATTTGTTTTGAATAGATGGAATGCACAGAGCTCACAACACTTCCACATCAGAATCCATTTCTTATTATTCCAAGCTTTTTCCATTCCAGCAGTATAATAGGGCAGGAGGAAGGGAAAGGAGAGCCCTAATATAAGACAGAATTAGTTAGCTGACTCAGGAAAAAGAATTTGAGTATCACAATAGGAAGGGGGGAATTGTTATCACGGGCAGAATCCCCTTGTTCCCTCATAATACATTCAAAAGATAAATATTCTTTCACATTATGTCTTTCGTTTTCTGGTTTTTGTTAGTTGCAGGACTGCAGTGTAGTGTTGTTGATACATTCCTTTATTTTACTGCAGGAATGCACCATGTCTGTCCAAACCAGTGCTTAGATCATGATGGGATGCATTGGATTTCTGTAAATTTGCACCACCCATCCCTTCCATGCCTCTCTTTTCCCCTTACCTCAGTACAAGAGAATTCCAAGATATAGCTGTGTTAGTCTGTAGAATCAGTATGTAGATAGATCTTATAGCACCTTTGAGACTAACTGAAATAAAGAAATTAGCAAAATATATGCACCTGAGGAAGTAGACTGAAGTCTATGAAACTTATGCCAACTTCTTTAGTTCAGTTAGTCTCAAAATTGCTACAAGATCTCTCTCAATACAAGAGCTGCAAGAACTGTGAAGATGCCCACCAGTATTTTATATACCTGTGGACACTCCTTTTTAAAAACATTGCACACAGTTTTGGAATTTCAAGATATCCCCATTTGCCCACCAAAACATTCCTTTATGTGGATGGGAGGATGAGAAAAGTATAGGAGCACAAACATAATGATCATCCTTACCTTTTCTTATCATAACAGTGATATTCTTGTGTTTTGTAAGGGTGAACGAAGCTGTTTGCATGAAACCAGAGTCATGAGGTCAAATAATGCAATGTCTAGTGAAAGTGCTGCTTTTTCAGCATGAAGGTATTTGGGGGAAGTGAAATTAATTTAGCAATTTAAGTGCAAAGAGGAAGTTCAGCACTCTCACTGACTTCTTCTGGGATAACGACTGTTCCTCTATTTTGTAACTGTTTAATAAAAGGAGTCATATAAATGTACAAAAGAATTGTCACTGTCTGGAGAGCAGTGATTTGGACATTATCTACTAGGAGTCTGGTGACTGCATCACATAACATTTTCCCCTCCTTAGATTAGGTGATATGACACAGGCAGTACTCACAGTATATGGTATCATCTGAGTTCTGATGAGCATTTGCAAAAGGACTGTCCATTGCAGTACACACATAGATGAAAATTTTCTTTCTATTCTGAATGACATTGACAAAGACATAGGAAGAGAAGGAGACATAGGGTGCCAAGCAAATCTCAGCATGGTGAATCTGTAGTATTTTGATTTTATTTTTTTTAAAGAGATGGGTATGTAGGTATACAAAATGCAAGGATAAATGTCCTCAACAACTGGGACAATTTACAAGGTTGAACAGGGAAGTATTAGGAGGGTGCATAAGCACTACTTTTAATGCCAAAGCTACCCCTCACAAACAAAAAGTCTAAACATAAGCAAAGCACTATGGAACATCCATATATCTGGAGAATTGTGCTTCTGATCTGGGCTCTTCAACCGATAGATTTTCTCTGAAAAGGGAAAAAAGGGAGGAAAGATAAGCAAAAGTAGTGACAAAAGAATTATGCTGATGTCTCGATACTTTTGATATTACCACACCATTGTCATAAAATTGCCATAAGGGCAATGCTCATTAAAAGTCAACTGGGGACCATACCTGGCTTGGAACTTGGGATACCTGGGGAAATGTCTTTTGCCATGTCAGTCTATCTATATCGGTGGCTCTCAACCTTCCTAATGCTGTGACCCTTTGATACAGTTCCTCATGTTGTGGTGGCCCCCAACCATAAAATTATTTTTGTCTTGGTTCCTAGGTCCATCGGAAATATGTGTTTTCCGATGGTCTTTGGCGACCCCTGTGAAAGGGTCATTCAACCCCCAAAGGGGTCACAACTCCACAGGTTGAGAACCACTGATCTATATCTTGATACCATCTACATTGACCCTACAATTGAAAGTGAGCTGGGCTCCCATCAAAAATGTATCTTTTAGGATGAGATGCTCCATTTGAGGAATTCTTTCCCTGGGAAACCTTACCTGGTACCCATATTCATGTCTGCTGGGTGCCAAGTAAACACTTTTCAAAGTTTCCTGGGCTTTTAACTTCTACTGTATTTTAAATCCTGCTCCAATAGTTTTAGTGCTTCTTTTTACTGTTCTATACTGTTCTTTTTACTGTTTCATTATGGTTTCGGGGTTACCAAAAGTCACTTTGAACATTTCTGAAATGTGTTTTCTCTCTGTCTCTCTGAACACACACACACACAAACACACAGGTATGTGTTTGTCTAATGTAGATCAACAGACATATTTATATTATCCATGCAAATACAATAAAGAGGCCATCTCAAATATATTTTTAAAAGCATCTCCAAACCAGTAGAACAATTGGAGCAAGAGAAAAATCACCAAATGTTGAAGCATGGATAAATTTGGCAGACTCCATTTTAGCAGTCGATAGGCAAAGAAATAGAAAGAGGCAGAGGAAGATTTATCCAGCCTTAAAGGACTAAACTACTAATTGCAATATAAAATTAAACAGAAAAACAAATTTGCAAAGGTCACTGTATCACAAGAGTTAGATTAGAACTAGCCAATGAATGGGATTTGCTGACCGTTGGGGAAAGAGTGTGATGAATATAAAATTAATCAAGCCATGATGCAACCAAAACTGTTTCAAGGTTCCCAGAAGAATAAGGTGCCAAACCATATATAAGGGACCATTAAAAGCAAAGGGCAGACCCCCTGAATTTACAGGAGGCATTAATCCTCTCACCAGATTTCATGGCTAATTCATACAATTGCAAGGAAGTGATCCAGCATAATTATTTGGCCCATAGACACTTTCATTGTTTCTAATAAAATTCTTGTTGGATTAATTACACACAATAAAAAGTGACATAGAAAATACTGTTTATGCAATGAATTAATGTGCCAAGCTGCATTTGGCTCCGACCTTTTCTCTGAGTCTCTTCTCATTTATTTACTTCAGGTAAGGAAGTGCTGACATGCAATGGATATTTTTAAGAGAGAGAGAGAGAGAGAGAGAGAGAGAGAGAGAGAGAGAGAGAGAGATCTTTAGTATTTTCTACATTTAATTTCCCTCTGATCTCATTGACCTAAATCCAGCTGTTAATCCCAACTAGAGTAAATCCATTGAACCAGCAGAATTTACGTAACTGTTCTTACCAAATTCTCATTGATTAGGTCTACTCTAGTTGGGACTAACAATTAGATTTTGCCTTTGTTTACAGCCTCAGACCCATCTCTTTCTCCCTCCCTCTCTCTCTCCACACACACACAGTGTATGAAATTTTGGACAAAATTTCATGCATTTGATGAAATGGCCTAGATACAATAATTCAGTAGTCTTAAAAATGCCACAGGACTCTTTGTTGATATTAGGGAATGTTCAGCCAATACTATTGTTAATAGGTGGTAATAGTCAAAAGAGTGTAAAGTAATCCTAAATCCCTTTAAATTCAAAACTGTTTCCTCTATTGAAATGCCATGTTGAATACTGTGGGATTTTTTTTTTTTCTACACAGACGTGCACAGAATCAGGTTACAAATGGGTAGTTTAATACATTGGAGAAATCTTTAGCACCTTTTCTGTGGCACTTCTCTTTTGAAGGTTGCTAAATGCAATTGAGAATTCAGAGGGGAAACTGAAAATACTTACCTGGTGGACTATACATCATGTCTTGAATATATCCTGAATCTGCCTCCATTTATTTTTGATCTCAGTTTGACCCTTGAGGCCTCACTTAACTGTTTTAGTCCAACTTTGTAGTGGCCATGTGTGTAAATTCAGAGTAAGGGGGCAAGGATCAGGAACAGCAGCAACCACATTTAAAAACAACAACAAATTACCATGCATGTGCCTATGAACATACCCAGATGACCCTGCAAACACACAGTTTTTTAAATATATATATATATATGGTTGATATACTGACTGTGCTGTTCAACATATATGTATACATGGATAGGATAAAATCAGAAAATGTATTGCTTTTGGCCAAAGGCCTTTGCATCCATGCACAGGATAAAATAAAACATACAATTTTCAAAACCCTGTAAATTTCACAGACAGAGGCTATGCACTGATGAATATGTGTGCAGGGTCTCAGGATGTAAAGAAAAAAATGGCAATACCCACAGAAAGACAATAAAAACAGTACCACCTGGCCAGCTAACCTGATCCTTGCCCCATTACTCTGGAAAAAAACAAACCCAGGTAATCCCTGCAACACTCAGAGCCTGCTCCCTGACAGCCCTCTGGTGTACGACCAAAGCCACACCTAAACTAGGACACAGGCCATACATAGAAAGGGAGAGAGAAAAATGGTATTAAGGGGGATGGGTGCCAAAATAAAACACAGTCCTTAGTGCAGTAGCATCACTAGGTTTGGCATCACCTGGTACAGTAATTCAGGGTGTCACCCACCCACTCACCCACTCCAGCCCCAGCCCCCACTGACCGCCTCCCTTACCACAACATACAGAAGCATTAGTAATAGTTTTTGTACTACAGTTACTCATTAATCATAATTCCTGCATATCACTGAATGTCATGGTAATGGTTGTTACATAAAACAACTAGCAGAATTGAAATAATACCTTTTAATTAATAGAAAGAGTGGAAAGCTTCATGCCAGATGGAGGGACTCTATTAAGGACGTAATGGGTATGAATTTACAGGAACTAAGCAGAGCAGTGGAGGACAGGGAATCTTGGAAATGCTTGTTGTAGGAAGTAGTAGGAAGTCAATTTGGCTGTGTGTATTATGTAATGTGTTGTACTGTAATTTTGTATTGTATTGTATTGTTGTATTGTAATGTTGTATTGTAATGTGTACATGTTTATATGGAATTGGATGTAGTATGATCGCGATAGCCTGTAAAGATTGTATATTTAGAATACATTCTGCATGTAGAGTATGGAGTATGCTACTTGTTATCAAAGCGTTACCTGTTATAAAAATAAATTTTTTTAAAAAGGAAATGCTTCATCCACAGGGTTGCCGTGGGTCAAGATCGCCTCAAGGGTGGTTAGCAACAACAAAAATCATATGTACAGTCACGGTGCATTTATATATACATAGTTTTATGTGTAGTAATTTTTTTTAAAACTACAATGAATATTTTTAATGTATTTTTTTAATTTTTATGGAATTTTTTTTTAAACCTGGGACCTCTCCTTTCTCCTCCCACTAAGCCTCACATCACTCACACCATCTCTTCAACACTGTAATGGTACACAGGCAAATGCCACAGCCCATTTCTGCCAAGAAGGAGATGTTTGAGGAGCAATAGTGTCACCCCTCCTTAGGGTGTCACCTCGTGCAGTCCACACACCCTGCACTCCCCTAGTGGTGCCACTGCTTTAGTGTAACAGGTTTAAGCCCTGAGGACAGGAATGAACCAAGGTGTTATTCCTGAGCCAGTGAAAGTCATGTGTGTTAACACAGGACTAGATATAGGGCAGAAATCCATTTTTGGTGATAACCTGATCCAAATACACTGCAGAAGTAATCCAGTTTGAGACCGCTTTAACTGCCCTGACTTAATGCTAGATAATTCTCCTTACTGTAGTTTTGTGAGACCTTTAGCCTTCTCTGTCAGAGAGCTCTGGTGCCACAATAAATTACAATTCCCAGGAGACAGGGCAGTTAAAGCAGTCTAAACAGTGTGTTTTGGACCCTTGTCAGCATAGGTTTTTCTTCTGCTCCAGAGAGAGGTATATGATCTGCCTTTCTTCAAGGCACCATAGAAAGGAAAGGGCACTGGAAAGGGCACCATAGCTGTGGGGCATGGTTGGCTATATGGTGCTCCTTCGGTGCTGCATCATATGGACACAGCACTGAGGGAGCACCATGATGTCGTGCACTGTTTAGAGTGGTGTGTGGCATCATGGCACCCTGGGGCAGATCCAGGCAGTGCTTTGTGGAGATGCTATGCCCGGACTTTGCCCCCCAGCCAGCCCAAATTGCCAGTCCATATAGGTCCTATCTTTGATAAAAACAAACCAGTTTTGAGATTATCAACACAACATGTATTTCATAGAATCATAGAGTGACAACACTCTTTATTATTTTTCATTTTCAGAAAACAAAGGGAAACATGCAAGCCTAAATAATCCTCATTTCAGTTTATTTACTAGAGTTTGTGTGAGCAGTTGAACTAGTTTTAGGGCATTGTCTCAGCCTCATTTGTTTCATTTTAGAGGCTATCAAAACACAACAGGGAATGTATGACTGCCAGAAGCCTGCCCCACAGTGCTCCCTTGCAGTATGTAATAAAATAAATGCTTCATGCTGTGAAGTACCCCAGATGATATTGAAGAAACTGCATTCAGAATTTTTCCAACTCTTGCAAAGGGCAGACATGAACTGGAGTAGAGTAGGGAAATGTTGACCAGGACGATGTTATACTGCACACTTCTTTTGTGAGGCATCACAATGAAAATTCATTAGAGCTGAACGGCTCAGTGGCTGTCCTAGAAACCTAAGAAAAGGCAGTTGCCTTTATTAAAGGTTGAGGGGCCATCTGCATTTTTAAAAGAATTTTTGAAACCCAGAATTCTGTCTGTTTTGGGTGGTGGATGTACTGTTTTGTCTGGCATTTTGGGCAACCCGTGCAGCCTTGGCCCAAAAGCAAAAAGTTGGCCACAAAACCAACTGCAATTGACCACTCCTGTTTTATAGCTTTCTCTTTCCCAGATCCACTTCAGACATCTTGGCAAAAGGTTATGTCCCAGTCTGCCTTCTAATATGCATTTTTCTATTATGTTGTTAGATATCTTCTTCATAGTTATAAATACACAACATTTTCTAATGCTGGCAGAACACAGCTACCTTTATCAGAGTTTTCTCTGAAGATAATAAACACTCTGTCTCAGATCCCCAAGGAATCTTCGCAGAGACTCAGGCTGAGTCATATGTCTACAGCAGTGTGTGGGTCCAGGTTGCTTCTGCACTGGAAATGAGTATTATTCATTTACTGTCCCTCTTTCTAATTTTAGTTGGTGTTATTTTAACACTCTGATTTTTCTTTAAAAAAAAGAGTATTCTCCTTTAAAGAATTTTCACTCTTTTGTCTGCTAAGGTTTTACAATAGTTGCAAATATAACCGCAAGCCACAAATATTTACACCCATCCAGCTCTGTGAGAAATGCAGATTCAACATTATAGTACAAGCTGAGGTGTGCCAGTGCTGCCAGGGTCTATACCCAATAACCTAAAAATGTTTCTCTGCTGTCACCTCTTTGGCTGCATCCGCACTACAGAAATAATCTGGTTTGATAGTATTTTAACTGCCATACCTCAGTGCTATGAAATTCTGGGAGTTGTAGTTTTTGGAAACATTTTGTCTCCCCTGCCAGAGAGCTCTGGTGCACCAGCATTTAAGTTAGTGCAAGCATGGTATCCAATACAGTTGATGTTATGAAAGCACTTGCAGTGTCATCCCACACAATGGTGCTAACAGGGATTTTCATTCAGTTAATGTTTTGTTGGATTTAGGCCACAGTCTAAAATTACCTAACTGCACTACTGGAGGTAGCAGCGCTGTGTGAGGAACAGCCTTTTGACTTCTTTAAATACAGATACAGATATATCTCCCAAAACAACTGAGAAGTGACGACCACATCATTGATGTGAAGAAAGGCATGAAGGAGAGAATTACAAAATGTCAGGACATTGCTGTAGGTTTGAATGAGTAATGTTAGAAGCATTTGGTACTTTCAAGTGTTAGAAGGGCTTCAGGGAGCACTCATCCACTGAAAAAATTTCAAAGTAACAATTTCCCCTGTCTTTCTTTAATATTCTTTACTTTTCTAGCCCCCCCCCTTCTCCCTTTCTTCTTCTGGGCTTTCATGCTTCTTTGATTATTCTTTGGTGTATGAAAGTGTGAATGTATGAAAGGCCTTCTTTTTTTAAAAGGCATTTACAACTATTATTAGAAGGAAAGTTTATTTATATAGGCATTGACAGGGCAAACATTATGCTGAAGGGAAGGGAAAGGGAATTAGGGAAATGTTAGCTGCCCTCAAGTTGATCTCAACACATGGCAACTCTCTTGATGAGACATCTCCAAGCCCCACGATCTTCCACTATTCTGCTTATGTCCTGCAAACCCAGGTCTGTGGCCTCCCTCATTGAATCTATCCATCTGGCATGTGGTCTTCCTCTCTTTCTATTGCCTTCTACCTTTCCTAGCATTTTTGTCTTCCCATAGTGTAGCCAAAGTACGACAGCCTCATCTTGTTCATCTTTGACTCCAAGGAAAGTTAAGGCTCGATCTGTTCTAGGATCTATTTGTTTGTCTTTTTGGTATGGTATCCAACCAACATCTTTTTATTTCTTCTTGGTCTTGTAGTATGTTTCACTTCTTATCATAGAGCATCCTGGCCTTTGGTTTGAACTTCCCTTTGCATTCTCTTATCTTGTGGAAGAGATCTCTTGTCCTTCCTTTTTTGCTATTGTCTTCTATTATTTGTTGATTATTATAGTAGTGTTGATTATTATAGTAGTCCTCTTTATCCTTGCATACTAGTCACTGAACAGTTGCATTCATGGTTCTGATTTTGCTCCTATCTACTTTTTGTTTTGCTCCTCTTTTTTCTTTAACTACTTGAAATGTTTCATCTGTTATCCATTCTCTCTTCTCTGTAAGGAATTAAATGGAGGTAAAACACATACATATGAATATTTGCAGAAAAGTAATCTGCCTGGTTAATAATGATGTAGTAAAGTGAATTAAAGGGAAACTTTTAAAAATTCAGTCAGCTCTCCACAGAGGTTAGGGGCACAAGACCCCCACAAATGTGGGGAAAAAACGTGAATAACCCTCCCCCCCATGAGGAAGCCAGCTAAAGGGATTGGTGGGCAGGGGAAGAGGAGCAGGCACTCACATTCCTCTCCTTCCCTCACTCTCCCATCCCTTTAACTGGCTTCCCACCCCTTTCCCAGTGGGATAGCTGTCTTCTCCCGGCAGCTATCCCACTGGGAAAGGCATGGAGGATTGATCCTCTTCCCCCACTGCATAGTTTGCCAAAAAACCACCTCTCTATAATAGGGTCACCATAAGTCAGAGCTGTCTTAGCGATACATGTAACAACTGAATGCTGGGGAAAAATGATTATCCCTGCAACTCACATGAGAGATGGAAAGTTGGAGCTGGTGGATCTTGGGGAAAGCTTGGCATGAGCCCATGGGCATTTTTTTCCTCCCAGGCTCTGCATTATTGCTGTCTGGGCTTGTGGAACAAAAGGGTTCACAACAAATTCTGACTGGCTCTCTGCACCTGCCTTGCTCCAAATGGTATGATGGGTCAAAGTACATGCACCCTGAGTCTTTCTTCACAGTTTCCTTTCTCTTGTTTGGGGTTCAACACCATGGATAACTCCTTTTATGTAGGATTAAAACTCAGAGTAGATACACTGCATCCCTGACAACCATTGGCTGCCCCCCATACACAAAAATAAAACTTTCTCCTCTGTCACTAGTGCAGGCCCTGAGATTTTTCCCCCCACTTGGGGACCCAGGGAAGCATAATTATTTCTTGAAACTTCAGCTGGTACCCTGCCACTTGGCAAGCCTAAATGTAACTCATATAATTCTGCCTTGATATACACAGCATATTGTAGGAGGACTTGCCCCCAGTGCTATATGTAAGGCCTACCTGCAAGGTTATTCTTCCACTTCCTCAGTGTTCCCTCTTAATAATAATCTACAACCATGTGTTTGTTTCATTAGACACAAAGTTTGCAGATCAGCAGACTGTTTTGCCAAAGATAAGAGATTATTTTAGGATCCAGAGCAATAACCACACCTATGGGAAAGGTTTATTGCCAACATACACAGAAAAAGAATATATGGCAAGGATACAGAAAAAACAGTTGGACAGATTCATGTTTTCTGTTCAGCTGCTGGGAATCCCACTACAACAGTAGAGATACCTCAGTGGCCTACAAGTACGTAGCACCAACTTAGTTCAAAGTCTGTGTTGAAGCTCCCTGAGCATAGCTGGAGGAGTCTTATTTATACACAAAAAGCCCCTTGGTCTATGTGTGAGCTTACACTTCTGTCCTAATTAGTGCACCTTTGTGTTTAGACCTTATGACAGATCATCCATCACATTTGTCTTTGAAGGTCATGTTCCCAGTTCTTATCTACTGTCCTTGGACATCTCCCCAGGAACAGATGTTTATACCAACTGAAGCCTGAGAAGACAAGGATTCCTCCTTTATTTTGCAGACTCATACCATCCCAGTAACTAACATATGATTGCCAAACATATGTGAAATTTAACTCTGTAGCTTCTTAGACATGGGTAGAGGGAAACACACCACCCAATTTCTTGCTACAATAGTCTTCCATCTCCTTTCCCAGAAACAGACTTATCCAATACACTGTGCAGTTTTAATAATAATAATTCCCTTCTCTGAATATTGAATATGAGAGAAAGGGTGGGGGATAAGCAAAGAAGATATGCAGAATAAAAATGGGTCAATTTTCACAGATCTTATTCCTGGCCTATATGTTTTTGGTAGCCTGAGGTAAATGTGGGCACTTTAAAGAGTGATGAATAAGAGAGAAAATGTCTATCAAAATCCATCATGTACGTAAGCTTCAATATGCCATGCATCAGGCTTAGGTTCAATACTAGACACAGGCAGCTCATAGAATGGAGGAGGGGTGCTAAATGGTGTATAAGGGGGAGTGCTGCCTCCTACTCAGTCCACGAACTAACACTGTTGTAGCGCCCATGCTCTGCATGCCAAACATCCCAGGTTCAATCTGTGGCATTTCCCAATAAGCCTGAGACACACATCCCTATCTGAACCACTGCAAAACTATGGCCAGTCAATGCAGCTAAGACTGAGCTAGATGAACCAATGGTTTAACAAGGCATAAGGTAGCTTCTTATTTTCATAGAACAACTTATTTTAATGCCACATGTTTAGTCTATTGAAACCTGTCTGAGTCTAATCCTCTTTGGAACAAAAAAACAGGAAAGATTTACTTGAGGAAGTCACTGTTAGGTTTCAGAATAGTTTGGCTTTGTTCAGTTGATTCAGGTTAAATACAACCACAGAGATAACATACAAGTAAAAGGCAGCAGCTACATCAGTGGTTTCCCATACATATTATAGCTGTCTGTCAGACTTGAAATTAAAATAAGGTTGTAATCCTAAGAAAATCAGCAGGATTTACTTCATTGTAAATATGGTTAGAATAGGTCTGTTCAAGTGAAATAAAACATTTTTTCTCTTTTAGAAATATGACATATGGGAACAGCTTTTATCCCACTTGGACAGACACTTTGTCTCTCTGTATCCTTACTGCATTTTTCCCCTGTGAGTTGGTGCCAGTTCTTGGGCAGCCAACTGGATGTCATGTGGGCGATCATGGATAATTAGTTTTTTGGTTTGCACTTGACCTGACAATCCCTGACATGCTAGCTTCCCACCATTTCCAGGCAAGAAACATGTTATGAATTTCATAATGCATTTGGAAAATGCAGGGTCCTGTCACAACTGCTTTTCATACAATGCCTCAGTCGCAGGGTGCATGTGTGTGAAGGTATCCTTTTGTCAGTGCTCTGCTCTAAAGTATCTCAGAACCCCTTTGTTTGGTGATTGGGGTGGATTGGGGTGTGCGGATTTGTGATAGCTGCAATAACACCATGGTCATAAATGTGAACTGCAATATTTTGTTTGTGTTGTTGTGTGCCTTCAAGTCATTTCCAACTTACAGTGCCCATAAGGTGACCCTATCATGGGGCTTCCTTGGGAAGATTTGTTCAGAAGTGGATTGATATTTATGGTGGTGTAAGTCTGCCTTAAACATCATTAATACTGAGCAGGGTGTCAGCCTATGGTTTTAGTCTATTTAAATAATATGTATTGTTTTACATTGTTTTAAGTTGGTGGTATTGATTTTATCTGCATGCCACTCTGAGATCCTTTGATATACATTGGGATAAAAACATTTCAGTGAATAAACAATTAAAAATAATGATAATGAAGCCAGTTCTTCCTCTTCCTACATAATGTACTAGGACACCATTTAGCAAATTCACTACTGATTAGAGATGTGAAGGCCCAGGAAAGAAAACTGGGGGGGGGGGGGGGGGCTGGCTGGGAATGAGAAAAACGGGGGGGGGGGGGCAGAATACAAATTGAAAAATTGAAAAAAAGGAAGAAAATCACTTACAGATTTTTTTTTATTCTAGCATGATTCATGATTTTCATTTTTCAGAATGAAAAAAAACAACCCTTTTTTTCCACAATTTTTTTTTCTAGGCCTTCACATCTGTACTATTGACTGATTGCTTCCCAGATTGGTGAGTGAACAAAAGCTGAACCCTTCTTCCTTTCTCTTCAAACTAGATTTAATTATGTAAGCAATTTTTAAAAATTTTCTGATCCAATCCCATGATGTGCAAGTGAAGGCATAGGGCTTCTTCCCAGTAACTTTTTGATCACAATCTGTTTATTTTATCTTTTTTGTTTTGTGTGCTATCTTGTTTATTATTCTTTCTATTTATGTATGTTTTTATTTTAAAATAGTAATAACTTTATCATCCTACAATACCAGGGCAGTATCTTTGTCATGAAGTTTAGTATTAGGAAGCAATTTTGACATTTCCTTCTAACATTAAACCGTCACAAAGATAGATCAAAGAAACCTGACACAGTCATCTGTTGCTGTCTTTATTTTTTAAAATAAAAGAATAAAAGCCAAGAGAGGAGTTCAGATTCATCATTTATTAACTAAAGCAGGAAACGCCATAGAAACAAAGATCTCCTTGCAAACTTTGAAAGAGGATTTAGCTGCATCTCTCCAAAACACACTGCAGAAATAATTCAGTTTGAGACTACTTTTAACTGCCCTGATTCAGTGCTAGGGAATCCTGGGAATTGTAGTATATTATGTTATTTCTCTCCCCCCCCCCTTTTAAATTGTATTCTGTTTTTCCCCTCAGTTTTTTTTTTCCATTTTTCGCCCCCCACTAACAGAAAAGGGTAAATGTCTTACAAAACTACAGTTCCCAGAATTCCTTAGCTTTGAACCAGGTATGTTATAGCTGGTCTCAAACTGGATTATTTCTACTTTGTGTTTTGGACCATAGATGTGTTTCTGTGCATTATTTATTTGACAGCATCTGGTACCAGAAGGAGAAATAGCATCAAAATAATAGGGATAGGCTGCTAAACCACCAAAAAAAAAAAAGAAAAGAAAAAAAGAAAAGAAAAGAAAAGAAAAAAAGAAAGAAAGAGAGAAAGAAAGAAAGAAAGAAAAAAGAAGAAGAGCAGTTCAATACACTTCAGCACACTTTTTATTCAAAACTGACAACATTGACATGGAAAGTGAAACAAGCAGGTGAGATAAACCTTGCATAAGTAACAAGAACATTGTGAATCTTCTAGACTCCACTCAAAGCCTTCGTCTGACATGCACCCAGGGATGAATTTTTATTTGATCATCCAGCACTTTCTTATGTTTACACTTTCTTATTTTTTCCACTTTGATTGTTAAACTGCTAGATCTCTGCTATCTATCTATCTATCTATCTATCTATCTACTGGGGTGCTTACCCAAAGATGTGGAGGGGGAGACTGAGGGGTCCTCACCAACTGTGCCAGGTTCTCCTTTAAATCTTGGGGAATTCCTTAGCTCAAAGAAGACTGTGAGTGCATGGGTAATGTTTATACCAGTACTAACTCAGTACGACTCCAGGTTTGGGTGCATAAGGAGATTTTTATTTAGAAATATGCAAAGGTGCACTCAAACATGCAACAGTAATTCAAACAGACACAGAATTCAGAGCTAATCAAAACAGAGGTATGGAAATTGGATACCAGAGTTTTAGATAAGATTTACCTATCCTGGAGAGGTGACTACAGAAAGCTGGATAATGATGATGATGATGATGATGATGATGATGATGTTTATTTATAACTCGCTCCTCTAGCAAAGTAATCAGAGCGGGGTACAGCAAAGTTAAAAAGTACAGAGTAAAACAACAATCATACCCCTTCCCGACCACCCCCCTTAAAATTAAATTAAATCAGCAAGTATTTAAATCAACGACAGTTAAAATTAAGATCAGTAGCAGTTAAAATAAAGTGCAATCTCATGAACAGTTCTTGTGCAAATACGCAATAGATGAAATCATAGAAATTAAACAAAGGGGACAACTAAGGTTATCTACTCAGTTTCAGTTTCAGAGCTGGGAATTGATGTTTTATTTATTCCTTTTCAAGAAAAGGCCTGAAGGAAGAGATGTGTCTTTAAAGCCTTTTTGATACTAGTCAGTGATGTGATAAGACACATCTCGTCCAGCAGGCCATTCCAAAGCTTGGGAGCGGTAGCTGAGAAAGTCCTCTGGGAGGTCTGTGACAGCCTAGTTTTCATAGGCTGTAACAGGTTCCTCCCAGAGGACCGAAGTGTGTGTGTGTGGGGGGGGGGTTTCATACGGGAAGAGGCAGTCCCTGAGGTAAGATGGGCCTGGGCCATGTAGGGCTTTAAAGGTTACAACCATCACCTTATACTGTGCCCGGAAACTAATGGGCAGCCAGTGGAGAGCTTTAAGCACTGGTCTTATGTGCTCTCTCCTTGATGTTCCAGTAATAAGCCTGGCTGCCATGTTCTGAACTAGTTGAAGTTTCTGGGTTAAGTACAAGGGTAGCCCCATGTAGAGCACATTACAGAAATCTAGATGTGAGGATACTACAGCGTGCACCACAGATTCCAGGTCTTTTGTGTCCAGGAAAGGGCACAGCTGGCATATCAGCTGAAGCTGATGGAGCTCAGACAGGGTCTAAGGGAAACACAGTGCACATGGTAGAAGAGTCTCTCTGTGCACAAAAGGGGGGCTAGGTTTGGGACTGATATTTACTGTATAGCTGAAAACCTAGACACAGGGAATGCTAGGTACTATCTTATAATGGAACAAAGACCTGAATGTCTTTCTAGGTAATCAACAATGGGCTTTCAGAATGACTGATGGTGGCTTTAACTTTGGAGTAATGAAAACAGTGCTTGGATTTAGGAGAACCTCAGGATAGATGGATAGAGAATTTGGCTGGGAATACAGCAGGGTGTAGGTAGGAAGTGTTGGCTTATTTGGCTTTGCTTTTGTTTCCAGTGTGAGAGGATATGTAGAATATGTGAATAGCCTGGGGTGGAAGATGGACTGATCAGCAAACCCATACAGCCTCAACTTTGGTGGTACCTGGGTTTTTCACATGTCTTTGGGTCTATGTGTCCTTCTCATGGAAAATTCTCCTGGTGATCCAAAGGTTATCGTGACCTCTTAAGAACATGCCTGGCTCCAGATACGAAAATATGGAAGCCCTAAATATAATCTGGGGTATGTTAGGAATGCTAAGAAGGTGTAACTGTTGAGGTAGGCTTATCTACTCTCTCTTTTTCTCTCTTTTTTGCTGTTCACATATGCCTAATAAAGTATTCTAGAGGCAGCTGCTGTCCAACTTTGCCTGTTGGATGCAGGGACATGCTGCTACAGTAGGGTTGGCTAGAAAAGAACTCTGCTATTTCACATCTCAAGCTTTGTTAATTGCATTGATTATTGTAAACATGTTGCTACAACACAAGTTTGAAAGTCTGTGTCTCTCCAGCCCAACTTCATCTATATCCCAATGCTGCTAAAAACATCCAGTTAAGCAGTGGATAAGGAGGGAAAAGATTGGATAGGTGGGCATAAGAAGACTTTGTAAAAAGGAGCTTCTTTATTACAGGCTTTGGTAACTGAGCTATGCCTCTAAAGGCATTTCCAGATGGATAGCTCTTCATGTAGCAATCAGAAGGCACCATGCAGCTGTTTCATCTTTTTTTTTAATAGAGTTTCTGTGGGAAGGAAAAACAAGAGAGGATTATAAGTGGGCAATGACATCACATGAGGCCTCTGCAAATTCAGTGAATGAGGCATGGTGAAGCTGTGAATGTTATAGCTGTCTGAAACCACTCCTAGTCTTCTTCCTCTTTTCTTTAATAGAGTGAGGTGATAGGCTGCAGTGCTCCTAACATCTGATAGGCATTGTGGTGTAGTGGTTTAGCAATGGAGTATGACTCTGGAGTATCAGGGTTGGAATCCCCACTCAGCCATGGAAACCCACTGGGCAGCCTTGGGCAATTCACACACTCTCAGCCTATGAGAAAGACAACGGTAAACCTTTTCTGTATATATCTTACCAAAATAGCTCTGTGTTTACCAAAGGGTTACCATAAAGCAGAGTTGACCTACTGGTTTGTAACAGCAGAGAGTAAACTGCTTAGGCACTAACTGCATCTGCACTGCATGGCTCAATGCTATGGAATTCTGGGATTTGTGGTTTTGTGAGATATATAGGCTTTTTCTGTTAGTAAACTACAAATCCCAGGATTCCATAGCATGGAGCCATGACAGTTAAAGCAGTGTCAAAATGCATTAATTCTGCCATGCAGATGCAGCCTAAGAAAGGTTTTCAGCAGATTTATCCTCCCTAACATTTCTTCCTTGCCTGAGAAATAGTAAAACAACTTGCTCGTTTCCAGCCCCTCTGAACTGCTAATTTAAATATGCCTTGACTTCAACATGGTGATTGTTGCAGTGCTGTTTCTCCTAGCACCTGCTTATATTAGCACAAAAGATGCTGGTCACATATTCACTTCATGTGTTTTATTTTTGTGTTTCTTTTTTCTTTTCTTTTTTTGCATTCTTGGCCAGTTTCAGCTGAAAAGAAACAGGGCTTGCTTGTTGTTAGAAACATTTGTTGGAAAGGTAGTTCCCTACTCTTCCACCCCTGTTGTTCATTTTTCCCGAATTTAGGCAAATCTAAATAGACACAGATTTTTTTACACCTCTCAGCATATCATAGGCCTATATAACATTGAGTATGCAACAAGATGCAACGTCCATTTGCATAAAAGACATTTTGTTTCTTCACATATGGTATAACATTAGCAGCCAGCATATGTCTCTATCACTATAAACAAAGCGGTTACATTTACAGAACAGACACTGAATAAAGAAGAGTTATTTTCAATATGTCACTTCTTTTCATATGAACAACCTATGTTTAGAAAGGATGCTTAAGGGCTAATTTCATGGGCTAATAAAAAGGAAAAAAATTGTGCAATCCTATAAATGTCTGTTTGGAAGGAATTTCCATTAGGCTCAATGGTTGTCCACACAGCTGAAAAAATCCATACTCGCTTTATTTCCAGTTCTGTAGGAACACACGACCTACAAACAGTTTCATAGTTAAAGTGCTTCTTTTAGGCATTTAAGAATATTAAAAACTCACTTGTTACTCTACAGTTTTAAGAAAACCAGATTGTTACATGTGTGACAGGACTATAGTAGAACTGGGATGACCAGGCTATGAAGAGGGCAAAACTAGTCTAGCAAGCTTGATATGTGTGGCCTTTTATTTTATTTATCTTCAGGGCATAGTAACCAAATGCTAGTTGGATTTCTGCAATAGAAGCATATTTAGTATTTACAAACTTTTTTTTTTTTTTACATGTAATCATCCCTCCATATTTTCAAGGATAAGGGTGCTAACTAGAAATCCTAATTTTTCTGAGTAATTCAGCTGGAGAGGAAACGAGACATATTTACTCCTTCCTCTTGGAATTAAAAACAAGGGGCCCTTTCACACTACACAGCTGTAGCATGATGCTTCCACTAACTGCTATGGTTCCGTCATATGGAATCCTGGGATTTGTAGTCCAACGAGACACTAGAGCTCTCTTTGTATTCTAAACCCCTCCTTAAACTGCAAATCCCAGGATTCCATAAACTCTTAAAGTGAAATCATAGCACTATAACTGCGTTTTGTGAATTGGCCCCTTGATTTTTTCCTTCCAGGAGGAAGGAGCAAGTATGGCTCCTTTCCTCTCCAGCTTAATTAGTTAGAAAAACTAAGATTTCTCTTACCTTTCTTATCTTAACATATTTCCTTTCATAGACACTAGCTTTGTTGTTGTCTTAATGGAAGAGTCTGAACATAATTACATTCCAGGGAAATTAAGCACACAGACCATTTCAGTATTTCAAAAGGGTTGAATATGCAAACTGTGTCTACCTCAGGCAACAAAATGTCTTGGGCCAGCTTTGCAGTTGCCAGGGGGCATTTCTGGCAGATCCAGATCAAGAACATGTTCAAGATATGAGTCCCATGATTATGTTTTTCTCATAACAAAAGTAGCACACTTTTCTAAAAGCACGAATAAGACCATAACATGTAATTTGCCCTTTGCTCTGATATAGCTTGTTCGTTTTTGTTTTGTTTTAATTGCCAGTGGGGAGTTGTTTCAGTATTACACTGTGGGCAGGTAAAGAGGGGTTAGAAAAACATGATCGGCTGGCATCCTGTTTAGTAGTTACAAGCACAGAAGCTGGATTTATGCTCTTGTAACTTTGGGATTCACCTTTATAGTTGTTAATGACTGAACATGATTGCCAAACCCTACCTTTTCAGCCAGCCAGAAACTGAAAGGTTTCTGAATCACTGCAGACTAAGACCTTGTCTACACAGGCCAATAGGCCAATTTCCCTTTCTTCTGGCATCATCCTATTTGGATGATGCACAAACCAAACCCTGGTTCTGGTGTGGGCAGTTTGAACTGTTTCCAGCATGCCTTGCACCTGAACAAGGGCATAACAGTGTTAAAATGAACTTCAGAAACTTACCTGTTGCTCCATTTCTTCCAGGAAGATTCGGAGCCCTACATCTCCTCAATGCCATGGCTGTCTGAATTAACCCAGGAGCATCCACCACCACCACAGGTCACTCGTTCTGACCTCAGAAGCAAGTGACCTGCAGCGGTGGGATGCTTGTGCAGATAGCCACTGCAGCAGATGTCAAGGTAACAGGGGCAAGTTAGGGCAGCTGTGGGGCCAGGATAATCTTTAGACTGTCCCTGGAGGATCACGGCCAGTGCAGACAGGTTCTGGGACATTGGGAAGTTATATCTGCAGCACTCTACTGGTCATGGAGTATGTTGGAACAAGCAATTGCAGGAAGACCCTGGAATGCTTTAGTGGTAAGTATACAATCACATGGGGGGTTTGAGCTATTTTTTGTTGCTTTGAGGCAATCCCCCCCCCAAAAAAAAATCTCCATTATTTTTTTTTTTAAAAAGAAACAGGTCTGTGGGGTTTCTGATGGGTCTCAGGAAACACAAAAGAGGGCTCCCATGGCCTTTGGCACCCATGATTTATGGGTTCCTATAACATCAAGGCATGTGCACCTGTGTTGCCTCTCAGGAACAAAATGGAAGATTCTGCAGAGGGAACTAAATCATAAAAATGACTGCTCCAGCAACTAATGCTGGCATTCCTCAAGAACAAGAACCCAAGGCAAAATAGAAATAGCAAAAATATGTTTCTCAGAGAAGAGATGCAAAAAAGAATAAAGACGGTGCCATGTAACTAGAGATACTTAGGAGTACATATGAACATGGGGGTAGCCTAAAAGATCATGTTGCTTGAGACAGAACAGTAAATGATGCCCTAACCCACTCAAGTCAAAGCATACATTACCCAAAATCAGCCAAGTTATTTTGGTACATGACAAGGAATTTCCACAAACCCCTTTCTCCATCTGTGGTGGTAAAAATACTATAACCACAAAATTATTTCATGACAAAATAGTTAAAAAGTAAGCAATGAACAATTTTCTGCCCTTTCATGATAAAATGTGTTGCCTGAGGTGCCTGGCTTACTCTGCCTAGTGGTAGGCAGCAACAATATCACTTTCCTACAGCAATAATATCACTTTCCTGAATGAGGCAGGATGTTTATTATCCGAATTTTATTAAAGGATACTAAATGTCAAGTAGAGACAAGACTCCTCCACTATCAAAGTTGTATCGAAAGGACTTTCAGAACATTCTGTTTGTCATATCATGATGCTGTGAGGTATGCACAGATCCTGCTTAACAGATATGGAAGTCCTGAAAACTAACCTCTTAAGAAATCATCTCATCACATGGCTTTTGAGAAACAAAAAGCTTTATAGCCCATTCAGATTTAATTACTTGGATGTTACAAATATATGTGTATATAAATACAATTTCACGCATGCACTCACGCACACAATGTTTTGGTTGCCATAGACATCACTTTTAGTGTGTCTACTGATAATAGCATTTGAATTCATTGCAATTTTAGGAATAATTGCCATGCAGGAGAGAGCTGTAAAGGATCATTTCATGATCTGGAGCAAACATGATTGCAAATATTTAATGTGAGTCCTCTGGAAAATCTATATAGCAGGGATGGGGATCATGTGACCCTCCATATACTGCTGGACCATAACTCCCAGTGTTCTCACCATTTACTGACTAAGCGGCTAGTAGCTGTTGTTCAGCAATATGCAGTCAGGTGCATGATTCCCATTCTTCTATAGAGCACATGAATCCCAATAGAAAAATGCTGACATGCATGCCTAGGAACACTTTCTAAAGCATTTTGATTGAGAAAGAACACCCTGTTAGGACCAGCCACTTACTGGTGCAATCCCATGCCTCTGTGACAAATGTGAATTCATCTTTTATTATTTCCATGAAAAGATGTCCATATGCTACAAACTGTCTATTCACACTCCAAAACTAGCAATAAATTTACCTTACTGCAGAAGCCAGATGCAATGGCTAAGGCCACAATCCTATGCACACTTATCAAGGAATGAACCCCATTGAAGAAAGTGGGATTTAAACTTTTTGAGAAACAAGGCAGTCAGATATGCAATCAATTTTAACTACATTCACTTGATGACCCAATGAACCCAAGAACTGCAGGAATGACTCAGAATTGCATGCTGTCAACAACAGAAAACCATATATTATACCGCAATTGCAAACAAAATGCACCCTTGTAGCATTCCAGGTCTTTGTGTGGGTAATTCAGGCATTTGGTGATTTACAGTATTGCTCTATATCTTCTTCAGAAGTATTTTGTTTGTATCGGGCTCTTCAGATTTTTGCCAATTATTTTATTATATGAAATATATCCTTATAGTTATTTAGTCAAGGACTCTGTCCTAGTTCCCACTTAATGGGACAGACCGAACATCAAAGATGTTAAGAACAGTCATACAACAATAGCTGTGCAGTAATAATAGCCTTTACATCTTTGTGAGCCATCTCACATTGAAAAATAGCCCATTTTTAAAAGAAGAAATGTTTCAAATTTATTCCCTTCTAAAATTGCCTGAGATTTTTGTGTGTTGTTTTTTGAAGAAGTAGAAATGGCATGCATAATTCTACATTGTGGAGAAACAGTTTTTCTATGAGTCCTTTTAATCTAAATTTATGTATTTTATGCACATGCCATTGTTCAACAAAGGCATATGCATACAAACAAAATTAAAATGTACAAAAAATTTACACACCATTTAAAAGATTGCACTTTGGTTATTTATACCTTTTAGAAAGATTTTCTCTGTATCTGCTGTATTTTATTTGCATTTATTTATTAAAGTAAATAGCTTTGCTCAGATTTATACTGATGACTTTGCTTATGATGAATAAAAGATATGTTTGGCCAGCAACACCTATAATCCTTAAAATTTGTTTCACACCAGGTCCCATGCCAAATGAACCCCAAACCACCAATTCCAATCCCTCCCCCACCATTAAAAAAGCCAAATTCTGCCAGTCATTCTAACCTTGCACACAAATCTTTAGGATGTCAACCTAAGTGTAAATATTAGCTTTAGTCAAAAGTGGTTCATAAGTGTGCATGCTAGGGCAAAAGGTAAAAAAGCTGGAGTGTTTCTTCAGGAGATCTCTAAAGTTGTAGATAGTTTAGGTCCAAAACCTTACTACAGTTGCCATTTTGGTCCCATTAGATAACACACCAAATTGGATAACTCTGTGATCAAATATGTCCATTTATATATTATAAGAGACAGATCAACATTTCCTATTATAGTATAGCATAGCTTTATCTTACCTTTGCAGTTGTTTAGCTAACAATCAGGCAATTCTCAAAACCCAACTGGACTGAAAGACAGCTAACCATCTATCATTAACAGCATAAAAAAGCTAAAAGAGAAAGATGTACAATTTGCATTTGTAATATATCATTACAAATAAAATACCAATATTCAAAAATCAAAAGAGAAACAACAAAACCAGAAGCCATCTGCGATAACAGGGACAGATAAATAGTTATGTGTGTGTATGTTGTGCATCTTCAAGTAATTTCTGAGTTACAGTGATTCTAAGACAAATACAGTATGAGGTTTTGTTTGGCAAGATTTACTCAGAGAAGGTTTACCACTGCCTTCCTCTGAGGCTGAGAGCATGTGACTTGCCAAGACTGAGCTGGGAACTGAACTGTATTCTCTATGGGTCACAGTCTAACACTCAAACCACTGCACCACATTGGCTCTCAGATAGTTACCTGGGCAAAAATAACAGAATCTTGACCTAAGAATGGAAAGGCAGTGAATCTGAGTAAAAATAACAGTATCTTGATCTAAGAGCAGAAAGAATGAATCAACCAATCAGATATTCTGGGATAAAACAGGGGCTGCTACCCTTAAAAAAGCCTTGTCTTGTATACCGTACCTCAACAAATAATGAGACACAGAGAAGGGCTTCTAGTGAAGATACAGTGTAATTGGTCCATTAGGAGGAGAAAATAAGATTTTTGTGTGTTGTTTTTTGAAGAAGTAGAAATGGCATGCATAATTCTACAGTGTGGAGAAACAGTTTTTCTATGAGTCCTTTTAATCTAAATTTATGTATTTTATGCACATGCCATAAGAGCTTGTATACTGTAACATGACACTTGAAGAGTTAAATATTAGAACTTTGGGATATAGGCTATATTTAGACTCTCCTCTTTGGACTTTCATTTGCTCTGCTTTTCAGCTTCAGTTTCACTTGTGTACTTTATCCAGCCAGCAATAAATAAACAAGTTCATTTACCTGCTGTATTAGTTTGCTTATTCTGTTCTTATTAAGATGAATAGAGCCGGATGGGTGCCTATTGCTAAATGGGGAAATAATTAAATAATTAGAAGTAATCTGGGGGGAAAAACTATCCTTAGTTATCCTTTAGCTTTTAAATTCACAATCCTCTAACTATAATGACTATTTTTTCCTTCTTTGTCATGAATACTTAATAACAAATGATGAAACAAATATGAAGGAAAAGAACCATTGCTACAATATTTCAGGATTAATTTCAGATTTTGCCAGTGTGGGCAGTTCAGCATAGAGCCTCCCCTGGGTAGAAAAATCATCCAAGCAACCTGTTAAAAATCCAATTGTTCTCCACAATTAGTTCCCAAATACTTGATTATTACTTCATATACCAATCAGTTAAAAAGTTTTCTGACAGCCAAAGTGGTGTAGTGATTTGCATGTTGGACTATGACTCTGGAGATCAGGGTTTGAATCTCCACTCAGCCATGGAAACCCACTGGGTGACCTTGGGCAAGTCACACTCTCTCAGCCTCAGAGAAAGGCAAAGGCAAACTCCCTCTGAACAAATCTTGCAAAGAAAACCCTATCATAGGATCACTTTAGGGTCACCATAAGTCAGAAACAACTTGAAGGCATACAACAATAAAAAGTTTCCTCTTAATTGTCCAATAGGAAGGTAAAGGAATAAGAGATCAAGAATAGAGGGAGGGACCCTCAAGAGAGAGGTAAGTACATGCATACTGCAGTTAACAAAGCCTCTGACATAGTGGTGTTCCCAACCCTGGTGTCACCCAGTGCGGGAGGGCTGCTGGGGGGCAGAGGCAGCCAAAACGGCATGTTTGGTAAGCAGGCCTCCAAGTGCCACGGCAAAGCCAGGAGGGGCACACTTGGCCCTGTCCTTCACCACCACGGCACATGAGCAGATATCTGTTGCTCTGATGAATGCAGAAAGGGCACAGCACCTTTTCTGGTGTGTCAGCCAGTGCAGGCAGCACCCCAGTACCCTCTAATGACACCATTGCTCTGACAAAGAAGCTCCTTTTTATAAAGTCTTTTCATGCTCATCCACCCCCACTTTTTCCTGTTGACCTCTTGCCTAGATGGAATTATTTTTTTCAGCATCAAAAAAGTAGTATACTGTAGTGAAATAGGCCTAGAGAAACACCGACTTTCAGTGTGGGGTTGCAGTGGTATGCCGGTAATAAACAATGCAAGAAAGCTTGAACACCTAAAGACTGGATTCTGCTTCAGCAAAAATTCTACCTTAGCAGAGTGTGCCTACCTACGAGAGGCAAGATAAACAGTGACTCCTTCCAGAATCCTTTCTGAATAGGCAAGGGCACAAAAACAGAGGGGGATGGAGAGATAGAACAGATAAGTTGTTTATAACCAGACACTCCTAGCATGTTTTAGAAGACCACAAAATGACAATCATAAGAGTTGATGCTGGTGAAAGAAAATAATGTTCCTGGATGTATTTTGGAAGAAGCTTTCAGATAGTCTCTAGATGGGTGACATTTTTTTATTTACTTATGCAAGGTTTACTGACATTGTTTTAGATATTATATATATATATATATATATATTGCTGATACCTGTAAAAAAAACTTTTCATTTTTGCTTAGGAAGCTTATCTCTGTTCTTTCCACCTTATTTCTGCCTCTGCTACCATTTTTTTTGCTGAAGAAATACTCAGGAATGAATCTGCTTTGTTAACTGACATATATTTATATTTGTTTGTTTTTTTCCCCTCTCTCTCTGCATTTCCCTAAGTGGATAGTATGGATAAATTTGCTTTTTGGGTGGAATCTAAAATTGAGATACCTAATCCAGCATCAAGGAGCTGCCAAAACCAAAGGAGATCAGTTACTAAGAATTCAAATACAAGGACAAACTACAGATAAAAGGGGAGTATAGCTATAAGCAAGGCTTTCTTAAATTTTTGACAGTGGTTGTTTGTACTGTACTCATACTCTATGCCTGTGTGTCTTGTTTTGTTTTGTTTTGTGCATTGGTATTGTCATTACAGTATTAAAACTAATTTTAAAACTGGGGGGAAACAAGTGTTACAATAGTTTTTTAGTATCTTAACTATAGTGCAGGGGTGTAGCAATGGGGGTGGTGGAGAACATTGCCTTCCCCAAATGAGAAGCTGCTGGTCTATTTAACCCCTTATTTATCCAAAGAATTCCAGGTCTGAATGATTTTCAATGTCTCACTTTTTGCAGTTCTAGAAATCTGAGGAGTGAAGGAAACCAGAATTTTTATTCCCTCCCCATCTCCATTTTTACACACCCATTTTTATAACATAATTTATTTTGTTTGTTTTGTATCTTTTGGTATTCCCTTTCTCACTGTCTCCTTAAAAATCTTTTTTCCCTTTATAAAATAAAAAATATACAAGTCATCTAATTTCTAAATACATTTTCTGTTAACTTGGCATCAGCACAGCCCATGCTGCAAATTAATAATGCTCTGCATGAGGTATGTATGAAGGGAAAGGGCCTACCCGGTCCTCACATCCTTGCCATTGGTGATGAGTGGAAGAGAATTCATTGGCAAAATGCATTAGACCCCCAAAATGGCTCACTTAGAAATATGGCTGCTCCACCTAACAAGGAAGGCTGGATACAGCACTGTCAAAAGAAATGCGGTGCAATGAATAGAGTATGTTGCTGCTCCTAGACTTTCGAGCTGTTGTAGATAGAGACAACCCTAAATATTTGGCTGCTTGAGACATATAAATAAGATAATGTACCCTCCTGTTCCAGACACAATGCCTTCTGGACTTCAGTAGTCATGATGGTCCAGTATTTTCACTGCACCTGAAGGCTGCAGGACAGCTTAGTGGGTAAAGGGCAAGTTGAATAGTATATGGTTTTATCCTCCTGCATTTGCCCACCTTCTGAACCAGCTGGCTGACTCTGCCTAATGGTAGAGCTAGGTGTAATTGTAGAAATGTTGCCTTAGTGTTCAACAACTGCAATTACAAGGGTCGTTTCAAACTGGCTTTAGGACAGGATATGGAATTGAGACAGCCATGGTTGCCTAGTGGATGATCTTTGTCTGAGTATCAACAAGGGAAGTGTGACCCTGTTGGTACTTTTGGACCTTTCAGTGGCTTTTGATACCATCAGTCATGGCATCCTTCTGGAATGCCTGGGAGAGTTGGGAATTGGGGGCATGCCATTGCAGTGGTTCCAGTCCTTCCTCTCAGGCAAATTCCAGAAGGTGATGGTTGAGGATAGTTGTTCCTCTAAAAGAGAAATTAAATTTGGCATCTCTCAAGGCCCCATTCTGTCCCCAATGTTATTATATATATAAATCCACTAGGAGAGATCATTGGGAGTCATGGGGCTGGGTGTTATCGATATGCTGATGACACTCAGATATGTCTCTCCATGCCTCGGACTATAGCATTAACTAATGATGGCATCTCTCCTCTCAATGAATGACTTAATGCGGTCATTTCATCTTTAGAAGGCTTTAAAAGAGCCCTAAAGACGCATCTCTTCCAGCAGGCCTTCCCAGAGAATGTGAATATCCCCAGCTCCATACCTAGGTTTTAAGGGCTTTTTAAATCTTTTCCTGCATTTTTCTCCATACAACCTAAACTGGGTCCGCTCCCTACTATTGTGCATTGCTATTTTAATCTATTATGTTTTTTAACTCTATTGTGATTTAATTCTTTTTTAAGGGAGGGTGGTAAGGGTAAGGAAGGGGTATTTTAACTTGATATTGTTTTAACCTCTGCTGTATTCTGCCCCGATTGCTTGTTCAGAGGGGCGGAATAGAAATAAATATTATTATTATTAATGGACTGGATGAGAAAAAAACAGACTGAAACTGAATCCAAACAAGACAGAGTTACTTGTTGTTGGATCCCCTAATCCAGGTATAGAGATATGTCAACTGGTCCTAGACAGGGTCACACTCCCCCTAAGAGGCTATGTTCGCAGCTTGGGAGTACTCCTGGATTCGTCACTTCAGATGTCAAATCAGATAAATGTGACGGGAGTGCTTGTTATCAGCTTTGCCTGATAGGCCAGCTGCAACTCTTCCTGGAGCCAGGGGACCTGGAAACTGTGGTACATACACTGGTAACCTCATGACTTGACTTCTGTAATATGTTCAACATGGGTTACCATTCTGCCCAGTCTGGAAGCTCCAACTAATTCAAAATATGGCAGCCAGATTAGTCACCGAGAAAGCAAGAAATGACCATATAACACCAATTTTAAAATCTCTGCACTGGTGATGACTTTTAAAGCCCTTCATGGCTTGGGTCTAGCCTACTTGCAGGATTGCCACCTTCTGTATAATCCACCCCATGCACTAAGATCCTCAGGGGAAAATTTACTGCAGCCACCAAAGACTAGGTTGGTTGTGGTTACCCAGAGAGCCTTTTCATCTGTTGCTCCCAAACTATGGAACGGCCTGTCGGAAGAGATCCAACATATCACCAATCTTGTTGGCTTTAAAAAATTTATCAGGACGGGTCTCTTCCAACAGGCCTTCCCTGAATGATTCACCCAGTCACCTACTGATGTAGATCATTGATACTGACCATCTTCTGACTATCCCAGGATGCCCATTGTTCTGTCTCTCATCATTTTCATGATTTAAAATTGGATTTTATTATTGTTATATAGGACTTATTGGGATGTTGTTTGGGGAGGGAGAGGATAGTGGAATTATTTTATATTGTATGTATATTGATATGGTTGTAAGCCACCTCAATCCTATTGGACAGACGGGATAAAATATTATTATTATTATTATTATTATTATTATTACCATCTCACCCCCAGTTTATAAAAAAAACCTTCCACATTCTCTTGTCATACTGGAAAATATTCTGTTTGGTAACTGCATTGTTAGAATTGTCCTTTTAGGAATCTTTATTGAGTTACAAGGTTTCAAAGCCAGGAGCTGAACATATTATTCCAGATCTAAAGCAAGGCTAGGCTAGAGTTCAGCAAACATGGAAGGATTATAGCTTTATTACAGCCTACAAAATTGTTAACAGCTTGGGCCCAACATTCCTTAGAGACCTCTCTCTTTTAGAAGCTGGTGGCAATCACAAGGCTCTGGCTGCAGTAGAAATAGTAACAGTAGTATTTGAAATAATTTATATTCGGCGAGAAAAAGAAGGGAGTGAATCAAATGCTCACAAGACTTGTACTTGACACAAGCAACAATGAATAATATAGAGAGGAACATCTGACGTGTCAAAACAGGAGCCATCTTGGGCATAACTTAATATTTATTTTGCTGCTTTTGCAGGATATTTTTACATTATAACTGTAGAAAGCTCATATGACAATGGTATTTCAGTTATCTAAAGTTTAGCTTCCATGCCACAATTGCTGTATAGACATGTAGAAATACCAGATTTGCATACCATTTTCCATTTTTTCCCCTTTAAGGAAACTTCATTGTGAATTTAAAAATACAGTATTAAACTAAAAGTGTGTTGTTCACATGGATCTTGCATCAAATAACCCCTGAAATTCTTCGGGTAAGATAAAAGCACTGTCTCAGGTAAAATTAACAGGAGTTTCATTTACAAATATCACACAAGTGTAAGCTGTCTCATATAGGCATGTGTGTCAGATGAAGAATAGTCCTTGGCTTAGCAGAGAACTCCTTTGTGATCCACTGCTGGGCAACATTTTCTCTTGCCATACCTGCCTTTTCCTTTCCCAGAAGCCTGAACATTTGATAGACTCTGGAGAAGCAGTGAGAAGGCCAGCCTATCAGAAACAGAAAACAGTTGGCTGACAGAAACAGGGCTTCTTGAGTGGACCGGCTTTGTTCCTGGCCGGAAGAAAAACCATCTCCTGGCATGCTAACAGTCAACTGGCATGTATTAACTTCGTTACATAAAGCATGAGAGCTGCCACACATTACATCTCTTTTGTGATATTTTGCACATGCTTGCATACAGTATTTGAACATAAATATTCATGTAGGAAGTACTGTATAAAGAGATCCTTTTACATGGTTGCAATAAGTTGCTTGAGTCGAACCTCTGGCAAACCTCAAGGTGCAATAAGTTACAAAGGTGAGGAAACAACTATATTCTACTTTAATTGCTTTGGGAGCATCCTATAGAATCCTAGGGTCATATAGAGAGCTCTTGGGCTTCACCTTTCCTATAAATTCTATCTGTACACTGGGATATGTTTTACCTTGGGCCCTTTCACACTGTGCACTTAATTAAGTTTATCACACAGGGCTCCTGGCACACAAATGGAACGGTACAAAAGGGGCTGGGAAGGGAAGGGAACTAGTGAGGGAAGCATTTTACCCCACACCAGAATGCCACTGAATGCTGCCAAAAGTCCCCATTATGTTCCATTCTGTTCCCCATCCATCGCAGAGGAGGTGATTTTTTGAGAACTGTTCTGAACAGTTCTCAAAAATCGCCTCCTCTGGAATGGATGAGGAATGGAATGGGGACTTCCGGCAGCTGCAGCGGCGTTCTAGTGTGCAGTAAAATGTGTCCCTCATTCCTCACTCGTTCCCTCACTCTTTCCATTCCCTTCCCGGCCCCTTTTGTACAGTTCCATTTGCCCTGTGAAATAGTATTATGATTCCACTTTAACAGCCATCCTGGCATGCGTGGCTTGGCTCAGATCTCTGGCTGACAATTCTTCCTAAACTGCAAATCCCAGTATTTCATAGGATGTTGTTATGGCACTTAATGTAGAATCATAATGTTATAATTATGCAGAGTGTAAGAACCCTTCCTGGATTTTTGCTTGTCAAACCAAAGTTACAGAATGGCAAACCTGTGAGGAAAAAACTCACAGCAGCAGCCAATAGATAGTTTGCCTGTAGTGAAGAATAAGAAAGCTTAGGGAGAATCTCACCTTTTCTTCCAGCAAAATCATATTCACAACCTGAGGATTTGTTCCTAGTGTCTTTGTGGTTTAGATGGTTAAAATGTTAATTCCCAGCTGCCAGTGCTGGGGAGCTCTGCCCAAACAGAACACTCCAGGTGATGCAAATCTACAGTTTTCACACCCAACATGCTTCTTTAACCAGAGACAAGGGAGCTGCCTGCAGCTGAAGTGACATTGACAAACTCCAGGGTGCACAAAAGGGCTCCCTCTGCAAAGCAACCAATTTTACAGGCAAAGGCAAGTGCATCTGTCTGAAGAACCAGCAGCCCCGTGCTTCACCCTGCCTTCCCTATGTTCTGTCTGAGAGGAGTGGGGGAAAACCTTCTGGATAACAACAGCCACAGTAATCCTGTCATTAGCAGCCGCAGAACTGTCACATCAGTAACTCTCAAGTGGGTGTCAGCTCAAGTCCTTCACTTCAGCTGCTTGCTTCATTGGGAGGAGAGAGAATGCTTTCTTTGACTGTCAGCAAAGGGAACATGTACATTTGTCTGTCGTTAGTACATACAAGCTCTCCAGAGCACACATAAACAACACCGTCACATGCGCCGCTTTGGTAAATGTGCTGCATTTTTATCTTATTTCTTTTATTTGTAGCCTGCCCACATGAAGCCTGTGTGACTAGCCTTGCATATAAAGCAGCACTGGATAACTTGCTTGTAATCTGTCATGTACAATGGAGCAATTGCCACTCACTTCACTTCCCCTGTTCCAACACTGGGGAATGGATTATTTTTAGACATGCTTTGTACACAACCTAGTGTTCAAAGCGAACGGCTAAATTCCCTGAATGGTAGCCAAGACACTTTGGCGGATGACCTACTATCCAGCCTCCTACAGATCACTACCATGGGTATGATATGCATTTCCAAGCACAATGGAGAAAGCTCTTCCTTTATGTCACATTATCTTTTGTCTCATTGTCACTACCGACCAATTCGAAACAAGTGAATCTCTTCTGTTCAGCTTCACAAAGTGCTATTTTATTTTCTACACCAGCAACACTTTCTCTTGTGATACTGTATCATGTTTTGGGGTGACCAGACAGAAAATATAATCCACTGTGTAGTCTGTCACACACCTTGTAATATCCTGAGATTCCCCACCTCACCCCCTTTTAAAAATCTGTTGTGATCATGACTCCCACATCTGTGCAATCTACTTGAAACCAAATTATATATCAGTTTCCCATGAATATCCTCTGAGAAAAAAAAACATAGTGGGGAAGTAAAGCATAGCCTTAAAAGAAGCCAATGTTTACCTGACAGAAGGTGGGAAGAAATACATTTCTAAAGTACTGGGTTGGTTTATTCATTTCTAACAAAATGCAAGAACAATAAAAATAATTTTGTATTACTTATTTCCATAAAGGAGAGGTCCTGAGAAGCATCTGAAGTGAACTTCTGCAAACAAAACATAAGCCTCTTAATAGGTTTATTTTACAGAAAATGTTGTTTTCTTCACTGGAATCCTGAGTGACATGTATGGCAATCCCATTTTCTCACCAGCTCTGCATAGCTTCCAGCTCTTCCTTTCTGAAACCTTTACAGTGCATTCATGCTAGTCTGTTTAAATGTCTGATTTCTGTCTGTTTTCAGTGAGGTCCAAGAAGGATGCACACAAGTTTGCAGTTCCAAAAATCTGAGATCCATTTCTCACATCCCCACATGCATTAGGTACTGCTCCAAAGGAGACAAAACTCTAGCAGTCAATGTGATGCCCAGAGGTTCACACACATGCCCTTCCAAAAATGAGAAGGGAATTCAGTGCCAACACTACGGTTGGTTCATTAACTTGTGGTGTCACCCCTCCCCATTGATCTCCTCCTATACCACACCATACAGAATCCTTAGTAATTTTTTTGTATTAATGTTAGTTACAAATCACAATTCTTGTATTTCACTAAATGTAATGGCAATAGTTCTGACAAAAACAGCTAGCAAAATTAAAATTAAACCTTTAAATTACAATGTCATATGCACTGCCTAAATGGATTTGCAGGTACCTAGTTTCACATGGTTATAGTGAAAAATTTGTGTGATGTTTTAAAATAATTTTAAAGCATTTTTAAAAACCAATTCATTTTATTTAAACAGGGTGAAGGTAGTGCCGGCAAGAATACATCACACACACACCCCCAGTCATTCCCCCTGTGGATCCTGCATTACCAATCAAGCCCACACCAAACTAAATATGTTGCTCTAGCAGGGGTGGAAAGAATATTTGAAAATATTTGGGAAATACTGAAAAAATGTTTCTAAAGTGTTTGGAAACTCCAGTTATTAGTCTCTGGCACTGACAAGAATTTTTGCTATTTGGGACTTATTGTGCACAAAATTCACAAATGGTATTTTTAAAAAAGAAAATAGTTTTTTTCTGCACAGGAAAGAGGGTTTCCTGCACAGAAAGTAGTATTTCTGCATAAGAGATGCCATTTCCAGTGTTGAAAATCTGTAGCTGAGGATTTATTCTGCCCAAAATTAATGTTGTACTTTTGCACAGAAAACATCCTTTTCCGTTCAGGAAACAACATTTTAGTGTAGCAAATAATATTTCTCTACAGAAATATTTTCTGTGTAGCAAATAGTGTTTTCCATTCAAAAATATGACAGAATGAATTCCAAAGTGTGAATAGAAAGAAGAATTATGAAATTAATTTTCTACTCCCTCAAGAACACTAGCAAAGAATTATTACCCTGTGTTCTAGTAACTGTCTATAGCGAACCATGAGCATTAATAATTCTGCAGCCAAAGGATTTTCTCTTGTTTCATGTCCTCTGAGGGACTCTGTTACAACTAAAGAGCCATGAGTTGGTTTCAGTGAAGTTAGTAAATGCTTTTCTTTACTCTAAACATTTCTATACAAGAGTCATCTATGGAGCTAGAAGAGAGGTGCAAAACTAGTTCCTGGGTCAACACCCCCCCCCCCCGTGTTGTTCTGGTGAGGTTATTTCCTAGTATTCCCTCATGTCCATCTCCAAGACCATGATTATGACTTTTTGCAATAATGACCAAATACTCTTGTGTCACTATCTTATGATTCTGCCTACTGGGTTGTTGTTGTGTGCCCTACTGGGCTGTTTTGTGTACCTTCAAATGGTCTCTGATGTATGGTGACCTTATTATGGGGTTTTCTTGGCAAGATTTGTTCAGAGGGAGTTTATCTTTGCCTTCCTCTGAGGCTGAGAGAGTGTGACTTGCCCAAGGTCACCCAATGGATTTACATAGCTGAGCTAAGCAGGAATTTGAACCCTGGTCTCCAGAGTCATGTCCAATGGTCAAATCACTACACCATATGATGCTGGTTCCTCCTGCTGGTGATAAAGATATTATTTATCCAATGGGCTTGTTTGCATAATTGAGGAAGCCTATTTTATTATTTATTTATTTATTTACTTACTTTTTTACTTACTGAATTTATTTATTATTTTAAAATGGTTACATTTATATCAATTCTTTCTTCCTATGAGGTCAAAATGCTGAACATGTCTCTTCTTCTCCCTATTTCATCCTCACAACAGTGCTGTAGAGTAGGCCGGGCTGAATGTGTGTGAGTGGTCCAAGATCCCCTAGACAAGGGATTCCCAAAATTTGGTGCTCCACATGTTTTGAACCAGCTCCTAGAATTCCTAACTGCTGGCCAAGCTTTCTAGGGCTTCTGGGAGATGAAGCCCCAAACACCTGGAGGACCAAAGTTTGGAATCACTGTCCTAGATTTTCATGGTTTAGTAGGATCTCCCAGCTTCCAGTTCAGCACACTAGTCACTATTAGCTGTTTCAACAGGTTTAGCAATAAAAGGTCCACATTTATTTGTCCCTTCGTGTCTACTTTCTTTGAATATATAGGCTTAAAGAAGTCTTCTGTCTGAAGCAGCGGTATCTGTCTATACAGACAAGTAATTTTAAGGTGCTGCTGGGTCACACATAGGTCACTTGTGTACATAAAACTCTTGCACTTTGCTCACTCCACATAGCAAAAATAAAAACAGACATTGTTTGCATGATTTCTCTTCACATATGACAGAGTGATGAATCAACAACTCTGGATCTTGCCTAAGGCTGATAATTGTTTTCAGCCTCTGATTCACCCTTTCAGTCTGTAAACAAATGAGAGGTTAAAGTGAGTTAACCAGAATAACTAATAATGTAATCAAGCCCTTTCTAGACAAATATGCTAATATTCATAAATGTACGCTAGGTGTCATGCAGGAATGTGTGGTAGCAATATGACCTTATTTTCCTTAGAATTGGAATCTGCAAATTCCGAATCACATCCAGTGAAGCTCACCACAGGCTAGAATCATAGAATCATAGAAATGTAGAGTTGGAAGAGACCACAAGGGCCATCCAGTCCAACCCCCTGCTGTGCAGGAACTCCCAATCAAAGCATACCCGACAGATGCCCATCCAGCCTCTGCTTAAAAACCTCCAAGGAAGGAGACTCCACCACTCTCCGAGGGAGTGTGTTCCACTGTCGAACAGCTCTTACTGTCAGGAAGTTCTTCCTAATGTAGAGATGGAATCTTTTTTCCTGCAGTTTGCATCCACTGTTCCGAGTCCTGTTCTCTGGAGCAGCAGAAAACAAGCTTGCTCCCTCCTCAATGTGACATCCCTTCAAGTATTTAAACAGGGCAATCATATCACCTCTTAACCTTCTCTTCTCCAGGCTAAACATCCCCAGCTCCCTAAGGCATTCTTCATAGGGATAAGTCCACTTCTGGGTATTTTAAAACCTTGCATAGTTGAAGGAGCTCCTAGAAACTCTTTTTAAATTGCCACTGCTTCAGATGTCCAGAACATACCTTTCAACTATTGCAATTTGACAGCAAGTAGTCCTGATTAATCCTCTGCCATCCCACTTTTTCATCTGCTTTTAAAATGTCCCAGTTTCTTTTTCCTCCTCCCATTTTCCCCGTTCATCCCCCGTTTTGTTTCAATTGGTGCAAACTGAGTTCAAAATGCAAAATTTGCACTCATCTTAGCGGAGGAAGAGGATAAGTGAGGGCAGACTCTTGCCCTTCCCAGTAGACTCAAGCAAAAGCAGACTTCTGCATCTTCTCCTAGCTTGTGTGTTCCTCCTCATTAGTAACTTTTGCCATCCTGACTACACTCTGATGTTGCTTGACCATATGTGCCCTGGTTTTCATCTGTCAACTGTCAAAGGGAACTGTCAAAAATTCATGCCTTCCTTTTGAGGATAGGGGGAAAGAGGCACTCCAGGGGCTCTTGAAAGGTCAAGGACTGTAAAAAAGGCAGGGGGGATGTTGTCCCAGGCCTGCACTTTGTTCACTCCTGTTCTAAAAACTAATTGCAAAGCATAACTGTGGGCCATCCTTGTCTCCTACGTCTCATTTCAACACTGGTTCCATTTAGCTACCGTGTGTGATGTATGAACCAGATCACAGTTTAATCTGTTCTCCAGGCCTAGTTCTACTGGGTACTGTCTGAATATTTATTAACTTGAAACCAGGCCTTTTAGGGGCTGAAACATTCCAGAGCAAAAGTACTAGGCGAGTTTATTTAAAAAGACTTTATTGTGTTCGTTCAGTAACAAACCAAGAGTATTCCCTACAGAGTGTACCCAATAACTTCCTGACCCCACTGAAGTCAATTAGAACTTTGTTATGGCTTTGTGAGAGTCATGATTTTATCCATGATATTGAGTTCATGTTAACCCACTTTCTAAGGGCAAGCTTTGCAGCTGATTATTTATGCTCCTTTTGACAACTGAAAAGGAATTTGGCTGTGGATATGAACTGTCTGTGGTCATAAAGAATACTTAGCTAATAAGAGGCATGTGGTGGAAGGATAAGAAAAGGAATTAGCAATGTAATTAGCATATAATTAGAAGAGAGCCAGGGCAACCCCATTGGATACAGAGCAGAACCTGGATTTAGATCTCAGCTCATCCATGTATTCACAGGATAACTTTTAGCTCTTTACAAAAATGTGCTAGCTTCATTTCCCAGTATCAATAGCAATGAACCAACCACACAGGGCTGTCAAGCTGAAGTGAGAAATAATGGTCCTAAACTTTGGGCCAAGTTGGATGTCACAATGGCAGCATTTTGTCATGGCCTCATCATTGTGAAGCAGCAGTGGAGAATCTTCCCTATGTTGGCTGAGGCTCTATAATTTCCTCAGTCCAAACTACATGTCCTAATTCTATCCCTTCCTATCTGAGGGACAATCTTCTTTTCTGGAGATAAGCACTCTCAAACCTCTCTATAGGTTCATTCACTGGTATTGATTAGATGTTATAAAGTGGAAAGTATTTGGATCACCAGGCTCAGGCAGAAACATTTGTGAATGTCCTGGTTTGGACTCTCTGGATTCACAGCTGCCAGCTTGAATCTTCCTTGAAGCAGTTCATTTTCTTCAGCAAGTGATATGGCAGCCATGGGCTCAGCCAGATCATGACAGGCAAATCTGTGTGTATAAACAGAGATATTGCATTAAAAGACCAGGATAAGAGGGTTCTTCTTAAACTGAATGAGTGAAGAATGCAGAAACCACATGCCCTCAGCTCCTCAACTTACACAGAGCTCTTTTACCATTGAACATTGAATATAGCCAAAAGAAAAGTAATTTGGGAGATAGGCTACAGAGAAATGAGAGACAGGAAGTGGCTTCAGCTCCCCTCATCCATCTACCTCATTTACTCTTTAAACTGGATCCTCTGTTCCCACTACCAAAATTTTACTAAACCTGAGTTTTTACTAGATTTTATTAAACCTGAATGATTAAACCTAGCTCCTGTCACATCAAGTTGGGCCTCAAACCTAGTGGTTTTTCCATGAAAGGACAGTGACTGAGGGCCATTCTGTCATTTCAGCTGAGGGGTCCAACAGGTTTTCACATATGTGCATTATTAAAGTGCATCTTGAGAATTTTTCCTGTTCTTATACATCATATCATCATGTATCAGACTGGATCATTCTCTGCCTGCCCATTTTCAAAAGTTTTTTTTTTTCAAAGTGTGACAACACTGAGTAGTGGAAGGGTTAAATTAAGTAATTTCTGAGATATGCGAAAATGGCAGATAGCACCTGCACTTGTTAGTCATGCATGGCCCAAGTAGATGCAAAAAAGAAATTAGCTCTTAACACATTTTTACTTACAAGTATATTACCATTCTGACACATCAGAGCTCATTATGCATATCAGAATTACAGAAAGCTAGGGCTATATTTCACGAATGTATAACCACCTTAGTTATCTAGTCATGTATTTTTTCCAACCTGTATCCCCCAGTCACTACTTACAGGGCAGCAGCAGCTGTGAGCTACAGTGATCTGTTCCTGTTCTGATGGAAAGCAGTTGACTGCCATTCCTACCATCACCCCTGAGTTATCTCCACTGCAGAAGCAGGTTGTTGTTGTTGTTGTTGTTGTTGTTGTGTGCTCCTTCAAATCATTTCCAAATTATGGTGACCCTAAACCTAGATTTGTTCAGAGGAGGTTTGTTACTGCTTTTTCCCTGAGGCTGAAAGCATGTGACTTGCCCAAAGTCACCTAGTGGGTTTCATGGCCAAGCAAGGAATTGAACTCTGGTCTCCAGAGTTGTATTACATCACTCAAATGGCTATGACACTGTATCACAATTTTCCTTCATGCCGGAGAACACTTGTGTGTAGGATGTTGGAAACGTGAGTCAGTTGCTTCCAGATTGATGTGAGACCCTTTGCTGATCACAGTGACTGCTGCCCAGTATATGGAGATTGGGGAATGTTCAGGTTCCTGACATATCCCTTAAACTAGGGAATACATAGAGATTGTGAATATGAACCATTCATGCATAACTTAGGTTATGCATTTGTAACTGCTTTAGTGAACCCCAATCTAGATTCATATTACAGAGCAATCTCTCTCATCACATATGAAATGCAAAGGTATAGCCGTGTTAGTCTGAAAATCAATATGCAAAGGGATCTTGTAGTACCTTTCAGACTAACTGAAAGAAAGAAGTTGGTAGCATGAGCTTTCACAGACTTCAGCCAAGCTGTATTATGTTGAGTTAGCTAAGTACTGTCAACTCTGATAAACAGCAGTTCTCCAAAAATTTAGGCAGGATTGTTTCCTAGTCCTCAACACATGGAGGTCCATGGCATTCCCACAAGATATTTTATCCAAGCATTAAATAAGACCAACCCTGCTTCACTTTCAAAATCAGAAAAATGTTTAGAGTATTGTGGCAGTGGTCTGCTAACAATCATGAAGAGTTACCGTATATCATGTATGGAACAGCATAATCTGCACAACTGTCTCAGCACACACATAGCTCATGGCTGGCCTCTTGTTAAAGACATAAGCAATCATAACTGCCAGTTGTGCTTGTGTATGTAATTGTTTTAGCACACTGGATAAAGGAATTCATCACCTCTATCCACAATAACATCCTCCCCAGACATGTACCTGGTGGCCATTCACTTCTTGGGGGAGGAAGGGCAGCCAGGCAGCTAGCTGGCTGTTGTTATGGGAGCCACTCACAGAAAGAGGAAGAGGGTCCTCTGGATGGCCAGGATGATGCCATCATCATCCTGCAGCTCAATCCAGGAACAGAGGCAGTTGGCTGCCTGGCTGCCTCTCATTCTCCCTTAGCCACTAATTGGCTGGGGGGGCCTGTTCAGCCAGAAACAGGTAAGTCACATGTGCAGAAAGGAGGGATGAGATATCAGTATGCTAGGTGGAACTTTGCAATTCTCATATACAATGCAGGATTTTGGCCTAATGTCATGCTGCCAGTGAACACTAGACCCAGCACTGACCCTTGGGTAAGTTGCCATACCTAGCTCTTCCCTCTGCCACCAGACTATGTTGTGAGCTGCTTGGATCTTCCTTTACTGCATCTCACCCTCTGACAGGGGTGTAGCGGTGGGGAGGCAGAATGAGGGCATTCCTTAAAATAAGAATTCTGACCCTCCCCATTAAATTTTCCTTTATTCCCCAAATTTCTAGCACTGCAGAGATTTAAACACTGGGAATGGCTCACACCTAGAGCTCTTGTATTTGCTGTGTTTGCATACTGTTGGTCACCTTGCCTGCCAGTTTTCTTTAGATGCCAAATCTGTATTCCTAAATTCTCAACTGAAGTTTAAAGTTACTGCAATACTAAAAATTTGGAGATGGAAGGAAACTTTCATGGGAGGGGTGGAAGAATTCTTACTGGGTGGCAATGCCCTTATTTTGCGCATCCATAGCTACACATCTGCCCTCTGTCCTTCCTTCACCCTTCTTCTTTCCAACTAAATAAACACTTAGATAAATCATTCCTCATCTGATACCCCACAGATGTCTTGGACTAAGGAGATTATCGTCCTGCTTTTTTCCCAATCTAGACAGGCTGAGACTGGGCTGGGACTATGTGTTATTGCACAGCTCCGTGCCCAGATCAGAGGATTCCCATACCCAATCGGCACATCTCCCATTACTTTGCTAAGAATGGCAAAGTTCCATTTTTATCTAAACAAACAGCTTCATTTATATACCGCTTCATACCGCCTAAGCAGTGTCTAAGTGGTTTACAACTGTAAGCCAATTTGCCCCAACAATCTGGGTACTCATTTTAGCGACCTCGGAAGAATGCAAGCCTGAGTCAAGCTTGAGCCCTTTTCCTGGTATTGAACTTGCAACCTTAAGGTTTTGAATGACTGCAGTAGTTCAGGCATTTAACCTCTGCGCCACTAGGGCTCCTATCTAAGTAAGGGAGAAGTCCCGATCTGGTATGGGATGCCTCCAATCTGGCACAGAGTTGTGCGATAAGGCACAGTCCCAGCCTGTACCCAGATTGGGAAAAGACAGCCAGTGCGATCATTTCCTAAAATGTATCTTCAACAGAAGTGTTGCAATTCACCATGTATGGGGAAGGCTGGCTTAGACCAAGGCAACAATGGAAAAATGAGTTCTTCCTGTGTGCAACAAGTCACACAGTCAGGCATATACCATCAGGAAAAGCTCGATTTTTTTCCCTAAAGATAAAACCAAGAGCAGAAAACTGTGTCTTTATCACATTGAAAACCAAGAATTTATTACCATTAAAGTACTGCAGCCCATGAAATTGCTTTTCAGGTTGCACTCATTATGTTCTGCAATTTTCAATCTGTAACCTCATAGATTTGTGTAAGCGGAAAAACAAACTATTTCCCAAGACAATTTAACAGGCAAACAGTGAAAAGTGAGAAGGTAATGCTTTGATGCCATAGCCACAATAGCCGACACAACTTTGAGACTAGGTATCATGCCATTAAGAAAGAGAATAAGGTTTTTAAGCTGCTGAAGAAGCCAATCTAAACCATGTTTACCTTCAAATTCTCTAGCAATTGCAGGTCCCTCTTAATCTAAGGGGTCAAATGAAAGGGATGTCCTTTGTTGAAGCATGTCTGAATAGATGCAAAGCAATCAAGGACACTTGTTTTAGGATTCTGTGCAGGGTGACCCGTTACACTGGGCAGGTGGCAAGAGCAACAGAGCATAGAAATGTTACTAGCTGCATCTATTCCTGTGGCCTCCCAGGTCAGTTGCCACACTGCTCTTCTTGTTTTTGCTCATAATGATGCATTTTTGTTTTTGTGTACCTTAAAGTTATTTCAAACTCATGGTAAAGCTATCACAGGGTTTTCTTAGCAAGTTTCTTTAGACGTGGTTTGGCTGAGAGAGTGCGACTTGCCAAGAACCACCCAGTGGATTTCATGGCCAAGCAGGGATTCCAACCCTATTCTCCAGAGTCATATTCCAATTCTCAAACCACTTCACCATGCTGGCTCTAAACTATGTATACAAATCTTTTCATTACAGCTGTTTGCACATGAACACACATAGTTCCCTACTATTACTTTTGAAAAACACCTCTTCATGCATATGCCTGGCTAAACCCTGACTAAGTCCTGCCATTACTCACTTCTTGTGGCCAAATCAGTTCAAATCTATGTGACAAGAACATAGTTATGGTTGGAAGTAATGCATTGACTTCTATGCTAGTTTGGTGGTGAATTCCTTCAGGCTTAGTTCCACTTTAAAGGAACTATTCAAGATGCAGAAAAATAAAGGCTGAATCTGCACTGTAGAATTAATGCAGTTTGACACTGCTTTAACAGCCATGGCTCAGTGCCATGGAATTCTGGGATTAGTAGTTTTGTGAGATATTTAGCTTTCTCTGTTAAGAGAACTCTGGTGCCACAACAAACTACAAATCACAGGAGTCCATAGGATGGAGCCATGACAGTTAAAGCAGTAGCAAACTGCAGTAATTCTGCAGTGTGGCAGCAGCAAAAGTTTGGGAGAAAAAGTTCAACACTTTCCATAGTTCTAAAATTCAAACTAAACTCAGACCAGATTTATTGCTCCACTGACATGGAAGCTACACACCGCCAGGGCTCACATTCCTAATTATCCATTTACAAACCTCCGATAACAAAGAACTAATGGAGTAGCTCAATAAATTATACAGAGACACTAGATAGTGAAATGTCATGTATTTTACCTTAACTGTAGTAATGAATAACTTGTAGCTCAAAAATTTATATGAGCAGCATGCTCCTGAAGAATTTTGAGTTTCTTCTGCAGCCTTCCAAAGAGGCTACACTGTATACTAGGACAATGGCTCTCAACCTTTGCTTCTTCAGATTTTTGTTTTGTTTTGGTCTCCCAGGAGTTTATCACATGGGAGGAATTTCTCTCAATTGTGAATGTAGCCAATTCGCAATTACGTGAATTCGCTAGTTTAGTGAATTTACGTGAAATCTGATTGTGTTCTGAATGGTTCAGAATGACTTCCTATTTCCTGAAAATGACCCCCCATTGCCTGAAATAGTGTGAGATACTCTAATATGCAATTACGTGAAATCCCATGATTGCGTTCGGGATGACTTCCAATTGCCCAAAATTTTGTGAGATACACTCATTTGCAATAACGTGAAACCCCATGATTGCGTTTGGATTGTCATTGCATTATACCCCCAAATTCTGTCGTATGATAAACTCCCCAGAGTCCCTGAGCATTAGTATGTTGGCTTGGGCTTTGGGAATTGAAGTCCAAAACATCTGGAGAACTAAAATTTGAGAAATACTTTACTAGGGATTGAGGACATGGGGGCACATATGGTCCTCTGTGAATCTCATTCTGGCCCTTTACTAAAACAGCCATCACCCTTTTCCACAAGATCCTCATTTATTTGTTTCCTAACATTAGTACAGGTATTCTTCCTCATTCAAAACATTTGAAATGACTTTCCATCCTGAGGCTCCATTAGTGTCAGTAAGAGCTTTACACTAAAGTACGAGGGGGTATCATAAAGTTTTAATTATCACCTTTAAAAAATTGATAAAAAGTTTGTTTTGTTTGTAGTTGTTAATTTATCTCTATGTAGTCACCATGCAGATTTACACATCTTCCCCAGAGTTTCTTGACCCTTCAAATACCATTATTGTAGAAGCCTGCAGATTGCACCTGATGAGGATTTTACACTTTAGTCACTTCTGGCAGAGCCAGTCACAAAAATAAAGGACACAATCAGCTGATTTTCTCAGCAACATGCACTTAGGGACACTGACAAAATTTCATCAATATGCCATAATAACTTCCGGGTGATAATTATTACTTTACTATACCCCCTCATAAGACACAATCTGCAGACTTCTACAATATCAGGTATTTGGAGGGTCAAGATGCACTGGGAAAATGTATAAATCTAGATAGTGACTACATAGAGATAAATTAACAACTACACATCAAAACAAACTTTCTGTCGATTTTTTAAAAAGGTGATCATTAAAACTTTACGATACCCCCTCGTACATCAGCATTTTTGTCCTGCCTAGCACTGGAAAGTGACCCCCAAGAACATTTTTGAAATTGTGTTTAGCCCCTGGGCTGAAAAAGATGAAACTGAAATTGCAGCTTTCATCAGCCATCACCATTGCTCACTAAGGCTGATGGGACTTGCAGTCCAAACAACAAGAATGGGGAAGAATGGGCTTTGAGATATTAGGGAACTGCCACTCCTATTACCTTTAGCCAGCAATACTCAGGGGTGATAGCTGATATTCAACAATATCATATTCCCCCCTCTTCGCTCAATGTGAGCAATTCCACAATTCTTTGGAGGCATGTGGGAGTCCTAATGAGTAAAAAAGCATGGTTGGCAACTGCACTGAAAACATTTGGCTTGAGTGGCTGAATGTCTAAAGCACCACCTGTTATTGGACCCTCTTTGATTTCCATGCAGCAGAACATCTCCGGTCCATGGTGTTCCTTACTTTGTTTAATCTTGATCTGGCAAGGTAACATCAGCTAGCATTATTATGGGAAATGCTGCATGTCATTTTCATTTCTCGTACACCATGTACAGTTAGAATGTAACTGATGATGTGGCATCTTTGAGGGCCAACTAACTCATGGCTCCATGGCATAAACAAGGGTTTGATATTCAGCTAGCCCCCCCCCCCCCAAAAGCAGACTTTGATATATTCAAAGCCTCTATTGAAAAGTTTTAGGAACTGCAAAACGAATGTGTTTTATGCTGCTCCACCCACCAACTTGTCAGAAGCTGACACTGGATGATATGGTGTTTCCTCTTCTAACAAATGCAACAGGTATCCCACATCTTGTGCACTTGTGATTTTGTGACTCCATGCACAAAATTCTTTTCCTCATAGAACCATAGAATTGGAAGAGACCACAAGGGCCATCCAGTCCAACCCCCTGCCATGCAGGAACTCCCAATCGAAGCATCCCTGACAGATGGCCATCCAGCCTCTGCTTAAAAGTATTGCACCAGAACTGAACTGCTTCTTAGCAATTTGTTCTGAGATTTTTCCGGTATGGAAAATGACATTTGAAACTATACTTACAAATGGGAAAGTCTTTCTAAAAAATATGTAACCACTGTATCATTGAACATGTGCAGAGTAACTTCAATACTTCAGTTGTTCAGAAATTATAGCATTGAGTTCCATGACCAGTGCTTTGGAAAGTTACTGTTTTGGACTACAGTTCCCTGAATCTCCTGGCTAGTCCATGGGCATGTTGGTTTCTGCGAACTGTGCCCACCCTCTGTCTGGCTTCTGGGGATTGGTTCGTACTCCACAAAGTTTCCTAGAGGAACTGTGCTGTCTTTAGAGAAGGACATGAGTGTCCATTATGATGCCTGCACATTAAATGCAGAGCAGACAATGGGGTTACATTATCCAGTTCTGGAAGTCTGTTAAAATTCTGTTCAGAGTACCAAAATTCTGGCTAGTTATCTGTCCATACCTAGTCAGCTATGATGATTCTTGCATCTGTTTATTTCAAGCTGGCTCCAGCATCAAGTTTTCATGTTCAGAGACACTAGATATTATACCACAGGACTAGTAGGAGAAAAAACTAGAACGTTGCTGGCAAAGTTTACTTTCTTCTCAATATATTTCCTAGGATTGGAAACAAAGGGCCTTGACAGCTGACCCACAGGAAAACTGGAGGATATGCATCCCCATCTCCCACCTGGAGCTGATCCATGAAATATGGAGACTTATACGTCAACCCTACTAAAAAGTGGCCTAAAATATTTTAAATAAATAAATAAATCTAAATAAATTACAGATACCCAGATAAGAGCTGTTGTCTGTACTTGGCTGTTAGCATTGTAGCATATCTTTGTTTGGCATGGGGGTTACTATGAGGCCAAAAGTAATTTAAAAATTATACAAAATATATACGGCACTCTCCCCTTGTGACCACCTGGTAGCTGTTTTGCTAGTGAAGATGTAAAACAAGGTTGTTTGAATGCTCTTTTTCTCTCTCTCCCTTCCTCTTCTTAATCTTGCCAATTCTAAGGAGATACTGTTTCTTCGAAATCATATTCTGTCATGTTGTGGCTGCTTTCAAAAAACAGATCCAGAGCCCAATGAAAACAGCTAAGAACTAGTTTCATTGGCTTAATCAAAACTACAACTTTCTACACATTTATTAGGATACAAAAATCCCACTGAATTTGCTGGGACTTACCATAAGGAAGGGCCTTATATTTCTAAACCAGGAGTTGGAAACTAAACCTAATTTTGTTCCTCATCATATCCCCAGAGGGCCCATCCCACTCACAAAAATGAAACTGGAAATGATGCAACATCTGTTTTTATTTTTGGATGTTTTCCAGCCATTTGGGAGGCATTTTAGGAGTTTGGAGTTTGAAAAGGTGCAGGAATTAAAACCACCACATTTTGTTGTGATTTGAAGTGTTTTATCTATTTGAGAGCCAAAAAGGTCTGATTTTTAAACAAACAAACAAACAAACAAACACAAAAAAATGGGGTGTAATTGGGTTTATGAAGATGTCCTAGGGGACTCCAAGAGAGGGTTTAGGCCCACATGCAGCCCACACAAACAATGCTTTTCCCACCTTATTCTAAATTGGGTTTTTAAAAGGTAGTTTTTGATAATACAGGTTGTTCCCCCCCCCCCCCCCAATTTGCGGTCTTGCCGTTCAAGTCCCTCAGTCTTTAATGGATGGCAAGCCACGAGAGACATAATGGAGTGCATGCAGTGCCACACATAGGACGACATTCCCATTGTAATCAATGGGGCCTCTATATTGGTGATTTTCCCAATGGGAAGGGGGTGGCGGAATGGATCCCCCACGAATTGGGATATTCCACAGCCAGCATGGGCATTAGCCACATGAAATCTGGGGGAGGGGGGGGTCTAGAAGCTGTAGTCTAAAAAAGTAAAAAAAAAAATCCAAGCTCTGCTTCTAACCATGACTGCCATTCTTAAGATTATTATGTTGTTGTGTGCCTTCAAGTTGTTTCCAACTTATGGCAACCCTAAGGTGAATCTATCATGGGGTTTTCTTGGCATGTTTCTTCAGAGGTAGTTTCCCATTTCCATCCTCTGAGGCTGAGAGTGTGTGATTTGCCCAAGGTTACCCAGTGGGTTTACATAGCTGAGCAGGGATTCAAACCCTGGTCTCCAGAGCCATAGTCCATTGCTGAAACCACTACATTACACTGGCTCTCATTCTCAATATTATGTGTTGATTGAAAGCAGAAGGAAGGCTTAAGCTAGAGTTGTTAGGTGTCCCTCATTATAATGAATGTCCCTTGTTTGAGAGTCAGAAAATTTGCCTCTTATAGGTGATAGCTGGCAGGTGATCCCTTATTTGAGGGTTTGAGAGCTTTTCATTTTATATGGACTTAACATGAGGTCAAAAGCCTTTGTATTTTGGAGAGTGAACTCTTCACAAACACAGAAATGTGTGTATCATGTAATTTATGAGTGCCTTCAAGTCACAGCTCAGCTTATAGTGACCCCATGAATGTCATGGGGGTTTCATAGACAAGAAATACTCAGAGATGGTTTTGCCAGTTTCTTCTCCTGAAATACAGCCTACAGCAGCTGATATTCATTGACTGTCTCCCATCCAAGTACTAACCAGGAATGACTCTGCTTAGTTCCAAGATCAGATAGGATCTCTTTCCTTTACGTATTTGTGGACAATATATTAATTTCACAGAGAAACGCATGTCTGTGTTGACTGAAATCAATATTTATTTATTTATCTGTTTGTTTGGTATTTAGGTGGAAAACAAACTTTATTGTAAGCTACTTCTTTATTGTCAACCCTTCATGTCAGAAATTTGAATGTCTCATTGCTAATTTGAAAAGTTGTTGTTGTTGTTGTTGTTGTTGTGTGCCTTCAGGTCATTTCCAACGTATGGCAACCCTTAGGCAAACCTACCGTATCATGGGGCTTTCTTGGCAAGATTTATTCAGAGAAGGGCTTGCTTTTGCCTTCCTCTGAGTGTGAGAGTGTGTGCCTTGCCCAAGATAATCTAAACTGGGATTAGAACCCTGATCTCCATAGCCCAATGGTGAAACCACTACATCACACTGGCTCTGATCACAAAAAGAAAAGTAAGACCAGGTAGATGTCACACACCAAATGATGTGCTGTAGAAAATACAGGCTAGGTAACCATTTTCAGAGAGCCATAAAGTAGAATACTAATTTTAGAACAAAACCAGAGCCAAGATTCTGTCACTGAGAGAACTGTGTGCATGTCTCAGAACAAAACATTAAGACATAGCAGAGCTTGGGGTACATCCAGATGTACATTATTTCAGCAGCTGAGCTGCTGCAGAAAAATACGGCTTTATAGACGCTTACAGAGTTCTCTGAAGAACCAAGCTTGAGGGAGGGGGTTGGTTCTGTAAATTCACAGCAATAACCCACTGTGCTAGAGCTTGTCCAGAAGCAGCTTTCAATGTTGAGCAGGGATCATGATTTTGCTTTTTTTAATGAAGGAGAGAAGAATATCTGAATAAATGTACATAGGATGCTTTAAAAATGTACAGTGCAGAGCTTTAAAAGAAGGCAGTTGCCAAACCCTAAGGGTGGGAGAAGAAGCAAAACTGATTAGTAAACTTTCCTAACTGGTCTCTTCCAACTCCATGATTCTTTGATTCTACCTTCTTCCTTCCCTTCCCTTCCTAGCTAGTATCTACTTCAACTGCATTATAAAGCTGGAGAGAGGGGAGCTGGGTTCTTCCCATGGGATATATACAGAGGAAAAGGAGCTATTGAAGGTGCTGGTTTGTATATTCCTTTTCACAATTTTCTATTAACATTATCCATTCTTCCTCACCACTAATAACCCATAGAATCATGCAGTTTAAAGAAACTACAAGGGGCATCCAGTCCAACTCCCTGCTATGTACCAATACATAATCAAAGCACTTCCAACAGATAGCCATCCAGCCTCTGTTTAAAAAGCTCCAAAGATGGAGACTCCACCACTCTCTAAAGAAGAGTAATTCACTGCTGAACAGCTCTTACCATCAGGAAGTTTTTCTCAAACTTAGATGGACTCTCCTTTCCTGTAGCTTGAACCCATTGCTCCGTGTCCCAGTCTCTGGAGCAGCAGAAAACATACTTGTTCCATCCTCACTATGACATCCCTTCAAACATGGCAATCATGTCATCTCTTCCCCAGGCCATACATACCCTGCTCCCTAAGCCACTCCTCATAAAGTATGGTTTCCATACATTTCACTGTTTTGTCGCCCTCCTCTGTACATGCATGAGCTTGTCAACTTTGGTGCCCAGAACTGGACACAATATTGCAGGTGAGGTATGACCAGCATAAACCTATTTGGTTTATGAAATTGTGCTTTGAACACAAATAAGAACAGCAGGCATACCTCAATTAATAAAGCCTCTGAGAAAGAAGTTCCATTTTACAAAGTCTTGTTTTGCCTACCCAGCCCTCCATTTTTCCTCATCCTCTGTCTAACTGAAAGTTGTTTATTACTATCAGCACTGGGAGGATGATGGAGGGTTGGAGAAACACAAATGTTCAGTGTTGGCTTGTAGCAGCATGTCTGCAGTAAACAGTGCAATAAAAATTGGGATGAAAAGGAATGGGATTCTAGTTTAGCTGTATGTGCCTGCCTACAATAGACAAGGCAGACAGCAACTGTCCCCAGAATCCTTATTGAGCATATGTGAATAGCAAAGTAGAGAGAAAAAGATAAAGCAGATAAGCCTCCCCACTCCTACCCCTCGCTGGTGAAAGAAAAAAGTAATCCCTGTTCTTTTGCTCTTTATTTATTTATTTGGGTGGTATAGGATCCTATTCCTATTCTTTCCATGTTATTTTTGCTTTGGGTACCAAATTTATTGTTTTCTACCTTTGGGGTCCATACAGAGCAATTCATGATTCCCTTTAAGATCTACCATGAAAACACAGATTGAGGCTATGTAACCAGTGTGTTATTGCCTGTGTTTTGCTTTCTGTTTTGTTATACTTTTCTTCATGTATTTTTTTTAATTTCAAAAAATCATATTAAAAATTAAAAATTAATATTCTTCCTTTTTAAAAAATGAGCTTCCATTGGCTAGTTTTTTTTCTTTTCTTTTTGGAGAGGGCCAGCTTCTTTGGATTCATAATCATAATGCTCAGTACATTGGTGAATGGTGTGTTCCATGTCAATGGAGCAATGAATCTGTTGTTGGCTTAGTATGAAGTTTAAAGGAATTTTCTATAGGAGACAAGGTTTAGCACCTTGGATAGTTCCTTTAAAACTTTGACTAAAACCTATTGTAGATTCACTGTTCCGCTGATACGGAACAAACCAGCTTCCACTGTTTATTTATATGGTTCTCTTTTGGGTGGGGCAAATCCCAAGAAGAAAATCCATAAGAAAATGCTACCAGAATAGCAGTGGTTCAAGGAAATACTGAACTGCAAAAAGAATGGGAAAGGTGAAGCTTTGTGTCATTTACTTTGGGAGGGGAAAAAGAGAGAAAGAAATCCTCCAGGGCAACTTTTAATATGAAAATTAAATTGAAATAACATTGATTACAAGCCTAGATTTTATCCTCAATGGTATCTAATTCTCCTTTCCAGATGTGTTCAAATCAATCACAAACTATTTGTTTGCAGAGACCTGTTTTCAAGATGAGATAATTTTTAAAAGGCTATCAGCTTTCCTTTGCATGTTAAAGTCAAATGCAAGTCAAATTAACCGACCATTTACAGCAATCTGTTTTGGGGAAACCCCTTTCCCCTTTAACCTCCAAATGGGAAAATGTTTGAGCCTTTTCTTCATGTTAGTTAATTAAAATCATATGCTCTCATGCTAAGGCTGAGAGACTACTCAGAGAAGCACTCTGTTCTTCTCCAGGCAGAGGCTGTGTGGTAACAGTGATACATAATGAAAGTGCACTTGGCTATAAATCTTAAGAATTAAAGAGGTCACTTCAGAAAATATGCCAGCCAGTCAAATAAGTATCAAGTGAGCAGAGTCACACTATTAAAAAAAAACACAACAACAACTCCTGTTGGTTGGTTTGAATTATTGCTAATGAAAAAGTCAAGGCAATTAGATCCTACAAGATGTTACTTATATATTTCACATCCCCTCTTACCTGAAGACTTGAAGTGAATAACAAAAGAAGTCTTTAAAAATGCATGCAGAACCATCTTATCACTTCTCTACATGCACTACTGAGCAAATCACCATTTGTTGTCCTTGTTATGTACTGTCAAGTCAGCTTTGACTTATGGGACCCTGTGAATGTTGTCTCCTTTAAAGTTATGTAAATCAGCTGTGGTGATTATTTCTGTTTTCTTAACATTCTGCTTTAAACTTGCCTTTGCACCTTCTTCCTTGACTTACCTTCAGTAATTGTTCCAAATCTTTGCCATTTTCTGTCAGTGGTATAGTCTTAGCTGCATATCTTAAGCTATTGATGATCCTGCCTCCAGTTTTCATGTGTCCTCCCTCCCTCCCTTCGAGTCTGATCTTTTAGGTATGATATGTTCCACACACAAGTTAAGCAGAGACAGCGCTAAGATGCAGCCTTGACTGACCCCCTTGCCAATGGGAAATCGTTCCATTTCTCCCTGTACTGTCCTGATTATAGCCACTTCTTCTGAGCAGGCCAGCTGATGATAGGGGGACTTAGAGATCTCTCATTCTTAGGGTCCCCATGAGTTAAAGTCAACTTGATGGCAGTTAAAAACAACAACAAAACTGTGTGCATTAAAAAAAACTGCCAATAGATCCTGTATATAGAGAAATCTTGTAGCACCTTTGAGACTAAAGAGCATCTGAGAAAGTAGATGTCTATGAAAACTCATGCTGCCAACTTCTTTCTTTCGGTTAGTCTCAAAGGTGCTTACAAGATCTCTCTACATACTGATTCTACAGACTAACATGGCTATATCTTTGAATTCTCTCAGCAGATACTTTTATTAATTGCCCTATTCAGGGCTTGCAAATTCAGGATGGTGGTTTTCCTTATTGAGTCAGTTTATCTGTGATGAGGTTTTCTTCTTTTTCTACTGCTTTCCGCTTTTCCCAGTGTTATTGTTTTTCCAGTAAGTCATGTCTCCTTGTGCTATATCTTAATTTAGTCATTTTCAATTACACAGAAAGTTAAAGGTTGTTTTTCTCTATGATCCATTTTGTTCTCTTTTTGACAGTCATTGGTATCCATAAAATGGTCATCCAGCACCACATTTCAAATGAGGTGATCTCCCTACAATCTGGTTTCTTAACATCTGATGTACAGATCCCACCATACAACTCTGATTATACCTGATCTCATATGATTTCTGAATCTAAACAAATTCATGCCTGGATAGTACTTGAGAAACCATGAGGTAATACACTACCAGAGATCTCCAGGTAGAAACAGGAAAGAATCCTACTTGAATTCTCGGAAAGCTTCTGTCAGTTATTGCTGACAATACTAATATATATGAACCTATGATGTGATCCAGTAAGATAGGAGCCAATAGCATACACTTCAACATGGCCACTAAAAACTGCTCTGAATTTAGCCATTAGCTGAAAAAGTTTCTGCATCCTTGGCTTAAACACTAAAACCAGGCTCTGTATTTATGCACAGAGTTCCTGAACCACAGACAAATGGACACAAAGGTCAAAACTTCACAAGCATTAGGAAAAATCAAAGTCTTGTCACAGAATTGTCTGACATTGTTTTTGCAATATGGGGAAAAGAAAACCCTGGCAGATTGGTCAGGTCACAATTACAATCCTGTTCTAAAGAAACCTCAAATAAATAAATAATAAATAATTCTAAATACACAGACCCTCTTACCTGACAATATGTTCAATTGTTGTGTGCCTTCAAGTTGTTTCCGACTTATGGTGACTCTAGGGGGAACCTATCATGGGGTTTTCCTGGCAATATTTGTTTAGAGGAGGTTTGTCATTGCATTCCCCAAGGCTGAGAGTATGACTTGCCCAAGGGCCTCCAATGGGTTTCATGGCCAAGCTGGAATTGAACCCTCCAAAGTCATAGCCCAGCACACAACCACTATGCCACATGTAAAGCAGTACAGTAATATACTCTTGACTGCACTTCATTCCTGCATTATCCACTTACAGTCAGCAGACTTTGGGCTTTAACAATTGTTGTTATTTTTTTCATACATTGATCATTTTTATCAGAGTGGTAGTAGAATATGGAAGGATTTATTCTGCCCCCACCCCCCACCCCCCAGATATAAATTCAACATCCAGGTGCACTATATATCATAACTCCTAGGTCATTCATTCACTTCCTCCAAATTATAATTTTAAAAATTGGCTCTGAGCTCTTCATTGCTCTTTGCTCTTTTTGCATTCAGCTTTTGAGACAATGCTTGCATTTCCTTTCAGGGTGCTGGCGATGAAGAATCCACTCTTTCTTGGTGGCAAGCCAAATCTTGTCCAACTGACTCTGGGGGCTCTTTGAACCGGAAGCTGCTTTTCCTCTCAAATATCTGGAAAGTGTTTTTCTTGGGAAACCTTTATTAATAAGGTCCTTGTTTCTTGCGTAGGGGCAGGGAATCAAATCTCATCTGTTCATGGAGCAAGCAGGAAGAGCACATTATTGTTTATTGGTGTAGTATATGCTCAACATGGTATTGTAATCTGTTGTTTTTTATGTGCTTGTTTTTAAGATGTTGGCACCAATCCAGATAACACTGTTACTGACTAAAGGTAACTAAAGGCACATCTCCTCTACACCACCGTACCAGTTACAAACCATTTTGATTAGTTCAAATGTAATTTAATGGCATACTTGACTTCTCTTCTGAACAACTCTACACTACAATGCTACAGATATATTGGGTCCTTGTCTACACTGTAGATTCAAATTGATTTAATTCTTAATCTTGTTCTTCTCAGGGTATCTTGGTTACTTCAATGTATGTCACCAAGTTATAGATTTCAGAATTCCCTGGGGTGGAGCCATAACAGTTAAAAGTTGTATGAAACTGATATGACTTTGCAATGCTGATGTATGTTCAGAATTAAAATGAGTGTCGTGGGGTCCAGTTCAGTAATTTCATCTTTTGACCTCATCCCACTCCAAAACACCTTTCAAAGAAGGGAGGACTCCAAGTTTTAATACATGTGGTAGTATGCTAAAGGAGATGTGTTAAAATCTTTTCTTTCATGTTGTTTTTCTGATTTAAAGCTTCACCTTGAAGCTGCCGTAAGAATCACATACTGTCTTTTTCATTACAAATTGATGCAGGGAATCAGCATGGGGGAACAAGTTAATCTCCTCTTCATCCTCCTCTTTCACTGCCCTGATCAAATGTAGTGTCCTCACATCTGCTTTAAAGGGGACACAATTAACAAGAAATCCTGTCACAGTCCTCTCACAGGGACTAAGACACTATTTACCCAGTTGTGTAGCATACAGTTACACAAGCATGTAATTTGGGTGTTCAACTGTGTCTCTAGAGACCAGAGTTTGAATTCCTAATTGGTCATGGAAACCCACTGGGTGACTTTGGGAGAGTCACACTCTCTCAGCCTCAGAGGAAAGGAAAGGCAACCCCAATCTGAATGAATCCTAAGAAAAGCCCATGATAGGTTCTCGTCTTAGGTTTGTCATAAATTGGAAATTACATAAAGACGCACAACAACAGGTTATGCTGCAGTATTGGATCATGCATTTGCACAACTGATTGCACAACCGGCAATATGACCATGCACTCTCCTGTTGTGTTAGAATTTATAGAATCCCCATCAGCTGCTAAGGGTCACACTCAACCTTCTAAGGAACACTCCCAGGCTTCCATGACAGTCTATATCAGCATTAGAGACTCATGTAACCCTGAATTGGGTGCCATCCTTCAAGAAAGTCCAACCATGAATAAAAAGTGGTGCTAGAATGCCTCTTTATTCATTGGATAATTGCATAATAATCACTACATCACATGATATTGTGTGATAATCATAGCGCTATTGCACGATATTGATGAGAGCATCCCACTATGCTCCTGTCTTTTTTGCTAGTGTGATAAAGTTCCTAATTACTACTTGGAGCCCTCTTGAGCTTAACTTCTAATAAAACTAGTGGAAAGATTTAACTGCAAGTAGCTTAAAAGTTCAGCTGGATCAAAGTCACTGTGCTGTGAAACTTCCAGCTAAATATATTCTATGCTAGTCTGTTCATTGCCTCCTTATCCAAGAGTAGAAGAAATGAAGCTTATTCCTTTCCCACAGTCTATACAAGTCAATTCGTTTATTTTATTTTTAAAAAAACTGAATTTTAATCATTATTAATTGGTAATACTTTGAAGAAAAATGTAATGTCCCAAGTTACTTGTATATAAGATTGTAGGCTGATATTATACTGATGGATTAGCTGGACAATACGATGGACTTTAATATGCCGTATTCCTGGCCTCCAGCAAACTTAAACTGGAATTTTCTATAAAGCATTTTCAACTCTACATTACTAATCCCACTTTCTGCATTCTGGAAACCCATATCTTGTTTTGGACTAGATGATTAAAACTTGGAAACTCTTTGTACAGTTTATGAATTTGAAGACATTCTTCATCTTGGGCTGCAGTTTTTAAAATGAACAAAAAATTTAAGAAGGAGAAGGAGAAATTTGATGTCTAAATTAAATTGTTAGTTTCAGCAAGAAGAAACCCGTTGATTACCCGGTATTCAGCTTGGTAAACCAAAATTTAAGTTCCATTGATTCAGTTAGTACTAGTCTAGTTGGGGCTAACTATTGGATTTAGGCCTTTGCCTGCCCATAGAATTGCAAGATACCTCAAGGGCCATTTGTTCCAGCCTCCGGCGATGCAGGAATAGACAGTTTCAGCACTCATGAGAAATAGCCATCTAAAAACTTCCAATGAAAGAGAATCCAATACCAACCCTACCCTGAGGCAGTCCATTTGGCTGTAAAAGCACTGTTACTATCAAAATGTTCTTCCTAATGTTTAGGTGGAATCTCTTTTCTTACAGTTTGAATCTACTGGTTTGTGTCCTAATCCTCAGAAGATTGTTTAATCTTCTACATGGCATCCATCACAGTTACCCAGAACTGGATAATGTGGTAAAGAAGGGTAACCATAATTGACTCAAATTGTCTGGTTGTGTTTTTCCCAAATCCAGAATTAGAGGTAGTATGCATCTGGATATCAGTTTCGCAAGAAGATGTGCATTACGTTTCTACTGCATTCATGTCACACTCGTGGACTTTCTATAGATAGCTGGTTGGATTCCTTTGGGCTGACTCAGCAGCACTTTTTCTTTGTTCCTTGTGTTACAGGGCAAAGGGCTGGTACAAGAACCCCAACAAACAAAACCAGAAAATCAACAATGGGAAGTTAGGCAGAATCAGATATGTTGCACACCAGCATGTCCATAAGTATTGAGGCAAAGGATTTATTCAGTTTTCCCTGGAAAGCTCTTTTAAAATTTTGCAATCTCCAGCCAGCCTCCTGGACTTATTTGTTCTCTTCTGTCTGGCTCACCAAGGGCTCATTCACACTTACATTTAAACCGGTGTGCAATTCGCCTTTGCTCCATGTTGGTAAATCAATTCCAAAAGGTCCATTGTTCCTACTATGAAAGTGGATCTTTTCATTATCCCCTTGTAATCACTTCTTTTTTGCATGATTATCATCCCCACTATGCATGTCGATCTTCTGTGCATCATCAGTGACGTAAGCAGCAGCCTGGACCGCCTGGCTCGGGAATTCTCTCTCTCTCTCTCTCTCTCTCTCTATATATATATATATATATATATAAATTGATAGAAAATTTGATTCATTGATTTTGCAACTACTTGCAATCAGTGAGAAAAGTAAAACCAATGAATCGAATCTTCTATTTGTTTAGAAAACATTGATAGAAGATTCAATTCATTGGTTTTGCAAACACTTGCCTCACTGATTGCAGGTAGTTCTAAAATAAATGAATTGAATCTTCTATCAATTTTATTTTTAAAAATTAATAGAAGATTCAGTTCATTGGTTTTGCAACCACTTGTCTCACTGATTGCAAGTGGTTGCAAAATCAAATCTTCTATTATTATTTTTTTTAAATCTTGCACCCATAGGTCACACCACAAGCCCAAAGGCAGCACTGGAGGGGATGATGGACCAAAAATTGAGGAGGGATGGGAAACACCCCTCTGCCATTAGTCCCTCCCCTCCAGAATGATGTGATTCAGATCCGTTGTTCCCACTTGTTGAACATGCTTTGGAATCAGTTCAAAAGAATCACTAGCACACTAGTGTCTGGAAAAACTGGGCGGGGGTTGCGTTTGCTTCACTTAATCACAACAGAAATAGATAAAGTAGGATTGGAATTGGTTTCAAATGGGCAATACGGTCATATAGCCCAATCAGCAATTTGTTTTAAATCATAGTGGGAACGCACCGCAAGAAGAACAGCTGTAACACAAATGTATATTCTGAATTGAGAACAAGATTTCCCTTGTTTCAAATGACAATGAGAGAAGATTCATATCAAAAACACTGATGTTTGAATGCACCATCTCTTTTATGGTGGATTTGCCTTTTCTATAGTCTTTCAGAATCCTTTCTACTTAACATTCCCTTTGCCTTTGTTTTATTTGATGTTTTCCTTCCTGCTCTGTTTATCATTCATATTAGGAATAAGTGAATCAAAACTGTAACATTTTTTTACATGTGGCGGACATACTTTTTAGCTCACAGGCTATGTTTTCCGCCCTCTGAAGTCTGCAAGTTGTCACTTAAATGTTTCCAGTGTGACCAAGCTAGACTCTATTGTCACTGCCAAAGTCAATATACTCTTTGCAATCACATGATCAATGGCTTGAGCCAATTTGTATCCCTCTGTGATATTTAAATATTCAGAACTAACATGTGGGAGATTTCCAGGTGTGGGGTTATGTGGCTTTGCATCTGTGCTATTTCTCATGCATTTATCCGTTTCTAATCTTTATATGAGGTCCACGTGTTCCCATTATTAGAAAACAGCATATGACACACATTATTCTTTTTTTTTAAGAACCCATATTGCAAAGCAACAGTATGTTGGGCTACAGATGCATTGATTTGTCTTGATTAAAGCTTTATTTAAACCTTTAATGTTTTCTGTCTATTGATTGGGAGTTCCTGCATGGCAGGGGGTTGGACTGGATGGCCCTTGTGGTCTCTTCCAACTCTATGATTCTATGATTCTAGGATGCTGTAATTTTTTTTTAGTTACTACTCTGTTTAAATTCACAGATTGAGTAAATAATACCTTTATTAGGACCAACCCAATATGCACAATGGATTACTATGAAAATGTTTACTGTACACAGTTAGACAGTACACAATAGCTTTCTGAGCTCCAGAACAGACCTAAGATGTGATCTATAGGGTCATTCAAAACTGAAATGTGGTATCTCTAGCTCCTCTCTCCCCACCGCTAACATCTGGAGATAAAAAGTATATAATGTGATACCGGTAGTGTGGTGCAGTGGTCAGAGGATTGGGCATGAATTAATGCAGATTGACACCACTTTAACTGAATCCTGGGTTTTGTAATTTTGTGGGGCAACAGCCCTCTTTGGCAGAGAAGGCTAAAGTCCTTGGAAAAGTACAAATCCCAGGATGCTGTAGGATGAAGCTACTGCATTTAAAGTGGTGTTACACTGAATTATTTCAGTAGTTTAGGTGCACTATGAAACTTGGGAGATCAGGGTCATGTCTCCACTGAAGCATGAAAATTTCTGCATGGCCTGAGTCAGTTGCTTTCTCTTAGCCTGACCTAGCAAACAAAAATTGTTTTGAGAGTAAGATGGAGAGGAGAAAAGAGCCAAGCATTCCACTCTGATCTCATTGAGAGAAAAGTGGGACATAAATACATAAATAAAGCATCTTGCTCAAATCTCCTGTCCCTGCGATTAGCAGGGTGGAACCCTGAACATGACATAATTTCATGTTTTGTATTTCTAGTGAAAATATTGTTTTGGCATTGATTATGCATCTTGCTTGCTTGCTTGTTTGTTTCTATGCCACCTTTCTTCCAGAGTGAGACCCATGACATTTTCCAGAAATAGTAGAAATCTTCCATAATCTCCATCCTGGTTGTAGGTGGGACAACAGAAAAGGAGTAAAACGTGTAATTCTTTCAGTGCTGACCATACAAAAACCTACTACTCATACTGAACATCAGTTTGCATAGGGTTCAAGCACAGAGAGAAGACGGGTACACTTTAGACAGGACCCCCATAGGACCTCACATAATAAACATGCAATCTTACTACAGGCTTACTATTTTGAGAAATGTCCTTTACTATTAATTTTGAAAGAAAAGGTTGAATTGTAATATCATATTTGAAAACATTTATGCAAACAAATACCCCTGTAAATCTATAAAAAACATTCAGATTTCGTATGATTTGCTAGAGCCAGCCAGCAATGTTGCTAGATGAGAAGAAACAATACAGTTGGTCCTCCACATTTCCGGCTTTGACTTTTGCGGATTTGATTATTTGTGGTTTTTATTAATATGTTCTGTCTTTTGGTCCTCCAGTACAACTCTGCCAGAAACTGACCATAGAAATGTGCTGGATGACCTGCAGATTCCTAAAGAGATGTTAGAGATGTTCTCTCAAGTAAAAAGAAGTGGTTTTTTTATTTGTGGTTTTTCTACATTCACTGTAGACCTTCCCCCCTAACCCCAGCAAATGTGGGGGGGAAACTGTATTTCAAAGAGCAAACTCCTGGTAATGAGATCCTAGGAAAACTCCTCTTCAGACATAAATGCTTAATGCATGGATACTAGAGATGGGACAACTAGACTGGTGACAGGACCAGCAAGATGACTCCAGTTCTTATTCTGCATTTGATCTCCCACTTCATGAGTACAAGGAGTTGCATGACTGTTTTTACTTCCAACATCGTAGAGGCTCGTGGTCCCAAACAATCATGCTGAACACATGGTCATCAATGATGGAGCCACTGAATCTATGTGAGATATAGGGCATTGCCAGCAGTTCAGCTTCACAGTCTTTTATATTCACAGAGTTGCTCAATGTGAATCTGTAATACATTGTTACCCACTGTATAAAATCATGGCATAAATGATATCTCACATACATGACCCCTCACCTTTTAACAAATATTACGTCCAGATAGTCTAGGAAGTCGCAAGTGAGATTATCTCTCAGCCAACAGAAGGTGTAATGTTTGTCCTCCTTAATCCGCTGATTCCACTCCTCGGGCTACCACTGCAATAGATTAAGCCCTCTAAGACAATCAGACTCCATCATCTGGACAATAAGTCCACTATCAAGCCCCTTTCCCAGACCTGGGCTTTTGTCCTATAAAAATCTTAGGCTTTGGCCATTCTGTGTGCCATTTGAGAGGTCTCCATACTCCACATCAGTCTGATCTCTGATCTAGTCACTGACAAGCCCCGCTCAAGCCCACACTGCGGATCAGACTTGTTGCAAAACTACTCTGCCCATTCAATACTAAGAGGAGAATCTACACACTGGTAAGTATCACCTTAGCAATGCCTTGAAACTATCCCCACCACTAACCCCTGACTTTCCTGAGCCTTGTATGTTTGTGTGTGTGTTAGTGAATTGTGTGGTTGCCTTTCTCTTTTAATAAACTGGATATTAATTAGACAAGCCTGTCTCTGCTCAATTTCTCAAACCCCAGTCTTCTCAGTATACACAACGGGAGACAACCTCGCAGGGCTGTTGTAGCCGCAATATTGAGCTAATAATAAATTTCCCCTAATCAGACCCTTGGCTACAACGTGAGAAGGACAAGAGAGAAGAAAGAGAGGTGCAAGGAACTCTAGACAACCAGAATGTGGCAGCTAACTGAACAGTAGGACAACTCAACATTTTTCCAGGGTCACTGGGATCCCACAAATAATGGATGTCACATCATTTAATGTGACATACAGACTTTAGAACAGGAATAGGAAAATGGGCACCTTTGGCCAGTACAACAAATTAGTTTTGCATAATTCTATCTTGTAGTGAACAAGTCATCACTGGTAAGATTCAGGAATGACTAAACCAACCAGGCATCTTTGTGATATCCAGATCTGATTCAAGTCAGCACTCTGGCTTATCTTTCCTTCAGGAAGGCAGAGAAAATAATCCTAGAACAATAGCAATAGCAATAGCAATAGCAGCTTCATTTATATACCACTTCATACCGCAGTCTCTAAGCGGTTTACAACTGCAAGCTAATTGCCCCTACCAAGCTGGGTACTCATTTTAGCGACCTTGGAAGGATGCAAGGCTGAGAACAATCCACAATTATTTCTCTGATGTTAGGGGACACATCCACTGTGAGGTCCCCATATATGAAGAAAATTTCTTCCAGAGCTATATATCTTCTCCACACCATCTCTACATGTTGGTTTTTAACAGTTTAATAAACAAGATGGAGACTCATGAATAAGTTACCCTTCTTTCCTGAGCAATAACCACAATCTGTGGGTTTCCATTTCTCCTTTCTTAATGGGTTTATTTTTTATCTGACTTTCTACATGAGGTCCAAAAGGACAAGTGTTGGGAATCTCTTTCACTCTGAACTTTCATGTTGTAAAATTGATTCATACTCCAAAGTCAAAAGGTGGCCATCCTGAAATTATCTCTTCAATGATCTAGACTTTCTACAGCATATGAAACAGCCAATTCAATTATTCTAAGAGAGTCTGATGGTGCTTTAAACAGTTTTCCTCTCTGTGAATGTTCAATGCATACCAAAAGGACACATTTTTAAGAATGCAAGCAAGCTTTTTTTCTAGTTGATTGTTTCACAGAAATAGATATTTCCTCAATAAAATTAAGTCTATGAATATGTTCACTTTACATATTTTATCATGCAAGCCATGTTTCGGGGACAGAAATGGGGTGGGAGTGGGGGATTGTTGATAGCATAGTTTTATTATAGCTTTCAACACAGGGTTGCTGTAGGCAGTGCTATCTACAGGGGGTTAGCTTGATACTGCCAACACATAGTTAGCCAATAAAAGGAAAAATAAATTTAAACATTGAACATTAAAATTAAGCAAAATAAACATTAAAGATTGGCATTGTGCTTGCATATATAACTATAGCTTCTGTTTGGAGTATTCTCCAATGAACTGTTTGTTATGACACAGGGAAAGTTATCACTGTAATAAGTCAACACTACATTTTTCTTCATTTTTTGTGCAACTGAATCACTGACTGGTAAAATTGTGTATAGGTAGAGAGCTAGTGTGCTGTAGTGAATTGAGCATTGGACTATGACTCTGGAGACCAGTGTTCAAATTCCTGCTGAGCCATGGAAACCCATTGGGTGACCTTGGGTAAATCACTCTCTCTCTGCCTTAGAGGAAGGTGAAGGTGAACCCATTCTGAATAAATATTGCCAAGAAAACCCCATGATAGGGTTGCCTTTGGATAGGGTCGCCTTAGGATCAGAAATGACTTGAAGGCACACAGCAACCACTAAATTCTGTATCAATAACAGGGAATAAATGTTAAATAATTAGCCTAAATCCAGTTATTAGTACCAACTAAGGTAGACCCACTGAATTAGAAGAATTTGCATAAGTATTAACTTTGGTATTCAGTGAATGCACTCTAATTGACATTAACCACTGAATTTAGGTTATTGTATTTTTCCGTTTCATTTCTAGTTCACAGTTCGGCTGTGTTTGAGGATTCTCGGTTCTCGTATTGGTCTGCATTCATCCCCTAAAGGCAGCAGATTTGGTCTGGTCTTAAAACTGAGCAGGGTCAGCCTGGTTAGGACTTGGATGGGAGGCCGCTGATGAATACTAGGTGCTGTAGGCTATATGTCAAGGGAAGAGACTGTCAGACCATCTCTGAGTGTTTCTTTCCTAAGAAACCCCTATGAAATTCAAGAGGTTGCCATAAATTGACAGGTGACTAAAAGACACACAAACACACAGATTGAGAGAGAAGATTATGTACATGTTTGCCTGTGCATTCATATGATGGCAAGAACTCTATTACATAGATAACAATTCATAGAATGCCAGTTCATACTACAAGCTATTTGTATAATGATGGGAAGTTGGGTGGGGGAATCCCACCTCAGGTATGTGTGAACAATACCATCCCTTGCAAATGTGTGAACTTGGGCTGTGTATCCCATTTTCAAAAAATGGATTAGAAACTACTAGATAGGTCTTTTAATGTTATTTGGGAGGCAGCATAAGATAATAGAGGTTGGAAATTTTTCATTTATTTATTACAGTCTCCAGAATTCTCCAGCCAGTGTAGCCAAGGATTCTGGGGGGTTCTTTGCAAAATGGTGAAAGGTCTGGAAACTATGCCCTACGAGGAGAGACTTAAGGATCTGAGTATGTTTAGCCTGGAGAAGAGAAGGTTAAGAGGTGATATGATAGTCCTGTTTAAATATTTGAAGGGATGTCATGTTGAGGATGGAGCAAGCTTGTTTTCTGCTACTCCAGAGAATAGGACCTGGAATAATGGATGCAAGCTACAGGAACAGAGATTCTACCTCAACATTAAGAGGACCTTCCTTACAGTAAGAGCTGTTTGACAGTGCAACACACTCCCTTGGAGTGTGGCAGAGTCTCCTTCTTTAGAGGTCTTTAAATAGAGGCTGAATGGCCATCTCTTGGGGAAAGTGAGCTCCTGCATGGCAGGGGGTTGGACTGGATGGCCCTTGTGGTTTCGTTCAACTCTATGATTCTATGCTTCTATGAGTACATTTCCCAAGCTGTGTAAGATAGCAATGGCTTCCAACTCACTTTCCAGAGTTTTTCAGCATGAAGAGAGATCACCTCTACTTGTAATGACAGATCTTGAACACAATGAATGACAGGCTCAGTAATCACTTTGGCACACTTGAAATGGCTCCATTTTGATTCATGTGGTAACAATGTAAAACCATGGTACTTGTGTTCCTTTCCTTCCTATCCACCTTGCCCTCCCCAACAGGCAGACTTCAGAGTAGGACAGTCATGTATCTTATTTTAGTCCTGCCAGTCCTCTGTTTGAAGGGATGCCCAGGTTGAATTCTGTTTGACTGAATGTCCAATGTGGCTGCCTTCTATATCTTCTTATTTTCCAACTACAGTAAGGTACCCAGTCATGATATTCATGAGCACCATGACACTAGCCTGATGCCAGAGATGGATTCTGTGCAGTCAACAATTGGCTGAAGCCACAATCTCAGCAGAAGTGAGTGTGGTCACCAGGAGAGGACAGGCCCTCTAAAGTGCATCAAGTTGCTTAAGAGGAGAAGAACAAGACAAGGAAAGCTGGGGGCATAAGAGTAGGCGGGAGAAAGTGCCAGTGTCTTTAGCTGAGAGATCAGACAACAGATGGCCTGATTCCCGCTTACAGATCCAAATCGATGCATCAATTCAACAGCGGAACGTGGTTCCCACTACATTTGCCCTGATCGCATTTTCCCCCTCTAAAATAATCCACTTGTGGTTCACATTCATACATGAATCAATTCAAAATGAACCCATTCCAGCCGGTCGAAGGGCAAGTCTAAATCAATTCCGATCCACATCTGGTTCACACTTGCACCGAATTGATTTATCAAAAAAGATGTGGAAAACATCAGCATCAAAAAGATGTGGGTTAAATGGGTCTAGCGCATGGCCATCCTCTCGGAATCACTTCAGTGATTTGGTTTAAGTGGGAACCAGGGTTGTTTGAACTGGTTCGAACCAATTTGTGATCCAGTTGAAAAGGTATTGGGAATCAGGCCGAGGAGGAAGAGGGAGCTGTGCTGGCAGAAGACTGAGCCCAAAAGAGAGGAAAGAAAGGCAGGGCAGAGAGGGAAAAGATGAGAAAAGGAAGAGAAGGTCTGCTCATTGGCTATGGAACTCTTTTCTCAGAGAGCCTAGGCTGACCTTTTCCTTCCACCCAAAGGCAAGGACCATTCATTGAAGTTGGCATTTTCCAGGAATGGTAAAGTATTTTTCACTTTGCAACAGAATCCATTATGGTGCTCAGTGTTGGTCCTTTCCCACAGGTTGTTTCTTGTTTTTCTCAGAATGCACTCATAGCTTTTCTCAGGGCTTCACCTTCTCCTGGTAAGCCAGCAGTGGTGAGGAGGCAGGATCTATGTGGTGAAAATGGCTGAGCATACTCTCATTGGGCCCTGAGGAAAGTAAAGTTTCATATGTGCTTCACAAATAAAGAGTACATGTGTCCCACAAGACAAATTTTGCACCACTTAGGCCCTTGCTGGACCTCTATCACCTTAAACCTAGGAGTGTCGAAATAAGAATTACTGCTCATGGTAGGCACACCAAAATAAGCAAATTGAATGGATGCTCAATGTCCAACTGAATGTGCATACAAAACAGTACTGCCTGCGCACATCCACTTAACACAAATTTGAACTGAATACAGATGTTCTGTGTCAGGGGAAAATGCCCAACCACTTCAGCAGAGAAGCTTAACACATATGGAGGCCACCAACAAGATTCTTGCTGAAGTATAGCAATTTGTAAAAGACAGCATTAATCTACAATATAACTTTTATAATATATGGTGTACCATTACAGATGTAGTTCAAAGACAAGTTTAGCATAAGTGATACTCACTCTTTAAAAAATAAAATCCAATTATCCACAGCTTTGTCTAGGTTAATCGATCTGCCAGGTATAATGCTTGTGCAAAATTATAAATCTGTTGAACTGCTTGCTAAGACGTAGGATGAACCTTTGTCATGTATACTTAAGGAAAAAGATTAGAACACCGGAGCATAAATTTCAGCACCTGCTCAAAACATTAATTTTCTACCTTCTTCATCTGGTTATCTGATACTAACTTGCAGCAGAGGCTAATTTTTCCTTTCTCTGTAAGTTTGGATAAACTTGAGATTACCTTCATTCTTGTCACCTAGACTGTGCAAATTCTTGGTAGCTCACCTGTTTGCTGCACACAGTAATATTTGCATTTCAAGGGGAACTCCCATTGGCGCTAATGGAGTCCTATCTTAAAATGCAAATAGCATCTTCAGAGAAGTGACTTTTCAAAGATAGAATGAATTACACTTTCACATCCTATCCTATTATGACCCAAACAATCTAATCTAACTGCTCAGACTTTCTTGCAGCTATTAATGTAATGAAAACATGTCTTATGCATTCACACAATACAGGTCACCCCTAAATTGGCTGGATTTCACACTGGCACACATAACTGTATTGAAATGTGATTAAGGGGCAGTGTTTGTAAATAATACACTGCCAGTAACACCATTACCCATAACATGTTATTTTATTAGGAGGGGGAAAGAGGAGTATTGATGTTCCTTTCTAAAAAGTTATGCAATGAGTGGTAATGTCATTTCTGTGTAATGAGGAACATTTAAAGATTATCATTACTTGTCACTTTTGAGGGACAGTATAATTTAAGGGACATTTTTGAAGGTGCTATGTAGTGGTTTGTAGTGGTTTGAACTATGATTCTGGATGACTATGATTCTGGAGACCAACATTTGAATCCCTGCTCAGCCGTGGAAACCCATTAGATGCCCTTAGGCAAGTCACACTCTCTCAATCTCAGAGGAAAGCAAACTCAAACTCTCTCTGAACAAATCTTGCCAAGAAAACCTTGTGATCAGGTTGCCTTAGGGTCATCATAAGTCAGAAGGCAAATAACAACAATATATTTCAAATTTTAGGCCATTTATCACTTACTGTAGTTCTAATTGTGGTTTTCCCTGAAAAAGAAGAACTAAAAACAAATGTAACAATAACAGAAAAATAGAACAACAACAACAAAAAAATAGTGTTATTCATGGGAATTAATGAAACTAGTAATTTAGGAAACTGAGAAATGTACCAGTAATGAATGACGGACGCATTAGTACGACAAGCTACAGTAATAATTCCTTCTGTTAAGTTCTGTTAAGGTGGGATGATGTCTTATTTTGTACAGCAGGGGTGTGAAAAGTTCTGTGTGTGTCCCTGAGACCCTCATTTTGTAGGCCATGAAGACACCTCCCCGAAGTGCCAAGCCCTAAACAGTGGTTGGTATTTTGTTCAGTAGTTACAAGATCAGAAGTTGGATCTCATAACTACTGAACCCACAGCATTTTGGAGCACCTTCCTTTGGGGTCCTGCCTGGCTAGATATTAAGAGCTTTTGGGGTGGCATCATCTGATGCAGATACAGCAACAGAGATCCATCATAATAGTTTCATGGTGTAAAGATTACAGGCCACTCCCCTCCCCACCAAACCAGCTACACAAAAAGCACAAAACTAAAGCAAAATATGGCAGTTCTGTTCCAGAATACTCCTAAGACTCCCAAGTAGCTTCATGACACCTCCCTCAATTTGCTGAAAATTGCCCCCAAACTAAATCTCACCATAGCAGAACCACTGGTGCAGCTCTAAAGGGGTTCCAGGAGTGAAAATTTGACTCATCTCCCTTCTATACAGTATGAAAAAGAAAAACTAAAAGCAGAAGAGCTGGAGTACAAGAAGGAAAAGCCTGCATCAGCAAATTTGTTAGGGCTATAGGTAATAATTTATTCTAGTCTATGGGCACTAATTTATTTTTAATATGTTGCAGTCTCTGACATTCATTAGCAGGTAGCTGCTATCATGCATTCCTTTTATTTAAGGATAGCTAACATCATGGTTTCTGGACAGTCAAGAATAAGAAGTAAATCTGATGTCATTTGATTCATATCTTGCTTAGTTATTCCCAACTGACTAGAGACATAAATAGCATTCTGGCTGTCCTGGTTTAGAAGCTGAAATTTAGGGAATCTGTGCTTAAGAGCTGTTAGAATCCATATAACTTACCAATACTAATTATTCTTCTCTAGGTTGGGCATGTAAGTATCCATTTTTCTTCACTAATAAATAGACATTTTGATCCATTACAAAAGATCTCCTGGGCTGTCCTGCATTTACTGCTCCAGGTCCCTTTTGTGAAGGTCCCGGGGGCTTAATTCCTTTAATTTTCCCTTAAACATTGTTTGATCCAGCACATGTGTGCACACACATACACACACACCATACAATTCTGCTTTATCACACTAGGGGGCAAACAGAATTTAAACAAGAGTTAAACAAGACTTAAACAGGAAATGTCCTATGGTAAACATAGGGCTTTTCCTGTTTAACTCTAGTTTAAATCCTGTTTGCCCCCTAGTGTGATAAAGCAGAATAATGCCAGATTTAGGACCATCTCCTAAGCTGTTTTAGGTCCAGGAGCCATCTTTAGGTAGTTTCAATTTACTTTCATGATAAATAAAGTCCTCTCCTGGGTCTAAAACAGGCAGGCCCCCATGAAAAAAAATTATAGTGAAGTTGCCTCCCCAGTGTTTTGAATGGTATGTTAAAAATTTGAGGGTGGGGCATAGAGGGATAGCTATGAAGGCCAAACAGGGGGCCATTGTGGTTCCCTCCAATACCTAGACATTTCCTGCCCCATAACTATTAGGTTTGACATGAGCATAGACAGTTTAGTCTTGTTCTCCCTGGAATGGAATCCAGGATCCTGCACTGAAGAGACAGAGTGTAAAGTTTTGCCAGGCAGGACTAAGTATTATCTCGTTTCACCCTTTTCATACTGCCTCTGTGCCATTTAGCACGTGGTGGAGAGCAGAAGATAGCCAAGAAACATTTGGTTATGTAACTGTAGTCAGTCACTCAGTGACATCATGTCTTCCAGGACCTTCAAAGGACCCCAGGGGATGCCCTCATCATTATGCATCTACTGTAGATACAGGCACATAGTCAGATGCTTCTCAGATATTCCTCACTCTCCATCAGTTGCTACATGGCTGTGTTGGGGTTGTGTGTGTGACAGCACAAAAAAGGTGGTGTTTGGGCAGGGTTGGGTGTTTTGAGAATTATGATTCCTGCAGCAACCAAAAAAAAAAACAAAAACAAAAACAAAAAACTGAAGACATATGCAGCCATAAATTAGACATACGCCAATGCATGTCACTAACAGGATGGCAGCCAGAGAGTGTTCATGGTCTACTCAAGAGACCATGCAAAGGGATCTTGTAGCACCTTTGAGACTAAATGTGCATGTAGCATAAGCGTTTGTAAGACAGCATGTTAAACTATTTTGCTTGGCCTGGGCTGAAGAAGGACAAAGTTTGAGGCAACTGATATACAACAGTCTCTCACAAGAGGCAGTGGTATTTTTCATAGAGAAATGATAGCACTTTGAAACCTCTTTCACTGCTATGGCTCTATCCTATGGAAACCTGGTGTTTGTATTCACCAACAGGCAGCTTTTGTACACCACCAAACTACACATACTAGGATTCTGTAGTCATAAGGGTTAAGTGGCATCAAAGTGGTATTATCATGCAGTGTGAAAAAGACCAGTCTCTCACAAAAGAACACTATCTGATTGCAGTTCCTAAAAGAAAGGACCTAGCAGTCCGTAGAAGAGATGGCCTAAATGGCTAAAGACTAGTCTATCTGATGGAGTGTCTCTTCCCATATGTTTCTGCCTGATAACTAAAGTCATCTTCAAAGCATCTTGTCTGCCAGGAAAACAGCCTGCTCATCTGTGGACTGGCCCTCCCTTGAGAGATATGCCGGACATCTTCCTTAGTAACACTGAGATACCAGGCTTGGACCTTCCTCTTCCAGCAGGCATTCACTATTTGATTTTATTGGTAATGCTAAGGTTTTAACACTGGCTCTTAACATCATTTTAATATTTTAACTATGTAAGATTTTAATGCCTTGCTCCCAGTTCAGCTGTTTTACTTGGTTTTGTTCTAATATTTGTAATTATGTTGACTACCCTCATTTTTATATTTGTAAACTGCACCAAGTACCTTGCCAGTTGAGCAGCATGGAAACATTTTATATGCATGCATGCATACATGCATACATACATTCATTTTGTTCCATAAATAAAATAAGGAATGACAACAGAAAATCTGAACAAATACTATGCTACTTGAGGAGGGAATTTACAAATTAGCAGTCATCATAGCCATGCAAATGAGGAGATGCCAATTTTCTCTCATCTGTTCCATCAGTCCGCCCTAAATGTTTCTGCCCTTGGTCATATGAAAATCTCTTGAGGAATGCTAGCAATTTAAGCCTTGTGTCTTCAGCAGACACTGCTATGGAGTTGAAAATGGACCATTTTAGCCCATTGTCCCCAAAGTAATGCAGAAACAAGGTACAGTATATATGCTTTCTCCTACAAAAGAAGAATGTTCTGAGCAGATGGCAAAAGGTTTTTGAAAATGAGACCTATTTTGTCTTCTCTTCTAGGAGCCAGTGGCATAAATCCAATTCCTAGGCTGGCAAAGTAGACCCATTGGATTAATGGGATTTACATAAGTGTTGACTTACCATCCAGTGATTAACTGAATGGGTTTACTTTACTTGGGACTAGCAATTGGATTTAGCCTATTAAAGATGTTTTTAAATGCATTATTCATGAATTAACTCTCTCTCTCTCTCTCTCTCTCTCTCTCTCTCACCTGCAGCTGTCATAAAATAGCAAAATTGTACCCATAACCTACTGTGTTTATTGCCAAAACAAAGTCCTTGGGGAAATCAGTAAGCTACTTAAAGAGCAATTTGGTAATCTTTGCCATCATGTATTTGAAGGAAGGAAGTTAGAAATGTATGTGGAGCTTGTCATAGGTAGGTTCTCATGAAGGAAACTTCACACAAGGGGAAGACCGGGTTTCTGGTCAGCTGAATATATTGATAGAGGAAAAGGTAATGAAAGAAAGAGCCACACAGCAATCCAGAAAGAGGGAACTCTATGCGAATCTGAAAGGGTGATGGGACTTGGACATAGACCAGAATCCCCTTGTCATTTATGCTAGTATGCTGGTGTAATTACTTTTCCTGACATTGTGGAAGGAAATATTTCATACATTCCTGGAAAGTTGTAAGTATTTCCCCCATGACTCTGCAATTACAGCCAGATGGCATCTAAGTGCACCTTTGCTCCAATGCAAACCAGTGACTGCATGTGTGTACCCAGGTACTTTTCAGCTATCATGATGTTACTCCAGTATCAAGATCTCGGCTCTAGTTTGCAAGGACTGATTCAGGAATATTATCAGTTTGGCAAGGCAGGTTCAAACTATTTTTTGCTTCCTGAGATGAAGGACAATGTGGTGCCCTTTTATTCCAAATACAAAAGCTGAAGACACTAGCAGATGAATCTTGCTTCATTATTACTGGTAGAAATAGGATAATGTCCTCTTCTGCATATGAAGGCCACTGGCTAGTTTAAAGAGTGCAAAGCATATGGCATGGTACACATCACACTATCCTCTCAACCCCCTTTCTGCAGCTGTCTGCCTACCAATAGTCAGCTCATGCTGCCTAATGAGTTGGGTCATACTGCACATACCCAGCATTCTGGAATCATAGAGTTGGAAGAGACCACAAGGGCCATCCAGTCCAATCCCCTGCCATGCAGGAACTCCCAATCAAAGCATCCCTGACAAATGGCAATCTAACCTCTGTTTAAAGATCTTCAAGGAGGGAGACTCCGCCACTTTCCGAGGGAGTGTGTTCCACTGTCGAACAGTCCTTACTGTCAGGAAGTTCTTCCTAATGTTGAGGTGGAATCTCTTTTCCTGGAGCTTGCATCCATTGTTCTGGGTCCTGTTTTCTGGAGCAGCAGAAAACAAGCTTGCTCCCTCCTCAATGTGACATCCCTTCAAGTATTTAAACAGGGCTATCATATCACCTCTTAACCTTCTCTTCTCCAGGCTAAACATCCCCAGCTCCCTAAGTCGTTCCTCATAGGGCATGGTTTCCAGACCCTTCACCATTTTAGTCGCCCTCCTTTGGACACGCTTCAGTTTCTCCACATCCTTTTTGAATTGTGGTGCCCAGAACTGGACACAGTATTCCAGGTGGGGCCTGATCAAAGCAGAATAGAGTGACAGTATTACTTCCTTTGATCTAGACACTATACTTCTATTGATGCAGCCTAAAATTGCATTGGCCTTTTTAGCTGCCTCATCGCACTGTTGACTCATGTTCACCTTATGGTCTACTTGGACTCCTAGATCCCTTTCCCATGTAGTTTCATTCAGCCAGATGTCCCCCATTTTATATCTGTGCATTTCATTTTTCCACCCTAAGTGCAGAACCTTACATTTCTCTGCGTTGAATTTCATTTTGTTAACATTGGATCAGGTATCTAGTCTATTCAGGTCATTTTGAATTTTGATCCTGTCCTCTGGGGTATTAGCTACTCCTCCTAATTTGGTCTCGTCTGCAAATTTGATAACTAGGCCCTCAATACTGTCATCCAAGTCATTACTAAAGATATTGAATAGCACTGGGCCCAGGGCAGAACCCTGTGGCAACACACTGGTCACTTCTCTCCAGGATGAAGAGGAGCCATTGTTGAGCACCCTTTGGGTGCAGCCAGTCAACCAGTTACAAATCCAGCAAGAATGTCATGGGGAACCTTGTCAAAGGCCTTACTGAAATCAAGACATACTATATCCACAGCATTCCCTTCAGCTACTAAGCTAGTAATTTTGTCAAAAAAAGAGATCAGGTTTGTCTGACATGACTTGTTTCTCTGGAATCCGTGTTGACTTTTTGTGATGATAAAATTATCTTCTAGATATTCACAGACTCTCTGTTTGATTATCTGCTCCAGAATCTTTCCTGGAATTGATGTCAGACTAACTGGACGATAATTGTTGGGATCCTCTTTCTTTCCCCTTTTTGAAGATGGGGACAACGTTTGCCCTCCTCCAGTCTGCTGGGACTTCTCCTGTTCTCCAGGATTTCTCAAAGATTATTGCCAATGGTTCCAATATTACATTTGCCAGTTCTTTTAATACCCTAGGATGTAGTTCATCTGGTCCTGGAGACTTATATTCATTTAGGTTAACCAGATATTCCTGTACTATCTCTTTAGTTATTCTGTGCTGAAATTCCCCTATTCTCTCTTCTGCTCCATTATCCTTAGGCTGAGCACTCTTTGCCTTTTCTGAGAAGACTGAAGCAAAGACAGTGTTGAGTAATTCTGCCTTTTCTCTGCCCCGTTAGCATTTTGCCATCTTCACCACACAATGGCCCTACCATTTCCTTCTTCTTCCTTTTGCTGCGGACATATCTTAACCTCTCTAGCAAGCCTGAGTTCATTCTGCGCTTTACCTTTTCTGACTTTATCCCTACATGTGCTGGCTATTTGTTTGAATTCCTCTTTAGTGATTTTCCCATTTTTCCATTTCTTATACATGTTCCATTTAAAACTTAGCTCAGTTGTAAGTTCCTTAGTCATCCATACTGGTTTCCTGAGACATCTCACATTTTTTCCTCATTGGAATTGTTTGAAATTGTGCCTTCAGTATCTTCCTTTGAGGAACTCCCATCCACCTTGAACTCCCTTCTCTTTTAGTATTCCTGACCATGGGATCACCCCCAGTATTTCTCTAAGTTTATTGAAATCAGCTTTCCTAAAGTCTAGAATGCGTGTCTGACTTTGCCTAGCTTCACCTTTCCACTGTATAACAAACTCCAGGAGGACATGGTCACTCCCACCTAAGGATCCCACCACTTGCACCCCATCAACTAGGTCTTCCCTGTTGGTTAAGATCAGATCCAAAATAGCTGACTCCCTTGTTGCCTCTTCCACCTTTTGGACAATGAAATTGTCTTCAAGGCAAGTGAGGAATTTGCAAGACCTTGAGGATTTGGCAGAATTTGAATTCCAGCAAATATCAGGATAGTTGAAGTCACCCATTACTACTATATTTCTCCTATCAGAGTGTGTAGTCATCTGTTCTAGAAAGTCATCATCCAGTTTCTCTGCCTGAGTCGAGGGTCTGTAGTAGACTCCCACAGTAATATCCCTGTTGTTTCCCTCTCCTTTAATTTTTATCCAGACGCTCTCCACCTGGCTTCTATTATTGATTTCCTGGATCTCGTCACTGGTGTAAAAATCCCTCACATATAATGCTATTCCTCCTCCTTTCTTGTTTGGCCTGTTTCTCTTAAAAAGGTTATACCCCTCTATTTCTACATTCCAATCATGAGACTCATCCCACCAGATTTCAGTGATGCCTATTATATCATATTTCCCTTGTTGTGCTAGGAGTTCAAGTTCATCTTGCTTATTCCCCATGCTCTGTGCATTAGTGTAGAGACATCTAAGAACATGTGTCCCCTTTGCTTGATGCCTGTGCACATTTTTTTGCCTCCTATTGTTGGATATCCTGAGCCTGAATACATGTCCTCCAAAGCTGCAGATAAAAGGGATGGAAAGGGGTGGTCACTTGGTCATCTCCATGACTCTGAAGGAGTGTTTTTTCTATTCATAGCACAACTTTTGTGTATGTGCCATTACACTAGAGCAAAGGGCAGGTATGCACTCTGGGACCACACAGAGGAAGTCGCTGGGGAGGAGAAGGTCACTTCATGTACACAGGAGGCAGACAGTTGGAGGAATGTCACACAGAGAAGCAGGGAAATCAGGGATAGCTGTGGGAGGCTGCAGCTACAAAATTGTTTTGAAGCCCTTTCCCTTATCAAGGAGGATGAGGAAGACCAGCATGGACAGACTTCGGGGACAGAGCAGGGGAGCCTGGGAGTTCCATCGCAGGGAACAGTCGCTGCTAAGCCTCAGAGGAGGAGCGTAGTCATGGTGGGGGACTCCTTGCTGAGGGGTACAGAAGCAGTGATTTGTGTCCCGACAAGATGTCTCGGGAGGTGTGTTGTCTCCCTGGGGCAACGATCTGTGATGTGACAGAGAGGCTGACAAGACTGGTAAAGCCTACTGACCAGTACCCCTTTCTTTTGGTTCATGTGGGAACAAATGACACAGCAAGACACAGCCTTCAGAATATCAGAAGGGATTACGGGGCTCTGGGTAAGAAGCTGAAGGAAATGGACGTATAGATTGTCATCTCGTCTCTTCTGCCAGTAGATGGGCATGGTCCAGGAAGAGAGAGGAAAATAGCAGATGTCAACAGCTGGCTCTGCAGATGGTGTTGCCGAGACCTATTTGGATTCTTAGACCATGGGCTGCGGTTCCATGAGGAGGGACTTCTGGCAAGGGATGGGCTGCATCTCATGCCAGTTGGCAAAACATTTTTGCCAACAGTCTCAAGAATCTGATCAGGAGGGCTTTAAACTGAGTTATGTGGGGAAGGGAGACAACATTCTGGTAGGCAAAAGGGCTGGAAACAATAGTCAAACTGACATAGAGGGAACAAGGCAAAGGACCCCCTTAATATCAAGTTTATATTGAATGGAGGGACCCTGCATGGAGGGGTGATCTTTGACAAAACAGTCGGCTGCATCATGTTGCTACTCAACCTGAGAACAATTTACAGGGTGGGTCTCTTGAACAAAGAATGGGTGTTATCACTATGCCAGAGTGCTAATACACACCTGCATATAAATCTGTCATTTCTATGGGGATTAAGCAGCAGAGCCTCTGAGTGGATTGTGTCTTTATGAACTTCTTATACATCCTGAGGCATATCCTACTCATATTCTGACCTTTTTTCTGCTTAACTTATCCTGTAGCTTTTTTTTTTTTTCAGCTGGCCCATTTTTCATGTCTCTCCTCTTCCCCAGTATTCAAATTCTGGGATAACAGATAAAGACACATTTAATTATTCTGAACACAGGGGCAGGCACTCATCATAACTCAATGGGAATGGCACTTTCATTAAACACGATGTACTGTACGTCTTCAGGAAATGGTTTTAATAAACTGATCTAAAGGGATTAATATTGTTTACTCATAAGCACAGCTTGAAGCTATCTTATGATATATCCTCCAGGCTTTTCCCAGTTCTTGAAGAGATTTCAGCCACGTCAGCTTCATGTAGCTTACAAAATCAACACTAGTGGTTACTTCCCAAGTATACATGTGGCTACAAGTGCCCACAGGGGGAAATGTTGCAGAGCATATAAAATGGACGTTAATATTGCAGCACACCTTATGGGATACATGTCTAATTTGTTTAAACATGCAGAAAAGCTGACAACCTTTTTTAAAAGAGGAGTACTGTAAGCATTGGACTCAAATGCAAAGACAAGATTAAAACAAGGCTACTTTAATTTCCTTTGATTCCCCCCCCCCCCCCCCGCAGCTTTGTTTTCTTACAAGATGCCCTGATAAGTAATGGATTTTCCTCACTCCCCCTTTTAATTTCCTGAATTCTGATAATTAATAGTTTATTTTGTATATAATCATTTAAAAATGAGCTGTAGGATCAATGATTAAGAACATAATTCAAGATTGTCAATACCTAGTTTATTTGGATGACTACAGTGTCACAAATATGGTGAGCTTTGGTGTTCTCTAGAACTCTTTGACTCAAATCCAATTGCTGCTCCAAACCAGAGTAGACTCATGAAATCATTGGAATTTATATGAATGTTTACTTACTAAGTTCTCACTGATTTAGTGGGTTTATTCTAATTGAGACTAATAACTGGATTTAGGCTTATATTAGGCTGGATGGTACAACATTAAGGAGAAGGGAGAACTCTCAAAATCCATGTGAATCGAAACCCTCTGGAGGGCCAAAGGCTGAGAACCCTACTGATTTAAAAGCCATTCTATCTAAGATGGTAAACCACATCTTGAGACAGTCTGGGCTATTAATTGCTGCAGCAAAAGGGAAAGTGTCACTACAAAAAGAGTGACCGCATGTAGGGGTATGTGAAGGGATCTTGTAGCACCTAAAGACTAACTGTATGAAAGAAATTGTAGTTTAAGTTTTCATAGACTTGACACAGTTAGTCTCTAAGGTGCTGTGAGTTTATCACACGGCAGGAATTTCTCTCAATTTCAAAAGAAATGAAAGTGGAGCCAGTTAGGAAATGAGTAAATTCACTAGTGTCTAATGTCTAGATCAAGGGAAGTAATAGTGCCAGTGTCTAGATCAAGGGAAGTAATAGTGCCACTCTATTCTGCATTGGTCAGGCCCCACCTGGAATACTGTGTCCAGTTCTGGGCACCACAATTCAAAAAGGATGTGGAGAAACTGGAGCGGGTCCAAAGGAGGGCGACTAAAATGGTGAAGGGTCTGGAAACCTTGCCCTATGAAGAACGCCTTAGGGAGCTGGGGATGTTCAGCCTGGAGAAGAGAAGGTTTAGAGGTGATATGATCGCCCTGTTTAAATACTTGAAGGGATGTCACATTGAGGAGGGAGCAAGCTTGTTTTCTGCTGCTCCAGAGAACAGGACTCGGAACAATGGATGCAAACTGCAGGAAAAGAGATTCCACCTCAACATTAGGAGGAACTTCCTGACAGTAAGGGCTGTTCGACAGTGGAACACACTCCCTCAGAGTGTAGTGGAGTCTCCGTCATTGGAGATCTTTAAGCAGAGGCTGGATGGCCATCTGTCGGGTATGCTTTGATTGGGAGTTCCTGCACGGCAGGGGGTTGGACTGGATGGCCCTTGTGGTCTCTTCCAACTCTAAATTTCTATGATTCTATGACTAGTTCAGCAAATTTACATGATTGCGTATTGATGCTTCATCACATTTGGAAAGACTTCCCATTGCCTGAAATTACCCGAAATTGTGTGTGATAGTTTCTCAAGCAATAACGTAAAATATGACTGGGCTAGTCATATTTGAACATAGAACAAAATCTGAAATCCATGTTTTGGTGATGTTAGGCCATCCAAAAGACTCAATGTATGTCCGGACTTGCTTTCAAAGTTCACAGTCTTTTTCAATGGGCAAGGATGTTTTTTAAAAGCATACAAAGGAAGGAAAGTTATGGCACTGGTGCCACAGCATCTACATTTTTCTTTGAGTTATTGTTGATGACAGACAAAAAGGCCACACATGTGTTAAGACAATGAGCCAACTTGAGGCAAGACAGAAAAAAGAAGGGCAATAATATTTGCTTCTCCACTTGAAGTTACAGCCCCTTTGAAAAAGCTTGTGAGCTTTGCAAAGCAGTGTGATGTATTTTACACTTCTAAAAGTACGGATATCCAGCACTGTGTAGTTGTTTGAATGTTGGACTTGGAGTGTGGGGAACCATTTAAATTCTCACTCAGCCATGGAAACCCACTAGGTGCCTTCTGGCAAGTCACATTCTCTCAGCCTAAGAGGAAGGCAGTGGGAGTAAATATTGCCAAGAAAACCCTATGATAAGGGTGTGAGAATCTGGAGTCAATTTCAAGGCACATAACACCAAATAAAGGTACCACTACAAAGTGGACTTTGGATAAAATATTTATCCAACTCTCCTCTCTATAGACAAAAAGATAGGTTGTAGCATGACACCACTTCCTTGGCCAAAGCACATTGGTCCCTAAGTTGCCTTAGAACAGACTAATCATTTAATAATTGTCAATAATAATGTGTTAATATTATATTATTATATAATAATTATAAATTTTTGATTGATGTTATATTAATTATATTATCACTATATTATTATAAAAACAACAGTCAATATTCTGTATCAGTTTTTATAGGGGGCCATATCCAGAGCTTGAGAAAGTCCATGTTTTTGCACACCTCCAGCCAACACTTCTATTAACCGTGCTTCTGAAACTAACACAATATAAACCAGAGTGTTCCTAGCATGTCCATGTTTTTAAATGTGTTTTTGGTTTTTAGTTTTCTTGGGACTTGGATGTCTCTTCCTCAGCCAGCAAGGGAAAGTAGGCAGGACACCAGACTGTTTAAGGAATAGCGTACACATCTGTGGCCAGAGCACATCCATGTTTTTAAATGTGTTTTTGGTTTTTAGTTTTCTTGGGACTTGGATGTCTCTTCCTCAGCCAGCAAGGGAAAGTAGGCAGGACACCAAACTGTTTAAGGACTAGCATACACATCTGTGTATATGAAAGCCAGTGTTCCTATATTGGTTAAAGTGTTGGACTGACACTTCAGCCATCCTGTTTTAAGTCCCCACTAGCCATGGCATTCACTGGATTGTCTTGGGACACTCACTCAATCTAACCTACCCCAAAATGTTGTTCTAGGGATAAAAGTGGGGAGGAAATTTTCTTCTCAATCCTTCCAGCATCTCACAGATAAAAACTAGGATACGTTTTGCCATGCAGTCAAGATGGCAAAAGATAATGAGGAAGAACACACAAGTTAGGAGAGGATGCAGTTGGCTTTTGCTTGAGCCTACTGGGAAGGACAAGATTCTGCCCATACCTCTCTCCCTTGATGAGTTAATTGAGTGCAAACTGCTTTTGCACTTCAGATTCATTTTGCATCAGCAAAGGGAGGAGGAGAGAAAAACTGGGGAGTTTATCACATGGGAGGAATTTCTCTCAATTGCAAATGGAGCCAATTTGCAATTATGTGAATTCACTAGTTAAGTGAATTTACGTGAAATCTGACTGCATTCGGAATGCATTCAGAATGACTTCCCATTTTCCGAAAATGACTCCCCATTGCCCAAAACTGCATGAGATACTCTAATTTGCAATTACATGAAACCCCATGATTGCATTCGGAATTACTTCCCATTGCCCAAAGTTGCGTGAGATACACTCATTCGCAATAACGTGAAACTCCATGATTGCGTTCAGATTGCCATTGCATTATACCCCCAAATTCCATTGTATGACAAACTCCTGGGACATTCTAAAATGAACAGAAGTGTTATGACAGAGAATTAATCAAGATTGTCCCTCCCAAATTGGGACAGTTGGAGGGTATGAAAAAAACCATGACATGCTCTCCTTGGTGGCACAAAGCCCCCCCCCCCTTTTCATCCTGAGCTAACAGGATAAAGAAAGGATTATTTTGTGCCCAAGCCCTGATCAACCCATCACTTGAATTTAGATGTTCTAGTTACCACACTGGGTATAGTGTTGTATGTTTCAATGGGATTTAATCCAGAATAAGTGGGTTTAAAGCAACACACGTGAAGTTTAGATCAACAACTTACTTCATGAAGCTGATGAGATGAACTCATATGGGGGAAGGGAGGTATGCAAAGATGTGAAAGCTGGCTTTCGTCTAAAGTGCAGGCCAAAAAAATCGGGGGAAATGCTGATCCTGTAGTTTTTTCAAAGAGAAAACTGAAAGCTGTGTTTTTAAATTATTGTCTGTCTTGTTTGCCTATCCAGGTTCACACTTTGGTTCAGGAGTTGCATCTTCTGCTTCCCACAAATGGATAGGTCCTCAACCTTATCCTTATTCCAAGAGACACTCTTCCCTCTGCTTTCTAAGTTTACAAAGATGTCTGCCATTCCTGGCATATATGTTTTGGTAGCTCAGAAAAACTGGGCAGTAGAAGGCAAGTAATCCAGTGTACATCTACAGGCCTAAAATACTGAATGTTGGCTGAAGGAGCTATGCAGAGATCAGATCTTCACATTGATCCAAAGGGTAGGCACTAATTGTCTCTGGCAATGGTTCCCACCTTCCAAAAAGGGAACAACCCATAAATGGTAGGCCTGATCAAGTGCCACTTTCCAGGTGACACTGAGAAATCTTTCACCTTATGCAATTATAGTGTTATAGTTCCACTTTAATTGACATGGCAACATTCCATGGAATTTTGGGATTTATAATTTTCAGACAGAAAACTCCAGAGCAGCACCATAGTACAATCCCCAGGATTCCATAGGATCTTGCCATGGCACTTATAAGGGAACCATAGCACTAAAATTGCAGAGTATGAAAGGATCCAGTGACTCCAAAGACTCATCTGTTCAACATACCTGCTCCTGCTCACCCTCGGATTTACTCCAGTTTCCAATTGGGCAGTAAGACACATGCAAGAAATAAATTTGATCCCTTTTTTAAAAAAACTGGATGAAAACTGGATTCATTTTCATTTGAGTTATAAGCCTTGGGCTATAAAAAATATCAAGTTCCATTTCACAATGAAATGAACATTGTGGTAGCATGGTAAGTTTGGAGTCTGGGCTAAACTGCATTCATTGCCGCATATAGATCTGGCCTTAGCCACCCTGAGCAGATTGAAAGACCAGTGGGTTGTAAGCATAACTAATAAACAAAGAAATAAATGTCTTTTTTGAAGTTTCTGAGCTGTGTATATGTAGAGTGAAGAAGCAATTAACGATATGAACCACTGATCTCAAGAGTTGGGTCTTAACAGGTCAAGTGATCTCAAATGACATTAAAATCAGTGGAGTCAAACGATGGGTTTTGAATGGTTTCGTTTTCAAGCACCTAGAAGTAGAAGCTGAACATTTTACAGAGTAGCTGTTATGTCAGCTTACAATGAGTAGAGCTGCCACCTTTTGGACACTTTCTGAAAAACATCTCTTGCTTGAAACAAGACTCCTCACCTTGTCCTAATAATATCTATTCTTATACAGTTGTCCTGTTTTAGAGGAAAATGGCGGTAGGGAACAACCTTAATTCAAACCTTTGAGATACTTTTTAAAAATCAGACCAATGTGCCAAACAAATGACAACAGGCTTTGTTTAACAAGATGAATAGCAGATGTTAACAGTGAACAGGAAATATAAGTACAAAATGACAGTAAAGCCAGGGATGGGAATTGTGTGAACCTCCAGATGTTACTAGATAGCAACTCTCAGCAGTCCTCTCTGGCTAGCCAACCTCTCTGGCTAGTTGTACTCCTACAATATGTGGAAGACCACACAATTCCTACCCCTGCAGTAAAGACTGCATGGGAACTTTTTAAAAATCCAGTGTTATCATTTAGAATGGGTATCTCTTTGTATCTCTCTGGATGACATTCAGTGTACATTACAGGGCTTACTATATACTCATCGAGACACATTTATGACCAAACCTGTCTAGCTCTGGTCTTCTCTTTTTTTCCCCCTCCCAGACAACATGTGAAAAATCTTCTTGCTTCATCTGTTTACAAGTGGCCTTGCAAAAACTGGTTGCTGAGCAAACTGACAGATGTGTCTAATCCACTTGCTACAAGCTGGGAGACAACATGCAGTATTTTTCCTCAGGCATTTTCCAATAATTTTTCAAGCATGACTTCTACTTACATTGTAGTGATTGCTGTTTGATCTTATGAGGTTAAGAAAGCAGTACTATTTTACCACAAGCCTCGATTTTTCTGAAATTTGTGCCCATAGAGTGCTTCGAGAACATGAATATTCAGCTCACTGATTTGCACTGAAAGTGGGCCTTTGAAATGCATTAAGTTGGTATCCTCCACAACATTCAAGTAAATGAATTAGTTAATAGGGCTTTTTTCAAGTTAACTATTTGAATGTTATAAACAAACTTTATGAGACATTTGAAACTACATTAATAAATAATACCCAAACACGGGTACTGATGCTATGGGACCAATTCTCCAGGAGCGTCTTCTCCACTCTCCTCTTCTTCTCAGTCCAAAATCTTCAACAATAATTTTGGCCAAACTATATTTGGGGTGTTTGTCTAAATGGCCAGACTATGGTTCTTTCTTGAAACCAGGAGTGCAAGCCAGGATCAAACTTCAAGTACTAACCCATAGCAGCAAACCATGGTAATGCACTGATTTCAATTTAACCTAATGTGTGTCTTCATCCCATTGAAATTCATCTTAGCGAAACAGTATCACCAAATGCTTCACAAAATAAAGGTTCTTGCCAAGCATAGTTCTATAGAAATAAAACACAGGAGGGGATAATGTGCAAGCCCTATCCCCTCCTTCTGTGTTTTTTTAAAGACTTTATGTGTGGATGCTTATTTGGTGAACAGACGAGTCTCCTCTATCTGTGGAGGTTATCCACCTGATTTAAAACCCTGAAGAATCAGTTGTAGGGAATATCCTTGTATTGAGCAGGCTCTCCTCTTTATTGCTTTCTACACATTTTATAGATTATGGGAAACACATGGGGAATGTCTGAGGCTAGTGCATTCCCTTTTCATGTGTATATTTTCCCACAAATTATGATGCCTCAACAGAGCTATAATGTATAGCAAAACCTGTTCCCTACAAATTCTATTAGCATCCCTTCTTCTAATTTTTCTACTAAAATAAAACATTAATCAAATAAATTGATTCTATTACTCTCATATGAGGTAATGAAACTATTATTCTGGGAAGAAAAATCTAATGACTTTCTCAAGACATTTTATAACTACAAAACAGATTTCTAAATTGTTTTCAATCTAGTTGTCCTCTTTGAGTCTGTAGTATTTCATTTTCAAATATGAATTGAGAAGTGAGTTATTCTGCATCAAGAGATTGCAAGAATATAGGTCATTTTTGGAAATTAAAAATCCTCCGTATTTCACGCAGCCTAAGGTGTTGCAGATTATTTTGATTGCTAAATTAGTCCTTTTACATTTACTTTTTCAAAGCTCTGCATGTGGAGTTAGAGGCACAAATCCTCTTATTATGATGGGATTAGTGCACATAACTTCCCAAATGTAACTTTGAAAATGCAGCCAACTTTTTAAAATTAGTGTAGGCTATAGTGATGGACTGCAGTAAATGCTGGTAATATATTGCTCACAGCCATTAATTCAGTGGAAGGTTATGCAAGTTCATATACAACATTACTTACTATTGACTGTGATCCAAAAATGCATAGTGCAGATACCTTGGTAAAACTAAGTAGATCTAGATTTAACTATCTCTTGTATATATCACTTCAAATGTCACACTGGAAAAATAGAATATAGATGTAAAAACCCAAAATGCAGAAATATATTGCAACTACTATATATACTCTAGAAATTTTAATCAAAAAATTCACCCCCAAATCCTGAGTAAACTTCTCAATCGCTAGTAGTACAAATTTCTGTCTTGTGGTGCAGCTGCTTCCTGTTTAGGTGGATTTGGGGGACTGAGTTATGGGATGATACACAATTAAGCAATTATAGCTCTGTCTGTGATGTAGGATTTCAGCCATCACGACTATAGAGTTGGGGATATTTATAGCAAATAATTCTTTAAAATGGAGCTCTATTGAGATTCCTATGAGATTCCTTCAGAATGTCTGGAATGTGATGATCATGTAGCTAGCCAAGAAATACGAATGAAATTCTATTGTTAATTATTGGGATTTGTTTAGGTGCTATTGTAACAACATGATGGGGCTACAGTTCAAATGATAATTATACTGTACTGTAAATATTTGGTAAGCTATGGCCCTTGATTTGCCAGGTGGACTGGTTTTCATGGGTGTGGGGTGGTGTAGGGTGACAAGGAGTCACTCTCTTCTTTCTGCATGCACTTGTCTTCTTCCAAGAAGCCTGTGAGCTTTGTATGGGCTTTGGGAAGTCCAGCCAATCTGCTGGTTCGCTGGTGTGCTAAATGGGCAGAATATGAGGTCTACACTCCAAGCCTTCACTCAGGTCTGCCCATGGAGGACAAAAGACATAGCTTGCTGCTTCTCCAGAATTTTGGCCTTCACTACCTTCCCACTCAGCCTCTTTTTCTTTTCTGTTTATTAGTGTTATGCGTGTTGTTTGCTTTCAGGTCGTTTCCAACTTATGGCAATCCTAAAGTGAACCAATCACAGGTTATTCTTGGCAAGTTTCTTCAGAGGAAGTTTGACACTGCCTTCCTCTGAGGCTGAGAGACTGTGACTTGCTCAGAGTCACCCAGTGGGTTTTCATGGCTGAGTGGGGATTCGACCTTGCTCTCCACAGTCATAATCCAACGCTCAAACCACTACACCACATTGGCTCATTATATTATGTAATATATTCAAATTTGTTTTTGATGTCACAACTTCAGCAGTATAGCATGGAGGTGGATCTAGTTTTGGGGTAAAGGGATGGCATACCTTGTTCATCTATCAAGGAGGTCCCCTTAAGCAACCTTGGGAGTATGCAGCTAGGCTCAGTCCAAAGTCAGGGACTGATGGGCATGTTTCACTCCCAGGTGGCAGGAAAAGTCAGGAGCTTTAGGTAATAGCAGTGTGCCTTCATGGATCCTATGGCTGTCACTTTGGAGGACCAGTTACACTATAAAATTACAGTGTAGCACTCTTATTCCATTTTAGCTAATATAGCTCCCGCTATGGAACCCAGGGAATGACAGTTTAGGGAGGGTATTTAGAAATCTCAGTCAAAGTGCTCTAGTACCTCAGCAGTCCCAGAATTCCAAAGGATGGAACCTGAGCGGTTAAAGTGGAATAATAGCACTGCCCCACTGTAGTGTAAATAGGCCTTGGTTTTCCTTAGCAGTTAGGCCAGATCTGTTCATGGGGTCTTTGACTCATGCTAGGCCAGCACCATACAGTGGGCCCTTGGTATTTGCTGGGTTATGAATAGCAAAACCCATGAATGCTCAAGTCCCATTATATATGATGGCATAGTAAAATGATATCTCTTACATAAAATGGCAAAATAGTCAAGGTTTGCTTTTTAGATCTAAAAGAAATATTTTCAAGCTATGGATGGTTGAATCCATGGCTATGGAGGACCAGCCGTAAAACTATTATGAAGAAAGTTGTGGTTTTTCAATGTTCAATAGGTTTGTGTTCTGTCTTGACTCTGAACGTACTAGATCTGATATATATATATATATATATATATATTTCAATTATGAAAAATTTTGAGTAACAAGAATTTTATTTGCAATGGAATCCATCAGTGAGAGCTGCTATTTTTCTGCCCTTTGTATTATTTATTTATTTATTTATTTATTTGTCATCTCATAACTGACATTAGCCAGGTAACAAAAAAAGTGTTTAATTCCAATAAATAGGTTGAATCCACATGACATTAACCATATTTTAATCCCACTGAATATTCCAATTTTCCCACAGTTTCAGTGGGAATAAAAAGTGACAAACAGAGCAATACAAATTCCCACTAAAAACTGGCTGAGCGGGATTAGGATGGGATGGGAAAAGGGTCCAGTGCCAGAAGGAAGTACTATTGGCAATATGTCCCCTGTGGCAGAATGGCAGAATGCCCTCTGTAGCCCAGATCCCCTGGCATGCCCATTAAAAGTCTCATGGGTATAGGAGTGTTCTTGTGCCAGTGGTAGGAGCTAAATTAAGGCATTTCAAGGTGGATGTAGTTTTGGATCAATTTGTCTAGTTTATCAGAGAAACAAATAACCAAAAAACATATAAAGTAGAAAAGAACAACTTGAGAAGAATCAAGAAAGAGCGAGACCACCAAATTCTAGCAAACAGAAATAACAGAACCAGACTAGACATGAAGGCAGCAGCCCATGAGTCTTCCCTGATCATGAGTTAAGCAGAACGATGAGTTTAATGTTAACATCAAAAGAATGAAGTGAATGAACGAAGGTGAGCCCTTTACCTTTCTGAAATGCAAGAGAAGATTCAGCTTCCTTCACCTCTGTACTTCCTTTGATGTTGACACTGAGAACATAGGAGTCTTCCTTATACAAAGCAAGGCTACTGATCTCAGTAAAATAGAGAGGCTGAAAAATAAACTGGAAAGGGTCACACATTGAATAGAAGGAACTAAAACTGAAACATTACAAATAGATGTCACTCATGTAGACTAAAGAATGTAGTCAAAAATCAGTTCTTTCATCACTCAAGTGTTGCCCTGTTTCTTTTTCTTTCTTCGCTACTTTCATTTCCTTTCCTTTTCTCTTCCTATAATGGATATAATAAAGATAAGTACTTTAAATGTTAATGGATTAAATAATCCAATAAAGGTGCAGACAATAACAAGACAGAAAAAAAGCAGAAATGTGGTGTGTTATTTGTGCAGGAAACTTATCTTTGACTAACTGCTGCTATTTTGGTGGCCTTTCTTACACTTGTTCTCTGTGTTCATAGAACTATAGAGTTGGAAGGAACTTCAGGGGTCATCTTCCCCAGCCCCCTGCTGATGCAAGAATCCATGGAAACTCAGAGGTTTTACCAAAGCAGAATAGGGTAGTAGTATTACTTCTCTTGATCTGGGCCCCATTCTTCTGGAGATGAATTGCATTGACATTTTCCCTGGTAAAGCACTGTTTAGCTTGTGGTCTATTAAAACTCTTAGATCTTTTTCACGCATACTGCTATCATGTTAGATGTTACCAATCCTGTATTTGTCCATCTGATTTTCTTTGTCTAAAAGGAAAAGTAATTGAAGGAAACCCTATGTAGCAAGATATTTTTAACAAGTAACCTGACTCCACACTTGGTTTTAGTAATCCCCTTTCTGTCCCAGTAATGCAGTTGAAAATATACAGAGAACTGCTCACACAAACAATATATTGCTCGGTCACAAAGACTGATTCACACAGCATACTATCATAAGTAATCATATACAGCTGAACATCTCTACCGCATACCTAAGGATGGAAGGTTTCCACATCTCTTTGTGATTTTTGAAAAACACAAGAAAATCCATTTATTTTGTGCAAAATATTCCCCAAACTACATAAGAACAGTCCTGCTGTGCCAGACCAAAGGCCTAATGTATCAAAGAGTGGCCAACTAGCTGCCCACAGGAAGCTTGCCTGTGTATTCTTCATTTCACATTTCAAAGCAACTGATATACAAAATGAGGCTGCCTCTAATGCTGTAATATGAGAAGTACAAACTCACCTGATTCATTTAAAAGATGAACTGGGTGGCATTCTCCCTTATCCTTACTCTTGCCAGCCTTACTGTAGTCCTGATAGCAGTCGGTTAGCAGAAAACTAGATAAACCAAATAATCAAGTAAATTATGCAGGCAATGTAATCATGCAAATAATTGTTCAAATATTTCAGAATTTATATGTCAGACTTTGCAACTAGCTGGCTAGCTATTACTTAAACTTACCTGCCACCGAGCCCACTCAGCCCAACTTGCATGGCATCTTAGAAACCAGTTAATCACCTTACAAAGTGGTACCTCTTTACTATATTATTTCTCTACATAAAGTCAATAACATTAAAGACTCTCAGAAAGCCTATTCCGTTTCTTTTTTCTAAGGCAGAAAATCCATTTGGGTAAGAATAAATCATTAATGTTTCCCTTTCTCTCTCTTTTTGTTTTCCTCCAAGCAAAAATCACTGGATGTTTTTAAAACAGACCCAGAAAAGAAACATGGAATATTTTATGCAGCATTCCAACTTTACCCTGCACTGTTAAGACACTCTGGGCTATGGTTCTGGAGAAAAAACAGACACTTGAAGCATTATAAAGGGATATTGAATGATAACATTTAGCAAGATCTACACTTTGATAGTATTTTGATAGTATGCATAATCCATTGCCACCTATAACAAACAATTTTGCCTTTGATCCCCCTCTCAAATGTGTTATAAAACAACAGCAAAAGTAATTTTAAATGTAACAGTATTGGCTAGTCATGCTGTATATTCCCTCCGCTGCTGTTTTTCATCTTAGTTCTCAGATCTGAATTTATTTATTTATTTCCTTACAATATGGTTTCACATCTTGAACTAGACTAATGACCAGCAAACAAAAAAGTACAATTCTTCAGCAAAATATAACTAAAACTCATAGAATTAAAGAAATAATATCCTTACAGCTCCAAAGCCACTCTTGTGGTGTACCTAATATACAGGCTTTCCACCAAGACAATGTTTTATATTTTTTATATCAGGCATCTTTGGGGCTGCTATTATTGATTGGGGGGGGGGGTTGACAGAGAACAAAGGAGATATAACTTTTCTGTCTTTGTTGTTGTTAACTGCCCTTGAGAGAACCTCAACTCATGGCAATCCTATGGATGAGACCTATCCAAGATCCCCTGTCCTCCCTTGCTCTGCTCAGGTGCTGCAGGCTCAGGCCCATGGCCTCTTTGATTGAGACTAACCATCTGAGAAGGGGCTGTTGCCAAAGTACGATAGCCTCGGTTTAGTCATCCTGGCTTCCAGGGAGAATTTGGGCTTGATCTGTTGTAGAATCCATTTGTTTGTCTTAGATGTCCACAGTATCCTCAGCACTCTTCTCCAGCACCACATTTTCAATTAGTTTATTTTCTTTCTATTGGCTTTCTTCATTGTCCAGCTGTCACGTCCATACATGGTGATGGGGAATATGACGGTTTGGACAATCCTCACTTTGGTGTTCAGATTTATAGCTTAACATTTTAGGATCTTGTTCAGTTCTTTCATCGCTTTTCTTCCCAGACCTAGTCTTTTTCTTATTTCTTGACTACAGTCACTGTTCAAATCAATATTTGATGCAAGGGATGGGAACTCTTTGACTATTTCAATTTTCTGTTTTTTACTGTTCATTTTATCTTTCAAGGTGAAGGATCTTTCCTAACTTTTGAAAAGTGTCATTTCTGGTTTCACATTGAATCTCTCCTCTGTCAATAAACTGAGTTCCGTTTCACCCATGCTAAGAAGACTCAGGACCAGCAAAATACGTCGGGTTCCCGGTGGTGTGGGGGCATGGCATACGAACGCCACACGCCCCAATGCCACCCTGAAACCAGTGTCAGGCTGCCCCTCTGCCCACACAGGGGCATTTTGCTGCTTCTTTGTGGGCCAGAAAAATGCTGGATCAGGGTCATAGTGTGTGGTTGTTGCAGCACTGATCCAGCAATCAAAGGGGTGCTCTCAAGCCACCTCTTTAGGGCCGTCTGTTTCAGCCCTCAGTTTCAGCTGGAGTTGAGAGTGTGACCATGGAGAGCTTTGAAAATCTAATGCACCATAGAATTAGTGTGTTTTAACTTCAGGAACATAATAAGGCTGAAATTGTTTAGGATGCATTTTGATGTTAAATTTTTAAAATTGTATTTATCATAAGAGAATTTCAATTACCTGAAAAGTAAAACAGTGCAATAGACAAATCCATCCAGCAGCAAACACCAGAACATGTCTAAATAATGAATATAAATAGAATTTACTATTGAAAGTCATGATGTAATGGTTTGGGTGTTGGACTAAGAAACCAGGATTCAAATGCCAGCTAGGCCATGGAAACCCACTAGGTGACATTAAGCAAGTCACACTCTCTCAGCCTCAGAGGATGGCCATGGAAAAACCCCTCCGAAGTAATTTGCCAAGAAAACCGCATGATAGGGTCACCTTAGGGTTTCCATAAGTTGGAAATGACTTGAAGGCACGCAACAACAACAACAACAACAACAATTCAAAGTCAGAGGCCTAAATCTAGTGGGAGACAACTGCTGATGGAATTGCATCTAGAAACAAATTTGAAAGGGAGATGCTTGTCCCTCCTAACTAAACACACCACAATGCAGCCCCAAATGCTTTCCTGTGGGGCTGAAAGAGTGCGACTGGCCCAAGGTCGCCCAGTGAGATTCCATAGTGGAGCAGCTCATTTGAACTCTTAGTTTCCTGGAGTCCTGCTTCATAATTAAGAAATAAAATTGGAGGAACAGGTGTATTGGTGGCACTATGTTGAATCCAGCCTAATCAGTTTCAGTTTCAGGAATGCTAAAGGATAACAATTTCCACTTTGGAATTACTTATTAGAAGCTAAGCCCGAGAGCAAGAAAAGTGGCCAGACTGGAGATTTACAGAACATGGAAATATAAACATATCCCTTCTGCTCAAAATGAAGTGCTCTTGAGATGCCTGGTTGTCTGTTCCTCTGATCTCTTCCATTTACTAGAATCTAAAATGAGAGTAGATTAAAATTAAATAACTCAGATCCTTCCTGCTACAGAAAGGATTTAGCTGCTCTTTTTAAATTAGGCATACTATTTATCTATGTTTGGAAAATAAGCATGGTCAGAGTATATTGATGATAATGAGGTCTGAACATCTGATGATAGTTTTTTTCTGGTATATCTGGATATTTCTGTAGTAATTAAATAGTATGTTTGTTTCTGAAACAAAGATATATGGCATATTGAAATATATGTGTCATGTACATACTTTATATAAATGAAGGAAATGCTCAATATTTTATATAGCTTCTGATATTTGGGAACTTTTCCAAAACTAAGGAAAGGGATGATAATAATCCTACATATTGTTGACTCTAGCAGACTAATAGTATTTTCTTTTTTTAAAAAATCTCTAGATGTCCATATTTAATCTTTAATCATACAAAAAAGCAAAAGTGAAAAAATATGATATCCAATGAATTGCATATAAAAAGATAATCTACCATGCTCCCCCATTCCCTGTTTTAGCTATGCCTGGAAAATAATTGGAGAGTTGTTGTTTTTAAATCACAATTGCCAAAACAAACATTCAAGCAATTCTCAAAACTATATAAACAAGTATGAAATCTAAACCTATAAATTGAGAAATATGAAAACATCACATGCCAGCGAATGAATAAATCTGTGGGATGCAGACATATCTTACTTAAAGGCTGGAGGTTCTTATGAAGAAAATATATTTGCAGTGATCAGATTAGACTAAGGTTCAATACACATATTTTTGACCCATATCTGATCCAACACAAAATGCTAAGAATTCGAGAAATTTGCTCCTTCATCTCTTTCTACAATTTCCTCACATTAAGAACAAAAGTTGCCAATTTTCCCCTTATTTTTTCTTTTGGTTTATGGCCAGACTTACATGCGCCTGAAGATTTCTCACTTATTTGGCCAAAAATAATTGAGTCGCTTCCAAGAAGCAAATGCAAGTTTATAGGCACTCATATGTAACACAGAAATCACATTCCATCTTGCACATTCCCTATCTTCCTAGACTCAGTGCATCATTGAGTTAGAACTGCACAGTTTCCTGCTTTCTATAAGTGTACTGGCAACCTTCAGTTTTGTTTTTGAATTTTGATAATTACACTGATGTTTTTAAATTAGGGATAATTACATCTATTTCCCTGAGTCTTAGAAACTTGATGAAGATTAAAATTTCAGTCTTGACAGTTTTGACATCTCTTTGATTTATGCTAATTCTTTTCCTTTGAGACCTAGGGTGGCATAGTGGTTTCCATATTGGACTATGATACTAGAAACCAGGGTTCAACTCCCAGCTGACCCATGAAACCTTGGGCAAGTCACATGCGCTCAGCCCCAGGGGAACACAATGACAAAACTCCTCTGAAGAAATCTTGCCAAGAAAACCCCATGATAGGTTTGCTTTAGGGTCAGCCTGAAACAACCCGAAGGCACACAACAAACTATTTTCCAGTTATTATCTATAATACTGCATTGGCTACAGTTCACAATCTTTATAAATGCAGTACAGGTACTAAAATGGAGTGTATCAAAACACACAATCATGGTAGGAAAATTATGACACAATAACAATGCACAAAAATGGCTGGTAATAGCCATTCAGGGTGAATTTTTTCTGCCCAAAATAATCCCTTCACACAATTAGTTTTTAATTATTGCTCTCAGTGTCACTGTCATCATCAATGCAGTATTTCCTAGACATTTTAATGACAGGGCAACACCTGTAGAGAGCAGAGGATTGAAGATTAGTGCATGTGGCATTCAAACTGTAATTTAAAAGGTTGTTTACCATGATGTTTCTCATGGAGAAGGAATGTACCTCAAAGGCAGAGCCAGAACTTGGAAAATTGTGCATTTTAGTACTATTCCAGAACCCCCCATCCAATAGTGGGAACCATCAGTGGAGGTGACCATATATCTTGTGATTTGCTGCACAGAGGAAAGGAAAAACTGGATGTAGTTACACACTTCTGGACTTTGGAGAAACATGATTGTAAGAAGGTTAAAGAAATAATGGGTGAAATTCCATGGTCAAACATACTCAAAGAAAATGGATTTCATTATGGATTTTTTAACAAGTTGACCACAATTCATGGTGACCCCATGAGCGAGACACTTCCAAGACTCCTTGGATGTGAGAGCTAGACAGTGGCGAAAGCTGATAGAAAGAAAACAAACTCATATGAGATGTGATGCTGGAGAAGAGTGCTGCGGATACCATGGATGGCCAGAAAGATAAACAAATGGATTCTAGAACAGATCAAGGCTGAACTCTTCCTGGAAGCCAAGATGACTAAACTGAAGCTCTCATACTTCAGCTACAACACAAAAAAGCATGAATCATTGGAAAAGACAATAATGCATGGAGAGGTGGAGGGTAATAGAAAGAGAGGTAGACTGCATACCAGATGGATAGATTCAATCAAGGAGACTATGGTCTTCAACCTACAGGAACTGAGCAGAGCGGCTGAGCTCATTTTTTCATGTGTATTCTTGTCATATCCAACACCTTATTGCTCAAATATTTTAGTATGTATATTAAATGCCCTAAAGGCACTAGATCCTATCTGATCTTGGAAGGTAAGCAATGTCAGCCCTGATAAGTATATAAATGGGGGACCACCAATGAATACCAGGTGTTGTATGCTATTTTTCAGAGGAAGGAACTGGCAAAACCACCTTTGCGTATTCCTTGCCTAAAAAACCCGATGAAATTCATGGGGTTGTCATGAGTCAACAGGCAACCTGAAGGCACATACATGCACACATATTAAAGCAAAGGTTATATTAGAGTTTTTATGTGGCAACAGAATTTAAGAGATAAAATTAAAGTAAATTTCTAATACTTCTAGATATGGATTGGTAAGCAAATACTCCCCAGTTTGGGAATCCCACTGACAGATGGCATTGTTACCACATTTGATTTCACGGTAGCAGGTTTTCAGAAACCCAATCACTAAATTTGCCTCTTTTAGTAGTAGCAACAGGATACAGAGGACAGTTTTCCGTATTGCTTGAATGAATTGCACCATGAGGCTCAAGGTTTGTTTGGGGGTGATCTTATGCCTTTTAGGACTCTTCCTTTGGGTGTATCCACACTACACAATTACAGTAGCTTGATACCATTTTAGCTGCCACACCTCTACCCTAGGGAACCCAGGGATTTGTAGTCTTGTGAAATATTTAGAATCTCTGCCAGGCAGCTCTAATGCTGTAGTTCAGGGCAGTGGACTCAAGCTTGCTATCAAAGAAATCTAAACACACTCCCAGCAAACTGAGAATCCCAGAATCTATTCCATTGGATACAGCCATATCAACCTGCTATAATTATGTAGTATAGATACAGTACACCTTTTGTCCACATGTCTGTTCTGCTTGTATCTTGGTACACAATCATTCATGGAAAACAAGTAGAGAGCAGACCACAGTAATATTCATATTAACTGTGCAGTGCAAACACAGCATCAAAACAGAGGCATTTTTAAACACAAGTTTGGCCTTGTTTCTATGTTAGCTAAAAGGAAGAAGGGAAAATGAATACACACTAGAAATTCAAGCAGCTGGGACTTCCCCCTTGTGGCTTTAGTGTTGTACTTACATGATCATAAATTGTGTTATGTATAAAATGAAAATGTCTAAATACAAGTGGGCTTTGCAACAAAGTGTAGAGGCATGTTTTTTATTTGATTAGTACGGTGCTTCTGTTCACATTTCCAGCCATTCTACATTCCTCTCCCCCACCCCCTGAAATATTCAGTCATAATTCTGTTGAGCATGGTCAGTCCTTACTGGGATTTTGAGTAACTTATCCTCTCCAAATACATGACGACTTGTTTTCCAAAAATGTGCTACTATCACACTCTTTTGTGTGGATGAGTCTACATATGGACTGCCACTAAGAGAACTGAGGTTGCTATTAATATATGTTACATAGCCTCCAACTGTCCCAATTTGGCAATGACAGCCCAGGTTAATCCTTTCTTGTCGCACTTTCTCAGCTGTTTTTAAAATGTCCCTTCCCACCTTTGGCTTGCTTCAGTTACTGCAAACTGAATTCAAAGTGTATATTTAGTTTATACTCATTTAACTCAGAAGGAGTGTGAAAAGAAGTTGGGTGGTGTCTTGCCATCCCTAAACTCAGTATATAGACTTCAGGGATTCTTTGCTTTTCTAATATTGTGAATTCTTCCACATTAATAACTTTTGTCCTCTTGTTACTTGGCTATACACTTTTGACCACAATTGAGCTCAGCCACACATGTCCTGGTTTTCATGCCTTAACTTATTGGTGAGTATGATATTATCATATAGATACTGGTCAACATTTTCATCTAGCATCTCCATTTTTGTCAGGAGACAATTTCTAGACTTGCTTCAGGAGGATATCTTAGTTATCATCTAAGGATTGTTCAAAAGAACAGGAGAAGGAGGAAGAATTTGGAAAGCTTTATGCCTGCCTTGGTTCCACTTTCCCCAGCCAACATTCCTCTGAGTTTTATCTTCCGATAGAAGTAAGCTGGAATTTATTTATTTATTTAGATATTTTACAGCCCATTTTCTCTTTATCTCACAAAACAGCTTAAAAATGAAAATCAATAAAGCCATCATCAAGTAATAAACACATGATACAAAGAAGCAGCTGAGAAAGCACTAAAAATCCATTCTTAATGGGGAAAACACATATGGCACCATCACAAAGCAATTTCTCAGAGTCCCTCATGGAAAAATAGATGATGAAAAAAATTACGTGTTATTTTTTAAAACAACAACAATGACAGGAACAATTATTATTATTTCCCTCTCATTTTCCAGAAGAAATGTAAACAGCGAAATATGTAAAGGCTACATCCTGCTGCCTTATAACCAATGACAGCTTTTACTTTCGCAGAAATATTTCATCTGCCATTCAATATATATTTTTGTTCATAATCCTACATTTCATAACAATTTCGGAGGAGGGAAAATGGAAAGCCATTAAAGCGTTAACAAATATATTCAAAGGCTTTAAAAACATATACAGTGGTCCCCCGGGATACGAATCCCCCGGGTTAAGAAAACCCCGGGATCCGAAACCGGCGGGACCGCTTCAGTATCCCCCGGGATCCGAAGGATCCCCCGGGATCCGAAAAAAAGGGACGTCCCGTTTCGTCCCTTTTCCTCCGAGGCCTAGCCTCCGAGAAAAAGGGACGCCGTTTCGTCCCTTTTCCTCAGAGGCCTAGCCTCCGAGAAAAAGGGACGCCGTTTCGTCCCTTTTCCTCAGAGGCCTAGCCTCCGAGAAAAAGGGACGCCGTTTCGTCCCTTTTCCTCAGAGGCCTAGCCTCCGAGAAAAAGGGACGCCGTTTCGTCCCTTTTCCTCAGAGGCCTAGCCTCCGAGAAAAAGGGACCCCGTTTCGTCCCTTTTCCTCAGAGGCCTAGCCTCCGAGAAAAAGGGACCCCGTTTCGTCCCTTTTCCTCAGAGGCCTAGCCTCCGAGAAAAAGGGACCCCGTTTCGTCCCTTTTCCTCAGAGGCCTAGCCTCCGAGAAAAAGGGACCCCGTTTCGTCCCTTTTCCTCAGAGGCCTAGCCTCCGAGAAAAAGGGACCCCGTTTCGTCCCTTTTCCTCAGAGGCCTAGCCTCCGAGAAAAAGGGACCCCGTTTCGTCCCTTTTTCTCCGAGGCCTAGCCTCCGAGAAAAAGGGACGCCGTTTCGTCCCTTTTCCTCCGAAGCCTAGCCTCAGAGAAAAAGGGACCCCCGTTTCGTCCCTTTTCCTCAGAGGCCTAGCCTCCGAGAAAAAGGGACCCCGTTTCGTCCCTTTTCCTCAGAGGCCTAGCCTCCGAGAAAAAGGGACCCCGTTTCGTCCCTTTTCCTCAGAGGCCTAGCCTCCGAGAAAAAGGGACCCCGTTTCGTCCCTTTTCCTCAGAGGCCTAGCCTCCGAGAAAAAGGGACCCCGTTTCGTCCCTTTTCCTCAGAGGCCTAGCCTCCGAGAAAAAGGGACCCCGTTTCGTCCCTTTTCCTCAGAGGCCTAGCCTCCGAGAAAAAGGGACCCCGTTTCGTCCCTTTTCCTCAGAGGCCTAGCCTCCGAGAAAAAGGGACGCCGTTTCGTCCCTTTTTCTCCGAGGCCTAGCCTCCGAGAAAAAGGGACGCCGTTTCGTCCCTTTTCCTCCGAAGCCTAGCCTCAGAGAAAAAGGGACCCCGTTTCGTCCCTTTTCCTCAGAGGCCTAGCCTCCGAGAAAAAGGGACCCCGTTTCGTCCCTTTTCCTCAGAGGCCTAGCCTCCGAGAAAAAGGGACCCCGTTTCGTCCCTTTTCCTCAGAGGCCTAGCCTCCGAGAAAAAGGGACCCCGTTTCGTCCCTTTTCCTCAGAGGCCTAGCCTCCGAGAAAAAGGGACCCCGTTTCGTCCCTTTTCCTCAGAGGCCTAGCCTCCGAGAAAAAGGGACCCCGTTTCGTCCCTTTTCCTCAGAGGCCTAGCCTCCGAGAAAAAGGGACCCCGTTTCGTCCCTTTTCCTCAGAGGCCTAGCCTCCGAGAAAAAGGGACCCCGTTTCGTCCCTTTTCCTCAGAGGCCTAGCCTCCGAGAAAAAGGGACCCCGTTTCGTCCCTTTTCCTCAGAGGCCTAGCCTCCGAGAAAAAGGGACCCCGTTTCGTCCCTTTTCCTCAGAGGCCTAGCCTCCGAGAAAAAGGGACGCCGTTTCGTCCCTTTTCCTCCGAAGCCTAGCCTCAGAGAAAAAGGGACCCCGTTTCGTCCCTTTTCCTCAGAGGCCTAGCCTCCGAGAAAAAGGGACCCCCGTTTCGTCCCTTTTCCTCAGAGGCCTAGCCTCCGAGAAAAAGGGACGCCGTTTCGTCCCTTTTCCTCCGAAGCCTAGCCTCAGAGAAAAAGGGACCCCGTTTCGTCCCTTTTTCTCCGAGGCCTAGCCTCCGAGAAAAAGGGACGCCGTTTCGTCCCTTTTTCTCAGAGGCCTAGCCTCCGAGAAAAAGGGACCCCGTTTCGTCCCTTTTCCTCCGAAGCCTAGCCTCCGAGAAAAAGGGACCCCCGTTTCGTCCCTTTTCCTCCGAAGCCTAGCCTCAGAGAAAAAGGGACCCCCGTTTCGTCCCTTTTCCTCCGAGGCCTAGCCTCAGAGAAAAAGGGACCCCGTTTCGTCCCTTTTTCTCAGAGGCCTAGCCTCAGAGAAAAAGGGACGCCGTTTCGTCCCTTTTTCTCAGAGGCCTAGCCTCAGAGAAAAAGGGACGCCGTTTCGTCCCTTTTCCTCCGAAGCCTGGCCTCGGAGGAAAAGGGACGAAACGGCGTCCCTTTCTCTCCGAGGCTAGGCCTGACGCGGAAGGAGGCCCGATCCCGCCGGGTCGGGCCTCCTTTCGTTGGGCGCGAAGGCCCAGGCCGGCTTCGGAAGCCGGCCTGGGCCTTCGCGCCCATCGAAAGGAGGCCCGGCCTCCTTCCGTGTCAGGCGCGGAGGCCCAGGCCGGCTTCGGAAGCCGGCCTGGGCCTTCGCGCCCATCGAAAGGAGGCCCGGCCTCTTTCCGTGTCAGGCGCGGAGGCCCAGGCCGGCTTCGGAAGCCGGCCTGGCCTTCGCGCCCATCGAAAGGAGGCCCGACCCGGCGGGATCGGGCCTCCTTCTGCGTCAGGCCCGGAGGCCCAGCCTGGCTGGGGAAGGGAACCTTCCCTTCCCCAGCCAGGAGGCCCCCGCGGCTGACGAAAGGAAGGCCCGATCCGCCGGATCGGACCTTCCTTTCCTCAGCCAGGAGGCCCCCGCCAGGCCCTGGGAACGGATTGCCTATTTCCTATGGGAAATAGGCCCCGGGTTACGAAATTTTCGGCTTACGAAAACGTAGCCGGAACGAATTAATTTCGTAACCCGGGGGACCACTGTATTTAGGGATTTGGCAGATTGATTGACATGTATTTAATTTAATGTATTTATTTTACAATATTTATATACCAATTCTCTGGGTGGTTTGAAAACCAAAATTAAAATAAAAATATTTAGAAAATAACACCCAGAACAAAATAAAACCACATAGCAGAACAAGAACCTGTTGTAAATATTTAAGACTGAAAAGTCTGGAAGTAGAATATATAGTGGAACAGACATAGGCCAACATTATTCTTCTATCATTTATTGTCACTTGCAGAAGGAAGAACTCTAGATCAGTGGTAGACTGAATGGTTTTCAGGCAGAAGATCCCACACTCGGGGGTTTCTTCAGACACATTTCAGCCTACTTGTAAATTAAGTCCATTTTTACTTTCTAAGGCCCAATAGAAAAAAACAAAGCATGCTAAATGTAAGATGTGCAACTGAGAAAAAAGAAATGCTATGACAAATGAAAATCCTTCACCACTTGAAGGAACACTTCTAAATATGTTCAAAACATATCCTTTAGCTTGACCATTCCTATGATAATACGTTTTAATTTGTAAGCCATATTGAGTCTCGGTTTTGGGAAAAGATGGGAGGAGAAGGAAGAGGAGGAGGACCAGACAAGTGCTGTTATATGGCTTATGTATTCTTATACTGTATTCTTTTTCTGCTTGTATTCTTATACTGTACAGTCATCTCTCTGTATCCATGGATTTTTTTTAATCCATGGGTTCAACCATTCATGGCTTGAAAATATTCAAAATTAATATAAATTCCAAACGCAAGCCTTGTTTTTGCTTTAAGGGACAACATTTTGGTATGCCACTGTATTTAATGGGACTTAAGCATACACAGATTTTGGTATCCATAGAGCGGAGGGGGGGGGGCGGGGACTTGGAACCCAAACCCAGCAAATAACAAATGCCCCTATATATTTATATTGGGTGGTACGTACAGGTAGGAGAGAGTGGTGGGTAGACTAAATTTACATATAGGTTTACATATGCACTCATTCCTTGCTCCTTGTAGCTATACTTGTGACTGAACTGAACATTTACCTGGGAAAGTCACATTACAGCTCTGTCCTTTTTTATTATTATTTTATATTTTTTAGCAAAAAGCAAACATTTCATTCAATCCGTCCTAAAGATTATACCGTACTCAGAAATCTAGCTATGGGGGGCAAAATGGTTACATTGTGCACACCAAAATAAGAATTCTACCCCTTCATGGAATTTCCCCCCAATGTCAAGTATTGCAGAAAGTGAGACAGTGAGATGCATTCATGCCTGGTCCTTTTATATTTCTTGTTTGTTTGTTTGTTTGTTTGGTTACTACACTTATATGCCGTCTTGCTCTGAAAATGGGACCCAAAGCAGCTTCCAAAATAGCAAATTAAAAATGTTTAACAATACATTTTTAAAACAATGTTGTTTTCACATTCTCTTGGTAATTTTGCCTGCACCTTATCTTCAGTTATATAAACTGTACAGGTATTTCCAAATGCTCAAATGGCATTTTATGTTACTGTAATGGTAGAAATTTGGGGACTAAAGTAAAACTTCACTGGGAGGGGAGAATTCATATGGGGGGCAGCATTCTTTTTCCCCTCCCCATAGCTACACATCTGCTCATGCTCCAGCTAAAATTATAATCAATTGGAACTTCCATCTCAATATTCAGAAACTTAAGAGAAGCAAGGGATTCTATGGGACCCCAGTTTGGGTGAAAATATTTTCTTTTGGTTTTTGTTTTTTAATAAAGAAGAAAAAACATTATATGAATGTTGCAGTCGTAATCCTGCTCAATCTCTGCTCCTCAATATGTATTAATCCTAGCCAACAGTATGTCAGACCACAGTTTATTTTAAACTTTTTTTCTTACAAGAGGCAGAAGGCAGGTACCAAGGAGATGCTTCTCCCTGCCTGGCACCATATATTATTTTGCATGACCGTGCAGTACACTGTAGAAATTGACAGATGTTACTGCTTGATGCAAAATGAAACGCTTCTTATTCTGAAAACAAGTGATGCATTCAACTTGTACAGACTCATCCACTAAAAGCCTCACTGAGACACTGAGTAGAGATAGGTTGGCACTTCCTTAAAGTCTGATGGTGATGTGGAATCAACCAGAATTGACAATGTAGCCTACATGCTCAAAAGCAGCATAAAAGTGCCACATCTAGGCCTCTGCTATAGTTCCCCTGTCACTATCCAGGACTCACCATTGTGCCGTGATAATACCCCACTTCTGCCCAGCCATTCTGTCACTGATGGTAAGCAGAGGTGATCAGAGAAGAGTCTCACTATATTCTCGTAATCAGACCTAGACCAAGGACATCTTCTGCTGAGATCCATTGGGGTTCTGGAGATCTCAGAAGATGACATTGTTCGTCTGCATCTGGCTATAAGGATATAGCCAGACATTTTTCTGATTCTCTCCATAATCCACCACCCATGAAATTGAGAGTGGGGGCTGTTGCAGTGCAGTGTGTCGGGGGAGCTCTATTCAGTGTGAAAGGAACTAGAGAAACCAGGGTTTGAATCCTAGATTGACCATGTAAACCCCCTGGGTGGCCTTGGCAAAGTCACACTCTCTCAGCCTCAGAAGATGGTCAAGGCAAAGGCCCTCTGAAGAAACTTGCCAAGAAAACCCCATGATAGGGATCGCCATAAGTAGGAAACACAGCGACAACAACAACAAGCTATGTAGCAGTGGTGAAAAAGGAGTGCTGCAGGGAACTGACAATGTCTGTAGCAACACAGTTGGATCCAAACAGCTTAGATTGACTCTCGTGCATATATCCTCTTTTGTTACAGATTGATCAGTCAGGTTGCTGTTCTAAACAATTTACTAGTCATAAAGTAAGAGCAATATTTTAAATTTTGTTTATCTTTTTTCTTACCTATTTGTTTTAAGAAATACCCCTGCCCCAGCTGAAAGCCCATATTGCCAACTGCACAAATGCCTATTTTGCACTGCACCGTTTATTTTCTTACTCAGAAAAACAAATTAATGTTTTATAAAACCTCCTCTTGTATTTAAATAACTATGTGCAGCTCCAGCCAGGATTAGGACCCTTCTACATGGCTGAGCGAGATTTAAACCCCCTTAGATGCTATCCTTTTCAAAATTTCACAGGTGAAAATTAGAACTCATGTGGCCAACCAACATCAGAATGTGGTCAAGATGTCAAAAATTATAAATGAGGATGAACTGCACAAGCTAGGAAAAGCTGATGCAGTTTGCTTTCACTTGACTGATGGGTAAGGGCAAGACTCTGCTCCCTGTGCTTCCTCCAACTGAGCTAATTGAGTGCAAACTACTTTTGCAAATGAATTTAGTTTTCATTCTTATGCTGAAGACAAATGGAGGAAGTAGGGGGAGGAACTGGAGTATTTTAAAAGGAGCTGAAAAAGTGGGATAAAAGAGGCTTAATTAGGACTTGCCCTATCAAATCAAGAGCAGCTGGAGGACATTAGATGGTTCTTCCTTCTAAATCAATTTCATAACCACAATCACATGGTGGGATTAGCCTCTATTGGTGCCAAAAGATTTTTAACACTTCCAGTTGGTGGATAGAGGGACTGTTGTGCATGCTATTTATTTAGTGTGTACTTTAATGATGGCATGAGAGAGAATTTTAAAAAAATTCATGTGTTAAAATATATCAGGCTAGGCCATTTATTAATGTTAAAAACTCTTAGAAATAGTTTTCATTTAAAATCTCTATCTGGGATGGACATTTCTAAAGCAACAGTTATTTGTTTGGATCAACTTGTGTGTGTGCGCGCAGGTGTGTGTGCAGGGAGAGCATTTAGAAGCTAAATAGCCATCCATTAGGTTTAAACGAATGAGACTGGTAGAAGTATTTCCTGCTTAAACAAAAAAACACCCAAAACTGCATTTAACCAGATACCAAGAATGCAACTGAAAAAGAGATCTATTAAAACGGCCAGTAAAGAGTGTTCCACCCAAACAAAATGAGGAGGATACAGGCCAAGTTATGACTCAGCTCCACATGCTGCTGCTTCAAGTTGTGCTTTTCCTAATAAGTAGACAGACTGTGTCATGACCAAAAGTTTGCAAAACAGGCTTGGAACTTTGTAACCTTTAAATAAAATTTGGATAACTCAAAATATAAACACTGGATCTAAGAGCTGGCATTCTAAATCAGATAAGGTTGTTCCAAGCATACAAGCATCAGTCTAGTAAGATATTACACGTTTACATTTCTGTCCTATGAATGTTTATGTAGGATTTAGTCTCCCTGATTTCAGTTGTGCTTGTGCTTAGGGTTTTCAGCTTGGCTTCTGCAGTACACTCTGTACAGATGATCCGCATGTGCTTGGTTACTAATAAAGATACAAAACTTTCTTCTTCCAAATCAATCAGATGTCAGAGTAGGGTGCGTTGAAAACAAGTCACCTCGTATCAGAACAGAGGGCTCTGGATCTTCTGGGAAGATCAAGAGCAAAAGGTAACTCACCGTATATACTCAACTATAAGGCGACCTCATGTGTAAGCTGAGGGCAAGTTTTGATATGACCTGTGAATAGGTCGAATGTAAAACTTGGATTATGGATTTTGACATGACCCGTGGATAGGTCAAGTGTAAAACTTGGAGGCTCTTTCAGTGTGTGTATGTGAGTGGCAAGAGAGAAGCAGCAATCAATACGAGGCTTCAGTGTTTCAGATTCACATACGAGGCTTCAGTGTTTCAGCCTTCAATCCCGAGACAGCAAAGTGCACGGGTGGAAGACGGACTGTTAAAAAAACAGCAATTAATCAGTCACCAAGAATTCTATCTGCTTGGCTCAGGACAGAAAGAAAGTGTATGGGGAAATCTGAAAGAGCTGCTATCACATTACTATATTGACCTGTAAATAAGTCAACTTGGGCATACATTTTTAGACTTATAGATGAGTATATATGGTATTTTATTCCATTACAATGGTGTTATACGCTGAGTTCACTGCTGCACTGGCCAGATATCGTCCAGACTGTTCACACCAGAACTGGGTGCTGGTCTGTACATTGTCTGGACTCCCTGCTGAGGACAAGGGAGGGCACCGTATTTGGCCCATGTAGATAGAACCTCAGTGATTCCATGTAAGACTAAGTAAGACTGCAGCAGTTTTCATCTGTATGTTCTGGGAGATATCATGATAGGAACAGATGATGAAGTGCTATGCTTAGATGCACCGGTATCCTTGTAAATGGCAGTTAAAGCAAGCTCCTCCTGCAGTTAATGTACCAATAAAACTTTGCTTTATTTGGGATCTGAGCTGCACCCTAAAATATGTTTATGAAGTAGCAACACCCACTGAACACAGAATCACATGGGTTCTGGTAACAGAGATATCTTTGGAATGCCTATGTGGTTGTAAGATTAGACACAGTATAACTTATATGGTTATTGAACCTGAATTTGACCATGGGAGAACACCCACAAGTTACTCCTGCAACTAATAGTTTTATCTTTGAACAGGTTGTGGCTTCACAGCCATGAGTAACACTAGGTACACTTGAGAAAGCCTTCAGAACCAATCAACCCTTTTTATTTTTAAAATATGTCTCTCTTGAGTGTATGTGTATGTATGGGGAGGAGAGAAAGACAGAGAGGAAGAATGTGAGACAGAAAGAAAAAGCAAGAAAGAGATGGAAGGAGACAAACTTTTTGTTATTTAATGTTTAGTATTTTTTTTTCTAATCAGATAAGGTCTCAAGTCCCAAAACATATATAAATCGTAATTCCCATATACACCACTGAATGTCATGCTAATAGCTGTGATGTAAACAACTATAATATTAAAAATTATGCCTTCAAATGACAACATCATGTGCACAACCTAAAAGCTAGTGCCTGTCCTGATAAATATACTATTTTTTTTCCAGAATATTTATGGATGTATAAATGGCATGCCATGTAGAAATAATCCAGTGAGGAATGGTTAACACTTTGAGGGAAATGTGCCTGGCTTACACATCCACTGGGTGGAGCTTGAAAAAGTAGTACAGTAGATTTTGCCAGACAGCGACTGTTAAACAGATATGCCTAAGCCAAAGGGTTTTGCCTTATACATGCCAAGAGACATTTGCAATGGAAATGTTTCTGCTTAAAGTACATAGAAACAAAAGCACAAGACAAGGACGGTCTTTTAGTCTCTTTCTCATTTATTCAGATATGAGTGGAGAACCCTGCTCTGTTGTCCAGTGTCTGCATTAAAATATCATTAAACAATATATAGTTATGGATGCAAAAGAACTGTTATTACTTGGCAGTGAAATAATTTCCCCTTCATAGCAGCAGTTCTCAGCCTTTGGTTGTCCAGATGTTTTCATCTCCCAGAAGCCCGGAAAACTAACAATTCTGGCTGAGGCTCCTGGGTGTTAAAAGCCCCAAACATCTGGAAGACTAAAGGCTGAGAATCAATGACTTACAGGGGTGAGGAAGCATTTCTTCTAATCCATATTGTGTTCACATATGTTAGTAATTTGGGTTTGGATGCTAGCAGAGCATAGACATCTGTGGGTCTGCGCAGCTTCCAGTGCAGCATGTTTTAAGGTTAATAGCCTCTTCCGGAGGGGGGGGGCAATTTGATGTGTCTGGGAACCACTTTGCTGTCCATGTGACCCTCTGGGAGCTGCACAGACTTTCAGATATCACCCCCCCCCCCCCTCAAATTTGGACATGGATAGAAGTTCAATTTCAGTTTGAAAAACTTATATTTTTTAAAGTGCAAAATGACTGTAATTTATGTGGTCAATTGCTGTTGTTGATACTCTAGACTTCTATAAGTTTTTCATTGGAGGTATCTTAGTGGAAAGAAGGTAAAATATTATTAGATATTCTGTCTATAGTAGAAATATATGAGTGGGGTGAGAGTATTGATTGTTAGCCGTGGCTGGTGAATTGCTGGGAATCTGATTGTGATTTAGAAAAGTGAGTCAGTCAGTCAAAGCTGCATCTAGAATGATGGGGAAATCCCTGGAGTTTATCACACAGGAGGAATTTCTCTCAATTTCGAATGGAGCCAATTCGATTTCATGTAAATTCTCTAGTTTAGCGAATTTACATGAATTCTAATTGCATTCAGAATGCATTCACAATGACTTCCCATTGCCTGAAAATGACTCCCCATTGCCTGAAATTGCATGAGATGCTCTAATACGCAATTATGTGAAACCCCATGATTGTGTTGGGATTGCCATTGCATTATACCCCCCAAATTCCGTCGTATGATAAACTCCCCAGATTTTGTTCCTGATCTTTCTGATTTTATACTAGGTTGAAACATACGAATCTAAGGAGCTGGTATCAATCTAAAGCGCTGGTATATAAAATGCCTCTGCTCATACTGGGAGCTGACAGAAAATACAGTCCGCCCTCCACATCCATGGATTTTTTATCCACAGATTCAAGCCTCCGCAGCTTGAAAATATGCAAAAATAATATACATTTCAAATAGCAAACCTTAATTTTCCATTTTATATAAAGGACACCATTTTGCTATGTTATTATATTTAATGGGACTTGAGCATCCACAGATTTTGTTATCCATGGGGGATCCTGGAACCAAACACCAGCAGATAACAAGGACCCGCTGTATTCTGAGATAAACAAAACGTATGGACCTCCAAAATAAAATAGGAAAGACCTGGAACAAAATCTGAGAATGCCCCTGTTTTTATTCCTGTCCTTTCTGATATAATTGGCCCTCTATATTGGTAGGGGTTCTGTTCCAGACACACTCACACACGAACTGTAAAATGCATGGGACCTCAAATCTCATTATTGTCAATGGATGCACAACATGCATACAACCGCACTGGTGCAGCTGCGTTCATGCACCATCATTGACAATATAGGATGGGGCCATCCATGGATGCTCCAGTCCATGGATGGCTAGCCTGGCAGTATGGAGGGATAACTGTATTGCATTTTATTTTACTTCATTTTATTGCAATCCACATGTCGTTTCCCTCCTTCTGAAGTTCTCCCAGGGAACTCCCAGCACTTACAAGGACTTTTTATTCTCACTCTCCAGATGAGTTTAAATTAAACCAGTATTTGCTGAAATTAAATGGACCTCTCCATGGCAGTGTGTTTCTGTTATCTCTGAACTAGCTAAGATGGTTGCTGCCAAGAAACATAGCAACTGTTCCCAGGACAGTGGATTCAACAGAGATCAAGCAAGGGAAAGAGGAATGTTAACAATACAAGAAAATGGTCCCAATTTTTAACTTCTGTAATATTACTAAAGCTCTTTAACACTTTGACTATATCTCCTGAATAATAATTAAAAGGCCTCAGAGGAAATCAGTGAAAGACAATTTCTGAAACATTGCCTGAGGACTTTATCACACGGCACTGTTCTCGCCGTGATCACATTAATGAAAGGACATGCATTCATACTGATTTGGGAGCACTCCATATTGCACCTCTTTCTAATAGTATGACCAGGCTGTTGCTGGTCCTGTACTCTCTCTTGAGCCCTCACTCTCTTCCTGCCCTACACCCTACCCAAGGTGCTTTTCGTTTCTGTGTGTCTGTGCGTGTTTTGTTTTTAATGCAGTTTTGGAGTTATGCTAATGCAATTTAATGAAATAACAAAATAAATAAATAATTTAACAAAATAAATAAATAAAAGAAAGTTTTAAAAACATGCTGTTCTGGAATAGCGAGGGGGAGAGGAAGACACACTGACACTATATGACTGCCCAAATCTGGAACAGCCACATGAGTAACTTACTGCACCTGAGGACTAACTCTATACCAGTGCAATTGGGAGATTGTTGATGTTTTTTTCTCTGTCAATTGCAAGGTGTACTATAACAACACTTCAGGATCATGGCAGTGACAAGACGAAGACTGTGTCATGGTATCACCAAAGATCCTATTTTCAAATTTAAAATGGTTTAAAAGCTGCAGGTGATAAAGTGAGTCTAGATGTGACCTATGATCAGTGGGAATGGGAGGAGAAAGAACAGAAGGAGGAGTGAAAGAGGGAAACTTAGGATATTTCAAGAAAGAGGCTGGATGCAAAACCATTAATATGCAGGTAAAACTGCAACAACAAAAAACAAAGTCTCAATACTTCTAGGGACTTTTTTTCTCTCTGGATAGGATTTCAATCAATTCAGTTAGAGGTGAACAATTGATCAGTTCAACTAACTAGAGTGAGTTAATGGAGAAGAACAGTGTAAACAGTGGTGGAGAGAATCAGCACTACTTTCAGTCAGGTTTTTAACCAGTATAGTTTCAGTAAGGCAAGAGTGGTGTGATATGTATGGCTGATACAGGTTGCGTAAGATGGATATGTAACCAATAACACATATGCCACTGGACCTTGTACCTGTATGCTCCAGCATGCAAAATAATCTTGACCTCTGTGCTTATCTTCTGTTTAATACATATTCTTTAATATACACACATCCTTCTTGGAATGCTACAATAGTATAATTACAGTGATAATAAGTCAGACATAATGTGCGTCCAGGAGTCTGGAGGGCTACATCTGTACTGCAGATATAATCTGGTTTGACACCAAACTGCCACAGCTCTTGTGGCAATTAGCAAAGCTCTGGTGCCACAACAAACTACAATTCCAAGAATTCCATAGCACTGACCTGTAGCAGTTAAAGTGGTGTCAGACCAGATTATCTCTGCAGTGCAGATGCAGCTGAGGAATGGAAGATGACAAAAACAACTTGGGGTGGGGGGTGGGGGGCAGGCACATAGCCTTGAAATGGATTTTGCTTGCTCCTGGTTTATGGGATATCTGGACCACCCAAACCTATGGATTGGTTCACATTGTTATGAAAAGCAAGCACAGCATTCTTTTTTTAAATGTGGATTTTAAGGAACAACCAAATTTAAACAGATTCATCTTCAGTTACAATCTAACTTTGCTACTGAGAAAACCCTCAGTAGAAATGTCTCTTAGGAATAGAGACAGTTATTTATCAGTCACTGTTGTGTGAACTTAAGACATGGAAACTGTAGATAAGAGGGCATTCTGAGTGCAGATAGTTATACATGCAGTCTACATAGTTCATAGGCCAGAAAGGTTTTTTTTTTTAAGATATAATTCCTAGCATGTTTGGGAAAGGCACAATCCCAATGCATTTCAATGAGTGTTTGGCTGCAATAGTTGAGCAGTGCTCAGTAGAAATATAAGCAATAAAAAGGATGCAATGATTGAAGCAAAGTAAGACACCATATGCCATAAGGGATGTAGACATCACTGCACAGTGGGGATGGTAGGAGTGCAAGAGTTAGCAGTGAAGTAGAAGAGGGGGTATTGGACTTTTCAGCTTTGGGTTGTGAAACAGAGTGTAGGTAAGCCTTCATGCCACTGAAGTCTGTAATAGACAGAAAAACATCAGGGATGGGAATCAGGGAGGAAAATAGTGCATATGTGTGTACAAATGTGCTAGAGCTGAGTGTATAAGTGTAAAAGAGATTAGCAATGTTTTGACAATATGCTCTTTATGTTCATGAGTCCACCCTTTCTTATTTTTCAACTAGTTACTTACAAGCAGGCATGAGTTTGCCAGTGTGCTGCAGACAGAATAAAAGAGAATAGGTGATAGGAAGAATGTCGGCTGGTGAGTCTGGAATCATAGAATCACAGAGTTGGAAGAGACCACAAGGGCCATCCAGTCCAACCCTGCCATGCAGGAATTCCCAATCAAAGCATCCCTGACAGATGGCCATCCAGCCTCTGCTTAAAGACCTCTAAGGAAGGAGACTCCACTACACTCCGAGGGAGTGTGCTCCACTGTCGAACAGCTCTTACTGTCAGGAAGTTAATCTGTTTACCATCTGATTTACATATCTGGAGGAGGTGAGGTGAATATCTATGGTGGGTAGAAATGCAGAAGTGACCACAGTGTCGTGCAAAAGGAAAACAAGCCAAGTACTGTTGAATGATTGCAGATCAAAGTAGGTACATGTATTTTCATTGCCTGATCACTCATATTGTCCTCCAACCTACTCTTTGGGAGTAGCTTGGAGAATGTGGATGTGTACAACCACCACATGCCTTCTTTGAATGATGTAAGTTGCAGTAGTAAATCCCTCAGCTATGGGGAATGAGGTAAGAAGGTTATACAGTACTGACTGCATCCAAGAAATGAAGCTTTACATCATTCAGTGGTTTGGGTCACCAGTTAGGGCATTAGTTGGGCTGAGAGGATGACAGGAGAAATGTTGGCCTTAAGGATGGGGCATTAAGTGCTTATCCAGGGCACCAGGATGAAGGGGGCACCTACCTGAGCTCAGTGATGTCTTATACCATCTATCCTGAGGTCGTGCTGTGGTGTCTTTCACTTTTCCTTTAAAGTGCTGCATGTTGTTTTGGTACTAAAATCAACTTCTATATATTAGTTTTAAAATGTATTGTTTTCAGTCCAATATAATTAATTTTATATTTAAATTTTTTTTTGGAACATTAGATTTTTGGACTGCAATTCCCATAATTCCAGGAGTTACAGTCCCAAACATTAACTTTTCCAAAGTCTAATAGAACATTGGAGAAGGTGGTTTTATTTGAAGGGTCATTACTAAATCAGTAAGCACTACATATATCACAAACATGTAAGTAATGGTTTTAAAAAGAAAGCTGCATGTTGAGAGATGGGAGAGAGCTGAAGGTGCACTTTAGCCAGGATGCTGTTCACGTTTGTGTCAACACTTTACAGAGCTGTGAACAGGAACAGAATAGCAGAAAGACTACTTTGCAAAAGATGAGGGCTTGTTGCAGGTGTCCTGTAGTATTTGGAAGTAAACTTGGTTGAAATCAGTGGAACCTCCTTCCAAGTAAATGTGTCTGTCATTTGGGTGTTACTACAATGTCTGTGGATGACTAGGTATGCTTCCAAAGTGAACATGTTGATTTATTCACGTAGGAAGCATTCTTTGTGTGGGATTTGTCCTTACAAATGGCATGAAAATTAGGCTTTGTCAATTACATGCTTAAGACAAGGTACTGTATTCAGGATTTCCTCATCCGTACAATTAACACATTTTCACAATAACAGAAAAACTAGTTCTTCAGTGAACTGCAGGCCAGTCTAACCAAATTGCTAGCTATGTCTGGAATCTTTCAACTAGCTCTATGTGAGGAAATTCCTGAGGATAAATGAAATTCCTTTATTTGTTTATCCTCATAGCAGCAGCCAGGTTATTTGAGGCTGCAGGCATGCTGTGATCAAGGCATCGTTTTTTCAGGAACAGTTTAGGAATACAGAACTATTTACTGATCACTGGCATATGTCCACACATTTAAAACACTACAAGGATAGTAGCTTCCATATAACTGGGGCAGCGAATCTGCTCAAGGTTTTAGTCTAAACTTGAATGCAGAAATCCTTGAATAGCTCTTTTAAAGTTGAGCACCTTGGATACCTCCTTTAAAGTTCTGACTAAGCTCAGAGTGCATTTACCTCCCCATTGCCATAGAAGTCACAAGCTGATGGTGTTAAATGCCATAACTTGCATATGCTGAGTCTCTGGCTATTCTGGCCCTGTGTCCAGTTCTGGGTACCACAATTCAAGAGGGATATAGGAGCTTATCACTCAGCATTTTAAACTGGCTCAAGCCTCCCGGGCTAGAGCCAGGATGCAGACTAGAGGTGGGGATTATCACACACTAAACTGCCGCCAAACTGCCAGCCATATATCAGCCCAGGTCCCAGACAGGTTCCAGCCGCACTCCGCCAACATTTTTTAGAAGCCAGAAAGCTCCCTGATTTCTAAAAAGTGCTGGCAGAGTGTGGCTAGGAGCCAGGTTGATGGTGGTTGGTGATTTGATAGTGATTCAGTGTGCGATAATCCCTGCCTCCATCCCACCTCTAGTTCTATATGGTATCCATAACATCTGAACTAGTGTGATGGGTACAATTCTGAGCGAGAGATAGAACCATTATTCCTTTAGATAGCTTTTTGCTCCTCCCTAAGGCTTTGCTTAACAATAAGGGCCATGCTGTAGCAATAAGCCTGTACTCCATAACTCAATTGAGACATTATAATACTGAAGCCAAATTAAGCACAGCATGTGCCTGAATGTACTTGGACTAACGCTTCTTGTGTTGTTACATTTCAGACTGTTGATTACAGTTCAGTTTTTTTTTTTCAAAGGTACATCAGTGCCTACTTATATACTATTCGGGATTTTATGAAAATGTGAAGCTGACATGAACGTCAGAGGGTGGTTGATCTAACTCAGTATTATATTTTTGAAGGTTTTATACAAGCCTTTGATTCAGACCTGCTTCTTAAAATATTTTTCAGTGTCATTATAAGGACTGAGCCTGGGACATTTTGCATGTAAAACAATGATATGTTGTTACTCAAACTACAAGCCTTTCTTGTATGTTTGTGCATTTTGATTCTGTTGTTGTTGTTCAGTGCCTTCACATTGTTTCTGACATGGGGTGAGCCTAAAGCAAACCTATTACATTGTTTACTTGACAAGATTTAGAGCAGGTTTGCCATTGGCTTGCTCTGAGGCTGAGGGAGTGTGATCTGCCCATATTCACCCAATAGATTTCCATAGCTGAACAGGAGTTCAAACCCTGGCCTGCCAGACTCCTAATGCACCATTCAAATCACTATGCTACACTGGCTGTCTTTGATTCTGTTGGTACATGTATTAGAATCACAGGATGTTCATGAACTGGTTTGCACTGGGACATTTTGTACCTTAAAAGACATAATGAATTATGTACTGGAGTGTATGTGAGACAAAGCAGACACCCCTTCCTACCATTAAGCTTGTTACATAGTGGAAGTTTTGTTTTCTTCCCACTTCTCACTATAGTAGAACATAAAAGATAATTTAACCTGAAACTATACGGATGTTTTATTAATCCACCTACTCAGTCTCTGTGCATTTCTGTGGCTCATGACCAGACAATTGAGGTACCTCCCTCCAAAATTATATTTCCTTATGATTTTTTTTAAAAAAAAATCCTTTGTAATATTTTTTCAACTCAGCCACCAGGGATTTGTAATGCAGCCACTAATACATAGATTAGACTGGGACAGGACTGTGGAATAGCTATAACTGCAGCTGCTGACATCCCACCAGCAGCCATCAGGCAAGTGCTACAGCAAATATCTTATTTGAATAGCATTGAACCAACATGTTTTCTGTTAGATAATTATTAACCTGTTCATTTGATTTTTGTATATTGAAATACAGGTAATTCCACTTATCTGTTAATAGTTACAACTGATGAAGTACATGGAGCATGTGCATGAGCTTTAGGTCTAGACAGAATGTGGCCATCAGGGTGTCAGAACTGTAACTTGTATTTGAGCAATTAAAACAAGCACCCATGACAAGAGAGGCTGTAAAAATTATATGCTGTATTTTAGATAAACCATCAAATTTCCTCAGTGTAAAAATGTATAATTCCTTAAATAATTAAAAGGGTTATTGAGGTCTGCAATGTGGTAATGCCAAGGCCACCCCCCCCGCCCCCAAGCAGACCTAGGAAAGTAGAGTGGAAGAAGGAAATGGGGTAGGGGTAACTCGCTTCTCTTTTGCTTGGGCCGCAATCTATTCAATGTCCAAAAGTAGACCTATCAAACTCCTTGAAACTTCTGAGTAAACTTCTAAGTCAGGTCCCATATGATAATGCCCATTGCACCCATGGGTTATTCGGATGGCGGTAGAATCTCATGTTCAATCTGAGTTGTTCATATTAATTGTGAATGCATCCAATTAAGTCTGGGGGGCTGCCAAATTCCCAGGATAATCCATCTCAGGGTTTTTCCTGAGGTGAATAACTAATGTGGATAGACCAGGATAAATTGGGACTAAATTCTGCATGTCCTGAATGTGTTTCAAATACATCTGCATCATCAACTCCATTTTTATTCGCAGTGCTGACACATGTGGGCAACAGAACTTACAGAGATCCGCACAGATGTAGCTCTGATAGAAAAAAAAATAGTGTGAACAACAAATTGGGAATGTGTGAGTGAGATTATTCATGTAGTCACATTGCAAAACAAAATATGTGAATAACTACCCCCCCCCCCCAGTTGAGTGTCAAGCTCAGAGGGAAGGTGACTCTGCTCTACACCAAGAAGACCATAGAACCATGCAGCGGCTTCTGCCCATGTGGACTCCCACATCTATCACTCCAGAGGTACCCAGCAGGTGGGCTGGGTTAGTGGTTTTCATCAGCTGGCAGGTGGGTCAGCTACTGCTTAGATGCATACCCATGCTGTGACCCAGCTTCTTTAACTGTAACCAATATAAATGTGGCCTTTTCCTGCCAAAAATTGCTATCTGTGCTTGTCATAAGGGGAGTTTCATTTGCCACTCTGATGGGCTTCCCTCTCATGAGTAGGCCTCTGCCTCTGAATAGTTGGTTATCTTTTCATGCAGCAAATTGGCTACATTTATCCTCCTGACAAAAGCTTGAATACAAGAGAAAACAGCGTATTGGAGACATTACTCAGAGTATGAAGATACCAAATCCTTAGCATTTCTTAGGACAAACATATGCTACACTACAATAAGATCTCTTTTGATGCAACAGAAATATCAGACTTTTTCTGTCTTTTTGCTGTTAACTGCCATCAAGTCAATGTTGACTTATGGTGACCTCCAGGTTACCCTATCATCAAAAGCCCTGCTCAGGTCTTGCAGACTCAGGGCTGTGGTTTCTTCAGTTGGGTCTATCCATCTATAATGCAGACTTCCATCTTACCAAGCATTATTGTGCCTTCTAGTGAGTCAGTCATAATGATATGACTGAAGTAGGGCAAGTCTAGGGAGAGTTCAAGCATGATTTTGTCTAGGGCCCATTTATTTGTTTTTTAGCAGTCCATGGTATCTTTAGAATATTTTTCCAGCACCCCATTTCAAATGAGCTAATTTTCTTCCTATCAGCTTTCTTCATTGTCCATATTTCACAACTGTACATGAAAACTGGAATTATGATGGCAGGGCCAATCCTAATTTTAGTATTCAATTATATATCTTTACACTTGAGGATCTTGTCTAGTTCCTTTATAGCTGCCCTTCCAAGCCCTAATCTTCTTCTGATTTCTTGACCAATCTGCTTTTATAAATTTGGTTAACTTTAAAAATGGAAAGAGAGCCTAAGGCAAATGAACCATGTGGCTTTCTTGGCAAGCTTGATTCAGAGATTTGCCTTTGCCTTTCTCTGAGGCTGAAAGAGTGACACTTGCCAAAGGTCACCCAGTGGGTTTCCATGGCTGAGTGGGGATTTAATCCTGATCATAAGAGTCGTAGTCCAACACTCAAACCATTACACCATGGTGGCTCTTACAAGGGGAATATTCATACACAGAAATCTCAGTTTTTAACTTTTGAGACCTGCATAGTTGTAACATTTATTGAAAATCTCTTAACCATACATTATACTACTGAATGGATTTGTAAGAATGAGATACTGTCTACGTGAAGGTTACTTGTATGTTTCTTGTCTTATAAATCTATTCCTTCAAATTTACAAGCATGCCTTGAGGAATTCAATTTGAGTATGTGTGGGCAGCTATAGAGGGAACAGAGCCCGTGTTTCATATGTGCAGTCCTCTGACAAGTCACAACAATGTACCTGAGACAACCAGAAGGGATATGACAAAAAAATGAAAGGGTTGAAGAGATGATGTGGATAAGCATTTTTGATTTTGGTCATTTTCTTGTTTTTCTAATTTTTAAAGTATAGATGGCTTGGGGATCATGGGGGCAAAGGTGTTGCATTTTTCACTAGTTTTAACCCATTGGAAAATACAGGTGGAAAAAAAAATCCCCCTGAAATCTTTGGGAGACTATAGGAGCTGGAAATCTGAGCTCTGTAGGCCACATGCAGCCCACATACCACAGTTTTCCTGCCCATGCATTACAGGCTCAATCATTAATGTGAAGAGTAGGGATGATAGTGGATACATTTATTGTGTTCCCTTATTGAGATTAAATCTCTGAGAATCCAACCATTCATGTGCACAACTTCTGTGAGCCTTCTTGTAATCTTTTTGCCTTTGAAACAAAGGGGTCACCCAAATTCATTCATTTCAAAAGAAATAGCATGCAAAGCAAATGCTTTCAGAGCAGCAAGTGAGAGTACAGATGTGGACTGTTTATCTTCTGTTATGTGCCTTCAAGTAAATTCTGACTTATGGCAACTTTATCATAAGATCTTCTTAGCAAGATATATTCAGAGGAAGTTTGCCATTGTCTTCATCTAAGGCTGAGAGAGTGTGACCTGCCCAAGGTCACCCAGGGGGTTTCCATGGCTGCGTAGGAATTCAGACCCTGGCCTCCTAAAGTACTAATCCACCTCTCAACCAGGCTGGCTGTATTCTTTTTTTATTCATTTCTAAAATTACTAAATTACTAAAATGCTAAATGCTTACTAAAATGCTAAATGCTGAGTGCTTGCAAACTACATCTGCTAAATGCCATTCAGACATAATTTTGGCTCAGTCTGGGTAAATGGAAGTCTCACATTCAATTTTTGTGCTGTAAAGATTTTCTGATTTTATTTTTAAAAATGTACTCAGCATAAATACAGTATCACCTGACATTTTGGGACGATCAATTGTTCATGCTTGCTTCCAAGAATCTGAAATACTGCATCCTCTAAAGAGGATGTTACTAAGCAGCTCTTTCAAGTATGGTATCAACTCATTTTCAATTCTGTGAAAGCCTGCCATAAATATGTCAAAGCCACACAATTTGCCATTTGGGTGTTTGTTTGTTTTTAGTGTTTGTGTGTGTTGTTTGCCTTCAAATTGTTTCTGACTAATTTTTTAAAAAAATAATTGATTTAATTTCTGTATCAGTGATTGGGTAATTAAAATGATCTTGTGGTCATCAGTAACAGAATTAATTGGTAATGATTTCTTTAAAAAATATCCAACTTAAATCTCTTTTCAGAGCTCTGGTGAATATAATCTAGTATTGTGGTCTTTAAAAAGCACAGTACGTTTTACTTGAGTTTATGACTAAATTCTTTTGAACAGAATGCAACAATTCTGCATTTGATAAAAAATGTACAGAGTCTTCTATAGGAGCATTTATATATTTGTGTAAAACATCAACAGCATTCTGGTCATTATCTTCTCTTTCTTATTGCCTAACCTGCAAAATCTTGGTAGATATCAATTTCCTCCCCTGTATTCCAGCTCTTTCATGTTTTATTTCCATAAATCTGGCAAATCAACATCTAGCAGGTGTCTGTTTTTGATATTGGGTCCCATGTCTCTACCTCATTCAGAGTCATCTGATAATGATATTTAGCTCTGGGATGACTTGTAATCTTTATTTTCATGATCATCCAGCTCATCCTGTATCTTCCAACTCTTACTAGCTATTGTTGTATACATCAGTGTACTAAATTGGGTTCAGCAAATCGCAATCTTCTCCTGAATTAGGATGCTTATCCACTTCGCAAGATAATTAGGATGCTTATCTTGAACCCTTTCATTTCTTATTTTTAGTTTTATTTTCTACATTTATTGATGGAAACTATTGGCAGTTAGAGAACAGAGAGTCCTGATATCCTTCCTTCATAAGGACAATCCGAAAATTCCAAAGTGCAGGATTTTCTGCACCAGCTGGGTTAATTGGAGGGAACACATTCTCCTTAATGTCTGCTTTGGCCCTAGTAGCCATGTAACATTTACAGTATTGCTAATTTCCACTACTCCTAATGCAAGAGATGTTCAAAAATGAGATCATATGATGGCCTTGTCAGTAATTTAAAATAGTGAACTAGCAACATTAAGCCTTTTTGTTTGCTTGAAACCTGAAGACAGTAAGTGCTGTTAAGTAGTTAGAGTAGTGAACTGGGAAGATTCAGCTTCAAATCCCCACTCAGCCATGAAGTCAGCCATGAAGTGACTGTGTGCCAGTCACTACATCTCAGCATAACCTAATTGACAGAGTTATGTCACTTGTGATTCTGTAGAAAGGCAGAAAATATATACAATAAATAAATGTGTAACTCTTTACACCACACTCAAAATGTTAATGTCTTGTATGTGAATAATCTCAATGTTAGGTTCACATCTTCTACCCACCTTCCCCCAAGGTGCATATCATAACTGGGTCAGAAGAAAAAGTACAGAGACCTAACATATTTCCCCTTCATATCATGGTCACAATAAGTATAATTGCTAGGAGTTGCATGACAGAATTTCTTAGTTTGTCTTTAAATTTCCTCCTTCTGAAATAGTAAAGTATTGTCCTGCTGTTTTTCATTGATCTATCCCACTTCATGCCTAGGATGCAATTGATTACTTTCTGTAAGTAATTCATGGGGGGGGGGGGGGGGTTAGGTATTTATTTTGTCCTTCAGGCTGTTGTGATAAGGAGACTGTTGCCAACTGTTATCAATATGAAGCATGAATTGAGTGTACCTGACCCAGTATTTCTGCTCTATAGCACACATATACTCTGCATCTGCCTAGGAGAATCCCCACTGGCACTCTATAGGAATCAATGTAGAGGCACTATAGGTTGTCCAACATACTTTTCTTAACATTTGCTTTTTGCATTCACATTGAAGAGCTTTATATTTCCTTCCAGTGCCTTGTACTCTATCAGAATGTTAAGTCACCAGATTGTTGTGGGTGTTTGTTTTTTACTGCCCTAGATATTGAAAACTCACAGCAGATTATACCTTTATTCGTGACACTTTTTCTTAGGTATCTCAAATATCCATCAACACCCCTCTGTAGGAAAATGATCAAAACATTAATCAAAACAGCAGGTATGCATTTTGCACAATAAAAGATAAATGATTCAGTTTTGGTCCATGGAAATGTTTATCCTGGCCTTCCTTTAAAAGGATAATAAGAGCCTCTTTTTTGGCCACTTTTGCACTAACTTTTAAAAAGCATCTCCCTTACTAAATCTTTTGCATTGTTGATTCACTGAAGTATGGTTTGCTGCAGTCAAGATATTTTAGCTAGCCCTGAAATATCAGGTCTGTATCTGGTATGACTGTAACACACTCTATTAAAAGTAGGAAAAATGACTCACCAAACACAAACAACTGTCCCTCCAGTAGCCAAGCAGCCCCATATGCTAGCCATACTATCCTAGGACAGTGATGACCAAAATACAGAACCTAAGCCAGGGAACACCAACTTGTTTGTAAGGAAGGCTATCACAGATCAGTTCTGACAGAAGAATGCATTTTATGCCATTTAATGCATTTTAAGCAGATAAGTGGTAAGGAAAGAACCTATGGTGGTCATCTAATCTTTCTTTTTATTTAGCGTTAGTAAGAGCTCTTATTGGGGGGACTGAATAAATTCAAAGAGCAATCAAGTATTTCACAGAACCAAGTGTTTAAATATAAGCAGAATTTTATTAGGCTTTTACATTCAGCATTACAACTATGAGGGTCAAAAATATGCTCCGGTCATGTTCCCATTAAATACCAGTGAAATGAACAGAAATGGCTGATGTAAATATTATAAACAATGCTTATTGGCCTATTAAACCAAAATCCAACTGTATCTTTGTGGGTTTTTTTTTTTTTTTTTTTGCAAATAATGTGACTGCATGTGTTCTTTGTCCAGAGACTGTACAACAGGAGAGGCTGAGATCCTATACACACTTCCCTGGAAATAAATAAATGACTGAAAATCAAAGCATTCCTTTCTTCAGCCTTAATAAAGATGTGTAAGAAAATTCCCTTACCAGGTAATATGCATGGATCATCTGGAGCTGATATATATATGTGTGTGTGTGTGTGTGAGAGAGAGAGAGAGAGAGAGAGAGAGAGAGCAAGGGAGATATTCTGTGTGTAACAGAGGATAGTTTAATTAGAACCATTAAGAATAACCATTAGAAATTATGAAGTCAATTTATTACCATAAACAATAATAACTGAAACTGTTTAATTGGTTGAATTATCATTAATTAACTGGTTGTTCCAGATAGCAGCATGTTTATGGTATAGAAATTGTCACTGCTGACTTTAGGAACCGTCAGGTTAGGAAAGGCTGTCCCATGCTTACAGTCTCTTCAGTTCAGTTCAGTTTGTCACTCCTCTGCTTCTTACTTTTCTTTCCAATCCCAAAACATATACAGTGCATACTTCAAATGTTGAACGTTAATAAGAAGTGATTTATTTCAGTTTAAAGACACTGACCACTGCAAGTATAGCAATAAGTAAACAGCTGCAAAGCTTAGTCACTGAATCAAGCATGGAAAATTCTTACTCAGAAATTGTTTGACAGCATTTGAGCATATATGCAGAACATTTTTCTGCACAACTGAATCCTTTCTGTGTCCCAGTCAAGTGTGGCTTGTAATGCTCAATGATAGAACACGTGTTTTCCATGCAGGAAACAAATTCAATTGTGGCTTCTCTAGTTTAAAAGGTCACATATCAATCAACTCTACTATTCCCTGCATTCATATTACCTCAATAACTATTTATTCAAATATCTTACTCTTGTATTGTGGGGCTAATGAAACAAAAGAATCTTTGCACTCATTGATTTTGAAGGAACAAATATATGTCTGCATGTGCTTTCAGGATGCCTACAGACTTGTGGCAACACCATGATTTTCATAGGGTTTTCTTAGGTAAGGAATATTCAGAGGTGGTTTTGCCAGTCCCTTCCTTTGAAATATAGCCTACAGCACTTGGAATTCATTGGTGGTCTCCCTTCCAAGTGCTAACCAAGACTGAACCCATTTAACTTCCAAGATTAGACAGGAACTGGTGCTTTGAAGGAATGAATCCTGACTATAAAATCAGGACTGGCTGAATTGTACAAAGTAAAGAATACACTTTAGAAACCAATAATATCATAGGTGGAACTATCTGGCAAAAAAAGGATAGAACAATCCTTTCCTACTTATCTAAGAATAAGGGTCATTCAAGTGAAATTATGACTTAGGAGCTCATCGCTTTGACCAATAAGCCGGCTTACCTCTTCTGGTTTCAATTCTGGATCTAGGATGCCCCCAGATGTTATCATAGCTAAATCGCCACCAATCTACAAGGGATGTCACCACTTGGATGCATCCCGGGTTGAACCCTTGCTCATCCTGCATTTTTTCGAAGTCAGGGAACTTCTGACTTAAAAAATTGGCCAGCTGAGTGAGGCTTCGACCCGGGATGCATTCAGACGGCAGCATCCCACGTAGATTGGTAGTGATATAACTATGAGAACATCCGGGGGCATCCTGGATCTAGAATTGAAGCTGGAAGAGGTAAGACAGCTTATTGGCCGAAGAGATAAGCTTCTTATTCAAAATACTTGCTTCTGTGTACATTTTTTTAAAATGAAAGACATAAAAAGCAATAATAGGACATGTATTTTGTTATCTTTCTCCTTTTACTTCAACTTCCATTAGATCCCTAAAATATGTTACCAGACCCACTGAAGATGGAGGAGAGTAAAGCAGAATGAGAAGGGCATGGAGAGACAGAGGGAGACATCAAGAAAGAAAGAAAGAAAGAAAGAAAGAAAGAAAGAAAAGCGAGGGTAAGGGCTTTGAGGAAGACTACTTATTTATCTAGCAATGTGTGACTAATACACTAAAGAACTGCAACTCACACCATATATTACATTGCACTGAATTATTTTATGAAACTTTCTTAGGGATTCTTCTGGATCAAAAGGTAGGATAGAAATCAAATAAAGAACATGTTTTTATATTCTGCCCACTTGGCAGTGCTGAGAAATTCCAGGGAAACAATACTCACCTAGGTTTGGTTTCTGTGGGTCCCTGGAAGTTCATGGTGCTTCATAAAGTTTATTTACAAATGCTGAGAATAGGTGAAAGTACAGCTTAAATATTTTTAGCAGTCAAAGGCCATGGTTTCTGTGCCAGGGCTCCTGAAGCAGACACCAACAAAAATGCTAATGTACAGAGCCCCATCTCATCTGCATGTGTTTTAGACTGTAAAAAGCTATACACACTTGCTTGGGAAATTGGGAGTAAGTCCAGCCAAACTCGCTGAAGTTTGTTTGTTCCCTTCATTTTTGCTTTATTTACTTGATCAGTTTCAAATCATTATGTGAAATTAAAGTAACAATAATACCTTCTTATTGCCCCTTCTCCCCATTCAGCAATTAGTCCTACAAAGGAAAGGAAAAGGAAAGAATAACATGGAACTGTTTCTTGTTTAAACATTATGCTTTCATATTAATAATAACATGATAATAAGAATAAATAATAAAGGATAACTTGAAATACTCAAAGTAACCTTCTCCCTGAAAATTGCATGTGGCCATCCTATTCTGTATGTATTTATTTGGGTATCTGTGTTTTCATCATTTATGTATTGAAGAAAGTACCACAGAAATATTTCTGCTGTAACTTTTCCACTACTCAATAACACATTTTTTCCATAATGGCCATAAACCAGACCTTTATAAACCATGCAAATAATGAATAACTGAGACCATCTTCTCACTCTTGACCCATTTCTGATCAAGCTGCCAAATGCAAAATCTGACAAGGTCTTTATATTAAAATAATTTATCTTCAAATATAAGGCACAGCTTGGGATCCATCACAATTGGCATTGTAGAATTATTGAATTATTAAGTCTCAGAAGAAGCTAGTAATTGGTCAGTCCTACCACATATGCCAGTGGGTGCTATTGAAAACAAAACAAACAGCTTCATTTATATACCACTTCATACATTATTTGCATTATTAGACATAAGGAGTGTCTAAGTGGTTTACAACTGTAAGCTACTTGCCCCCAACAATTTGGGTACTCATTGAGGTTTATTTCTGAGTAGACATGTAAAGGATTTCATGGCATGTCTCACTTGAATGCAATGGTCCCTCCAGATTCACCAGGGAACCTCATGAAAGAGGGAAAATCATGAATAAAAACAAAGCATTATTTTAGAACACCTCTCTAGGAATCGCCAGGTCCTCCAGTGCAATCCTGTGGTCAACATTTGCTTGACATTGACCATAGAATCATGCTGGAGGGCCTACAGATGCCTAGAGAAGTGTTTTCTCTAGGAACGTCTACACTCTCTGGCACAACCCTATGTTCAAAATCTGGCAGAGTTGCGTTGGAGGACCTGGAGATTCCTAAAGAGGACATATTAATCAAAACCACAAATAATCAAATCTGTAAAAGTTAAAGGCGCAAATGTGGAGGGCCAAATTGTATTTCCAGTTCAAACTGCACTTTTAAAGAAATCTGTGAAATCACATAAACCCATTATAATATTGTTGAGCATTGTCTGATTAGCCGTCAGGAATGCTTCTTTGGTAAACTGCCTTCCCACACATCACTTCCTTGCCTGCAAAAGTGTTAACCATTTATTGTGGTTAACCTGTTTTACCACTTATGCACATCATACCTGCATATTTTTCCATACTGTATATGACAGTCTATGATACATTTCTACATATAAAAAAGATCCTTAGTGGCATGGGATCAAGTATGAGGTCATCCTTAGACAAAGATTAACCAAAAAGGTTTTAATTCTTTCAACAGGTTGTTCCTTAGCATGGCCAACAAGAATGTGCTCTATTTTACTAGTAATAAGGCTCCTAGACCATGCAGCCAAACCTTGGGTGAGGTGAAGAAAATTATGTAGGAAATTCTGATGTCTATTATGCCAAATGTGATGCATAAAGTACACTTTATGCAGCCAGCAAATGTGCATACATGTTTGTTTGGGGAAAGTCACATTTTTTTAATGGAGACCAATGTGATGGATTCTTTTTGTGCAGCCAGGAATGGAGATTCTTCTTGCACTCCAAAGAGCATTTCCAAAGTGGGAGTTTCACCTTGGTCCAAAACATAAATATTCCAGTTTGAGACTGCTTTAAATGCCCTGGTTCAGTGCTAGGAAATTCTGGGAACTGTAATTTTTTTAGACATTTAGTCTTCTCTGTCAGAGAGCTCTGTTGCCACAATATGTGTAAACTACAATTCCCTGAATTCCTTGGCACTGAATCAGGGCAGTTAAAGCGCTCTCAAACTGGATTATTTCTGCGGTGTGCTTTGGATTCCTGCTGCATTCATTGAATTTTGCAATGGGTTTGCACCAATCTCATTTGTTCAGTTTTATAGGTGTTTTAGACATTATTGTCCAACTGCAATTCCTTCGTGGCTTTCCACCATCTCTCCCTTTCTTACCATGGAATATTCATTAAAAAGGCACATATAGCCTTCAGTTGTCCCCATTTGTTAGACATCCCCGATGAATCCTCTATGATCCCACTTTTTCAGCAGCTTTTTAAAATATCCCAGTTTCCATCCCTTCCAACTTTCCTCCTTTGTTGTCAGCTTGTTTCAGTTGCTGCAAACTGAGCTCAAAGTACCAAAATAATTTGCACTTCGTTAAGTAATTTGCACTCAAGTGTGTGTTTGTGTCTAGGCTCAAGCAAACAACTCCTGCAGCCTCTCCTAGCTTGTGTTTTTTCTTTTTCAGTAATCTTTCCCATCTTGACCACATTCAGATGTTTTTTGGCTATGTGTCCCAGCTTATTTTGTTAAATGTTGGAGGGTATGAAGATACGACGGGTAATGGAGTGCACCAAAGAATTCCAAAAGAAGATCAGCATGTGTTTTATAGACTATAACAAAGCCAATGGAGTTTATCACAGGGGAGGAATTTCTCCCAATTTCGAATTGAGTCAATTCGAATTCACGTAAATTTGCTTGTTTAGTGAATTTACCTGAAATCTAATTGTGTTTGGAATGCATTCAGAATGACTTCCCATTTCGTGAAAATGACCCCCCCCCATTGCTCGAAATTGCATGAGATACTTTTATGTAAAACCTATGATTGCATTCGGAATGACTTTCCTTTTGCCCAAAATTGCGTGAGATACACTCATATGCAATTACATGAAACCCCATGATTGCGTTTGGATTGCCATTACATTATACGCCCAAATTCCGTCGTATGATAAACTCCTTTGACTGCATAGGCTATGGAACGCCCTTAAACACATGAAAGTGCCACAAGATCTGATAGTCCAGATGAGGAATCTGTACTCAGGACAAGAGGCTACTGTTAAACAGAATATGGAGAAATAGAATGGTTCTCAATTGGCAAAGGGGTCAGGCAGTGCGGCATATTATCACACCACTTGTTCAACTTGAATGCATAAAATATCATACAAAGAGCAGGTTTAGACTTATAAGAAGGAGAAGTAAAAATAATGTGAGATTTGCAGACATACAAATTCAACACAGACAATGAAGAAATTGAACTCGTAAATCAATTGATACTATGACTGTTTAATTCTGTTTTAGTATTGAGAATGGGGGTCGGTATAGGGATTGATTTTTTTTCCTTGGATTTTATTGTAACTTTGATGTATTTTACTGTTGTAACCCGCCTGAATTCTCTGTGATAGGGTAGGCTAGAAATAAATCTATTATTATTATTATTATTATTATTAGAATGGAGACTGCAGTCAAGGGATCAGAAGAAGATTAAGAATGGGAAGGGTAGCTGTGAAAGAACTAGCAAAGATCCCAAAGTGTAAAGATATTATACAACAGAGCATGAAAATTAAGACTTTGGTCCTAAACACACTGCAGAAATAATCCAGTTTGAGAGCGATTTAACTGACCTGGCTCAATGCTAGGGAATACTTGGAACTATAGTTTGGTGATTTAGCCACCTCTGCAGACAGCTTTACTACAATTCCCAGGATTCCCTAGCACTCGGCCAGGGCAGTTAAAGCAGTCTCAAACTGGATTATTTCTGCAGTGTGTTTTGGACCATAGTGAAGATGCCTCCTATTCTTTGCATTTTGTTAACAAACGCCTAAAAACTCCTTGGCACTGTAGAAAATAAAGCAGGCCCTGCCCAGCAGTTGTAGGGCTTCCCCTGAGTGAAATATTCCTGGAATTGTAACTGAAAGCAACAATAATAAAAGGCAAGGCTTACATTGTGCTAACAATCTGCCTCAAAATATGGTGTTTTATGACAATTTCTAATCTTCCTGTGTTTTTCCTTATCTTGGCACCCACAGTCAAAAGGCCCGCACCAGAAATTAGAAAGAGAGATTCTTCTTTTGTTGCTGTTGTTGTTATCCCTTGTTGTTGTTGTTCAAACCCCATGAATGATTTGTTGCTGGTTATTCCCTGGATAATGATGCTTTAATCGTGAGGTGTGTGAAAATCTTAATCACGATCACACAATTTTCAAGGGATAATCACCGTTTAAACCACTGATTTCCCCTCGTGTGATAAAGTCCTAATTTTCATGCTTAGGTCCAGGACACACTGCAAAAATAAACCAGTATGGGACTGATTTAACTGCCCTGGCTCAATGCTAGGGAATCCTGGGAATTGTAGTTTTGTGAGAGCGATCTGAGAGCAGAATAAACTACAATTCCCAGAATTTCCTAATAGCACTGAACCAGGGCAGTTAAAGCAAACTGGATTAATTTTTTTTGGATACCTTTAACATATGTGAACAGCGGAAAAACAGGTTTAAAAAAACACCCAGAGAAAAATAATGCTGGGGCAGTGTTTCTTTGAGTACTGGTTCATCATATTGATTTATTAATATTATTATCATCATCATCAACAACATATTGTATTATTTTTATTATTTTTTATTACTTATTGTTATTATTTATTATGTGGCGTAGTGGAAGAGGCTTGGGCAGCTCCCAGCTAATCCATGGACCAACACTCCTCCCGGCAGCGCGGAAATAGAGGCTTGGGCAGGGCTATTATTTTTTTATTTTATTATTGGTTTATTTATCTTTATTTTATTATTTATTTTATTATTATTTATTGTTTGCGTTTTATTATTTTTATTTTATTATTTTTTATTTGTGTTATTTAATTATTTATATTATTTATTAATTTTAATTTCTATTATTTATTATGTTTTAATGTTTATTTATATTTTATTTTTCATTATTTTTAGTTTTAATTTTTATTGTTTTTGTTTATATTTTGTTTTTATTTGTATTATTTGTATTATTTATTATTTTGTTTTTATTATTTATTTTTATTGTTTAATTTATGTTTATTTTATTTATTAATTTCATTATTTTTATTTTTTATTTTATTTTTTGTTTTATTTTTCATTATATTATTATTATTATTATTATTATTATTAATCAACAGGAGGGACGCATTCACGACGACAGGCGTTAAAAAAAAAAGAGGAAGATCTGTTTTGTTTTCTTTTTTTTTTCCCTCAGGCGGCCAATCGTTAAACAGAAAGACCGCGCGCGCGCCTGCCTCTCCGCGCGCGACACACACACAAAAAATTCCTTACCCCGGCGACCACGTGACTTAATTGCTTAAAGAACGAACGAAGGGGGAGTGGGGACGAGAGCGCGCGCGCGCGCACGGCACAGACGCCAAACCCAACCGTCACTCATCCCTCCCCCTCCCCCATTCTCAGTCTCTCTTATTATATATATATTCCCTCCCTTAAGATAGAAAAGGAGAGCAGCCGTTGGTCTCGAGCGCGAGGCTTCACTCCCATTGGCCGAGCCGCGCGCGAGCCTTCGCTCCCATTGGCCGAGCCGCTCGCGCGCAGGCCCGCATTCCCATTGGCCGAGGACCGCTCGCACGCGGGCCCCGCTTTCCCATTGGCCGAGCCCGGAAGAGGCTGGTGACGTGTCCTTCCCTTCGACCAATGAGAGCGCGGCGAGTGAGGGAAAAAAAAAGAAACAACGCGCCCCACCTCCTCATTTTATCGGAGGCAGGCCGTGATGGCGGACGACGGCGACGAGGCGCTGAGGGAGCAGGGAGGGATAATAAGAAACGGCGGGCCTGAAGCACAGGAAGCGGCCGATGCTTCTGCTTCTGTTTCCGCGGGAGGCGTCTTCCCTGGCAGCTGGCTCGACATGCTCCTGAGCCTTTCTTTCCTAGCCATCGCGGCGTTCCTGGCCTATCAGCTCTACAGGCGCTGGGCGAAGCGGAGCGGGGCCGGCGGGGGAGCGGCTCCTCCGAGCCCGGCCGACTCCCTCCCTCGGATGAAGCGGAGGGACTTCACTTTGGAGCAGCTGAGAGACTACGACGGGGCCCGGACCGCCCGCATCCTCCTCGCCGTCAACGGGAAAGTCTTCGACGTGACCAAAGGAAGCAAGTTCTACGGGCCCGGTGAGGAAACCGGAGAAAACGTCACCATAATAATAATATTAACCCGGTTTCATACCGCTTTAACTCTCTGTCTGACTCACTTGCTATGGAATTCTGGGAGTTGGAGTTTGTTGTGGGCCCAGAGCGGAGCGGAGCTCCGCTCTGGGCCCCACAACATACTCCAACTCCCAGAATTCCATAGCAAGTGAGTCAGACAGAGAGCCAGAAACTGTAAATCACACAGGCCTCATTTCAGGCAAATTTTATTTTATTTTCCCAGCAACAATACGTGTGTGTGTGTGCCTTCAAGTTGCTTGTTGACTTATGGGAACTCCATGAATTTCATAGGGTTTTCTTAGGGAAGGAATATGGTTTTGCCAGTTCCTTCCTCTGCAATATAGCTGTTGTTGATGGTCTCCCATCCTAGTATTAACCAAGGCTGACCCAGCTTAGCCTCCAAGATCGGAGGTGATCTCATGCCTTTAGGGTGTCTAGGTCCTAGAACAACAACATATAGTTGGCCCTCTGCATCCAGAGATTCGAAATGTTCTAAAAGAAATTCCAAAAAGCAAACCTTGATTTTGCCATTTTGCATAAGGGGTGCAGTTTTACTGTGCCACTGTATATAATGGTACTTGACCACCCACAGATTTTGGTCTCCAAAACGAGGGTCTTGGAACCACAACCCCAGTGGATACCAAGGCCCCACTGTATTAAGATAATAAATGTTTCCTTGAGGAAAGATTTCTTGCAAAGATGAACACTGGATCTCAATCTGTCGTGTTGTAAACAAGGAATGGAGCCATGTGACTCTCTGGAAATAGTTGCTCTACACTTCCTATCGGTCTGATCCATGGGCTGTGCTAGCTGAGTCTCATGAGAGATGCTCTGTGACAACATTCAGAGGGCCACGTATTTCCTACCCCTGATGTAAACTGTAGTCTTCATCCTTCTGTCACTAAGAGAATCTGCATAAATAAGACCATCTTGTTCTCTTGGGCCTCAAGCAAAACTATAGCCTGAATAGGTAACAGGTAGGCTTGAATGGCATCACTTCAAGAATGAATATCACTTGAAAGATGTGCAGGATTGTAAAACTGATAAATTAAAAATGTCAAAATCAGATACCCTGAATGCAAGCAAAGTGCAGATTGGTAAGTGAAGTGTCATTAAACCCATGTTGCAAAGGACCTACTGGAACAATGCAGCCAAATCATTGCAGTTTTCTGCTTGGTTGATTTCAGTGACATTCGTGCTTATATTTCTGTTTCTTTTGAAATCAGTGGCAATGCAAACATTCACAAAAATGTTAAAGTGCATGGAAGCAAGAGAATGATAAAATTTGATATTCTCTGCTGGTCAGCTGCCAAGAAAATATTCCTTCACACATTGGAATTTGGTTTGGGGGCAGGAGTTGGCTTGCAAACAAATCAGCTGTCCTACTGAAATGATTTCTGTAATTGAGCGAAGAAAAATCTGGAGTTTGTCTCATGAAATTCTTTAATAGTGCCATGCTGTTTTCTAAAAATAAATAGCAGTATTTCACAATATTGGTGAGGTGGTGCTGCAGTTGGGACAATAGGCATGTTAGTTCCATTGTGTGAAAGTGGTGGCTTTTGGAATGGAGTAATTGGTGGATTTTTTAAAAAGCGTTACTTTCTAGAGAAGCTTTATTGTTGACTGTTTTTGAAAGAGAAAACACAAATGTTTGGCATAAAGCACTTATGGCTATATTGTGGTCTGTGTGGTTAGGGATTCCAGGAAAAGAGAAATCATTGAAAGATCTTTCTTTTTGATCCCGGTTGGACCATGTGTAGGTAGCTGCTTGTACATTACACTAACTTGTAGCTCCAAAAGGCATGATTGCTACATCTGTTGGTCTGTTTTTATATTATTAGTAACCATCACATCAGCAACATTGGAGTTCCGGTTTTTATTAGAATGTAATCAATTAAAGGGATACTGGAATGGGACTAAGATTAAAAGCCATGTTTGTGTTGCTTGGTCACAGTATTGTTGGCTTTTTGGCTTTGTTTGTTTGTTTGTTTGTTTTCTTCTTGTTTTCTTCTTGCTTCGTCTCTTTTAGTTATGTTGCTTTGTTATTTTCACAAATAAAATTAGAAAAACACTGTTGTATAATGAGGCAAACTGATATTTTTAATGGTATTGAACAGTATGAAATAACTGAGGGAAGCATACTATTCAGCATTGTTGCTGTTAGTGGAGATAAGGATATAGAAACAAGGACATGAAGAATATACCTTCCTATCTACCTTACGTATGTCTTGTGCCAGATTATCTGGGTTTGTAGTATGTGGGGTACCTGGGAGCTGGAATATCAAAGGGGATAGGTGGATTTCAGATGCAGGGTAGCATATGGCAACCACATTTGTGAATGAGCACATCTAAATGGGCCAGAGGTGAATGGGTAAAAGGCTCTCTGGACTTGGAAATATTCCAGATGGACTGCAATCTACATCACTTGGAACATTATATCCTTGCTGTGTATTTGAAACAAATTGCATTTTGCACAGGCCTGGATGAACTTTGAACTGCTTGGTGGCCTAAAATACTGTAAGTAAATGAGAAGCACATACACCTTTGGCAAATCACTTGTCTGTGTTAGTTGTTTTTCCTCCATAGATGCCATCCATTGACATGGATTTTTACTTGGATTAATCATCAACTATTATATGTGATTGTCATTGTCCTTCCCTCCCTTTTCCTGAGTGCTTTTGCTGAGTGCTTGGTTATGTGCTCACGTCATAATCCTGTGGAGTTTTTAAAAATCCAATCCCCTGGACCTTATTACTGTGCAGTGTGTACCCTAGTTATTCTCATAATTATAATTCCCCTGCCATTATTTTGGCCACCCACTTTCTGTTTAAAAACCTCCAAAGAAAGAGATTCCACCACTCTTTGAGGGAATGTGTTCCACTGTTGAAGAACTCTTATTCCTCCTAATGTTTAAGTGGAGTCTTTTTTCCTGTAGTTTGAATCTATTGTCCCTAGTCCTTGGATAATAGAAAACAAGTTTGTTCCTTCTTCCATATGATATACTTTCAGATATTTAAAATTGAATATCATGTCACCTCTTAACTTTCTCTTCTCCAAGATAAACATGCCCAGCTTCCTAAGCCACTCCTCATAGGGTGTGGTTTCCATACTTTTGCCCTACACTGGACATATTCCAGCTTGTCCACATCCTTCTTGAACTGTGGTACCCAGAAGTGGACACAGTATTCAAGGTGAGGTGTGACCAAAGCAGAATAGAGAGGTACTATTGCTTCCCTTGAACTAGATGCTATATTAAAATTGCATTGACTTTTCTAGCAGCCTCATCACACTGCTGACTCATGTTCAGCTTGTGGTCCACTAAGACTCTTAGATCCTTTGCTCATGCACTGCTGTCAAGCCAGGTGTCACCCATCCTATAACTGTATTTCATTTTTACTTCTGTAGTGTAGTACCCTAATTTTTTTGTCTGTTGAAATTAATGATGTTGGTTTTGGCCCAACTTTCCAATTTGTTAAGACCATTTTCAATTCTGATCCTGTACCCTGGGGTATTCGCTGCCCCTCCTAATGTAGTATCATTTGCAAATTTGATATGCATGCCCTCTTTTTCATCATCCAAGTCATTGATTAAGAGGTTGAATAACATTGGGCCCAAGAAAGAACCCAGTGGCACACCACTAGTCACTTCTTTGCAGGAAGAAGAGGAGCCATTGTGAGCACCTTTTCAGTCAGTCAGGATTCAGTTGGTCAACCAATTATAAATCCATCTAACAGCAGCATTGTCTAGCCTACATTTTACTAGCTCTTTTGCAAGAATATAATGGAGGAACTTGTCAAAGATCTTGCAGAAATCAAGATACGCTATATCCACAGCATTCCCTTCATCTATCAATCTTATAACACTATTTCAAAAAGAGTGCTCTAGAATCTTTCCTGGTATTGATGGCAGGTTGACTGGACAGTAATTATTCCCCCCCCCCCTTTTTCTTCCC